>OU744350.1:6726490-7976490 GCA_916610135.2 Macropis europaea | reverse complement strand
AACCTACGTTACTCAAAGTGTTAATTGTTACCTCTACTTTCCTTTTACTTGTGTTTAACAATCAGGTTTAACTCGTTCCATTACTCTCCAATAAACGCTTATCACTATTACATCGTAAACGTGCTGGTTGTCAATCTAAAATCGACGAAGTAACTTTGAACGATCAATACTTGATGCCTCTAGCACTTCCCGCCGTTCTGGAAACAATAAACATTTATCAGGTTAAAGCAGTGTACATGGCATTCTTTACTCAGAATGGCCTGTAGAACATTTGGAGTGCTGCTCTGGGCCCATTGTCATCGTTTAAGAAAAATCAACCCAACGGAGCTGTCTGGATTTTTCGGAGGGTGTCTCCGGAAAAGTTAGCCGGGAGAACCCGTTCCGTGCGGACTGATAAAGGGTGTGATTTACGAGGAAGGCTCAACGCGGACCCTCTGGTTTGTTTTTATCAATAGTTAATTCGCAATTTACATCCGTTTAAATATTCATACCGTCGCCGCCGCGGAAACCCCGGGGCTTTTGGTCCTTCGCATACTTATTCGGGACTCTCTTCCAGCTTTCTCCGCGTTTGCTCGCTCTCTTCCAGCTTTCCCCTCTCTCCCTGACTCTCACTCTCTCTCTTTCTCTCTTCCTCGGGTGTTCCGTGAGAGCAGCGACAAAACCCGCTGGGATACGTTCGAATACCTTTGCACCCGAAAACTCTCACGCATTAAATTCTAAAGCCGCTTTCTAGTTTCTGGCTGCACCCTCCTCCTCTTCGTCCTTCGATGCTACAACAACGGCGAGAGAGGGAGAGAGAAAGAGAGAGAGGCGAATAGAGGGTGGTGTGAAACTTTGTTCTGGAAAACGTTGGTTGCTGGTTACACGGGGATGTAACGCGTCTTCTACGCGTTTATGCTCGGATAAACGTGCATGAAAGATCGCGGATTCGTGCCGCGGCTATGTCGATTAATTAGCGATTAATTAACGCGCCAGCTAATAAGTTCAGTCGAGCTTTCGCGATCGTCCGACGGAGGGATCGAACATGAAAATACCGGTGGCGAGAGAAAATGATAAATACTCGAGCAATTTATTGAGTGCTAAATATTCTGACACTGTGAGATCAACCCCTTGTGTTACGACTTCTCTAACAATTTATTTAATTCGATTTCTCAAACCTCTAGACGTCGAGGGTGCTGCACTGCAAAGTTTTAAAGAATCCGTATGTGTATGAGACTAGTATTTGCAACATGTAGATCATATTCTGTGTCACGAGTGTGACTCGTTGTTGGAAGACAAGGGGTTAATGATTCTACAGGGTGTTCCTAAGAATGCTTGGTTCAACTTGACTGACCTGTTTTATTACTGGCATCTTCTGTTATTTACTTTAAACATCAATTTCTCACTTATTTCGAAGAGCTGCACGTTATGACTTAGCAAAATTATTACTTTTGGGGTGTCCCATAATTGTGCAAAGTTTTGGACACATCGGTGTTCCGAGGGTCCTGCGCTCCCCTTATAATACTGATTCAACCTATGGATACAAATTTTTTTTTCTACACCGGCCTCAGAAACACTGTTTTTTAGATACTTCTGTGTTGCTACAAGAAATTAGATGAAAAGATAATGCTTATAAGGGTTAATTATTACCATTTCTATTAGTTTTTTTAAAAGAAATTTATGATGGTTATAGCCGTCATTTGTCGCCTGGTAAGTTTGTTGTTTTTTTTAGCAAAAATGTACATGACTGCTATAGCCGTCATTTGCCAGCACATCAACAAAAATCTGACCCGTACAGCCGTTATTTGTGGCAATGGGTTAAAAATATTAGGTACCTTAGAAAGTTCCTGCGGTTTTCGAAGATTAGAAACGGATACGTTTCTTGCACACTGTTTCATATTTGTAATTAGATAAATAGTTACTTTTGTGTATCAATATACGTAGTAGAATGTTTTGGAAACATTTGAACACAGATTTTGGGAACGTCTTGCTTCACAGCAACGTCTAGAAATTTCGTTGCCTATGTTTCGTGAATGTTCTAAATACCAAAGCACCTGTACGTTTAAACTGAATACTGCTGTTATTGAATATCACCACAATTAAACCGACAGCAATACTTGAGTGTCTATAATTATTTAATCAATCAGAATATGCTTGAAAGTGTTCCAGAGTCACTCGATAATCCCTTGCAATACAGGGTAGCCACTTCAGCAGACAGAATAAATCAGATGACACGGTGTTCGATGGATTCCAGTAATGGAGCGGTTTAAAATGTCTGTGCGAAGGCAACGGTAAATTACACGATATCATGAAGAGGTGTAACGTGACCGTTTTATACGTGTCAACCGGTAACAGCATGAATTAATTAATTAAAAGCGGCCGCAACGGAGCGGGGGCCAGAAGACTGCGTTTATCAAACAACTTTCCGTTTGCCCTGCTCGTCGCCCGGAACAACGTACCGCGTGACCACAATTAATTAAATTTAATGACCGAGTGACAATGGCTTTATTAATTAGTAAAATGAGCCGCGTAACGGGACGATACGCGGCCAGGTAACCGTCCCCGCTCGACCCTATTAATACAATTTCCTGTTAATACGATTTTCCTTGTTTACCGCGATTAATTTTCTAATTGCACCCCTCTGCTACTTTCGACACGCTCACTCGTTCACCAATCACTTCCTATCGATTTCAATTAATACCACAAACGAAAGTGATTCATCAGAAGCGCTTCAAAACTTCGAGAAGACATTGCAGAATTCTTACATAGCACAGGGAGGACGTTTCAGCCGTTCAAGGTCATTTGTTCCAAGGTGCATTTGTGCATGTCAAGATCGTTGTTTTGAATGTTGAAAGTACTGAATGATTTTGTTTCTATCGTATACAATGCAACAGTGTTCAGCAAAGTTTCTTGTTTGCAGAGAGTGTTTCTATTCTGTTCTCTAACAAGGAGAAGTTTCTAGGCATCCGCCACCGATTGCTTTGATCTTCGGATATGTTTTAGAGACCTGAAAAATAACAAATACGTGTTTTTTTATTTTGGCCCGTTTGCATATTTAGGGGGTGGAAACACCCCTCAAAGATCATAAGAAGAGGTACACAAGTTATAATATTGTGTTGAATAAAACTTTATATCAATGTAATTTGCGCCAAAACTTGCTATATGGATGGTGTTCTAGTCGTCAGTCACCCTTATTAGGGGGTAAACTTCCCTTAATCGTTCAAATACGCATTTAACAGTCTTGAAACGTGTGAACAAAATTCTTAAGAAACCTTAGACATAAATTATTTTATGGTAACAGGCTAGTGGCTTTATAACCTCCCATCACTATTGAGGGGTGAACCACCCCTAATTAGTCAGCTACGTCTGGGTCATAATAAGAAATTTAAAAGACGCGGAAACATTGGACGAATGCGAAGAAAATTCAGGTAAATAGTACTTTATAAAGATGCAGCTCTAAATTGTCACCATAATTACAACTACCCTCAATGGGAAATTCGCCCCTTCAAATTGCCGGGAATATTTCTAACAACTATAAATAATTTATAACAGCATTATTTATATTTTGAATTTTCAAAATACAGAGCCAGTTTATTACTATTGCACCATCTTAAGCGTAAAAACTATATTTGAAAAGCCAATGACTTTTTGCTTTCTCATTTGATAGACTTGTGTATATCTTCTTACGAACTTTGAGGGGTGGTTTCACCCCCTAAATACGCAAACGAGACAAAAAATAAAAAAACACGTATTTGTTAATTTTCGGTCCTCTAAAACATATCCGAAAACCAAAGCAATCGGCGACGGACACCTAAAAGCCTCTCCTTGTAAGAAGCATACAAGATCGTTCGAGGTCAGCAGTTCATGGTCAATTCTTTTTCTAACCCTTTCGTTTTTCAATATACTAACTAGTTCGTTTCTAGAATCATCTGTCTGTGATTAGAGGCGAGTGAACTTCTTTACCTTGTAGCAACAATACTTTAAATGACTTTGCAGTTAACAGGTTCGATTCTAAAAATGTTGCCCGTCTTCGTTTTTACTATACCAACGAATAAACCGTGAAACACTGTTCAGCGAAGTTTCTAGCTCGGAGGGACCGGGTCGCTGGGTAAAAAACGTATATTTTTCAAAGTCCTTCGGAATTTCGGAAAATCCGCGGACCGCTGGGTGAGTCGCACGGTGGTTGCCGCGGAATTCGCGAACCATAATCGACCGTGTCGAAAGTTTCTTCGTCCTTTTCTGCGGCGTATATCGTGTAAGCTCGCGCGTTACGTCCGCCATGCCACCGCGTGTGTCAGCTCGCGGCTAGATTCCCGTGTTTTATTCATGAAATACGAAGCTGTCTATCGTATCTCCGAGATAAGATTCGGGTAATGTAGACACGGCGTGTCACTCGCGAACGTGTCGTTTCAGAACCGACGAAATAAAAATAACGCCCTGAGAAACTACATCCGACCCGATCGAGAGTATTTTTATTCCGTGTCGCGATTTATCGGCTCGTCTCGCGCGAAGTGGAATAAACGCTCCGTATTATCGGAGCTTTATGCATTCTCACCATGGAAACGGATCTTACGAAGCTCTCGGAAGCTTGGAACGAATTTTTTAAATGTTTCAAATTAACAGTGTGCTCTGAACAATACAAGTACTAGAGCGATGTGTCGTTGCAAATGCTTTTCCGGCGTTTTAATTGCGGCGTGAAAGTTGCAGCTGGTATGGATTTATTTAAAATAGTCTGTTTGCAAATGTTTTCATTGCAATATTCAGAAGCGGGATCAGGCGATGCATTCGGCAGAATTCAAAATAAACAATGTAAAATATTCAGTATAAATAAATGTATTTTTTATGTATTCAATGGTCCGCACCATAGAATAAATAATTAACTCATGATCGTGTTTGTAATGTTTTAATTGTGCTTTGACAATTACAGCCGATTTGTTTTAATTTAAAACAGTTTTTTTATCAATATTTTTTCTATAATATTCAGGCGTGAGATCAAGTGACACATTCAGTAGCATTTACAATAAACCATATAAAATATTGAGCATGAATAAATGTATTTAACGGCGCACACTATGGAGTTTCACTAACGCTGGCTCGACTTTCAGTTCATCAAATGATTTCGAACGATCAAACAAATTTTTTATATTCTTTACATGACACTATATGGACACCTGAAAAATTAATAATAATATACACAAGGTTTACAAACATGATCACAAATAGAAGTCTACTTGTTCTCCATTACAAAACCACGTTCCATGCCACAGTGAAAAATGCAATAACTAGTCCGACGCGTGAAAATAAGTTTCTATAAATACAAACGTTAAAAACACAAACATTGAATTGTCTTATGATATACCATTCATTTGGTACTATTATCGTGGCGTTCATTTTAATTGGAATATAAAGAATATTACCATTTATTTAGAATAATCGAATTTGGTGCGTGGGGCGCATACGACCCACGCGCCATGGAACTTGTTAATACATGCGTCTTCAATGAAATTTCCGAAAATCGAAACCCAATACGAACAGACTCTATTCCACAATTTCGATTCATTTTATCATAGTGAATTCCCTATGTTCTACTATAATTACATGTTCTATGCTTTCTATAATATTAACCCCTTGAACTCCTAATTTTTTTTAATTTTCTTTTCAATAACTCCCTATTATTTGAAATGTTTTATTTGAGATCTACTTCAAATAATAGTTGTTTGATAGGAACAAAGTAGGTGCAAACAATCATGTACCTGAACACTTCACTTTTTTGCTATGAAAAGGGGTCATATACACGTAGTATTGCTTATCTAGGTAAAATAAATATTGCGAGATATACTACATATTTAAACTGGCAATTTGAAAATGTCGAGGGTGATTCGACATAGGAGTACCTGTGAATAAAATTAATGTCGAGTCACGCTCGACAAAGGAGATCAAAGGGTTAATTACTTTTAACATTTCTCAAACCTTTCACGTAATGTACACAACATACAAACAATAATATTCTGTAGCTGAACAGTAATTAAAAAATTACAGTATTTCTCTCGCAGGATAAATAAAATGTATAGAATAAAATCGGGTTGAAAAAATGTGGGAGCGTTAACGACTGGAATGCTGACAGCGTTAGAACGTTGAAACGAAAGGCGGAATGGTTTTTCGATGGCGTCGTGCGGGCGGAATCGTTTGCAAAATTTTCGCGGGGTAATCGAGATGGGTGAGGCGAAATACGCGGAGGTTTTCACGGTGGAGCAGTTCGATTATCACGGTTATCGCGGTCGCGACAACGCCTTGGTGGCCGCAGTTCAGCCGGCGCGACGCGTGCATTGTAAACACGTCGGTTGTACGATCGTCGCAGGTGCAAAGTTAAATGCGCATGGCTCCGTTTACCTTCCGTTCCTTCACGGAATTTCCACCTTGATGTGTGTTAGGATCGCCGCAATCATGTCTTTATGATATGGCCGCCGCTATTTTTCAGGACCATCTGCCAGCCAGAGTGGACAAACGAGCGTTGGCTACCACTGGAACACAGTCGCTTTGTTTCCAGAAGATCGTCATCTTAAGCTTTGAAAGTTCTGTTCTTGCTTGTCTTTCAGATTTTGGGTATTCTTATGTGAATAATATCCTTGAATCAGTTTTGTATTCAAGAAGGCTCAAACATCGAGACAGTGGCAGATACACAAAGGACACACAAGGGATAGATCAAGTCACAGATATTCTGCGACACAATTAGAGTCAGCCACATACACACGAGATGAAGCCTGCAACAACGAGTATACAATAAAATCATGTTAAAAAACACGTCGAGTTGGGACATATTGTACTATATTAAAAACGACTGCCGACATTGGTTTACCAAGGAAAAATCATGGGATTAGGGACAGATTAAGTCATATGCACTCAACGGCACAATTAGAGCCACACAGACACACACGAGAGATCATCTAACCAACAATAACAGGTATAAAATAAAATCGTGTTAAAAAACACATCGAGTTGGGACATATAGGACGATATTCAAAGCGATAGTCGACATCGGATCACCAAAGAAGAATCGCGGGATTAGGGACAGATTAAGTCATATACACTCTACGACACAATTAGAGCCATGCAGACACAAACGAGACATCCAACAACAGCCAACAATAACGAGTATGCAATAAAATTGTGTTAAAAAACATATCGTGTCGGCAGATATTGAACGATACTCAAAGCGATAGTTCACATCGGTTCACCAAGGAAGAATCGCGGGAAGTGCGGTAACAATATCGATGTGTCCAGGACCTCGTTCCCCGAAAGTCAGCCAATTCGTTCGGCCAGTTGCCGCGGAACTGTATATACAAGAATCGAATTGATCGGCCGGTCCGAACGATCGTGAAAAAGATCGAATCACGCGTTTCTACTATTTCATTCGTTGGATCGTTTTTCCGGCCCACGGAAAAATACGCTGCACGCGCGTTTCCATGACCCGTGAATTTGTTTGAGCGTAATAGAATCGATGCGATGCAACGAAACCACTCGTAAACCTCCACGCGAATTTTTTGGGAGCTTAGGTAAAGTTTACTCGGTGATCAACATGGTTATGCTAGAGTGAAAGAAGGCTCGATTAGCACGTTGAACGCCACAGTGAAAACGACCATATCTAATCAGACACGATATAATTTACTACTTTTTATATAAATCGTAAAGAAAAAAAGATTTGAGTACTAAGTTTCGTTCTTCTGTTTCTACATTATTGTTTCAGTATGAAGTTTGCTCAGAATTTTGTGACAATCAACAACTGTTTAATTAAATTAAAATTGAGGTGTCGGTCACTGGTGACCGCCACGGCGTTCAACGTGTTAAGGTTTTCAAGGTCGTATATCCATATGAATTTTTTGTTGTTTTTATTGTATTTTTAAATTAACTTGAAAGGAATTGAAATGTTCAGAGATTTGATAAAGTCTATTTCTGAGGATGATGAATAACCTTCAATATTAAATATGTGACATGAATTATTTATACTTAGATTGTATGATAGGTCGGTGTAAGGCTTCAGTTTTAATAAAATGTTAATTTTGAAAATGGCTGAAGTCAGTTTATTATTATGAAGAAAGTTTGATTCGTTAACGTCTGTAGAAAAGTAATTATAATGAGGATAATTATAGGTACTCGAGACAACAAATATCACATAGATTCCTCCATTAAAATGCAAAGCCTTAAATATCTCCAAATAGACTAAAAATGAGTTATGCCAGTCTCGAAATAAAGGGGTCATATAAGAAAAGGAATTTTGGTATTTGAAAGAAGGGTGTGGAAAAATTATTTATTTCCTATTGACAGCGTTATTTTTCATTTAGTTCTTTATTCGTTAACTGCGAACGCTCTGCGGTCGATCGAAACACTTCCGCTTCACAATTGTTTCCTGCCGTCCAGCGTTAACTGCCAGAGTCTAGCGCGTACTTAATGACCTAATTACCCATTAACTGCTCGTAGACAGGCACAACTGAGATTTTAGCACGTTATTATCGCGAAGTGACAGAAATGTGACAGTAATCAAGCATTTATTGCTTCTTGGCCGCGGGGAGTTCGCTGGTTCAACGTCATTATTACCGGTCTCTCATGTCTGGCCATAAACTGACTTTTACTACTTGGCACTAAGCATTCACAGGCTCGCTTAATAGCTATCAAGAACTCAATGATCTTATTGAAAATATGATTAAGTTTGAAATGAACAAGGCGTATCAACTGCATCGCAGCTCTGAGAGTGATGTTTAAGCAATCATTTCAAGAAGAATTGGATAGTATTTTTAATGTTCAGGCAGTGGTGATTTGCTGTTTCAATTTGTACTTCAATTTGGTTGAAACATGTCAGATTAATCCCGTGCAACTTTTTCTTGGAAATACAGTCGATGAGGGCAAATATTTACTGATCAGTGATACAATTTCTAGATTACTAATGAGCACCTTCAAACATTGACAAACATTCTCAACACATCTCTTACCTTTTGTAATACAGTTATATTATATTTCAGTGTTATAGTTGTGTCATACAATCTACGAGATGTGTTGAGTATGTTTGACAATGTTTGAAAATGTCTACATTAGTATATTTGATAGTGTTGAATTGGACAATTTATTTATACAGATACAATTGCATTAAGTACTTATTTTAATAATATTCTCAAATCATATATATCAGCCCAATATTGTAAAATTCTGGATCTCTTACCGAATCACTTTCTTATCTGTCTTATCTATTATCCCTGAAAAAAATCTGTCACTACAAACCTGATATTACTAATTATTCTAAAACACTGCCACTTTTGTGAATTCTCAACCGACAGTTTGATATTCTGAGTTAGATTCCCGCGAGGTCAGGATAAGTTTTTTTCGAATGAAAGGGTTCTTATATCTTCGACGGACGATTCGATTCTTGGTGGGCCGGTTTGGAAAAAGGTTTCGTCGAAAATAAGGACGGGCAGCTGGGTCGGATTAAAGCGGAGCTCCCTGTAGAGCAGAATCCTGTAAAGCGTATCCAGAGGAGGGCTGATATATCTCCAGTTTGTAGTCCGGCTACTAAAAATCCTTTATTTCTAGGCTGCGAACAGAAAGGGAGTGCAGCGGAAGGGCGAACGGGGTGGGTTGCGCGGCATCTGTGCCCTTCTCACGCTTTTAGCCAGTAGTGCCAGCTAGACCGACAATAAGCTGATAATTGAGCTTTTGAATAATTCCAGCTATTTAATCCTGGTTTAATAAAGCTTCCCGTTTCAAAACGCTCGTGAATTTCATTAGAGGCCTCTCTTGACTGTAGGATCGCGGAGGGCGACATTAATGCGCGCAATTTAGTCTTTTCCTTCTTTTGTTTTTTGTTTCTCCCTCCTCTCCGCTCTTTTTTTTCTCTATTCTGTTTTTCTTTGTTGGTCGCCACGGCAAAGCGGACGTAATTTTAACAAAAAAAAAGGGGGAGGAAAAATAAGGAAAATGCGTGGAGTACAATGGCAGCCGTTACGCCGTAAAAATTTGGAGACCCGTGCGCTTTTATTATCTCCGTGAATCGTGAACTCGTTTAACGGGATTGCCGTAAACCATACGAACGTTCCCGCTTTTTTCCTTCTCGTTTAAGAATCAGTATTACGCACCGGATGGGTGAAGATAATCTCCGGTGACGTTTAAAGACGCTTGGGAAATTAATCGACCGACAAAGGGGCGAGCAGGATATTTCTGGGTCGACCGGCTTTATAAATAACACGAACAACCTTATCATGGGACTGGAATATAGTATACGGGGTGTTCTAGAAATACACGGACAGACTGTTTCAGAATATTTGATAGGCTATTCTGAATCAAAAAGGTTATACAGAGTTCGACGTTTGACTGAAAGAGCATTCGGGATACATACAGCTAGACGTGTTGAAAAGCATTCCAGCGAAACCTGGAACTCTGTGTATACTATAGGTCCTAGTGCACCTGTTATCAGTTTATTAAACAAATGATTATTATTCATACATTTTTTATTTAATATTTTGAAAAGGAACAAAGTAACTCTCACTTTTAGACATAAGCTTACGTGCTATTTTAATGAAAAACTGTTGTATTTGGAAGATATGATTTTCTAATCTAGTATAGGCTAGACATAAATCTCATTTCTTGTTTATTCGAAATTATAATAAATTCCAATTATTTTAGCTGTATTAGTAAGGCAGAATGCATAAGAGTATCAGTTTATGAGATATCGACCGCTTGAAAATTCGGGTTACATTGAATCGAGCATCGCGAGTTCGACCTTGCTGCAATGAAATTTCCATCAGTGCAGCTGACTGAATTTTCCATGGGCGCACGCCGGTCTCTATCAAAAGCCGTGTTTCTGCAACGATACGAGTGTATGCAGCGGACCGTTTAGTGCAGTAGGTTCTTTCATCGGTAGATTAGTTAATTTCGGTGCGGCTATACCTGGTCCCTGGATCCCTGATGTAATTAGCTGCACAATAGGAAACAGCTGGCCCCCTATCGGGCGGCTGATGCAACGTCTAAACCAATCTCTGGCAACAGACAATTATTACACCTGTATTTCGTACGTCGACCACTCTCGAGAGCCCACGAAAGTATTCCCATCGAACATCGTCCTTCTTATCGCACATCTCGTTTAAATGTACTATTAACCCTTTCGCTGTTTGGCTTCATCGTCGGGAGATACTGAACTGTTGATGGCCGCTGTAGTTGCTCAGACATCTGTGCTGAGAGTCATTGTTATAGTCAACTAACCTAATCGATTCCACTGAGCAGTTTATTAGCAATATTTAATAGATACCTATATTAACTATTTGCAGACACTTTTATAATATAATATGAACCAAGGTGGTTGGTTTGAGCCTTTTATTTGCAGACAGATTTCAGTGAAAGTACCAGGAATATTAATAATTTTCCGTGAAAGTACTAGGACACTTCAGTTCGCAAATCGAATTATTAAAATAAAGGAACATCGTTTTTTACGGCCGTTTTTGTAGTCAATTCACAAAACACCCCGTAGCTCGTTGAGGAATTTTGAAATGGTTTCTTGAGAGGATTTCGGTTAGTGTTTATCGTGGCCAGTCAACCAGATAATGGCTAATTGATTCACGCGACGCTCACCAACACGCTGATTCGAATGCACGCGAAATTAAGCGTGCCATTCGCATCGAGATACGATACTAATTAATCGACCGGCTCACGGTTATCCACGTTGCACTTCTGTGGGCCTCGATGATTCCCGATAGTTCGATGAGAGTAATTAATTTAAGAGATTCTACATAGGAACATCGGTGTTTTCTCAATGCTTTGAAATCTCTGTTATCATGTCTTCTTCATTATACCGTTTTGTGAAAGTGCTAACCATAATATAATGTCATGAATTGATGACAACCGCGAGGTGCAGCCACAGGAATAATAAATTAATAATAATAGAAACAGAAATAACAGAAGATAACTAAAAGAGTTATTTTCGAAAGCCTGGCTATAGTATAGGCACCGTAAGTATGCACTTCAAGGTCACTTCTCGTCTACCTCTTCACAATGAAGCATAATACATCTAATTAAAAAGAGGCTAAAATCATAGGTGGAAAAGTTAATATTAATCGACCTATAAACAATTCAGCACTGAAACAATTATTTAGAAAATTGTTTATAACTTGTATAATTTTTTGACACCTGCTTATTAGACATTACTTATTCGAGTACTATATATCCTGAAATTCACAGTGCACAGTACAATTTAAAAATATCAAGATCACCGTCATAAAAAATTTAATTTCTTCATTATACGAGGCCCTCCATCTACATGTGTCTATATCTATAGACATACATGTTTGTACACGAATAAATGTTCCATGGACCATTTGCCACGTCTTGTCATCCTCAATAAGGTTCAAAATTTGCTCAATGTTTCTTGGAAAAAATTTGTTAAAAGAACAGTAACTTAAATTCGACTTTTCTCTAACATCGGTGAATCATAAATCATCAAACTTCCAGTGACTGATCCTGTATCCTTACCTCAAAGAACCTTCATTAGCATCTCAATTCGTTCTCTCAAAGTCTAAACGTTCCTCATCCGAACGCGACATAAAGCAGCGGTGAAATTCTAAACCTGCGTGCTCCATCCGGAAGCTTTCCTCTGAGAGGTGCCTGGTCGAAAGTAGTAACTTTCTCGTCTCGTTTGGCAAACTTGTTGCCCATTAACGGCAGTTAGTAGACACCGGGTATCAATTTCCAGGACGTTACTTCATGCTCGAGCGTTACTTGAGTGGACACCAGTAAGCATTGTACACGAGCAATTGAAACTACTCGGTGGAGTAGTTTGCGGTCAGTTTATGCAGAGTTCATGAGCTCCTCCCGTCGAGGAGGGGGTTTCAGCGTGTACACACACAGTTTCCCAGGGTCTGCACGTACAAACAGGGATGTACACGAGCATCCGGTTCCGGTGCAGAGAGAGTATCGTGGCCATGCAATCGGTTCATAGAATGGGGCCTAATACACGTATACGGGCCGTCAAAGAGAATTCCAACCTTGTGACATATTTGATGGCAGCCGCAGACTCCTCGACTGTTGGCATAGTTAAAATGTCATTGCATTGTCCCCTTCGACCACCATGCCCTCTATCGTTCGTTCCTCCCTTTTGATCGAACCCGTTCGAACAGTACGAGAGTATGTTTTGCGATCAAGACCGGTTTTTCGGCATCATGATCGAAAAGAACACTGAGAGTTTCGTTTTAACCTGTTGATCGGGAGAGATGAGTTAATTCGTTTTGTGGAAGTTGCTACGTCATGTGCAAGGCGAGTGTCAATTGATCTCATAGGATTTGTTGATGAATATTTAAGTCTGTTAGTGCGAGATCAATTTGAAGAGTTTTATTTCTCCTTTCTTTTTAACTACACATGATAGGTGCTATTAGAGAAAGAATTTGACACTTGACAGGTTAACCCCTTGACGTACAATTTAATTTAGATTCATGTAACCAGGACTAGTGATTCACATACAAATTATTATATTAAAATTATTTTGTACGATCCACCTATCAAGTATTTTTGAGAAATTACGTTCCAAATCCTACATACTGTACAATCTATTTACATCATTTAACACTTGATTAAACTCCATTAACAAAGCTTAAAATTAGATTAAATATTCTTTGATAAACAATTGAAAAAGATTGTGAGAATACCAAGCACTCGTTCATTGCATAATTGTAACTTTTGATACGTATTTCCTCGAAAATGTTAGAAAGGGCTATTACTGTATCAAATTTTACAAAAATCAGTGATTTTAATGACTCCTTGGACGAACCACTTTAGCTTGAACCATTGGTATTTCATTTCAAAAATATTCCAAGAGTCTATAGAACTTGGATCCTCCTCAAGTTTTCTAAAATCTCGAAGGCAGTTTCTCTTCTCTTTCGTTGTACTAGATTTTTTCCTAGCTGATAGAAAAAGGGAGTAGACTCTGGAAAGAGTGCGGCGCGCGGTAGATTTCAACGGGCGCCATCTTGTTCGAATGGAACATTCATGAGAAGTTCCGTCCGGGGATGCAAGTTTTATAGGGCAAGACTCCGGGGCGGGTCATCGCATTTATACTGACATTTTCTCTTTCGAGCTCACGTATCCGGTAATCGCGTGTTCGCCCACGAATAATTGATGCAAAACTGGCCTGTTTCTCGATGCTGGGTGTGATCTACCGTTTCGATCGAAGATTGAGCTTCCAACGAATTACGATCCACCCCGCTGCAAAATCGAATTTGCTTCTGATTTACTTTATCCCGGTATAAATTAAATAACAGGAATGCAACTCTCTTGTGCGCCCCAGTTTGAGGAGGCTCGAACAACACACTTAACTAGAAGAATAAAAGCTAAGATACCATTGCATACGGACGAAAATTACGCTGTTTACGGTCATCCCTTGCCTGTATTAAATTTTCAATTCCCTGTTTTTCCTTTGGTAGATCAGAATTTTTTATTCAACGAGTATGATTTTGATGTGAGTATAAGGAATTCGTTCCTGAAGGGGATAACGCAGTTTTGATTGAAACAATTGCTAGAGATTTATATATACAGAGTGTAACTTAATATATTTGAAATATTTCGACAATCGATTCAGCACTCCAATTGCTCCCACTTTTAATTATCGATACATTGAACATTAATTTTGGTATCCTTCTTCCACTGCTTCTTCACACACTTCAACAACTGGATTTTCAACAAATTTCTATACTTTAAAAAAACATTTTATTTTAAGTCTATTGCAAGCGATCAGTATTACCAAATTGTTTGTCAATTATAAAATTATCGAACTACCTGAATAGGTAGTAGCTAGTCGTACAACAAGTTGTCAGTGTAGTAATGTTTTTCAGGTCTTTGTCGTGATAGTCCAAATTTTTATCGAAAAATTCAAAACAATACATGTACATTTTGACATTTCACCACTTCCACAGTCAAACCATTATTAGATAGACCCGATTGTGTTCATGCTCATTTAAAGTATGTTATTTATAAAGTGACCTGACAGTAGAGGCATTCAGAATAGTCTGTTCAAGATCTTTCTCTCATCCACGGAATAATTTCTCCTTTATTTACAACACCACTTAACACGTTGACTGCCAAGAAAAATGATCAGAAAATCCCCTCAGGCCAAAGCTGTTATGAAAAAATACCTAACCAGGGCTGGCAGTATCACAGCACTTGAATTATTCAAAGCGATTATTGTGTATGTATATATTTGTTGTCTTTTTGCCCTGTTTTTTAAAAAAAGACAACTTATTGTCCAACCTGTCGTAATCAACCCCAATTGTGTGTATCATGTTTCACAGTTCTACATTCGAAATAATTTTTTTTTAATTAAACTGTTCATAGTAATACATTATTATATTGTTTCATTAGTTCATTTACTTCATCCTATCGCGAATCCTTACAAATATCTACTTAGATCATTTGAGTCCAGCCAATATACCCGTCACCCACATTCGGGTGACAAGGCCCATCGGGAACTCTATCCGTCACCCGAATTTAGGTGACATGGCACTCAATGTGTTAAGCAAACATATGACCACAAAAATTGAAAATCGTTTCGCACGTACAAAATACGATCTTGAACTGATTTTCGAATAGCATATCGTCTCTCTGCAGAAACCTGGCACAATAAAATCGATACAGTAACGATAATAGAACACTACAGAGATCGTCAGGACGAAAATGCTTCAGTCCCCGTGCAAGACGTCCGATGAAACAGATTGCAGTGCAGCTTTTCTCCCGGTAATTACTTTTTGGCATGGTTCTTGGAATAGATTCGCCGATGCGGAAAACGGCAAGTTCTTCCTGTTCTGGCAATTCTCTGCCGCCCCCGTGGGAGCCTGTTTCCCTCTGTTTCACCGCGAGCCTCCGCCAGATCCCGGGGGCTCGCAGAATGTGAATAACTTAACCTCGTGAAACTTCGCGGCAACCGCGAAGCATTAAGCCCGGTTTATATTACGGCTCGCCTACGCACGTACACATACATCGGCGTGCATTACTTAGTTAGCATACAGCCGGTTGTGAGCGCATATGTCACGTGCCCGCGAGAAAGTCACGCGTTCGGGTGTCGGAGATGGAAATTGAATGTCCCTGGCCGATTAATCGGACACCTCCTTTACTTCCTTCCGGTGTTACGTTTCCACCGGAAGCACCGTATGCGATTACTATGAATTTCGTGGAACGCGCCAGGGATACACGGCTCGTCCTGGCGTTCGACGATCTTCTGGGGGTCGAAGCTGCTGGCTGAAACCAAATCCAGTTGCCGAAGGACGTTTCCTGATGTAGAGTGCAACGACTATGTTTTTCATCCTGTGCGTGCAGGGATGAATGTGTGAGTGTAAGGGGGTTGAATAAAAGGATGTGGTACAGGAGAAAAATTGAAGAGTTTGAAGTTGTGGGTTACTTTGAAGGTAGACTCTGTGACATTGAATAGTCTGCTCTGGATGCGTTGGTGTGAATTTTGAAATGTTTCTGGAGCGAAAGAACACTGGTTTTATATTAATAATAATTGTTTGATAAATCGGATCCAGATTTGACATCCTTCAGTTATTCTGTCTGATGATAATTTTATTCCAAGACGTAAATTCTGTCATGATCGTTAATTTTAATCCTTCGATATCGAGTGTCTTTCTTAATATATTGAGCTAGTACAGTGAAGTGACACAGTGCCTGAGACCCCTTTGTGTTTGATAAAACGATTCCGTTTTTATTAAAATGAATCGACGAGGAGGAAATGCGATTGGAGCCCTGCCAGTAGGAGCAATGTAGACTTTGTTTGAAGATACTTCAGTTCAGGATTCTCCCTTGGAAGTAGTGTTTCATAATTTAACATAATAATAGATACATTTGAAGGAGCATTGAGTCTGTTTAATAAAACAAACAGAATTTAAGCCTTTTTCGATTTTTCCAGTAAATTCTACAGGGTGTTTCCAAGCATAAACAGAAAGATCAGAATTTCACAATAGTAAATGCAATTCATACATAAAAAACATTTCAATGAAGATACAGAGACTTATACACAGTTGTGTATTTACAGTAGGTTTATAATTAATTCAGAAACTTTTTTTCAGTCTCATGGCTGCATTATTTTTGCTTCATAGTCTGTCTAAATTAAATGTAAATAATTCTAAGGAGCATCGGGCACTTAATCAAGTTTCCAAGGGAACCACCGCGAGTTTCTGCTGTTCTTTTCGGAATACGTTATCAGAACGTGTTCTACCGGGTTTCGGTTGTCAGGTATCAGCAGGGTTTTCTTAACATTTATACCGGGTGGATTCGAAGGGCGCGCAAGTTCCTCGAGAGGACAAGAAAGGCTCGTTCGAGGCACGCAACGTGAAAATTTAATGCATCATGGATCGCGTAACTTTTTCCCTTGCTCGTATACATTTCGGTTCCACCCCTCTCCTTTTCCCTCACCGGCCGGCCGGCCAGCAGGGGAATAAATATTTTTCCGCGGTTTCGCACAGCGGCGCTTTTTCGTTCTACGTGTTTTTCAAACGAGACGGACGTTACGCTAGCAATTTTCACCGGAAAAACGTTGCGAAATAAAATCGAAAGAAAAAGAGAACAGAGTCGCGCGAAGCTTAATTACAATTAAACCGTGGCGGCTTCATTGAAATTGAAATTCTCTCGCGATTCACCGTGCCTGCAATTACGTTCGTCATCGTTGGCCGCCGGTTGAAAATTAAATTTCCCATTGAACGTTATTTTTTTCGCATCGCGTCGTCGAGTCAACGCTGGGTTATGAAGTTGCATTTGAATGTTCAGTTTCAAGTATAGGATTTCGGGAGTTTCTCAATCTCATTTTAACGGGGTAAGTTTTTGAAGGAGTACACGATATGAATAAATAGAAGGGCAGAGGTTTGCTATGGTGCCATTTACAAATACCGAGACTTCACTGGAGCGAACCGACCGCAACTCAGACACATATATTAGTTCTAGGAAAGTACCACGAGCTGCGGTCGTGACAACGTGTTTGGCGGTAGGAAATCCAAACCATTGCATTTGACATTCTCGTCCGGGATTCGAGGTTTTCACGTTGAGCTCGAGCAACCCGTAGTTGCTTCTTCTGCCCTGTAATCTCTCTTTATTTTAAATGATCGTATTGTAGGATTATGTAGGAATTTTAAGTAGGAAAAATCAGACCGGAGGGATCGGGAATCGAACCCGGGACCTCTCCGCTTGCAAGCGTGCGCTCTAACCACTGAGCCACCTGCCAATTGCCGATTCCAGCCAATCTTTCCTCTCTTAGCGCGGCACTCGGTCGCTTCTTTTTGCAGATCCTACAATTATAATAAAAGGAATGTCGTTTATTTACTAACTCCATGCTTCACGCAGCGAAGCTGGTTCGAAGTTTATCTCGACGCTTTCTTCAACACTGTTTAAGACGCTCTCGATCGCTGCGGTTTTAAATTCTTATAAGGGCTTTCGATGCATACACACACATGCCACGTTTTAGTCATGGGCTACAACGTAGTCACATTTCTCGAAATCGCTCTGTTTAGTTTCCTCCGCCTCGCGCGCTGTTTACTTCGTCTATTCTTCATCACCCCACAGTATTTTTATCAGAATCATAGAAATTCCTCCTGTACACAATCCCACGTGTACCATCGTTTCGCTATTTCGAAGTTACAGTACGAACAGCCTGTCCTGCGAAAAACAAGGTAGCGACCGTTCGACGAAAATTCGTAGGAGTTCGGTGTATCGTTCACAGAAGAGCGTCGCGTTACAAGGGTAGCGCGAGAGCAGCCGCAAGTCAAACGCACTCGTCCTACGGAAAGTACAAAACGCGTTGCGGAATGGTTTGGTGCTCAGCCGTGGTAAAACTAGATTCGTGCAGTTGACACGCAACGGGTCCGCGGCATTTTCTTTTCCGTGCTTTGATTTCGAGGGCCGTCTACCCCCTCTGTGGAAAATTACCTACGACCAGCCTCGCGTTGTGGTTTTGCGGTGCACGACGATACGCGTTCCTGTCTCACCCTCGAACACACGTACACACGCGCACCACTGCGTTCCCGTCCCTGTGTGCGCGTTCGGCCCAATTTTACATGCAATTTCGCGGTGGAAGGCGCTCCCCGCAGGATGGCCGGGTTTTTAATTATATCTAGCTGCTCCCGGCCCGCTGGAATATTCACCGGAAATAATTCTGACCATGGAAACTCTGCTATCGACATTGTTCGTCGCTGCAAGGCGGTCCGTGTGTCCGTTCGGGACGAAACAAAAATGGAACTTCCTGCTTCGCAAGCCACCACCCCCTCCGCACCGCTTGTCGATGCATCGATAGAAACGACAGAAAGTCCGGGGAAATAATGGCCTCCGCGAGGGACGAGCATGATCGAGATTATTATTGAGAAAACTTTTTTCTATTCTGTGCTTAACGTGTTGAGCAGTCGCAGTGGAAAATCCTGTGACTGGTCAGATGCATGAAAGTAGCTTCTTATTAACACGTTGAACGCTACAGTGAAAACGGCCATACCTAACCAGACACAATATAATTTACTATTTTTTATATAAATCGTAAAGAAAGAAAGATTTGAGTACTTAGTCGAGTTCTTCTCTTTCTACGTTATTGTTTCAGTATGAAGTTTACTCAGAATTTTGCCACAATCAATAATTATTTAATTAAATTAAATCTGAGGTGTCGGTCACTGGTGACCGCCATGATGTTCAACGTGTTAATATGTATCGTTAAATGTATAACTATTTAACTGTTACTCAAAATTTGATGGAGGTCATTAGTTACTTGATAAAATTAAAATTGATATAGTGCCGAACCGATCAGAGAACTTCTCTGTCTTATTTTTGTTTCATTTATTTTGTTTATCGTTTCGAGTAGTTTTTTGTACTTTTTAACCCAACCTAACGTACAATTTAATTCAAACATTATGGGACTATATTTCGCAATAAAATTCACTAAAAACACCTGCTTCCACTCATGTATCGCAATAGAGACTGACTCTGTATGTAATTATTATAAAATGTCCGCAAGTGAAATCTAGTACCTCAAACGTTGTGAAGATTGTAGCTTATCATTGTATACTTTGGCATCAGATTACTAAGCGAATTAATTCCAGTCATTTGAGTCCAAGGGGTTAATTTTCGGACTCATTCATACTCAAGACTTTTTGTTTAGATTGTTGAGTACTATCTACCTTAAAGCTTTAAATACTCTTGCTTTAAACCTTCTACATGTTACAGCTTTTATAAGCTGCTCTCGAGCGTCTGGTTAGTCACGGAATTTTCCATTGCGGCTGAGAACGTGCAGAAATTCCTGAACCCTTTGAATATAACATAATATCATAATCAACGCGTCCTTACACCGTATCGATCGTCAATCAAATTTCTACCCTTTACGAAAATCCTTGTTCAAAATCGTTTTTCTTCCCGAGAAAAGGAGTGCTCAAAGAAACTTTTTTTACTTTCTCCTTTAGTTAGGTTGTAACGGTGCAGCGTTTCCTTCGGGGCGGGGGAACGCGGAAAAGTTTCGAGCGTTTCATGCAATATTTTCGTAGTCGCGAATTTTTCCCGTGCGAAACGGCTCGCGAAAGTTTCGACCGTGGCCGGCAGCGTGTTACCGTTCCCCGTCGAATATCGAGAATTCGTTTGGTCTTTCGCCGTGGCTTTCGAATATTTATTTACGGCCGACCGAACAAATGGACTTTTCCGAACGAACTTTCGCTTCGATTTCCGGTTCGTCGTCTCGATAATTCAGTGATCGGAGCTTCGCCTCCCCGTGGATCGAAGCTCGACTAATAATCCATTGGTAAATTCAACTAACAAGCTGGCAAATCCCCTATTACCCGTATAATCACTTGACGCGATTTCGCGAAAGCTTATCCAATATAACGAAATAATTAATCTGTTCGATGGTATCGCGATATCGATTTGAGCATCAATTAAAGAAGCATTCGAACACTGTTTGTACGTTCATTATTCTTTACAAATATTCCATACTCTTCGTTATTGCCTCTCGTGCAGCTCGAAATTTTCAGTTTGTTAGGAAAACATACTGTTGGAGGCAATCGGCGGATCATTACACCTGCATCACCCTCGTTTTTATTCTGTGGAATATTTAAATTTCAATAAATATTATATTATTTTATATACGTTGTTTTCAGCGAAGGTCTGTCGTGCATACTATGCAGAACTTTCACAATATTTTACAGTTCATTGTACCGTACTGAATGTTTTTATAGCGCCGTAAGCACAAAATACGAAATACAGGCAGAAAAATTAAAAAAATAGAAACGCACAACTTAAAGTAATAGAATATTTGTTAACACTTTGAGTATCACGCTGCATTAGCAGAAAATGACAAAATTTCTAAATTTTTATACAAAATAAATATAACCATGAATTCTACTTTTTTGAATGAATAATATCAGTAACCCTTGTCATTGTTTTACTGCTTCTAGTAGACATTAGTATGTACGTTTATTAATACTATATGCAGTGAAATAAATAATGATTGAATCTATGTGTCACTCAGATATGGGTGGCGTGGTACTCAAATTGTTAATAATCGCAGGCGTTTTATATCTAACTTAGAACACAAATTTGGACATAACAAAGTCAATACGAAGCAATGGAACAAAGGATTAGATACAATAGACACTGAAAATATAAATGAAATCCATGATGCAGTATTTTATGATTTATACCATGAAACCTGGGAAAAGGACTACAGAAAAGTTATACAATTCACTGTCAACTAAATTCCGAAATATATCAATGAATACCAACAATTATTCAATACTTCGACTGAAACAAAAATTTTGTCGCCCGGACGTTTATTACTGGTCGTGGTGTGCGAGGATAATTCGGCGAATTAACGAAAAATCAATCTCTCGATTTCACCGGGTATCGATGGCGTCGCTCACAGGGACAAAATTTCCCGTGAGAATGCGTTTTGCAAATTTAATCGTGCCATCGATTTTTCGTTAACCGCGTTCCCGGGTATTTAGCGGCAGAAAGCTCTGTCATGAAGACCGACCGTCCGGGAAAACAACGTGAAATTCGTTTACGGAGATTTTTCCGTGTGCTGGCGATCGATCGAAGGGTCGCGACTCTCGATACCGCGGTGACCTTCGCGAGAAACAAACGCACTCCATAAATCAACACAGAGGAACGTGGTCATGCAGAGCGGCCATCCGCACAGGACAGGTCATACGCTGAAAAAATGTCCCCCACGGGACACGCGTCCCTTTGAATTTTTAAATCTCCGCTGCTTCCTCGTTTTTTTTTCGGCAGAGTTTTTACCTGTATGCGTACGTGTGCGAATTTAACCCTTTCATCGCGACGCATTTCTGTTGAGTTGGTCAATCTATTTCTGTCTGACGATTGTACGAACACTTTTGAGTCGTTGACGTAATAATACGTTGTATCACGAGGCACGGCGTAATACTACGTCTGTTTAGAACTACAAGCAGCTGATGCCGAGAAACGCACTTTTGGCAGTTTGATCTAGGTTATACCGTTTGTTCTTTTTAGTTTCTTGTTTAATGAATACAAGAAATTAATTTTTATATTTGATTTCAGTTCAGTGTAATTTCAAACAACAGGAAGTTACATACAAAGTTAGTTGTAAAGTAAAGTCTACAGATTTGATCATTGTTTTAATGATAGGATTCTATAGTAACCAGCTGCAGATTACAGTTACTGTTCCCGGTCGCGAAAGCGTTAAAAATGGCAGAACTTGATGCAAACCAATTTTTGAAAACGTAGTCGTTTTGAATTCATGTCTGATTATCTTCCGTATCTGTAGAATTTGTGTACTGACGCTTGTATATTTCAACTTACATGTTTCATACACATTTAGTTAATTAAATATATGTATTTTATTTAAACCCTATTCTTTCGACTCTAACCAAACAGTCTATTACTATCGAGCATTCCTCCAATCTATTAGGTCGACAATTAAATTCACAACCTTCGAAAGATTTGACATAAAAGCATTTATTAAAATCATTCAACTAATAATTCTGATTAAACTACTTTCCATCCGAATGAATCACCTTTTGTTATAGTTGTGGTGATTTTTCAATTCCTTAACAAGTGTATTGAGTACATTCTGAAGCAAAGAGCCTGGAATGGTCCCGAATCTAGTTGCCAATCTACGAATTATATGAAAATTAGCCAACTATATCAACACCTCTCAAGCAATATACATCGCCTGATTGTATTTCCACCACAAGACGGAATTGTTATTTCCGGGAGTTGGAGAAAAGGTTGCGGTGAAAATCGAGGGGTATCGCGTTCGCCAGCTTGGAGAACGCGTTCTCCATTGGCCAGGATCGGCGACATAAAAGAATCCGCACATAAATTACGCATTAACGGTCTACGGTTTTTCTCCGTAAAAACGATACACTTTTAACGAGCGTCGGTTTCCTCGGTCGCTCGGGAAATGTGGGAATGCGACGACAAATCACATTCACGAGTACACTCGTTCCTCCAGAGAGTCTCTGCGTTTGATGTGTCACACTCACCGGAACGCTGAACTGATGTGTGTGTCTCTGTCACTCTCACTCTCTCGTACTCCCTCTCTCTCTTTCTCACTCTCTCTCTTTCTCTCTCTCTCTCTCTCTCTCTCTCTCTCTCTCTCTCTCTCGCTCTCTGTGTATGGTACGTTTTCTCGTAAAGTTTCAGCTCGGTTGGGAGGCGCGAACGAAAATATTTTTTCTTAGCGTTGGCTGGCTGTCGATAACAGCCGTATTTTCGAGGAGGCTTTCGAGAAACGAGAGCTACCGTCGGGATCCACCTAAATCGAGCCTTGACAGCTTGAGTGCTCCCGCCGAGTTTCACTCTGTTGCGCGTATTTGCATACTTCTTCGAGAATCGAGAGTAATGAGGCAACCGTCACGCCTGTAACGGCGAACTCGAGGGGACAGGACACGACAACGGACCGAAAATGACATCCTTTTAACCCCTTTAGTCCTGAAACGTTCGGAAGATACGTGCATCGTGCGCTGAGATTGTTCAGGCTGGGACACCCGTCAGTTTCAGCGTTTCTTGGTGTGTCATTATCATCTGCAGCGGTTGCTTTTGGTGGTTCATCTTTGACAGGTTCTACATAAATAATGCAGAGTATTACTATTTTTGGATTCTCTCGGTTTGTTTCGTACCGTTGATGGTTAACACAGATAATACGAAAAAGTTAATTTTAACAATAAAGCAACGCGAGGAGATGACGTGATGCGAATCAATGACATTTAACGAGCGTCGATCTATCGGTATTTCAGATTGAAATATCGATTTTTTTAATTCTACAACAATCTTCAACGTTGAAACTCTTTGCTTGGCATTTGACACTGGCTGCCGTGTTACCCGTATGCAGGGTGTCCGAAAAGGTCGGGGCCAAACTCATACCACGCGTTAATAAGGCCAAGTAGATGAAAAGAGTTCATATAAACTTATGTACGAAAATGCTTTATTGAAAAGTTATAAGGGTTCAAAGATTTACGGGCAAAATTGTTCTTACAACTCGTTATACAGAATCGCAGACAGACACAAATAATTAAAAATGCATTTACTATTATTTCTAATACAGTAGGAATATTCGACGAATGGAAGCCTGCATTCTTGCAGGAGAAAGAAATTTCGCACATTTATCATAACTGCCATAACAATTGATAAAAATGTTTGAACGCTTATAACTTTTCAATAAAGTATTTTCGGTCATAAGTTTATATGAACTTTTTTAACCTACTCGACCTCATTAACATGTAGTATAAGTTTGCACCCGACATTGGTGGACACCCTGTATGGGTGACTATTTATTTGAGTGGTTATTCATCTGAACAAGAATGCTACTAGTAAAATATTGAAGAAGGTCTAACAGATCCATCAAGAACTATAAATAATTCATGTTGTATCGAAATCTAGAAAATCCTGCCGTTTTCAGCCTACTCGATATAGCAGTCAACGTGTTAACGAAAGTAAGAGGGGCACCTATCCTTGAGGTGTCCAGTCTCTGTGTCCCTGCTGTAATCTGAGCATCTCTATTACAGATTATGACTTTTGACGAGTCTAACCAATTCCTTGAGCCCTCTTCTGGGAAGTACAATAGAATCACTGGGAGAACTTCAAACGTGAGGAGTGTTGTATAGTCTGAGGGCGAAGAAAGTACAGTTCGTTTCAATTACGCGTCCGTAATTGTTTCGTGCAATGAAACTCGGACGTGTATGAGTCGGTACGTATGGTCCACATTTTGAATCATTACGTATCGCTGGGAAACCTCTAGGAAAGTACTATTCGTTTCCATTAAATCCTCTATGATCGTCCCGTGAGAATCGTCCCGGAGATACCAGCGAATTAAGTCGTTATATTGCCAAGTGGTGGCGGAGCAGTGTCCTCGGTGCAGTCTACCGAAATTTACGTGAATTACGAAGTTCGGTTGGGCGTACACGAAACCAGACTGCCGGTGAAAGATACCAGAGAGCAAGGACTCTGTCCGTTTGCATATTCAGGCGATAATCGAGCTGAACGTGAAAATTGACCCTCTGAACAAAGAAAACCTTTTCTGCATACGATCGTTTTAGCGAACGTGTGAGCAGGTTTGAAAGTTCCAGGGCGAAGTTGAGTTCGAGCACGCCGAAGCATCAAGGGTTTTTTTTCCTTAGAGGTGGAAGAAGGTCAAAGGGAGTCGTCGACAATATCCGAGATATCGAGCTGGGCCAGCGGCAGAGTATATTTTTAAATGTATTTTTCATGCGACCAATTTTGGCCCCGTTCGAAATTTGTAATTCCTTTGAGGCCATCCTCCGGCTACGGCGGCGACGGAAGGAGCTACCGGGAACATTATCATTTATATGAAATCCTTTGCGCGTCCTTATGCATAGTCATTATTCGGTCGCTTTTTCCTGCTGCCAGCAGCGAGCGTAACAAGGCTAGTTCAATACACGCTTTTCTGTGTGGACCAAGGTGACAATCTTAATTAAGAGGGTCTCTCTCTATCTCTCTACCTACCTACCTCTCTCTCTCTCTTTCTCTCTCTCTCTCTCTCTCTCTCTCTCTCCTTTCAGCATTCCACCATTTTGAAGTTCGCCGGTGGCTTCATTTACCCGTCGCTTCGTGAAGTGCTCGTTCGAGCTCGCCCGTTACGGCGTGGCGAGAGTTTAATGGAAAATTTTACCGAAGTACCTGCTACATTATGTTTCCGGGGAAAGAAGTATGTTTAAGGGTCAGCTGAAAGGGATAATCTGGATCAGTAAGTTTAGAGAGGATCTATTGAAAAGATAGTGCGTCGGGTGTTCGAGATTGGATCTGATGGGGTGTCTGACATCTTGTTTATTATTCAGTTCGATTTAATGGAATAAGTAGTAAGTCTGGCTAAATTTTTAACGAAGTTAATGTTATAATGCTAGTGTGCAATGAGAATTGTTCGATGAAGTAATTCAGTATTTGCTTTGTGATGTATATATTTATAGAAATCTATTTTGGGGTGTCTGTATAGACATGGAATTTTCCACTGTGGCACGGAACACGTTATGGAAGTCACTACTGGTCCTTACAAAATTCTGAGCAAATTCAGCATTGTAATAATAACATAGAAATACAAATATAGGACTGAATACTTAAAAATAACCAATTACCTCATGTGTGACTAGTCATGGCTGTTATCACTGCGGCTCGGAACGTTTTAATCGACTGTCGATCTTACAGAATTCTTATCAAATTTAAGACGTTGAACACCGTGGCGAACACCGGTAACCGACACCTGAAATTTAATTTAATTAAATAATTATTGATTGTCGCAAAATTCTGAGCAAACTAAAGGCTGAAACAATAATGTAGGAACAGAAGAACACGGCTGAATATTCAAATCTTCTTTTTCTTTACGATTTATATAAAAAATTGTAAATTATATCGTGTCTGATTAGGTATGGCTGTTTACACTTCGGTGTTCAACGTGTTAACATTACAGCAATATTAGAACTAGAAGTATAATAGAATATTTAAATATATAATTTATATTAAACACAGATATATTACTGGGTACCTGACTAGGTATGACTGTCTTCGCGATGACAGGGGCATGTTAATCAAATGCAATTAATTAGTACAACGTTCTGATTAAATTTAACATTGCAGCAATAATGAAGAAACGCAAGTACACGACAGAATATGTAAATATTCGTGAACACGTTGACTGTCGCAGTGAAAACAGTCACCACCAGTCAGACACAATAACAATTTCGCTTTTCTACAAAAATCGTAAAGGAAAAAAACTGTTTAAATATTCAATATTACACGCGTGTGCCTATATTAGCATTGGAATGTTAAATATGCTCAGAATATACTAAAAATCAATACTCATTTAATTAAATACAATTTGTGGTGCATGGTGACCACCAAGACAGTCATTGTGATAATTAGTTCGTTCTCCCCTGCAATTATTACAACGTGGAGAACTCGAACTCGTGTTCTTTCGTCTTACCAGGGTGTCGCCACATTTTTTGCGGTGCGAGGAACAAAGTGGCGTGGCGAAATCCGAATATCTCGAGCCACAGGGCGTAACTTTATACTGGTGGAGCGTGGGTTATGCATATACGAGAATATGCGGCGCGCTTCATCATTCTCGATCTCGTATGTAAAACGCGTGTACCGTCCGCAGACACGGAATACCGCGTGTGACACAAAAACGTCGTCGCAGAATTTATTCTACGTCATTATCCGATTTTTCTCCCGCCTCGCCTTTCTCTTAGATCCTCGTCATCCTCCTCGTAATTAAATATCTCGAACAAATCACTATTCTTCTGAATCTTCAGTTCTTCTTGTCGATTCTTAAGTCTGCTGTTCGCGAAACACGGAAGATAGCAAAGTTAATGGTCACAAGTTATGTTACTGAAAGAAATAGGCAAAAAGTTTTCAGTCAACGTTGGTCGAAGAATTGAAAGTTTCTAAGGTATACAGGAAAATTAGATTAACACAGGCTGTTCCAAAATGTAAGACAACTTTGGCAGCGTGTAGTACTTCACGAAATAAACAAAAAAGTTTCAGCAAACGTGGTTCGAAAAATGTATACTTCTTAAGGTATAAAGAAAAATTGGATTCCATCGTGAGGGTGATAGAATATACAGGGTGTTGTAAGATTAATGGTTTTAACTTTGGGTACGTATTGTACTCAACAAAATAAACGAAAACGTTACCGTAAACATGAGTTGCGGAATTAATACTTGCTATGATATCAAGAAAAATTGGATTCCGTCATGAGGGTGATCGAATATACAGGATGTTCCAGAATCAATACTGTTCACTCTGGATAAACGTGGAACGAGAAATTCATCATGGAAACAATTGGTTTTTCAGCCAACATATACCAAAACTTTTTCTTTACTACATTGAGTATTACAGGTACCCAAAGTTGAGACCATCAAGATTGTAACATCCTGTACAGGTGTCCATGAATATTTCAAACAAATTTAAATCGTTCATTACGAATGTCAAATGAATTGATATTCGTGTCGTACATTTTCACGAGGATTCACTGCGACATCAGCCGCAAATCACCGCGAAACGATTCGGTCGGTTATCAGTCAGAGAATCCCGTTACATTTTTGACAAATTACTCGCGTAATTAGCGATCGGGATTAAATCGATTCCTGGGACGATCCGCGCGGGAGAAAAAGGTCGCGACCGTAGCAACGAATTTCACGACGGCCCCGTTATCAACCGTGCGCGCTCTCATAAATCCACCGGAGCTATGCTTCACACGTGTCCATATATCGCTAATAATTTTCTACGGCGATTTGCGTCAAAGTTAATCGTTCGTCGAGTTCCACGATCTCGTATCCGACAGAGGATTTTCTCGTGGAAATTTACCGCTCCTCCCGTCCTTCGATCGATCGTTATCGCGTAAACATCCTCGAAAAGTCCGATTCGCACCATTTCTCACGTTATAATCCTCAAGAATTTTTCTCGAATCCGACTCACGACTCTCCGCGACAAGTTTCCCATGTGATTTAACCCTTTGCATTCCAAGCATCTTTTGATACGACAGACCAGCAACCTCAACATAACTAATGTGAAGATGCAACCAATATGGCTGCGAGCTACTGCAATCAAATGTTAATTTTCAACGATTCATATTGAAAGAAAATTTCATCGAGATAAGATACTTACGCTTTGCTTAGTTTTACGCATTAAGAAATATTTCATTTTTGACACGGTATACACAAATTACTAGATAAAATTGGCAAACCATCTGCCTGAGAGGCATACTTGGAGTGGAACGCTTGACATTGCCAATGCCTGACAAGTGCAATTCTCTTGCAGTGCAAAGGGTTAATTCGTGTATGTTGATGTGTTTGTGCGTGCCTGAATAATGTATTAAGTTGAATGCACCGGATTTCCACGGCGGCATAAAGAACGACAGGAATTTGTGAAACGAAATGATTAAGGTTTACCGTGCATGGCCCTCGTTATTTTTTCATGGAGACGCGGTGAAATTCGCTGGCTGTCATCGATGCGTCGCGATTTTCACGAAAATACGAACGCGCGGTCGTTTGCGGAGGATCGACTTTCCACCGCTCGAATTTCATGCTGAAACGTCGATACGCGAAGTGTGACCGCGTATTTTCGATGCTAAAGGAATTCAATATTCAACCGTGATGTCGATTTTATATTTCCTTTCTAATGGTCCACGGACACGAAATTTGATTAGGACGTTGGTTCCAGGTACTTGGACGCCACATTAATTGTTTAGCAGATCTGACATTGTGATAATAATATAAAGTAACTGCTATAGGATCGAATATTCCATTAGCAATGTTCCTTTTTATATTATTATCATGCATGGAAAATAAATACGACTGTAATATTTAACAGTTTGGCTGCCATGGTACCCGTATGTGGGTGATACTTAGATTGAGACATTCTTTTTTGATGATGTATAACATAATAAATATATTTTATAAAATCTGACAGAATCAGTGAAAAGTGACGAAAATTACTAATATTATTGATGAAAGCGTGTTGAATTTTAAGTTATATTCATATTGTATTAAAATTTACAAAGTTTGTCATTTTTAACTAATAAAGCGCGGCAGTCAAAGTGTTAATACAGATTTACATGTGTACGTGGTGCAATGCGAGATATACCGTTTCAAAGTTTTTTATGAAACTCAAGTTATCGTTATAAAGATCTATTGGAGGCAATTTTATTAATCACGTGCAATTTTAATGGAAAAATTTCCTAATGACATTTAGGTTACCTTCCTGTATCTCGTTGCACGTATCAGCTACTATTTATTTACGTGTTCGAACATTTTTTAATTGTATTGTGCAAAGAGAAACTCGTCAATCAATCATTATAATAAAAATCAAATTTCTAGAAGATTTTCTACGTTAGACACGGAAGGCAGAGTGTTGCACGGTACATTCATACACGAAATGTACCGTTGCAAACAAATCATAAAACAGGGAAAAAGGGTCCCGCGAGCCCGCATATCTGCGTTGCACCCGCGTCCGAAGGCCTGGGCCGTTCTTCGGCACCGAAGGAGCAGGTAGCCACAAAACAATGGCCGAGCCGAAGCACGTCCAGAGTCAGGAGCGCGAACCTGGTGACTTCTTGAAAATTAGGCAAGGGGTCACAGGTCTATGCGCCTCCACGTGCAACGCAGATACCTACTTTCCCCGTTCGGGAAAAACCCACCGTGCTCAGGGCTGTACTTCTAGTCAGAGTTGCCCCGAACCATCGGACAACTCTGATTGGTTGTGCAGCCCTCCTACTACATAGCATTTTAACACTCAGAGTCTTCGTTAAACCAACACAAAGCATCAATCACCAGTCGGTCACAACATTTTCAACCAGTCGAGTCTTGCACGACATTTTACACTGTCATACACTCGCAAACATTCACAAACACTCACAATCTCTGACTAATATCTGTTTCAAATATACATTCTCACTGTTATCCTTATATCCATTTTCAAATTACCATCCCCAGCACGATAATTCGTCCTAGGGAATCTCATGCGATTCGTGGCGTCGATATAAATCGAGACGGAGATTTACAACCTCCGTTGACTTGGCACACCGCGGCCCTGTCTCCCCGCGATCGCGAGAAACACAGAGTATCCATTTTTCTCTCATATTCAATGAATCTGATTGTTTCAATAATGATTAAATACGATCGAATTTATGTATTCTATAAATTGACCAACACTGTTGAGTAAAAATTTCGAATTTCGAATAACTACAGTAATCGTACCTCTTCGTAGGAATCGCTCCATATAATCGAGGTTGAACGAAATCAATCGACAGCGAGAAATGTTTGATAGAAAACGGGAGAAGAAAGAGAAAGAGAGAGAGAGAGAATTATTCAAATTCTCGATGGAAGAGTCCTTGGGGGATATCGCACGCCACTTTGAAATCGACGGTTCCTTTAAGGGCGTCCTTTCCTTGTCTTATCCAAGAATCCACGGCAGTCAAAGGATCCGGAAGATACGAGGATTCGGAGAACGTGGAAGAGTGTCGGGTGATAAGGTAAAAATACCTCGTGGTCGAGTTCTGGGTGATATCGACGTTCGTGCGAATATTAATTCCCTAGTCTTCGAATAAACTTAAAGGTTGATCCACCATTGCAGAAATTTCAGAATTTTTTCGCTACTAGCCAGATAGTAAATAAATTTGATTTCTAAAACGTCCACTGTCCCTTGAACCATATTAGTGCACAATCTATGCACTTGTTTATAATTAATTGAAGGGTAAGGGGGAAAACAGGGTATATCCATTTTTATTCTGCAGTGCTCAACTTGACAGAAGAACTAAAATAATATAAAACAATTATATTTTCGTTCATTTTTTTGCTGTCGTCTAATTAGAGTATAACTTTATGTCATAAACAATTCAGTTACATCCATTGGACCATGTTTCTTTACTGGTGTACTAAAGTATTAAAAGTTAATTTTCTCAATGAAGCTGTTTTGTGACATTCCTTGTTTTTCCCCCTTAATCTTCAATTGTAATTAATTACAACGTCTACATAGAAGCTGCATGACTTTCATCTCAGAAATTTTTTGACATTTCTAAGATTTATCGAGAATCATGTTTGAACATTTCTCTGAATTGTACGTAGATCTCAGCACAATACATGTGGCGATTTACGCATTAAATAGTATCATTCTATCTTAAAACTTGTTAATAGCAATTAGAAATTAGCTTTGAAGCCCAATATAGCGACTCTAAATATTGTTTGCAACTCCATAATAACAGTAGCTCGAACAACATCACAGACGGGTTCATCTAAAAAAAATCTACTTTATTGACGAAGGTCTTATTAATAACAACTTGAAACCAGGTTTCTATCCAGATATAGCGACTCTAAATATCATCTACAACCCCATAACGAGGGTAACTTGAACAATGGCACAGACATGTTCATCTAAAAAAATTTACTTTATCAACGAATGTCTTATTAATAACAATTATACATTAGCTCTCAGGCCTGATATAGCAACTCTAAATATTATCTCCGATCCCATAATAACAGTAGCTTGAACGTCAGTGACACATTTACTTAAAAAAAAATCTATTTTATCAAAGAAGGTCTTTAGAAAAAATCCACTCCAAGGGTCCCATAAAAAAAGATGTTCAAAATAAAATTATTCTCTCTATTAACCCGCCGTCTTTGAAATAAGCTTGCAGCGGCCCTTTTATACCGCGCTATAAAATAAACTTGCTCTTATCCCCCTGTGAATACGATTCAGAAATAAAGTTGCCGTTAACCGCGTTAGAAAGGCCGGCTGCTTCCTTTTCCTCCTTTCGACGTTCTTTCGGAGACTATTCGCTGGCGTGATTTGGAGAAGAAGAAGAAGAAGGAGCTGCTTTTTAGATGAACGCGGACGGGATACGTCGTGATCAATGAAAGCCGCCGGAGTAAAGGCAGAGCTTTTAAGGGAGGAAGGACATCGAGGTCCTTCTTCGCCGCGGGAAATCCGCGAGGACTCACGCTGTTTTACATCAGACCTGATACGGTTACTCGAGCGAAAGAAGCTTAAGAATAAAGTCGATAATACTTTTGGAAATGTCGAATCTGTCAGCGACACTCCGCCACGTTAGAGGTCCCTTCATATCCACTTTTCTTCGAGATTTCTTGGAAGATTCGTAATCGAATCTCGGGGGATTTCTGTGATCCCGATATGATTTTAAGAAGTTTTTGTTTTTGATTGACTTTCCTTTGAACGTTCACCATATTTAGTTGATGGTTTTGACAAATTTCAGAAAGTATTTAACAAGATATTACGAATGTGTTCGATACCTTAGTGCTTATAATCGATATTTTATTTTATAGTAGAACCTCGATTATATGAACAGTTTTACGATAAAGAGATATGAATACTGTACACGTATAAAATTTTGCTTTCAAAGAATAAGTTAAATTACAAAGTTAAAAGAAGTTCGTGAAATTGAAAATGTAAAAATAAAATTATACAATTCACTGGAGAAGGGTCATTTATTATATACGAGGGTAATCCAGTAAGTAAAGACCGATTAGCTTTAAAAAACAAAGAATTTATTATTCAATTTTATATTTTTTTAAACACACAGTACCTTAATCTATCTTTCCACATGATCATCACCTACATTTAAGCATTTACCATATCTGTTCACGAGGTTTAAAATCTCGCTATTGCAGTCGTCCAACGCCAGTCCATTTACGCAGTTGTTGACTGAAAGCTGCAATACGTCATCATCTCTAAAACGTTTTCCATCCAGGAACTCTTTAAGCAGATTAAGCACCCAGATTAAGGTACTGTGTGTTTAAAAAATTATAAAATTGAATAATAAAATGTTTTTTTTTAATTTTTGGAAGCTAAACTGTCTTTACTATCTGGATTACACTCATAAAAATGCAGTCGTGCATTATCTGAATATTATATCGGCCAACTGAATCCATTAGTTAACAAACGAAGTAACTTTTTCTCGCGTTTTATAAAAATCAACTTTCTACTTTCTATACCCATGACATTTTTCTTTACAATCACTTAATCCGAGCGTTCACAGAATTTCCAATACATCCTAAGAATAAGTTTAAAGAAATGTAATAGTTTAGTTATCTAAGTATCTAGTATCTAAGTAATTTCGCCAGTAATCTAACGAAACAGTTCTGCAGTTATTTAATTTAACAAAAGTTGAAAAATTCATTCCTGTTTTCTATCAGAAAATAAATAACTGATCTTAATACCCTCCATGTTTATAATAAACTCACTAAAAAAATTGTTCTGTTTATTAACTAAAGGGCACAATTAGCTCGACCGTGCTTCAGAGCCTTCAAAACACATTTTCTCTTCTTTTTCTCTCCAATGCCGCGAAGACACCATTTCAGAAGGTTCATCGAGCGACACCCGAATACTCTGTATAGTATAGTATTTTTAGCCAGCGCTAAATTGCGAACGAATTTGCATAGCGTATCAGCAGCATCCGAATGGAAGCGGAGAGACGTAAATTTCTAGAATTCAATGAGCTACTGTTTGTGTACTGTGTCCTGGGTACACTATAATAATGTACACGAGCGCAATAGGTTACGGTGGCTTTTAAACGCCTGCAGCTGATTTCTCTTTCGAATTTACTCTATCCGTGCACGTAACATATCATTATGCCCCGTGTAAACGAATCGAATCGTTTCGCCCGTGCATCCATGAAAATAACAGAATATTTTGAACAAACATTCCGTTGTTGTAATACCGTCGAACGGACGCTCGATTCGATATTATTAATTTCGTCAGATTTATCTTGTTTTGCAATTCTTTCGCGCGGTGGGCTGGGAGGGGGATGATATAAAAAAATTTGTTATTCCATTTGGACGTTGCACGCACGCTTGCGAATGAAATATCATAACCGTGCGATGCACTCTCGGAAAGTAGTCTGGCACGAACAGTTTGTTGCCATAATTAGACTTTATTGCACTCGCGGTAAACTGAATTTCACGGGGACATCGTCGCGTTTCGCGGCACGACGCTCGCGTGCAAATTTTCGCCAACAAAGACACCGCGGCGCCGATATGAACATTATTTTTGGAACACGGTGGCTCGCGAGATCGATCGAATGCGGTTGGACCTCGATTATTCTAAATACAGGCTGTTCCAGAAAGGTTGTGCAAACTGCAGATTCTTCGTAGCAAAAAATATCGAAGAGGCCTTTACCATTTTGCAGTCTGAGATACAAACGATTGAAAATTGGGTACTCGCTGTGTGTGTGCATGCACCTTTATACGTGTAGACACATAGATTACTCAATTTTCAATCGCTTGTATCTCGAAAACAAAGCCGCTGATTGCAAGATAGTGAACTATTATTCGATTTGTTTTTGCATGAAGAGTTTGTATAGTTTACGGCGTGTACAGCCTCTTTGGAACAATATGTATAATTTACTCTTTGTTTTACGCTGGAGGACTACGTCGAAATTGTTTCTGCAGGCACAACAGGATGGAGGACTTGTAGATTTAAAATTCAAGTTTGATTTATTGCAATATAAACTCAATTGGTGGAACAAATGTATAGGATGTCCCAGCTTATCTGTTACAAGCTTGTATTTCCTAACTTATTGAAGATAGAGAAAATGTTTTATATGGAAGTTGCATGGTATGAAGGGGCACATCTTTTGGCGAAGATGAATTATTTTTTACATAATTATTTTAACACTTTGACGGCCGCAAATATTTGACAAACTTCCTCCTTTAGCTATCATTGCAATGCTTCAGTTAAGTTTCATAAAACATTATACGTTTCTCGTTTTCTATCGATTAGTTTACAAATTTAATTTTTTAAGTATTTGGCTATTTACTTTTTTCAGTAATAGGTACGCTCGTTTATTTATTTTACAAGCATATTTTCCAAACGAATTAAATTACGTATATGTGACAGCGGCCATCGAAGTGTTAAGAGATATGAAGAACAAATTCGTCTTATTTAATGGAACTGTGTATTTTTGTTCAGATCATTTGATAGTGCTTTTCAAGACGAATTCACTGAGCTTTAATGTTTACACCAGATTTTTAGTGGTTTTCGAGATATTGCGCTTACAAATTCAGTGATTTCCAACGGAAGAAATTCGGCCGAATAGTATGAAATTTCAGTCATAAACATTCGTCGATTTCCTTTGGCAAACGAACATTTCTAATTTTCAGAAACGACGGCGTCAATACGAATATTATTCCGAGAGAGTATGGACTTTTGAAAGCTCCACTGAACAACTTGTTTCAACATTCTGTGGGACTACGCAGAGTTTCATGGGTAGTTTAAAACATTACAGTTACTCTTTACTTCATGTACACAGAGGGTTAAAAAGTTATTCGTGACTTATACGACGTGTACGTTACAATGATTATAAAGCGTTTATTTAAGTGCTATTACGTTTTTATTGTACGCTGTACGTTTGCATGCTCGTAAAATATGATCGTTTAACTTTGAAATATCCTGTATACACTGTGGGAAGGATGTATAATTCATCAAAATGGACGTATACAATAATTAAGACAGAAAAGAGAAATAGTATAAAAAAGAAGAAAATTAATACTTCATCTACATAAATGAATTGAAGTGAAATAAAGCAGAGAGACAGGATTTACAGCTCGAAAACAAATACATCCATGACAAAATTTATTTGATTAGTATCACAGTCGATTTTTGAAAAACTAAATTTTCACTTACCTGTAAATGCTGCTCGCTATAATTGTCCTCATTCGTGGGTTAGGTGACATTAAATCAGAACAAGGTGATTTCATTTCAAGGTTTTATTCGTACAGTCCTAGATAATTTATCACAATAAGGGAATTATGAAAAATGTACAATAACGCGGACAGAAAACACATTCCCGTGAAACGGAAAGAAAGGACCAGCCGTCGTTAACAATTTCCTCGCTGGACTCTTTTGTTTTTGTTCTTTTTACGTTGTGTGTGTGTGTGTGTATTCGTTTAATTGACAGTATCCTCTGATAAGTGATAAAACGAACGATCCGCCGATATACTCCTTCCTTCGCACGTTCGAAACACAATCTATACTTACATTAGTAAACGTTAGCGACATTTAGAGTTAACACTACGCAGCGAGCTTATTGATGCACATTAAAAGCGATTTCCGGTTTCTCTTCGCAGATTTTTCCGATCGTCCGGGGTTGTGTGTCTTCTTCTTCGATCTACGGTCTGTTCTTTTTTCTCTTTCGCGCTTTTCTCTTTCAATTTCGCCGTGAATAAAAGGTTTCAACACTGTAGTCATCAAACGTTTAATCGTACTTCAACGAATCACGTTGAGCGCCACAGGGGAAACAGCCATACCTGGCCAGACACGCTATAATTTACTGTTTCTAATATAAACAAAAAATCCTACTATTTTTTAACCGCTTGTTAAAATATTATTATTGTAATCTTTTCATCTTTCCAGAATTAAATGAGAATAATAGTAATTCAATTAAATCCAACCAGTGGATAATTACATTCAATCAACGTGTTAAAAATTCCTTCATAGTCATAGAATGTCCCATTCGATGACGAGAGTGTTAAAGACTTTCCAAAGTGTTCGACGAATCGATTAATAAAATACTCTCTCCGAGCGTCTCGTATAAAAGAAGGCCTGTACGAAATTCGAAAAGCAATTTTTCCTTTTTTTTATTAGCCGAATCGTCTCGCGGGACGAGAGGAAGGATGAACAAGGGTAAGCAGATGGGGATGACGAGGAGAAGAAGAAGGGTTTAGGCTGCTTGCCGATCTCACATTTCATCTCGTACTTTTACGATCGTTTTACAATTTCGCACGCCATCGTTAATCTAAGCAGGTTACACCTTCATTTTATGTATACTTATGTACAGGAACACAGTGAACATTGCCTGCCACAAAATCAACCGTGTCATCAGTTTACCGCCACTTTAATACTTATCGCCGAATTGCGGATTTTTATGCAATAATACATTTTTGATTTTCGTGTAGCTGACATAACGCAACTATAGCAGAACTGCATTTCTGGGTTGAAATGTTCAACCCTTTCGTCATGACAGCGTCTGCCCAAAAATCGATAACACGGTACGGCCGTACGGGCAATATATTCTTTTCAGTACAAAGAACAAAGTGAAATTTAAATACAAAATTTAATTTCACATAAATTGGGTGACCATACAATTTTTTCCTTTGAGCGACTGTAGTAATTACAGTTCACTACACAGAGGGCGACTTTAGACGCCGTTAGTAGCAAAGGGGTTAAAAGAAAACTTTTTGTTTTGCATACTCTATAAAATGTGTACTCTTCTTATCTTGGACATGCTAAATCGCATAAAGATCCGCAGTCTACTCATCACTCTTCGTTCGGTTCTCTCTAAACAGTTTACATATGTATATAGTCAACAAGAATATTAATAATCGAGAAGATTGATTTTGTGGCGAGAAGTTATATTATTTGGCGGGACTGCCTACGTGATACGAGACTTACGACAACGTAATTTGTTATTGTTAAACCCCCTTACAGACTAGATCTTGTCTCTGAGAATCTGTAGTTCCGTCCTCCGTTCGCAGCACGTCCTTTCGGCGCTTGGCTAATCGTTTCTCATTTCGTCTACGAGCCGAAACGAGCGCGTCTGACAAATAAAAAAGCACACTGATTCGTCTAGCCCTTTCGTTGATAATTATTTGCTTCGACAATAATCTAGGTGACGGGTTTCCTGTTTTTATTGTACCGCGCGCACGCCTCCCTCGAAACTTGCGAAGTCGACCACACCGCGATATGCAATTTGTTCGATAAATTGCAAAGGGGTTGCAAATTGGAATTCCTCCTTTGAAACAGGGTCAGAATATGAAACGTAACAGATTACATTTTATTCTAGCCGAAATATTTGATCAATTTAGCGAGTCACTGTATGTTTGAACAATTTCTTTTTCACATTTCGACAAATTTAAAACTTGGTGAAACTGCCGCTACGGAGCTTCAGTTGTGTTGCATACGGCACAACAAATTTTGAATATGTATGATGACTAACCGAGACCGTGATATTTTAACAATTGCATGCATTGTACGGCCGTTCGAGCTATGCAACATTCACCTAAATTATTTTTTTCTACAATCAATATTTATGAAGTTACTATGGTCGTTCCTGTTGCGTGGTTTCATATAATCTGAATCTCTCTGATGGCTTAAAAAAAGGCGTGGATATACAATCTGAGTTATTAATTATTTACTTCATTGAAAACTGATAGTCAACTTTATAAGGTTTCTTGTTGACTCAGAAAGTTCTACACATTTTTATTATTGTTTTAAAACAATTTCAAATCAGCTCTAAAATTCTCCACAAATTTCAATGCCATCTCAAATGTAAAAAAATACAAATAATTATTGAAGGTTTCTAGAACGATTCTCTACATCATTTACGGACAAAAATAATAAATTTTCGTTTCAATGGAGGCGTACTCGCGAGTTCTACGTTCGAATACTGCTCTACAGGGTCGCGCCAATGCGATCGGTTTATTATTCGAGTACTCGTGTCCAGGTGACGACACCCGAGCTTTTTCGCTACACTATGCTCGTCCCATCGCTCGCTCGAACTTTCGATACTTATTAATAACCGACTCGTTTGTTATTGCAGGAGACGAGCGCGACTCTCAGCGTACGTACATAGATTTCCGTGTATGTGTATGTATATGTATATATGTATATGAGTCACGTATTTGGCACTTCTTATGTGATCGAGTATTTACACAGACTCGGGGAGGTTCGTATCGAAGCATTTTTCGTGGATTTCGAGCGATCGATCGATTCGATACGAACTGTCGACGTCTCTCCACCCATTCTCTCCCGTGTATTTATAATGTTTATACAATGAACCCGGAACTGAAATTTATACACCGAGCTATTTACAATTTTCATACCGCCCCGCGTGCCTCGAATAGCGAACGAACGAAACGAGATAAATCGAACAGTTTCGTCCTGTCGAGCGCTCGCCGATTCGTTCGTTCTGCGAGGACTTCCGGTTGATCGCGTCACTAAAATTTATAAACCTCCGTTTGAGCACCGAAAGTGTTACTTACCTCATGCAATCCTTACGTAAACGTTCGATATAATATAATGATACATTAAAGTATAAGCAATAATACTTTCAACTTGTTTCATGATTTGCCTATCGGTGGATCGGTGCTGGGACTTTTTCGTGTCGTACCTTTGCGAACAGGAGCCTCAACCTGCGTTTGAGAAAAAAAGAAATTTTGTTAATATGTTGTTAAGGTGTAGAGACAAAGTTTTTACACCTGAATAAATTTCTAATTATTTTTCAGTTGCCTTTGAACTTAGCTTATACCGCGACTGCGAGCGATTTCGTTATTTCTTCGTTACATGACTTTGTATTTCGATTTTATGTTTTGATAACGTAGATTCGCTGGGAATAAACGATTTTTTCATTTACTAGATGTGTTGATAGAATACAATTTAGTAGATGTATGAGAATTGTGGGGTTAATAACAAAAACCACTCTTGTGAAAGTTTGCCGTGTCAACACAACTTTGCAGCTTCCTGATTTAATTGGATACAGTTCTTCTGCAGTATAATTATGGATCACACCCTCAGCGACTGTGTAATACGATGAATAGACTGCGGATGTTCATGCAATTCAATGCATCCAAATTAGTGAATGACGGACATTTAATAATTTAGTGAAATAAAAAATATATTTTCTGAACATTTCAAGGAGTAAATGCAGTTTTGTTGAAGTTTCATTTATTTAACTGCATTAATGCAAGAAATATGGAAGTCTGAAAATATATATTTGCATAAATATTCGCAGTCTAGTGATGAATATTTTGTTAAAAAAAATTGAAATCTTTTGAACGACATTTGAAGATGCCAGAGCATTTTTTTGCACTCCTGAAAAAAGACGAAAATTGTAAAGGGTCGTTTTTGTTAAGAACCCTTCAATTACAATGCGCATAGAATGGGTTTCTTAAGTAGTTCAAACTGGATTTTCAGGATAGATTTTGTACAGATCAAAATGGGGTTATAATAAAATATTTTTAACCCGTTCACTGCCATAAAAGTCACTGACGACTAAAACACCAAATTGAATTTAACTGAATAATTCGCAAATTTCACGTAATTGAAAGATTTCATGTAAATGTTTATATTGCAGTAACGATCTAAAATAACAAATGCATAATTGAATAATGACAGGTTTAATATTCTTAACAATTTATGTAGAAACAGTACGTACTACATGTTTTCATTTTCATTCTGGCAGACGTGTTATGTAAATCAGGTGTAGCAAGAAATTGATGGTATAGTCAGCTTCTGCAATTAATTGGAAAAGTCAAAATTTCAAGTTCCATGGGAGAGGAACTATCGGAGCTCCTTGCTTCAGTCAGTATAAACGGGATGCGCTTCTCGTTTCATCAAACACTTTGCTTTAAATATCATAAGTGCTGATAAGCACCCTTCGCTTCAATAATTAATTAATAAATTTGTCTACATACATATATACAGTGCTCTAAGTTATTTCCTTCAAAATTATTCGGTGCAAATTTACGTGCTACCAAGTTCGTGGATGTGATCGAAAAATCGTCGGAGTCGTCACAAATGAAACAAGTCTACCAATTTTAATGATATCAGAGTCCAATCTGTACCCTACACTTAAAAAAAGAACATATAACAAAGAATTATAGTGAGATGCTCAAGAATGTAGCGTAAAGTCCATCCAAAACAATAGATTTCCCACTGGGACCCACACCAAGCAAATGATTAATTTCCAAAGAATTCAAACAACCTGATACCTCCAACCACCCTTTACACACACACTATACAACTCTTTGTTTACCATCAAGAGCAATTTCCTACCCCAAGACCAGTTTGTCAACGTCCCCGATATCTCTGGACGTAGCAGGAACCCCGAAAGATGCGCGTCGATGTTTAAGTTCTCGTTCGTAATCGGAAAGTTTGATTTACAGGCAAAAGATCGGCGTTTCGTCTTCCTGTCGATCCTTAAGGATCGCGGCCACGTTGGGCCGAGACTTACGAGCGGGAAGTTCATCGACACGGGTTCTCAAAGTTTCGACCAGCGAACTTCGCGAATTTATTTCACGGCCGTATCAGGCCAAATCTCTCCCTTTCTCTTTCTCTCCCTTCTTCTCTCTTTCTCTCTTTCTCTCTCTCTCTCTCTCTCTCTCTCTCTCTCTCTCTCTCTCACTCTGATCATAGCCGCGTTTGAGAGCTTCCGCGGATTCGCAGACTTCCGTGGGAATGTTTCGAGTTTCTAGGCCGAGAGAAACTTCCGTCCGTCGAATAGGGGAGCGCATGGAATAGAGGAAGCAATCGTTCGGTCGTTAAGGCGTCGAAATCCCTTAACGTCGTTCACGTTTCGCAGTAAAGTTAAGAGAATCCCGGGCCGAGACGCGTTCTATCAATTCCTGTTGAACGGTTCGCATTCTTCGAGCGGCCGGAATTCCATCGAAATCTCCGATTCCGGCTGCTTTCGCGAGATTTACGAGCGTTCCTGCGACGAGCCGCCGTCGAAATCGGCGAAAATCATTTTTGCAAACTGCTGCAGCCGAGCGTTCATGTTGAAATTTTTAACTCGGCTTGAAACGTAGAACATGTCGTAGACAGTCCCTTGGACACAGCGTCGTTAGGTGAATTCCTAGAATCTTTTCTATGGAAAATTTTGGGAATGCTACACTGTTTTCTGCACGACGTAAAAACCTACGCCAATAAAAAAAACCATCATGATCTTTAAACAACCTTGAAGGTAACATCAATCAGAAGATCTGTTTCTATCATCATATTACCGATGATACGGCTATCTTACCCACGCATGAAGACCCTAACACAGTACTTTACGTACTACAACAATACTTTTTGAAACTCGAACAGTGGTAAAATGTATGGAAAATAAAAGTGAACACTGATAAATGTACACATGTAATGTTCACCTTAAACGAAAGCATTGTTACGTCAGTAATTCTAAACAATGTCATTGAACACCAAACAAAAGTAGTAAAGTACTTAGGTATGCACTTAGATTCACGACTAACATGGAAACATCCTGATGGACCAAGATAGACCAAATTCGCATCAAAATGAAAAGTATGTACCGGCTTACCAGCAGATACTCCAAATTAAATGTATATAACAAACTTTTAGTATATAAAATAGTAATTAAACCAATTCGGACATGTAGAATCGAGTTGTGAGGCATGCCAGCTAAAAGCCACGTAACTAAGCTAGAAGCATTGCAATCCATCATACTTAGGACTGTACTCAATGCACCATGGTATGTGTGTGATGACGAAATACGAAAAGATCTTAAGGTTAAATCTACCAAGAAGACTGCACAAAAAATATCCCAACGACTTCCTTGTTCAACAACATATGTTGTAACGCTGTGTAGATGCTTCCTAATGAAAGATACATCTACGTGACATTAACACACAACACTGTTAAAACAATTTACCGAATGTCCTTACTGAACAAATTGTAAAGCATCTTGGAGTTAATTAAAAAAAAATCATCATATGTGCCCCATTGAACAGTACAACTCTTCTCTTTGACATATTCTCCTATCTCCAATCTTAACAGAGATATTCAGGTGTTCTGTTTCTCGTGATTCACCCTTATATGCAACTGGGCCATAGAAATCTACATACATCTTTTTCAAACTTGCTACTCCCAACACAATCGAATCTATAAATTCTTTTCAAAAATACCACAGCCTCGCATGTACAGAATATCTAATAAATCCTAGAACACTTCTAAAAAAAGTTGTTCGAAGCAAGCATCTATTAGCTCAATCGATATCCGTCACCAGTAATTCTTAACCGAACGATGTTTAATATCAGCGACAACGGTGCGCGGGTAGGGAGATTTATCGCGTCATTTCCCGATCGCTGGTAAAGGCAGTTTTGTCGTGGCAATCTGGCAATTATGAGACACGGGGCCGCCGTAAAAGTCTGGGCTACGGCGTCATGGTATTCTCTGTATCGTAACTCAGGACAATAGGTGTCCTTTTGCGATGGTTCAGCCAGTGAATCGGAGGTCGGGCGATGTTTGGCCGGCTACGTGGAGCGGCCACCGTGATAACCGACAATACTTTTACGGCCGTCAGCCTATTATGAATGGGCCGTGTTAAACGAGGCGGGAAAAGCTCGCAAGTACATCGCAAAGTGATGATACAGACTGTGTATAACAGGATCTCTCCACCCACACCCACACCCGCGCCACCCTCCGCATTCTCTCTTTCTCTTCCACCGCCAGGCCCCTTTTCCTCGTCGTCGTGATTCCACCTGCAACCACCACACTTTTATGACGCCCCACACCGGTCCAGTGAACTGATAAGGATCACTGGGAATTATTGCGAGTCCTGGGTGTGATTTCAATGTTTTAGTACGGTGAGAGTGATCGTGTCGAAATTTGAACGAAAGTTTGATTTATATGTTCATGTCTTTTGATCTGTTCGTTGCTCAGGGCAGTGACTTCCGAATCGTGGCTGTGATTTAAGTATTTAAGAACGATGAAGACGTCCACGTTGAACTTTGTTAACATGTTCCATGTCTCCCAATTTATTTGTGGCTCAGGGCAGTGATTTTCGAGTCTTGGCTGTGATTTAAACATTTAACAACAATGAAGATGACCACGTTGAATTTTGTTAATATGTTCAATATCCCTGAATTTATTTATGGCTCACGGCAGTGATTGTCGAGTCGTGGTTATGATTTAATTATTTTCAAACGATGAAGATGACCATCTCGAAGTTTTCACCTCGTGTACCGATTGCATTATTTTTAATTTAATTATTTCGAGGCTATCGAAAATTAAATTTGCTTCAAGAAATTTTGGTGTATTGAAAAAATAGTCTACACGAGCCATGATTTTAATCGTGGACGCAATGGCGGTTCTGTTCCAGTGTTTGATTCTCAGTATTGCATTTCCCGTTAAAAACGAAGCGGATCGTCGAAACGGTAACCTTGTTTTGTTTTAATAAATGTGAACGATGCATATGGAGTTAGTTGTATTGGTTTCATCGGCAGAGTGTGATTAAAACTCCTGGATGGATTTAAGGATATTTTCCGGGGAAATTTTTTTCCATGTATGAAGGGTAGAACATTTTTCAGACGGAGCGGTCACGTATCAAAAATAAATACCGCGTCATGTGCACGGACGATTACATTTCACGTTTGATCATGGTAACTCTTCTGTTAATCACGTTTCTAAGTTAGTGATTGAAAAGCATTCCTCTTTTCGATAAATATTTTAACTCGTGAAAGACCAATCGTTGTACCGACGATTAAAAAAGAAAAACTGCGGAAACTGGATTTATGAAAGGTAATGGAAGGAATTAAAGGATGAAGCAACAGATCGGAATCATATATACTGCTTTCACGGTGGAAATGGGGCTAGAGCTGTCGAGAAAAGATTGAAGCTCTTATCACAGATTACATGTAACAGAATCTGATTCTGATCATCATTTTAACTCTAATCCCTGAGTTCATGTACAGTAGAACTTTGATTATTCGAGCACCCGTCATCCGAAAATTAATCACGCTGTATCAGTTGCAAACTAAAATTATTGCTAGTAACACAGTGCATTTAATTTTGCACCACTGTGTATTTTAAATTCTAAAATAAAATAACCATTCTTATGCGAAACATAGTTGCAATGTTACTCAACCTGTTACTGATTAAAGGATGTATAATCGAGATCCTACTGTATTGCACAAAGCTAAACTGATCATCAAAAATTTTTTAATTTTTAATTTCATGCAGTTGATTAGTTTTAAAATTGTTCTGAAGCAGATTTTTTTATTTAGGCGACACCGAACGCGTTAACCCTTTCAGTTCCTATTTTTTTTAATTTTCTTTTCAATAACTCCCTACTATTTTAAGTGTTTTATTTGAAATGTATTTCAAAAGATACTTAGTTGATAGGAACCAATTTAAACAATATTTTTCACTAAATATATTGAAAATAGCATTGGAACTTTGCTAACATCTGAAATTTGTAGTAAAAAACAAATATTGCGAAATATAATACATATTTAAACTGGTAATTTAAAAATATCGAGTGTGACTCGACGTAGGAGTTCCTATGAATAAAATCGATGTCGAGTCACACTCGACAAAGGAGTTCACAGGGTTAATATTACCGTGGACCTCAGTCGGACCGTTCAAAGTCATATTTTCCTCCTCAAAATATCCCCCCATTCTTACCACGATCGTCGAGACATAAATTAGCAAGATTGCTGTTCGAAATCAACGTGAAACTATTTGGCTGGAAATGGTCGACGATTTTCTTCTCGTTCGAGTGGAGTCGTTTTTCGATTTTTACGTCGGTGTTTTTGATCGCAGATAAAACGAGAGTTATTTCGTGCGGCGACTTTACTATCCTCCCATAAAACTTTCTTCAACGTTACGGAATACCACGGCGAAATCTCGTATCGCGTAAATACTTGAAACTTTCGGAGCGGCGAATAAATTCACCGGGAAACGTAAATCACCGATCGTTGTACCGGTTTTTCGTTCAGAATTTTCACTTTTGTGTCTGAAACTTCAACCATTCCCTCCGTGTCAGAAAATATATTTTTTTTTTGCGTCTAGATTTTTATCTTCTTTTCTATCATTAAAACATTGATCGACACGCAGCTTAAAGAAATGAGGGGTTTCTAACAAAAATGACCCCTGTCAATTTTTGTCTTTTTTCAGGAGAGCAAAAAATACTCCAGCATCTTTAATTTTTATTCAATCAGTTTTAATTTTTTTAATAAAATATTCGTCACATCACACAGTTGCTGTGGGTGTTAGCTGTAATTACACTACCGGCCAAAAGTTTGGGCATACGTGCTACTGAGAAAAATATTCTTTAATTTTTACTCTTGTTGTGATGCTTATGCTTTATTTACTAGGGTACATCTACTACACATATTCTACACTTAAATACAAACTGCAGGGCGTAATATTTCACCATATCTTAATCCTTGCATATATTGTATAAAACAAGAGTAAAAATTTAAAAATATTTCAATGAAGTTGTGTTGTCGTCGTAAACTTTGACAAGGGTTGTGTTTCTTATGAACCTCTCAAATAAGACAGCACACGTATCAATCATAAAAACAAATATTCAAGTGTACATATAATTAAATTTGTGAAATAATCGACCCGAACAGAGAACATAAAATTTCTAAGCACTTAAATAAAACCTTGCAAAAATGGCCAACTGCAATCAGTTCTCTCAAAATATTTGCGGCCGTCAAAGCGTTAACTCTGCATTCCTTCCGTTTCTTTGGAAAATGTATCTGCGTTCTATCTGTCGTGGAATATTAATTAGCCTTTAGAGGATCTAAATAAAGAATCTCCGTCCATTCAGTGGCTCAATATTTGTACGAGGGAATACGTACACGGTATAACGTCTGTGCAAATTTATAAAACGGGATATAATTGCGAGCTGAAGGGGCGTGATAAATTTCGCTTACCGCGTGCCGCGTGATTTATGCTCGACCATGCTCGGCCTATACTACTTGACGCGTTTAAATACGAACGATCGAGCGTATGAATAAATTCTACACTCCGATCGTCTCTTCGCAGAAACATCACTGAAATTTCCTTCGATCGAGTGTGCCTCTGAACCGGCGAAAATTAACAACGAAACGTTCGTTAGGAAAAACAATTTCCTCTGCACGCGTGTTTATTATACCGGCAGATTGCCACGCGGTAACAAACATGGTTTCGAGGTTATTTTCATCTTTTTTTTTTTAGCTCTGGGTCCACATACAATTTCCGACAACATATTTCGTAGGCGAATAAAAATGTCGCGTGACGCGACGAATTTTTAACATCGTCAACACGTGCCACAGAGAGAGAAAATGAAACGAGTTACAAACCGGACGAGGGAATTTGAAAGCTCCTCTTGTTTTAATGTAATTCAACGAAAAATAGGATTCACGGTTGCTCGTCAGTCTGGTGCTGCTATTTTCTGGTAAGTGGATGATTTCGTGGATTTTACTGATGAAGTGTGTCTAGGATCGTTTGATAACGCACTGTCCAATCTAGAGCTATGTAAAAAAAACGCGTTTCCATGTTTTTGATTGAGAAAAATCATTTTAGAAATGTTTTTTAGAGTTTCTGTGTATAATATGAAATTTGAAGGCCGGTTTGGGTAATTGAAAATTAATCGAGGCTCAGGGAAATTGATACTTGCGGCAGGATATGATGTGAAAATGGAGAGGTAGGTCGAGGTTTGATCTACCTTAGATCTGGGTTAAGTTTAGGGTATCTATAATGGCCACGGAGATTCAATATTATCTACTTAAGGAGTAATGTACATAACCCCGATTCTTTGGAACGTCGAGCTCCTTGATCCATACAAGGTGTTTTCAAAGGTTCATACAAACATAGATCTGATACGTCAGGAAATCATTATTTATCCGCAAACGATTTGTAAAATTTCTTTATTGCTTTAAAAGCTAGTTCGAGGTCTTCAAATTATTACACAAAAGATCCCATGTGGATACGATACACATTCACCCGTTATTAACCTTAAAAGGGTCAAGCCTCGGGCCGTTATGTGAAAGACCAAGAAGGGGGCACGCGGAGCCCACCTATGTTTATTATTCTTTCATTCGGAAGATATTTTTTAAATACAAGTATTTTAAAGGTCTTGATACTTTCGCATATGACGAAAGAAATAATATAAATAAAAAGTTCGTATATCTTAATCTTTCTAAAATAAAAATGTAGAATATTTATCACAACTCTTGAAATGAAGTTTTTTATAACGCACGTTTATATGCTTCCTCTATCACTTTCTTTCGACTAACTGCTTCTATATTTGTCTTCTCAGTGACTAATAACATCTCGGATACACAACAATGTTTCTGTTTCTCTGTCATTTGTGTCTGAAACATGATATCTCGTCATAAAGTCTCGAGAGCACGGCTTTCTCTGCACACGTAACCATTCACTCCTCACAAATCTTTAATAATATCTTTGCTAACCCAAAATGGTTTATGCAGTAGCAATCTTGAAGGGACAAAATACAATAAATAATTCTATGGAATTTTTCGAAATGAGACAAATAATGTATTTTCAATATTTTCTGTCTGGTAGAATCGAGAAGCCCCCCCTCCCCCCCGTTTCTTGTAAGGTTAAAATCTCTATTGATCTAACTCACCACAAAGATACTCGAAAAAATTCTTAATATATGCAACAAATCAGACTGTACACAGGACAACCCCTTAATTTATTAGAATTTATTATGATATGCATATATTAACCCTCTTAGTACCCCAGAGACGATCGCCTCTGCGGTTTCCTCGAGAAATACCTTGAGCAGATATTTCGGCTTTTTATTTTTTTCAAATTTTTTCTTTCACCATTGATTACAAGCTTTAATTTATGGAAAACAATTTTTTTCCTTTCCTTATGTAAAACTATACACATTTTACAATAAAGTACAAAAAAAGCGTGAAGTTATCTTTATTTTTAAGAAAAATGTGTAAATTTAAAAAAATGTCTTCAAAAATAAATACATATCTTCCAAGGTATTTCTGGGCGATACATGAAAACTTGTAAGGTACTAAAAGGGTTACGATCGCAAAATTACAGGACCTAGTGCAGTAAATCTACCCCAACAATTGACAATATATCAGCTACACTTCAGTTACGAAGCTTCAGTAATTAAAAACTCACATAAATTAAAATTGCGATCGATCCAACTGATCGCAAGAATGCTCGAAAAAAAAAAATTTGTGAAACACGCAACGAGCCGTCGCGTTAATTGTGCCGCGTCGACGGGGTTAATTTCGAGCGTTTCGCGCGAAACGAGGGTCCGTGAACGGTGCGAGGGTGTGGAGGAGCGAGGGGCGGAGGCTGCGAATAAAATTCAGGCGATGCACGTTATCCGAGAGCGCATCTGAACGGTGGTGCGTGTATTGTATCGGCGCGTGTACACGCGAACACAGGCGTGGCGTGTAACGACGTCACCGAGCAGTATCTCTGTTACGGCTGGCTTGCCGTGGACTGTGGCTGCTCACGCATCGCTTAACATAATCCCCCATCCGACCAGGACTACATAGATTACGGAATGATACCTCTGAAACGCGTGCAATTATATTGGCGTGAGATATTTCGGCCGTGCGACGATGTTTCGCGCCCCGAGTCTGAATGCGTTCGTCTACGGCCCGCCGCCGGAATTTCCGGCCCACCCCCATCGAGATAAATATCGTAAAATCGACCGACCGATTCGAGACCTCATTTCGACGCCAGTCGGGAAACTCTGCTGAAAATCCGTCAGCGTGTTCTGCTTGTACAGGGTGAGTCGACATTTTCAGTATCTCTGAGAAGGGGTTGATTCCGAGGGTTGAGGTGTGTTGAATTTGTAGGCTGTTCTTGGGGGGGAATATTAGTTCTGTGCGTGAGGGTGTTTTTCGGGAGGATTTGACCCTTCGAGGTTGGAATGTTTGGTTTCTGGATGTGGCGTGAGTGTTATTGATTCTAGATTTTTTTTTTAAGACAAGCTTTAATACGATCTAGAGGAGTTAACACTAGAACTATCAAGGCAGTCAAAATGACTGGTTTGCAATTTTACTATGTACGATTTATTTCTGACGGCAATTGCGTTTACTTTGAACCGACGCTGAATAAAGCAGTGGAAAAATATAAATAAACATTGTTTCCTTAAATTACGTATTTTTTCTAAAACGTGCCATTTTGATCGCTTCGATGAAATAGGTGCACTATAATCATCGGTAGATCTAGTGTTAGATAGCGTCAGGATATCGTGTCGGGATTTTCTTCTCCTTTAACCCTAACTTTACTAAAGTGAATACAGAATCGTCCAATGAGATACACAGATAGGTTGTAAAATTTGCAAGTAAGTATTCTGCATGAATAGTAGAAATTTGTGGACTGATACGGAGTTGTCTGGCAGTCTGAAACAGCATTCGGGACCGAGAATGTTCAGCCTGCCGGGCTAGCACAAACTGTCATCACCTTCTATAAATATTGCATAAATATTGTGCTCTGGAAGGTGATGGCAACTTCTCCTATCCCGGCAGGCTGAAAATTCTCGGTTCGGAATGCTATTTCAGACTGCCGGGCAATTCTGTATTTTGAAAATTAATTGAGTATGTATGCACTTGAATGTTAAAAATATTAATTATCTGCTTTGGAGGTACCTTAATAAATGTACTCGCATAAAGGAAAAAAGGGAACTATGAAAACATTAAATTAATTTTATGAGTCACTGTAGTCGAACCCATACACCGGCTTCCAGCACGCAGTGAAACACCGAAACCGATATAAGCGTTGACAGTGCAGAAAGGGGTAAACTCGCAGAGCAGAAAATTCTTGCAAACGGGTACGGCAGTGGTCAGAGCACCGGTAATTCTCGTGGCGAATCGAGAGAAACCATTTGTGTGTGCCTGGACGGTGTGTTTCCGTGGGTCACGCAAGCGGCTCAGAGAAGCCAGTATGAAAAGTTTCGATCGCGCGAAAAAGGCTTCGATAAAGTATCATTCGGTCGGAAAGTCCCTCTCGCAGCTGGAAAGTTGGCTCGCTTCGAGATTGAAAAGTTCCTCTTTATCGGTGAAACGAGCTCGCCGCTATCTCCGCGAAATACTCGATCCTCTGAAAGATCCTTCAAAAGCTATCCAGCCGTAAAAAAAAGGTACGTCCCCTGCTTATAATATTCGAAAAGACCATAAGAATGTTCTTGAAATTATTCTGAAAGACTGCAAGTGAACGAAGACGGAGGTGGGTCTCAGTGAATCGTTCGGAGATCTCAGTGAGAAAGGTTTCTATTTTGGAATTAGCATTTAAATGAAATCGCGAATTAGATCGTCAGTTTTAGATTTATCTTCCGCGGGGATATCGGCGTCGCGCGGAATTTCCGCCGGAACGCAGCCGAACGATAAACTCATTCGGATTCGGTTCACGAAACAGAGGGAACGGCTGCATTATAATTCTCGGTACGGTACGCCCGGTATAATTGCCGTAACTTCCAACGATTTAATCAAGAAACGCTCTCTATTTACATACTTATTATAAAATATCTACTCCTCCGTTCCCCCGTTCGCCATTTCCCTTCCTGTCCCGACTTCTAATTCGGCTATACAGCTCCCGCTGTTCGACCATCTTCGTTAATCGTTTCTCTCTCGATTCTTCTGCAGCGCAAATACACAGGGTGGGATGAAATTTATGGTATTCCGCTAACACTTTCACTACCGCGTCACTTGCAAGCGAATGACACATAGAATAGTATTAACGCCTTGAACGCCACAGTGAAAACGACTATACCCAATCAAACACGATATAATTTACTATTTTTCATGTAAATCGTAAAGAGAAAAAGAGATTTGAGTACTCAGTCGTGTTCTTCTGTTCCCACATTATCGTTTCAGTATGAAGTTTGCTCAGAATTTTGCGACAATCAATAATTATTTAATAAAATTGAATTTCAGGTGTCGGTCATCGGTGACCGTTACAGCGTTCAGCATATTAATAAATATACCGAACAAGATGTAATAGAAGCAATAAAAAGTGGTTATATTCATTTTCTATAAAAATGTAGAAAGTTTGTCATTTTCAGTTAATTGTGTGTGGCAGTCAGTACAAGGCTACACCACAAGTCAGTCGAACTGAAGCAACACAGAATACTGGTCATCCAAACATTCCTCTTCCAGGTTAATTACAAATTAAAATCATCACCAATGACATTGTGTACTTAATTTTATTCCATCGTTCACTTTTATGTGCTAAACCAAAATTATCATTTTTATGCGAAACATAGTTGAGTCATCAAGTTACCGATTACAGTTCGGATAATCGAGGTTCTACTGTATATGTTTTTCATAAAGTTTGTTTTCGAGTAAAATAAATCCAAGATACTAATTATTATGAAATACGATCAAACAGTTAAATTTTCTTTTCTTTTGTTGAATATTGGATAATGTGTCAAGACTGGACTTTTTCAAGCCTAAACATTGGTACAAGTTTACAAAAAGTCTTAGTGAAAAGCATGATCGAGGCCATTGTAAATAAGAGTAGGAGTACGTTAGTGCATTAATAAAATGATTTACAATTCCTTTTCATTTGACTGCCCACAAAGTATTCTCTGTCTTTTGGTATTATCGCACATGTCTCATGTATTAAGAGAAATGTTCCTTATGTTTCAGTTTGAAAGTTATAAGTGTCTATCTTCTATCTATCTTCAACCACGTGTCTGACTAGTTACAGGATTTTCCACTGTCGTGAAACGAATTACAAAAATTCAGACTGTCTAGTTGCTCCTTCGATTATGCAAAATTTGTTTTGATTTCTACTCATGCAGTATATACTATCCATTCAAGCCACACGCGACAGCAATTGAAAAAACCGTGAAATCGCGAATTCACGTCGACAACGCGGCAATTTCATTTTCCCCGAATGACGAAATCGTTGTAATTTTAATCACCGAACACCGTTTAATTACCGAGTAGCCCGTGGAATTGAATCACAGTTAAAACAGGATCGTTATTAATATTTGTGTTTTGTTTCAGTCGCGGTGATTGCAGAAATATTAATGCGAAATTTTAATCCGTCGAAATTGTTCGCGATTTCCGATCGATCCGCTCTCGATCATTCACCATCGGATCGCCCGTTTATTGTCTCTGTGTCGATCGTTCGCCTGATTAATCCGGCCGCGTGTTTTAATTCACCGCGTGTTCAGCCATTTTGTTTTTCATCGATCAGCACTGCAAAACGCAATCACAAACGCGTTGCGTGCGTGATTAACGATCGAAAATGGAAAGTTTCGTAATTATAGGGAGCGCATTCACGCTGAAAATCATAGTAATTTTCGTTCTTTGAGCCTTTCGAGCCGCGGCGCATGGCCGCCCCTTTATCGCCTTCAGAATTTAGATACGCGTTCCGTTTCAATTTCCCCCTGCATCATTCACCGATATGAGTTTTCAACGAGTCCCTATTTCTCTTCTATTTTAATGAATCACTGTTTCATTTTGAAAAACAGGCGTTTTTCTCTTTGCCATCGATCCAACAGGATGGAAAATTGATTGACCGTGTATTTTGCGTTAATGCACGAACTCGAGGAGAAAAAACAGGATTTGTCATTTGAAACTCGATGAATATTTTTATATTATACATCAGGAACATTTCGAGGGGGTGAATCGGAGTCCTGGAGGATTTTGATGATTGTTTGAGAGTTTTTTTAGGATTCTAGTTCCGAGATATCGTCGTTGTAACACCCCTGACACCCTCGTGATTCCGCGTGCTCCTGCCATTTTTCACGTGCTCGAGCATTAATCACATTCTACCCCCGTATCTCCCAGGAGACTTGTCTGCTTGAACGCCACTTCCTTGTCGCTTGGAAATTCGCTTTCATTCAAACGATACCTAAACAGAAGTCTACGCACGTCCCTCGTGCCCTGGGACGTCTCCATTTTGAATTCCCCCGATCTTTTTCTTACGTTTTTCTGCCGTTCGTATCACCGACCATACAGCTCCGTTTTTTACTTCTTCCAGAGCTCTATATTTTGTTTACTTTTAGTACTCGTCTGAATAAAAAAGGAAACAATTGTTTATGCAGTGTGGCGTTTTGTGTCTGCCACTGTGGGCGATAAAAATAGCGATTTTATTGTGTCGAGACGATCCAGGAAATTTTCCAAGCATGTATTCTGTTCCACTAGCACAGCTCCGTCATTTTGTGTAGTGGAGGGATGCATAGAATCGTCTCGAGTTCGATTGTTTTTAGAATTTATTAAGTGCAATTAATTGTTTCTAATTTTTGTTCACAGGTTAAAAAAGAAAACAGCGCTTATAATTTGAAGATTTTGGAATCTTTGTCAACACGTGTCGAAATGGCACGCAATCACGACGCGTTTCCAAAAATTTCTTCACGCGGAGACGATTAATTTCGCTGCTTTAATCGCGACGATTACGCGAATAATATGACAGAATAATATTGCCGTTGGAGCGGAGGGGGTGGGAATACACCGTTCATACATCATTACTTCCCACAAATAATTCACCAAGATAATTCGCTTCACAATAAATATCTGATGCTAATTAAGCCCGGAATACCAACGGCCGGCCGATACATAATTCAATTACCCTAATTAATGTTCGATTGCGATTAACAATCCAATTAAAGGTACACACCGGCTCGACAAATAATTTCGTCTGTTTCCGCTAATGTATCCCGTGGACCATCAATCTAAATTTCTGTCGATTGATCATGCACAGACAAGCGTCATGGTATTTTTTGTACTATTCGTGGTAGGGAATCTCGATTGAAAAACATTTGTTTAACTGTCATGGGAAGATGATTGAACGTCTGTGTCATAAAATATAATTCGAATACCTACTTTTAATCAAATTTAAATATCGCAGAATCTCGATTATACAAACTGTTTGAAGGACATGTTAAACATATTTAATAACATATTTTGGATAATCGAAGGCTTTTATTTTCCCAGAACAAATAATGTTTATTGTACAGCAGTATTCTCTTCATTCAGTGCTGACGTTCAGTTATAGATTATTTTGTATTTCCATTTCTGTAAAATTATTCATGTATATCCGTTTCGGAATTTTTATTGTTTCAAAGTAACAAAAGATAGCAATCACTACAAAAACAGAAAAACAGCAATAAAACAAACATACAGAAAAAAAAATGGAAAATGTAAGAAGAAGACATAAGTCAACCTTCGAAAACTGAATGTTCCATATACTTTTGGTTCTCCTTCACCATGAAACTGTTCGAACAATCGAGGTTCTACTGCACTAACATCATATGGTAATTATCAATTAAAAATCACCTTCAGGAAGAGATGGAGCACACCAGGCTACAATAACGCATGCACAGTTCGAATGCAGCTCCACGGGAAAAGTAGTAAAATGCAAAGGTACGCAAAATGTCCAGGACGAACACGGCCCGTTTTTGGTGGTCCATGTCCTAATTGGCCGTCTGGGGCACATAGGGGGGCATATAGGGCCCCGTGAGAATGTACTGCACTGCCACCACCATCAGCTGAGGGGCACTCCATCTTATGATGTACGCGCTTCCTGAAACAGAAATGCATTTTCCTCGTTACTCCATGCAACCTTGAGTGCTACCCCATCCGTGGATAAAAATATGCGGGTGTCTGTGTTCGTGTCTCTGCGCAAAAGTGCTATGTCGCGTGCAAAGCGTGTGACAGAATTTCCATGGACTTGCTGGAATTTGAATATTTCTCGGTTGAAATGATTTTCATGAGGAGAGGAAAATGTATTGTTAAAAGAAGTGAATTCTGAGGGAAGAGATTGATGTTGGTACAGCTGAATACCATTATCAGTTTTTTTATAAGAATTGGAACAGTGTATATAAAGTTTGAGGGTCTCGGAGAAAACCGGAAATTATACTAAATATTTTTAAAAAGTCTATTCTATGTTTCTCACAAAATTGGGTTTAACATGCACTATGTGTCACAACAATTTTTTAACTCTTTTCTGTAATAGCCTGTATGACTTTTTCTATTCCAAGGTATAGAACGGTAAATATAAGCTTCAACGCAGCAGGTTGGGCGGCAGAAAGCGTTTTAAAAACTTCCAGAAAATTAATTCTGTCTTTATTAACTATTCTTGACTCAATTTAGTGTCTACTGTACGCCATAAAAGTTTGAAACCCTCTTTTGCAACAGCTTGTATCACTTTTAAATATTTCAAAGTGAACCAGGAACGTTAGTAATTGTAAGTATGTCTAACAGAAATCAATCCCATATTGCTTAAACACCAATTTCTTTCAATATATACTGTGTGACAAAAACTTCAGGAATCTCTTTTGTAACAACCTGTACACCCTGACCGTTCAATTATTTTCCGTTTTAATTGGAATTTCAATATAGAAACGGCGGCACAGTTGTTATCTAACGCGAGATAATGAATGATATATTCGAGATTTATCTGTCGGCCCAGCGATGAGCGGGAATTATGATTTTCCAGGTTAGTGAGTCGAATTCTGTAGGTTCTGCGGCTCGTCATCGGTTTGCGTAAATCTGCGCGTATTAATGATGCAGCACAGCCCGTCCGACCGAACATCCCTAATTTTCAAAGCTTATCAACCCGGTAATTAGGTGTCAAAATTGTCATCTCGCTCAAACACTCCAATCCACTTCCACCCGTTACAAAAATTCTCTTCCTTTTCAATCGGAAACTTCAATTACAACATCGCGCGTACGTTTCATTCGTAGATTGAATAACAATTTCTCCACGCAGAATCGAACAACATTCGCTCCGTTTTTACGCTCGAGTGTGTTCTCGTTTTAAAGCATCCACCCCGTGGAAGTTCGACGCGCCGTTCAGAATTTAGATTAACATTTAAGAGAGCACATTTTCGAAATACTTTGCACAGCTCCGTGGCATACGTGGAACGTTCCAGCGAAAACTTGCCCGGGAAAACTCGTATAAACGAGGACGCGAGTTTCCAGCGGAACTTTTCCTCTAAGGTCCCACGGGTGTTCCTTTAGCGCTATCTCTGATCTGACCTAACCTCTACCTATAGCGAGATCTCTATTGGCTTTCCAATAAATACGTTCGATCGAATGATTTCTACATCCGGAGCAATTCAGGTGTACAGATAATTGTGTTTTCTAATAAAATACTCTTTGGTGATTCTTGGAGTCGTATAGAAAATTCTACGGAGGTTTGATGATTCATAGAACTATATTTTAATGATTGTACAGCCTGGTCGAATTATAAAGGAAAAGAAGATTTGTATATTTGATCGTATGCGTGTCTTCCTGTACCAGTATTGCAATATCAAATATACTTAGAAGACTCTCCAAATCGATAGTTATTTAATTAAAGAATATTTTAGGGGAGGGTTAAGGGTGACGTGCAGCAAGATAATCATCATTTAGAGGAAATAGATTTTTTAAATATTTCCAAGACAAATCGAATATGTTTTCGAAATTAAATCGATGTACCTACAATAAAACGTAAAAATGTTAATGTGTAAAAATGTATGATTGTATAAAAATCCTCAGTCTAGTTGTAATTACTATAATTTCCTCAATCATCTGATTTTCTTGAACGAACAAAGCGATTCGATAGGTAAAAGGTTGTGAAAAGGTACAAGGTGACTGGGGAGAGCTGTGGCGGCCCTGCAAGAGGGAAAGTTCCCTCTGAAATTCGCGACAGCCTCAACGAGGGGCCACGAAATCAAAGTTACCAGCAGAAGCCCCTTCTGCACAGAGAATTACCTGTCAGCCTGACAACGAGTCCCCCGTATTTTCTGTTTATACGTGGCGTCTTTCGGTTTCGCGTGGTTGAATCGAAAAGGAAGGGGAAAAGGGAACGCGATTCGCGAGCTTTCGCTTTGCAGATTACGCGTGGCACCTGATTTATGTCGATAAACCGCGAAACGTTCCTACTTTCACTGCCACGAAAATTTTGGTACAGAAAGATCAATCGTCTCTGCAGGATATATTATGGAATTTCATAATTGCTAATTTTAATTGAGTTTTTACTGAGGTCAATATTAAAATAATATTGGCAGAAACAAGTGTACCCTCAAATTGTTCAATATGCTTATTTTTAAGAATGTGTATTTAACACATTTCTGTGCAGGTCAGTGGCGATCGACTTTTAGAAATTTAATCACGAGAAAATACTAGTTAATCCTTACAGCATTCTGAGGAGATTTAATATTCCAGTAGTGATATAAAAACAGAAGTATACGAGTGAATATTTAAATGTCTTTTCTTTTATAATTTATGTTAAAAACAGAGAATTATATTGTGTCTGATTAGGTACGGCTGTTTTCACTGCGATGCTCAACGCGCTGAAAAATTATTTTATTAAATTAGTGCGGAACATTTGTCACGATTTTATAAACTCTAATTTGATTAAATTTACTCTTTCTCATTTGTTAATGGGGTATAATACATTTTTAATGGATAAAAAATGTAATATAATTCGTTTCGAAATTTCATTATGCTGCATTAGACTGGCACAGAACGTTTGTCACCGTTTTATAAATCCTAATTTGATTAAAATTACTCTTTCTCAGTTGTTCAAAAGTTATAATAAACTTTTTCTAGATAAAATATAATATATTTCTCTTTGAATTGTTATTACATTATGTCATTTCTATTAATCAAACTAAGTTTGAAACTATGTATCTGTATTTTTGTCTTTCAGCTGCGAGGTACAACGAATCTTTTACGCCAACCTAAAATAATGTGTCTGGCCTGTTACGGAAATTTTTACTGTACAACTTAAAGTAGTCATTTCCAAATACTGAGTGTACGATTCCATCCATTTATATACTTGATAATTCTCTCGAAGCTAGAGAAACTGTAACAACAATTAAAAAAGAAATTATACAATCTATATGAACTGCAACGAACCGCATACAACTCCATTCAATGACTCCAATGACACCGATGCCACAATATTCGTTTCTGTCGATTCGATTTTATCGTTCCGACGTGACCGAAAAATTTCCCGCACGAAGTAAGTGGCGGTGATTTGGAACCGCGGCGACGGTACTCTATTTCTCGGCAAATATTTATCTCGGGCCCGGTCGAATGGAGGCAAATAGAGTTATAAATAATCCAGGGGGTCTCGCATCGAGCTCGGGAAAAATATATCGGGTAAATAATGTCGAACAGATTCGTCGAGTCGCGGCGAGCGTGCTCCGTTCGGCTCCTTCGAAATTACAAATCGCGGCGTCGCGTCTGATCGGTTATCGGCCGATGAAAAATTTCAAATTGGATCCCGTCCCGAAACGACAGCAGCCACCCTTCCGCACAAAGGCCCCGCTAAGATTTTATTTACATCGACGGCTGATTTATCGGCGATTCGCGTCGCTGCAGCTGGATTCATCGCGTTCCAAAAATATATTGGTTTTTCCGGCGACTACTCGATATAGACAGCAGGGGGATGGAGGGAAACAGACGAAATGGGACGGTGCAAATACAGAAAAACAGACAGATAGTAGTGAAAGATATCATGAGAAAAGTACAAGGTTTGGGTAAGAATATAAATCGAAATACAGTAAGAGCTCGATCATCCCAAGTGTAAGTAGCAACAGGGTGAATCAGATTGCAACTATGTTTTGCTTAAAGATAATAATTTTTAGGTTAGAATACCTATAGGATCTGTAGTGACGGAGAATTAGGTATACAGTGTCATTAGTGTTGAACACTTGAGTATATACACCTGAGAGAATTCTTCGAAATTCGAAAAATTGCCTTTGCTGTGAACGCATAACCGAACAAAATCCACACTTGTCATAAAAAGAGTACTGTATTTTGACACCAAAAAAATTGTATACATAGCACAACGTACGAATAATAAGCGTACTAAGTTTCAATTCAATTTCTCTTGTAGTTTTCCTGTCAAAAATTCACAAAGAACAGCTATTTTTCGGTCGAGTAAAAGTGAATGGTCCCTCAACACGTTGACTGCCATGGAAGTCACCGAAGATCGGCTCATCAAATTGTATTTAATCGAATAATTCGTACAGTTTACGTAATTCAGTAATAACAACATACAGCATGTCAACCTGATATCGTTCTGATGATTAGACTGCGGATGTTTATGCAAATACACATTTTTAGACTTCCGTATGTCCTATGTTGAGGCAGTTAACCCGTAACGCCGCAGTGAAAACAGCCATACCAAATCAGACACGATATAATTTACTATTTTTTATATAAATTCTGAAGAAAAAAAGATCTGAGTACTCAGTCACATTCTTCTGTTCCTACATTATTGTTTCATTGATTCATGAATTAATTCATTAAATTAAATTTGAGGTGTCGGTCACCGGTAACTGCCACGGCGTTCAACGTGTTAAATAAATTAAATTACAAAAAGATGACATTTGCTCCTTGAAATGTTAGAAACACGTAACTTTCATTTTGCTAAATTATGGAATGTCCATCGTTCACCAAATTGGATATGTTAAATTGCCTAAACATCCGCAGTCTGCTGATGATTCATCCTCTGTCTGTAATTCACTCTAAACCCGTCTCTGAGTGCGCTGGAATTTTCAGTTGAACAGAGTCGGAGAGACATAGTAGAGAAGCAGATAGAAGGAACAGTGAAACCACGAAGTATGAGCAGACACGAAAGAGAATAGCGAGAATTCTGTGGTTCTTATCGCGAGCAGAGGTTGGCAGAACGTATACCTCGCTATCGCGTCCAATATGTCGAGGAGTCAAGCCGTATCGCGAAAATAAAATGGCCCATGGTCCGGTCCATGGTCCAACTTTGAAATATCGTCGAGCATCGGAACAGGAGGCGATATAGGTATTATTGGCAGCTCGCTTCCGGTGGAATTATGTATACTTCGTAGCTGGTGTCCGACGAATCGTTCGCGAATGCAAAGTAACAGGACCGACGACGAGGGCGACGTAAACTCGATGCACGCTGCTGAGATAGGGGCAGGAAAGAAAGGTTCAAGTTAAATCGGGAAGCTTCATGGTGAATTTTAATGGCGGGACAACGACATCGCCAGCCGATTCGAGACAGTCTCGCAAGAACACAAGCTTCCACATTTATTGTCCACATTATTGACACGTTGACTGCCGCACTATATTGGTTGAAAATAGTCATCTTTCTAAGTTTCTATAAAAAGAAAGTATAATCTCAAGTTAAAATCTTTTTAATCAAGAATATTAGGAATATTCATATTTTTTTTTTGGTAGTATTAAACATTAGAAAATAATTTTATGAACACTAGAAATGATGAAATAAATAATAACTGCATTTAAGTGTCACCCATATATAGGCGACATGGCGGTCAAACTGTTAAGAGTGCTCATTTCAGTTATTAAAGGATGTCGTTTAATTGGAATAATTAGGAAAAGTAGAGTTAAAATACAGTAGTTAGGTTGGGTAATGTTCTGTTAGGTTTAGGTTTAGTTAAACTAGGTAAAGTTGAGGTTTAGTTAGATTGGATCGTGTTGAGGTAAGTTTACACTCACCTAAGTTTGTTGGGTTTAGTTAACCCCTTACCGCATGGTGTGCCATATAGGGCACAAACCAAATTTTTATTCATTTTTTGTGTAAAACATGCATCATAACCCTGCTGCGTGTTGTACCATATTTAATACACTATGGTGCTACGATTTCCAAGCATAACCTGCCATTTGTGTTCAGAAAAGTTAAACTTTTGCAGTTTCTTTGCACTGTTATATAGCTTGTTCATCTCAACCGCCTTATTGTCGATATTGTAGGACGAATTCCGAGACTATATACGTTTTAAAACGCTAAATAAAAATTATTAGAGTAATTTACAGTGTCTGCAGATTACATAAAAAAGGTTAGTTTCAATTTTCATTCGTTAGATTTAGTATAAATTGCTAATATAGTTTTGTGCACAAACCGGTTTTTGTGATAAATAAACGATTTAATATTGTAAACAAAATTTGTCAATATTTTTCTCATAAAAGATGCACCTTCTTACGCTTAATATATTTTTTCCGTAACAAAACAAAAATCATGCGGGATGGGGTTACATTGCGTTACGTTGCATTATGTTTACAATCCAGGAAAGGAAGGATTACAAAATTCTGTTACATTGGATTAGGTTTACGTTTTATTGCGTTATAGTTTGTTGATCTAGACTGAAACCTTACTTTGCAGTGAGAATCTATTTAAATTCGAATTTACTATTGTACAAATATTCATCTATTTGATATTACACTTTCTATTTCCACTATCATTTTAACGTGAATGTTACTCAAAATTTCATAAGGGTTGACAGTTATGTGATCAAATTAAAATTGTTGCGTGTACTGAAAACGGTACACGTGGTAGAGAACGTGTTAATCATCAGCTACTCGAAGCACCTATGATTCTTCTTGACAAAAATCTGACATAAAATCTATCACGACATTTCATGACTCCCTCTTCATCTCGTCTGGCCACGATTGACCAAATCTACTTATACAGTATACTCAGCTGATATTTGCTCGGGACTCCTGATATTCTTTTCCATAAAGTAGCTTCAGCTAATTTTAATACTTTCTCTCTCTCACTCCCTCTCTCTTTCGGGGGAGTCCATTGCGACATTTTGAATCTCTTTCAATTTCAAAGCGGCGACCGAAGATTCATGTAAAAATTATTCATGAGAGTGAAGAGAAAAAAATAAGTTCGGTTCGCGTCAGCTTGATGTGATTTCGTGGCGCGTCGGCGGCTGGGAGTTACGATCGCGAAAGATTCCCGGTTAATCCGGACGCATGCCGGTGAATTTTAATGTAACGTCTCAATATCGACAGGTGTCGACGTGTCGTTGAAATTTTTGTCGATGATGTCGAGCCGCACCCTCGCCATCCTCGATTCGTTATCATCGCTACATCGATCCATCTGTGTTTTTTTTCCCCTCCGTCGACGAAAATTGGCCAATTCCGCGTTGATAAAGCAAATATTCGTCTCGACACGCAACTGCAATATTTATTTGTCAGACGGCACGTCATTGACGGCCATTTTCAAGCTTTAATGTCACCCTTCTCTCCTCAAGACGGATCGTTTAACATAGAATGCCACTTGAAAATGGGACGGCACGATATTAACATCTTTAAGAATACTAACGCATATATGCATGTTTTATTTTGTTTATTTATATGTTGAGTATGTACGCAGCAAGCTCTGCAGGTAACATGTAGACTGCCACGAGGCTGACTGGTGATCAGTTCTTCTAATTAAATTGAATTAAATAACTCTTAGTTCTTATAAATTTGAAACACTATTACATTGCAATAATAATATAAGACAGGAACTACACGTTGAAATATAACAGTTAAATATTTGTATGTGCTCTCGATTGTATTTATCACGTTCACAACTATAATTAGAAGGTGAACGTAACGTCATACTGTATAGTTTCTATTCAAGTAGAAGAATCTTAGTCATTCCTCCTCAGCTTTAATAAATTCACTCCCGAAGGGATTACTCAAAATTTCTTCTCCACACTATTTTACATAAAACCCCATCGAACTTCCTAAAGGAAAAAAAATTAGTTCACCGTCTTCGTGGCTCGTTTCATGGTTCGTTGGAACGCGCCCGAGCTTCCTTATCCGTAATTTAATCAATGACAAGGGAAACTTTGATGACCGTTTTTACTAGCCGACACAGGTTTGCTTTTCTACCGAAAACTTAGAAACGCGGCAGAATTTTCCCCTATGCTCTTTCCCCGCGAATAAACGTCCCATCGTTTTGCCGTGTCGCCGTCGCGCGGTTTTCCCGGTTGGATTTTTTCAAGCGTTCGACGGTGGAGTGGCGTCAGCTTTAAGAGGCGAGACGAGGCCAGTTATAACGTTCGACGAGCGGGGAAATGAGGTCGAAGGGAATAAGAAGGTTATCGAGTTATCGGTTATATATCGACGCCGGATAGATGGAGAGACACTGGATAAGGGTGAGAGAGGAAGAGAGATGGATCTCTCTAAAGTGCTCCGGCACTTGTGGCACGTGCAATTTGCGACGTCTAAAGTTACTCCTAACGTGCTGTTGTTTTAATGGCCGAAGACGCTATCGGCAGCGACCGAGTCAGCACAATTTTCCACCCGACTCTTCATGCAGGGAAATTCTTTCCTCGAGGGGAAAAATACCTGACACGTTCAATGCATCTCTCCTAATCAACCGAGGGGAATCGTTTTATCGTTGATCGGCTGAACAATTTTTTTCTGATGCAAATGATCGAGAGATTTAGTTCTTGGACGATTTCGAACAATCTTTCGAATATGAAAAGTGAGAGAAATATTGGAAATATGATATTACAATCGTTCACTGGCGAGAAGGGCTACCTTATTGACACATATTTATGTTACAATGATAGTATAGAATAAACACTCTTAAAATAGAATATATTTTTGTTAACATCTGGTATATTAACGATGGGTCAGGACATTCGATTTTGGTAGAAATCAGTAAGTGACTTCAAACTTTTGGCCGGTAGTGTACAGCATCACATAACACATACAATAGAATCTCGATTATCCGAACAGTGATCATTAGACTCCGGATGTTTATGCAAATATACATTTTTAGACATCCATATTTTCTGTGCTAATGCAGTTAAATAAATGAAACTTCGATAAGAGTGCACTTGACCCATGAAATGTTTAAAATATGTACTTTTTATTTTGTTACATTATTAAATAAGCATCATTTACCAATTTGACAGTATTATAAATACTACTCAAATAATTATAAAATCCTAAAATTAATTATCTTGTGTTACTTATCAGTTAAACTGATCGTTAGTGATACTGTGCAGTTAATTATATGCTGTTATGTATTTTACAATCTCATGTAAAATTAACATTTGTATGTAGAATATAGTCAGAATGTGAGTAATCTTGTCACTAATTGCAATGCGGATAATCGAGGTAGTACTGTATTTATATATTCAACGATGTATGTTAAAAGAAAGCAATTTCCGCGTGTCTGACTAGTAATTGGATTTTCTACTGCGATATTCAACGCGTTAAAATCAAATTGAGCGTGAAACTAGAAATAGCTGAAGAGGAGAAAAATTGCTAGCATAGTCCAGGGACGTTCGTGTATGCTCTAAGATCGAGGTACATTCGTCGTGGACTCGTTTGCTCGTTTTCCCGCTTTTCGACATCCCCAAAGGTATCTTTAGTCTTTCCGCAGGAAAAAAAAACGTGCTTCTCTTCCTCACGTATCGCCTACGCATTCATTTATCACCCCCGTCCTGTTTCTTCGGTGTGTACATATATACACGGGGGCTAAACGTGACATTTGTATAGGGGTCGGACCCCGGACATATATATTACGTGTGCAGAGAGGCCAACAACCAGAAGGGAAGTCGAAAAACCCACGTTGACCCTTTTATTCCATCCGCAAGGAAATTACCTCGAGACACCCTGGCTTCGTTCCTCTTTGCACGCTTTGTTTGCCATTTTCTTGCCATTGTGCGTGTGCTCTGCCTCTCTTTCTCTTCTCCCTTTTATATTTACGAGGTTCCCTGTTCGAGGGAGCCTCAAATGAAATTCAGCCACGGGAAATATGACCCGTGAATTTCGTAGGCGGGAAACGAGATTTTATTATGTGAGGGTGTTTCGTCTGGGAGGTTCATCTAACCGAGTATTTTTTTCAATTTCTGTGTCTGAGAATTTGAATAAAATGAGCTCCTTTATTATCATTATTTCTGATAGGGTAAACACCCTGTGATAGGGGTATGTGTATGATTAACATGTTCGCCGTCCTATGAGACAGATATGGTTCAAGCTAACTTTATTGAGGTGTTCATTACAGATGGGGACATTTATTGTATGTAAAATAATAGTATAATGGTCTGTTATAAACAGAAATATAACGAACAAATGTCATTTGATAGTTGGTTAATCTTAAGAAGTGGATTGTTTATTCACTGATGACCGGTGTCAGAAATTTTATGTAACAAAACAACTGAAAATTCATACCAGTAGAATTAATATTGGAATAACACATAAGGGAACGACTCTGTGATTTAATAATTATAAGTTCTTTTTCTTTTATAATTTGAATTTAAGATAGTATATCATAATGTGTCTGGCCATGTAAGGCAGTTGTCACTGTGACAGTCAACATGTTAGATATAAAAATCAGGCTATGGGATAAACTAGGTGCTAACTTGTTTAAAGATTGTTTAAAGATATCTGGCTCACACATACTATCATTATAACAATAAATTTCAATGAACTTTTATCTACCAATTTTCCTTCTACATTCACAATAAAAAAAAATTATTGAAATCGGTGACCCATTACTGTAACCTCTCCTTGTAAATAAAATAGGCTTAAAAATTTCGGAACACATAATTTCGGCATTAAAACCTCTGAATACAAACACAAATCTACTTTGAAGTAGGTAGACCAAGTGACGAAACAAATTCTCTACGGATGAAATTACTTTGAGCAAATGAATGAAATTCGGGATTATTTTGGTGGTGAGATTATGGGGCAGGTGTCTTGGAGAGTGACACTGAAATATAGCTACGGATTGACGTGAAAATTTTAGGGTGGCCAGTATTTCATGTTAGGACAGGCTGCAGCTGGTCGCGAGTGTACTTCTACAAATTTTGTCCACCATAATTCGCGACAACGAAGACTAATAGCCGTATCGCTCACGGGTTCATTTATCACGCGCGTATACGTGACTAAATGCACCGTTTGGACAGCATAAACACACCGGCGAGCTTTTGGGGAGACCGATAGCTTTCAGGTGTTAACGCCCGTGTCCCTTTCTTCATGTTATTGCTCGAGCACCAGCTACGAGAAAAATTGCTTTTCTTTCATCGTTGTTTGTGTTCTGCCATTAACAACAACAAGCAAACGTTACAATAGGTGCTGAACACCGACAAGTTATGAGAAATGAAAGGATTAATCAGGCCGAGACAGTAGAAACTGCGATTTGAAATAATTTCTGACTCATTCATGATGGAATGTACTTTTAAATTAAACACAAGGTGCGACAATTAAATTCCAGGACCGGCCGCGAAGTGTCACCTGTGTAGTGATTTAGTTGTAATCACGCTGGTAATCGTGTTTGAACATGTTTTAACTAGTACGTGCGTAAACCTCAAGTCTATAGAGTCATCCGTTAGTTAGATATTGTGAAAGCGACAAAGATCTGCGTGTGAACTGTGGCACAAAAATGAATGTTCGAAATTTAGAGCAGCGCCTTAACATTAAATTTTGTTTAATTAAAATTCGCTTACTCAATCAGATCATCGTGCCTATTCGTCCAACGTAGTTCTCTGTGATTTCTGACTTTTTCCAAAATTAAACAATGCACTAAAAGGACGAAGATTTTCTGATATCGCTGATATCGAGCATAAGGTGATAAAGGAACTTAACAATCTTTTAGAAAACGAGGTTCAGAGCTGTTTCCAGATATGGGAACATCGTCTAACACACTGTATAGATGCACAAGGGGACTATTTCGAAGGTGACAATAGTCAGTAATGTACAGTTCCGAAAATGTATTTTTTATAGGTGCATTCCGGGAATTAAATTGTCACACCTTGTATACTGTATTATGAATATAAAAAAATTAATTCTTTATGCAGATCGAAGTTTTGAAGATTTTATGATGACCTCGAAATTTTCCAGTTGCACTGTGCACTGTGAATTATAGGGTAGATAATACTCAACGAAGTGAGTAGGAAATGTCTGATCAGCTTGGAGAAAAATGAATATTATCGGAGATGTAAACAATTTAACGTTGAAAGAAGTGTTTTGAAAATGCTTTGTAACTCGGACAAGTGTGATGTAAATGCTGTGAAAGCATTCTATATATTTCTAGATCCTATGCGGAGAACGCTCACAGGCGTTCAGCTGATGTTGCTATTGAGCAACTTCGTCCTCCTTCCGCACGTGATGTACAGTTCTCCTATAAAATTTTGCAATAAAAAAGTTATTCCATTCAAAGCCAACAGTTCGAACATAGTTTTCATTCGTTCACAAAGAATACGCTTTTAAAGCATATTCGCCTATTTCACATTCTGCGCCAGACACTTTCGAATTATTGGGTCATTCCATAAGTAATGCGGTTCTTCTCGGTGTGCATAACTTTGCAAACCTTCTTAATACGATTTTGGTGACGGTGAATCATAGAATGTGTCGAATTGTACTTTTAGGTTGATTCTTGAACAGGTATGATTGGATTTTGTTCAACAGTAACCCGTGAAACGACTTCATCGAACTTTTCACGCTGCTTGGCACGAAGATCATCTTTAAGACTATACTTTCTAACTCTAAAATCATTGACACTGGATTACGCTAATAATTTGTCCATACATCTCAGATCTGTTCTTCATTGCTACAGTTGCATTATTTCCATTATTAAACTCATATAACGTAACATGCAGAAATATGGTATTTCGTCCCGTTCATTTTAAACGTTTATAATAACTCTAATATTGGATCCACACTTATGTACTTTCGGAACAACATTGTTTCAAGGATCCTGTTTACTGTAGTATGTATATCAAACAGATAAGTGACGATCGTAATGAGTACCATTGTTTGAAACTCGGCTCTCAGAAAAACCGCATTATTTAAGGGATGACCCAATATTTCTCTCCTGTTCAAACTTTCAAAACGCTATTTTCATAATCAGGACACGCAGCATCGATTCGAAGCTTCCAAATCGTCGAAAAGGCTCCAAAGAACCGTTCCGTTTATAACGACCGTGATTCAGTCTAAACGAGGCTTCCGCAAACGATTTCGAGGACCGCGAGAAGCTGAAAAAGCTCGTGCGCCCGCGATTCTGCCCATCGAGGCGTGAAACGAAAATTCGCTCGGTTGCGTTCACAGCCGCCAAAAAGGAAAACGAAGAAGAAAAAACACGAGAGGGGATCGGCGCAGAAGACGAGCGTATTCTTCGGAGGTACAACGACACGGTTTCACTTCCGGTTGGAGCACGTCCGTTCGTCGCACGACGAGAGCACTTTGCGAACAGTCGCGGCGTGAAACGAGCCTCGAAAACCTTCTCGCGATTCCCCTATCCCTTCAGGGGCCTCTTCACGGCCCGTGGAATCCAGTTTATCCCCAACAGGCCGGAAAAATGTTCTTAAGCTTTCGAAATCCGAGCCGCCGTCGCGAAGTGGCGATCAAGAGCGAACCTTCTGGCCGATTTTACGGTTTCCGTTTCCTCGATTTGCCTCGCGAGCTTCCGCGGCCGCGAGACGCGAGAGACGGCGTCCTCTCATACGATGGCAACCTGCTTTCTCAGTTTAGCAAAGTGCTCCTATTGACTGGAGGCTCCCCGCGTCCTCTGCACGCCGATTGGGTTCTATCGAATGGAAACTACGATACCTTTTTCACTGCGAATCGTTTCAAGCGACATTGAACTTCTCGACTGCTGTTCCAGCTCGCGTCGGGATGCTTCGTCCTGTCGTTTCAGCTGATCCTACAAGATACGATGTGTTCACTTCGATTGGACGCGTGATACAAATCGCAGCCAGCTTTCGGAGGATACTATCTGGCGGTTTTAAATGTGACTGCAAACGTAAAATAATTCAACAACTGTATTTATTTTTCATTATCGATATACTGAGAATTAATCCGCCGTAGACAACCTGGGTCGTTGATGATGCAGGCGAAATTCTGTTTTCCCGGACTTTCCTACGAATTTTTATTTTTAGGGACACCAGTTTTAAATATTTGACGTAACGAATGATTGTACAAATTAGTCGAGACTTTGTTAAGCATCCCAGAATTTCGAGCCGTAGAATCGATCTTCTCTGGGTTGTGTCGCGAATTCTGGACCACGCTGTACGTATTTACGATATATTCAAATTGAAAAAGCTTTTAAAATCTATTAACCACGGGTTTGAAGGAAATAGTTCATCATGAAGGTTTGTCGGTAGGCAAAGGAGATTCGTGTCATCGACTCGTTTCTTGCAATTACGAAAAGACGTAACACTATGTCACTGATCAGCAATAGCCTATGAAAGGAAGTATTTTTCCGTCAACGGCTGCAAAGCGACGTCGTGGTTTCATGTATAACTTGTCGATTTTTAATTATTGGATACATGATACCTTTACATTTTGAACAATAAAATCACGTGAAATACTTCGGTGCTTAGCGCACGAGAAAATTCGTGGAATATTTGTGAAAGGAAAATTGTTTCAGGGCGGAGAATTCTTCACGGTCGATTTTTCGGTGAAACGTTTGACGATTTTGCGACGTTCGTGGCTTCACAAACAGCCTCGTTTGCTCGTCGTTACGCCCCCATTGCTGTAATATAATTCCCGTTTGATGCCGAAAGAGGGAGAGCTGCTTAATATCGCTCCTGTGCGTCATATATTGCGCACGCTGCACAAATATGCACGCGCATTATGGCTGTTTATGCTGCCGCCAGCGATGAGACCCGTCGCGAATCCTCTTCTCGATCCCCCATTTTCTTCCGCATTTTCACGGGAATTTTTCAACCCGAATCCACCCGAAGGTTACGCCATTCCCGTTTTTCATTCTGAAACATCCACGAACCATCGCGACCCTCTTCTTTTTTCTAGAGTATCTTCAGGGAACTTTTGTTGGACATGAAAAATTGTACGTCTCAGTTTGATTGCTCTGATTCTTATTTCATCTGATTTATGGAGTATTAATCGTTTTGTAAGTTATAGAAATATAATACGAATTATGTACATCAGTAGAGACGTTTTTAGTTGGCATAAAAGTGTCATTGCTGGAGTATATGCAAGGCTACTGCAATTCCGCTGTATAGACACCAGTTTTAAATTTCGAAACACACAGAGAGACAAATAAAACGTTGAATTGTTTATGAAAATTCTCAGGTATTAAGAGACTAAGGTGTGCAGTGACTCACAAGATTCAATTTTATTGCTACGACAACTGGTCAACTTACGAAGTTCAATTTCATTGATAGGACAGCCGGTCAACGTACAAAATTCAATTTCACTGTTTGGACAACCGGTCAACGTACAAAATTCAATTTCACTGCTAGGACAACCGGTCAACATACAAAATTCAATTTCATTGCTAGGGCAACCGGTCAACAATTCGGTGGTCACATGCATTGTCTCTCAACTGCAACTTACGAAACTCCATTTCACTGCTAGGTACGACCGGACAACAATTCGGTGATCCAAGGCTGTCTCTCAACCTGTTCTATGTCGAAGAGTATTCCAAATAAAAGACTCTGTCCTTATCAGGTCAGTTACAGCCGATGTGTTCTCCTAACCACAGTGTCACTTCGAAAAGCTTCTAAGATTTGAAGAAGGAGCGAATAATATGGAACAATGGTTGCGTGTAAAACGCGTTTATAATTCCATTCAGCTGACTCAGCAACGAACCAGCAGGCCTCGCGGATGCAATGGTCATCAACGATGCAGCATGCATTGTAGGGACGATCGTTTCTGCTGGTCCACGATCACTAGGTACCCCGATGCAACGCTAATGTACCGTAATGATACGGCATTCGTGCAAAATTTCGATCAATTCGCTGTTGTTTGGTCAACGTTTACTGTCCCGTCCATATTTCAATTTTCAATCAGCTGCGCTGGTGTTTCACAGTACTGCGAACGCATTGAGAGAAGATACAGGGACAGGTTTGTTTTATTATTTTTGTCATTTTAAAGATTAGAGTGGAAGCGAAGAATAGACGTACGACAAGGCAAAGTGAGTACCGTTTAGTGAAATTAAGAAGGTGTGTCCCTGAGAAGCCTGGTCCTCGTTTCTCTGCAATAGCGACGAAGATTTTTGATCGATTCTATCACTTTGATGTGTGTATGTGAATCAATCAAAACTGGGAATTTAATTTTGAAAAAATTAAATTAATTAAAAAATGTTTAAGTACTTTATCGTATTAGTTGTCACACTACATTATTATTGTGATATTAATACTGGTTATATAAATCGAAACATTCGAAGTCTGACACCTCCACACAATTCTTCCAACCTCACTTCAGTCTAGAATTTACAATAATATTCACAAACCCAAAAGAAATAGAAAAGATTCGAAAAACCAACCAGTCCAAAGAAATCCGGAGAGTCGAAAACCAGCGAACCTCGAATATAAAAATTCGTGGTCAACGCAGCGCATCGAATACTCGAATCGCCTAATTTCCTACCTCGCACTGACTCGACACACACGTGTCCAGTGGCGTTCAAAGAATCTGCGCGCACAATTCCGCAGTTTTGCAGTTGCATCGGCCGTTGCATCTGCAACGATGCAGCGAAGTCGGGTAACGACTGGCGGAAGGTCCGTCCTGCGAACAGGGCCGTCTCGAGAACTTTCCTCGCCCTGGGACCGTGCTTCGTAAGCAAGAACATTAGCATAGCGTTCGCTGCTGGCAATTTACTGCATTAACCGCACGCTGGAGAACGAACCGGCAAGATGAACAGGGGGGAACACCTGAAAATTGCTGAACAGGGACAAGACCGGAGGAAAAATTTTAACCTGAGTCTCCAGAATGAGAGAAAAGGCGGGTAATGAAAGAGACTAGGAGAAAACGTAATGGTTTCGACATATTAAAGAGTATATTAGAGCAATATTTTGCCAGCGTAGCCCTCGATTTTTGAAATTCAAATATTTATCAGGGAACCATGTAGTCATTATGGTTTCATTCCGATTTTTAAACAGCGAGAGAACCTGGGTGGAGAGTTCTATACAGAATTCGAGTATATTACAGACAGATATACAATAGCCTGGAAAATTTGTTGGACAGTAAATTTAGTCGATCTTAAAAGATAAAAATTTAAAATGATTTCCTAGAATTTATTTTCACTCACAGAGCTGTGATGTCAGTTTTGTAAGTTCTAGATTAAGTTTAATAATAATTCAACTGTCTGTTAATTCCACAAGAGTCACTCACATATCTAATTTTTAAAATATATTACAGTAATACGATAAAGGCGCGACCTATAATTCTTCCTTCACTCCTAAAGATATTGATCAATTCAAATTCACCAAAAATTGTTTAATAATCGACACTGAAACACCGGGCGGTCAGAAAGTTTTCCAGATCGATCGTTTACATTCCATCGGGTTGGAAAAACTGTGGAAACGGAGGGGAGTGGGTTTATTAACGCGACCGGTTGGTTAATATTTCATGGACGTCGGGCGTGACATTGTAATTCGCCATAATTTCGATGGGCGGTATTGCATCGTTAGGAAGGACGCACAGAAGCTGGTCACCGGGGCTATCGATAATCGATCCGCAAAATATTGAAATTCCCGGACACCTAGCGATCGCGTTATCTCGGTTTGTTAGCGTTATCTCGGTTTCCTTTTTACCGTCCGCTAATGGAATTCCGAGCAATAACACGCGGCACGTCCGTTGCCTGGCCGAAAATTGTTTATTTATAGCACGGCAGGGTTGCACGCGGACTCGACTCTGCTAACGACACGCGACCCCGTCGAATATGCCGAAACTTTAATTAATTCCCTTTTAATTAATCCGCCGCTGTCTCCATGATTCTCGGTTTATTATCATATAACGCGACGCCGCATCGAATTTTGACGCGCGACCTTTCGACAGCCCGCACGGGGCCACTCGAAATAATAAACGAAATTCTCGCTTTGGAATTTTTTGTGCGGGAACGCGCGTATGTAGCTCCGGGAGAAAGTTTGTTTTTTGGTAATCAGGCCAGTGGGGCGAACTCGTTCAGAGGAAAATTACACAGGGAAATATGACGTAGTTTTATTCGGTTCGACGGATGGGGTTTCAAGTGGGGACACAATTTCAATTGTCTAAAGAGTACAATTTTGCGTAAGGTGGATTCATTTCGTTTGAAGTTTGTAGACGTTTTTATTTGAAAGATATCGCAACTTTTGACACAATTGCAGTTTTTGTTATGTCATCACTTGTAGCTTGTTTTAATCTACTGCAGCGTCTAAAGAGTAAAATTCTGCGTAAGATGAATTCATTTCGTTTAAAGTTTGTAGGTGCTTTTATTTGAAAGATATTGCAACTTTTCTGCCACGAGTCGAAGGTTGATAGTTTAGGGATTGTCGTACAGGGTTCTATAAAAGTGTAATTTTTGACGCTGCTGATAAATATTCGGAACTTCAACCACCTTCAGTCTTTATGTTATGAAATTTTTTCATTAAACAGGCTAATTCGTACATTCGTAGGTGCGTTTGTTTAAAAAACAGTCCAACATTTGTTCTTCCACTTCAGAGTCGCTCTTGGGGGTCCATTATAAAGGGTACCATAAAAATTCAATTGAATGGAAACCTCGAATAAGGGTCTAAAACATATTTAGCACATTTTGGGAAAAAGCGACTTTTAAGTTACACTGTATTCGATAAGTTGTGATGAATTTCTCCTGTGCCTTGGACCATTATTCCATTGAAACAACCAACAGAACCTGATTGAACCAGAAGCTGATCAGAAGGATCAGCTCGGCGTTTTCGTCGTCTGTCTTTCGTCATTTTACTTATATCCGTCAATGACAGAATAACCGTGCTCGTACTTGGTTCAAACATTATTATACACGTACGCCACACTCGACATCCTTAATTCGAACTGGATAAACTAAATTTCGGCAAACGTAAACTGCGGAACGCTCGTAACATTTAAACCCCCTACTTCTAAACTGTGCTTTAGACCTTTCTTCCATAAGTTTCAAACACCTAACGTGCTTCTTGTGTTCCACATTGCATCGCCTTCTGACGAAATATCTGCAACCTGTGTGTACTAAAACGATCGACAGGGACTGCAGAACCACACTTTACTGTTAATTCAACTTTGACCAATATGTGCTATAGACCCTTACTCCAGGTTTCCATTCAATTTCTGGCCCTTCTAACAGCTGTAGCTCATTCTAATCTAGTGCATGATGTGGAACATGCAATTCTACCTGACATACGTCTATTTTAGACTCCATAGTATCCCGTATTCCAGAATTATTATAACACGCATCCTCCAACCCCAGCCTCATCCGATCAGAATTTGGGACGTCGAGTCTGGGACGTCAGGACGGCGGAAAAAATTGGAAAGTCGGCCACTCCCTGGCTGTCTCCATCCCGTTCGACGAGGGACGGTCTGGTCGGACGTTTAAGGTTTTCACGAGCTGGGAACGTCGTTATCAAGCCGGCTGACACACAAAACTCGGGAAAGGGTCTCGTTTTCTCGCTGGAAGCGGCGTCACGCCGCGGGCTACTCCGTTCCCGAGTGAAACTTTTTCATCAAATTTATCGAGGAACGCCTTGGGCCTCGCTTCTACGCCCCACTGTGAGCTTGTACCCCGGTCAAAGTCTCTTAGACTGTCGCTAAAACCCTGCCCGCAGCTGTTACACCGCAACGCAGGGACATCCGGTTTATCTCTCACTTCCGGCTAAACCTTCATTCAACCCCCAGAACCACCTTATCGTCGGCCTTCTCGCCCCCTCTCTCGGCAGATGAATTTTTGGACGACGACTATGCCTTTTTTGGGGCCTGAACAATGTGGTGATGGTTTTATTTCAACCCCTTCGGTATTATTAATAAGCGCGTCTACGTTTGTATTTATTCTAAATTAACCCTTTGCACTTGAGTGGCGACTTTGAGGCACCATAATATTTATATTTCAAATTACCTACTCTTTAAGTAAATGACTTAAAATTATGTTTTATTTCACACATACTACATTGTACACTTTTCATAAGCATCCAACTACTAAACCAATGGTATTCAGATTAAAACAAGCCCTCGAGTCATACATAATTACACTCGCATTCCTGAGTTATGTACAGTGAATGTAGAAGACTTCGAGTGAAAAGGGTTAAAGTTGCAACTATTAGTGGTCTCAGATGTGTATATTATTTTTCTCAGAGAATTGTTTTCTGGTTCTTGTATTTTTCCATGAATAGCTCTGAACTTTTATCGAGGGAATGTAATTTTATTTCAATTTTAATACATTGTATTCTGTATTGTAAAGTTTGAACGCAGAGAATATTTTTATAATTTTCTCCCTCTCTGTATATTATATAATACATGACTAATGTATCTCCCTTTGTATAGTTGTGTTATACGTACATCGCTTCATTTACATTAAGCTGACGACAGCTGCATCGATGAATTATGTATTATGGCAAACCGCGATCGATATGGTGGTAGCGATGAAACACAGTGGCAAGTAATTTATTTCTAACTCTAAAGATAAATAAATTGTATATAATTTAAGTGGAACCCTTTTCAAAAGAATTTCTACAGAGGTTGAAATTGAAATTGTTGAAATTAGCGATTATAAACTACTCCAATCTCAAAACGTACCATTTGTACAATTTTCTAGACATTACTGGTTCCAATGATATTATTCGTCCAATTAGGTAAGTACTCGAAAAGCAATCGACTGTATCTAATTAGGCACCCTCCCGAAACAATTTCTGAAGTAGAACCCTTTGAAATTGAAAACAATTGACCTGGTTTCATAAATAGCAGAAAATAGTCGTCGTAGTCCAGCGACACAAGCTTTCTAAAATCGTCCACGACGGTGTTTGCGAATTCATGAATTCTCCTCCCAGCGAAACGTATGCCCCTTTTACATAGCTTCCTTAAATATGCTGTAGCCGAGTTTAGAAGCTGAAATCGTTGCCGTTACCGTAAACAGTAATTTCCCGACAGAACGAGCCGCTCGTGCAGCGACACGTTAGGTGACGAAATTTTACTGTAATGGCCGGATTTAGGGTTTGAATCGATGGAACCTGCTCTAGAGAAACTCAGGTTTACGCCTCTGTGTGTACACCTGCATTTAACAATGAAGTGACTTTCATATTGTTCTCACTCACGATTACGTAAACGACTGAATTAATTCTGTTAGGTTGGCAAGTAAATTCGTGACCCCTTATTGTTAGTACTAGATTTACGGAACCCATCCATTTGACGGATTTCAAATCTCGAAAACAAAAAAATAAACAAACCATAGTATTATTTCTTAGCAATGTATGTTCACAATTGTTAATATATTGATGCGAATACACACCCAAATTCATTTCCCCCACATCCCTCTAATTTCAAAGATCTGTATATAGTATGTCTATTTTTCCGAAAACCCGTCAAATTGACGGGTTGACTAATTTTATGGTTAATTGTGATAAACAGGCTTTGTTCATGAAATAATTACGCCAATAAAATTCACAATCACTACATAATTTACTGAGTCATGTTGTGAGGTCCTTAGAAAGCAGATACCAAGAATAATGATGCAGCGGAGATATCTTTCCTGTTCGACACCCGTTATATTCAAGTACGTCGGAGCAATGTAACTAAATATTAAACGGGTCTATCGCCTAAGTCTTTATGTTTTGTGCATGCACTGAAAAAATGTATGTTAATAAAGGTCTATTAATATTGTATAATTAAATTAATTATATTTTACTTCTAAATTAAACGAATTAATTTTTTAAAGAAAACACGATCAATATGACGGATGTCAGTAAAAACAGGTATGCAAACAATGTCCGTACATCTAGTGTTAAATCTCTTCGCTTCGAAATTCACGGAGTTGAAAAATTAACAGAACTATAGCAAAAGATCATCGATTGAAATGAAAATTAGTTTAATAAAAAATTATTACTCTTTTCGAAGGTGGTGAATTTAGTTGTCGACCCAATATTTATTTTCTCACATGATAGAGTAACTTTGATTATTTCAAATGGTTTACTTAATTTTTTCCAGTGCCACATAGTAACAACAAAAGGATTCGTAATGTTCCTACCGACTTTTCGAGTCGCGCGTACGCTCGAATGGCGTCGATTTCGTGGGCCTTTGATTCGGAAACGAGGCGAACGAGAATCGAAAGTTTCAGTTTCTGCTATCGGAAACGGAACGTTTCCTTGGAACTTTCTGAAAGAGGGAATTTTTCGAGTGGGTTCTTTCGATTTCCGCGGGCCGACGATCGAGAAACAAGGGGGTAGCAATTTTCGTGAAATCAACAACTGCCAATATTCTCGCGGATATTCGTTTGACGAGGTCGTGGCCGGATCGGTCAGCGTCCCCGGGGAAAACAGGAAAATAACCTTTTCCCGTATGCTTTTCCGCCGCGTTTACCCGCCGTCCGATTCTTTTCCTCTGTCGATTTTCTTCGGCCGCCGTATATTTCCTTTATATCGTGTATTCAGTGGAACAAACCAGAGGCTGACCCGCTTCAAACCTTGAGACAATCGAACGTATCGTATGCGATTCGTTCTCCATTTTTTTTTGGAACGAACTCGGAGGACTCATACGTAGATAGTGTACAAATTTTCTAGATTCTCTTGAGATGAAGATTGAGGAACGAATATTATATATCGGGCTATATGTATATTTATTATTATTGGGTCAATGCTCAGTGCAGAATGTGTCTGTTTTAGGTAGATATGGAATTAACACGTTGAATGCCGCGGGGGTCACCGATGACTGACACTTCAAATTCAATTTCATTAAATAACTATTTATTATTACACAATTCTGAGTAATTTTCCTATTGTAACATTAATTTAGAGATATACAAACGCGACTGAATACTCGAATATTTTCTTCCTTTACGATTTATATAAAAACCAGTAAATTATATCGTGTCTGACTATATATGGATGTTATCACTGCGGCATTCATTGTGTTAAGGGTGGGCCATACACCAACATCGTTTTAACCAAGAGATTATTAACTTTGATTAAAGATCGAGTGAAATTAATGTTGGAATTATAGCATAAAATAAGAAGTACACTATTAATCAGTTAAATATTGTATATATTTATAAAATTCATTTTAGCTTGTCTGACTACGCATGGACTCTTTCACTGTCACAGGAAACGTGAGAATAGTACATATTATATTATCATACTGACAGCTCAATTGGTTTTCGATGTTTGTTGTCTGAAAATTTAATTGACGTAGAGACAGCATATTTTTAGTGGAATTAATGAAACTGGAGATTGAATTTTGTATTTTGGTACTCTGTAGCTTTTAAAGAGCTTTCAGCTTCTGAGCGTTAGTACTCTTCCATCCACTTGGCCAATCACTTAAACGAACATAGTGAATGGATTTATGCTACCAGCCTTACTTACTCTTTTATTTATTCTATGAAAGTAAACTAGGCCTTACTGTATCACAGTGCTATCCCACTATACTACTACCATAATATTTACAATACTACTCTATACTATTACTACAATACAATATTCCCCACTATACTATTACTACAATACAATACCACCCACTATGCTACTACCACAATACAATACCACCCACTATACTAACAAACCCAAGTTTCAGTACTTTTCCAACGACCACGCTGATACTATCGTCCCCGTCAAAACGCGACAAATCAGATAGGGTCTGACGACTGCGGGGAACTGGCATTCTTTCCCGGAGGAAGATGAAGAAAGGGTAGGGAAAACGGGACGCGGGAAGGGTAGGTGTATGATGAAGACGTCGTTTATACTTTATATCGTATGCATGAAAATTTCGGATCCCGAGAGTCACCGTTATTGCGCCAGGGGGTAAGAAACCCTGCGACTCTCTCCCCCTCCCGCCCTTTCGGTGGGAGCTTACATTCTTTATGGATACGGATAGGAGCTGCGATATATCCTCGGTACGCGGCTTACGGCGTGTTAAGCTCGCCGCGACGGAGGAAAGAAGCTTCAGAAACGTTTCTCACTCGAGTTCACCGCGGCAAGACAGATCGACCGTGGAGGAAGATGCATGTCCGTGTTTCCCTTTTGCGGAACACTGCAGTCGTAACACCCCCCAGCCGCATATACGTCGTAACAGGTTATTTTCCTTGGTGTTCCTGGGCCGAGACCCCGGTTTCCGGATCCTCACACCGTACCACAGCGTCAAAAGCGAAGCTCTTCCAGCAGATTTTACCCTCGCTTTGGTTTTGAATTCAGTCGCCGTACTGCTGGGATTAGACTCTTCTCTTGGAGATTCTATTTCTGGAGGGTGTTAAAAAAGGTTCGAGAGTTTGAGGAGAGATAGTACTCGCGAAATGGAGGAAGAAATTGGTTTGAAAAATTAACCCTTTGCACTGTGAACATTTTTGGATGCTACCTACCAGCAACTCCGGCAGTGAAGCTTATTGGAAAAGAAAAATTTTGTTTTGAAAGGAAAAATTACAAGTACTTGTGAATTTATTTATTTTTATTTCTTCGGTAAATCTCCTTAATTGCCATGTAAATAAAACGTGAATTTTACATTAAAAGAAAATTAAATAATAATTTGCACTCAAGATTACCGAAATAATATGTATACACTGCGCATGTCTCTCCAGCGAAGCCAACGGAGTTATGAAATATACTATGAATGTCTTCGTCGCGGAGTCAACGGAATGTAATGGGTTAATATTGTGGGAGTTATGCAGAATTCTACGTTTTGGTTGAAGCATGGAATTCTGTGGTACGAGGATGTTAACATGTATGGAAATAGGAGGAGGGTATGTAGAAAATCTTGTGTAAACTATGGAGGTTACGGAATTCTTCTTTTTTTCTTAATTCATGTGCTTCAAGCAGAACGGAGAACAGTTTATAATTGGGACAGTATTAATTTTTTGCCCCGTGTTTATTAAAACCTTTTTCCTCCATTTCCCGAGAATGTTGCCTTTAAAGTCCTGAACCACGTTTCAACACCCTGTATAGAATGGTGTCCAAGATCAGGCATTTCAAGGTCACTTGGCATCTACGCGAGCACAGGGAAGATGCTTGTGAAGTTTTGCTGTGAAGCTCTTATAAAGTTAAGCTAAGTACTTGTAAAGTTAAAATTGTAAAGTAATCGATACAAAACGAATTACGTAGAATGTTTTTATTGCTCAGCTGAAGATTTCCTGTAAAGGGCAAGGTAGTAAGTTTTCGTAAACTACATATTTTCAGCTGTCAGGGTGTTATCTAAAATTCAATAAAAATTTCTAGTTACTTTCTTAAATAGTGTTCCGTCTGTAGTACGGTCGCCAAAAAAGCTTTGAAAATCTTATCATTTTCAAAATTAGAATGGAAGTGAAAAATAATGGACAAGAAGAGAGTGTGAACTTGAAACTTCTATAAATCTTTCGAACGTCATCAGGAATTGTACAACGGCATAACGTAAAATTGTGTAACGCCTTCTAACGTTTATTCTATATATTTTTTATCTTGTTAACCAGTTTTATCTTCTTGTAGTCTTTCAATCTTCTCGGTGGTTTCGCAGTCACGTTGTCGGGATATCGACTATCACAGAATCAAAATTTTCAAGGCAGGGATTCAAATTTCACTAGCATATCTGAAACTTCTACGTATATTGCAGGGGCTGAGATTTATCCGTATCTACACGAAATTTTGCACCATGCAACTTGATATTCTTCCTACACTCGCAACATGTAATCGTTAGTAGTTTCTTCATGCGCCGAGTGTTTACTTTCACCAGAACTTTACCGCAAATTCTCAAGCTTTTATGCAGAGTGAGTCTCGAGGAACAGGGCATCTAAATGTCTTTATTAAATCGAAAGATAGACAAAACTGTCTGAGAGAAAAATTTCCTTGTTCATAAAGGTATGCACGATGATACAAAAAAATTCATTCTCAAAAGAAGAAGATTGAAGGGCCATTCATATCTTGATACACGTAGCGTGTCATACAGAATATTTTCGATGGTATTCATACTGTGCGAACCGTGTCTGAAAGTATCTGTAGAGATAAGTTACGTTAGATACGAAAGCTCTCATACATAATATATTAAAGAATATTTGTCATTTCTGAAGATATGAATGGACCTTTATACTTCTTTATAAATAATAAAGAGCAGCACCAATTAATGCAGTAAAAACTATTTGGTTCACGATGAGCTTGAGAGTAAATTTCTTTTCAGAAATTTGTGTTCTATATTCCAGTCTAACAAAGCCATTTAGGTGACCTTCAAATGACTTATAATTAGGTATACCACTGATTTTAATCGTGCAATAATAATGGATTGCCTCCTTTTATCAAACATGCAAGAAAATCCACAGTACTAATAAGGAACAGAGTCGCGTGTCTGGAGAAAAATATAGTGTACAGAAAAACATGATTTCAGGGTTCTTACCCTTATTAGGTTAATCACGCAGAAATTACTATTCTCGAGCGTAATTATTACGCGTTCTTGCTGAACACGGGTTTTTATCCTCGAAAGTTCTCGCGATTTCACGGCCCGTGTAGAATTCGTCGCGAGAAAAATGAACACCAGGAGAATTCGCACGGCTTTTTCTTTGTTAAACATAATTGCATAGGGAACTTGCGACGTTTCTCGAGCGGCAAACGGTTTCTACGAGCATTTTTGTTTCGAAACAAGAACTACGAAAGGAACAAAGCATGATTTTTAGAATGAAGGGTCGACCTAACAATTTTTTGGGATATTTATCATTCTGAATTTATTATGAAATGTTTGAAGCACGGTTGGAAAGGTAAAGTGTTCTCAAACTTTTGCAAAACTACCGTAAATTTTTATGAACACAATGAGAATATCCTCACCTTAATATTTCATTTCAAACAAATGCGTGTATTCAGACTGTTTAATTTTAAGACAACTGCGTGCACGTAATTGCTATAAATGAGTTCAATATATTTATTGCACTGCATTAAGCCTTTAGAAAAACTGAGTTACGATTTAAAGAATACTTAAGAAGAACTTGTTTTGTTAAACAGTACGCTCAGTACCGCTATCTACGATAAGCGAATAAGTTTCAAAATGCTTTGAATATTTTGACAGGCCTAGCTCGTGAAAGTCAAATTTGATCCAGAAAGTGTGTAAGACTCCCCATTTCTACCGAAGGGGTTAATGTCTTCAATATTACTACAAAAATGAAAAAACACGCACGATGTCATTTACAAAATTCTACCTAATTTCTAAATTCTTTTCTGGAAGAAGATTCTCCTCGAAGCAGTTGAAAAATTATCACGTAAATCTCTCGGCCTGATAGATACAATGAAACGATCGCACGGTTGATTCGTCAGGTCACTTAATTTCCCCAAAAACGCGTAGAACCGGAAATATTTCGGGAGCGGATCAGTTTCGATGGTTATGAATTGTTCCCGACCGGTTGGAGGAGCAGTCGCTTTTTTAAAAAGCTTTTCAATAGGTCTATCGATGGTCACATGCAACAGGTGTATTCTACGCTTCTTGCGCGTCACAGCGTGACGTACCTCGATGAAAAAGTTTCTGATAATTGTCGTCTGATCCATTTCAGACACGCTGAAGCGCTCGACGAGCCGATTCGTTGATCAAGAATTAAATTACATGCCATCGATTTTTGAATTCCGAATATAGCAATATGATGACGTATACATCTATAGAAGAACATCTGGAGACAATTTTTAACGATTTTTCAACACTTTATCAATGGACGACGCCACACGTCATTAAATTTTAATATGAGTTCTGACAAATCGAATATAATGTGCTATGAGCCACTATATTGGCCTCAACCTAGCTAATTATTGCAGCAGTTGACTTATTAAATTGAAGATATTCCGTTAAATGTATTTACGATTCTGTAACTTTGAAATAATTCAATTAGCATTTTTGTTATACAATATATGCATTTTTTTTTAGTTAGAATACAAACATAAAGCTGTATGATAGAAACGTTTAACAGTGTAATCTAAAAAAGGCGGCGCTCAGAGATATGTAGCGAAGCGACACATTGACTTGAAAACAGTGATACGTTACGTTAATCTTGAAAATTATTTTTAGAATCATGATTAAGACAAAATTTCTTCGATTCGGTTATTTATACCCTCTCGAGAATTTAGTAGCTCTAACATATGCCATTCTTCAAAGAAACGGTAGTCGATAATAGAGACCCGGATAGAGATTTCTCCGTTCGACACATTATGAGAAATGTATTAGGGATCGATTGGACGCCTTTCATATTTAATTCGACGCCATTTTGCACCTCGAAATATCCATCTTCTACCTCGATAACCCTATCGAGCAACAGGTATCGCTTTTTCTTATTTTCCTAGTCGAATTCTGTTTCCTGGGGCATGTCACATTGATTGATGATGGATGTTGAATAATTTGGACATTTTACCTCTGTACGGACTTTGACACGTATATACTATTTTTCAGACATTTCTGAACTCTTTTAACTTCTTTTTGTCTGATAGAGTTCACTTCATATGAATAAACATAATTTTTTTTCTAACTTTATCAAAAGGAAGACGATGATTTTTTATTCTGTAGATACACAGAGTGTCCCAAAAATAAATTAAACATTCTTGAAAATATGAGGGTACCGAACCCCAAGGGTCCTTTTCTATTATCGTATTATAGTTCAATATCTGAATATGAATACAACAATATCGTCTGTGTCGTAAACTCTGCGGTGCTTTATCATTTGAATAATTGATTAAAGCGTCGAGTATTAATCTTGCCTACTTGTGTCGAAACAGAGATTCCCGAATTAAATCAAAATTCAGATCGCTGGTACACATTTGTGCATTTTCCTGCACGCGTTCCACATTTTCCTGCTAGAGACATTTTTAAAAACTGTTTTATATAACGATGGAGTTCATTTTTTGGTGTACAAATATTTTTATTGTAATCAGTACATTGCAAATGTTTGGAAAAAAATATTGTAAGTTTCTATTTCTACTTCTCTATGACAGACAAAAAATACAACAATTTTGGGGCAGTTTGACCATACACCATACCACTTAGCGACACAAGTCCACCGTACCAATTGAATGCCACAGTGAAAACTGCCATACCTAGTCAGACACAGCATAATCTGCTGTTTTAAGTATAAATTGCGAAAGAAAAAATTATCTTACTATTTAAACGTATACTACTTACTTTATATTATTACAATGATAATAAAGATGTTGAAAATTGTATAAGAATTCCTAGTTACTTAATTGAATAAAATTTGAGGCGCTGGTCACCGGTGACCCCCATGGCAGTCAACGTTTTAATCTTATATTAGTAATAATTTATACTGTAATACATACAGGTATACGACTGGTCTGGACATGAAACATATTCACGAGGAAGCTAAAGGGGTGACCTTTCGATCGAACGCGTTTCACAGCGTTATCGAACGATTTAATCTGGCAAACGTATCGCGGCTCGTCCATCACGGATCATTTTCATCGCGATTCGCAGGGAAAATACGGTTGCAGTACGCGTTTATGCGTGGATGGAACGTCAGGAACAAAGATTCACCTGTTATAACCCATGTTTGCTCGACAAATTTGCCCCGGCGTGTTGTTGATCGATTCGCCTACACGCGTTCGATGAAAAAGAAACGGATACGCCTCTTTTTCACCGATATATCAGTGACAGAGCGCCGATTATTCGATTCTCGATAGCTTCGCCCGATATTTTATGCGCATAGTAATAAGCAGCCGCGATGAGTCGTACGAAACATTTATGAATTAATTTTGGATAAAATGGGTGCATCATGGCGTTGACTTGCAAGGGATATAATAACAAAAAACAGTATATAAATTTTAGAAAGATGGACAGAAAAATAAATAAAAATTGTAGATGGTCTTAGATCTTGTGATTTAATCATTTCAGAGGTTCGTTAACTATTTATAAATACTATGTTCAGAATATAGTAGGTTTTCGATTGTACGAACTATAATTAGTAACAGGATGACGTAGGCTGAAACTATTTTTATTTAAAATACACTGTCATATAAAATTGGGTGCACTATATCAAATAATAATAAGTTTATCTTGTAAGTGACATAAGATGGTCAATTTTTAATGTCCGGTGTTCGGATAATCGAGGTCCTAGTACATTTGGATGATCAGACACTTAAATGATTTGTTATTTACTAAAGTGTCAAACGTTGGGAATGTTTCAAATTCTGTTTTACAGTCAAAGTCAAAAGAAAATATTGTACTTCCTTCAGGAAGGAAAATTTCCTGTTCACGAAAATTCTGAACATCTGGTTGTTTAGAGTCTGTTACAACAAACTGTGCGTAAGAGGCATGATTAATCAGGATTAGTCTAAAGGCTTTAGACTTTTTTTTCGAAATGTTTGAAGGAAGTTGATTGTTTTCTGGTCGAGGGAATTTGACTGGATAGCAAGCTTCCGTCTAGTGGGCATTATCTCCCGTTAAGTCCTGGTGATTATCTACTCAAGAGGCGTGAGTTTATAAGCAGACACGAAGCCTCCGGGGCTGGCACAGGATTACCAACTACCATAGTCATTCCACCGGAGCGCCTCACTGATCGAAACCTCGTTCAAACACTTTCTTCCTTGCTGCTAAATCTATTCTCAATATCTTTACTGCTTCCAAATGGTTCAAAACGGTTGATACTATAATTTTTAAGAGTGAAAAATCTTCAGATTATACAGAAACAAAGTATTCTATAAAACGTTCCATGAAGTAACGCGTTAGAGGACAGCAGAGCTTTGGGAATTATAGTTGTAGAGACTTAAAGTGAACTTAACTCTTCATTTTTATGTTTGGTTAAACCTAGTGGGAGCATAGTTTATTTGGTAAATATTAGGTGTGTTGCTCTCTGGAGACCGACTGAAGTTCAAGTGGAATAAAAATTGTTTTTTTTTTCAGTTTAAAACATTGAAATTTTAATAATAGCAATTAGTATATAGAATACTGAGTCGTTAACCAAAAGAATATATATGTAATAAAGGTATAATAAAAAAAGTATTCTGAAGCAAATAAATGCACATTTCTTTTTAATTGATAACTTTGTCTTTATTTAAGAAGTCTGAAATATAACAAAAGAAAAATTTTTAAACAAGCCAACATACATTTTTTCAATTTTGGTTTTCTTTCTAATTTCAGGCGTCTGATTTAGAACCATTTTCAAAGCAATTTTCATACAGTACAACTATGTGTTCCAGGTACATAAATAAATAAATAAATAAATAAATATTGGGTTCGTCCAGCCAGCCGATGAAAAATTTTATTTCTTAGGCTATAATAATCAGCTAGAATGAGAATGAGCACTGAAGATTCAGCAATAACTAAAATATTTAATATTAATGGCCGTTTCGGTCTGTGAGACAATACACGCCCACTCTAAGGTTAATCTGATAATGCAGAATTAGATTAGCTGATTGTCTAAAGCTTTGGAAGCCATATTTTCAAAATTTTGTATACAGTGTATCACAGAATTTGCAGATATATTCTACATCACTAAACTGAGACAAAGGACTCAGTCGAAATGGGTTCATGAACTTTCATTCGAAGTTGAATTAAGATAGGAAAGAAATGATGTATTAGTTTAATTTAGTGCGCCCCTGTATACCTGTAAATTTTGTGACATTCTCTCAGATACAGTATACTATATCAAACTTCAAGTTTCTGTAAGGTTCTTTCTTAGGTTACAGGCAATAGACTTTCAGTTTGAACACAGGAATGTATTATTTTCTTACAGTGTTCTTTCATCACATTCGGCATTCGATTATCAACTGACTCACCGGCGCACAGTGGAACGAATGGGCATTCTAGGTGGAAAAAAATCATATCACCAAACAGATATATCTCCCACTTCTGCTTCCTTCGAGATGTTCACTCAGGTTAATGACGGTAGTAAGAGATAATTTAGTAACCGTATAGACTTAGAAGTCAGTGCACAGAAATTCCCAACCGCAACAAAGCAAAATTATATATTTATTTATATTATAAAAAGAATTACAGTACAGCAATTCGTATTTTTATGTAAACTTCTATTTACCATGGAAGATATTACCACAAGTAAGTGTTTAGGTACCGATATATAAATTTTGTGAAAGATCCTTTTATAGTAGTTTTTGGATGGTTTTATAAATGCCAACGGTTCTATCTTTGCAAAAACCTTGTTCCAAGTCCTAAACTGATATTTGAATTCATTATGAACAGCATAAAACGATCTATGATTTTTTTCTACCCAGAATCGATTCGTTCCACTGTGCGGCGTTCTCGCGTGGCCTCCTCGCAGTTTCGCCAAAAAACAATTGAGCGACGACGGCCGGCGAAAATTGTCGCAGTGGCCCTTAATCAGCTTAACATGTCCCATGCCACAGTGAAAAATTCCATAACTAGTCGGACGCGTGAAAATAACTTTCTATAAATACATAACGTTAAAAACACAAACATTGAATTGTCTTATGATATACCATTCATTTAGTACTATTATTGTGGCGTTCGTTTTAATTGGAATATACAGAATATTACCATTTATTTAGAATAATCGAATTTGGTGCGTGGGGCGTATACGACCCACGCAGCACGGAAAGTGTTAATAATTATTCGAACCTTACATTTCAATTATGAACAATACATCATTCACGTTATTTCCACCAATAATCGTGGCAGCTAATAAATACGATGAAGCAAGCGCAGCTGGGGCCGCGGTTCTTTTTTTGTGATCGTCGAACCGCGCGTTTGTATAACAGCCGAAAAGCAGAAAAAGAAAATACCGGTGATCGTCGATGCGGTTCCCTTTGTTCGCAAACAGATGTCGCGGCCCCGTGGCTCCATCCAGGGTCGCGGCGGTTTTTATTTGAGAATTTCACGAACGGTCGTATGTCACCGACGCGAATTCTCGTCGGAACGTCACCGGTGTATAATTGTTTCCCGGATCGCGTGAACCGGCGCGGAAACTCGTCGCAGCTCTTATCCGCGTCAAAAATTGGAAAAGCAAAAGGGACAGAGCGTGGCCCGGTCGAATCGTTATCGAATCGAACAACAAAAAATAACCGCGCACCGCGAATTATGATCTTGACCGAAAGAGAAGAACCCCGCAATTTTACGCTTTGTCGATCTTGCAGCATCAGACTTTTCACTGTTCTGTTTTGTTGTTTTGTATAAATTGGTTAGGTAAAACGATAAATTTTGAGAATATGAAAGTTTTGGAGTTTAGATATTGCTGATTTAATCCTTTGCACTCTGTTAGCTTCGCTACGGAGACATTCGTAATATATTTCATAACTCCCTCGGCTCGGCTAGAGGGACATGGGCAGTGTGCATCCGTACTTAACCTGTTACTTCGGTAATGTTGAGTATAAATTATTATTTAGTTCTCTTTAATGTAAAATTCAGGTTTGATTTACATTACAATAAAGCAGATTTACCAAAGGAATAAAAATAATTAGATTCATAAGCACTTGTAATTTTTTCGTTTGAAAACAAAACTTTGCCTAATGAGCTGCACTGCAAAAGTGTACCGGAGTTGCTGGTAGGTAGTATCAAAAAATGTTCAGAGTGCAAAGGGTTAATTTCAGAGTGAAGTCGGATTTTGTAGCGAGGAATCTGTGATAATTTGAGGTTGGATCGATTATTCCTGTAGCTTGCCGGCAGATGGCCTCCAGTAAGCATCGTTTCTCGAAAGTGCTGCTGAAGAAACACGTAGTCTGGACGGTCTAAAGAATTGTTTATTGAATATCTTAGGAGTTATTTTGCATTTTTGCACCGCATACACCGTAATACTTTTTTATTCAGCGTTCGATACTCTTTCGTATTCCAGTGAGAAATGTTGACAGCCAACAGAAAATAATCTTCTAGAAACTATAAACGTCGACTAAATTACTTCGAACTGTGTAACTCCATTTCCAGTTCACATTATAAATGGATAAATCTGTTGCTGCAAGTTAATAACAATAACCTGAGATGTCTCATTTACCCGGCTCGTTTAAGGCTACCAAAAACAGTTCTGTAGTCCCTATAAACAACGATTAAATTACTTCGAACTGTGTAATTTCAATATCAATTTGCATAATCGACGCCAAGAACTTATTGGCCCAACTTAATAATACTAATCCAAAATATTTCATTTACCCGTCTCGTTTAAGACCACCAAAAATGCTACAGAACCTATAACCGCCGATTAAATTCCTTCAAACTGTGTAATTCTATTTTCAGTTAACATAACGAATGCAAAAATCCTATTTTTCCAATTTAATAATTATAATTCAAGAAAATTTCAACTTAATAAGTTCTATCTGTCTTGCTGAAAGCCACCAAAGCATAAGCCTCTAACACCTATAGACCTCGAAGAATCGATGCGGTATTTAAGACAGGGGCCATCCAATTATATTCGCGGTCGATTCGTCCAGGATCTCGAGCGCTCCGGTTCGTCAGGGTAACAAGAAACGTGTACGTGCGTGTTTGCAGGCAGCAGAGTAGTTTAATCTCAATTTCCTGGCTGGGTGTTTGGCTGACGAGCAGTAAATAGCTAGCTCGCCACGGTACACAGACAGATGCATTCTCGTTTCGCGTCTGTTTCCTGGATCCCCCGTTTAACCCCGCCTTTCTTTCGCGCAGTCGTCGTGGGATAAGACGAGGGTTCGGCGGATAAAGGGCACAGGTGAACCGTGTGTTGCTGAAGCGGGCCACGTTTTCCACTGTATCTTCCGCGAACGCCCCTGCTTATCCTTCTACTTCGCGCCTTGAATCTTCTTCCAACGGGATATATCCTGCTCCCAAACTGCCCCAGCCAGCTCTTTGTATTTTCTTATTAATCTACCGGGGCTCGTGCACCGTCCCGGCCCAACACTCTCTGAGAAATCTTCTTCACAACCGTCCCCGTCTTATGTTTTTAATAAGCTCCGCTGGATGCTTAATCAACTCTCAAGTTTCTGTTGTTCCTCTCACGGTTCTTTTTGTTGACCATTTGTATCACACGGATGACATTCGGTTCTTTGATAAACTCTGTGCTTCCTTGGAAATTGCGTTAAATGCCGCGGGGGTCACCACCCTGATTTGTTTTCTGTTATATTTCGTATTTATTTAACATTCTTTAAATAAATAAGTAAAGTTTTATAACAGTAGAAAGTTTTATAACTGGCCAGACACGTGGGAATAAGTTTCTACAAATACCTAACGTTACGTATGGTAGCGTTCGTTGCGATTGTAATATAAAGAACACTGACATTTATTTAGAATAATCCAATTTTACCGAACGCGTTAAGGGATGAAACACCTATCTAAAATTGAGAATAAATGCTCAGTAAAATCTGAGGCGGTCGAAGATAGCGTACACACCGTATAAACCTGTTTCAATGCATCCGCAGTTCCTTAATCCCTCTGAAACAATAAGACTCCCTCCGGAAGCTCCGTAAAGAAATCCCACGTACAGTTCTGACACCGTAGAGATCTCGAAAGGTACACAACGAGAGGGAAACTTGCCATTCACCGTGCCCGCACTTCCGACGCCTCTGTTTACCGTTAATCAAACAGCGTTACCAAAACGAAACTACGATCCTCGAGCGGGAATATCCCGGTATATTCGAGAAGATCGAGGCCACGTTGTTCGTTAGAGGTATCATCGAGGCGGGTGAGAAGATTCGAGCCATGAAAGACGAGAATCTACTGCTTCTCTGTTCTTTAAGGCCGACGCGAAGCTATGGTATCGCAGCTAAACCATTTCAGCGATTCTGGAGAACGCAATCGCGGGGAAAACTGCTTTTGAGCGAAGAGTTATGGCTTTCAAAAAATGTACCTTCAGTCAGATATTTACTCGACCATTCTGATGTATAATATTCTACATACAGGAGGTATCATAACATGTGGGCCTTACTTCAGGAGAGGACAGGAGATACAAAAGCAATGAAAAAAGTTTATATAAACATGTGTCCTATTTGACTTTGTTTCAAAGTTATAGCCATTTTTGTGCTTCAGTAATCCGCAACTGCTTACCTTCATAGAAGGTGCTCGAAAGGGCCACCCTCGGTCTGTATTTATATACAATGCTCTGTTTCTTCTCGATATTTCCTGACCTTGCTGATTTCACACGTTCTGTCGATTGAGTTTACTCATTTCAGTTTGTTCTCTTGCTAGAAGCACTAAATAATTCTCTAATTTGCTGTACGTTAGAAGTTAGAAGTGCGTAATTAAGTAAATAAGAATGAATAAATATTCAAAACAGGAAATGGCAGACATGCATTTGATGTATTTTTTTGTTCGTTGAAGGTAAGCAATTGCGAATTATTGAAACACAAAAATGGCTATAACTTTGAAACCAGGTCAAATAGGACACATGTTTATATGAACTTTTTCATTGTTTCTGTGTCTCCTGTTCACTCTTGAAGTGAGTCCCACATATTATGATACATCCTGTATAACTGACACTGAGAAGCAGAGAACGGGAATTCTAATTTCTCAGATTTAGGAGAGCCTGAAGTACCTCTGTGCTGGTTTTAGATCTGAACAGAATCAGAGAAGCGTTCGTTCGCTATCTGGTAAAAGACTGACACTGAAGATTGCGAAAAATCGAGAAGTCAGCTTGGTGGTAAATGGAATTTACCAATCATGGGATGTCTTCGGAGTTACACAGTGGGACGTTGAGAATATCACCTCCATGCTATCCAGATATGGAGCAAATCTCTTGGGAACCAAATCGCACACACTAGTAGCTGCCAAAGGTGATCAGATAATTTTTACAGTTCTACAATCTGTCCTGTTGCCCTGGACGAGCGTCAGCGCTGAAAAATTTCTTAATGCCGGAAGCAGCAGGAACGGAAGTTCATCGGTGGCGAACCGGATGTGAACGTTCAGGGGAAATTGAGATTAGGCTGCATTTCCGGCTGCAACGGGGGCGAAGTGTGTTTTAAGGTGCACGGGGAATGCTTCTTGTTAGAAGCTTAATACTACTAAGTGTCCACGAAATTTCAAGGAATCGTGGATGCCTGGTATGGCAGCCATTAGCAGCATCAACCGCTCGTGAGATTACATTGCGTTCATAGATTAGATCGGCGCCAGTATGCAGAACCGCTAATGCTTTTTGTTGCCAGCCTCGATACGCGGCTACGCGAATTTTCGAGATGCTGATGGAAATTGCGAAACCTCGCACCTTGCTGCCACGAACACTTGACTTTTTGCACCTGCCTCGCTCTCGCAACGTTATCGTCTCGCGAAAGCCACTTTAATTGCGAAAGGTGCTGCTCGAAATTATTAGCCGCGCGAAGCTGCGTCACTAACCTGCACTTGTAGGGTCAAATAATTTCTTTCAGTGTTTTTTTTTAATCTTCAGATGCTGGAATAATTGTATGTTATTGTATGAAAGTACGAGGGGAGAGCTAGACTGTGTTCCTCCCTTCGTATATTGAATGTCTGGGGTTCAACGATATTTTTACACGCTTAGGGTACACTGATCTATACTTTTGTTGTTTGTCTTCAGTTCTTGATTCTTTTGAATTTTTTAACACTTTCACTGCCACGTCACCCATATGGGTGACACTTAAATTCAATAATTATTTGATCATGTATGGCATTAATAAATATACTAAATAAGTTTGATAGAACTAATTAAAAATTATGAAAGTTACTAATATTATTGATTAAAATGGATATTATTTCAGATTATATTCATTTCGTATAAAAATGTAGAAAGTTTGTCATTTTCAGCTAATAATACATGTCAGTCAAGGTGTTAAAAATATTTGTATGTATATACAGTTATACTATTGTATGTAAATTTGATTATAATAATTATGCATTTTCAGTCACTGAGAGTGCTAAGGCATTTGAGGGTTTGCGTTTATGATGCCATCGTCAGAACGTCGCCATTTCTTTGGGACTTCAGAAGTGCGATACACTGTAGAAATAGAATCACCATTGTTTAAAATTTTCGTGTCTGTTACCAAAAGCTCAGGCGTAACTCAATCCCTAAAATTAATTCAAAACGATTTCCAAATTTTCTACATTCGTTCCGCAGACTACGCATCGTTAAATTTTGTGTAAATTTCCCCTCGTTCCGCGAAAAAGGGTGGAAACAGTTGGTGATTCACCGGGTCCTTGAGTTTGAGCAAGACTTTATCGCAGCGGGTCTTAAAAGCGCCATCTTTTCGCGCATTGTTTTCGAACCAGTGGGTTTCAAGCGGTCGAAGCTTCGCGTTGCACACTTAACTGCATTTTATGCGAGGAACGTCCGCGTTGTTCGTCCAATCCGCAACAAGTTATTTAAAGTCTGCTGACGCAACTGAAATATTCCTAGCAAGATGCTTCGGGTGTTCTCCACCGTTTTACAAGTCGACCAATCGCGTGTCGTCTTTTATTTGTATCAACAAAAATCTCTTCAATAGAGCATTTAATTTTCTGTATATCCGATATCTCTTAAAATTTCAAAATAAATCAAATTTTTTCAATGAAACACAGTACTTATTCTGCCTTCCTAAAACTAAGCTGACATTGAGATCTTAGAAAATAGACCAACTAAAAATTTCAAGGAAACGTGTTCCTATTTACACAGAAAATAAGACAAAACAAGAGACGAAGATCATAGACGTCGGTGTAGTCGAACTAACACGGTATTGAGGCAGAATAAAATGTTATGACATGCACAGTAAATGTTAGACAACTGTTGCAATCGCCATAACGCTGTTCGACGCAATTTCGCGTCATCAATTTCCATGTCGTTTCCGCACGCACACGGGTTCGTTTAGTATCAGGCTAAAAGCGAGAGCTATCCGGCAGCTGGCTATGTCTCGTTTCCACTAGCCCGGGATAATGCTGGTGAGAGGGGTGTAGTTAATATTAACGACGCGCTATGGAAGCCGCGCGTGTTGTTCCTACGTAATTTCCTACTAAACGTACGAAGGGATGCCCATGCATATTTCAAAACGCCCGCCACGGCGCCGCTGTTTGTCTGGTGCTCGTCTTCGACACTCTGCGGGCATAAGGAACAGTCTACATCACTGATAAGACGTCCCGTGTCGCGAAAATCGCGCACGTTCCACGGAAAACGAATTTAACCCTTTGACTAAGGGTTAACTTTGAAACGAGCGCTGCACGCGGCCGAGTTGCAGTATTACGTGGTGAGGTATTGTACTGAACGCATATGGGCGTCCACAGGACACGATGAGCAGCTTTGTCAAGCGGCTACAGGTAGATCGCAGTCAAAGGGTTAATTAGCACGTTGAGTGTCACAGGGAAGACAGCCACACCTAGTCAGACACGATATAGGTTACTTTTTTTAATGTAAACCATAAAGAAAAAAGATTTGAGTGTTGAGTCCTGTTCTTGCGATTCTACTATAATCAGTAATTATTTAATTAGATTAAATTTCAGGTGACGGGCTCTGGTATCTCTACGGCATTCAATGTGTTAATCCTTTGGACCCCTAATTTTTTGTAATTTTCTTTTCAGTAACTCCCTATTATTTTATGTGTCTCATTTGAAATGTACTTCAAAGACAGTTGGTTGATAGGAACCAATTAGGTACAAACAATCGCGAATCTGAACACTTCAAGGACTTTTTTTTATACAAAAACGGGTCATATAGTGTAATATTGCTTATATAGGTCAAAAAATATTTCGAAATTTAATACATATTTAAACTGGCAATTTAAAAATGTCGAGTGTGACTCGATATAGGAGTACCTGTGAATAAAATCGATGTCGACTCACACTCGAAAAAGGAGTTCAAAGGGTTAAATAAAACAACTTCTGTCGAGGTCTAGAGATAGGCTTCCTCGTTCTTCGTACTATAATCGAGACTGGCGACTATAGTATTTGTGGTACAACTTAACCCTTTAACATACCATTTAATTCAGTCATTACGGTACTATATTTCACAATAAAATACAGTAAAAGTACTGCCTTCACTTAGGTAACGCAATAAAGACTGACCCTGTTTATAATTATTATAAAATTTCTGCAAGTGAAATACAGTATCTCAAGCGTGATAACGAGTGCAGCTCGTCATTTGAGTCGAAGGGGTTAATGTAATAAAACCAGAGTCAGCCGACAGAGCAGATTGGTTATAGAAATTAATTATTCAGGACACGACGAATACGCTCTCCACAGTATTGCAATAATCTAAAAATGTGCATTGCTTTTTATCGAAAGCTGTCACTCATTTTGTATATGTGTACGTGTTGGACGTACAGAAAATCGACAGGTACGGATCTGAAACGAGTTACTGATTCTAATCAGCCAACTGATCCCACCACTTATTCAGACGTGCATTACGGATCGAGATTCCTCGAGGTTCAGGCGAATCTCGAGGCTGCGAGTAATTATGCCTGATTGATAGAAGCTATTCTCTGCGCCGGTGGTTTATTAATAATTGCCGTGGCAGTCGGGTTTACCCTGCATTAACAGCCTAAGAACATCTACTTATACTTAGTCAGGTCACGTAACCATACTTTACACACAAAAAACTATTGTACAGGAATATCAATAATTACATTCAAATTTATCGTGTTCATCTCACTCATTATAGAAATATTGTACAAAATTCTATTTCCTTTCATCAGCTGTAATAATCAAAATAAATTCGAAATGAAAATTAACGCGATCATTCTCCAGTGGACACGTGCATGCACGAAATGAGTGAAAAGGGCTTGTTATAAAAATAATTTTAAGTTTTTTAAATTATTGTAATATTAGGATACTGTATAAGTGATTAACGGACAGAATTTATACAGCAGTAATTATACAAAACTTCTTAATAATAGACTACTATACTATTATAGCTGATACCTTCCCAGATAATCGATCAAATATATTTCTCAATCCTAATTTGAGGGATGTTTCCACGTCCCAAATATGGACGACTATCAATAAAAAAAACATATGCCGAATTCTTTTTCGATTACCATACATATATCCTATCAAAAATTCATAAAAATCGGCTCGTGTCGTCTCTCTAAAACCCCCAGTAGGATTTCTTTCTGAATTGTCGGTCGATGAAAAATCGATCGCAATCCGGGCGGGTCTTAAAATTTGCATTACACCGGCCATTATGCGCTCTCCTTCTCCGAGATGCAGCGTCTGGGAGCGCAATTGCAGCGAGTCGTAAGGAAACCGGCTGGAATCGCACGTGTTCACTATTTTATTAGATTAGATATTCACGGCGTGTGTGGGGCGGAGGCAGGGGGTGGTAGCAACTGTCGACCGAAGGAAACGCATTAAAGTGGGACGAGGGTGTCGTAAAAGTAGCTACAGGGCCGTGTTCAAAGGGCATCGTTGCACCTTTAATGCGCTCCGTTGCACCGACAAATCGAACGATCTTTCTCCCCACTGGCGCGATATTTTTTTCACGGAATTCGCATTTTCCCCGGAAACATCGCGCCGTTATTGTTACTGCCGTTGAAAACCGAGCAGATTTTTCCCGCTAGCGGAAACTCGAACAGAACATCCGGGATGGAATAAAATAAATGTTTTCCTCGTTTACCGACTTTCTCGGAGCTTGGTTCTTTAAAAAATGTTTGGCAGACCGTCGAGAGAGATGCAGTCACTGCACAGATTCTGAGAAATTTTTTTGATCGTGAATTTATTGCTCGAAAGTATTAGAATTTACATCATTCTGGAAATGTGTAAAGTACAGGTTGAGTCTCGCAGTGAAAAAATCAATGCCTGTTCAGACATCTAATAGTATTGTTTCCATAACAAATTGCGAAATAAGCAAACGTTTAACTGTTTAATTGTATACTTGTGTTTTTATAGTATTACGGTAATAGCGAGTTTTTGTAGAATTTTGTTAGAATTTTTATTAAATGTTTCTGGTTTACGTAATGTATGAAACTTTAAAAGTACTTTATGTCATTAAGTAATAGGTTGATTAAGTATGTGGTACTTGATTGTTGATCAATGAATGTGCACATGATGAAATAATGTATTGTAGAATTTATAAACCTGGTCCACTTAATGTGCCTTCAATGAAGAAACGATTTTAAAATTAACTTTTGTGTTAAAGGATATAAATGTTATTGCCTCATGTTCTGTTAAAAGCTTCCCGTACTCAAATTGATTCGAGATATGTCGTTGTTGCGTGAATATTCAGTACAAATTAAGAATAAAGAAGAATTCATTTCGTTAAAAGAAATAATAAGAATATTTCAAGATTTCTAACAATATCGAGCCGTCTTATCATTTTTCATCGATACATCTTGAAAGTATCGCATGATTCCAGATTTCGCGCTTCCGTTTTACGAGAAGATCAGGAGCATATACCTCATTCGTTTCGCGTAAACCTTCTCGAAAGTTGGTTTTTCCATAACGATCGATTCAGGCGTAGTTTCCGCGAAGATACTCGCGAGTTTACACCCCTTTATCGGACTTTGTCCTTTCCACGCCGGACTCTAAACGTCCGGCGATCACGCTCGAGCTTTCTGTGTTACGTGCTCTCCGACTTCCGGTCGAGCTTTCACACACGCCGCGACTTTGCAGCTGCCCCCGCCCATCTTCTGCTCGGAGAGTTTCCACGAGACGCGTTTCCCCGAGGAAAATGTAGTCTAAACGCCGGACAATCGGTCACGTTCGATCGCGTCCTGGAAACAGGTCCACCGCCAGTGGAATAGGAATGCCATAGACAGACGTACTTTCCATGACGACGCCTGCATTATTTTCTCGTTTGTCTTGCGTTTTGCCTTTGAAACTGTTTTATATACGTTTCCTAAACGCGCCTCGGCGAATACGGATGGAGAAAAGTACAGAATGCTGAAGGAATTGACTTTAGGAATTATTACAACCAGTGTTTAATTATTCTTCTAATTTCAACTCAATTCTCTAAATTTTCATTGTGGATTTTTTAGTTCTGTTTGTACGTTGTAGTCGACAATCTCGTAGTTATGTTCATTTGCAATTGCTTATTATTTTATTTGCACACTTCCAACTTGTGCATAATTATTCTTACGGTCATTTCACCCTCTCCCATGCCCCCCGCTTTTGTACACTTTTTTTCCTACATGGAATATTTAAATATTCACATTGAATCATATGCTTGAAGAAATCATCGGATTCTCAGTGGAATGAGATAATGCTGATCAGTCATGTTCTCAATAAAGAAGTATAGATTGTTATTCAACTGACTTACACGTAATATTTATAGAATACGTACTTGATATTATCACTTACAGGCCACGGTGGAAAATTTCGTAACTATTGCAGTGACACAGAAATTAGAAACCTTAAGGTCACTTCCCTCTCTGAATTATTCAAGTACTTTTTACTGTTCACATGGACGTTGGGTATTTTTTCAATTAAAATATACTCACCGTCGGGCCATTTTAGCAGTTTGATGATATCTTAAGATTTACATTAAAATAATTACTTTTTTTTTATGAACATTTATATTTTTAATTGATATTGCGAATATAGTAAAAATGCATGAATTAGAACTTTTTTGTTTTGTTTTTTTAGGTTGGTTTCAATTTGCAAAAGAGTAAGATCTTCAAAGTTGGACGTCACATGTGTGATATGTTAGTTTGACTACGTAAATGTAAAGGTTACCAGTGTACATTTGTTACATGGAGTCCTCCAACTACGTCCTCACTGCAATCGATAAAATTTTAACCAATTAATTGAATTTCCTCGTTTACCAGGTCACTGTTAAAAGCGTTCAGTGAATATACCTCTTATCGAATGTACGGTTTCCTCGAGTGATTCTAATAACTTTAAACTGTTAATCTGCTGTAAGGCTGACGATACGTGTGGAATTTCCTAGCACGCGATACGGAAGTGGAAGAAAGAGATCGGACGTGGAAACGTGGACGTTAATGCGCGAAAAGTTTGCGGCTAATTGACAGATTTCCAAGAGGCCCCGTTGATTTTTCTCTGGGCTAAAATATCACTCTGCTAACGGCCGTTAATGAATGAAAATGAATGGGAGACAGCAGTAGGCGATGCGTCACCGGTGACACGGATCGCCACGTGATAACACCCCCGAGAATACTTTATGGACGGTGTGCACCAACCCATTTGTATCGCGACAACGAAACGGTAAATGCTTCAACCAGCCGTTCACTCTTTTCCAATACCCTCGTTACACGTTCCTCTTTCGAATATTCTCCTGGAAATCTGGCAGACATCGTCGGTACTCTGCTACGCCTTCATCTTTCGTAGAATGAAATTAATTTTGAGTCTTTGGATCTTCTTACTTCAAATTCCATTGAAATGAATTAGTTCAGCGTAAATTGAAATGATTGATTATATTGATTAACAGAGCGACTATCACGGAAAACATCGATGACTCCTCAGATTTAATATATTTAACCATGGATAACTAATATGTCGTCAAAATGATGATCGGAACATTTGAATCTCGTGATATCGGATGATCCGCTTACTAAAGAAACTAATTATGCTCATTATTACCTTATTTATTCATTAATCAATCCAATACCGGATATAACTTTTTAATTTCATGTATCCTGTTTCTTTATAAGATAAAATATTTTTGTTGATAAATAAAAAAAAATTCAATTATAGTCGTGTTTTTAATTCACGTCGTCCTTTTATGAATTCTTAGTAATAACGTTACTCACAGATAGCTTACAAGTTGTTAGTTAAATATTTGTGAAATTCATAGTGGTATGGAATTAGATACATACATAGTGTCACTAATGATAATGGTAGCTTCTAACTCATATATGAAGACTAATTTTTTGATAACCGGCGGACGTATAATCAAGGTTCTACTGTATTTATAGTGAATCCTAAAGGAGTTCTGTTTCATAAAATGTTGGACATAATCCTCTGAAAGAAATATGTTGATAAAGGCCTTGGTCTTTATACACATATTTTGACGCGGCAAAAAACATGGAGCAGCCGAAATTCGGTATCTGCCGCTAGAAGCAATCCGGGACGCGTATGAAGAATATCAAGATGCCTCCAGAGGACGTGTCTGCTGGCAATAAATCGAGATCGCGAAATTAGAAGCTCGAATCTCGCGTAAATCTCAGATATCGACAGCGTTCGGATAAATTTATCCGTCCGAGATTAGCTGTGTCAAGATTTTCACGTCGATTGATCGAGACTCGGAGCAAACACTACGTCGGAAATAGGAACGCCGTTGCAGAAACGTACAGGTCGATTGGGACCTAACATATCCAATTTCAAAAACAGAGATTCCGCCGTGCAGATAAAAACGGAGGGAAAAGAATTCAAAGGTACTCGAACGAAACCCGTCTGGAGGAATCTTCTTCTGCTGGGAAACAAAGGTGGCGACGGTAAATTCTCACGAGTGGAACGTATCGCTTTATTCATTGGCTATTAAGATAAATACCGTGCCTTACAATGCTCATTAAGGGCTAAACGTCTTATTAAGGGCCTGACTGGGAGAGGATTCTTGTTCGAATTTAATGGCACCGCCACGGAATGGCTTCTCGGGCCATTTCAGTGAAGCTCGTTATCTCGTTAACGATCCGAGTGGCCATTCATCTATTCTCTGCTTCATCAAAACCACCCGATCGCCTACTTCCGGTAACACTGAAGCAACCGAGCACGTTATAGAAATGCGCCGACGCACGCGTACGATCAACACGTGGCGAATCAGCGATCGATTCTACACAGAAGATTCAATGGAACGTCCAATGTCCTATCGAACAATTTCTATTTATCATGTTCAACCCTTTGATATACAAATAAAATGAAACTTGATTCGCTCAAAAAATATTGTTTAATATATCTCAACTTGACAATTATGTAAGCTTTACAATAACATAATAAACAAATGATGTATCCCAGACGTCTTTGTATGTAAAGAGGTTAATAGAATTTATGGTAGTTATGAAAATTGCTATTGCTTGGATACTGAAAGTGAGCACTTTAAGGTCATTTGTCATTTGCACAGGCACGCTGAAATGAAATATAATACATACAAAGTGCTGCAGTGAAGATTTACCATTTTGAAAGTTAGAATGAATGTGAAAATAATGGACATCGAGTGATAGAATGTATAGTGGGAAATATTTAACAAAGTTAAGCGGAGTATGTGACCCTGAGGTACATACAAGAGGTAAAACTGGTTCAGTGTAAAGGTATATTCATATTGCAATTAAAGTTTCAGGAGTGTATTATTTTCAGCTAAAACAGCGTGACAATCAACGTGTCAAAAATGTTTCAAAACGTTGCAAATTTATAGTCTTCTTCATCATGGATCCGAAAATGAGTTCTCCCGGTGCAATACATCTTTTTTTATTCCAATTTTCCAAATCATTTCGAATTTCGACTCTGCTAAAATACGGAACTGTTTATGTAGAAATCATTAGAATTTTTAGTGATTTATTTAGAACAACGAGTACTGCAGTGAACGATACTAATCAGCGAGTCTTTTATTGTCATTTAACGCGTTAATATGTTAAATTATTCAGTGGCGCGTATTTTCTTCCGTACAAAAGTTTTATAAATGGCGCATTAATGCGCTACAGAGGCCGTACTCGTTTTCTTAAATTTGAGACACGAGCGTACACTTTTTTTTTCAGAGGTATTCATCTCGGAGGAGAAGAAGTTCGCGGAGAATGAGAGCGGAAGAAATTTGTTTCACGCGCTGCGAGCAATTTGTTTTTTAAATGCGACGAGACCGTGAAACGTGGAAACGCTAAATGTCACAAGCCTTAATAAATTATTTTTAGCTTCTTTTGTGTTCGAAGAGGATGCACAGACTCGTAAGATATTAAGTAATTAATATTCTAAGAGGTAATTGCGGTTCTGTCGTCATTTCTGGCGTGTTTCGACTGTCTGGTTATGAACGCCCGTGACTACTTAAATTCGTATATAGCTGTACATTTTATCAAATACTTTCTTAAATACAAATTATTGTTTCTTGGTTGTTTAACTGGATTGTTCTGATCGACATTGCTGTTTAAATTTACATTTATACCCAGTCGTTAAATAAATTAACCGATTTGAATACAAGTAATAGGTTTTTAGCAATTCTTTTATTCATTTTAGCAGTCTCTTTCTAGCAATTTTGACAGTGTTCTTTAAATGAGATTTTACTTTTAGTTTCTTCAGCATGGCAATATTGACTTATACGAACACACACTTAACATACATCAGTCAGAATGCCATGAAAATTAATAACAACTCAATTCGACAATACTTGGTGCAGCAACTTATACAATGCGACGCGGTAGTTAATACGATAAGAATGCTATAATAAAATATTTGCCACACGAATCTCGATACTGTTCACTAACGTCTCAACTTTACTTTTCAATATCGAGTCACACTCTGCAAACGTACGGTGCCCGATACGTTACAAACACGAGTTCCACCTCTTTATGAATTTAAAAAATATTTCTCCTCTGGCTCTTCCTGTGGCTTTCACAGTATTTTTTAAACAAATTACACACACTAACAGACCTTCGTCTGTAGCATTTCAGGTCTTCAACAGTTCATCGCATGCAGTACTCAAAACTAATAAGACACGTTACTTTGATACAAACATTGACTCGCAATAGAACAGAAAGAGCAAGCTACATTCAGCTAAAGAACGTCTCTACATACAAATCTACTTGCTCCATGGAAGGTGCAGTTATTACGATCTCCAACCAACGTCCACGTGATCAAGTATGTTCATAAACAATTCCAAGCGTAATTATCTTAATCTCTCCTCTCCCTACAGTCCGACAACCTGACCCCGAATCACGTGGCGACCGTTCGAACAGATTGGTGCATGGTGCAGAACAGCGCGTACTAGCATACAGAGAGACAGAGAGAAAGAGAGAAAGAAAGAAATACTGTCGCAAGTTAGAGCAGGTGGGTGTCGGGGAAGGTGGGTAGCAGACTCGAAGGAAAACAAGAGAGACAGACGAGAGAAACGAAAGAAAGAGCGGGAGAGGGAGGGCCAGATGAGAGAATGCAAGCCTCACCTGTGCTCTGGCCACCACGTAGCTTCTGTTCTGGCCTCTCGACCCTCTCCTCGCTCGGGGGAGGTGGCCTCTCTGTCCTTTTCGTATAGTACGGGTTGTAGGATGAGGGCCACACGGTGGTCGGCCTTTTTGCTGGTGACGGCGTGCTCGGTCGTCCTGAAAATAGATTAGGACCTTTCTCATCTAACCCAGCCACTCTCTCTCTCTCTCTTTCTCTCTCCGGTTCCCTCTATCTCTCTGGCTGTTCTCTTCTCCGCTCTTTGTTTCTGTGTTTTTTTTTACTGACATTGACTTTAGACGAGCTACCATCGAGAGTCGCCAACGGTACGCCGGAAAATTCTAAAAAGGTGCATCCAACGGATTGTCGTGTTCTACTCTTTCAAATAATTTTTGTTTCTTTTTTCTTTAGTTAGGATTGATTCTTTAAGGGTTTAGCTCTGTGACTGTAGAAGTCTTCCAGTGAAAAGTTTGCCGTGTGTGTGGAACGATAATGCCTGAGAGGGTTGATTTCTTGATACTGATTTTGAAGCTCAGAGTGGCTGAATTACTTTTGACTCCGGCCTTTGATGTTTGCATGTTATTCTCTAACCACGAGTTCTTGAAGCCAGTATAGCGGATGATCGTATATGGGAAGCCATTTTTGCAGGGTGTGTGTATGTCGTCCGCAGTGAAAGGGTTATTTCGTCGATGTCCTCGTGCGATGCTCAGCAACAGTTTTCTCAGTGGCGCAGTTGCGACTCCGAGGGACTCGTAATTGAATTCTTAGGAAGCTGAGTGATCGTTTTGTAGCCACGGGAGCTTAATTCGATGCGATTACCGCCGGACGATCTGATGGAATTTCAATCTCGAGTGAAACTGAGCAACACGATTTTTAATTACTCGAGAAAATAATTGATTAAACCTTCAGGGGAAAGAAGGTCGTTAGACACCGCGAAGAAAGAGTACGGTGGAGCTTCCGGTAGAATGAGAATTTAAGGAATTTTTATAGGATATGAGAATAAGAAGAACCCTCCATGGAGGAAGTTTATAAAAATGTGTTAAGAGCGCTATCATCGAGCAGCCAGCGATGAGTACACGAACGAGTCTTGAAGTTTCGAAACTGCGAAACTATGAAGGCGCTTCTTGCTATCTGGTAATCCCGTGTGATTAGCTCTATGCTTGTATCTTTTCCTTTTTTGGCTCGCTTCGGATCATCTTTCGAAGTACGAAACGATGTTATAAACACCGTAACGTAATTATCGAGACAGCGAGATATTTTTATTTACAGACGTACTTCCAGAGCCCTGGCTGTTTCAGCCTTGCGATGGGAGGACACAAAAGGTCTAAACGTTATAGAAGAACAGGTTCTAAGAACACTAAACAGAGTTTTTAAAAGCACACATCGAAAAACGAGGGAAATCTACAACACTTAAGAATATTCTATCCTACGAGCTAGAGCTTACGGACTACATTAACCTAATTTTTGAATAACTCGGTCAAAAGGTATACTACGTTTCGCTGTTAATGAGTTTACTAAAGTTGTTCTTTGAGCTGCCAATGAAGGATCACACTGTGGATTTTTAGAATTCATTTTTTCTGTTAAGGTTTCGTTAGATTTGGACATCTCATGCCGTGGACTAATGTTGCCCTGACCGAACATATCCCAGCTTAAATATCTTACAATGTGGTTTAAAACTGGCTTAATCTAATTTAACCTAACTTAGCAATCTTATGTTGTTGTCTAGTGTCTTCTAACCTAACCCAGGCTAAGAACCTTATCTTATGATGTAATGCTGTCCTAGCTTAATCTAATCAAACTTAGAAACCCTACATTGTGGTCTAGTGCTGTCGTACCTTAACGTAACCCAACCTAACAATCTTATCTTGTAGTCTAGAACAGAGGACAGTTCAAACCAATTTCCTCACTTAGTGCACCAGTACAATGCTAATCTAACCCCAACCGTTCTCCTCATCCAGAGTACCCTAAGCACAATATTTGGAGACATCATATATTTCTTCTGTCAACACGAATAAAGGTTTCTTTCGAGGCGTATAAACACGCCGGCCAATTCTCTTATGTTTCAGTCCCACAGAAATCCGCCGAAACACGTTGAAAGTGCGGTACGAAGAGTGACGGTTGAATATTGCCAGGTGGTAAAATGTTTCGTGAAAGCTGCCAGCAATTTGCGGGGTATAAAGCGTAGGAACGAGATCGAGAGAGGCGTCGCGTCGGTGTCCTGAAAAGGAAATGGCGGAGTGTCCTCGGTCGTTTGGTCGCGTGGAAAACACGCTCGAACCGCTGTTTCGAATGGACGCGTTGAAAACAGCCGCACGCCGGCGGTTTGATGAATTCCGGCAGCTTCTTTGAAAACGAGCCAAGTTCAACTTGTTGCGTTCGATAGCCGCGGACGTTCCATTGAACGGTTCCACCGGCGGTTGCGGGGAGACAGAGGGTGAGCAGGATGAAAGCGGAGACATGAAAAAAGCGAAGGGTACAAAGAAACCGATTCCTCTCGAATCGGCTGCGTTTCTACCGTCGATCGTTCCTTTTTTTTCTTCTTCGCTGTCTCTCTAATCGCTCTCGGTTTAAATCGCCCGAGAGAGCTTTTCCTCGAGATTTCGCGCCGGCTGAATTTCGGAATAAATGGTCCGCGGAATCGGAAGTATTATCGCTTAGAACTCGACTCGGCTGGTGAATGAATTTGAAATTCCCCCGGCTGAACGCGGTCGGAGGCTCCTCGAGGATTTAAAGTTTCGCCACGCGAAATACGCTTGAAGCTCCGAGCTTCTTTAAGCATGCGAGCGCTTTACGGAACTTCCGCGGAATTCCCTTTCGATACTAGCACATTTTTTACTTATCGAGGTCTACCGTCGTTCTCAGACTTCCTGTACCTTCCACTTCCTGTTTTGTTGGAAAAGTGTTTCGATAAGTTTGTACAGACGGAGGGTATTTCGTTAATGCGGGTCGATACTTTTAATGTGTTCTACATTTCTTTTCGATCCTAATATTTGATAAAATATTAAAAATTGTCCAGAAATTTGATTCTGCGATTGATTTGAACCAGCTGTGTTTATGTATATTTTTTTGGTACATAGATTCAGGCCCTGAAATATATGATGTAATTTATTTAATCAAGTAAAGTAGTGGACACAATTAGGAAACACCCTACGCTGAGTTTGACCCTGTCAGACACTTCGAAATAACATTATAAATTTCAAATTCTATTCCCTAACCAACTTGTTATTTATACTCAATTTCACTCTAACACTTCCAGATACTTATTCCTATTTCTCAAATTTTCTAACACATGCACGTGTCCCGAAATTATTACACACGGTTCTACTATTCCACCTAAATTTTCATAGACCAACTGAATAGCTCGAATAATTTAGGGATCCATATGAAAATTATTCGGAATCGTATGAGAAGGAGGGGACGATGATGGCGTTAACTAAGTTTCCCTCAACAACGAGCGTTCAATTTCCTCGCGTAATACCTGAAATCGCGATTAATACTCGAATGTTGTAAGATTCTGCGCGAAATGTAGGCATGGAACGTAATTCTGAGTTTCATTTAAGAAGGGAAGCAAATTAGCGAGTCGGTTTGAACGCGTGCTTCCGTTATCAGAAAACAGCCTGTGGCAATCGTCGCGCACGCTGTATTGAAGCTTTGCTTAGATGGTAATTCTGTGTACCGGCGCATCAACCGAGGGTGCAATTCGAATTCATGCTCGACTCGGGACCCCTATACCATTATACACATCGTTACCCTTTATAGACAGCTGTGACCCAGTAAGATGGTTCGCCACTTATTTCTGCCCTCGTAATTCCACGGAATATTCAAACCTCTCCCGGGTGTGCCATCCGATGGCCCAACCAGCAATCACCTAAGTAATACCACTCTCCACCCACAAATATATGAAAAAGTATATGTACTTCTAAAGTAAACTGTGAAAGGCCCAATTGGACAAGTAGGAAATTTTCATGAGATAGAAGAAAGTTAAAAATATACTAGGATCATCGTTTTATTGCTCTGAGAAGATGGATTATTCTACGTAAGAAATTATTGCCTGACTACAATAGGCCTGAACTACTTGACTCTGCTGATTGACAGTACGTACCTGGTCAGACACCATATAATATTCTGCTTCAAATCTAAATTACTACCTGATCACACAGTCGTTACTTGATACTATTGTAATTATACGAACTCTATTCAAAATTTTATAGAACTTAGCAGTTATATGTATAATGAAACAGAATTTCAGGCGTCGGTCACCAGTGACGGAATGTGTTAATAGTACGTCATTATTGCACGAATATTATAACATAGTAATAATAAAAGACAATTCAAGAAGCAAGTGAATAAATTTTGATAAAACGTAGTACTGAAACCTCGGTACCACACAAAAGTAATTAACACAGTTCCCGTACTTAACGCCGGTACCAAACTAATAAAAATTGCCCTAGTCGTATCTCGAACATTCACGAGAACACGCGAAATTTCAACGAAGAAAGCATCGAAGAAATTTGCGAAATTGATATTTCACGTTTGTTAACAATTTCCTAAAGAGCATCCTCGAACAGACTCCAATTCGTTGGATAAGAAATAATGAATTTCTGCGTAACGTGAAACTTGTCGACAAATAAGTTTCAACAGCTTGTCCTACGAAACTCGAAACGTCGAGAAATAAATAAAGGTGGGTGATTCGAAGATTCCACTCAATTAATTCTCTCGAAAGGTGTTCGATGCTGTGAATTTCTTCGTCTGCGCCGTCTCGCGAGCCCTTCCCTTTCTTTGCTTTCCGCTTTGCAAACAGGCGACCCCTTAAACCGTGTAGCGGACGATGACAACGGGACGATGCTAAAAAGTTTTCGAATAAAAGTTTAAATACGCTCGGAGAACGAAGTTTCGTTGCCTTTTGCGCCCTCCTCCCTTTCAGCCGACAACAATATGGCTACCCTGCAGCCACCGTCTTCGCGTTAACTAGAACGGGCCAGCTCCTCTTCTATTATAAAGGGCCGGCGTGTCTGTACGGAGTGTATTCGCGGAGGGGGGTCGAGCAATCATGGCCAACCCCTATATTTCATCCCTCTTTATTTTTCTTTGGCTTGCTTTCGATGACCTCTCGAAGTACGAAATGGGGTTTTACGCACCGTGATGTGATTAATGTGACAGTGAAACATTTTCATTGGCAGACGAACTTCCAGAGGTTTGGCTGCTTCAGCTTTGTGATAGGAGGACACAAAAGGTCTCAACATTATAAAAGAACAGGTTGTAGGAAACTATAAGGAGCTTTTAAAAGCACACATCGAAAAGCGGAGGAATTCTACAACACTTAAGAGAATTCTATACTACCAGATAGAGCTTACAGACCACATGAACCTGATTTTTGAATAACTTGGTAAAACGGTATACTACGCTTGGTTACTGATGGGTCTACTAAAAATGGCCATTGAGCTATTAATGAAGGATTATACTGAAGATTTTTAAAATTCATTTCTTCTGTTAAGATTGGGCTAGATTGGGATATCTGATACATCTTATGTCGTGGTCTAGCGCTACTCTAAGCTGACCTAACCTAACTTGCTTATAGTGCAATGTCTCCTCAAACTGTCCTAACGCAGCCCAGCAATCTCATGTGTGGTTCAGCGCTGTCCCTGCGTAACCTAATCCATCCTAACAATTTTATGTCATGGTCTAGTGCTCTTCTAACCTAATCTAACTATCTCGCAATGTGGCCTAAAACTGTCCTAACCTAATTTAGCCCAACCTAACAATTTTATATTATGGTTTAGCGCTATTCTAACGCAACCTAATTCAGCCTGACAATCTTACGTTTTGGCTCAGTGCTGTCCTATTGCAAGCTAAAAAGTCTTCGAATAAAAGTTTAAACACGCCCGAAGAACGAAGTTTCGTTGCCTTTTGCGTCCTCCTCCTTTTCAACCAGCAACAATATGGCTACCCTGCAGCCTCCGTCTTCGCGTTAACTATAACGGGCCAGCTCCTCTTCTATTATAAAGAGCCGGCGTGTCTGTACGGGGTGTTTTCGCCAGGGGGGGTTGAGCAATCATGGCCAAACCCCGTATTTCATCCGTTTTTGCGCCGCGCCACCTTTTCTCTGGACCCCTCTGTCTTCACGAAACTTTCCACGTAGCTCGTTGAAAATTTTCACGAAAGACCGTCCACCGGGAAACAGAAATCCGTATCGCGAGAGTAATCGCGGGTTATCCGCTGGACGTTTTAAATGGAAAACTTTGGGGAACGCACCCCCTCCAACCCCCGCCAGCGCCTTTTCGCCGTGAAAGGAACCCTTTGTGCGCCTTGTATACCCGTTAAACTACCTGACGGATGAATAAAGTGATTCGCGGTGATTTTGGACAGAAATTAATTTAATTTCTCGGTGAGAAAGATTATTCTTGGACCACGCGGGACGCGAAAGAAGACAAGTTTCGTTGAGAATGAAGTAGTTTGAAGTATCAACTTTGTACTGCGTTGATTTTACTGTAGGAGCCTTGAATTATGGGGGCATTCGTTTGGAGATAAATACAGCACGAAATGGATTTAATTTGTGTCCTTTCATTGGTTTTCTTTAATTGTATTCAAATTTGTTTCACCTAATTTAATAAATCTTCTTCAATTATGAGGTACCGTGAAAGAAATTTTTAAGTACGGAAACCTGACGTTCAGAATTCAAGTATTGTAGAATATAAATGTATATTATTATAAGACACTAAAATATAGTGTTTTAATGCTTTGATATGGGCGAAGAAATGGAACTTTGATAACAAATCCTTTCGTTGTTCGAAGATTTCTGAAGTTTCTGTTAGATTATTTAATGCATATTACGTATTTCTACCTATTACATTGATTATCCTCGAAACTTGGTACTTATCTACTTATATCTACATTGTCATAATGTTATTATTGTATACAACCCATTATTAAGTAACCTAATCCAACCCTGTGTGGGAGCGGGATAGAATACTTCCACAGTAATCCCTGCTCGTCGTAAGAGGCGAGTAAAAGGGGATACATTATAATGAAGACAGTAATTTAAAAAGTGTAATAATAACACCAGTTTACTACAGGGATGAAAAATAAAACAAAAACGCACAAAGAAGGTGTTTTAATGCGTTGTTCTAAACTTATCCAGAGGAAAAGCAACATAGCAAGAAAAACATGAAAAAAGGAAGTGGGACAGACACAGAAAAATGAGGAAGAAAGAGACTCTTTTTAAATGTCCCTCCATAAAGTTGATCAACTGAATTTCTCAAAGCACTAAAGAAAATAAAATACACTCACAAGGTATTAAAAAAATAAAATATACTCCTGCACGATAAAGGAGATTCTTATTGCCAGTATACCGAAGATAAAATGAAAACCTGAAAAAATATAATATCAAACAATAGCATACTGGATCTCCAGATACTCAAGATAATAGGCTCATCAATGATTTTTCAAGTGTCAATTCGCAGGATAAGACTGGCGGTAAGCCGTAGGCTAATGCCAGAAATAATTCGGGCTTCATTGCTCGACGATAATTAATTACGGTCGCTAGGATCGATGGGTGTCCCGAGAGGCGACCAGTGTGTCAGGGCATTATTAAATATCGTATATTCTCCAGGGGCTAATCCCAACCCTTCTCCTCTGTACGAAGGTGTGTGTGTGTGTGTGAGAGAGAGAGAGGGGGGAGGAGAGAGAATTTCAGGCGATCGTAAAGTTCGCTTTTTGAACGAAAGATTTAGGGACGTGTTTAACGAGTTACAAGCTCGTATAAATAATGGCCCCGTGCTGTGGAGATTCGCCCGGTAGTTTAACTTTAGGGAACGGAATTCCTAATAAGAAATTACCAGTTTCCACTGAGGAATCACGTTCCTCCATTTGGATATGCAAATTGCTATTCAAAGCGTTCGCGAAGAAGATTCTACGTTGATTAATTTCTGAGTAATTTTTTTTAGGAACATGTTCTCTCGTGCAAGCACACCTTTTGATTGTTACTCAGAGACAGGTAACGCTCTGAAGATGATACGATATTTTTAATGAGTTGCTAGTTATTTTTAATAATGATTATTATTACTGCTGCTGAATTATAGATAAGAATTTATGCAGGCTGATAGTATTTTTTGGAAGAAACGAAAATGCCCTGGTCTGCATATAGGGCATGTAAGGGTATGTAAAGCACGTAAGGTCACTAATTATTAATTCACGGTATATTCTCAAGATTTCAGGAGATTGATCACGATAATGTACTCGTTAAATTATGAGTCTAGTTATTCGACTTATTCAGCCTGGAGTAGCACTCATATTAATTACAAATTCACCAACACCCTGTATATAAAATCTACTTAGACATGCAATTTTGAATTTATTTAATAAACTTCAACCGGAAAAAGTTCCTTTGGCATACACGAATGATCAAGTATAGATTATAATAAAATTCAGTGATGAGGAAGAAAATAAATGGAACAGTGCGAAAGAGGAGACAAAAAAATGAAAAAGATTGAAAGAAGAAAAAATAATGAAAAATTCTAAGAAAGCCATATTTATTGGTGCATGTTGAAAATTTATAAAGTGGATCAAATGTTCCTACGCAATGAACGTCTATACTTGTTAGTTGGCGTATAAATTGCGCTGAACGCAGGCAGAATCCTTCGAGATCTCGAGTCGTTTCGATAACCGCGGATGTTCGTGGACAACAAAGCAATCCCATCTCGTGTATTCTCGGTTTCCCCGGGACAGCGAGTAATTGAATTTTAAATGCGCTTAATTAGGTCACCGGTTCAGCCAGCGATGTAATGTCGCGATATAAAATTAAAATTTTGCTGGAGGCTGACGAAGGGTCAGCAGTGTCGAAATAAACGCGAGATCGATGGGAGAGAGGGGGAGAAAGAGAGAGAGAGAGAGAGAGAGAGAGAGAGAGAGAGAGAGAGAGAGAGAGAGAAAGAGAAAGAGACAGAGTTGGTGAATTATCGAAAGCCTGTCCGGATCGACGACGAAACGACAAAAAACAAAATGTTCGCTTCGTTGCGTTTATATCTATGTATGTACACATAGTTCAGTAACAAAAAATATATATATTTATATACATAGAAACGGAGAACTACGGGCAAATAAATTGCTGTTCCACTTTCAAAATCGTTCCCTGCTGTACCTTATAAATTCGTGCGCAGATTGTTATTCGATCTCGAAAATTTATTTGATTGTTTTATCGTGTCCCAGTCCTTTCATGTGAACCATGAATCGAATTTGACCGAAGAGACACAATTTAAGCGTCTCGTCTATGATTTCCGTTTCTGGTAAATAAATTCGGAACAGAATTAATGTTATAAGCTGACAAGTAAGCTGCAAGAAGTGTTCCAGGAATTAATTAAAAATGTACGTGCTTAGCAATATGTATTTGCAAAAATCTATTTGACTGTGTCTGATCAGGTATGGAATTTTTCACTGTGACAGAACGTGTTACGTCGAATGCTGCAGTAGCAAGATACATGTTTGGTCAGACGCGGCATACTTTACACTTCTTATCACGTTAAACGCCACAGTGATAAGGCCATATCTAATCAGACATGGTAAAATTTACTATTTTTGATATAAATCTTAAAAAAGAAAAAAATTTGAGTACTCAGTCTTGTTCTTTTGTTCCTGTATTATTGTTTCAGTATGAAGCTTGCTCAGAATTTTGCGACAATCAATAATTATTAAATTAAATTAAATTTGAGGTGTCGGTCACCGGTAACCGCCACGGCGTTCAACATGTTAATATAAACCTTTTAATTTAGAAGACATTCAAGGCGATCATAAGACAAAACAATGTTCAGGGGTGAATTTATTGGGGTTGTAAGAAATAGATTTAATGTTGTCTCCGTTACAAGCATTCCATACGAATTCATAGCCACTTAAAAAATTCAGAAATCTGCGAAGAAAGTAATATAAACGCGTGTGATGATCATTATACAGTTCCCAATAATATCTCTCATTGTCAGTGATAATGAAGAGGTGAATATACAGAAAGAAGAAACACGTTGAAAGAAATATTACCGTAAAAATTTCAAGATAACCTTTTCTCTTTCGGTAATTTGTTTTGAATCCCCTAAATCGCATAAACATCAGTCCACTAATCATTATAGAGGTCTCATTGTGTACGATCGCCGTTCAACGAGGAAACGTCGTATCGCTGCAGCACGTGCTGGCTCACCCTTATCACGTTGATGTCGATCGATAAATTGAACTCGAGGATACTGGTTCCACTCGAAATCTTATCTCTGTCCGGATAAGACGAAATGCGGTCCCGTTGGAAACTATTCGGTGGCGCTTAACGTCCAGTCCGTGAGTTATTGCGCACCACGGCCCGGTCATTAATAATTCGCTGATATTAAGATTGATTTCGAACCATGGAGGCGACGAACACCATTCCACGAAAGTTACCCGATATACGCAGTCAATCATCCGCATCGTACGTTACACTGAAATCATGCTATGGTCGTGTGAACACTGCGTCGACACATGTTCAAAGTTACAGTATTAAATTAAAATTTATTAGCATGTCCAGCAGCTAACACAATGAATATAAAGCGTGTAGTAAGTGTGCTTAAAATAATGTCTTGTTTGAGGAATTATGAGACAAATACGAATTAATAATTTTTTTATTTTCGTTGGGTTTAGTAAATTTAAATACTTTAGTACAGGGCTAAATGTGTGCTGTACGGTAATTATTTACCACACTTATGATGTAAAGCACAATTTGTGGAATATACGTATACGAAATTTATACATTTTTTTAATCGTTTGAATTATTAAAAAATTGGTAGTCATTCTTACGGAAAAGAGACAAAAAGAGGCGAAGACGCTGTTATCATGACTAATCTAATTTAAATTTATTTAATTAACACTCTACTGGATCTCGATCGTTCCCCATTATACATGTTACAATTATCCATGTATAATATTGCAATTTTTTTTTGTGTGTAACTTATGGTACAATAAAATTGATCTGTATATAAGTGAAGCACTCACGTTTATCTAAACACTTACCTATAAGCTTAACTACTTTTATATTTGCACATCAGTATAGAAATAAGGCTTCCCTACAAACTTCTTCCTTTCCATGAAGGTTCTAAGAATACAGTTTTCATTTCCTTTTCTGCATGTGTAGCTTGTTATTGTTATACTTTTAGCCACTGGGCAAGCTGTCAAAGTGTCTCTACAAAATTCTCGATCACGGGTATTTGCAAAACTTCAGGAGAATTTAGCCTCCACTGTTCAATTCTTCACGATATAACTAGTCGAAGGGCAGAACTGTTATCTCGGGTACTTTTAGCATCGAACGTCTACGAAACGATTTTCCCGTATCCCGGTTGAATCGACTCGCGAAACAATTACCCGGGCATCCCATCGAGGGTGCCTTTAAAATTGCATTTCGATCGGAACGACCGCTCGAAGAATACACAGAGCGCTGCAGGCTGGTCAAAAATTACGAGACGATTCCCAAGTGAAAATCCACGGCAACGGGATATACAGGGTGTCCCGTAATACATGAAACCACTACAGGAATCCATTCTGCTGCGACCCAAGCAGGCGAAATAATCCTCGAGGATTTAACAAATTGTTATACACAGCTTATGATACGCACACTCGCCAGGCAAACAGAAGGACCCGGGTTCCATTCCCGGTCTGGCACACCCGGTTTTTCGTCTCCCTTACACGAACATAACATGGAGATGATTGTTTCAATGTGAAGTTTGCTGTAATTTTGGTGTCAAGAACAGCGACAGCGATTAGTTTTAAGATGCGTACGTGGCTTCTGCTATATTTGAGATCACGAAGAATAGTGACGTATAGCTTGCAACTCTTAGTTATTTATTGCTAGAAAGGACTTGGACAGTTTGGAGGTTTTCCCACAGGAGAATCTCCCCATAGCAATTGATGCATCATAAATCAATGTGGGCGTCAGAGACTGAGAGCGGCATTCCATATGGACTGATTTATCCAAATTAAAACCATGCAAAGGGGTATGCTTGAAAAATCGCCCCAATTCCTTATTGGTATTTTCACACACCCACCTCTGATTACTTTCTACTTAAAGGCACTAGAATTTAGAACTATGATTAGAACTATCTTTAGAGGGATTAAGAATACCAGTTTGGACAGATTAACCCTTTAACCTCCTAATTTTTTTTAATTTTCTTTTCAATAACTCCCTATTATTTTAAGTGTTTTATTTGAAATGTACTTCAAATGACTGTTGGTTGATAGGATCCAATTTAAACAATTTTTCTTACTAATTATATTGAAAATAGCATTGGAGCTTTGCTAAGATCTGATATTTGTGGCAAACAAAATATTGTGAAATATAATACATATTTAAACTGACAATTTAAAAATGTCGAGTGTGACTCGACATAGGAGTACCTGTGAATGAATTCGATGTCAAGTCACACTCGACAAAGCAGTTCAAAGGGTTAAGAATTGCAAACGGGTACTTTGAATCTGAACTCATTTCCTAGTTGGACTTGAAATTAGGACTTGTCATTAATAGATAAACTTTATATGTCTGTTACAAAACAATTTTTGTATTATGTCTAAATACTGAATCGAGCTTTGAGGTGGTTGCCGCATATCGCGGGGCAGCCTGTAGAAGGTCGGCGAAAAGGTAACGGTCGCGATAACAATAATCCACGTAACCGGGCAGGTAAGGTAAAATTGCGAAGCGTAATGGCGGTAATACCGTCGTGGCCGAGCCTTGTACGGCGTTAATAATGCAGCATATTGAGATTGGTTTTGCTGCGAGAGAACACGGGGCCGGAGCCACAGGGACCTGACCTAGGCATCCGCCCAAGTTATTCGCGTTGCTTTAATAATACACCCGCCAATGTGCACACACCACTGGCCCACCTAATGCAAAGACTATATTCCAACATCCACCGACCCTTCATCTTCCCAAAATCTCGCTCGAACCGCTTCTATGGACAGTGTTTCTGTTTCAGGCGCGAGACTTCTTTTCTGAATGAGGAATTCTGAGGTTGGATGCACTGTATAGTGAAATTAGTTCGCCCAGTACGAAAGAAGACTATAATAGAATGTACGCTAGAACCTGGATTATCCGAACTGTAATTAGCAGGCTTAGGATTATTATGCAATTATACATATTTAGACTTCAAGAGTTTTGGCTTCCATGTAGATGATAAAAGGCAACTACATATAGCAGAAGCACATTTTGCGATTTGAATTGTTTGAAGTACATTTTTTGTTCCACTTATTCTATGATATCTGCATTCTTTACGCAGTTAGATATAGGATGACAGGTGTTGGGATGATCGAAGTTTTGTCGCAGATTGTACTGTATATGTACGAAAGTATTCGAACAATGAAATTTTTACTAATTGTAAGATGTATATAAATTACGTAGTTTAGTAGAAGTCGTTAGAAAGCATCATGTGTCGTGTAGAGGGTATGTTATTGTAGAGGGCATGATTTGACAACCTATGTATATAATAGACTATAGAGTCCATAACTCGAAAACTTCTCTGGAGAATTGTATATAGAACTTTTCTTCATCAGTGAGGCGATTAAAATACGCTCCCAAAATTTGGCCATCTACTTTCAAAACATCTTACATACTGCATGTACACGTGCTTATTTTAAGAAATATCATACATAATTATATAATTGAATACAAATATCCATTTAAAAATATACAAACAAATTTTTCTTGAACACTCTGACTACCATGCCACCTATACACATATATTATTACATGTATCAATTAATAAGTAATAAGAATTAATATTGAATTTTTGATAAGGTTTCCACTGTATGTCGTTTACCGGTAGATAGAAAATGACAGTCAGCGTGTTGAAGAGACAAATAAAATTTGAACGAAGCTCCAAGCAATCGAATGATCGCGAGTGAGCAGACTGGATCATCCAAGCAAACATCTCGATCTTCCTCGATCGTTTCATCCGTTTAATAACGAAACGATACAGGAAACTGATTTATAATAATCGTTAAAAAGTTTCTCGAGGCTCGTTTGATCGAACCGTGGCAATTTTAACCTTCCTAACCTCTTCGTTTTCTCTTGAAGGAGGCAACACCTGAGACTACTTTTCGCGAGGATCCCAGCCGGAAGTCGGATGAATCGCCCGGATGGTCCGCGATTTGAAAATAAAATGCGGATAATGAGTTCGTCGAAGAGGGAAGCGTCGGAGAAGAGCTACGTGATATCGATTTCAGGGCTTATATATATTCAACAGAGAGTCTTCTCTCACCTTCTTTGTTGGCGCTGCTCTTGATCTCTGTGGCCTTCGGTGCCGCGGACGGCTTCGGAATTTCTGAAATCAAAATTATCCACCTTCAGACGCGAGATCCGATCCTTTGAGCTTTACACGCTCCCTCCATTTGCTCCGACCGAACTCTGAGACCCTCTGAATTACCGGTCGACTCCGCGGAGAGACCAAACTTTTCTCAAAGAGCCGAATACCCTTCAACGGGACGCTCTGACCTCTTACCGTAACCCAAAAATTAAAAATTACAATATTTTTAGAGGTGAATTGGAAAATAATGAAAAGGAGTTGAACATTGAGCTTCCTATATTTTTTCGCATCAATTTCACTTTTCGCACGTGACATTACTCATTTCTATATAATTGTGACAAGTTGACTATTACAAAATGTTTTGTAAAAAAATAATTGTCGTCCTTATGCAACAAAACATTCTTTATTACTTTATGTATATTGAATATTTCACGATTTTCACTCCATAAGCGCTTGGATATTTTTTTAATATCTGTCATCACTGGTTGATGTGATGTACGGGTGTTATTCAAATAAAATCCTGTATGCGTGGCGACCGTAAAAATGTTAAAAAATATTGACTGATAGCATAGAATAATATACTATAAAATAGGAATGAAGCTCTGCGTGTCTGACTAGTTACGGGATCTTTCACTGATGTGTAGAACGTGTCAACACTTTGGCTACCATGTCAACCATATATGGGTGATACTTAGATTCAATAATTATTCATTTAACCATTTATAGTATTCATAAGTATTATGAAGTAAGGTTTATTAAGAATTAATAGTACCAATAACAAAATTACAAATATTCTCAATATTCTTGATTAACCTCCTGAGACTCGCGTGTCGATCCCAAAGATCCCCCAAAATCAAAATTCACTCATTCAAACTGTTAGAAACAGTCTCTATAGACAGTCAGAGAAGTAATTAAATATATTTCCAGACTATTTTGTGTATTCCTTCATTCCATAATAATCCTAAATAATTATTAAAAATATTTCGAACATTTACAAATCGATGTGAGAGAAAGGCTAAAAAGGTTGCAACTTGAAACTATATTCACTTTGTATAGAAATTTAGAAACTTTCGCCATTTGCAACCAACATAGCGCGGCAGTCAAACTGTCAAACAATAGGCGAAGCGATAGTATTACGTCAGTGGTTACGGAAATATCGGTTTCTCAGTGCTTGGTGGAATTAGGACAATCGTTGTTAGTCTTACCGTACAACCTAATGGAGCCCTCGGTCTCGCCCAGCGAGTTCTTGCTGATGCAACGGTAGTTCCCGAAGTCGCCAGCCTGCAGGTTCCTTATGGTGAGGGTCATGTGAGCCCTGTAACTGTTCTCGGTGATGACCGTCTCGTACTTCTCGTTCGAGAGTATCATCTCGTCCCCGAGGAACCAGTAGCTCATTGCCCGTGGATAAGCTTCCGTATGGCAGTCGATCGTTGCGTTGGTACCAGCTGGCGCACCGACCAGCTGATTCGGCACGAACACCATCGGCGAGACTGAAACATTAATTTAATGCACCTCGGTTATGAAATGAACAGTGCTTTGGTGCATGAATATTCAATTATTGTTGTAGAAAATTGGGGATGTTATTGGAATGGTGGGGATGTTTGCAAAGGCCATCAGGAATGTAACTTGTTTTTGCTGATACCATCGAGTACATAGTATAGACAATTTTATATAATTGTGATTTGGATATTAAATTAATGCACCTTGGTCACGAAACGACGACTATTTTAGAGAACGAATAATCAATTATTTTTATGGTCATTTCAAAATCATAAAATTGAATATCACTGAATTTTGTTGCATCAGCATTGTTAGGTAGAAAACTACCTAAACACAAAAGTTGAGGTGACTGTGAATTCCTAATAAAATATGATACATACAAAAAAATCAGTGTTATTGTCAATTATTCGATGTGGACCATTGAGCAGAACACATATTTCCTAAGATATATCTTTGTAACATCAATACTGACGCGGTTATTTAAGGTACTAACAACGAGAGGTCTATCAGTACAGCGCGAGTTGGTTGACGAGCTTTTGCACACTGATAGATATTAGGATACCGAAGCTACCGATACATGATTTTGTGTGTAGACGGTTTATAGTTTAGGAGATATTTAACGTTAAAGCTTGCACTAGGTCTTGATGTAAGTAACCTGCAGCATCTTACCCTATATACAATATAGTAGAATCTTGATTATCCGAATCTCGATCATCCTAAATTTGGGCATGTTGTGTTAGTTACAAATTAAAATTATCATTAGTGGTACTGTGTATTTCATTTTATACCATTATGTATTTCATATTCTAACAAAAAATTAAAATTTCTATGTAAAATATAGTTAGCATGTGAGTCATCTTATTACTGATTACTAGACTGCGAATGTTTATGCAAATATACATTTTTAAAGTTGAATATCTCTTATGTTATTGCTGTGACAGAGAGGAAACTTCGATAAATCTGTATTTTGTTCTGTAAATGTTTAAAAAATGTACTTCCCATTGTTTCAGGGTCTTAAATATGCGTTTTTCACATATTTGGGTATGTTGAATTGCATGAAGATCCGCAGTCTACTGATTACAATTCACATAATCGAGGTTCTGCCGTATTAAAATCCTCAAAGAGATCAAAGCATTTATATTTCAATTTCCCTTTTCAAGGAAACGTGACGACTAATTAACTCCCGTGCATCTTCATAAAACAGTTCAGCGAAGTCGAACGTCGAAACTGGTCTCGCGAGACTTTTTTGACGTCCCGTTCGCCGGGGCGATAACAAGTTTCCGCGCGGCGGAGAACAAGTCGGAAAGTCTGTTATTGTCGCGGCGTCGCGCTGCTCGAAGCGTGAAAACTCGAACTGGATGATATCCTCGTTAATTCCGTGTCTTCGTTCTAACGCGGACTACCAAGTAGCTGTTGCCATCAACAACTTTCCAACTCTTCGGGGAGGAAGCTGTGCCTGTCGCGAGCGCCGAATTGATCAGATGCGGAACTCGAGGCAGCCGTTGCGCACCCGCGGACAAATTACCAAGCGTTTCCGCTTTAATTTCACCGGAATAAGTGCAGCCAGACGAGCTCGGTCTGTAAGCGAGACGAGAAGTCGTATCGAGCTTCCATTCTGTTCTGAAATTCTACGGGAGACCGTTCGATGGTGACAACTTTATGATGGTTTACATACACTACCGTCCAAATACGCAGGGCCAATTTATTATAGCATTAATACGCTGCTTGTCTGAATTTGCTGGGTGTTCGGATACTTATGGACGGTAGTGTATCTATGAATACTCTGAGCGTTTTTAAAAATAAAGATAGATATGTATGAAATATATGGGACAGACCTGCAGTGGCTACGTTGTTCGCGTACAAATGCATCGGAAATACAGGGTGTGTCTAAAATTCTAGTACAACCCAAACGGAGGAGAGTCACTATCCAGGAATAAATAGAAAGTGAAGAGTAATGAAGAGATTTTTTGCTACGAGCTTTTGCTTTCGAAATAACTGAGGTTCACTGTTTCTAACCAAGTTTTTGGATCATTATTCACTATTTCTACTTGCGTTATTGTTTAACACTAAAGCAACCACGGCCGGACAAATGATCGTTTTTTAAACTTTTGATTAAAGATTCTGTATTCATTGTTACTGCTTTCGTCACTTGACTTCACGACTTTTTCTATAATATACACATAATCAATTTTTGCCCTTACTAAATTGATTATTACCTGTACTCAATTGCAAAAGATATAACTTTTATTTAAAGACCGGTCATTTTACCGGTTCGATAGAAATACAGTGACTCCCGCAAGTTCAAATGTTTTTATAATTAATTTCTTCAGTCTAATGCAACTATATATATTTCAAATGTTATTTGTTGCAGATACTCTAACCATGGTTCAAATAACAATACTCTGAGAATATTTTAAATGAAAGAATATTGAAATATGTGTTCATTTGATCAATTTCGTGAGTCACTGGAGGTATATATAAATAGTCGACAGGTTTAGTGTTAAAAATACTCTCTACCATATACTTTAAATAACACAGCCAAGAAACAAAGTGTGTGATATGGTTCTAACTAATTTGCTAGATGGAAAACGTGATATCAAGCCCACTAATTTTCTTAGTATCAGAGTAAAATCAGTTTCACTTCTACGACAAAAAAATTCCATCCCTCTATGTCGATAATCTCATATCCCCGTTTGTTGTTTCAAAATATTTTCTCCCTCGGAAGTGAAGCAGATTAGGAAGTTTCGAGGCTGAATCTCTTCTTCCCGAAAAACTCCTGTCCTATCCATCGAGTTTACTTAGGAATTCAGGGACGACTCGAGAGTCGAGGTAAATTGCACACGGCGGTGGCTCGGCGGGATTAATTTCTAAACTAGTTTTCGAGCGACGCTAATCAAGTCCCATCGAGCCGGTATAACTCGTAGACCGGATCGACGAGATTTCTTGCTGGAAAAAAAATCGAGCTTCAGCGACGGAGAAGCACAGAAACCGTCCAATCCGAGTCGATTGGCCTCCACGTTAATCCAGGCTCTTCTTGGTCGCGACAAAGTTTCTCTTTTGTTTATTCCGGTCGAATTAAAGTACCAACGACGTCAGCTTATTTTCCACGGGGCCAGGTATCCGGGACGGTATTTACATTTGATCAATTCCAGACGAAACTGTTCCGTGGCTGAAGAGGAACCTCCGGAGGAAAGTTTTTCACCTGGAACCATCGGGTCGGTTGCATCCGGACAGAGAACAAGGACTCGGGTAGAAAATTATTTCGAAGCAACTCCATTTCGGACGGAAGCGGAAGGATGGCGCGATTATGTTAAACGTCACCACGGTATTGCTGTTCGCGAACTTTTCGTTTGCACCGAGGAATACAAACGTTGTCCTATTCATTTTCACTGGGCTTATGAAGCTCCGGAATCGTGTCGAGCGAAATGAGGGAGAGCCATATTCGTGTACCAATTTTTAGATGAAATTACTTCAAACAGAAATATTCAGACCTGAATTATAGTTAACACATCGTCTGCAACGTGATCCGCACAGGGGGTCTCATTTCAATCTGCATGGGTCTTTGAAACTGTTAGTTATATTGAAAACTATTTCAAATGAGGGATGATTTAGGGTGCACATACTGTGTTATCAATATTTTTGTTTATGGGTGGAGTTGTGAAGAAGGTAGTGACGTTAATTTAGTCTTTTTATCACGTTGAATGTAACAGTGAAAAGAGGCATATCTAGTCAGGCATGCTATTTTCAAGTTTCAGAGGAAAAGAATATTGAACTATTCGGTTACAGTGCAGTTTTGTGAGAATCTACAGCTATGTAATTCAGTGATATTTTCGGAAATGACATGCAGTGTGTTAATGTAACCACATATGACGAAAATTCATTAACATAGAAAATATTTCGATTTCAATGTCATGAAACAGACATTTAAAGTCCTTTTATTAAGAAAACATTATTCAGACGATTAAGAAATGATTAACTGCTGGCTTGTAGTACATTTCTTCATCATCAATGATACCCAGAGCGTTCAGATAAACCAACACTGATTCTCTAATTATGCCCACAAAGTTTTCTTCTGTTGCTACCATTTAAGATTTTTAATTTCACTCGATTCTAACAGTACGACATCGCGAGAGTTAATTACGAAGAGCAGAGGGTTTGAATCGATTCGTGGGACAAACGTACCGATTCTAGAGGATTAATTGGCCAAAAACGTGGACCACGTAGGCCTAGGGGCCGCGGGAACAAAACTGGCGGGCAAACGAACGGGGTTAACCGTAGACGAATAACGTGGAGTACGCGGTACAGCAACCATCTCTCGAGGGCAGCCATCGGTGGTATGCATCAGGCTTCCCACAAATCCACAAATTGCCACTGCTGACCCTAATTAACGCATACTTCTCCCGATTTACCGCTATCGACTCTATCCACGACCCGTGCCGCCGTCTCCCTCCAGCCCTCACCTTCTTCTTCGACCGGCTTATTATTTGCAGTTCAATTAATCCGAATACCTCAATGAATACTTCCGGTTCGACGTAGCAACTCGAAGTTTCACGTGAAACTTCCAGGAATTCGCTTTACGCCGAGTTCCCATCGTGTGCTTCAATTTTGATTCCATTTAGTGACAGGATAGTACATTGCTGAAAATAATTAATGGTAATCAGGATTTTGAACAATTTGGAACATTCTGTAAAATAACAGCCATGGAAGGAATTATTTCACGTTTAATATTGTGACATTTTTGTTTTTTGTTTGCTGTGTGCATGGGGCTTGAAGGTTTCATTTTATTCGGCATTAATTGTTGCCTAATTGTTTTGAATAGTGTATTTAAAAGCGACGGAAAAACATTGTGAAATGTTCGTTTGAAGTATCAAAAGCTTTGCCGAACAGTGTCCGATGGGACTGATTTTCTAAGAAGCGAAAGAGAATCAATGATGAAGTTGTTTAAAAGAGAAACTAAAAAAAGAGCAAGCGTGGAGTTCGTTCTTCACTTGGGGCGAACTTTCTGCCCTTCAAAGGGACTTCCTGCTACAACGGCGCCGTAATTATCGTAGCCCGTGTAGCGTGGCATTAATTACCCGAACGAAGAGGTATAGTCCTTCGTATTCCACTTGATATTCTTTTCATGGAAAGTAGATGAAATTTGTTGTAGGTGAACTCAGACTGAATAAAGGCCTTTCTGACTGTAATACGCTACTGTAGAAGATTCTCAAGGATACTACAGCCGTGACACTTTGAAAATCTTGAAAAAAAACTCTCCATAGACATTTGCAACAGTTTAATGCAGACATCTGATCAAATTGGTTGAAATATCGCTTTAAGTGACTGTAAAATGCTTTACGAAGAATGACGTTTGGCCCACGTTCAGATCGAATAAAAATATCGAAGCAGGAGCCAGTGGAATACTCGAATCGTTTATTCTGTCACTTTAGCCTGTCCGAGGCTGGCGAGAATTTGTATAATGTTCCCCTGGAGACCAGCGAAGAGCATTAAAGGGAGTATCGCAGGACTGCTGTAATCCTGCAAGGACACCCCGAAGCCGCACGTTGATGGAATACCTTCCACCGTGTTCCCTTTTTCGGTAACCCTAGATAACTGCTTCCCCTCTCATTCTTCACCTCTGAAAAAATACACCATCTTGTGTGCAGCAAACTTTATATCCTCTTCGATTCGATTATTTCACCGTTCACGTGAATACTACACAAATCGAATACGTTGTATTGTAAAACACAGAAGAAACAATAATTTTCATCCCTCCTTCTGTAATGAAGAATTGTCTTTCAGTACAACTCTCGTATACATGAAACGACAGAAAGTTTCAACAATTTCTATAAACTATAATAAATGAACTGTGTACTTGAATTATACAGAAAATTAAAGGTTCCTATATATACATGTGTGTGTAAGTATTTGTTGAACAGGTTAAATTATGTAGCAACTCCAAGAATACAGCAACAGCATAATCGCGGAACATAAAAAAATGATTTATATCCCAGCTTCTACAAACAACACTTATCTGTAAAAGGAAAAAGTGCTTTGACAGAATCCCAGGTTCTGCATAAAGGACACTCGACGTCACTTCTAAAGTTGGCATCTGAAGTACAATAAAACAGGAGTGGCGCTTGATCATGCTAAAGAACAAGAATGAAGGAAAACAGCTATTTTTCGAGCGTTCAAAGGGCAGAGTCTCTCTGTCCTGCTGTGTCCTTTCGTTTTCCATCGAACAAAACACGCAGAATATCGAGAATCGACATAGAGTAGCACAAATGGAATGCATGGAACAGCCACGGTACGTCTGTTCGACAAAACCAAAGTCATAAAGAGAAATATTTTTCCTGCTGTCCTCTAACCAGAGATACACGTTCGACAAAAACGAGCTGGTTTTGGTTACTATCTACTTATTTTTGCAAAAAGGTTGTCTTTTTCCGGGCGAATAGAATTACGGTTGCCTGAGAATCGCGCAACAATGAAATAACCTCGACCACGCGCGAGCCGAGTGAAATCGAATTTCACCCTGCAACATCGAGCTACCTTTCTCCTGCTGGCTCATAAACGTTTTCACTCGATTTTCTGCAAGCTGGATGTCGTTTAGAATTTTTTTGCAACCGAAAGATTTCACGTTGGACACTGGTGCTGAGATTTCACTGGATTCGACGAGTAAATTAAAGCGAAATTTTAGAATGACTTGAAGAAATGTTTGCTGTCCGGCGAACACAGCGGGCACTTTAACCCTTTGAACTCCTTTGTCGAGTATGACTCGACATCGTTTTTATTCTTTATTTTCTAAATTGCCAGTTTGATTATGTATTATATATCGTAATTATTTTTTTCTACCACAAATATCAGAAATTCCACAGATGTCAGATCTTAGCAAAGTTCCAATGCCATTTTCGATATAATTTGTAAAGAAATTGTTTAAATTTGTTCCTATCAACCAACTGTCTATTGAAGCGCATTTAAAATAAAACACATAAAATAATAGGGAGTTCTTGAAAAACAAAAATTAAGAGTTCAAAGGTTTAAAAAAGAAATAGAAGGGTGACAAGTTGGTATTAGAGTGTCCCACGTAGGTTGTCGAAGTGTTTGCAAATGAATTAACGAAAAACATATAATTTAAACGAAATACATATTCTATTATAACACATGCTACCAGAATCACATGTATTATTTATTGTTTATCAAGGTATCTAACACTATGGGAGGCAAGTACTATATAGCGCGAACATTGAATGATTTCAATACTAATACCTGATAGATTGTCCAAGATTATTGAACATCGTCAGACATTTGATATTTCCGTAAACTCTGACCTGTAACCTCTTCAATCACGCTGTCTTCGTACCAACTATACCGAGATAGAGAGACGCATAAGCAAAAAAGTATCTCGAAATAGAGAAAAATAATTCAGAGATGGCATCAGGAAGAAGAAGAAGAAGAATGAGGAGGAGTGGAAACAAAAGTGGCACGACGAGAGGTTCAAGGCACAGGAAGCCAGTGTTTTCTCGCCGTTCTTAATAAAATATGTCTACGACCTTCTAAATATTCAAAGGGACACCGGGCTGCCTGTCCCGTGGCCTCTTCGCACGCACACGAACGAACCGTGGAGTGACACGAACGAATGGAACGCATAAAAGGGAAAAATGACCAGGAGCGACGGGACGCTCGCGCGTCGAGCTTCCGGTATTTCCCTCGGGTTTTCCTAACGGCGCATCCGCCATTCCTTCCCGTCGGATCGTACACACCCCCGACCCTGCAATTCATGAAATGAAATTTAAACAATACCTCGCCGAACCACCGCTTCCCATTCTTGTTTCGAACGTCACCGGTGATTCTAGAACCCTTCAACTTTAACCATTATAGGCCTGATTGATTTTTCGTGAGATGCTCGCTATTTTTGAAGGCTCAGAATTAATTCATCTTAAGGTGGAAATGTAAGAAGGAGATTAAATGGTACGAGGTTGGAGTAAATTCTATATTAACCCTTTGAACTCCTAATTTTTTTTTAATTCTCTTTTCAATAACTCCCTATTATTTTAAGTGTTTTATTTGAAATGCACTTCAAAAGGCAGTTGATTGACAGGGACTAATTAGGTACAAACAATCATATACCTGAACACTTCATGGACATTTTTTTGTTGAAGAAAAGGGTCGTAAACATGTAATATTGCTTATATAGGTAAACAAAATATTGCGAAATATAATACATATTTAAACTGGCAATTTAAAAATGTCGAGTGTGACTCGACACAGGAGTAGCTGTGAATAAAATCAATGTCGAGTCACACTCGACAAAGGACATCAAAGGGTTAATTGTCTGAGCGCCGGTGAGTTTGTAAGTTGTATAGAACGTAGGTTAGTATCCGTAGATTTACTCGTTGTGAAATTGTTTTGATACTGTCAGGTCAAGAACAGTTGAAGTAGCGCCGTATGTTGAAACCATGCTTCTCAGGTGAACGTTTCGTGGCACAATGATGTCAAAGAAAATGTAGAAAAAATGCAAAAGTAATTAAAGTACAATATACATGCTCGATCTCTTGAAGCTTTAATTTAAATTAATATGTCTGCTTTCTATGAATGAAAATGAACTGGCACCAGAAGTGATTAATCACATATGAATGTATGTATTAATAAATTCGAATATAAATGGAATGTAGATCGAAGGACGAATATAGTGGAAGATTGTGAACGAGGAGAATAGGATCGAATATGATCGGACACACTGACAGAGTAAGCGGGCTGAATATGGTTAGGTATAGATCATAACAAAACCAACTTACGTGGCTAGACAGCGATTGAGTAGAAGGGAATAGTAAGTGGACAGACATTGACTGACTAAACGCTGGTTGTACAGTATATGTCCAAACACTATACGAGTAAAAGTAGACAGTATGTGCGCAGACATGACTTAAGTAGAAGTTGATCGTCTGTGGTCTGATAGGGGTTAAGTAGAAGCTGTCTGTATGTCACCAGGTACAGACAAAGGAGAACTGGAACATATGTGGTGAACACCGGTTAAGTAGAAGTGAATAGTATTTGGACAGGTACCCAGCAAGTAGATATAGATCGTATGCTGTCAGACCTCGATTAATATAGAATTGTTCGTATGTGTTCAAGCACTGCTCAGGAGAAAGTGGATCGTCTGTGGTCAGACATGCATCGATCAACAATGGGGCGTGTGTAGTTGAACATCGACCAAGTAGAAGTTGTCAGTGTTTGGTCAAACATAAGTTATCGAGAAGTCGGTTTTATATAGTCAGACATATGTTAAGGCAAGCCGTGTCGTCTATTGTCAGACACAGTGCACCTACCTCGTTCTAGCATGAACTACTACACTTTTTTTTATAGATATCCTGTTTTAAACATTCTTTCGAACAGAAGATGCAGACTTTTATCAGCCCTCCAGGAACACGTACAAAAAGAACTTTGAAAGTCTCTAACTTCTACAAATTCTACTTCTAAAGTTCTGAAAGAGCATCACCGTTTATTCTGCTCAAAGTTCAATACCTGTAGAATTATATCCATGCCGTGAATACTTTCGCAAAGAACTTCATGCACCAGTATTAAGGAGCATCAGCTACCGGTGAATGAGCTGCAAAAAATTCGTGAATTTTATTCAAGGAATATGATACTTAATCAGGTTCAAAGGCGGTCCGTTCGAACGTATCTCGGCGGAGAAAGAATTTCACAATGGTAGAAAGCATCCGGCAGCCGACGCACACAAGGTGTTTTAATTAATAACTGATACGAATGTAACTTTTATGAATTCCTTTTAATAATGCACGTCTGGGCAACGTTTTTGCAAACCTGCTTCTACCATATTATACAAGAACACTCTCATTTCCACGCTCATTAATTACGTACGTTTTCTTTTTGTTACGAATAAACGTTATGAACGACGGAACACTTTCATTTGCAAACACGTTCTGCGCAAGAGAAATTAAACATGCTTGGCGTATCGGGTTACATCGAGATGAAGCATGCCCGGGGCTCGTTCTTCAAGCAGTACTTGGCATATGAAATCAGTGTTATGAACATCCGGTGATTTTTTCCGTAATTGAAATATGGACGAAGAAAATGTCCGAAGCAATTGTTTTTGTAACAAGGATTGACAAATTAATTTCTGATTAATGTTGGAATTGCAAAGGAACCTTAATTTCTTCAGGCAATATACTTTTCATTGGGCAGTACAAGTGTACTTCAACACAGTCAACAATGAGGGAAACAATTCAAAGGCAGCCTGACAATTAAGTAGAATTAGACCATTCATAGTCATTATGTGGTCGTGATTCGTACATTGTCAGGCAATGAAATGTAGATACGGGCCAGATATGGTCGGACATGTTGTGAACTAAAATCAGATAGTGTATCGCCATACACATGTGAACTGTAATTAGATCGTATACGGTCAGATACCCAACGAGTCGATGTAAAATCGCACATGACCAGGCACATATTTAACAGAAATAGATTGTACACGAACCGACTATATCAACGATTCGAGTATCATATCACTCATATTTGGGCGACACTTATTGTTAGACTCAATTAATACTTATGTAATCATGTATACTATTAACATATCTATCTAGGATCTAATGTAACTAATTGAAAAATGATAAAAATTTGTAATCATATTGTGAGTTAGAAACTTCGTCATGTTCAGCTAATACAGTGTGACACATTAACAAGGAAGGGTATTGGACCATCCCCTCTCGATTTTGATGAAATTTTGGAGGTTTGTGGAATAGCCAAAAATAAGAAACACGTATGCTTTTTAGCTGCGGATACTGAAGTTTCAGGTGTGAAATCATCCCCTGAAAATTTACACCTCCAAGGCTATCTGGAAAACTATTGAAGATAAAAATATAATTCAAATGGCAAAGTTGTATGTTTTTTTATGTAAAATAATTTAGTAAAGAAGATTTTCAAAAATAGTTTATAGTTTTCGAGATATCCTTGGTTGTGCCAATATTCAGGGAGTGATTTCACCCTTTAAACTTGAGTATCCGCAGTAAAAAAAATACGTGTGTCTTATTTTTGGCTATTCTACAAACCTATAAAACTTCATCAAAATCGGGAGGAAACGTTCCAATACTCTTCCTTGTAAGTGGTAAGTTCCTTGTAAGTCCACATGGATTGGGTATGGTCAGGCATAAATTAAGTGGGAGTGGACAGACTATGATCAAACACTTTCTAAATGGAGATGGGTCGAGTTTCCTAACGAAAGGTCCAACTTCTATGGGGTTAGGTTTTCGACTAATCTACAATTGTCTGAAACTGATGACTCATGGAACCGTGAAATAGACTCACATTCAACGTCGACGGTGATCCTTTTGCTGACTGTGGGCGGCACGCCGTTTTTCGCGATGCAGAGGTACGCGCCCATCTCGTTCCGCGTGATCCTCGTCAGGTTTAATTGCTCGCCATCGTACTGGGGCACTGAAAGCAAAAGCAGAAATTGATTCAACCAGGCCCGAGCCGTGCAAACGCGCGTACAGCGCGCCGGAACAAACAGACCCGTCCAACATAAACGTATAAACAGCATCCTCCGAAGGGACTCGGCCTCGTTTCACCGGCGAAACTTTCTCGGTTAAACGAAACCCTTTTTTTTCGGATGGCTCGTTGGGGAAAAACGCATTGGAAAGGAATTGAGTGTTTGAGGGAACACGTATCAATCTACCGAGCGAAGTTTCGTGTACTTTTTGCTGTTACACGACGAACACTCCTGACGTTATTTTCTGCACTGTCTGCTGGCTGGGTTTTTACGAGTAGTGATGTCAAAGTGGGGGAGCGGTGGAAGAAGTAGATACCCCAACATCGTTTCTAAATAATATATTAATAATTAGACTGTGGATGTTTATGCAAATATACACTTTTATGGTTCAATATTTTTTATTTATTTTTTATCCTTTTCACGGTTTTAAATGTGCAATTTTCAGTTATTTGGGTATGTTGACCCTCTGTAACCAGAACTCTTTCGCGTGTAGGACGACACTGATACATTAAGTCAATAATAAAAATAAATTACAAAGTATCGCGAGACATAAATATGATAATCAACGGACAGACTCTTTGGCGGCAATATACACGTAGAATATAATTGTACAGAGTGATAAATAAACGAAATAAGACTTAAAAAATATAGATATGTAAACATATATGTACATATATAACTTTTAAGTTTTTGGCGTTACAAAGGGTAAAATTGTATACATTTTCACAGCCTATTTATAATTCTTAATGATATTAATATAATGGTGCGGTGTATTACACGTGTTACATTTGAACTATATTTGGAGTTGACATGAATTCATGAAGAAAGTTTTTGGTATTTCAGCTGCAAATCGTGTCTGGATATACACACGCCGCTTCTACTCGCGCTTTAGTTCTTTCCCGGACTCCATTACTAAGTAGCACTGATAGATCCCTACACGTTGCCATAACTTTTGATACATGCCATTATTTTGAAGACACTGGGGTGTAAAAGTTGTCCGGGGTAAGTTTACGAGTAATTTCACGGAAGATTCTCAAGTAATATCGTCAGATTTTACACACTTCCTTAAAAATTTCGAATTATCTTTCTCTTGGGACACACTGGGTCTCTCCAAGCTCTGATCATGTATAAACTCGAATAATATCGCGTAACGGGGTTAATAAACCGCAGGTCGCGAGTCGAAAGGTGGAGATTAGAAAATACCAACAGAAATTATTCCGTGAGCCTCTCGCAGCCGTACGAAGAATTCGTAACAGAGAAAGCGTCGGCGTGGAATCTTTCGAATTTCAGCAATTCGTCGAAACTTCGAAACAATCTGGCGGTTAATACAAAATAGTTCCAGCTCGGAACGTCATGGCTCGCGAGTAATTTTTAAGCCGCGACGGAACGTTCGCCGCCTGTAAAAAGTTATCGCGGCGTAAAAGTTTCGTAGGAAATTGCGACGGCGAAAGGGCGACCGCCTACGGGAAAAAATAAAGACAGCAAAGAGAAAAAGCAAGACACGCGTGACGAATTTTTTCGCCCAGTTAACGCTTCGTTCGCCAGAAAGTCGTAGTAGAAAATGTTAACACTAGATGTACGGATATTGTTTGTATATCTATTTTTACTGACACCTGTCAGTAATATGAGGTGTCAGTAAAAATGCGTGTTTTCTTTAAAAAATTAATTCATTTAATTTAGAAGTAAAATATCATTAATTTATTTATACAATATTAACAGACCTTTGTTAACACACATGCATTCAATGCATGAATTATACATAAAGACTTAGGCGATAGACCGGCTTGAAATTTAGCTACATTGCTCCAACGCACTTGAAGATAACGGGTGTTGAGAAGGAAAGATATCTCCGCTGCATTATTACCCTTGGTATCTGCTTTCTAACGACCTCACAACGTGACTCAGTAGATTATGTAGTGATTGTGAATTTTACTGGAGCAAAACCCTGTTTATTACAATTAACTATGAAATTAGTCAATCCGTCAATTTGACGGGTTTTCGGAAAAATAGATATACCATGTACGCATCATTAAAATTAGAGGGGTGTGAGGGAAATGAATTTGAGTATGCATTCATATAATTACAGTAATAATTGTCAGCATAAATTGCTAACAAATAGTACTATGGTTTATTTATTTTTTTGTTTTTGAAAGTTGAAATCCCTCAAATTCTCGAGTTTCGTAAATCTAGTGTTAAGTATAACTTCGTCAACACTGTTTTATCTATACGAGCGCTATCTATCTTTAAATATATTCGTATGATTAATAAAGTAACAGTTAAGTATGAAGCTGAGCAGCAGCGTGTAAAAGAGGAAAAGAAGACGGTAGTTCGCAAGGCAGGTTAAAAAGGGCTCGTAATTATGATTATTATTATCATCGTTGCAGCTGCGACGGAATGGATTTGTTCTTTTTTCCCCCGTGTTGCGCCCAGAGGACAAAGAGAAAGCTCGTTTTGTTCTTTCGCCTCGTTCATTAGCTCGGATGCTCCTGCATCTGTCGTTTGCGAGCCCCTAACGTTAATATCGTTCATCCCCTGCCGTCTGGATGCACCGTGTTACGTGATATTGATAAATAAGTTCGATTGTGCCGCACGACGGAAATTAGCTTCGTTTTATGTAACGCGTGTCTGCGAACCGGGGCGGAGAAATCGATTCAATTAACGAGCTCTTTGTGCGGAAGAAAACGAATTCATTAAATCTTCCTCAGGACGTCGTTTTGTTGTAATGCACCGTACCGAAACATTTGATTGAGCTTCGTGAACAGAATTAAACAAACAATTGCAATCATAACGAAATACGTTATGCTGATTATACAAGCTGCTGATTTTTTTGTGACAATACAAACACTTTCAAAATGTTCTTGTTTCTCATATTGCTTTGTTTTTCACTTGTATTGTTAGATTCTTTGTTCGTGACCCATGCTTGTGACACTCTTCATTCAATTTCATTCACTCTGAGCAGGATACATTTTCAGAAAATTAGATAGATTTATATAATAACTTGTTTTACGTTTGTAGTTATACTTGCTTAACACCTTAACGACGGGGCTCTTAGATAAAAGACTTTCGCCTAGTACGAGTTCTGTATACTGAAAACTTAAGTTCTGTACGCGAAGTAAAAACACATAAAAACTTTTTTAAGATAAAGAAAGATATATTTTACATGATAACGCATATCTTTCGTATTTATTCAAAATTAGTAATAATAAAGTTAACTGCACAGCTCCCTTAGAACAAATTAAGATTTAAGCACCGTCTAGATACAACGAAAGAGATCGACATTTCTGACATTATTAATCGATTCACATTATACTTCCCGAGATCTATTGAATAGGGTAACAATATTATGTAATTTATATGCAGGTAATGTAGATTTTTTCCCCGAACATTTATCTTCATTCAAAAATAATCTCTGTAACTCATTGCGTAATCAAAACAGAAACAGGACCTAAGAAATTTGTTACCTTCATTGTATCTTATTGGGCACTTGCCCGTGTAATAATAATAATAATAATAATAACAATAACAATAATAATAATAAAATTATATTAAAATAGTAATAATTTACTTGAGCATGATAGGCGTGAAAAAAAAATCATCCGTAACAAAATACAGTATATAATTTGACACAGCATTGCGTCATCCGTAACAAAAGGCAATTTACAAAATAGTGATTTGACAAAATAGTGCGTCATTTGTCGTTAAGGTGTTAGGTGTCCAGTTTGATAATGTTTTATATATAAACATGATCTAAGTTAGGTGTATAATAAGTACAGAAAGAAAGAATTGCATTGCATTCACGCATACCGTGTAACAGTGAAAAAATCAGTACATAGTCAGGCGCGGTAACACGAGCCATCATAAACCTAAGTGTATCGCTTAAAACGTAACTATTGTGTAGAGCAGCATTATGTCATTAACCATAGAATATGGGGGGGGATTCAAACCCACAGGTCGAAAAACTTTAAAATAGTAATATGTCCCTGGGGTAAAAAATTCTCAAGAAATTATTTGTTGTTGTATACACCTTTAAATTTGATATTCTAAAATCATCGTCGCTATATGTGAACATCACTGTAAATAAGAAAATGAAAAGAATAACAAACGACCACAAAAGGAAGAATTGATCAACGCAAAAACCATGTATGCAGAACACATTCAATGAACATTGTATTTCGCTATTTATGTTTGGCATCAGATGAATCAGATTCAGACTAGTTTGATGTTAGTACACTATTTTAAAATACCATTTTATTCGATAAGTACACATAAATAGAAATGAATTCAATGCAAAAACGTATGCTATCTGCTTCAGAAAGTATAAGATACTCAACTGTTATAAAACTTTCTTCAAAAAACAATTTTTTTCAGGATGAATGTGTAAGAAGAAATATCGGTTCGAGGAACTCCCCTTGGACTACCACGTGACGGTTCAGGGCTCGGGAGTCCTAGACTTAATTTTGTACGAAATTAAATGAGGGTTAGTAATTATTTAATTAAATCGTTAATGATACGTGGGTTACCGCTGACCGATACGGTACAGTGCGCCTCAAATTGCTCTACATGTACTGCTAACGCTATTTAAATTCAACTAGTTTCCTTCTGAAGGAAAAAAATGAATTAAAATGTCTACTGCTAGTCTGGCTATATGCGGTTTAATTCTACATCTTTCAAATATTCGTTCTTTGACTGCAAGAAAATGATACTCCCTGTTTAGACATCAGATATTATTAAAACGCGTGGCTTTTTACATTTTTTCGCTTCTTTCCGTTGTTCCTTTGTGTTTCCGTGGCGCGGAAGGAGTCGTTCGAAAACATATTTCCGCTGGGATCACGAGCGGCTTCGGTTTTTCGAGACGTTTATCCGCGAAAATAATTAATGGGAGAGCCGCGGGAAGTCGATAAATTAAGAAAGAAGAGGATCCTTTCCGCGAGGAGCGACAATATCCGATCCGGCTTCCTCCACGCAGCTTCATCATAAATCTTCATCCGGGCCGGTTCAATTGTATATAAACCCGAGTCATGATTCGCCGAAAAAGTCCACTGTTCACTGAAAGCTTCGACTTCAGTCTTCATGAAAAATTTCATGTATGTTGTTGTTCAATTGTACTATTTACCATCATTAATTATTTAATTAAAAATTGATATTTTAACAAGACGTTTTTAATTTACTTTATTCATTATTGTACTATGTATAGTGACTCACGAATCTCATCAAATATTAGGTCATCCCATGAGTAAGTTATTTTCAAAGATGACTTCAAGTGTAAGTACATTCACGCGTGCAATTATTTTTAATTATTAGGGTGGTGAAGGTTATGTACGGTAGTGTGTTCCAATACTTTAGTAATTTTTTGACCCATTTCTGCTGTTTCGAGATGCCAATTTCCAAGGTTTTTGCAATTCTTTATCAGACTTTTGATCGACTACAAAGGCGTCCTTATACCCCGTACACCGCGATATATCTTTTTACTGTCTTATCTCGAGTACGCTATCTGGTCCCTCACTTTTCCAATATAAATTGCAGTTCAAAGAAACGTACGATAAATTTCAGCGCATAGCTTGAAAATCAGATTGGTACATCGATATGTCGATACATGAGTACAGAGGGAGCCATCATGTACGTCAGAAGTTGGAAATATATAATCTGTGGAAATGTTCTCAGAGGGAAATATTCTACTATGTTATTTTTCCGTTTCGGTTATATCGAAGGGTCGTATGTTACTTTTTCGTGAATGTTCGGACAGTCCGCGTCCAGCAAAAACGGTTCGGACAGAAACGGATGAAACGACGCGACCTCGACATCGAATCAACGATCTTCTCTTTTCGGCTACGTTCATAAATCTTTACGCGGGTTTATTCCGGCTTTACTCGCCTCCTAGTCGCGATTAACCCCACGGCCATTAGAGCGGAGCAGACTATGTTTCTTTCACGAGACACACGCCCTGTCAAACTGCCTTTCCACGTGCACGACATCACCGACACCCGCCAAGATGGTCGATCGATGTCCACGAATTATTAACGGGCCAGCCGAATTTCTGCCTCTCTCACCGACGTCACTATCGATCACCGAAACCGCGCTCTTTCTTCTGCCTTCTCTCTTCAGGATCAAAAAAGTTCTCTATTTTACTCATCTCGAAAAGAAATAAAGGTCATCTCCAGTTAGCCACGAAATGGATCGAATAATTTACACCATTCATTGATTTAACACTTTTCCAGAACATTTTTACTTGAAGAAGATTGCAATTTTGTAATCAATTGCAACGCTTGTTGTTAGTTTGTTGGACAAAAACCAAGTAATGAAATATTTGGTCAATTTTGTTGGTCGTTGAATGTCGAAGTGGGTGGCGTATGACCAGGTACCGATTAACCTTAGATAATTAAGCTATGTGTGAGGAATGTTATTATTAAGCATTCGTGAAAATGACGACATTGATTAAAAACGCGAATATAATTGAATTTTTTTTATTTAACAACAAAAATATTTTATCTTCTAAAGAAATAGGATAAATGAAATTGAATAGTTATATTCGGTATTGAATTTATTAATAAACAAGCAAATAATAAGCACAATTAATTTATTTAGTAAGCGGATCATTCGACATCACGAGATTCAAATGTTCCGATCGTCATTTTTACGAAATATTAATTATCCAGGGTTAAGTAGAAACAGGTATTATGTGGGCAGGCACATACTGAAGAGAAATAGATCATAAGTAATCAGGCTCATGTCGGTCGTGTCGAATCAGATCATGCGTAGCTACTAACATGTTAAGTAGAAGAAAACTGTACGCGATCAGACACACATTAATTAGAATCGCGTAATGTACAACCGGAGATGTGTTAAGTAGATGTAGATCACGTGTGGTCCAACACCACACAAGTAAAACTGAGCTTGTGTGGCCTTCCATACATTAACTAGAAATAGTGCATATATGGTCAGACAGATAGCAAGTCGAAGTACATAGGATATAATCAGATACATGTTCTGGATCGCATCATTTTTTAACCAGAAATGGCTCCACACGAAAATGTACAGTGGCAGCAAATAAACGTTCAATCTGAAAATCTCCAAACTAAAGAAATAAAAAAATTTTACCAAACATTTGTCTTGAAGTAGGGCTTGAAATAGAACCTGATCATTATCAGTTTCAAAGCAGCCTGAGTGGTGTCTGACATTTCGAATTTACTCTGAGCAACCGTCTTACATTATTTATAAACGTGCTTCGATGTCAGATCGATCATTCTCAGATGCATTTATCGGACGCTGAGACGAATTTTTGTTATTCATCCGGACGGTATCGATCGAGGATAGAAGTTCATTTCCCAACCGCTTCATCGCCTATTAATGTATTCGTCTATCGGCAGCCAGAGTGTTTAGGTAGCGCGACCGTTCGACAAAGTCGAGATGCAAATCGATACATCGGCCGGCTCGCTGCTAACAGCCATTTGGAAAGGAGAGTTTCATTGAAATTTTTATGCTGCATAACGGACGACGACAGGCTGGAAACTTCATTATCGGAGTGTGTCGCGCAAAAGAATATTCGCTTCAGCCCTTCGTTTCGACATAGTTCTTTACGGAATAATGCAATTCCACCGGCATCCGGTGCAGCGTCACCGACGAACGAAGGTAAAACTAATTTTTGCTGCAAGTTACCTTGCATCGATGATCGCCGAAGTTTTATTGCACGAACCGTTTACGAACGAATCAAACACACGCTGCATTGGATGAATACTTTGATAATTATTAATTATAAGAAATAAGAAATATGGGAATCATCGTATTATGAGTTCACTTTGAATAATTTGAAAAATTGTAGACCCTTTACTGCTGTCACATTTGATTTTAAATTTTCGTATCCAAGGTCATTTGATGACCTTCAAAACAACATAAAAAAATTGTCTCGTATCTTATTCACTCTTTGAAATCATTTAAGTTACGTATGAAACTTTTCTCGTACCGTCATAGCTGAAGAAGATAATTAGGTGGCCAGTTTTACGTGACCCAACCCGTTTCATTAAATTTAATTGAGAGCACAGAATTGTAATGAAATATCAGTCCTGAAAGAAAGTATTATGCATCAAACATTGTAATATTTACTGTAAACCATATTTGAAATTTTCATTTTATTTTACCTCCAGTGAACAATAAATTCTCCAAACATTTCGACGAGTGCGTTTCATGAGACGATCATACACGCGGTAAAAATTTTAATCGAAATTTCTGCAAATCCCGTCAAATGTACACCGTCAGGAAGGGTTTGCTCCTGAGTCTGATCATACTCCGTTCCATTTCACTTTCCCCTAAATCCTTATCTCCTGGAAAGCCTGTCCATGTTTCGCCGGGCGTTAAGTACCTTTCTCGCGTTTACACTCACCTCCCGTAAATTTGATTAAGCGATTAAACGTTCGATTCGGAGTTTAATTAAACAGCCAATTCCCCTTTGTCCTCGCCCTTTAGTTTCGTTCCCGTCGCTTCGAGATGAAAGCCGTTGGCTGCTTCTTTTCGATCGACTGGACTTGAAAGTGAATCTCCATGCCGATTAATCGATCGAAGGTGTTTCAGAGGAACAAACGCATCTGGGTATTGTGAATATTTTTTTCGAGCAATATTCGAATTTGGTCAGCGATATTCTGCTGCAATGTTACAAATTTGTTACAATTACTATTGTTAGGTTGTAAAATCATTTCTTCACCGATGCACGGATTAGCCAACACGGAAATTAAATTATTTTATGAACGCCTTGCTGGAAGACTCGCGCACACCTGGACTCCACCTGCATTAGGCTGAACCGCGGAAGATCAGGTTGAGCCCCTACCAATAGCGTTACTTGCCGTCCAAAATTTGGAGACAATTTTCGACAGTTCGAAGTCCGCGTCATCCGATCGTCGTGAAATATAACCGTCGACGTTGTGATGTAAAATAACTATTGTGGGGAAAATAAGAGATTATAGAAATGAACGAGGGCAGGAGGAGCCCCGAATTTTCACGATGAAACGTATGGTCATCGCGACGACTGGTATACTGCGACCAAGCGGCAAATGTATAGTCAGTCGGCAATTAAATAAACAGCGCTGGTAGGAAAGGGCAATCGAATATCTACGTCGCTTATTTGCGCGGCAATATCGCATATACTAAATCAACATCGCAAGTCTCTGTAGAAGAGAGGGTATTTCGGTCGTGTCGGCAAATATTGATTATTCTGCCTGTTAATGTGACGATAACAATTCAGATTGGAAGCGGCGTGCAGAAAACCGGTGAAAATAAGTTCGGATCAGGTCGGGGAGTGATATTAAGCGTCGTTTCTATCTAAGCGAGACTAATGTACCACGTACATCAATAATAATCACTCTAAACACCGCTGTATCTGTTCAGTATGTTATTATTCTCTTTGAGAGATACTTTTTTCAAGGGACCATTCTCAAAGATGTAATGTTAGGGGTTGCTTCTATGTAAACGGGCCTAATGTTCGTTATCAATAATCATCCCTCTAGAAATTGTTATACCTAGTCAGTCAGATATTATTATTATTTTCAAGGTATATTTTACATAAGGTATCATTCTCAAAGGATAACATTAACCCTTTGAACTCCTAATTTTCTTTTTAATTTTCTTTTGAATAACACCCTATTATTTTAAGTGTTTTATTTGAAATGTACTTTGAAAGACAGTTGGTTGATAGGAATCAATTGGGTACAAATAATCGTGTACCTGAACACTTCAAGGACGTTTTTCGTTACAAAAAAGGGCCATATACATGTAATATTGCTTATCTAGGTAAACAAAAATACTGCGAAATATTATACATGTTTAAACTAGCAATTTAAGAATGTCAAGTGTGAGTGTGAATGGCGAGTCACAACTCAACAAAGGAGTTCAAAGGGTTAAATCCTGTTTCGATGTAAACAACCCCTAACACCCTTGATACCTCAGCAGTCATTCCAGAGATGTTTCTACCAATTAATTCTTTCGAACTTTCATCATTTCCATTGGTTAATTCGGCCACCCATTTTCTAAAAATAATTATCATTTTCTTATTTGTCGCTTCTGAGCTTCGACGTCTTCCGCATTTTTTCTCCAGATTCAAAAACTGAGCGCTGAAACACCCCCCACGAGGCTCGAAGCGGTTCGTCAATCATTACGCGACATTTAATTACGGCGAATGGATAGCGTTCGCGATATTGCGACGCGTCGCGACGTCCAGGCTACTCCCGATACAATATTGACACGATTGCCATACACCGAGGCATCGGTATTTATGTGTAAATACACGCGCGAAGCGCAATAAATAGAATGAAGTATAAATATTGCGTGCACCCGGCTTAATCCCGCGTTGTCGATGAAACGTGTTTACACTTGCCCTGTCCCTCCCTCTGTCCCTTCGCTGTTCCAGCGGATCGGTTCCCGTGAATTTTGTTCATTACTAGGGAATTTTCGCGTCCGACGGCGAAGTTATGGGACAGGAAGTTGGCTGCACGCGCCACCCTCCACATCGAATTTGTCCGGATATCTCTGTTCTAGAACGAACGCTCTTTGAAAGTCATTTTTTGGATGCATCCTATAGTTTATGAAACGTTTGAGATTATTAGGATTTTTCTTTAACCATTCAACAGCTAGGGGTCTCTATCATGAATACCTCCTAAGCGAACATCTGGAACGAAGTGTCATTACAGTGGCTTGAACTAATAGCGTGTTAACGCTTTGGGTGCCACGCTGCACCAGCTGAAAATGACAAACTTTCTAAATTTTTATACAAAATTCATGTAACTATAGATTGAACCCTTTTTAATGAATAATATTAATAAGTTTAATAATTTCTTACTGCTACTATTTCACTTGTTTAAATGTAGACATTAGTACCATACATGATCAAGTAAATAAGGATTGAATTTTTATATCGCCCAAATATGGGTGACGCGGCACTCAAAGTGTTAATCAGATGTTTGTATAATTTTTTTTATGTCGATGGAAAAATATTTCGACGATTTCCGTTAATAAAGATCACTGTAGTCACCCATCGTAACTGACTATAGTCACCTGCCGAAATTTTGCCTGTGGTAACAACTCTGATTGAGCATAGCATAGTTTGATATCCCCCGGCTATTCGACATTGTTCAATTGCCTTGGCAACTACGTGTCGTCTTGTTTGGCCAAAAAAACAATATGGAACGACAATCCCATTATTGTTGTCAAATTTGGAACGTAGGTTTGTGACTACATCCTTGTTACGAAATTTTCTGCATGTAACTGTTGTATTAAATAACGTTTAAAGTTTCATTATTCTGACATGTGTTTGTTGAAAGTCCGTTATATATTAATGTGAAATAGCTTGAATAAAGAACCATAATTTGCATAATACAACGAAATTGCAGATGTTACATTCTGTTTGCGACAAAGTGCAGACTCGCTGCTCGACTGGCCCGTACAACGGCAGCATGCTGGCGAAAGGGTTAATGAAATGCTTTATTGCCCTGAAATTGCGAGAAATTCACATGAAGCTCGAAATATTATATGCGCTATAATTTGAGCACCTAGGTCTTTCGATCATGCATTATTACTAGACTGCGGATGTTCATGCAATTTAACACAGTGGAACCCCGATTATTCGATGTATGTTAATTAAAAGGTGGAATTATCATTAACGACATTGTGTACTTCATTTTGTACCACCGTGTATTTTTATATTCTAAAGTAAAAGCATCATTTTTATGAGAAACGTAGGTACAATGTGAGATATCTTATTACTGATTACAGTTCGGATAATCGAGGTTCTACTGTATATGCAAATTGGTCAATCATGGACATTTAATAACTTAGTAAAATAAAAATGACAAATTTTAAACATTTCAATGAGCGAATTCAGTTGTTTGAAGTGTCATTTATTTAACTGCATTAACATAGGAATTATGGAAGTCTAAAAATGTATATTTGAATAAATATCCGCAGTCTAATTATTACTGTAGGGTATTCGAATATTTTAATCGAATGTGACTGAGCGTGATCGAGACGAGATGGCGAGAAGTATGTTTGGACTGGTATAAACAGCTGACTGAGGAATGCGACGAAGTTTGAGACCCTGAGATGTGAATGTAGAATTTGGGACCGAGCATTAAGGACGGAGTGAAGAATTGACTTTTAGGAATGCATGCAAGATTTAGGATGAGAAAGATACAGCGATTACATACACAAGCGATTAGGGGTGAAAGATATAATGCGCGCTAGAGAGTGGAAGAAGAGTTCAGTTGGTTGAGAGTCGGAAAAGAGTTCGGAGTTCAGAGCTCAGAATTCGGAGTTAAGAGCTCAGAATTCGGTCTTCAGAGTTCAGAGCTTAGAGTTCGGAGTTAAGAGTTCAGGATTCGGAGTTCAGAGTTCAGAATTCAGAGCTCAGAGCTGGAAGCTTATAACTTAGGGATCAGAGTCCACAGATCAAAGCTCGAAGTACGTAGTTTGGAGTCCAGGGCTCAGGGCTCGGGGCTCAAAGCTCAGGGCTCGGGGTACATGGCTCAAAGCTCAGAGTTCAGAGGCAGAGTACGGAATCAGAGTCGAAGCCAGAGTAATTCGCTATAATCAGCCTTACAGATAAATACACGCAATCTAATTAAAAGTAAAGTGGTACCGATCAATACACATTCCGCCATTATTGCATTTAAACCGAACGAATCCTACATTACTCTACATTCTGTTCTGTGACGGGTCTGCGTTAAACACAGAAACTGAGACACTTGAAATTATCGTCGAAAAGTACACAGTTTGCAGACGGAATAAATTCTCCTGTAACAGGGAAATAATGAATCTTACGCGGCGTGATTAATTTGCGCTCGTGAGCGGCGAGTTTGATCGTATCTGTAATTGAGTCAGGCGTCCACCGAGCTGACTCGGTTCATTTTTAAAATGAATGCGCTTCTGCCGTAACGCAGCGTTTCCTGTGGTCCCCATTAAATACAAACAAAAGTTCTTTCATTCCCTTAATTCACTGGCTCGCAAGCTTCGAGACCGGCTGCACAGATGTAAGATAACCGAGCAATTACTCACACGGACGGGTCTGCGCTCGCGTTTGCGCCGGCTGCTGCAACATCCCGCCATATTAGGACGCGGCGACGGATAGTCAAACGACGATTAGACTATCCCTAATTATAAACCGGCCTCCACAGTGGCGCGGTAATTAATTTTCCAGCAAATCGCCAATTGATTGAGGAGGCATGAATCTTGTTTCGCGAATTTATACACCGCCCGACATCATCGAATTCACCTACGCGTGAGCCAAGTAGACGGAACAGACTTCTGATGGAACGTCACGTCGAGTTGCGTCGTTCAGACTCGTAGCTCGGTATCAGCGCTTCATATCGAACGTTAGAAGCATTAGGAACTTTTAACGACTCTGTAACTCGAAGTCTGCACGAAATTTGAACCCGAACTTATAAGCTGTCATTTACGTCGAGCTTGCATCAGGTACAGGAGGCAGCTCGTTATGCATCAGACGGATTTGTAGAACCGGCAGAGATGTATTATGGTCAGTAGATCGCAGCAGGGCTTTTTTCATGCCTCTGAGGAAGATACAAATTCCATTTTGTGTTCTATCGTGTGTTAGGGAATCCTGATCTCCTGTAATCGTTGTATGTACTTAAATTTTAATTTCATATTAGGAAATGATTTTGAAAGTAGGTTTGTGATCTTCAGATGGACTTGACATTCTTGAAAATGAGTTCACAACTTTCTGAACAGTTGGTCACTCTGTAAGACGTACCGGGATTTTCATAATCCATATACGGTAAATAAAACAATTATTTGATTTAACGAACAGCGCGTTAATTGTTAGAACAACTCTGCACAGTTTTAACTCACTTTAATAAAAGGGTACCATTTTATAAATGTAAAAGACGAACGTAGTAGCAACCTCCTTCGCTCAGAAGTCTTGTAACGAGTGCATCGACCCAAGATTTCAATTCTACGATTATAGAAACTTAAACAAACTTTTCTATGTATCTTCCAGTGGAACACGACAAGCACTGCCACCATTAGTTTCTAATATCCTCACGCTTCCTGTTTACTCGCAGAAAAGACGGCATAATACAATTAATTTCATGAAATAGCTGTTGCTGACGTTACTTCCTTCCTCGCGGGAGTACAGCTTCCTGTACTATCCGAAGAAGACGTTGATGGCAGCGGATGATCGCGAGCTTCGAATTCCGGAAACGATCGGATCCGGGACTACGTAATCTTCCAGATGGACGATTCGGTTCACCGGTGTTTACTTGCACGAAACAGGATGGACGCTGAATTTCCGATAATCCAGCTCGTGCCACGCTCGAGAAAGTTACGAGCTTTTTCCTATCTTCGAGGGCGCTTTTTTTATCGCTGATTCGCGTCATTGCGCGGTTCACGGGAACTTTGCATCGATACGAGCTGGGGAACTTTCCGCACCGCCGGAATTCGACTAACAGCGCTGTTACTCATGCTCATTCAATAAGAAAGTTATTATTATCATTGGAAACTCTCCATTGCTGACAGTCAGTGACATCCTATTAAAAAATGGAGCAGCTGATAAGACCATGTAGACGCTAGTAGCATTCTTAAAACGATTGCTTAAAGATCGTCTGGAAAAAGTCGAGCAATTCTGCCTGACAGTCACTCCACAAGGTGACAGAGACTAGGAATAAAATGTAATAGAAGAATGGCTAAAATATGACAGCAAAATAAGAAAATTTGGAAAGGAGCAAAACAAGACATCTCGAGATGCGTATGTAATGTGTTGAACCCTCTACTGCAGAGACTCCGTACTTGGGCGTAAAGCCCGAGGTTCAGTCTACGAGACTCCTGAACTTCCACTTAATTTATACATAAATATAGAACATTTCTGACAATTTTTCTTACTGATTTACCTTTATTATACATTTTCCTAATAAATATAACAGAATAGAGTGGTCCGTTGTATTAATTTCATTTTAACTTACATTAATGAAACTGGTAGCCTTTTCGTTAAAAGGAATATATGTCGATCAACATTGTAGTTCTATATTTATTATAAGAAGTTTATTAGTAAGTATGAATAACAAAATATAATGTTATATGGTATATATTATCATATACAAAACAGGAAAACTGAATATGAAATACAAATGCTGAGTTATAAACAGAATAGAAGAGAACAAGAAAGATAGAATCAGCGGAGTCTCTGAGACTCTACCTTTGCAGTAGAGAGTTAATGTAAGTTAAAATTAAATTAATACAATGGACCACTCTATTCTGTTATGTGTATTAGGAAAATGTATAATAAAGGTAAATCAGTAAGAAGAATTGTCAGAAATGTTCTATATTTATGTATAAATTAACTGGAATTTTAGGAGTCTCGTAGATTCAACCTCGGGCTTTACGCCCAAGTACAGAGTCTCTGCAGTAGAGGGTTAATCAAGAATTCGAACATGTAAAAATAACAGTTTGCCCTGATCTGACTAAGGGTATGCTGTAACAATCAACTACCTGCCGTTTCTCCAAAATCGTTCGAACTGCTTGAAGCGAGGGCTGAAAATCAAGGAGAACAGGCAAGCGTCAGGTCTAACGTGGCAGATAAAATGTCATCAGGCTTTTGGATGCACGCGAGTCGCATTCGGTGGAAGGAAGGACGTTCGTTCGAAACCACAGCAGCTCCGTCAGCCTAACACGGCGGTCGGTTCACGTTCACGTTACTCGTGACCTATAATGTCCGTGCCACCTGGGACATCCTGACGTCCGGATGCTCCGATGTCCGGACACCAGGACGCATCGTTCTTCCCGGAGTACCAGCTGGATCTATAGCGCGGACTGCTTTTAATCCATCCGGTTTTATGATGACACACGGTCCTCCAGGACTTCCGAAACTCGGTCAACCTGCCGCTAGAATTATCCCTAGGGATCAAAGGTGTACTGAAGTTTTAAGTGAACGATGCAATGAACCTTTGGTATATTCTAAGAATTCACAGCTTCTCTTAAACAGTTCGAGGATATTAATTTTCCTGTAAGCACTGCTCAGGTTGTTTCATCACCGCTGCAAAGGTAAAACCTTGGGTGTCCTAATTTTTTGGCTACCCAACCTGCTAGACCATTTATTATTGTTATTAAATTTCGTTACTTCACGATGGTTATCGAAATTCGAAAAATGAAAAGAGGAGAATTAAAACAAAAGTTGAATGGTGCGCAAAAGAGAAATATGATGCTGAAGAAATAATTTATGGACGTACTGGAATTAATGAAAATATACGAAACTCATATATATTAGAAGAAACCAGGTTGCAGTATTTGGAAACACAAACAGTGTTTGCAGAGCCAACTCGAGACCCATGTCGCTGCAAGCGATACAAAATGCAACAAAATTACTCGACATCGAAAGAACAGAGTCGGCCGTGGCTCTATAGAAACGAGCCCCGAAATCTCGCCGCAGAGTTCCGTTTAATTTCAGCCGGAAATCGCCGCGTATCTTTAGTATCCGCTGCATATTTCATGGACGTGCCGTGTGTGCGCATAATTTTCTGTAGCGCCGCCACTGGTTTTCGGCCAGGCCCCGCCCACCGGTTACCCCCACCACCGGTCGTCGCGCCACTGACGGACGGCCACGTTACAGAAACGGCGTAGCACCGAGCTTCAGAGTTGATTAATCTGTACAATATTTAAGAAGCCTCGAGCAAAAAGCCTTCCTGCCCGGGGTTTTACTTGGATAGCTTTCTTCCTGGAAATCCGCCTCGGCTAATCCCTTGTTTGCATCGGGACACCGTTCCCTCTCTTCTCCGCGCATTAAAGGAACACGAGCCAGCTTAGAAACGACTAATTGAGTTATCGATGTAGGCCAGGAAAGCTGCGGTGTCACCTCCTGCAGTCCTTCAATTTTACTGAACGCTGAGAATTTCTGTTAACCTCTTAGCTGTGAATGATGAGTATACTCGTCATGCGAGAAAAGTAATTACCATTCGTGATTTAAATATAAATAAATTTGAACAATAAAATTATTGTCGTTTAAGAAGAAAACAAGTGCTATTTCCTTATAATTTAATTCAATTTACAGCAGCTGTACATACTCTGTGTTTGACAACGTAGATACACACTTTTAAAAAGCGGCTCCACAGCTAAGAGGTTGAGGACATATTATTTCTAATTTATTCATTTGTGCACGAGTTGTGAGTTACGAGTTCCTCCTAATTTGTGTCGAAGAAGATTGTACAGAACAACAGATAATCTCAACGATAGCACTCCATGGTACAAACCTTGTCGCTGAGTCGAATGTTTGCGTTGTTTCGTTCAGATAGAAATCGTTTGATGATCGAAAAATCTCATAAAAGAGCTGTCAAATTTTAATCGACACTTCTCGCCTAAAAGCTGAACGGCGCTAGCAAGGAACTTCGAAATTCCATGGCCTCCATTATCTGTGGCGCCACATCGTTATCGACTTCGTGCACGAAGGTTGAAGCTTCGATGCTCGAGTCGAAATTGCACACGTGAAAATTCCCGACGGGCTCCACCGGGGGGTTAATGCAACGAACTGGGATAAACTATAGGCGCTGGAGGGGTGGTTGGTCTCTCTCTCTCTCTCCCCCCCTCTCTCTCTCTCTTTCATACTTATCGCTGCGTTATTAATAATTCAGTTGCGTGTTTGCACGGACGTGACTGTCGCCGGCGTGCGCAGCATTTTCTCGGACACGTTCGGGCAAATAGTGGACAAACGAGGGGCGCGGCGAGAAATTTTCATAACGACCGCTTTCCCGCCGCTACGTGGCATCGACGATAACGAATCTCAGGAATCAGAATTACTGGGTCCGCCAGATGGATGAACTGCAACTACTCCCAGGAAAAAGGAACTATAATTGCGCGACCTAACGACCACGGGCAAGTTGAACGCGTTGGGGCGCTTCCGTATCGTTCTGACGTACAGGGTGTCAGGACAACTGCGATCATGATGTCACATCAGGTTAAAATGAGGAAGGCCACTTGCAATGGAGTTTGAGATTGCTAAGTGAGCCTACACGTTGCTCCTATACAGTAGAACCTCGATTATCCAAACGCCGGTCATCCTACGTTAGTTACAAGTTAAAATTCTCATTAATCACACTCTTAATTCTGTACCAGTGTGTATTTTACATTCTACAATCAAATTATTATTGTTCTGCGAAACATAGTGGCAATGTGATCCACGCTGTTACTAAGTACAGTTCGGATAACCGAGATCCTACTGTAATTTATTAACACATTTTGCGCCGGTGACGTAAAAATACGTATTTTCCATGTTATGACTTAACCACTGGTCACGTAAATGTACGTCTTTTATTTTTTACTTTATTTTTTTACTTTTTAGATACCGTTATAAAATTCCTGCGTATGTTTTCAATTTCCAGTTCAGTAGTAAGATGTCCGAACCGAATGCAATTGGTCATTAGATCAAATTATATAACGGTAAAATAAAAAAAGTTACGTAAAGTATAGACCTTTTATAACATTGACTTCTTTTATTTATAAATTACAATAAACGCTACTAAAAATATTAATATTTTACGTAATCATAGCTTGACATGTTGCTAAAATTTCAACCCAAAGTATTGAGTACTTTTTCAGTTATAGCAATTTTTCTAAAGTATAACTTTAAATCAAAACATAAGAATTTTCGCCGATGGTTAAGCAGCTTTTGTAGATGGCAGATGGGGCGCAAAATGTGTTAAGCTTGTCCAAATACTTTCGTGACTGCAGCTAAGAATAATACACGAGCGCGTGTAATTTTATTAAGGCGCAATTATGTTAAACAGCGATCGTTTCGTGGGCGGATAAGAGATAAATTTACCTCGGCATTGTTCCTCGGTGCGTAACGAGTTATCGGCGAAAAGGCTGCTCGCGAAATTCTATTTAATTCACCGGGACGTGTTTTCGCGACACGAAGCCGCGTTATTTCTAATATATCTGTCGTTTGTAGCGCACTGTTTCCGCGATCTCGCATGCCGGACGTTCATTTTTAAACTAACCACGCGGTCGGTGCACGCACTCCAATATTTACTATGCTTCGTACGTTGCCCGGCTGAAATTCAGCGGAATAAAGTTCGTAAAATTGTATAATCTTCCCTTTCTCGTAATTTATGTTAAAAAATATTCTACATCCCTTATATTATCAGGTCGTATCATATGTAACCACGTTTCATCCCGTATATTAAATAAATATAGACACTTTCCTGCATTTTAAACCGAACAATCGAAACATTTAAATCTACATACGATGTATATCGACCGTGATGAAAACGTTAAAAATGAACGTAAGTCGTATGCTGAACGAGTGTAGAAATAGCACTACAGCTGCGTGTATTATTACGAATATTCGAGGTTGAGGGTTTAAATATTCACCCTTCACCTTCTCCTGGCCTTGCAGCAATTGATTATCATTTACTACGAGCATTACAGAATTTTAAACCGGAAAATACTTCAGTGATCGTGACCATTTAAAATCAACTCTGTATCGAAGCGCAAGGCTAATTTTTTAGGTTGTAAACTGAAATTTCTGGACATAGTGGATGAAATGATAAAAATTACACAGTTTGATGTGTCGTGACCTTTGACTATGCAAAGATCTCAGTTTACAGGCTAAAAAATTAGCATTACGCCTCAACACTCTGAGTGAAAAACTATTTAATCCTCATCCGTCCCTCGTGCCAATTTAACATATATTTCTCATACAAATGCGATAAATGTAAAAAAAACTGTATGCATTGGACATCACTTCATTATTTGTGAACGATGCGAACAATCTTGTGCCAGAATGTACTGAATGTACAAAAATATCATTTTTATATTTTAAGTGTTCATCTTTCCAGTGTATTAATTTTTACATTTACGTCAATTTGACACCAAGGGTCAAATTCAGTTGGGCAAATGAGGAACATCACATATTATTTTCGCAATTTTAGTACTCGTCCACGCAGCATCAAAATATCATTACAGCGTGGAGTATAATTGTTATATTTTCGACTATTCCGTAAAGCTGTCAGATCAGTCCGATACGTCAGCCGGGATAATCCCGTGAAAAATAAAATAGCGAGAATATTTTCCAACGAGGACGTCGGATCGTCTGTTGACAATGTAACCGTGTATTTTTCCCCTTGGGCAAACGGACGGGACAGTTTTAACGTGTTCGAAAAGGAAAACACACGGACGGTAAGTAATAGGATTTCACATGGCTGCCGGAAAATACCGGCCGGTATATCGGTATTTTCCTCGTGAAATGCACCGAGATTAAACGTAAGGAAGAATTCGCGGGAATTTAATGTCACGGTTACTCGTAAACTTTCTGAACACGATCCTCCTCCCGGTGTCCGTGTTACAACCGGCGTTATGCGCTTATCGATTTTACGGTAAACTTCGATCGTCGCGCAACGTGCAAACAAAATTCGCCTCGGTTGCAGTTGGCCCGACAATAAAGTACGATGAACTGAGCGAGACCTCGTATTTCGGAATGCAATTAGTGTCCCTCTGATCGTCCTAACATTTTCACCTCGATTCTGACCTGCATTCTCCTTTTCAACTGAACTTTGGGTCATCGTTAGCTTGTTCGACGCTTCGAATTTTCTAGAATTTTTATAAAATATCGCTGGGATCTGTCCGGAGTGAATCCTGTCCTGTGAACAATAGGAAGGATTGATAGCAGAGTTTGATAATGGGTGCTGAATCAGTACAAGTTTTATGGAACGTGATTACAGTTGGTTTAATAGTAATTACGATTTTGTACGGCAGATTGAATTTCATATTGTCATTTGTCATTATCCTCTGTGATTAATTTTTGGTGGACAATGAGAATTGTTTGTTTTATTGTGTGGATCGTTAACAAGGCGCGCATGTAATCTGATTCAGATTCGCTATTCGTGAAGTGAAGGAAGAATATAGAGTTTTAAGGGCAATTTGGAAATTCATATGAAGGTTTGTGATTGCTTGAAAAAGTGAGATATTTCATTGGATTTGAAGGCTGTTTTGAAAATTAGACTTCTCTGATTTCCTTCAAAATCGACTATACGTGTAGCCGGTTTCTTTAGGAATCGCCTGGTTTTAAAGATAATTTCTCTATCCAAGAAGTCGGTCAGATTCATAAACGATTTCTAAAGGAATCATTCAGACTTACAAGAGAATTTCAATGACTATTATGAGATATTAGTAATCGTCCAGACTATCAGCTGAATTTTGAGGACAATCTTGAATTATAAGAAGTGACACTCAGGCTCACAAATAAAATTCAAAATTAATTCTCAACTCCAAGAAATCCGTTCGAGACTCCCTCTATCAGTTTTTAGATTAACAGAAGGTTCCTTTCAGACCTGAATCATCGACGATCAGTTCAATCATCTCCACTTAGAACTTCTACAATTCTCTATAAACCAAACCAATGTGTACATTAAATTTATAGCTCATTAACAACCTCCAAAAGCCTATTACAAAAATAATTCTTCTCCGAGTAGAACAGAAAATATGTAGGAGCTAGATGTTAGATAAATAGTTTCAGGAGCGGCTGCCATGCAAACTGGCAATTATCTTACGGCTAATAATACCGCAACATTCACGTGTCTGCATTAGGGAAATTACCGGAAACGTTGTCACGGTGCTCTTACTGTTTCGCGGCGTCAAATCGATGAGAAACGGCGACAACGGCAACAGACTTCCTGCTACACGCGGAATGATTTCCGCGAGTCCTTCTATTTCCCTGGAAAATTCATTACAACCGTACGGAAACGGTCGAACGCTTCTGGCCGTTTTAATATCGACCGCGGCACGCCGTTTGACTTCCGGTTTAATCACCGGAAACCGAACAACCGTCCAGTTCGTTCGGTTTTAACGTTTATTAGAGCCGTGCAACTATCTCGGGCCGGCGATTATTCGGACACGTGATTACTGCGGGAAATGGACTCTCGATTATCTCGACAAATAATCAGACATTCTTCTGGACAGAATGTATCGAAAAAGGGAATTGAAATTTCTGAGAGTTATTTCGAAATTTAATGACCATACAATATATTTCCTGGACGATCTCCGAGACGAGATCGAATGGGTTTTCAGGACATCATACGAAATATAAATTAATTGGACTTGCACGTTGAATGTTCCATAAGTAATGAGAATTTTTTTATTTGATTTGAGTAAATAATTACTGACTCTTACAGGAGCCTGTTGTGGAAGTATTAGTACACGCTGGAATATTTAATAATTTTTCCCTCTATGGTTTACATACATTAACATGTTCGCTGCCAATCACGCGCCAGTGCGTGATGCGGTGGCATTAGTCAGGTAATAATAACTATTTTTTATTACACAATTCTGAGCAATTTTCATATTTAAATATTAATTTAGGAACATAAAAGCCCGACTGAATACCCGAACATGTTTTTCCGTTACGATTAATATAAAAAACACTAAATGATGTCATGTCTGATTATATATGACTGTTTTCACTGCGGCATTAAACGTGTTAAGAATTATAAATTACACTGCGTCTGGCCAGGTATGGCTGAATTCACTGCGATACATCTCTCGTAGTGACATGGATCAGTATACTTCTAAAATAATTAGGAAATCTGATTTTCAACTAGCTTTACATCAGTAAAATATTCATTCGCGATATCCTGTACAGTAGCATTCATAATATTAGAACGTCCCTATCATGTACAAATAGATGCCATTATATGTTACTGATATAAGAACTATATATTTATTTATAATATACAATGTTAGAAAATATAAATCGCAAACTATGTATTAAGTCACACGCATTACCTATGATTAAATTTTTAAAATGGAATAATTTCCACTTGTTGAAGTGAATACTATTTTCAATCTATCGATAACACCACAGGCGTTTTTATTTAAAGCGTCTGCAAAAATTGAGCAGGAGGATGCAAGAAGGACGAAAGAGGGATAAGGGCATGGGTAAATTTCGTTTCATTCGTGCGATCGAGCCACGTCAGAATTCGTCCGTTTTCCCCGTATTTTCCGTTCCGGCTGAAGTTTGTCTGGAGATTTAGCCGGGACGGTGAACGTCGAGCGATCTATTACTCGAACGAGACATCGATGCGGGGCTCGTGGGACCTCGAGTGACTTCGAACGGAAGACGCACGAAAGAGATCGTCCTCTCTCCTCGCAAAATTACTTTCGACGTTGCTCCTCGAACGTCTTACAAACGGAAGTGCTCGAAACTTTCTAGCGTGGAAGATGAAAAGGCTCGTCGACGTCCCGGAAAGAATATTCCCCCAAACGAAACAGAATGCCTTTAACTCTCGCGCGAATAAGGAAATAGAAGAGTAATTTTCGGCGCCTGATCGAAAAAATATTTTTGTTCAGTGAAGTTATACGTGTTTGGGAACGTTTCGCCGGAGACGAGCCGGTGGAACGTTCGATGAGTAATGAGAATTTTGTTATCATATTTTCATTTTTTGGTTCGTGATCTTATATGCTTTAACGTATGATTTTTTATGTGTTATTTCGCAAAGAAACTAATTTTTTAATGTTGAGTTTTAGTTATTGTTGTTATTGTTGTTATGTTAGAAACGTAGTTCTCAATGCAACTTCCTCAGTGGCTGTTTCTGATTGTGAAGTTTGTAATGGCGGACAGTATTTATTTTATACTTTTTTTAGTGGATATTTTATGAAAATTGTGTGTATATTTTCCAACTCGAACAAGCTCCTAAAAGGACAACAGTTTCAGTTCTTACAGTTAGATAAGTGAAGGAAACTCTACGAAAATGAATCAGAGATGTTCTTGCTCAGTTGTTGGAGAATGGAATTAGAAAGTGTACTTAAAAGTGAAATGAGTGTGATTTGAAGATCCGGAATAATTTATTTAATGGAGTGAATAGATTTTGCTAATAAAATTCTCATTACTCTACAGTTTTCTTAAATTTTCAAGAAACTACAAGAGGATTTGTGATCCTACCTTTGTGATGTCGATTGATGCTGATTCCTTGACCATCCTCTCGCTTCCACATCAACTTAGGCGTGGGATATCCGTCTGCTTTGCACGTCAGAGTGATATTCTGATTTTCTCGAACGGCTACCGTGCTTTCGGTGGACAACGAGTCGAGTATATTCGGTGGAACTTGAAAAAAAAGAAACCAAACATCACACAACATCTCAATAATTCTCAGATCATTAGATTATACAGCCTTTCAATCGTACCATGAATTTTGGCGCGGACTGTATTTAATTCATAATACTCGCGAACTACGTCTTACGTGAATTGATCCTTTTAAGACGGATTTTTATAAAATACTAATTCTGTGTTCGTCACGGAATATCCGTAAGCCGTTGAAAGAGGATTAAATCCACTTACCGACCACTTGGAGGAAGCCGACTTGACTCATCATAGGGTTCGTGTTCACTTGGCACATGTAGTAACCCCGATCGTCTTGTTGCACGCTGTTTATGTTCAGCAACCAGGTCTTCTGGTTGTCGTGGGACACCGAGAACCTCGGTATCTTCACCACCACGTGTTTGTGAACGGTCAGCAGCATCTGACGACCCACGTGTATCCACGCCACCTGTCAATCAGATTTATATTACATTTAACAGTGTTCCATATGATGTAATTGCAATGCATTTCGTTTACGACATAAGTAGACTCCGTAAATGTCCTGAATATCCTTAATATCTAGTATAGATTGATCGATTGTGAAAGCTTGTAAAATAATTCTTTTGTGGATTCCTTGCTGCTTTCATGTACAGGGTGACTCACTAGTTGCAAATACAGAAACATCTTTCAAGGCTACTACTGTGAGATTCACTGTAATTTTATGCAGTGGTCTAAAACAAAATTAATTTAAATTTCATCGCTACAAATAGAGTTCGTACATTATAGAAATTGTAGATATTCCATTTTTACACCATCTTTAGAGGCTACTAGTGCGAGTTTCATTATAATTTTATGCAGTGGATTAAAACGAAATTAGTTTAAACTTCATCGCTACAAATACAGTTCGTATATTATAGAAATTGTAGATATTTCATTTTTACACCATCTTTAGAGTGCTTTAAAGAAAGTTTAAGTCTCTAAATCGTGGAGAATTCATTTTATCGGAATTTTTAAAGTGCTTTGAAAACTCTAAAAGTCACAACATGTATTCAAAATTAACTAAACCGCTTGCAAAACTAATTTACATATCAATGCAACACGACTTGGAGTATTTCGAAAAGAACAGATAATCCACTTTTACACGATCTGTCGACAGTTTTAAAAGTTCTATAAGTATCCAACATGTACCCACGATTGACCAGAGAGCTCATAAATCAACTTAACCCTCGATACACGTCGATTTATTGTGCATTTTAAATCGGAGTTTGACTAAAATTCCATCAAGCACCCACCAACCATTAGCAGCTATAGAATCTTGGGATAGACTCAAAAATTTCGTTCGCAGCGTCGATACGAAAAGCTCTCCGGTGAGAGCCACTAGAGCGTAGAGAATCTTTCAAATTTTCCGTTCGTCAATGGGGCGAGAGTCATTGAATGCTCCACAAGTGGCAGTGCAACAGAACGAAAAGAAGCTGTCGAGAAACGGAGAACGAGAGAGCGCGAGAGAAAGAGAGCTAGATACAGAAAGAAGGAAAGAGAGAGAAAGAGAGAGACACTCTGGAAGCGGGCTGCATCAGAAATGCTATGAACAAACATTATTACGACCGTATTTCACGCTCCGTTGGGCTAACGTTCCCCTAACTAAGCTCATTCCACGACAAAGCTTATGCACTTTCGAGGATTTCTGGGTTAAACTGCCTCCACCCCTAGCCGCACCCCTCGCTCCTCCTGGCCGCGTGCTCTCCCTGGCTGGCACTTCTTCTTTTTCATTTCCTTGGCAACGCTCGAGAACGCTCGGTTGCGCGAAAACGCCACTTTTCCTCATTTTTACCTTCTGCCCTGCTTTTTTCCGTTTTCCCCTCTTTTTTTTTGAGGCGTATCTCGCGAAGCTAACGCAGTAACAACTCGTCTCGCGCGGCTGTCGGCGATGAATTATGAGCTGGCTCCTGGATGCTCTCGCTGCGTCCTTTTATTCGGTTTCGTCGAGCCTGAGGATCTCTTCTTTCCCGTCGTGTGGAGTTAGGAAGGGTACGAGACGATTTTTTGGGCGTTCTTTACGTTACAACTTTTCTTTTGTAAGAGCTTGAGAAACTGCTACAGTTTTTCTGCTGCAGTTCTGAGAGTAATATCGGTAGACTGCGGATGTTTGTGCTATCTATGTATCCATATGAGGGACACATATTCATTTTGAGGAATGGCTGAATTAAAGAGTGTGATGTTTAAATGTTTAACAGATCATGCAAATTGTTCTTGAAGGTCTATTTCTTTATCGATACTAAAACGCAGAAGTTTTGGAAAGTAAGAATGAATACTTGCGTGAGGGTCCACGGATTAATTATTGGTTTATTCATGACTCAGAATATGAATAACGTTTTTAGATAATAGTACTGCATGTAATAATGTAGTTGGATTATCGCATTAGTAATTAAAACCGCGAAAATTGCTACTGTATCTGACCAAACATTTCACTACTTCAGAAAGTAGTTTAAGAATACCAAGAATGAAAGTTAAGTTATTATTTAAACAAGGGCTACTATTAAAGTCAAAGCACGCCCCTATTGCGTAGAATTTCATGCTCTAAACGCTGAAGGAGGTTAAAATACCGTACTGTTACTAGAAATGTTAATATTTTCATTTCTATGCAACCCTGTATGGCAGACCGAAAAAGGGTGCCATTGCAGTTGGAGATAAGAGTTGCATGATTTTCAAAATGTAAAAGGTATCAAAACTCCAAGATACTCTTATCTTAAGTAGAATTTCATGCTCTAAAATCTGGAGGAAGTTAGAAAGTCGTAGCTCCATCAGAAACGATAAAAATTGAGAATTTGTGAAACCTTACGATAGGGTCCAACCATGTAGCTTCTCAGTTAATTAAAAAATTGCTTTACCATAAACCAAAATTCTCTACAATTTTGAAAGTAAGTCTCTTCGCGTAGAATATCGCGCAGTATACGTTGAAGTAAACTAAAATCTCGTATCTTCGATACTAACCCCAAAAATTGCGATTTCATGTCAATAATGAAAATTCCCCAAAATAGACCTCCATTCTATTTTGTTGCGAATAGTGCAGCTGCAATAAATCATGTTCCATTTTAAAGTCGTTAGGAAAGTTCAGAGTCTACTCTGCTATAGTCTATCGAGGAAATCGAAGCTGGAGGATCGAACCGAACACGAGACCCTGGTCGTCCACGTCTTCTTTCCTCGCGAAATTAACCGTTCGCGTAACGTTCGAGTATCGCGAGCTCGTTAGCTCCCCTATGTCTCTAATTAGCCCAGACCGTCCATTTTGGCCCACTAATTATCCTCGTCACTTCTCCCTTTTCCGTTGCTCCTCGGAATTCACGCCGTTTCGCCTTACGTTTCGTGTCTTTGGTTGGCGGTGTACTTAAAATTCACAGAGGGTCCCTTGTTTCCGTCTGCAAACGCGAAACATGTTACCAAGAATTATTTAAATTATTCTACAACTCCGTGTTGCATCTTTGAAAGTGTAAAAAAGAGATTTCAGTACCATTCTATGGAATATTCATTTGTTTCTAAATTTTATTCAGTGACACTTTTCATATCAGAGTAAACACAATTTTTATTGTAAATTATTAGGGAGGCAATAAGTAATTATTTTTGTCTCATTACTATTGCTTAGGATATTCGAAGAATTAACCCTTTGCACTCCTAAGGCCAGCTGTACTCCCCAGGCACTTAGGGCGTTCTACTCCTACGGCCAGTGTTGCTGCCGACACATTTTCTCATTAACTTAATTATTAATTTATGTATGGTTATGTTTGGTTAATTTTTATTAAACTTTTAAGTTTCAAAAAATGTCGTATACTCTAACAAATTGCCAAGATTTTTTCGTGGTCATATTGTGCACCTCAGAAGTTTAAGAAAAAACTTGTTGGAGTTGATTACAAACGTATAGCAAAATTGCTTGGAGTGTAAAGGGTTAATAGTTGTTAACCCCTTCGAGGTTAAGCTTCTCACATTATTGATGATTTTGTTCACATTTAATAAATTCATCTTAAAGATGTTAAGTTAGACCAAATGTCAGAAGCTGATCGTCGGTTATTCATCAACGGCTAACAGTTGTTGTAATTTAGGGTAGTATTTTAGATGTTATTATTGTAACTTTATTAATTTTCCTACTACTGACTTCATGGAAGTTTAGATTGAAGCAAGTTTGGATAGAGCACGAATTCTGCGCGAAACTCTGTGCTCAGTCAGGTCGATGATGCGTTAAGTAGATGCGTTCCGTCGCTAGCCAGACAGGCACTAGCTGGCAGCGTTCGGTCTGAGATGCTGGAAGGACGGGCTGATCTCGCGTCATCGTAACTTGTCGATTATCTCGTTAACCCTTGGCTGAATCTTTGAGCAGTGTTCTGCTTTTGTGTTTGCGATAAAGACATGGTTGAACCGTGGCCACGATTTTAGTTAAATTTGCGAGCAAACCTGATCGACCTCCAACGACAATTAACCCTTTGCACTCCAAGCAGTTAGGCTATACATTGGTGTTTTTTCCAAGGAGTTTTTTCTTGTACTTCTGCAGTGTACGATATGACCACGAAAAAATCTTGGCAATTTGTTAGATGACACGACTTTTTTTTCAAACTCCAAATTTTTAATTTTTCAAACTTTAACGTTTATATACTACGAATTAGGATAAGAGTAGAATAAACATAGAAAAGTATAAACATCTGTTGACATTGATGAAGGAACTCATATTATCACTTTTATCTATAAATGTTAAAATATGGGCAATAATAATGGCCGTAGGAATAGAACGCCTGTAAGTGCCTGGGCAGTATAGCTGGCCTTAGCAGTACAAAGGGTTAATATACAAAATACCGAAATACGCTAATAATGGCTTCTCTCTGTGCGATCCTCCAGAAAGGCGTGCTACTACAGTGGCTCGTCTGTTTTACGGCTTACTAACTATTAGTTTCTTTAACTTTTTTTATTATTAGCTACGGTGTTGGACAAAATAATGGAAACATTGCTTATAAGTCGTGTATTGTATAGTTGAGATCAGTATACGATGCAATCGTATTTATAGAATGGTATAATATCCCATTGAACATTATTCAGGATTTATTATCCTAATTCAGATTGCAGTAGACGTCAATGGTGGCCCTACATGATATTAATAAAGAATTTTCTTAATGTATGAAATGTTTCCATTATTTTGTCCAACCCATGTACATTATTTTTAATAAAATGTTTTATATTAGTACAGTAGGGCGTTGATTATCCGAACTGTAATTAATAACAGAATGACTCACACTGTAACTAGATCTCGCATAAGAATGACAATTTTATTTTAGAATGGTAAATATATAATGATACATAATTAAATGCATATTGTTATTTGTGACAATTTTAGCTCGTTAGTGACGTCAGATGAACAAATTTTGGATGACTCGAGTTCGGATAATCGGGGTTCCACTGCACTTGACATCTAGACTGCAGTGGAGTTTTGCATCTAGGCCAGCCACGGTAAAAGATTTAAAATCCCAATTGGAAGTTTACATGAATCTTTCAATAAATAATAAAATCTAGGTCACACGAACGATTTGAAGAAAAACGTTCGTAAATAAATTTTGTCCACTGTGTCCGTGCGGAGGACGACTGAAAAATATTCGGTCCGAATTCCCCGGACATGGAAATAATTAATATAAGTCGCGATTGATCGCAAAATTTGTTCACTGTTTCCGTGCGGAGGAGGACTGGAAAATATTCGATTCGAATTCCCTGGACGCGGATATAATTAATATAAATCGAGATCGATCGTAGCTATCTTTCGTCGCGATCTCGAATAATCGAAAGCCGGGGTCGGAACACCGTTGGCAATCTCGTTGGAATTTTTCCGGTTCGATTTAAAGCGGCCGTAGCCTGGCGAACCCTCCGATATTGGATCATCGATTTACGATAGCTTAATCTGATCAAGTCTTTCCGGGTTGAATTATTCCGCGGGATTAATTAGCCGTTCGGCCGGCCGATAAAGTTGAACGCGCAGTTTCGCGTGGCATAATGAGCCTCGGTTCACCGCTGACGTGTGCCGTCGCTCCATTAAACCTTTCGATGCGATGGTTCGCCGTCGAAAAGTGTCAATCGATCCCTCGAATCGCGACGATTCTTCCCGTTCATCCGATCGAGGCGAAAATTGACACGCCGTTCGGAATTTCTGCGTTGCAAGCGCGCGGAGCGTGCGATAAGTAATGAGTACGTGATTGTAAAACTTTCATCTTTCGTCGATTAAGCTATATTTTTTATTGTGCAATTTCTCGACGTCTGTGATCTTATTTCACCCGTGCATACGGTTTTCTATTGTGTTCTTTATATAATTCAGCAAAAAAATTTAAAGAAAAACACAGGTATAATTGTTACACGTTATTTACTAAAAAAAGAGCAAGCAATAAATGCTGTATGTTGCTCGTAAATTCTGCAACTTCCACTGAGGAAATTTATAACTTCCTGTTATAAATAACCAGAACATGATGTTAATTGCTGTTCCGAGAATATGCTTTGAAATAAAATGTTCATTTACGGACAGAATAAATGCGTAAATGTAGAAGCACTGTATTTTAAAAATATATCATTCTACACATAGAATTACAATTTTATAACGAGAATTCTCATTAGTCCTTCCTCGCCGCGTGTAACATAATAATTCTAAATGTGTGTACTTCTGTATTTGTAGAACACAAATGCGGGAGTAAGTGCTTGAAAGAGGTTCTCGAAATTTTGTTTACAATGACTCACAAAACTGATTAAATGTACCGCATAATTGCTTTAACCTGTTTATTGCAAAGGCAACAGACTAATTACAAATGTTGGGGGTGTACTTAAAATTTAAAATTGTTGCGTGTACCAATGCCCTGGAGAAGTTTTAAATTAAGAAAGGTTGTAACAGTGGATTCGTTTAATCAATTTCGTGAGTCACCGTATTTATAACCAGTCTAAATCTCCAACATACGCTTTTATTGTTCACACAGGTATCCAGAAGATCGAGAAGACCATTCAGCCACCGATTCTGCGCTCGATAAAGGGTGGAAGAGTCAGCCCGACGATCGAAAATCTCAATGGGATGCTAAAAGAGGATCATGAAAAGCGAATGCTGGTCGAATCGCGAAAAAACGAACTTTCTGGCTGACGTGTAGAGAGGTGGAGGGAGGCTATATTGGCCTTTAAACGTTCTGGAGGAAAAGCTCGCGCCGCTTGCGGCCCCGATTGAAATCCCTGGCACTGGTTCAAAGTCAGGCTTAACTGCTGCCGCGACGTTGCAAACGGCCCCTTTATATCGTCGGGAAAGAGCCCTATTTCGTTTCCCGCCCCTTTTGTCCCTATGAACAACGACCTCCGGAATCCTTTTAGTTTCACCACCGTATTAATTCTTCGGGATTCCTTGCACCTGATCGAATCCTTTAATACTGATATACTCATCATATCCTACTCAACTATTGCCATATTAATCTTTAACATTAGATTTACGGAACCCTCAATTTGAAGGATTACAAATCTCGAAAACGAAAAAATAAATAAACCGCAGTATTATTTCTTGGCAATTTATGCTGGCAATTATTAATGAAATGATATGAATATATACCCAAATTCATTTCCCTCACAGTCCCCTAATTTCAAAGATCTGTATATAGTATATCTATTTTTCCGAAAACCCGTCAAATTGTCGACTTGAATTTTATGGTTAATAGTGATAAACAAGCTTTGTTCATGAAATAATTACGCCAATAAAATTCACAATCACTACATAATCTACTGAGTCACGTTGTGAGGTCCTTAGAAAGCAGATACCAAGAATAATAATGCAGCGGAGATATCTTTCCTGCTCAACTCCCGTTATCCTCAAATACGCCGGAGCAATGTAAGTAAATATCAAACGGGTCTATCGCCTAAGTGTTTGTTTTATCATGTGTTTTGCTTCAATCAGAAAAAATTTATGTTTATAAAGGTCTATTAATATTGTATAATTAAATTAATTATATTTTATTTCTGAATTAAATAATTAAATTTGTAAAGAAAACACGCATTTTTACTGACACCCGTCAGTATGACGTAAATTTACTGTTAACGTGATGTCTGTCATGGAGTGATACCAGCGCCTTAAATTTTATTTAATTGTAGAAGAATTGATTTAGGCACAATTCTGTGCAAATTTGACGTTGCAACCAAAATGTGAGAACATAAGTGTACGATTGAATGCTTAAATATTTTTTTCTTCAAGATTTATATTAAACGCAGTAATTTATATCGAGTCTGACTAGGAGTGACTGCTTTCACTGTGACAATTCAGCGTTAACAGGTTGACTGCCACAGTGAAAACATCCACCACTAGTCAGACACCATATAAATTTCTAATTTCTATATAAATCGTAAAGGAAAAAAGTGTTTAAATACTCAGTAGTGTACGTACGTACCTATATTAGTGTTGCAATGTTAATTTTGCTCAGAATATGGTAAAAATCAATAATTATGGCAGTCAACGTGTTAATAGTGTCTACGATTATGAATAGATTATTATCCCCTTTTCTTTTGTTTCTATGTGTTACCCAATGTGTTTGGAATTCCTAGCTAAGCTTTTCCAGTCGTCTTCACAACGTTGATCACATCTCACCTATTTTTCAGATATCTGGTTGGTCGAATCTGTATCAAAGGTGAAATTTTTATCTCCACTGTATTCTTCACAAGGAACTCCTAACCAGTACGTCAATCTACGTACATGATCTTCTTCACATTCACCTATCTACTCAAGCTAATATAACCTGATCCCCTGGTCCCACCTGATCCTTTCATTAAATACCAACCCTTTCGTTCTAATTCAATCCTCTCTAAAATTAATTCCTTCCAATTTGTAGCCTCTTTTACACTGGCTGTCGATTCGTTTATTGTTTCTCGTAGCCCTCAACTCTTTGTGCCTCGTGTCAAAGTAATATCGCACTCTGGAGTTATATTTTGCAAGAGGAAATTGTATCCAACCTTCACTGCGTATCAACAATTTCAACGTACCCTTCGATGTTGAAACTCAACGTCGATAACCGCGTTTGAAGAAAAATAATAACGCGACGGATTAATCGTCGACGGTATAAAGCTTCCAATTTTCCACAGGGATGTTAATTTCACGCGTGTCGCGTGCTCGTCGGGAGCGCAAACCTTCCGATAATTGAATTACTCGGAGAACAGCTTTCGACGCTTTCGTTTTCGATAGCGATCACTCGGCACAAAGCGACGCGCGCTCGATTCCACTGTGTTTCTGTGTATCGACAGCTTCGATGGATGATTCACTGCGATATAGATTCGTTCCCGGGCCCTCGACTCGATCGCTTTCGCGACTGGTCCCTCTGCGAATCGAGCTTTTCACTTCCGAATCACTGGCCCGCGCCGCGCCGTGTCGTTGAACGAAATGGATAAACTGATAAATCCACCGAACAAATTAATCATCTCTGTTGTATATTAAAAAGCAAACCGCTCGATTATTACACGGTATGACCCGTTTGTTTGTTCCCCGTTCGTTATTTGTTGCGAATGCACGGATATCAATTCGTTGTTCGTTAAGTTTTGTAGATACAAAGCAGCTGTTCATACATAAGTTCTTTGGTTGGAAGAGACAATTGTGAATGTGGGAATCATTTATTTTTGGATTATTATTATAACCTGTTAGTAGGGTTATTTCTCTCAGGTAGTACCTTATATGTGACTGTATAATAATGGAATATTAACACGTTCGCTGCCGTGACGGTCACCGGTGATCGACGTATAGAATTTTATTTATTTAAATACTTACCGATTTGATTAAAATATTGAATAGACTTAATATCGTCGAAAGAATAGAAGGCCAAGCCTTTGCATTTTAATAGTTACATATTTTTCTTCTTCGTGATTTGTGTTTGGAATGGTATATTATAGTATGTCCGTATATCTTATGAAAGTAAGCGGATACAGTTTGTTGAAAATCAAATTCGCTATACCTCGAAAACAAAATCAAAAAGGACATATGTTTATAGGAATATTTTTGTTGCTTTGATATGCTGAAGTCAGCATTTCATCCCACTTATTCTGAGACACTCTGTATATGCTATTTGGAACGTTTATAGTATCTGACACTTTAATAAACAATAATAAGTCACTGAAGTATATGAATCTCTAATTATTTTGTGCAGTGAAGAATTTATCTTACAATTAGTGTATGATCCCAGGAAAATTAAATCCCTGACTGTCCAATCGAAGATCCCACAATACATCTCGATGTTTCACAAGCTCCTCAATTATCCTGACAGGAGAGTCGCGTTGAATTTTAAGAACTCGGTGAACGCTCGCGATTAGATTCGTCGGGTTAACAGGGGACGAGCATTTAATTTTCGTGAATGAATCAAGTCGGTCGTGCAGAGGGCGAGTGACAGTAATTATCCGGTGACAGTCGGCGGGGCTACGTATGAAGTATACCGAGTCACGCGCCATCTTAATGCCGCAAATTCTCTGCAGCATTTACATCCGTTTCCCTTTTGACTACGTGCTCGAGGAACCGGCGCTCGACTAGATGCCGACAAAATGTGCAACGATGCTCTTACGGACCCTCGGAGAACGTTTCGAGATCCTGTAAATGGGCGTCCCTTATCCGAGGCGACGGACTCGCGAAAATTCACGGGGCCCTGAAGAAATTAGTCCGAACTCTAAATGGTACCGATGCAATTCTGGAGAACACTTGGATAATGCTGTTTTCCTACTTCTAACACTGTATAAATAATACCATAAGAAATCGATTCGAAATAGATGAGTACAAAGGGAATCCGAAGATCGATGGATTTCTTATTTTCCTTCAGATCAATTTTTAATCGTCACGGGAGGTTAACACGTTGAACGCTGTGACAGTCATCAGTGACCGACACCTCAAATTTAATTTAATTACATAATTATTGATTGTTGCAAAATTCTGAGCAGACGTCATACTGAAACAATAACGTACGAATAGAGGAACACGCCTAAGTACTGATATTTTGTTTTCTTTACGATTTATATAAAAAATAGTAAATTATATAATGTCTGATCAGGTATGGCCGTTTTCATTGTGGCCTTCGACGTGTTTAGAGTTTATTAAAAAAAAATTATGATCCTCGAACGCTCTTTTCCAGCCAAAGCAAAGCTTTCGAGGTACGTGATAAAATCGTGGTTTATCGATCGTTAATGAGCCACGATCGGAGGCAGTTTCAATCGGTCCCAGCTTTCCACTCTAAATTTTTCAGTGGACCTACTTTGAACTCGCGATCGGCAATCATCAACGACGCTACGTTAGTAAATTCTTCCTCGTCCAGCAATCCGCCGTGAAAATTCTCAGGCTCGCAAATAAGTACTCGGTTGGCCTCGTTCGAGAATCGTTACGGTGTCTGAACGAAGCCATACTGCAGCGGACGATGGCTGCAGGGCGAAATTCAAAAGTGCACCGTCGCTGCTCCAGGAACCAGGAAAAAGAGACGTATAGAGCGGTAGAGTGGGGGGAGAGAGGGCAGAAAAACAGACGAAGGACAAAAAAGTGGATTGTGAAAAGAGATGGGACGAGAAGTTGGTCAGAGACGGACGCTGAACTTTCGGTGCCCCGAACTAACCTTTCCGGAAAAAAGTCTAATTTAGACTGGCGACTCTAAACCCTCCGGAGAATGGTGAAAATATTTTTCGAGGGTTAAAGCATTCTCTTCTATTGAACGAGGTGCTGCGCGTTGGTAAATAATGCCAGGAGCAGCTTAAATTGGATTGAAATGCTCCCTTGTTTTGAGGGAGGACTTCGGGACAAGTACAATTGAATTTTGTTCACTTCGGGTATCTTATGATAAATCTGCAATATTTTTATTCAGACTGAGGCATTGTTTCTCTTTGAAGAAGTGCGAATCACATTCAGACCTTTCTTTTTTTCTGCAAGGGACGCTTCAACGAAGCGTAATTAAATTTTTTCTGGCAGGTTGAGCGCCACAGTGAAAGCTGCATTACCTAGTCACACATGTACTTACTTGTTTTAAATACAGATCATGCAGTATAATATATTTTGCTCATTCTATCGTGCAAATTGTATTTTAACACGTTCACGGCCCCGGCCTTTCGAATGGTCCCCGTTCAGTCTAAATATCTACATTAATAAACCATAAACTGCACAGGGAGAGGTGCCGTGGTTGCTATGAAAATTTAAAAAAAGTTGGTGAGAACGCTCGAAAGAAAGCGAAACAAGTTCGCCACGAGTGCAATATTTGTAAAAAAAACTTATTGTTTGGAGTGTTTCGAAGAAAGACATACACAATAATTTCTCCTTTTTGTAGAAGATATACTGTATTTTTCAACTCGTAATAAATTGATTTTACATACATCTTAAATAAAACTTATTCAACATTAATTGTACCTATCTATCGAGCATGATGCACGCAGCAAAACTGAACACCGTCCATCATGTATGATGCACGGGACGTAGCAGAACCGATCAACGTGCATCACATACGATGCACGGGACGGCGAACGTGTTAATGCTTTTCAAAATTTTTTAAAAGTCGGTAGTGATTTATACATGTTGAATTCATAGATCTAGTGTTACAGGAGGGACATACATATTAGATCTGACAACTTTTTTTAGTTGGAAAATGCTACAATGGATATATGAATAATTGAGAACAACAAATATGACATAGTGGGGTGTAAAAATTAAAGATACTTTTTAAAAATGATAAATCAATTTGTAAGTGGTTTTGTGACTTTAAACGGCGGACTTGTTACATTGAAATATTAGTAGAAATCATAAATGTTTCAGCAAGCTCTGAATGAATGTATGAAAAAATTTGGCTTTTGTAAACAATCCCTTTAAAAGCCAATTGACTACGAAAGAAGTATACGTACGTCCTGGAAAAATAATTTCCTTCTGAATGTTATAGAAAATTCCCAACTTCTGTTTGAGCGTCAGTGTAAATAACAAACGAATGTACATGATGATAAGGATAGTTAATAAACGAACCATTCACAAAGATAAAAGAACGTATACCTAACAAAACTAACAAACTTACAAATCACCAAAGTAACATACACACACACACACCTAAAAAAAATTCATCAAAAGTCCCACACCCTCATAAAACTCTCAAAAAAGTGAAACTGGTCCAGTGATCCGGGATCAATAAAAATTAGGCGAAAGAATCAACAGAAACAGTAGTTGGAAAGCGGGGGTAGTTTCTTAAACAATCGTCCGGCCGTGATACAATTTAATTAACCCCCGCGTGGTGGCGTCCCTGGCTGGAGGTCGAGGGGGTTGGAAAAAAGGTAACCGAGTGGCTCGAGAGCATAAAGCACAAGGGAGGAAACGGCGGATAGAGAGACGGAACGATGGGAATTGAGGGGCGAGGGATGGAGAACGGTACAATTCTGTGCGGCATTTAGTGTCGGGGAGGGTTGCCCGTTTTAATCAACTTTGCAAAAATATTCCCGCCGTTTGCTGGCGCAGTCATTAGGCCGAGCTTGATTTCCCACAAGGTCGCTCTGTTGTATTCCTCTACGGTGTTTAGCTTCAACGTGGCTGAGCCATTTTTAAGCCAACAGCTGGTCCGTTCAAGAAACCTTTGTCTGACCACTTCTCCTGAATCTCAATTTTTCTTTTATACATCTTTTGTCAGCCCTGTGTGCTCGATAGTTCACGTGGCATCGATAGTTTGCGTACATGTTTCAACAGCTGCAGTTTTGAAATGGCATTGTATGGGCACCGAAACTGGCTCCCTCAACGATGTTACTCGTTTAATTGAACACACTAAAAAACTGTTGAACGTTGTCCGACCTTACATTTTTTACAGTAATTAATTTTTCAAATTGTTTTCGATTATTTTGATTTCAAAGGTATTCGACAGGTTTTAATTTGATTTCAATTTTAAATGGCTGATTTCGAGTGATTAGATATTTTATGCACCCACTTATTTTTGTATGTAACGGTTGTTTAATGTACAGATATTGCTTTAAAAGATAGAAGTTAAAAACAAAAAGATTTCTCCGAAAGTAAAAAAAAAGTATTCCTGAAATATAAGGCATGCAGAAAATTGTATGATATACTGTTGATTATATATGTACCTAACTAAAATAAGTAAATATTATTATTGTTATAAAGCTCTAACTTTCCTGGTATGGGAAATTAACCTCTTCGCTAAACTATCTATTAAAATAAAGTTGAACAAGGACATGTGCAGAGTTGTGCATAGAAGTGAATTAAATAAAGCAACGTTAAATACGAGAATGGTAAGTGATGAAAGCCACCATGGAAAGAATAAATAAAGTACCGATGACATAATAAATTAAAAAGGTGTCTCTCACTTTAGCATTTCCTTGAAAATTTTTATATTCTGCTACTTCGAATAGATGTCTGTAACTTGTGCATTATAAATACATTTATTGATCGTATAGATTGACGTCAATGCACTGCAAACTTGTAAATATTTCATTTCAACATTACTTAGTCGCAGAACCGCATATTTAGGTCATTTTTATAAGGTTTGATGGTCTTCTCTTAGTGGTACGAACGGACAAATTTATACGGTTTTTCTCTAAAGACGATTGCGATCGATAAATAAAGGACTGGAACTAAACACAGAATTATTTACTAAATTATAAATACATAAAATACTTTGCACAAAATTACAGTCCGAAATCCCATGAAATTTCTTCAAAGCACATTAATTAACACGTTGAGCGCCGAAGTGGAAAATCCTGCAACGAGTCAGACACGTGAAAATGGCTTTTCGTTCACATATATCATTGAATATATAAATATTTGCCTGTTTATTAATATATTCCTTAATTTATACTATCATTGTAGCATAAATGTTATTCAAAATTTCATAGGGGTAATCAGTTATTTGATGAAATTAAAATTGATAAGCGGGCCACCGGTGGTGCACGCGGCACTCAATGTGTTAAGAACGTCTTTACATGGATAACATGTGAATTCGATCATGAATAATATTACTAAACGAAAGTTTGACAGAGCTAGCAAGAAACCAGTATGATTTAAAATTCGTTTCGTCTTCTACTCTCATATTCAAAGAGAGAAGAAGTTTTTGAAGAAATAATAAAGAAGTTATCTGAAGGATGGAGCATTGTTACAGAAAGAACTCGTCAATGTATCGTCTACTAAAGGCAGCGGTAAGTATTTCTATCCACTGAAGAATAACTACAAAAACCACATTATTCTTGGAGTGATCTGATACAGTCATTCTACATAAAACTGTAAAGCACAGTTTTGACCAAATACAATGTAGCAGTGAACGTACAAAAATACACAGTACACGTTTCTCGACAGGTTGAAAAAGAATGAAGAAATTCCGTGTGGCGCGTGCACACACAAAATGCTCCACCGTTGACAACGGAAACAAATGATTGAATTCCGTGCTGGGGACGATTTCCAGTACTGCAGAATTCTTCGAATCAGCCGTCGAGCTGTTCCATTTTAAAGGCAGAATTCCCAGTCGCTGACAAGCTGCAAAAAAATGACTGAATTCCGTGTCCGCGGCGATTAAAAAGCAAGAGCTTGTTTTCAGTGCGGAGAACGCGCACGTTAGCGTGAAAAGAAAAACGGTCGAGTTAATCATCCGGCGGGGCGGGGGTGGAAGTTTCGCGTTAATCGGACGCGTTATCGGTTGCTCGATGTTTTCACTCCGTCGGAATAAATTTCCAGCAGTCGCGTCGGCTGGCGAATCGGCGGATCTCGAGCACGGAGCCAACTCGGCGATTTATCGACGCCGGTAATTAAAAATAATTTTCAGGGCTCGCGCGATTCAGAGCGGCGGCGGCGCCGTCGACGACGACGTCGACGCTTCACGCGCACTCCCTGTAATCCGGTTAGCAAATTAATTATTAAATTCATTTCCTAATTAGGTAATTACCGAGAGCACTCGAGCGTGCCGCCTCAACTTTTCCTCCAGGAACAGCCTGCTGCCAACCGTTGCTTTTACATCCCTCCCGACCCGCCGCTCCTAGAATGGACTAACACGTTTTCCCTTATTTTTACGCCGTCGACAGCTTCCGTTGCGCTTTTCCCGCACCTCCGCGAAGATTGGTCGATGATAGTGAACTGTATGCAAATACGGCAGAGGCACCGAAGTGTTCATTTTGTTGTTACGATGAATAATAAACGCGAATTATGAGGAGAGTGAAGAGACTTTCATTTGATAAGTGAAAGAATCTTCAGACAGTATATTTTTGTAGCTATCAGATAGTACTCGCGAAATGGGGAAAAAAGTTCTAATAAACATGAGTCGAAAAATGAACCCTTTGCACTCCTAAGGCGAGCTGTACTGCTCAGGCATTTACAATTAGAGGCGTTCTACTCCTACGACCAGTGTTACTGCCCACATTTTATTATTTATACATAAAAGTGTTTAGATGCATTCGTTCATCAATGTCATCGGATGTTTGTAAGTTTCTCTGTTTATTCCACTCTTATCCTGATTCGTAGTATATAAACTTTAAAGTTTGAAGAAAGTCGTATAATCTAACAAATTGCCAAGATTTTTTCGTGGTCATTTTGTGTAACCCAGAAATCTAAGAAAAAACTCCTTGAAGTTGACTACCAACGTGTGACCTAATTGCTCGGAGTGGAACGGGTTAATATTGGCGGAGGTATAAACAATTCTTCGTTTTGGGTAAAGCACGCGATTCTGTGGTACGAAAACGTGAAGCATGTGTGGAAATGGGAAGAGGACACGTAAAAAGCTTGCAGATTTTGCAGTTTACAGCATTCTCTTTTTATCTTCATTAAGAAGAAGAAAAGGTAACGAAACGAACAATTGTTTACAACTTCGATAATATTAATTTTTCGACTCATGTTTGTTAGAACATTTTCCTTCGAGTACTATCTGTCCTTGAGGTTCATGAATAATTTTTTTAACACCCTGTATATAAAGTGAAAAAGAATATTTAACAAATTTATTTATCTTATTTTATTTTCCGTTTGACTTACAATCAGTGTGTCTCTAATCAAGTTTGACACAAAATTTTCTGACCTCCTCAGGAACGAATTTATTAAAATTGAAAAAAGTTATTTTACCTTTTTCGTAAAATGTATTCGTTCGATATGAATTCGTGGCTATTGAATCGTAAAAATGAATTATAATTAAAATAACTGAAATGTACATTCTGAACATACTCCCAACGCCATAAAAAAAAAGAAATAGAAACTATTAAATGACGAAAACAGTTTAACAACGAACTGATGAAACACGATATGATATGAAATTCAATATTCATTTGATTACGTAAAAGCAATTATCGAATAATCTAACCGAGAGCGAAATAATCTGAACGGTCGATTATAATGCGAAATAAAAATTGAAACAAAATATCGAAAAGTAATAAATAGAAATCTGAAACAAGTTGTACCGTTGTACATAGTCTGAATTGACTTTCAAATGAGACCAATAGCTGTTTATTTTCCATCTGCTATCAGATATTTTAACACCTCTACGCACTACCTTTCTGAAGTATCATATGAACAAATTTTTATTCAGACAAACTCCCAGTAAAAGCGCCTGTAAAAAAAAGAAAATGAACAGACAGGGACAAAAAGGGGATAACAATAGTCGTTGTACAATTAACTTCAACTCTGCCGTTAACGAGATATCGTTTCCTGTGGCATACCTCGCTATTCTTGTCAAATTTTCCAGCTGAACCCAGCGGTGTCGGCGGGTCGAGGGAAATCGTAACTTTCAATCTGCCTACCGAAACCGTATGCAATTTTTCCAATTTGCCTTCTTTCGCGCCGAGTTTTTCGGTGCGTGGAATTCGGCCGACAGCGAAAGAGTTTCAGTTGTAATTCACCGGCTTCCCGGCATAATTAAATCCAGGAAAATTGACAAAGTCGTACGGTTTCCTCGGGCAAACCCATCTAGACAGAATGTTCGCCACCGCGAACACTCGGGGCTCGGCGGATGGAATTTTCTGGCGTTTTGATCAAAGAGGTCGCGGAACGACGAGTTCTAATGAGCCCGCTAGATACTCGAGTCGCGATTACGTGTCTCGAATTCGGTAAAATCGACGACAACCGACCGATCGTATCGTTCGCTGTCCATCGGGACCCTGGCGAAAAAGCTAACGAATTTACGAGGAACTCCTTCCAACAGACGAGATCAAGAGAACGAAATGGAAATTTTAGCATATCTTTTTATTTGGGTCTTTGGATGGAATTTTAAACTAAAGTTCCATTAGTACAGATTGCGATGAAGGTTTGGCAACTTTTGCGCTATTCAATTGTCTATTTAACGGTGCATGGATGTTGTGCATTTCTTTTATTTCAAGATGTCAAAGAAACGTGAAGTATTCGTGCCTCTATAATTTTCTTGCACATGCGAGAAAAACGTTCGGTTGGTATAGTTCGTTTGCTCGATGTCGAAAAATCTGTGGTTTTAAAAGCTATTAAACGTTTCAAGAAGCAAGGTGTGTGCGAAACCTCATATGTTTACGGAATCGTTAAAGCAAGATTTAGTGAATGCGTGGAACGAAAGAGATGAAAATACGCTGGGCGCATCGGTCAATCAATTCCAAAAGCGTCTTAGAGCCTGTATCAAAGCAAACGGCGGTTTCTTCGAAAACGAACTTGTCTGAATAAAATTTTATGCTTTTTCCAATGTTGTTAGTGTTTCCTAGTGTTTGTTAACAAAAATTTTGTTAGAAGACTACTGTCTAAAAAATTGCCAAACTTTCATCGCACCCTGTACATCGTGCATTTTATTTTATTATTTAACTTGCGTCGGTTTGTATTAAGCAACGAATCACAGAAGCTGTAGAAGTATTCAAGGAGCAATTAAAAGCCAGATTTTTGCGAATTGTAGTCGAAATGAAAATAAGGAATAATTATTCGTAACGTTCTTTTATTTGTACTCATTAAAAACTTCAGTTCTGAACCATATAATACGGTCAGTACTTTTCGAATTATTTCTTCGAGCAAAGTGATAAAATTTTATATCAAATAACTGTGAAATGAAGTAATATACTGCTCGACATAATATTAGATATGATATTATCATAAAAACGCTCAGACCTGCTAAAAGCAGAGATGGGCTATTAAACTCGTTTACGAACTGCGACATAATACTATTTTACTCCTCCTCGAATGGAAGCATAGAATAGCACATTTCTTCGAAAGCTTCGTTTTCGAAAAAGTCAAGTTCGGAAATTCTTCAGGTGTTCGTGCATTTGTTACACTCTTGTTTGAACCGATTACTGTATACATTGTTCAGTAGAATTTATCCCACGGATTTTAACTCTGCAAGGGCACCTGTGGTGACCGACACCTCATATTTTATTTAATTAAGTAATTATTTATTATCACAAAATTCTAAGCAAATTTCATACTGAAACAGTAGCGTAGAAACAGAGGAACACGATTGAGTACTCAAATCTTTTTTTCTTTGTGACTTATGCAGGGTTTGAGTTTCCGTTTAATTTATTTCTATTGATTAAATGTATTCTTAGAAGTTTCTAGAATACTCAAAAAGTCAGTTGTTGTGTTGTCCTGTGAATTAACAGTGTGTAAAGAAAATCGTAGTGTGTTCAATTGTGTTATAAAAACGAGTTATTCTTCGAAGCTTATTCTCTCTTTCGAAAACCGCTCATATTGAGAAGCTAGATCCTACATTTATATAAAAAGTAGTAAACTATATAGTGTCTGGCTAGGTATGGCTGTTTCCACTGCGGAACTCAACGTATTAAAGCCAATATTTTCATTATATTGCACTAATGAATTTTCATTTTTGGACCTCTCAAGATACCTTTCGCTTTCGAGAAAGGATGAGCATCCTTCTATAATTAAAGCAACACGATCGTTCCTAAAGAATTGTTGCACGTGTCGAAAATGCGTTTCGCTAAATTTGCGAATTCACGTTTGATCGACGCAGGGGTAAACGAAAAAGGCTGGACCGTTTTATTCGCGGACGCAAAGCGCACAAACATCTTTATGATTCTGCGGAATAATGGACGAGGCTGTAAACGTGGATGGGCTTAGGGTTTATTGTCGTCGCATTGTAACGCTCGGTCCGTCTTTCATAAAACCGGATAAACCGAATGATTAAAATTCCTCTCTGCTCCCGCATCTCCTGCTCTCCCGTTTTTTTTTCTCGGAATTTTACGTTCAATTTTGTTGGAAAATATGGTCCAATTCTATGGACTTAACCATGAATCCTGAGTCGGCTGATTTCTGAAGTTTGCTTCTGTAAGGTTCACAGAGAATTACAAATAGTCAACAAATTCTACGGCTAATTTTTGGAATGTCAAGTGCAACAATAGGACAGATTCTTAACACTTTGACAGCCTCTAATATTTTGTTAGCACTGACTTTTCGATATTTTTGCGAGAATACTTAAGTGACTAAGCCAGTGATGGCCACTGGAGCTGAGGCCTCCCCCCACTCTAGGTCCATTCCCCTCGTTTCAGTTCCCCCAGTTTGCTCCTCGTTCCCCCTAGGTCCATTGTCGTCACAGGTCACAGTCTATATGAGGGAAATGGACCTAGAGTGGGGGAAGACCGCAGCCCCGGTGGCCATCACTGTTTTAATTGAACGAATGAGTACACTCTCTGTGCTTAATTTGGAAATAAAATAAGGAAGTCGCTGAACGTCTAAAGATTTTAACTGAAGAGTTTTATTTTTATAGTCAAATATTGTAACTAAGTTTTTCTTATATTATTGTATATTATATCTACATTTTATATGCATATAGCGGTGGCTATCACTGGACTAAGCATTTACATTATTTTCTTTATGCTGAATATTCTACAATTTCCACTTTATTACTACTTGAAATATTTATTTGTTTTACACTGGTTTATTCGATTGAATATTATCACTTACACATGACAGCGGCTATCAAAGTATTAATGATTGTGGAGGTGTATTAATATACAGGTACTTGTGTAACTTATGGTTTAATAAAATCGTTTGACACTTGAAAACACAGGGTGTACGTCAAGTCCTGGAATTTTGATAATGAACTTACAGGGATTATGATAACTACATAAGGGGACACAAGAAATGCTCATATCTTGAATAAGAAGAATTTTAGCACGAATGTTTACATGCCCTTTCTTCAACCTTAGAAAGAATAGAATAGCTCCCCAAAATTTGATCACAGTTTTCTGAAACGCCATGTATGTAGGTCAATAATTAATGAGCGACTTCGCGTAACAGTTTCTCTTAGCTGTCTGTTAATTACTGAACCAGATGCGCATAAATCGTGCTAGAAAGTTTCCTGAACGGTTACATCCTACTTGCATGCTCGCTGAAAGAACTCGATCCATTAAATCTCGCTAACGATACCGTGGAAAATGATACTTTAAACGAGTACACCTCATACGAGAAGCGCCAATTGTTCTCTTACGACTGCGTCGGATAATTGGTACCTGTTACTTCTCCATTGCAACACCAGACGAATCGGGTAGCGATTATCAGTCCAAAAAACGATTCTAGATTTTTCTGTCTGAATGATTCCACCCACGTCAATAGTGTAATGAGTAGACTGCGGATGTTTATACAAGTATACATTCTTAGAATTCAATATTTTTCACGTTAATGCAGATATAGAAATGAAGCTTTGACAAAACTATAGTTTGTTCTGTAAACATTTAGAAAAATGTGCTTTTTAGTTTTTCACGATTTTAATAGTGCGTTTCTCAGATATGTTAAATTGCATAAACATCCGCAGTCTAGTAATGAGTAAAGTGTGAAGGTTCCGTTTTCTATTGCCTTGAGTACAGGGTACATGGCATAATGTGATTAGGTTAATTTAATTTTTAACCTTCAATCATGTCAACGCGTCGAATACCACAGTGAGAAGATACTACAACAAATAGAACACAATGCCTTGCTTTCCTATATAAATTGTTAATATTCGAACATCTTTCCTTAGTCAGTGGTACAGTCCATGCTTTATATTACTTCTGTAAAATAAAGATTTACGTAGAATTGTAGCATAACGAAAAAATTAAGTTACTTAATTTCGTGCCGTTGTAGACCAGCTAGATGAGTATTCAAGAATGTCCTTAAATTACCTTCATATGCTACATACATATAATATACACTAAATCAGAGCTGGCCATCCGGAGCGACTCTTGGCACCGTCCTACCCCCACTCTGCGTCCATTCCCCTCACTTAATAAGAAAATAAAGACGCAAGCTCTAGATAAAACTGATATCAAATATACAAAAATTATTATTCTTATTACATCACTGTTTCTTGAGAAATCGTAATTATCAACAATCACCAATGTCTTGGACGTCACACCCTGACCGTAACCTATGTGAGGGGAATGGACGCAAAGTGGGGGCAGGCTGGAGCCAGGCCTTGCTCTAGTTAGCCATCTCTGCTGTAAATTATCCTAAAAGAAAGGTACTTGTACTCCATAGCTATAGTACACAGGATGTAAGAGATTCCAATAATTCCATCATAAAAGCGGGTAGCAGGCTTTTTAGTCGAATTCGACAGAATTTGGGCGATTTCGTGGCGGAAGTTCCGGGTTTCGGAGTAATTGGCACGGACTAATAAGCGGCTTCGGGTCGTCCGGAACGTCTTCAGCGTACGCGTGCAGTCACGTGCACGTGCGTGGAGGACATGCAGACAGGAACTGAAGGAAGTTTGAACCGGAACACGTGCTCCCCATTTACCTTGCAGCGGTGCTCAATCCTCGAACGAGCGTAATCGACGCGAAATACTTTGGTGTAACGGGACCCTGCAGTCGTCGCACCGGTGCAATCCGTTCACGTGGCTTCTTTTTATCCGACAACGATCGTTCCACCTTGCGAACACGCCTGGAATGCTTCCATGCACGCACACTGTGTTTGTCTGTTTTTTACATTATTAGAAATGATGCAGGTGAAGCTACGGTGTTGATTTATTTTGACGAGTGTCTGTTAAAGGCTTCTTTGGAGAGTAGAATAAAGATAAGGGAATGTTTGTGATTACTTGCTATTGTCGGTTTTCTCAAAAAGCAACCTCTTACGTTAATCAGATTCATTTCGTTTTGAAGGTGCAGGTGAGAGAATTACTCTATAGGAACAGTAGACTCTACTCAAAGAAAAATTAAAAAAAGAACGGTTAATGGAAACGATTTTAATCTCCCGTCAATGTAACACTTCTTATCACTGCAATAAATGCAATAGCCTGGTAAAATAGTAAACAATAGAATGCCTTTCGTACAGTAGAGCCTCCAGTATCCGGACCCCCCTTATCCGAATGTTCTGTTATCCAAACAGCCGTTTCGTGAAAACTTATGTGATTTAACAGCCAAAAAAATATTGGATCTTTAAATATTGAAACAAACTGTCAATTTTGTTGATTTCTATTTGAATAAATGAAGATTAATATAGAAAAAAGTGATTGTTCTATTATCCGAAAATTCTGTTATCCGGGCACATTTGTCTCCATATTGGTTCGGATACAGGAGGCTCTACTGTATTTTATATTTACAAACACTAGAAAATTAATAACTGCAGAGAGATCAATTTTCGTAGAGCGTCGACGTTGATCGATACCGAAAGCAGACGCTTCCCGGACGAATAATTAATTAACCGTCGAGTACGAACGATAATCCGCATTGCATGGAAGAATCGTTAAAAAATGCCACGACGCAACGATGAAATTTATTATACGAGACAATAATAGCGACGGTGAATTAGCTTCGATTGATTTACGATCGCATGAGAGCAGGTGGTGGGAGGTCCGGCTTTGATTTATCCGAAACGCTTTGAAACGTTAATTGAGTATCAGCCAGCATGATGAAATCCGTCTGGCGGCACCGTGCCCGATGAAATTAAACGCAAATAAAAATTCCATTGATCCTTTTACGGCACCGTTCTCCGCTCTAAATATTTACTAAAAATTTCATACGGTTTGCTATCGTCGACGCTCGACACGGGTTCCGTTTTACAAATTCCCCGTTGTGTAAATAATGAAAATCAAGCAAGTTTTTTCTCAGACAAAGAACGGAAAAAATAAAATGCGCGCATATTTGGTCTGCTCTCGCGCTGTCGATTGAAAATATCGAGTGAGCTTGCGATATTTTCCGATCTCCCGAATTTTCGGTGGCGGTAAACAAAATGTACAATATGCGAGGAGTATTTGGGATTACTTCATTTTTACTGATGCGTAACGAGAGCAAAGAATATACAACCGATTCATGCTTGTTGAACCTTGAAGATTAGATAACGTCCGCGAAATATTAACAATTCTGAATGGTTGACACTGCATAAATCTTGAGAACACATTGCATTTATACCTGTCCCTGGATTTATTATCTGCCACAACTGTGTTCTAATTGTGAAATAAATTCTTTTTGGTGTTACTATACCAGCTTGTGCAACTTTTGACACATTTGTTCATACATAATATTAGCCCTGCCTCTGCAAGATAAATTTTGTTAATTTTATATAATACGTAGTGAAGGTGAATAATTTTCTGTCTACATTATTACACCCTTTACATAATCATTTATATATAATTTTTCCCTTATTTCTAAGAGAAGACTATTAAAAAATATGCAAAGCGAAACGTTATTAGGAGTAAGTCATGTCGTCGGTTTTTATCAATTTGTACCGACCTTCGAAACTGGAAACGATAACTGCTGATTAACTACTAATTTTCATAAAACCTCCATTAGAATTAAAGAATTAGTAATTACGTAAGATAACAGCTATACGATTTACTGGTTAAACATTTTCTTCCTCTGTGATTTATATTTCAAACTGTATGATATACCGTGTCTGGTCAGGCATGGCAGTTTTCACTGTGGCAGTCAGCGCGTTGTATAAAGTAATATCTACGACGGTGGTAACCGATGTGTTCTCCATAGCGATTATGTAACAGCGGTATACGAAGCCCCAGGCCCGGAACGATCCAGATAACAGGGATAACGCAGAAGAATCTTCCGCGGGACGAAGAAAAGGAAGAAGCAACGGAAATTACCGACACGCCAACGGCGGACTGTTCGTTGGAATTGCGGTAATGCTAATAATGCACCGATGCAGCCAAGGTAATTGAACGGAAGCATCAACCGAACAAACGAAACCAGTTGCGTTTCTGCTTTCCTCCTCTCTTTCTCTTTCGCTCTTTTGTTTCATTTTCTACCATCGAGTACCGCTCCAACGTTTCACGAGAATCTCCGAAATTCAATACCATGAAGCATAGGATGTTCATTCAGGAAAAATGGTTAATTCATCCATAGAGATTGCCCCGCGATCGCCAATCCCGCATGTGATATTTGATGCAGCGAAGTTTGAAAAATAAAAGGTTGTCAGAGCTTTCGCAAGATATCAACACAACTCGTCGCATTGTTTGCGTTAATAGGCCGCAAGAATTATTGCCAGCGAAATCAATGAATGCTCGACCGGTCCCATTGTGTCGCGACCCGAATTTCCCGTGTGCATCGGAGCATTGTTTTTATAGCTCCCCGTGTCGTTTATTAACGTTCGTTTCAATACAGTATTAAGACTTTTTCACACAGTCGCGATACAGCATTTCATTAGTTCGATTAGTATTATTTAACAGGTTGATCGCACAGCTTAGATCGAGTATGTTTCTCGCGAGGCCCAAATCCACGGTTCGACGCGGGTCATCGTGCTAGCGTGTAAGTTACAGGCAATATTTGCTGTCTTTGCAACACAGTTGCAGGTGTTCCAACTATCAGGCGTTGTTGAATATTATAAAGAAAAGTGAGGCACAGGTTGAAGTGACAAAATAGTTTCCTGTGCTACGTCACTACGGAAAGGTATCAAATGGTATCGCAAGTTGACAATCCATTTAATTGTGGGCATTTCGGTTCTAAATGCACATATTCGGTACCAGCCAGAAATGACAAAATAAAAATCACACGATTTAGAGAATTTCTAGGTACGGAATTATTACTCCGTCAAAATAATATCGTTAGTAATATTGACCAGAGTAAAGTACACAGCTTAATAGTAAGAAAAAACTCTGAAGGAAGAACACTAGACACATGTGCGTTTATTGATATAAAAAAATTAGACAGACGCAAAACCAACAAACAGCCAAAAAGATGCCCAAAAACCAGAATTTATTGTCCTATCTGCTTGGAAACATCAGAAATACCATAAAAGACTACTGTACCATTGTATCATTTTCTTATGTATAAATTAGTTATGCGACCTTGTATTTAGTATGTTGTTACTGTTAAATTCTCTTGCAAACTGTTTTCAAAGTCCTGCTAATTACATGAATAAAACCGTCACCCACATATGGGTGACGTGGCGATCAACGTGTAATAGTCGACGCTATACATTCATTGCGATGGAAGGGAGGAATGATCGGTAAGGAACATAGTGATTTTGAAGTCCTGTTGAAGCTTTTCGGTTTCTTCTGTGCTGGGCTAAAGGGAAGCTCTGTTCCAGTGAGATTTCAGATTTTGTTTATTGTTGTTGCGCTTAATTAATTCAATGCGGGCGTGGCGCGGTGTACAGGTAGATTGTTCGATTTAATTACCTTGTAATTACCGAGGTTTTCGACGACACACGGTAAGCTGACGTCTCTCCCCAGTGGCACGGTGACGTTCGGTATTGGCTCGGCAAACATCGGTCGATCGGACAGGGCTGCACAGACAAATCGAGGACAATTCTATTAGAATCTTTAGTACCAGCTCGATCCAACTGGATAGATAGACAATTTTTGATGAGCTATCGTTGTCATTAAAATAGGCTCGCGCTAATGAAACACCGTTTTTGAAAAGATAGAATCTGTTGATGTATTGATGTAATTTGAACACTGGTTGACAGTTGATTAAGCATGAACAGTAATTTTGAAAATTGAAAGCGATTTACAAGTCTTTACCCCCCTTTATCCCCCACAATAAAGAATATGGTGCAATAAAATCAATATTATTATTATTTGTGGCATTTTATAGCCATCATGTATTCTTACATAGTCCTCTTCGGAGACACTAATATCCTTAATATCTCATCTACCTTGAAAATCTATACCACCTTCAGTATTGTCTCTGCAATAGGAACAAGGAATACTGATCTTCAAGACCACTGAACAGCTTCCCTGTCACATTATTTGGTTGCTTAATTTAATTTCACTGTCATTCTCGAAACAGTGTTTTGCGCTGTAAGTGTTACGAATATAATCTTCATTTTATTTACTATATACAAAATGCATTTTCCACGCTTTTGAATCTGTTGACGTGCATAAAGATCCACAGTCTACTTATTGCACCAACGAGCATATGAAAAAATATACGCGTGGCGGTTCACTCTATTATAATTAACGATTAAACAAGTGACCTTGAACCACCAGTACATCACGCCTCTACGATAATGTTTAATTATTCGTCGTATTGCTGCTGTTGTAATAGCCAAGGCGTTCCATCGCCATATGCATCTCGCGCAAGAAGGAAGCACCGGAAGCAGCGGCAGAGTTCAGCTCGCTGGTCAAGAGGGTGAAACGATAGCCAGTGGAGACTGTCACGACGTCGGTCCAAATAGAAGTCGAGCAGAAGCGAAGGGCGAACAAGATTCCAAAGAAGACGAAGAGGAAAAGGAAGAGGAAGAGGAAGTGGGTGACCGCGAGTCACACCGGTCAAGAAATCCTTTGGGAAAGTTTCAGGACTGGTCAAGGGTGAAGCGAGAGGGCAGTTGGTTGATCGGTGGACTGGAAGATGGAAACCGTCGAAGACTGCATTTACCGGAAGCGTACGGGAAGAGGCGACCGTAGCCCTCAGGAAACCGCCATCTTAGAATCCCCTGTGAAGTTTCTCATCTTCCAGCCTCCGTTAATCACTGCACCCCTCATTCTTCAACAAATTCTTACGATTCTGAGCTACGAGAATCTCAGAAAGAGAAGACCACTTTTTCAGTGCGTCGGGAAGGGCTGCTGACGCAGACCAGGATGGATAGTGTTCGTAAAAATTTAATATAAACAACGCAGTCGCGAATAGGACGAAATGATCAATATTTCCAACAATTTTTAGATTAACAAGTCAAATTCTTGGAATTTTAATCTAAAGCGCATCGTCTTATCATGACCTTTCGAAATTAGTGTTACGATCGATTCGATGCTTTTTTCAACAGCTATTTGCACTCATGTGGTTTAGACAATCCTCTGAAAGTCAACGGTGCTGCAGTACAAAATTTTAGAAAATTCATATTTACAACACACAGACTATAATCTGCATCACGAGTGCGACTCGTTGTTATCAGGCAAAGGGTTAAGGTCGAAGGAATTTGGACGATGATGGATAGGGATTTACCGGGAGAATTAATCACGCTGTTGAACCGGAATGCTCCCTGTTACAGAGCCAACCTCTCGGTTTTCGCGTGTTTCCTAGACGATCGTTGGATATAGCGCTATCCAATGGGAATCCCTGGAGAACTTCCGGTGAGCAGCCCGCAGGGACTCAGCTTCCACTCCGAATTATTATTTAGAGTACGAAGACGAATTGCCTGGCTCTCATCGGCGACTGCTCCGTGCGATATGGATGGATCGCACGAAATGCAGCGGCCCAGCCCGAACTGAAATGCCAGATTAATTTCCTAATTCATGGATTTTGTATTTTACCTCCTCCATTACTGGCTGATTAATAAAACAACGGATTTGGCTTGATCTTCGCAGAGACGTTGCCCGGGATCCAAAAACATTTAAATAAACTGTAGACGCCTTTATTCGGCTATTTATTACTGCTGCAATTGTGGTAAATATTGTGAATTATGTTCTAATAAGTGGATTTATATTTTGTGTCAGACATACTGTAATATTGCAGATTGTTTGCAATTTTTCGACTACATTAAATGTTTCTTAGGACACCGATTAATGTTGATTAACAAGGAACATTTTTTCTAATACTTCACGAGCAGAAAAATATTCTACATGTAATCTGCATAGTTTCAAAAAATCTATATGTTCAAACGAAAATTTGTTTCCATGACACCTTTCCCAAAATTTCCAAGGTCCATTCAAGATTCACTTGAATAGATGAATAATGTTCTAGCTGCTCAGTATTAATAAAAGAATTTCAACCGTATCCAAAGCTCTGTGTAATCATTTTCGAATCCCTCGAGAATTATTTCACCTACTCCGATCGCAACAACGAGACACACAAGTTTGAAAATCGAATGACAAGACAAATTTTATTTTGAACCATCCTTGATATACCAGATGTTAAGAAGAACAAACTTCATTTTAAGGGCGTTCATTTTATCTTAATCCGGCGACTGTGTGGTGGAGTGTCACATAGCCCATTTAATTTTTGTTTAAATTTTAATTCTGTATCTTAGCGTCAACCCCTTTGTGAGGTGACGTATGCGTTGGGATCGACGCACGTGTCAGGATGGTCGAGCGGTCTCGGCCTATTTTCTAAGAGACTTCTCGTTACCGATATCCGGAACCATGTACAGAGTTCCACGGATGTCTGAACTCGCACTCGGGACTGAGGAAATTCAGACATCCGTACTAGGACCAGTTTTCATCGCCTTCTCGAGCACAAGATTTACGAGCACAGCTCGAGAAGCGATAATCTGGGAGGGAGAGGAATAGAGCATCGGCGAGGCCGCCGCCAAAGAGTTTTTTCGTTGAAGCAAATGAGTTGTCCTATAACGAAAAACAAAATTTTTCTTTTTTTTATAATACATTAATGAGAGTACTACAAATGAATAAGTGAGGTTTTTCCAATGAAAATGAGTCCAAACACGAGGTCATTCGGTTCATTTGTTATTAAAATGTTGCATAAGGTAAAATTTGATAGTCGTAATGTCTCTGATAACAAATAGTCCGAATGACTTCGTGTTTGGACACATTTTAATTGGGAAAACTTCACCTATCTATTAATAATATTCTCATGAATGTACAACGAAAAACAAAAAATTTTTTATTTCCGTTATAGGATGACTCACTCTTCGTACAATGTATCATGTTTCTCAAACGGCGCCCGACTTCTCGGTCCGGCTCCGGAGGAGCAAGGGGAGATATGTGGTTGGGGTACGGCCGGATCAGACATCCGTATCGAAAAGCAGTTCAGACATCCGTGGAACTCTGTTTCTGTCAACGGACATAGATTTGGTGATGGCTTGAAGAGTCGATACTTTAGATACGCGACAAATTCCGAGAGTCGCGAATGTTATGGTTTCGGGTGGTCGGCAAAGAACCCAACGCTTTACTGCCGATTGCCGAAGATCGCGCGTGCATGTGACAGATGACCCGACGTCATGGTGTTGCAAGGCATGTGTAGAAAGATAAGAGTGTCCTAGAAGGATCTGGCCACGAAGTGGGGAAGGGGATGATCCTTCTGGTAAGAGGTCGGAGAGCGGCAGCTCGGCACTTACCCCAGAACCTTGCAAGCGAACGTTTAATAATTTTCATAGTCTCTTGGCTAAAATTACTAACATGTATGTATAAGCATTTAATATAATATAAAATCTGACTTCTTTCATTCATATTCAATTAATCTTTGCCCAAAATAATTATAAATTACTCTTTATTTTTAAATGCAATGAAAAAATACAAATATTGATACTTTAAGGACAATCATATAATAGTTTCTTAAATTTAAATTAGTAACTAGAAATACATTACCAAACGATAAAAGTGATGTTTCGAATCCAAGGAATACTTATATTAATAATAACGAAATATTTGAGAAACTTAAACTTCATAATAATAGTATTAACTTGTGGATGGCGATGTATATATTTTAATTTAAAATAAAAAGAACAGTGCATATAACAAAAACACGGGAGCTGATCTCTGTGTCAACCATTCAATATCCCAGCTCGAGATCGACTGCCGCCAAAACTGTTCCTCGAGCCCTGCGACGGTTTTTCGTTAAACGCGTGATGTTAAAAAACAAAAGACTCGCAGGGGATCGAGAGTCGTCGACCTCTTCGACGAACAGCTTCAACGGCACATACATTGTCATCTCTCGTCGCGCAATCGGCAACCGTTGGCTGTCGCCGGCCTACGACGCACCTGTGTCCGTACAAATGCCTACAAGCTAGTATTAATAATCTCGCTTTTCGAAGCAAGTTTTTCTTCTTTTATAAAATTAACTGCACAATAGTAAAAACTCGCTGAAACAACAGAGGGTGGTATAGAAGGAAGGTACTGAAAACCAGCAGCATCGAGCATGCGTAGTAAGAAAGTAACGCTATTTTTTACAATTGTGGGGTATGTCACACCCCACCACACAGTCGCCAGGTTAAAAAGATCCTGTTTCTCTTCATTCACCTACTGACTCGAATCTTCTGGCCGGTAGCATAGTTACAATACGAATGATCCTGTTACCAGTCACGTAAAAATCTGTTAATTACTAATTACTTATCACGCGGTATAACAGAAAATTAGCAAAACACAGTAACTCTTCCACGTTCAGATAAATCTGATGCAGGTGGTCATTAACAGAGAAACGTTCACTTTCCTTATTGAAGGCGGAAACGGGTTTCGTAAATCACGATATCGGACGCGCTTAATTCTCTTCCTCTCTTTATACCGCCGTCCATCGGCGAACGGTGCAGCGTCGTTCGAGCGCGATTGTAAAGAGGCAAGTTTTACGATTGAATGATATAAGGAGCGAAGTTATACGCCGTTAAGTCGTTCCACTTTCTCGGGGGAAACCTCTTAATCGACCGTTCCGCTGCGGTACACTGTATAAATTTCAATCTCGCCAGACATCTGCCGATAAAATCTGTACGTCTCCGGGCGATTTCGATCGCGTCACTCGTATCGCCGAATTTATATGCGAGCTCTGTCGAATTTCACGTTTAGGAACCCTGGCTTCGTAACTGGCAGCCTCGGATTTTAATGAACTCTTGCATGCTGATGCATGATGTTATGGCGAGTCTTCCTTATATGGTTTTGGACGTAGACGATCGATAGTTTAGGAGATATTCAACGATACAGTTTCGATTGGGTTTATCCACACTGGTGTAACATCTGCTCTCAAGTAACAGAGCGTGGATCAGTTAGAGCAACGAACGTTTCTTCTTTACTTTTTCACCTGAAACGAGCGAGACAGGCGTAACGAACAACAGCTCACGTCGTACGTTTTCGAATACCTCAGATAAGATAATTTCAGTTCGTATCAAAGTTGTGTGTTCTGAAAATTGACACCCTCATGAACGAGATACCGTTCAAATTCCACGTTTGCGAAAACGAAGCCCGAAGTAAGCGGAATTTATTCCGTGCCGAATTCCAGCGTTTTGAAAATGTCACGCAGAAAATCAACACGTGACTTTTCCGCTGACCTCGACAGTCCCCGAAGCGTTTCACTTTCCCGCCGGCAAACCTGTCGCAGGTTCGGCTAGAACACTTTAGACATCACGGCGTGCACGTTCTGTGCCTAACCAGTCGACTTACGACCGTGGAACGAGTCGGTAACCACGCCACTCGCGATAAGTCACCGGTACGTCGATCAGGTTTCATGATTTTCCGACATCCGTCGCTCGAACAGCTTCCGCCCACTTTTATGTTCCAACTGTCACGGGGCCACGGATTCTTCGCGGGACAGCGCCGACTGTTCGATCGAGTAATTATCGGTTAATCGAGCGCACGCCGCGGATGGTTCTCCAATCGATTTTAGTGAAATTGTGTTCCGTTTCGTGCGAGTGATTCACGCAGTAGATTCTAAATGAATCGTATTTAATTTACGTATTATCGATTTGTAGAGTCGATCGACGTGCGCTAGCTGTGTTGGCTAATCGGATAATTATAGATCAGTGAAGATTGCACGATAGATCATCGATTTGATCACATGGTGACACGGTATGTTTACGACTAGAAGATTATCTGTGAAAAGGTGTACCGTCAGATTTGTTTGAACGCGGTTGAACCTAGACAAAAATTAACTGGGAGGAATTACCAACTGGATGGAATCGAGGGATCGAGTGATCGCCAATTAATAAAAAGAAGCATTGCGTTTGAGATAGGTTGTCGATGTTTATCTATCCACCTTGGCAGTAATCGACTGACATTATGTTTTATGGAATCACGAGCTGATGATTCACTCGGAGTGTCGAGCGTTTGCTGTCCAACCAGATTCGATTACGGTTCTTCGGAGCTGGACCAACGTAAGATCATCGTTCTCCAAAAGTGTCACTCTGTAATCTCCAAATCGAATGACTACGAATTAACCAGTGATTCGCTGAAGGTCTCGTGAAATTGTTCGATTTGTCTGACTGAAGGCAGAACGACAGATTAGAGGAAATTAACAATTAAGTATGGTGATCAGTGCGTTGTGTCGCACAACACAGCAGACGATAACTCACGGTTCGGATGCACCGGCGAAATGCGAGCGACCTTGAGCTTCATGGCAGTCGGAGAAGACCGTGAAAAGGAAGGAAGGACCACGAGGGTGGAGACGAAAATTTATGAGACTTTCAGAGAGTAAAAGTGGTGGCTTCCGACGAATTCCTCCGTTCGACACCTGTGCCCCATATTCCAGTTGCACGAAGGTGAAACATCAATCATACGTCTTTTATTGTAGCCTCCGGGTGTCATCGATCTGTCGATGGAATCCGACTCGCGGTATCTTCCCCTCGATCATGGTTTTTCCCGTGTCCTCTGAATTGCCCCAGTAGAATCAAAATGATATTGCTACTATTATAATTTCAGAAATTTAAAAACTGTACGCGACGACGAAGAAGTCTCCTTTTTTTTCGTAATCGTGACAATAACTTTGATGTTTGATTTTTGTTTTTCGAAAGTCTGTGTGTTCCGCGAGTTTGATATTTGTTTACAGTGAGTCACTTCAATATTCGAACATCATGGCAGTTCTCCATTCTTTGCCTTGTATCTTAAATAATTGAAAGGGAAATTTATAAATGTTGAATGTGGTGTTCTAGCTTTTGCGTCCTGGTTTCGATCATTATGATTGTACCGTTGAATGTTTGAAACGTATCGATTCTTCGAGACATCGCACAGCCATGAAACATATTTTGTTTACAAATAAAGCTTGCAACCTGCTTCACTGCTCGTTCAAACCTAAGTGCTCGAATTCTTTTGAAACATAAACACCTGGCACGTATACTTCTAACAGATATTATTCAAGACATTGTGTGATTGCGTGGTTTCGTTATCTGAACATAATAGGTTATAAAGAACGAATTCATTTTCCTTACAATCATTTCAGATATAAGGCAGAGTTGTTTTTTGCAACTTATGTCGATAATGAATGCAAACGAGTAAAATAATAATATTAATGACGTCAACAAGTATTTTGAAATCATTGAATCTACTTCCAAGAAACTGTTTCGTGTCGTCAAGAATGAAAGACAGAATTAGGTATTCAGTTTTTAAAGGAGTATTGCCTTTTTTGTTTTGTAAATTTCTAAAAATTAAACGATAATCTCATTTACTCGCTGTCACACTCTCATTATAATATCCTATTACCCTAATGAAATGTTGTTCAATGTTTCATGGCAACTGCATTCATAAATCAAATTTATCGCTATCAGTGTCCCTAGAAAATTTCTGAAATATTTCGAAAACCAATCGACGAAAGGTGTACGTGTTTAGGTTAGTGAATTTGCTTGGAACCTACTATTAAATAATTTTTGAAAGTATGCATAATTTCATTTAAAGAAGTGAACTTGACCTTCATATCTCTTAAAATAATACTATAAAAAAAATTTGTCTCTGCCAATCAATTTGTCCCGTCATATCATACAACATTCACATAAACAATTTTTTGTATCTCCAATACGTTGGGAAATAACGGACTGCAACATCCTATGGCGGACATCCTGTATAATTACTAGCTTCTCTACCTCTCCAAATATCGTGATTATTTCAAATCTTCCCGTACGTCCGCTGTATCTCTAATTTTTACGATAAGGAGTGACGTTAACAGTCGTATCGCGAGACCACCGGCAGCGGTCCAAATGTCCCCACTCAGCCATGAAAATATCATCGAGAATTTTTGACGGAAAACGAAAACTAGCAACCGAGGTTCTTCCTGTGTGTTTCATTGAATCACTTCGTCGAACTTCGAGCGATATCGATTTCTATAAGTCGAAAGCGAGGACGTTCGATCGGTCCGACTTCTCATCTTTCTTCCAGCTTTTTAATCGACGCGGAGCGTCGAGTGCGCGCTAATTAGAATTTTTGGTCTTTCCGTAAAACGGAGGTTAAGGCTCGATAAGTAGCGAGGAAAAGAGTGTTTCTTTCGCATTGGAACGGTAACTTTTAATCAAGCGATACCTCATAACCTGGTTCCCTATTTTTTCCTCTGCCACCGTTCACTCTTTTATATTAATTTTTCGTTCTGTTTCGTTCTGTGCGAGAGGCAGACGGGAAGGAGACCGGCGAAAGCGGCGGATTTTTCTCGTGGAAACTCGCTTGTTCGAGCGAAGGAAATTCATCGTGGATCGTTGATCTCCTTTGCCGTTTACGGTCACCGGCGGTATTACATTTTTCTCTGCCGTTAGCTGCTTATGTAGGACTCAATCTAGAAGCTGGGGGATTCGTTTCAAGGTCGTACCAAGATTTTTACGCATGACAGGAGTGATGAAATTTATCTTAGAATAGAAACTTCTCAGGTACTCGACATTCGGAAATATATTAAATCCTTGAGTTCTCTGCGGATGGCTGTATGAAATTTAATTTTCATGAAATAACTTTTCAGTCTTCATAAACTGTACATTGTGCTCTACTCATTTTATTACATGTACATTCCTTGCGCATTTGAATATGTAAAATTGCTTAACCATCCGCACTTTATTTATTCGGCCCTGAGGAGTGCATGAGTGATAATAGAAACTCCTCAGGTATTCGATATTCGAAAATATATGATGTGCTTGAGTTCTGTGCGATGGCTGTATGGAATTTGATTGTCATTAAATACCTTCTCACTTTTTATAAACTGTACCTTGTACTGTACCTTGTGCTGTACCTATTTTATTAAATGTACATTCCTAATGCATTTGAATATGTAAAATTGATTAACCATCCGCACTTTACTTATTAGGTCCTGAGGAGTGCATGAATCCTATCTGTGCGAATGCGGTCGTGTGAAAAAACAATTTCGGCTGTCGAGTGCACGGCAGGGCGAGAGTTTTCCTAGGATCATTGTGAGAGCAAGATCTAGTAACAACGTGTAGCATGCAAAGAGTAATTATTATTATTGTAGGCATTTTATGCGGACACAGGTGCGTCATAAGCTGGCGACTACCAACGGTTGCCAATTGCGCAATGAGAACGAGCGTTACAATGTATAAGGAGTAACGTATTTGAATGGAAGATAACCATGCCGTTGAAGCTAATCATCGAAGAGGCCGACGACTCTCTATTTCCTGCGATTCTTTTCTTTGGACGTCATGCGTTCAGCGAAAATCGTCGCAGGGTTCGAGGAACAGTTTTGGCGGCAGTCAATCTCGAGCTAGAATATTGAGAGGAGGTTGGCTTAAAGATTAGCTCCCGTGTGTTGTATCTGACTCATTTTTGTATCCATTTGTTGTCCTTTCTTTTCTTGTTGTATATCGCTATCCACAAATTCAGAAGTGGGATTCGCCCTCGTGCTATTATGTTTTGTCTTTGTGTTTTGTGAATTTTGAATTTCTTTGTGGCCAGGGACGGCCACTTTGTCAGGCTGGCTGAGTTGTAGGCGACAGCCCTTTAGTGTGTTCGGTTTAGGGAGATTGAATTGATAGTGGGTTGGATAGCTTAGTAGGATAACACACGCCCGGAAAGCGGAAGGTCCCGGTCCAGTCCACCCAGTTTTTTCTCCCTTACAGTATAAACACTACAACTTCCTCTGTTCACCTTAAATTTCTACAACAGTTGTCAGCGTCGAAAAATAGAGATTGTGATATGAATGAAAGTTTAGCTATTCTTGAGAAACAGTTTTAATTCCTATTCGAAGATAGGAAATACTAGATCTTCAATGGACCTGCGATGGTTTCAATGTTGTATCGCACCCTCGCTGCCGCTGAAACCCTTTGCTCCTAGTTACAGTTAAACTCGACAGCTGGTCATACTAAAGGGTACACGAAGGTCATTGCTAATTTCTGATTAGCTGGCTCCAGCTTCCCATTGCGACTATGAAACAACTATGCACCACGGAGCCAGAAACATTCATCACGCATCTTTCAAAAATGTCGTTAGCACAGGAGGTCTGTAACCCAGATCCTGACTGCTAGGACGCAAGAACACTCTCCAGTCAACCATTGTAACGTTCTGAACATTATCGATCCAGAAGACGATTCTTCTTTGGATTGTTTAAACATATTATTGAACATATTAATTCAACTGTCGTGCTTAAAAACCACAAGCTCGAAACTTCTACGAATCGCTCCCTCCAACCAGATGTAGAGGAATTGCAACCAAAGGATCTGTACACAAGCTCTTGGGCTTGTACAGCAGTCTAATGAAAAATCGTATCGATTGCAGCGACGAAGAGTGGACTCCATCAGAGGCCAATCGAACAGCGATGAAAGAGGTCGCTATGAAATCATGGAACCACAGAAAGTCCTGCCTGATCATTTTGTCGACCTTCATATTCATCCTGTACATACTGGCCTTCTATTGCGACCTGAAGGTCTACGACATCGTGAACCTCCGTAAGATCATCGTCGGTGACATGCAAGCCAGCAACGCGACCAAAACGATACTCTTCTGGAACACGATGTTCGACGATGAGACGTTCTACATGGGCAGGGGTGACATTTTTCGCGATTGTCCGGTGAACGACTGCTACGCTACCCACGATCACGATTACATGGACGTCAGAGATTTCGACGCGGTCCTTTTCCACGGAATCGAGCAGGAGCCTGAGGATCTACCGATGAAGAGGAGCCCTCGACAGTGGTTCGTCTTCGTGAACCTGGAAAGTCCGGCCAACAGGCCGTTGGTTCACCCTGTTTTCAAGGACTACTTCAATCTGACGATGACGTACCGGTTGGACAGCGACGTAGTGTGGCCGTACGGTCTCGTCAGGGACATCGTCACCGATCAAATCGTTGCTCCTCTTCGAAACACCAGCTGGGTCGCCTCCTACAATCGTACTGGTAAGCTCCAAACGCCGCTCTAACTTCTCTTGGTTGAACTTAATTCATAAGGTTAATCTCAATTGCATGTTGAGGTTGTAAATTGGTGACATTGCACTCAGGGCCATGTACTGCGTTCTGTTTTAAGGTTACTCACAGTAAAAGAGCGACGACTTATGATCAATCGTATTAGTAAATCGACAAATGTTAATTATTATTTGGAATATTTAAAATTTTCTCTTGTATGCAAATAACCATTGATGTTTCATCAAACTCATTTCAATAGCGAAGCTAAAGTACATTGACACCGTATTAAATATTGGGTAAATATTCACAAAAAGGGAGCCACCTCCGATCTCGATGATTTTTTAATATGTTATCAAGGTCATCACCCTGAGTAATGTTGCGAAGGTTTCAGTTGGCGGTCTCCGTTTATTAAAAAGTTATTAACCAAAAAAGTTTAAACAAAATTACATAATTTTCTGGGCACTATTTACATTCAATAGAGTGTGAATAACCGAGACCATTCTTTTTTAGGTAACCCATGTAACCGAGACCTACCCAGACCTAACCCAAACTCATTTCTATTTAAATTAAAATAATCTCTCCAAAATCTTTTAATTTCTGAGTGTGGACGCCCATGACTGAATCGGCAGAAATTTTGCGAATGATTTACTTTGCGATGTTGATATATATTTTTATCAGTTTGTCTATATGCTTTCCAACAATCGCTATGGATTATTGTCCCAGAAGCAATCTTTCTTGAAATAATGGGCAGTAAGACTTCTGCACTGCGGGATGGAATTGGTATCACAAAGATCTTTTTCGTATCTCGTTCTATACCACCGAAAATCCATTGACTCGTGATAAATCGTCCACGATTATACTTTCGACGCCCAAATTTCGCTTCATCGATTTTTACGATAACTCCATTTCCACCTATTTGTGTTTCGTTATTCATCAACGATTCATACATAAGCTAAACGATTAATGTATGGAATAAGTCTTCAAAACAGAACTAGGTAAATATTCACAAAAAGGGTGAGTTGGGTTGGGTTGGATTGGGTTTTTGTTGGGTACTTTTGTCTGAACTTGTTTTATTAATAACTTTTTAATAAACGGCGACCGTCAACTAAAATCTTCACAACACTACTCAGGGTAATGACATTGAAAACATATTAAAAAATCGTCGAAATCGGAGGTGTCTCCCTTTTTGTGAATATTTACCGACTATTGCTATGCACAGTCCTGGTCGACGATTTAAGTCCTTGTCTTCCCATGTATCTTCGTAACTGTTGTTTCGGTAGTCAGGTATCGTGTACTTGTATGCCTGACCGATTTTACAACCTCGCTGTATCGTGGCCGCGACTATACCCACTTATCATACTTCTCAAGCTTCTTCGCGTGTTCTTATTGTTGTAACTGTCTCTTCTCATACGCAGAGTGTTCCAGAAATAGGTGGCCAAACTTTAGAAACGTATTTTTCTTTCTTTTATTAATTTTGGTTGATAACAGAACGAGTACGCTTTTTAATAATCGACATGGGAATGAATGATTGATTTCGTTTTTCACGTAAATTTATAATGTTGCGTTCATCGTACGGTTTCTACCTCAAAAGTGGATCATTTTTCTTCGTGTTATCATCAAACTTTCTTCGTCATCCAACCGGTGTACAATTACTGCTTATCTACTGCAAACGCGCTCGCTTCTTCTGGTATTACAAGAAACGTATTTAACACGTCTATCGCCACGTCACCCATATGTGGGGATAAGTTGCCCCTGAGGCACCGTCACCCAAACATGGGTGACAGTTTCATTCATGTAATTAGTAGGACATAACTGAACTTAGAAAAAGAATTTAGTAAAACAAGTATTTAATACTAACAGCACACTAAATTATGTGCAAGGGCCTATAACTAATTTATACATAAAAAAAAATTATATAATGTTACAGTAGTCTTTTATGGTGTTTTTGGAAACAATTTAAGCATAGCTGGGCGTTTGCAGCCAGGTAGGACAATATGTTCTGTTTTTTTGGACATTTTTTCTGGCTGTTTGACGGTCTGGAGTCTACCTATGTTTTATAGCAAAAAACGCACATGCGTCTAATTGTTCTTCGGTCAGAGTTTTTTCTTACTATTAAATTGTTGTCTGCAGCTTATACGCTAGCGCGATGACCCTCCTCGAACCGCAGATTTGGGCCCCGCGGGAAACATACTCGATATATGCTGGGCGATCAACGTGTTAATAGCGATTATAATTAAATACAGTGTTGTCTGGTGTGTTTATCCTCAAGACTCGGGCGAATCGAACGAAAACATTGATGAATGATGCGTGGAAACATTCGACTGGAACGTGAGCAGCGATAAAACTGTCGATATACTTTTAAATGTTCCATGGCAACGCGATAAGCGCGATACTGTTTCATCCAGTCATAAAATATCGATTAAATTTTTTTCCCAGTTTATTATTTTCTGTACGAGCATTTCAGAGTTAAGGTGGGATTTCCTATATGCGTTTGGACGCGAATGTCCGGTACAATGGAGAATCATGCTTCTGTTTTCCTATTCGCGATTTTAAACTATTGCGTCCGCTTCAGCAGCCGTCTAGACGCAGAAATTGTGATCTGTTTCGAAAACGCGTGAAAAAACATCGACAAAATTACAATTTTCTCGACAGGATGAGAAAAAACTGATAGAAAATTTGGCAAATTACCTTATCCTTTGTGGTAATAGTAATAAAGATTACAAAAATTATGTAGTTAAAAGGAAATGTGTGGAGAGAAACATGGAACTAATTTAAAAAGAACAAGTAAAGTATTTTTTACTTATATTTACGTGCACAAATAGAGGGTGTCCAAAAAGGTCGGGGCCAAACTTATACTACGTGTTAATGAGGTTGAGTAGGTAAAAAAAGTTCAGATAAACTTATATCCGAAAATGCTTTCTTGAAATACTATAAACGTTCAAAGATTTTTATCAATTGTTATGGCAGTTATAATAAATGTTCGAAATTTCTTCCTTCTGCAACAATGCAGGCTTCCATTCATCGAACTAATGGATGTCGAACTCTCTCAAATCAGGACGTGTAGACAATAACTGTCAATGATCATTATTTCTGTCTGTCTGCGATTGTGTATAAGGAGTTGTAAGAACAATTTTGCCAGTAAATCTTTGAACGCTTATAACTTTTCAATCAAGTATTTTCGGACCTAAGAGTATACGAACTTTCTTCATCTACTTGGCCTCATTAACACGTAGTATAAGTTTGTCCTTTTTGGACACCCTGTATAATACGAAAATGTACTAAATGATTGAAACTCCAGACGCATACGTCTGACGCTTATAGGAAAGCCCACCTTTACTTGAAGTTAAACTGGATAACATAAGTAACCATTTCCTACACCTAATGTTTTATTCTGTACTTTTATCCTTGTACCCTGCTATCATATAATAAATACAAATAACAATGGCGATCGATCAACTCGAAATTCGATTAAAATTCAGAGGTGAACGAAACACTTCAAAAATGAACCGTCCATCCTGTTATAAAGTGAGAAGCTATTACCGGAATTCCAGTAAATCAATATAATTCCGCGATTCGATTTGTTCGACACGAAAATAATTGATATCGGGCGGAACGCGCTAAAAGCGTACGAACGGCAGCCATTAAATTACAACTCTCCACGGATTATCGAACACACGCGACTGACATTGATATTCCATCTTCGAACACTCGCGAATCGATTGGGAAGTTATTCCTTCCATTGCGTTTATTTTGGATCGGTGCAACGAAGCGTCCGATGTCCAGCAATCTTCAAGTTTGACAGGAATATTTCAGCTGTGTTATTATGCTCGTTAAATATCTTTGAATAGTTCAATATTCTTGCTAGCATCGTTGCATCCTGCTTGGAGATCTTTGGCCGAAGGTTTTTTGTTGACTTTAAAATCGTGCTCAAAGTGGACATGGACGGTACCAAATTTATCTTCGTTCTCATTGTTTCAAGATTATATCAGTTCGAGTATGAATACTTGCTACATTCGTCTCGTTCATCAAATTTATTGCCCACCAAGTAACATTGGGTTAAATAATAAGTTGATCAGAAAATACTGTCGGATCTATGAACTGAAAATCAACAATCATCTTTTACTATTCCTTTGGGGGGTAAAAAAAGCTGCCGGGTAGATGAAAGCAGTTATAGAAAAATATAAACTCTATACAATATATCGAGAAACAAATTATGTTTAACAACAAGAAATTGACTTATTATTAAACAGTTTGACGAAACATTTCGATCGACCTAATATTTAAATCATTTAGCAAACGGAAAAATGTTCCAAAACGAGTGAGCAGTGAAATAGCCATTGAAGAGTATCGATCGCAAAAGTCAGGAATGATTAAAACAGTGGAATTTTGCAGCTTCAAAATTATTGGTAGAGTAGTATGAAATCAAGTGGAGCTTGTATTGGTTGCATAATTTGTATCTAAATAATATGGCGGTTATCGTTTATCATTAATCGTTAATCACTGCCATATCAATCAGACGTTTCACGTGACATTCTATTAGGATTCAGATGTTTAGATGTTAGATATTTCTGCTGGATTATGATTCAACTGAGAAAGTCGTAGGAGTGAACGAAGGATCACTGCAGGTCGAGGAAACCTTTTTGCGTAATCAGATTGCGCAACTGTGCACGAAGCTTCCTTGGAAACGCAGTAATTAAAGTGTCACTGACGACTTTGTTGATTGTCGTTGCAAAACAGTCTTCTTTGTTTCTCCTTTTCGTTCATTCCACTTCCCTGCGATTACTACTCGTTTTTATACGATGACAATTCCTGTTTCGATCTGTTCGTTCGAACAACGCTTTAACTTCATTTTTTTCTCTTACGATTGTGCAAAAATTCTCGCAAAAATGTATTCTAACATTTTTGTATTAATTAATACTAATATTTTTATGAAATTTCGTAGAACCTTAGCTTCGAATATCATGTGAAAAGGTAGGATCGAATTGAGTTGAAAGTCGTGTAGGGCGAAAATGATTCGAGGGCGTCTGGTGCGTCACGCGTTAAAGTCTCCACGACACCCTGAATTTCTTCGTTAAAATACACGGTGTTCCTATAATAATCGATCGATCAACAATTTTACCATTTCGTTTTTACTTTGTTTTTGATATTTTTGTCACATATCATTATGACAGAGAAATAAATAAACAAATATTATTTTTTAAGTAAATTAATTTCTCAATTCATTATTTATTTATCGGGAAAATCTTCTATCTTTAATTTTAATTGTATCATGATTTGAGCAGGACCAGTTAAGTCGTCCTTTGTCATTTAATAGTACCTATTCAGCAAAGGAACACCTATCTTAACGTCTTAACATTGAACCACGGTTCTGAAAACAATTATTTGACTGCATCAGGAAATAAATAATAACTGAAACGACAAAACAAACGAACCGTGCTGCAGTGAAGGAGTTGAATATTTTTCTACGTTAACACGTTCACTGCCACGTTGTATTAACCCTTTGAACTCCTAATTTTTTCTACTTTTCTTTTCAATAACCCCCTACTATTTTAAGTGTTTTGTTTGAAATGTACTTCAAAAGACAGTCGGTTAATAGGAACACATTTAAACAATTCTTTTTGCTAGTTATATCGAAAGTAGTATTGGAACTTTGCTAAGGTCTGATATTTGTGGAATTTCTGGTACTTGTGGTGAAAAAACGTTGCGAAATATAATACATATTTAAACTAGCAATTTAAAAATGTCAAGTATGACTCGCCACAGGTGTATCTGTGAATAAAATCGATGTCGAGTCACACTTGACAAAGGAGTTCAAAAAGTTAACCGAAACCTAATCACTTTTTAGTCTCTAATATGAAATTGATATACTTAAACTTATACCGCTTGTTCATTGAACCGACAATATTAATAATTTTCATAGCTTTATACTGACTCTATTAGGCCTTGCTAGAAATATTAATACTATTCCTGTTCGAATACACAATGATTGAACCTGCGTGTTACCTGTATACGACTGACGTGGCATTCAACGCGTTCAAAAACATTAATTTTATAAAATGCTACAAATCGGAGGTTTCACGATCAAAATTCCATATCTGGTCAGCTGTATCGTTCGTTCGAATCATCCAGTCGCATCGGTGAGTGTCGAGTTCCTTCTTCGCAGATGGCAAAGCTGAGGACGTGTTGTCAGGGGTCATCGAAGGTAAGAAACTGGCCGTGATATGGTTCGTGAGCAACTGCCAGGCTAAGAGCGGACGACAGGAGTACGTGAACGACCTATCAGAGCACATAACCGTGGACGTTTATGGGAATTGCGGCAGCCAGCGATGTCCACGTAGCACGGACTGCTTCGCCAATGTCGCGGAGCCCAACTACTTTTTCTATCTGTCGTTCGAGAACTCCTTCTGCCAGGATTACGTAACCGAGAAGCTGTACAACGCGCTCAGGTAAAACAATGGCCGGCGTACGCAGGCGGTGCACGATTTCAACGATAAAATTGTGTCACTCGCAGCGAGCCCCGTGCAATTTGTCCAGCGATTTCGAATGACAAGCAGTCAGCTGGCCAACGGAATCATTTCGAGGCCTGAAAACGATGCTCGATCCCGACGTGGATTTGAAATTGTTTCGACACGTGACTGACGCGCTGCGAATGATTTTCTCTGACAACTCTGTCCTCCTACATTTCAATCTCTTTTTTTTTTCATCTGACACGTTTCGTGTATTCTTTTCAATGTTTTCGTTCGTTTTCAGCTGTTTACTGGGAGTCTATTTTTATCTACAAGTTTAAAATGATTGGAAGAATGTCAAAATTTATAGGTGGATGTGTTCTGGTCATTTTAAGGGTACTTATATATTTTTAACCCTTTGCACTGCGAACATTTTTTGAGCAGGCACACCTTTGTAGTGAAGCTCATTGGAAAAGAAAATTTTTGTTTTAAAAGGAGAAAAGTGTGAGTGCTTATGAATTTATTTATTTTCACTTTTTTGGTAAATCTCCTTTACTGTAATGTAAATAAAATCTGAATTTTAAATTAAAAACAAACTAAATAATAATTTGCTTTCAAGATTACCGAAGTAACAGGTTAAGTACAGATAAAAACTGTGCATGTCCCCCTAGCGGAGCCAAGGGAATGCAAAGGGTTAATGGTACACTGACGAACACAGTATCTTTGAAGAATTGCAAAATAAATGTGACGGTAATTTCAGAATATGTAGATGGAAGTATTACAGTCATTTCAAAGTCACTTGCATTTTCATAATTGAACGACAAGACAAGCTGAATTGCACAGAGTGTACGCGAGTCTCTTTAGAAAATTATAAAGCAAATCTGAGCCCAGTCATTCAAGTTGCCACTGTTCTGTTTTTCAGTAAATTTAATTATCAAATTACCATTTTGATTTCAGGTACAACATAGTGCCGATAGTTTACGGTGGAGCCAATTACAGCATCTTTGCTCCACGAAACTCCTATATAGACGCCTTGGACTTCGACACACCCCAAGATCTAGCCAAGTACCTAAGATGGTTGATGAAGAACCCTACGGAGTATCGAAAATACTTCGAATGGAAGAAGTATTACAGAGTTGAGATAACAAATCATCACATGGCTTGCAATCTCTGCAAATTCCTTCATGAACAGAAACAGACACGAACGAACATGGACTTGTTCAGTTGGTACAGCAACGAGAAATGTCCCTTGCAGAGGTTTCTGTCTGACGAGAAAAAGTACCTCACTGGGGCCATGTTGAAGAATCAAGACTGATGTTTCCTATCCAAGTATTATACGTAGGTTACTCCTTTCAACTTACAATAAACATGGTGCGAATTTGTGATTTTAGTCTAAAGAACGTTGTTTCAGAATCATAGAGTCTTTGAAGCATGCAGGTCCTTGAATTCTTTAGAATCCATTGTAGCTGGAATCCATGGACTTAAAAATTTAATTTTAATTGATTAATTGAATAGCAAAATGTAATATTAAATATGATATAAGAAATTTTAAATTTCAGGAGACTTATGATCCACAAAATCGAAGATTTACGGGCATTTAAACCTAAGAATTCTATGATCTACACATCATAGAAATCGGATTCTCAAGATCTACGAATCCTGAGATCTACGGCCGTAGATACCCATGAACTCTAAATCTAAAGATCCATGAAACTACTTAAACTTTCACATCATTCACAGAGTTTTCTGTGCTGAGAGATCCCAAGATCCAGAGGTTCTATTGTTTTACACATCTTAATGTCCTTAGATCCTAAAGTTCCTTCCATCTCACGGTCCTTAGACTTACTGTTTTTGTATCCTGGCGATACCAAAGAACGCGGAGACTGCTTCACCATTTCCCAATCAGTGGAGTCTAAATGGCTCAGAGTTTCGAACTGTGTACGAAACACGAACTTAAAACCAGGTCATTGAATTTCAATAAGTCAACGTTCACTGCAAAGTAGTTTTAATCAAGAGTCCAGTCACGGTGAAATATCGTGTATGTGTTCCATTTTCGACGCTGTCAACGTGCAAAAGTAACATTATACAAATTTTCAATTGTCTATTGCACTAAGCCCGTTACATAAGTAAATGTATTTCTACGTTTATGTGCGCTGTACGAATCGTTTAAGCAGACAGAAGACTGATGTTTCCTAAAAACTTAAGGAACTGTACGGTGATATTGGCGAATGCGTTTAAGAGAGTCAGTTAATGAGCTTATTTTTAGCGAACCTATTGTGCAACTTTTTAGCACAGGAGATATAGATGTCAAGGTCTATACTAGTTGCGTATCACGCGTGATACTGTTCTATACACGTCTAACGACCAAAATGAAGAGATGAAGTACAGGGTTTATTTTAAGTAGACTGTAACGCCAAATCTAGACACAGTAGGTTATCTTATCGATGTTATGTTTGAATGTTATATCAATTTATTGAACCAGTTAATTATGTTGGTATCATTACCCGATGCATAAAAATAATTAAGTTAATAGAAGCAATTGGATACGATTGAATACTATTTAAAGTTAATTGCAATTATTCGTCACACAAAAATTGCGAGATAAATTATAACGAGTTACTTTAAGTAGATTATAATGTTAAGTCTAGACACAGAATTGTATCCATATTACGTTTGAATGTGAAATAAATCATTTGATCCAGTTAATTATTTTTGTAATCGCCTATCATGCATGTCACCTCAACCGAAAAATAATGAACCTAATGGGAACAAGTGGAAACCACTGAATAGTATATAAAATTAATTGCAATTATTAGTCAGAAAAAATTGCAAAATAAATTAAAGGTAACTATTTCAAGTAGATTGTGACACAAAATCTAGATACAGAATTGTATCCATGTTATGTTTGAATGTGAAATAAATCAATTGAGCTAGTTAACTAGTTTTGGGTCACTGGATCATGAATAAACAATGATAATGTAATATAATACGGACCATTAATTATAACAAAGCACTATTGGTAATAAATTGCAATCATTCGACGAAATTTACGTGGACGTTGTTGCATAGATTGCCGCAGAATTTGCAATTGTAAAATGAGAACGAACAGGTAAACGAATATTTCCTGCTTCGTGGATTGTCAGCTGGTAACAATGCCGAGAATGCATTATGCGTCTTTCAAGGTGATCCGAGAACTGCGCCTCGCGATTTCTGGGTCGCAGTATGATTAATATTTATAACTTCACGTTTTAGCATGTTTATAGAAACCTGCGAAAGGTCAGAATCGTCATCGAGGACACGATCTTAGGAATTTCTTCATAAAATATATTTTTTTTTGACACTTCTTAACGATAGTAATAAGTCCTGTGCGGAGAAGTCCCGGCTCGTTTATTAATCACAGACGTTGAACGCGCATGGGCGTTTCCCGTACGCGACGTTTCCACTATCCAAAATCTCGTTTAAATCATTAGCAAGCTGATAGAAATGATTTAAAACTTCACACATTTTGGTAGATTAGTCTTATAGATATTCTAGTATAATTTTGACAAAAAATTTATGCTACTGAGATTATTTCCTTCACCATTGACACTTCTTTCTATCATATTCAAACTTCCTTTTGTAAATTATCATCTTTTCTGTTATCACCATCAATCTCCCCTTATTGTCCACTTCTATTATTACTTCTATCTCCACGTTAATTTCATATTGTTTTATTTGTACACTATTCAAAGAAATGGTGAGTATAATATATATACAGGGTGTTTCACCACCCCTGTCAAAAATTTTAAGGGGTGATGCTACAAGCCAAAATAAGACGAAAATCACGAATAAAAAAATCGCGTCCGAGGCTTCATTTTTGAGTTATCGATGTGTAAAAAACGGGCTAAAAACGCCTGTCCATCGGCAGCACTCCATACACGCGCAGTGTCTGGCATCGCGCGCCAAGTTCCTCGTACAGAGTGCTCGCTTACCGATGTAACAGAAACTATGACATATCATACGATGCGATAAGACACTACATTCTTGCGACAATTTATGAAGAAACACACACCTTTCGTTGGCGTCATTAAACCTGCCTACTTGAAAAAATCCACAAGGGCATATCAAAAGCCGCCTCACGGGATTCTCAAGCAGAGAGGGTGAATGCAATTTCTAATTGACGATTTTGTCCAAAAAAATCACCCACACGCGCTTATACACGCACCGCGAATATTGTATTCGCAAGTGTCATGTGTACACGCACCACGATTGCCCATTTCATCACACACAGGCATCGCGATTAATTCATTCGCAAGTGTCCATGAGAATTACACGCACTATGATTGTCCCGTCCGCGTATGTCCACAAAAAAAATGTTCAAAGCATGCACAAAATTTTGCACCTGAAAACACACACGCCAGGCGATTGTCCCGTTCGCGAGTGTCCACTTAATCGCACACATACGCACTGCGATTACTTTACCCACGAATGCGAGATTACTTTACTCACGCACAGAAAAATACTACAAACGAAAAAAATCTAAAAAGCTAAAACTAAGCCTAACACTGAAAGTAAAATTAAATTGAAAAAGAGACTGTTTTCTGCGCGAGAAATATTTCCTGCCGATTACAGCTGTTCGAGAGGCCGAGGTCAACGACCGAGAGATGAGATATATGTTGAACTTAAACTCTTTCTGAATTAAAAAATTATACGATAGATCTTAAATCGACGCCAAACAACAATTTTCTTTCAGGACATATTCCGCGCGGAAGAGATTGGAGCCTGTTTCTCGCCTACACTCATAGAACGCCCATAGGAGTTATCCGCGCGCACCGTATTAACCCATTTGCATCATTGGCGCATATATGCGCGCAATTGTCCTAGTTACTATCACCAGAGCGCATATATGCGCGCAGTTCTTATTGTTAGATGTAATAGAAAAAACAGTTGGTGGTGAAGGCATACTTTTCATTCTTCCGGATGATGCAAATGGGTTAATAACCCAACTCCAATTCTCAACCTCGTTTAAATCATCCTCCAGTTTCTGTAAATGACTCAACACGTCCCTTTAATGTTTCTCTGAACATTTTCTGTCATTGGCAGACAGTTTCAATAGAAAAGAACCATGAGCAGAATAAGGAAGCGTTTCACGGTGTTTGTCGTTAATTGAAACTGGTACAAGCTCTTGGAAACTTCGAGTCCGCACGGTATACTGTCTTCTCGAGTCCACACTGTCCCGTAAACATGGCGGACTGGTTGAAAAGAGGCTTTCACGGGAAGCAGAGGCAAGAACGCCAGGCATTCTTCAGCAATTTCTTCGACGATCGCGCGCGCCAAAGAATTTTTGTTGGCTGGGGTAGTTTGAAAAGGTGCATCGTAACCCGAGATGTTGAACGAGAACTCGAAGCGATGCATCACGTCACGTTCCAGGAAATCCATTCAAATTGTGCATAAACTGTTCGAGGAGCTATTTCAACCCGTGGATCATCCCTTCTGAGCAATCATTCGACATAATTGAAAAGAACACGAAGGAATTCGATGTACACTACCGCTCATAAGTTTCGGGACACTTTTCATTTCTGTTAAAGAAGTAGGGGAATGCGGGGCAAGACGGGATTATTGTTTATTTCGCGCTGCTTTACTTCCATGTTACTGAAAACAGACGGAGGAAAAAAACAGTTGAATTCTGCGCGACATTGATAGTTACAGTCTGTTTATAGCGTATTTATGCGTTTAGTGATGATTTTTCTCTTTCTAACGACTGTGATCTTATTTTCTACCATCTTTTGGAGATCAATAGGTAGGTAACAATTCTCAATCGTATTATTTCTTGAATATTGTCAGTTAGGCAATTTCTTAAGGTATTTATTTATGTGCTTATGAATGTTATTCGTAAACAAATAAAGATATTATCATTTAATTAATCTCGATGTTATAGTTGGGGCAAGATGAGGACATTTCCATAAATGATCAGTTATAGATAAAATGGTTCGTGAATTCATGCCTTCAAGAACTACTGACAGACAATCTCCGAAAGACACCGATGAAGTTAGATATTCAACATTTTCAGAGTCTGCAGCAAATCAGAATGATGCAACAGCTGATTGCTCGTTTTCAATTTCAACGATGCCAAATGTATCTTTTGTGATCACGTGTTCTGCGAATCAACAGGAAGGTGTTTAAAACCTGAAAGTTTAGCACACTGTGTATGTGCCAAAGAAGAAGCCGAACAGAGATAACTTGTGTACATGTGTGACATGTGCAAATAGATGTGTCCCACCTGCCATCTCTATGGGACAATACAGTACACTGTCACTATGTTTAAAATTATTTTTTTGTACTTTTTGTGCTAAGTTTTGCAACTTTATTTTAATATGTTTCGATAAACAGATGTTGATGCTATATGTAATATTTTCTGTAGATAACAACATCAATAAACGTAGTATTCTAGAACAGTTTTTTCTTAGCGTTCCCAGCTTGCCGCACCTTCCCCTATGGTACTTTACCTGTGTTATTGCAAAAATTTGCAGAAAATGTTGAAAACAGTTACAACAGTGAAATAAAATGAAAATCTCCCAGTTTGAACCCAATTAAGATAAGCCAGCTGAAAGTGAAAATCTACCTCGTGGCATCACTTGGAATGGGACAAAATATAATATTACCAGGAATGAGAAACTCACAACTAGAATGGCAAAGTTGGCTAAAACCGTAATAAAGGAGCAAGAGGGCTGTACAGCTGTAATAATTTAATTTTTGATTAATCTCCATGGTGAGATTTGTGACATAGCATTGAATATTCATTTCCTTTGCGGTATAAAGCATGAAATAGAGGATGTCTGTTCGAATTCTCCAATGATATCGTAACCTTGTTCATTTCAAACTTGATGAGCGTTCTAATACTTACGGACGGGGGTATAAGATACTAAAAATACTCTGATCTCTCGATAGTTACGCTCTCCTAGAATTTGACAGTCTTATAGTTTTAGTTCAAGGTTTATTGCAAACGCTCGTTCAATTTTCAAAAGCTCAAGACACAGATAAAAAACATTTATCAACGTAATTGTTGAAACGAAACAGGTTCGCGTGGTCATGCTCGCACAGAAGCGTAAACTCTTTACCACTCTATACTTTTTATCGTGGTAATTTTGTTGCTGATATAAAACGTTTCGAGTAATTTACAGACTTAACGATTCTGTGGTATTTAAGTAAACACTTCCGCGGCGAGCATTCAAAGTCCGTTGTACAGTAACCGAATTCACAAGCTCGAATAAAGAATTTATGGGCCACTGAAATTGAGTCAGTGATTCAAAAATTGATCGAGTATCTGAGTGTATCGACATGAAATTACGGATGTTCAGCAAGTGTGGCTTTATCAGTCTGGCCGTTTTCATTTTCACGCTGTGTAATCTGGTGCTTTAGTTCCAAATAAGTGACCCTTTCGATTTTGGGACGCATGCGGGCAACAGGACGAAAAGGATACTGTTCTGGAACAAGATGTACGGTGACAGGACGTTTCGTATGGGTGAAGGAGATATTTTTCACGATTGTCCAGTGAACAATTGCTATGGAACTCACGACAGGAATTATATGGACCTGTTGGACTTCGACGCCATTCTTTTCCACGGTATGGAACTGAACGTTTGGGACCTTCCTGTGGAAAGGAGCACAAAGCAGTGGTACGTCTTCGTGAACTTCGATAATCCTGTTAACAGACCGCAGGTGAACCATCTTTACGAAGATTATTTCAACATCACCATGACGTACAGATTGGACAGTGATATAGTATGGACGTATGGAATTATCAAGGACATTGTGACGGATGAAATTGTTGCCCCTCTGCCAAATACTAGCTGGAACTCCTACAATCGTTCGGGTGAGTGTTAAATGATTGCTAGGAAAAAAATTGCTGTGACAGCGATTAATTATTATATACAACTGTCTGAATTTTCTTTACAATATGAGTCTTAGATTCTAAAGTTCGTGGACACTAGAGTTTCTCGATCTTAAAATTCTGAGATCTAGAATTATCAGGTTCGAAAATGTTTAGATCCTGCAGTCCACAGCTGCCAAATTTTCTAGCTCCTGGAGTTCTCGGATTTCAGAGTTAAATCCTAGAGTTATCAGATCCCAAAAGTCAGATCGTAAAGTTTTCGGATCTCAACACTCTTCACACCTCAAAGTCTTCAAATCCCAAAGTTCTGAACTTTTAGAGAAAACACAGATTTCAAAAACTTAAATTTCTAGAGTTCCCCGTGTCAGTCCTCAGATTCTATAGTTCACAGGCCCCAAAGTCCTCGGGTCCTAAAGTGCTCGACTCTCAAAACTCTTTACATCTCAAAATCCTCAAATTCCAAAGATTTACGCTATTAGGGTGAGCACAGATCTCATAGTCTTCAGCTCCTAGAGTTCTCCGATTTCAGTACTTAGATTCTAGAATTCTCAGGCCCCAAGGTTATCAGGTCCCAGAGGTCTAAAATCTCAAGTTTCGTCAGATCCCAAAGTTCTTACAATTAGATCCTGAAGCCCTTAAATCCCAAAGTCCTTCAACCCTGCAGTTCTGAAATCCCAGAAGCTTTAGACCTCAAGGTTGTAAGAATTCCACAGACCTAAAACATAATAGATCATAGAGCCCTCAGACCTCAGAATCTCTGAATTCCAGTGTCAGTAGATCCTCTATCCTTCATCCTTCGTATCTTCGGCCCTTCCATAAATCCTAATCTCGGATCGTATGACCTTTACAACCTAGAGTTGTCCTAAATTTCGCTGACGTAAGAATAGCACACAGATTCGCTTGCGCAGGTGACTCAGAAGGGGATAGCAGGTTAACGACCCAGATTGCAGGTAAAAGCAAACCGGTAATATGGTTCGTGAGCAATTGCATGGCCCAGAGCGGCCGGTTCGAGTATGCAACCGAGCTATCGAAACACATAGGCGTGGACATTTATGGAAGATGCGGCATGTATAATTGCTCCCACGGGGAAGACTGCTTCGATATCGTCGAACGAGACTATTCTTTCTACTTGTCCTTCGAGAACGCGCTCTGCGGCGACTTCGTCACCGATCATCTTTACAATGCTCTCAGGTAACATACACGAAACGATGAAATTATCGTTCAATTGTGAGCTTCGATTTTCCGGTCTACTTGAAACCCTAACTAGGAGACTGTGAAACTCGTCATGTGCCTTTACGCTTCATAGAATTATTGTTGTGTTTGCTTGCTCGTTTCCAGCCACCTTTAGCGCTTGAACAGGTGATAATTTCTTTCGTCTTGTGAATCTTTTTAAAGTGTATTTTCTATGTGATGAGTGTGTTCTACGTATTTGAATAGATTAAACTGTTAGCAGTTCTGGAATCTGGCAATAATATAGATAATTATAAATAATATCGGAGTGCTGTAAATCGTGAGATATCAACTCGAAGAGTATCTATGGTCAGGTTTTGAAGAATATCAAAGAAACTTTACACGGTTCAATTGAATGTTCTGATCGATATTTTGGTATAGTCGCGGCAGAATATTTAGGCTATTTCCTACATCACACACTGCTTTTTTCTACTATAATATTTGAACCTTTGTTCTTAAACCGTTGTGCCTTTCACTCTCGTCTCTTTTCTCCTCTCATTGTTTACTCTAAAGTTTTTATTAGATCTCTGTAAAACACTATGACGTAGATAGAATTCATATTATAATAATAAATAAATATTATTTATTTAAAAATTATACGATGGTCTTCAATTTCTTTTATTTAAAAATTAGACGATGGTCCTTGAATCTGACAAATTTATCATAAAGAATAATGTATTAATTTGTCAAAGTTCTTTGTGCTTTTAACGGCAAAAACAAAATTTTTTATTCAATTCTTAACATCTTTTCGCCTCCGCATCACCGTACCAGTGTCGATGGACGATAAGTAAAAGCTATTATCGACTAAGAGTCAATTACGAAATGAAACCGAACTATCCTACCCATAATTAGATATCGGAAGGACGATTCGAATGGAAATCGTATAATTAACTAAAATTAGAGTGAATCGATTCAGCGTCACCTCGAATGAAGACCCATTCTTCGATATGAAACCTAATTAGTCTACACCGTTCGACGTGTTCGAAATCAACAATTACAACACGGACCATATTAAACTTTCATTCTGATTTCAGGTACAACGTGGTACCGATCGTTTATGGAGGCGCCAACTATAGTCTTTTCGCTCCACCAGAATCACATATAAACGCCCTTCATTTCGAAACACCCAGAGATTTAGCTGTCTACTTGAAGTGGTTGATGAGGAATCCGGAAGAATACAGAAAATATTTTGAGTGGAAGAAGTATTATAAAATTGATAGCGGTGTCAGAAGAGCTGTTTGCAATTTGTGCAAATTTCTGCACGAGGAACGAAAACCTCGATGGTACAACGAGATCTCGAAATGGTACAGCGTAGGAAGATGTCCTCTGCACAGGTTTCTGGACAGTGCAAAATATATAACGTGGAACATCTTGAACAATCAAGACTGATATAAATCTTTGTGTATAATATTAATTGTTTTCCGTCCTCAGCTTTGATAAATTTTTTGTTACATCACTGAACCACCTTCCACATGCAGAAAACTGTTTCATATTATCTCATCTACCTCCTATTATGTTTTTCAAGACAGTGCTATTTTTTAAAAGTACTTATACATTCGATAGTAAAGTAAATGCCTTTAAAATGACTCACTAGCAAGAAATTAAACTTTAAAGGCGTTCGATTTTGTATATTTTTTTAAAAGAAGAAGCAGGCTTATGTATGAAAGATAGTCATAGAATGCCATGGACAATACGTAAGAGATTAAGAAATAAGTTTGTTTCAATAATTACAAATTGACCTTTTTCTACAAAATCCCACAAAATTTTCTGATCAGCCTAATAGAATGTTTTCATTGTATACTTCATTTTCCATCACATAAAATAAGGGTCTGATTAATATTTTGTTCGACTTTATTTGTTCTCAGAAAAAGTGACAGCATACAAAAATTGTCCATGCTATCAAAAGTACATACCATAGTCATATTATAAATTAAAATTAAACGAAGATGCACGTTTCTGCAATTGTGCATACTTAAACTCCAATAATTTGTATGTTCAAGTACAGACAAGAAAACAGAATTTCGACGGAACTTTCATTTCCCTGAAATATTACTTGCGGTTCACTCGTTATACACAAGTGCGTACGCAATTTGTAGACTGACAATGCATTAGTCGCGTAATTAACGGTTTGACATCATCGACAATTTACGAGATGCCTATCGCATTATATAATGAACTTTTAGCGTTTCACGAGTACAAGAATAGACTGTCTCATTCTTAAGTTTTACTTGCAACATCATCGTCAGTAAGGTGCATCAGTGAAAATGCAGTAGCAAAATTGCAAGGTAGTCTGTAGGCCACATGACGAGGCAGAAGTCTGTGGACGCTTGTGATGAAGATAAACCGGTCCTACTGGTGTATTAAGTAAATTAATCCATTCTGAGGCAAAATGTGGAAGCAACGACAACGTGAAAAATGTTCAACCCAATATGGCAGATAGTTACAAATTAATTACAATGTTTGTAAAGAATCTCGTTTCCATATACACTCCCGTCCATAAGTCACCAGACACTCGTTCATTTTGAATAAAATGATTCTTAGAACGTAAATACAATTTTTTGGCTTGATTTTATTTTCTGCTGTTATACTTTATTTTACGTTATTGTAATAGCTGAATTTGGTATTAATAATATGCACGTATAATTTAAATAAATATTGAAAAACCAAAGACGACCATCCGTGCCCACTTTTCGTAAGTTCTGGTAGTTTTCCCCAAGAAAAAAAGACTTACGGAAAAAATTTGAAGAAGGTTAGAAAGAAAGTTCCGAAATATTAAAATCATTAATCGAAAGAATGCCGCTATTAATTCAAGCGGCCACATCCGCTCGAGACGGATATATCGATGAGAAGAAAATATAAGATTAACTACTTATTTTTGGTAAGATCTTTAACATTTGATTTGAATTACGTATTCCCTACATTACGAGTAATTAATAAGTGCCAAATTTATTCATAATGTAGGTCATTTTATACTGTAAATTCATCCACCTTCTGATTTTTTAAGCGCCCGGTGACTTATGGACGGGAGTGTACCTGTTCGATAGACTTCGGTAGTTTTATTGCGAGCTTTGGCGAGGAGATTAAAAAAAATATTTTAATTCTTTCCGCGACGATTGCGCTGTAAGCGTTTATGGTGTTTGTAAAAATTGTTCAGGCTTTTTTGGATCGACGAATCGGCGGAAAGACAAAACGAGCAGTTAGTGGGATATTTTAAAATAAAAGCTCGTTTGACGAACCGTTGTCCGACCGTCCCTTTTGAACGCTGTTACCCCGGTTTATATATTTTTCCTGTGTTGTTTTTTCTAGCTCCCTATGTCACGGATTGGCTTCACGTTTTCGCGTGGAATATTATCAACAAAAACGTGACGGCTGCGTAGTTCAATGGATATTCTCTGAAATTTCGTAAAATTCATGTCGACTATTTTATATCGAACGGTTAAATTCGAGTTACACTAAAATAACAATAGTATTATTGTTATATGAGCCTGTGTTCTTTAATTTAAATCTCAAAAGGTAAAATTCATCAATTCTGTAAGATAAAAAGTAAAAATAATTTACCACTGTTACCCTGTTTCGTTTTGAACTTGTTCGCGAAAGTATTGTGTACTAAATAAGTTAACACACTGTGTCTGAATAAAAATTGCCTGTCAAACAATTTGCCACGCTGTACTGAGTCTTTTAGGAGCTAAATTGGTGCATAAACTAGAATGCAGAAAAAAATTGATTCTTATTTGGATGCTAAAATTCAAAACGTCACAAAGGTGGAGTCAATCAATTTGTTCTCTGATAAAAAGTCACTCGATTTTGAGTTGTCATGCCTTCAACTACGCCTTCAAAATTTACATCTACGACTCAACTACATCCACAGTTTTCATCCTTCTTAGCACTGATTTCCTAAATATGATCTGCAGATTCATATGAACATAACAATTGAGCTAACAATACCTGAAGATGCAAGAAACAACCCAACAGTTTCTTCACTTCTAATCTGCGTACATTGAAGCATAGCAAGAATTTCGATCGTTCCAATGGCTGCCATAGAAATATTTAAGTTTCAACACCTGAGCACGCAAGAAATCCTCGTCGACTTCTTCAGGGTTCACTTCGGCCGAACGGAGTGTTCGATTTGTATGTTTCGACCGGGCAGTTTTTGCAGAAATCGATAGCTGCAGCGGACCGACTTTCGTTGTCGAAGGACCAGTGAAACCGGCCGTCGATTATTGTCATCGTTCCATAGGCGAGAAAAACGTTCGTCGAAAGAAATAACGAGCTCCGTCGCTTCTCCTCGAGTTTCTTTCGCCCCGAGAGGAGCAAAGTCTTCTGTTCCCTCTTGCTTGAACGATGTTCGATTAACTTCTGTCCACGGTAGTCGCGTTAAAAAAATCGAACACTCGGACAATAGTATGGTCGTTAAAGTGCCACGTGGTCCATCGAGAATGCAATTTCTGCACGTAGAGTCCTATCGGACGACGAAGAATCGTTTGTAAATGAGCTGCTGCATTCTCAATCTCTTCATTTCGAAATTATTTACCATCTATATAGCAGTATTTGTGTTCTTCTGAATATATTTCATGACAGATAAGCGACTGGTACACAGATGTATCGTATACTCTTTAACTGTACTTCACTTGGTTGCTCGCAGACTTTTAATTTAAATTCAGAAAGATAAATACAGTACAGCCTCGATTATCCGAACACCGGTCATTCAAAAGTTAGTTACACTATATCTGTTGCATGCTAAAATTAGTGTTAGCAACACTGTGCGCTATAATTTGTACTATTATGCATTTTAAGTTCTAAAATAAAATAACCATTGTTCTGCGAAATATAGTTGCAATCTGAGTTGGTCTATTACTAATTACAATTCGGATAATTGACGTCCTACTGTACTCGAATTTGAATTTGCTCCATTATTCGCTATGTTTGACGATCCGCTGTTTTATATTCAAATAATTATAAAAACCTTCTTACAGTCATTTTCAGCAGGCTTCAAGCTTTCGATACATGTACCTCAAGTGCTATTTAATAGCATTTTTATGTTATCAAATTGTGACGAACTTTCTGTAGCTACTATCAATAATTTAATGATAAACGAGTGATACAATATTTCTTATAAATCGTCTTATTGAAATAAACTTCTTCATAATTAGATATTAAAAACCATTTGGATTTGATTGTCAATTTTACTCAATTCACGTGTACATATCACTGTAGACATGAGAGTAATATTTTATGTCATCATTTTAACACGTTGAACGCAACAGTGAAAACAGCCATATCCAATCAGACACGATATATTTTTTATATAAATCGTAAAGAAAAAAAAATTTGGGTACTCAGTCATCTTTTGCTGTTCCTACATTATTATGTCAGTATGAAGTTTGCTCAGAATTTTGCGACAATCAATAACTATTTAATTAAATTAAATTTGAGGTGTCGGTCACGGGAGACTGCCACGGTGTTCAACGTGTTAATTAAATTAAATTTAAGGTGACGGTTGCCGGCATTCACGTGTTAAACATATTGTCGAACGTCTACAGTGGGAACGAGAAGGTTAACAATAATAATAAATTCATCGATAATGTCACCTGCGCTTCCAAGAAGTTTCTATGAATGTTACCTTGATACGTCAGATTTTTGAACAAACCACTTTTATTGTGCTTCACATGAGCTTCGAAGATCGTTCCCACAGAATTCTCGAAAAGCGAAAGACCTTAGGGCAGACGTCAGATACCCTGACGCGTTGTAAAAGTACTTTAGCCACGAGTTCGAGGCTCGTGCCGCCATTCCAGCGGCTTCTAACAGTCCGGAAGTTGTTCGAAAGTTCGCGACGAAGCCGATCGTGGCCCGCGGCAGAATTTTCGGCCGATGAAAACAGTAACTGCACCTCGTAACATTTCATTGCTCCAACTCCCTTAGATTTTGTTGGCTTGGTAGTACCACATGAAAGTTCTTGTTTAAGTGATTTTTACTGACACAGGTGCCTTCGCTATTACAAGGCACGGATTGAACAAATGGAGAACGCCCTCCGATTGTTAAAAAATAATTAGTGAACTACGTTAGTGTCGGCCTTATAGTTAGATTTCGACTGTTACCATAAGATCTGGGTTGGATTAACTTGGGCTACATTTTTATCTTCGATTTTAGACCTAGCAGAGTGTGCATGATGTCTGTTTAAGAAGATAGTTCACTTTGGGATTGTCTTCATGAGATGTAGGCTAAAGTAGGAAGAGTTGATTAGATTAGAACTGCTTCTATAAGGCCAAGATTAGATTATCTTGGGTTACATTTTTATTTTCAATGTTAGACCTAGCAGAGTGTGAACGATGTCTCTGTTCAAGAAGATAGTTTACTTTGGGATTGTCTCCGTGACATCCAAGCTGAATTAGATAGAGTTGGGTTAGCTCCTCTTCATTTAGAAACTTAAGTTTCTTTAATAAAGACGGCATCGGGTTTAATGTAGGTGACAAATGATCTGATACCATTGGTGTCTAAAAATTGAAATAAATGTTCACTGAGGATTTCAACACAGACATAAACGAGGGAAGTATTGTCTTTTGATAAAAGAACTATGAAGAAGTAAGCAGTGGGCATCCTGATATTTCTAGAAAATTTATAATCTGTCAAGCTATTCTTATACGAAAAATAGAATAAGGGAATCTTTGCAATTTGGAACCACCATTATTAAATGATGATGAAAAAATACTTGATACACTCACAGACGAGTTACCAAAACGTGAATATGTTAATGCCGTTGGTAAAGTTCGCAAAATTGGACAACAGTGCGAAGTAGCAGGTGAATCGTGTACATTAAGAACAGAATCTCCTAGTTGTACAAGTGGAAGATTTATGGTAGAAACTTTTCGAAACGTTTCTGTCTACGAAGTTTGTCATGGTCTGCTCCGCGTTACAGGCTAGAAGAGTCCAAGAAGAAGCAGCAGAAATTGTGGAATTGCGTTTGATACCGAAGAAGCAATTATCTCGGTTTGTTCATGATCGATGAAGTGTTACTACGTTTTGCTGCTACTATTTTAAATTAAATCGAAGAACTAACAGAAAGCAAGTCCACTAAAAATATGAATTCCTAACAATATGATAAAAATTCTAAACACCAGAATAATCAATTTTATTTCGAAATAAAATATATTCTGTTGATCGAAACATTTTCTCGGTACTTCTAAATAAAACGTCAATTTGTTATTATTAAAGCTAATTTACTTTTTAATTTCCTCCATACTGTCCATGATTTTCTATGTCTGCCTTACCTCTTAAATAAATAATAAAAGATTATAGATCATTTTCGCCAAAAAAGGCCAACCGTATTTTCCGATCAACTTAATAATATCACAGAACATTCGATATTTAAAAATTACGGAACATTCGGTTTTGTTTTGAAATTCCTCACAAATTATTTTTGCCATCGAATCGGTCGCTATGTATCTTTCGATTTCACGATAGCAATGCGCGATTTCGCGCCACAAGCTGCCATTAATCCATTAAAGCGCGAATTCAAGCAGAAAATCAGTCACATTGACGGCTGCTCGCTCGTTCCGCCGTGTATTTGTGGAAATATTTCAACGGGATGGATTCAGCGAAAATGATAAATAAGCAATCGAACATGCATTAAAACCCTCGCGACCCGTGTTGTACCATTGTAAAATAAGTCGCGATCAGCATACCGAAGTTTCTCGTGTGATTGATCGTTTGCTGGCTTTCTCTCTTTCAGTCTGTGTGTGTCTCTCGCGCGCGCGCGTGCAACCAAAACTAGAACTGCACTAATTTGCAACTGCATTAATTATTGCAATGTAAATTGTGCGCATGCTGGTCGCTGAGAGTATCGAAAATCCAGGAAATGTTATCGACAAGCTCCGTGCTACGCTATGTTAAAAGCGCCAGAGATCAAAAGGGTTGAATATCTATTCGAAAAAATATTTCTGTACCTCTATAATCTGTTTTCGACCGTGTGTTTCAATTTTTTTTAGTGATACATATCTATTCTCTGCGCTGCAAAAAATACACAATGTTCAACAAAAATGGTTTTACGTTTCACTGAATTTCACCTGGCTAACTAGCGGGCGCTCCGTGCGACCGTAGTCCGACCGTAGTCGAAGGGAAATTTAGCCACGTAACAAACTGTTACGTGTTCTCGCGGTTGTTATCGCATCACCGTCTGGAATGATAGATTATCCTGGCGGAGATAGGGTGATAAAGCTTCCCTCGTCAGGGAAATATCAATTGGAGAACGAGCGTACGTGACCGAGTTGCCGAAGACACGGTTGCCCGCTCGCTTGAAATATTCAGCCGGCTCGCAGCGAACCCGGCAATTAGTGAAAAATTCAAAGTGTAATCAATCGACCGGTGGATGGGTTCATTCGTTTAGTTTCTGGCTGCCACTCGAGCAAATGCCAGCCACTGCCGTACTTTATCCCAAGCTTTTTCACTGGAAAACCGTTTCGCTGCACCGGTTTCCGGGGTTTAAGATTCTTTGAAAATGCCACCATGCCACCGTTCGCTGCATCAGCGGGTCGACTGCTCGGTGAAATAGTATTTCGACCGTGAAATTACTGTATCACGAAAAGTTACCTGTACTGAGTGTATATGTATGCAAGTATCTATGATATTAACGCGTTAACTGTTTTGGAGTTTCTGTAACGTATTCTACAGGATGTACCATAATATGTGGATATAACTTCAGAGGTCAGCACCCATAAACAATAAAAAAATTATTGATGTCTGCTGAATCCACCACTAAAGTAACGCCCACATATTTTGGTACATCCTGTATATCTTTCTGTCTATCTAAGTATAATATATTATCTATTCGATACCTGTCTACTGTCTCTCTATCTATTTTCCTATTTCCTAATTCATTTACCTATTCATAGTCTGCTAATAGCTCATTGAAACAGCTGGCACAGAAGCTCGTTCCAATGAAGCAGATTGCTGTTAGCACGATCTTCGTCACAGAGTTTCATCGAGAAGGTTAAGGCCATAAGCGATAAATAAAAGGGTGGGTGGGAACTGTGAAAGGAACGGCTCGAATCGTGCCGGATGGATATAAAAAGAAATTACTGGCCTCTCAGACGCACTTGGACCCTCCCGATGCTTTTCTTTCCCCCTTCTTTCCCCATCCTTCGCGTCTCCACGTCACCATTATTCCCCGCTCTCATCCCTTCTTATTCTTTTACCTTTTTCTTGCGCCGCTGTTCGGACTTATTTCTCCGCTCCCTTGCCCCGCACTCATAACCTGATTTACAGATGTCCTTTGCAGCTCTCCTTTGCGAGGCTTTGGCGAGCTTTCGGTCCTTTCGCATGCACGAAACTCAAGCTCGCCGGAGTATCGCTGTCGTTGCGACTGCAGACTGTTTTGAGTATTGCTCTTCAGAAAATATTGTTGGTTCGAATTCGTTGAAAACTATCAGAGAAAGAGATTCAAAGTTGGGAGAATTTTATTGTGATAAAGTGTATTTCAAGGTCAAGTAGTTTAAAGGTGATCGTTGTTGTTGTCTTCGGGTTGCAGTTGTGGACTTCAGAATACTGATTCTGAGGAAATGGTATAAGTTTGAATTTTCTTTTGGAGCTACCACAGTAAGAAACCTTGCGATTAGGATTCCTCTGTAACACTGGTAGACCTGTGAAAGCCAAGCAGTCTGGAAGGTCTGTCGCAGACGAAGAACAGTGACTGATAATTTCACCTGGTGGTCCATAAAACATGTGACCTTAAGTCTTCAATTTCTCAATAACAACAAATTTTGATGACATTCTTATCCTCATTCACAGGACCGACCTTGAGAGACACGTAAAAGCCTGTTATTTCAGCCTTTCCAGACATTAGGGCATTGCCGTCGTCCCGACTGGAGAGCAGACTCTCAGATTTATCATCGAATGGATATATCGTGCGAATTGGCAGTTAAGCTCGCCCCTGAGATCAGCGACGCCATCAATTCGCCAGCAGCTCTCCTTTTACCGCAGTTTAACGCCTCCATTTATCTAAACGCTCCTCCAATTTCCTCGTTGATCATTTTACCTTGAAATTAGCCGAGAAAACTATTCCATGCGATCACAGGCTATCAGTTGAAATAATCTCCAAACCCTCAGTCGCTGATCTAGACTTAACACGGAATTATTGCATCAGTGGAATTTCTTGGAGATTCTTTTAAAGAAAAGTTCCAAGGTTTTTAATGAATCGATTCTAATAAATTTGAACTTCTAACAACTAGGAGAGCAGAAGCAGACGGATGTTCGATGGATCGACGAAATCCAAGCTCAGTTAACAGAGGCAACCGGGTTTCTATCATAGCGTGCAACAGCCGAAGAATGGAATCGATTCGATATCTCCGGCAATTAATCAAATTATTAAGCCGCGTGCGTCGCATTGTTCAGCAAACATCCGCGTTAGAACAGCCAGGTTTTTTCCGCAAACGATTGAAAAGCTCGCGGACTGGTTGAACAGAGTTATTAATTGCTCTCCATTCACAGGGACTCGTTTCCAGTGAAATTAAGAGACGAAAGAGCTGAAAGTTCGCTTCAACCTGACAGTCCCGCAGGGGAAAGCTCCGCTGCTTTGTTAGCTCCATTTCGTGCTCTTCAGAGAGAAATATTGTTTTTTCCGCCGTGTGCCCACGTGGCTTCATTCTGTATTCACTTTAACCGAAGATGACAGACAGGTGATTTCCATCCCCTATTGCTGCGTTTGTTATTGTTAAGAAATGTATAACATTATTTATAACATAAATCAATTATAGTATAAGAAATAAAGGGAGAGTTATCATGGAACATTAGGGCACAATGTAAGATGAAGCCCATTAAATACAATCTTAGACATATTGGACACTCAATAAAGACAATTGAAGCAAAACTATAAATACAATTCAAGTTTATCTATGACAGAATGTCACAGTATCGCAGACAGTTTCGACAGATGGTCTACATACTTTTTCGAAAGTCTCAAAAATTTCTTAAATCCAAAAGAGTTCCGCTCACAAGGGAAAGAACCCCAATTGTCCGACTTCAATTTGAACGAGTTTTTGTGAGATGATGGCATACACGCTCATAATGATATATGTGAAATATTAGATGTAGACACTCGATAATTTTAAAGATATAAATAATTAAATGTACATGGTCTCAAGATGTACTATAAATTTTAAATCGACTTTATCGAAGTTGCATTGGCAAAGTGAAACGGTTGTTTGGCTGGTAAATCCGGTGGTCCTGGAATTGAGTCCCGTTTACAGAAATATTTTTTTTTCAATTTTATTGCGGCAATAGCGTATATGATGCTGAATGATAAATGTCATGCATGCAGTAAACAGACAAATAATAAATAATCAACAGTAATAATAAATGCATCTCATTTGACATTTGAAGTCATGGTTTTAAAGAAATACTATTAATATAGTATTGAAATTTTCTTTTAAATGTTAACAATTTCAATAGAGTATTCATCCGCATCATTTTCTTTTCATCATGTACGCTGTTGCCTTAATGGAATTGTAAAGGAAAAATATTTCAGTAAACGGGACTCGATCTCAGGACCTCCCATTTACCAGCCACACAATCATTTCACTTTGCCAATGCAATTTGAGTGAACTAGATTTATATTCATAGTAGATACATCGTGAAAGTACATACCTTTAATTGTTTATATTTTTAAAATTATCGAGTGTCTGCACCTAATGTTTCACATGTATCATTAAGAACCTATATGCAATCATCTCACAAAAACTCGTTAAAATTGAAGTCTGACACTTAGGATCCTTCCCTTGTTAGGTCATCAAACAATTTCCAAGCATTCTGAGACACACGTTATCACGAAAACAGAAATTCCTCCGACTAGTCGCGAGGGAAAATTCCCTCGAGCTCCATCCAGCCTAAAAGATTCAGGCCACCGTTTCAATATTAATATTTCTATGGTGACACTCGAATTCCCTGCGATTCGTACACACCGAATCCGCGGGTCGCGTGTCCTCTATAAATCTGTTAGCACATATTCTCCGGGCGTATTCGGTCGAACGAAAGCCGCGGATACGTTGAATCCGGTGCTCGAGATACGCACTTTAAATTTCATAAACGCGCGTCACGTCGAACGCTATACCCCTCGGCATCCTGCGTGCCGGCGCGGCTGCGGGAGAAATTGATATTTATAAGCGAGGCACGCGTCCACGGAATTCCCGCGGAGAGATTTCGTCCGTCGGCGTTTTCCATTCCGCGCGAATACGATCAGGCATCGTTCCAGCTCCGCATAATTTCGCGGGAAAGTCGAATAATGGGGGATCGCGACGACTTGGGGGCGAAGCGGAGGCAGCCGAGGGGTTGGAGGCAGGAGAAGAGTGACAGTAAGCTGTTCGAGAAACGTCTGCTCGCACTCGCGAAATTGCCAGTAGCAGAAGCTCTTCTCGAGGATGCGACGTCCAGACGACGTGCGCATCCCGCCACTTGCATCTGCAACAGATACAAGACACTTTAGCCGATACGCTGCGCCAAGTCGTTGACGTTTCTCCGATCGATAATTCTTCCGGACGTATTGCCACCACGCAGACGGTATTATTTACTTTTGCCAGCACTTCTTGATTTGTTCTTCGTTTTCTTTCTCTTTCGAGAACGTTATCGGGGGTCGTTGACGCGGCCAGTGTGATCGAATCGCACGAGGTGTCGCGATAGGTACAATGATGCAATATTGCCTGGTTGGGTCTAGATCAGCATCTGATGGTTTGGAGATTATTTCAAGCGATAGTGTTGCGGCTCTAGTAATGTAATTTTGTAATATTAATTTGAAGCCTGGTGAGGTTTTTCCGCGTTAGTACAAACGTAGCAAGGTGGGTGCCGACCTGCAGCAACCATAACAGGTCGAAGGGGAAAAACCCATGAAGCGGCGCTCGAATCCAACTAATTTTCCAAACCGTTGATTGGTCGCATGCAAGCGACCAAAAGATGCGTAAATTGTGCACAACTATATCCACCAAATCATTTGTTGTACTTCACTCTATTGTACCCTTACGCTGACACTCTGGAACACTTTCTATTAACCCATTGCCGTAAATGACGGCTGTAGCCTTCAGCTTTTCTTGATGTGCTGGCAAATGACGGGTATAACAGTCATGTATATTTTTGCTTGACCGCATCTTTCTTTTAGTTCTGATAAACAAATGATGGCTACAACCGTCATTATTTTTTTAGACTAACAGAACTCGTATTAATTAACCCTTATAAGCATTGTTTTTTCATCTAATTCCTTGTAGCAACAAAGGAACAGTTACAAAAAAAGTGTGTTTCTAAGGCCGATATAGAAGAAAAAGGGGGCGTTTATGGTTTAAACATACCTTTCATTAGAGTAATCGATCAGTTTTATATTTTAACCACAAACCCAAATTTAAGTAGGCGTGTGAGGTACCGCTGACATCTCATGCAATCGTAAACGGATCACGGTATGCAACAGATAGTATGTAGTCACATTGGATAGTCTTTTTTTGGCTAATTTCGAGGTGAAATGATTAGGCAGAAAACTGGAAGAACGTTAAGACAGATGGGGATGTTTAACTGTGGAAAAAGGAGAGCTGCTGGCGATCTAGGTTTAAATGGAGGAGGGTGTCCAACCTTGAGAGTTTCGGGAATTTCAGGGAACTGTTTGTTAGAGTTAATACCCTTTGAGACTTCCGGCTGTATATCGTGTTCAGGAGGAAATATTCCCAACGTTTCGATAGCATTGCAGATAGCAATAGGAGTATGAGGATGCAGTGACACTGGTGTGTGTTAGGATGGTCACTCTATTGAAAGTATCTGTGTGTATGTTCCACATCATGGATCAGTCTACCAATTTTTAATTTGTCAACTGATTAATTAAAAATCGAGAGGAAGGTGGTCCAGACAGGGTTAAGGTAATCACCCGTACCCCGGATGAGTTCGATTAAATAGAATTCGAAAAATCGGTCACGGTTAATCCCTAGAGTATTCAGTGTGTCGAACAGCATTTTATGTATAACTTAAAACATACAAATAACAATAAAATATTTCAAATCTTTCCCTTTGAACTACATGACACGTGGCTGGGAAAATTGCTTTGCATACTTAAAACACGTCGAACCAACCGGACGTTTGATCTATGAAACGTCGAATTTAGTAAACCTTTAGCAAAAGACCAAACATTTTTCTGAAAATAAATGTACTTGGCAATCCTTCAGACGTAAATGTTATAGAAAAACAGAAAGTTGACAAAAATTCATCCGGAAAATCTAGCAATTCCCCATGAAATAGGGGATGTTTCATAAAAATTTGTGTCAGCCACGGTAAACGGTGTTGCTTCGAAAAAGCGATCGAGAACACGCTGGAAGTAGATGTTCGATTTAATATATTAGATCGAAGAACGTGTTCCAGTTTCACGAGATGCATTTCTAAGGGTGCAGCCCCGATACTTGCGGCTTATTAATAGTGACGCGGCCCGCTGCACTTTCAGGAGTCCGTACATCTTGGGATAGCTGTCAATTGGTTGGATGGATGGATGGATGAATGGACAAGCATGTTACAAAGATTGAATCACGAATTCGATGGGCCACAGAATATTACGTAACGTCGAATGATGAGAAACATATTCATACATCTCGTTTCGATGCAATATATCTGATGTGCATGAAAGTTCACCCTCTTTAAAGCAGTCATGTTTCATTGCTTATTTCCGCTCTCATTCGTCTCACGAGTATGTCAGGTATTAATTTGGTCATAGATTGGGTCACGAATTTATTCAGTTATAAATTCGGTTACGAGTTCAGAACACGATTACTGGAAATTTCATGTGTGTGAAGGAGACTCATTTTTAGAAATCAGAGCAGTGACAAATATTATCCTGAAATCCTTTCGGTATAAATAGAATTGCCCCGGAGCTCACTCATACATGTTAAATCACAAGGATATTTCAATGCAGAAATATATGCTTCTCTAAACGTCTACTGTCTAATTACCATGTTAATCATTGCTTCCAGATCCACAGAAGCTAATTCCATTCCATCCTAGCTACAAGACAATGCCTTTAAAGATACTCCTTATCGTTTAAGGAAACATCGATCATCTGCAACTCCCAGAGAAACGATTACCTCCCACAACGATGAACACAGTTGTCTCAACTATTCCATGTAAACTGTTCTCCAACCAAACTCCAAAAATTACACAAAAAACAATCAAATTCACGAGTGAATCTTCCTAATAACCGTATCGAAACGATATAACCCACCACAGTGGTACGCAGGGAAATAAAGAAGAGGGTTGGTAGAGAGGTGAAGTTGCCAAGGATCTCTGCATAAATTCTCCAGGGCGAATGTTCGCCACAATGCGATTTCCAAACGTATGCTCGCTATCAGCAATAACTCCGGTCCTTTCATATCTCGCCAATAATTTCTGGCCGCCTTGCGAGGCTGTAGGCGGGATCCTCGGAGGGTACGAGGGAGAAGGAGCCAAGGAAAATTTATCAGACAGATAAAAATGTCTGTTAGAGTTTATATAGGGAGCGGCGAGATTTCAATAAAACCCTCGATTGTAAAGTACAGATAGAGGAGGCTGTCCGGGCGTTACACGGGTCAGTGAAGCTCAAAGTCGAGTTTCCCTCCTTATCGTCCCGATTCTCTCCGGTCTCTATAGCTCATCGAAAACTGCATCCATCCCCTGCTGCCGTGACACGCCCCCTCGCGTTATCGATACGTTCGCTTCTTTCGCGAGAATCGTTTTCCCGCTGGAGTTGCGAGACCCCCGTTACGTTCGAGACGTTTGTTCGAGGGATGATCGAGGGATTCTCCTAACTGGACCGGGTCTGTGTTCCTTGTATTTGTTCAGGATAAGAACGTACGCACGTGGAAGGAGAACGTGTGTATGACGTGGCGAGAATTTGTTTCATTTGACGAGGGTTGTTTGGGGGTCGTGAGTAGACGGGTTGAGAAAAAAATATGTGAGCTTTAATGTTATTTAACCGTTGACACTGCAAGCATCTTTTTGTTGGATAAACCAGTAAGTTCAATATAACTAATGTGATGATGCAACCAATATGGTTGCGAGCTGCTGCAAGCAAATATTAATTTTCAACGCTTCACACTGCAAGGAAACTTGATTGACATAAGATATTTATGCTTTTTATTAGTTTTACGTATTAAGAAATATTTCATTTTTAACATGGTGTACAAAAATTAGTAGATAAAATTGACAAACCGACGGAGTGCCAGAGAGGCATACTTGGAGTGGAACGCTTGACATTTTCAATGCCTAACAGGCATACTTGGAGTGCAAAGGGTTAATATTCAGAACGGTATATATTGTTCTTCTTGTTCTTCAGAATTTATATCTGCCATCTGGTCACCCGATTACTCGTCGAGGCAAGCTTTACTTGAGTTAGTAAAGTAGAATGTTTTGTAATTTAAATTAGATCGTCTTATGAATATTTGTGACCATGACTGTGGTATAATTGTGGAGTGTCCTTCCAGACTTGACTGTTTTATTTGAACACGTTCACTGTTCATTAACCCACATTGAGTTCAGAGCAATTTTTAAATAGCTCCTTGTTTGATTCAAGACATGAAATTGTTATGTGCAAATATGCTTAGAATAATGCAATTTCATATGTTAATTTAAATATATTAACACATATTCAATTATTTGGGTGGATCTCTAGTTTGCGCCGCGCCATTTTATACCTTCAAGCACATGATAATAAATTCCAGTAAATTAAAATTCCTTAATGATTAAACCTGGTGCCATTTGCGTATGACTAACATGGCAGTCAAAGTATTGAGAAAAAAAGCAGTACTCTGTGAACGAATGTTTCAGTGCCAAAAGACTCCAGAACGTCTCTAAATGCTGTATTTGCTATCTTTGTCCCATGATTCGTCATTAAGAATCAATAAGCGATAAAGAGAGGAATAGATGGGAGGTTGGCCACGATAATTCAAGGTTTAAACGCGTCCAGTAACGTTCTAACAGTCGTTCGAACACGTGGTCTTCACTGGAGAGTCTTGAATCAGTCTCGTCGCACTATCAATCCTGTTCTTGCACGCCTGCTTTAAGACCGGCCATAAAGTCTGAATCGAGCGATTTAACCGAGGACCCCGACTCGATTCCTCTTTATCGGATACCCCGGAGACGCAGTCGCGATCGAACTCTGTTCTACGATGGAAAAAACGTATATTTAAGGGAAAATTAACCCAGTCCCGTTTTACGAGAGGAGCATCGTTCGGGTAATAAGCATCGTTCGTTGCGAACGTGCTGAACGAACGTTTCTTTTCACGGTCGCCGGTGCTGTCATCGAAGAATAAAGAAGAATGTCACCTCGGGGAGAATGGTTCCTTGAATTGTTAATTCTTAGTGAACGGTGAACCGTGGAGGTTTCATTCAACATGAGACGAATGGTCGAAGACAATCGCACGGCGAATACTTCAATCAACGATATATTCGAGAGAAAAGAAAGAGCCGATTGGGGCTTTGTTGTGCTGCCAGGCCAATGGAACAATGGAAGGAATTTACTTTAAACTGTCTTAAATTATATGTGACAGAATCGTGCGCGCGTTAGGTGTAATGAAACCACGGAAAGAGATGGAACGATTACTTCTTGTTAAGGCATTCAGCTAGAGGCAAACCAGAGTAAGCTGATCAAGACCACTTGTTCGCTGCGTTCAACTTCTGCTGTATTCTACGCGAAATTTCGAATTGCAGAGAATGAAATTTCATGAACACTAATTATTCTTGGCTATTTTTAAAAGGATCCTGAAGTAACAGACCGTTCTATTGAATATTTTACAGTTTCAATTTTCTAAGTACAGTGGAACTTCGATTACCCGAACGCCAACCATCCAAAAATTAGTCACACTATATTACTTACAAGCTAAAATTATTGTTAGTAATACTGTGTACTCAATTACGTACCATTATGTCCCCTAAATTCTAATCTTTTTTATACGAAACATAGTTGCAATTTGAGACAAACTGTTACTAATTACAATTCGGTAATCGAGGTCCTATTGTACTGGGGTACTTATTAATTATTGTTATAATTACTATCAATAAGAACTCCACTCTTGATGGACAGTTAAATTGACTCTCTGGCAATGTACTTTTTCATAAACCGGAAAATGAAAGAATTCAGTATTTGTCATTCATCCGGCTCGATGACAATGGGATGCGATTAAGCGGGTAATTAGTACGCGTCGGCCGAATAGTCTCACGCAGGATTAATTACGCAGGCTGCGATGTACGCGCGTAACCACATACACACACCTGAACACATAAATATTAGACGCAGCACGTGCGCGTTGCCAACCGACACGCGAACGCCTATATGTCCATCCATCTAGTCATTGACACCGGAACACGTCAATTTGTGGACCGGTGCACGCGCCATAGTAAACTTTGTACAAGCACGAATGGACATACTCGTGATAGGGGGCCTAATTTCTACGTCTTCCAGTCTGCGTTACGAAGAAGTATGTCAGTTCTCACTCACGATCACTGGGAGACTCTGCCATGTTTTCTGATAGACTGATGCGACGTTTACATTGACTATTAAAAATTTCAATCGATTTTTCACAAAAATAAATTATTTACTTATCATGAATGCAATTAACGCTAATGAGTACACATACACAGTGGCTGCCAAGAATTTTCAGTAAAACTATAATTATATCACATCTGGCTGGAAACGTATGTTATTAACAAATGCTCATGTTGCCCTTTCAAAATTGGTCACTTAAAAAAATATCATGCACGGTGAGAGTATGTTTATTAACTATAAACTCTGGCCACAAATTTATCGCAGCCACCGTGGACCACAGAATCCAAGCTGTTGCAGAGACACCTAAATTACACCACTGAAGATCATTATTTATCATGGTCCCTTCTTTATTATAGAAACATGAAAGTGAATCTACAGAAAAATGAAGATGAAATTACAAATGGAAAGCGATCAGACGTGGACACGACCTTGAACAGCCTATTTAGTCTTGATGCCTCTACTATACAGCGTATCATCGAATAGCCGTGATAATAAATCAATTTCCCTGTTCTAATCTTCCAAATGCATCAATATGCAGTTCGGCCACGATAATCTCGTGACAAAGCCCGCTGAATTTCCAGCGAAACGGTGAAACGTATTCGTGGAGATCGAGCACACGGACGTGGATGTTTTCACGCAGACCATCGCAGGCGTGCGGAGGGTGGTCTGCACACGTGACCATCTCGTGGTTCACCCGACGTGTTGTACACGGGTTTTCCTAAGGCGAACGGTAGCCCGGGAACGAGTACGGCCGTGTGGTGTGGGTGTGCTGTAGCAGCACTTTGCGGCACGATTTATAGAGCATTAAACCAACACGCGACTGAGCAACCACCGCTCGTTTCGGACTCTTCCACCTCCTCGCATAAATATCGCTCTTTCTGGAACAACGTTCACCTCGGCCGGCTATTCTCCTGGCCTTGAATCGATGGTCGTCCTCCTCAACCCCCTGCGTCGCCGTTTTAATCGGAATTCGAATAGAGCGAGTGCAATCGTTTATAGTCGGGACGTTTAACGCATCACGGGAATTGTTATTAGAAAATTGTGATTCTTCAGAAAGGTAAAGTTATAATTTTGTGCGGATAGTGAATATTCTATAGAAATCAAATGGAATTTATTAAAAGTTTCATTTCTAGATCATTAATCAGAGTACATGTGTTGATTCCTATTATCATGAATTTTCGACTGTGTGTATTACTCATAAAATAATTATGCAGTTTAAATACAGTATTCATCATCATTGAAACTGTATACTTTTACGCATTTCTTTCGTATCAGAAATATATTTACATTTTTGATAACGATAAGTTTGTTCGAATATTTATGTATCGTACTGTATGTACTGAAGTTTAATTCGCACTACACTCAGCCACATGGTTCCCTTTTTTCGTAAACTTACTCATGTCTTACATATGCAGTTGACATGTTAACTGCCATACTGCAGAGGCTGAAAATGATTCAGCTTTCTAGACTTCGATATAACATGAGAGTGATCTTACATTATGTCCTTTTTTATCAATGATGTTAGCAATCCTCTGTAGTTTGTTACTAATTCTGCTAAGCCTTTTTAGTTATTTTTACTAACACCATTCGTAGTCAGACAAATAACAACTAAATCCAAGTGTCACCAGCACATGGGTGACATGGCAGTCAAGGAATAAACGAATCTACTATACTTACTTCCAACCAAAAAGGTTAATATTCCGCGTCACAAAAACGATTACGATTTCACACGATATTTTACCACCGATTCACCTCACAATTCAGTCACTGTCAAAAGCGAGCTACCTTATCTTCGAAAGAAAAACAGCTTCTTGCGGAATGACGACGTATATAACCGGAACGTTCTAAAAATTTCTCGATTGAACGTGATTCACCGGATAGAGATCCGGTATAATGGCGGATTAAGTAGATAGGTTGCCAAGAAAATCAGCTTTACGTTCTACGGTTCCCTCTGCGATTCGGTCGAGTTGCGGCTTTTATTCGGCTACCGATTCTCGATTGACAGCCATTCGACCGACGCAAGTACGTTTTTACGATAACCGAAAGATTCGGTCCCTTACGCTTATTCTCTTCGATCCTTATCGATCCCGCCCCGCTCTCCCGTTTCTTTTTTTTACGACCCCTTCGTCCGTCCCTTCTCGCGTATCGACCGTGGCTCGTCATTACGAGGACCTCGACCACTCCGCGCTGGATTAGAATTTTTATACATCCGAGATGGGAAATCGATTATTATGACGGTTGGATTTTCTCCTCGGCCATACGGACCGCGTAAAACTGCTCACGGCTTCGTAACTTCGCGATCGTAATATTTACACTTTGCAGCGGATTATCGCGACCATACGGTCACGGCGATATATTCGATATCAGGTATTTTAGTAACCCTTTGGCTGCGTGATACTTGAAAATGAAGCGAACGTTGCATACGGTCGAGCTGCAGTAGTACGTAGTGAGCCGTTGCACCGAACGCCTATGGGCGTGGACAGTACACGGTGAGCGGCTTTGTCAAGCACCCATAGACGCCGATCGCAGATAAAGGGTTAAGTCGCAGGAATTTGCACGCTGCAAATGAAATTAGGTATTCGAACTTCTACTATTTTTTAGTGGTATTGTGGTACAATATTTTCAAAACCCATTGCCAGCATGGGGGTCATCGGTGACCGTCGCGTTAAACTTTTGTTTGGACGGTCCAAACAATAAGGCTTTTCAGGAAGTATCTGAGGGCGACGTCAGGCCTCTTCAGCGTTGAGAACCTAAAGTTGTACATTGTCATTTATTCCTTCTTGATGCCTAGAAATCCCAAATTACAGCACGAGGTCCATCTCAGCCCTGACATGCACTTCGAACCTTGGTGGTCCTCAGACACTCCAGGACGTCTTCCATTGCTCTTTCCCAGACACCTCGAGAGAGTGGAGAGTCAAAATGTAAAAACCAATGAGTTTCGAGTGTTGATGCATTCTCCACTCTCACGAAGTTTCCAATGTTTAGGAAAGAGAAATAACAAATTTATTAAAGAAACCACCACGAAAGTTTTGGGTAGAATATAAATCTCAGAGCCGGTGAATTTAAGAATTACTGAACCTTGTCACTCTGTCGCTTCGTCACTACAGTCACTGTAATAAGTGTTATTACAAAATAAATTTGAAGACGAGAATTATACAGTTCTTTACTAGTCACCTTACAAGTGGTCTCATCAACTTTATTTAATTAAATAATTATTGATTTCGACAATATTCTGCGCGAATTTTACATTGCGATACTAATATAGAGACACGTGTTCGCGACTGAATATTTAAACACTGTTTTCCTGTGTGATTTATAATGAAAATAGCAATTTATGCTGTGTCTGGTCAGGGATGGCTGTTTTCACTGTGCCAGTCGACGTGTTCATATAAGAGCAAAAATAAAAATGTCGAAAATAAAAATGTATACCTTAAATATTACTGTTTGAGTAATTAAATATACTAACATTCATCAGTTGCACAATTTTATATTTATAAAGCAAAAAGTACGATTGATTGATTCAGTCTCATGTACATACATGAAAGTCGCTGGTCAGTTTAAAATTGCCTCTGCAGTTTAAAATTCATGTGAACTCTAAACGAAACTTCAGTAAGATTACATTTTTTTCTTGGAATGAGTTATTAAATGTCCATCATTAACCAACATAAAATTTGCAGTCTAATGGTAACCGTCTATTTCTGTCTTGTCAAAAATTCTCTGGACCTAGTACCATTCCGCTATTCCCTAAGCTTAGGCTGTTAGTGTGTGTTCGAGTTCCTGGAAAGCTCCGTGGAGGCGCAAACGAGCAGGAAAGTCCCTCGGATAGCTGGAAAATCTAACATAATTCTACAAGGTGGGGCAGAAAGAAGGAAAGGAGGATCGAAGGAATGTTGCTCGCAGAGAATCTATTTTCCGGGGAACACGTAGATCCGGTCAGGCACGAGGAAGGATTGTGTTTCGACGTACGTGACGCAAGTAACGAGAATCGAGCATTCTGTCGTCGAACAATGATGAATCGGCTGGCTGTTCGCGATCGGCCACGTTACGTTGTTTTACTCTGCAGCATGCCTCGTCGATTCACAAAGAGCCACAACTCGAACAACCCTACCGCTCCGAGTTACCCGCTTTTCGCACCGAAAATCCGATTTACAATGTTCGAACCGCAGCTCTGAGCGCGTGACTTCGAGCGATTTTCGAGATACGCGGCTTCGTGTTGTTCCACACACTCAACGGTCCAGACCAATTTGCCGCGCCATTTTCGTTTCCGTCGACCGGATGTCTTGAACATCCCTTCGAGTTGTCGGAGGCGAAGGCAACAGCGCAAACAGAATCGGGGAGAATTTCTGTAAAAATTGTGGAATTTATGTGGTAGAAGACAACGGCGATCAAGCGCATCAGATGCAGTTTAAAGTTTATCAACGTCATGATTCAAAGCCAGAAGTGGCATGTACTCATTGTTTAGTTTTAAAAGAGTAAATTAGGTGTATGTTAAATTTATGACCAATTATGTAGGAATTTTTGAATGACTATGAAACACCATTTTCTGGGGATGAAGCAGATGTAACTGTAAGCCTCCTAAGAGAAATAAATCCACACCGTATTATGCAGGCATTATAATTGAGACATTTCACTGATAGAAGACAACAGCAGTCAAATGTATCAGAAGCTATTTAGACCATCACAAAGTCATAGTTCAAAGTCAGAAGTTTTTTGTTTTGTTTACAAATCTCCTTTCTTTATGTACTAGTCTTACTGTTTGTAGCTTTTTACATGGTTTATCTTCCCTGTTATCTACACATTAATTTGTGTTCACCCCTCACTTTCACGAATGTTCCAGTGGAGGTACTGGACAGTTGTCCAGTAGGTGTGTTCTATGTAATCTTCTTGATATTGGTATCGTGCAGTCTTTCATCGTTGGATTTACGTGTGTTGATTCTGTTCCAGTGTCTTCCGTTAATGATTTTGACTATGTGTTCGACTGATGAGATGCCTAGGGTATTTTCTATGTCATCGTTCCTCACGTACCGGACATGGTGCATCAAGTATCATTCTGAGTTATTTTGATTGTGCTGTTTTGATTTTCTTTTGGTTGATTTTGGTGGCTGGCTTCTGTAAAATCAGAAGTTGTGTCTGATCACTATTTAGCTTTAACATTTATGGCCAATCTATCGTACAGATACCATTTCTGTATTGTTTATTTAATACGTTGACGCTCGTGGATGTTTTGGCGGTCGATCACTCGAATTCAGTTTAATCAATCACAAAGTAATTTTTGAAAACTCCAAAAAACATGAACGTCCAGCGAATATACCACGAAGTCACGAGTACACGATGGGATTGTTAAACAATCAACTAAAAAATTTCTACAAGAACGAATCAAACAAATTCTGTTCAATTCTTTGAAGATGAAATTACTGAGCCTTAAAATCTGATTATCGGAACCTGATCATATCATAATCAATATATTTCCCAAATATTGCATGATCAAACAAAAAGTACTTTCACTCCCCCCGATCGTACGCTAACCAGTGACCTATCATCTCTTTATCTAAACTGCAGGAGGGCTCCGATTTCCCAAAAATCTCCCTTGGAACGGTCCATGGATCGACAAACGACCGTTCGCAGGGCACGGTAGAGGAAAATTGGAAGCAGCTAAAAACAATAACGATCGAGGAGGCAGCGGTTTCATTTGGTCCGGACAGCAATCCCTGGATGGAAGTAGCTCGCATGAAAATTTGATTAAGCGGTTCGTAAATCGTAATCGAGGGCCGGTGATTCCCGCGAAGGTCGATCCGCCGGAAAATTTCGTTTCCCGGGGCCGCATGAAACTTCTATCGGTGCAATTCAACTGGCAGGATCTCGGAAGTTTCAGCGATTACATCCCAGATTGAAATTCTATTTGGCGAACCGGTGTACGAGCAGAGGGTTCAGTGCAAACACGGACAAGCCCCCAGACCCCGTCTCTCCGTCCTGTCCACTCAAATACACCCCCAGCCCCGGCCGGCTCGGGCTTCTGCGGCAAAATAAAACTTCGTCCAAGAGTTTTATCGCGTGTTTGCTTCATCGTAATTGCTGTATCAACCGAACGGACGAAAAAAACAAGGCGAGCACGCGGTAACGAGTTTACCTCGAGGCGGAGCAAGAATAACACGCGTTTCCTTCGTTTTTTTCCTGGTTTCAGATTTTTTTTTCGTCAGTAACTCGCCCGCGAACATTTTTATTTCCGAAAGCCAACGCGCGAGAAACGTTTACTGTTCCAACCTTTCGGAAACACCGACAAACAAACACCACGCGGTTCGAGCCGACGCGAAAGAGTCCAATTTGAAGGATAAATTTTTTGTGGAATTCCGCGCGCGTCGTTGCGGATGGTTCTGTCGCCACGATCTACTCAATTTTTTCAGGAATTTTTGCTCGTGAATGTTGAGGTTGCTGCTCGAATATTATAATATCGGGTTTTACGAATTTTCGTATTTTGATCGGATTAGTTATACCTGTAGAATACGTAACTGTAATTCCTTGTTCGTAACGAGTCTCACAAAAATAATCATTTTAACATCTTCGGGGAGGAATTTACATATAATAGATTTTTTATTCTCAAAAATTCAAACAATAAAATCTTCTGCAGAGCTTCGCTTCCTTTTTGAAAATTCAAAATATAAATGACGCCGTTATAAATTGTTTATAGTTATTAGAAATATTCCCAGCAGTTTGTAGGGGTGAATTTCCCATTGAGGGTAGTTGTAATTATGGTGACAATTTAGAGCTCCATCTTTATAAAGTACTATTTACCTGAATTTTTCGCGACTTTTAAATTTCTTATTATAAGCCAGACGTAGCTGACTAATTCGGGGTGATTCACCCCTCAGTAGTGATGGGAGGCCATAAAGCCACTAGTTTGTCACCATAAAATGATTTTTGTCTAAGGTTTTTTTAAGCATTTCATGAATTTTTGTACACGTTATAAGTCTCTTAAATGCGTGTATAAACGATTAGGGGTAGTTTACCTCCTGATAAGGGTGCTTGACGACAAGAACGTCACCCATACAGTAAGTTTCGACGCAAATTAAATTTATATCAAGTTTTATTCAACACAATGTTATAACTTGTGTACCTCTTCTTATGAACATTGAGGGGTGGTTTCTCCTCCTAAATATGCAAACGGACCAAAATAAAAAAACACTTATTTGTTATTTTTCAGTCCTCTAAAACATATCGGAAAACCAATAGTAAGTAAATAGAAATAGAAAGTAAACAGCTCTGTAGTTTAGACATGCTGCAGAAGTAACAGAAATTATTCTTTCATGAATTATTTAATAAATTGACGAAGACAAACTGGAAGTTTATGATTCAACCTAAATATGTGTAAGTATGTAGGTATGTATAAGGAATGCATGAGACGTGAGCATATCTATGCAACAACACGATGCAACGTGAGAATCTGAATAGCAACTCAGACTTAATCCACACATAATTAATTGAATTCTATTATTACTTTAATATAATCGATAGACCACTGCACCATGATCGAGTTCTCACACAAACTTCTTGACACTTTATCCCAAAATATCCTCCTGAACATAAACCCAGATTTCTAACTACTCCCTTCCACTGAATTCATATCCAACAATATCGAAGTGTATTATAATTTCAACATAATCAGTATAACACTTTACCATAGACCAGCAACAAAACGAACCTGTTGATCCGTCTAAAATATTTTTCCCAATATCAATTCTCCGTGCAACGAAGAACGAAACCATTTTCTCCTAGAAAACAGAGACGTTAAGGACAACGACTTGGTCAGGACATCGAGCGTGTTTACGAGAAGATCCCATGGAACGAGACGTCCTGCAGGAGCAGGTTAAACGGGCGTCGCAGAATGAAAAGGGAGAGGGCTAAGAATGCGAAGGCGGAGGTGGCGTGTATGTGTTTCAGACTCCATTACTCGAATTGGAGTGGGAATACAGGCCGGTCCCTGTACACCCCCATATTTCGGACAAATGTTCGCGCCCATCGGCCACCATCTTCCGAGGCATCCGCCTGCTCCCTCGCAATGGGAATAGACACAGGCTTTGTCCTCTATTTTCTTACCCTCCTCTACCCTGTCCCTCTGGCTTCCTATTTTCGGTATTCCGGACGATTCTCGTGTAGCAAGTCCTTCCGCGAGACGTTTGCGACCGAGCCTGCTATCGTCTGGCCAGATCTCACGATTCTGGATTGCCATTCCTGGCAAACGAACCTTTCCTGCTCTTCTCCCCTGCTGAATTTGATCCAGGCATCTGCAGCTTCGTCGGAATGCATCGTCGCAGGCGGAAATAAAATTTCGAGAATGATGGCGAGATGAATTGAAAGATGCGTGAACGCGAAAATGTCTAACGGGGCACAAATGTATTTTAGAATATATAAGGATAAGTTGAAGAATTGTGGAGAAATTTAAGGGTGTATTCTGCGTGTCAGACTTAATAGAAAAGGTACGATGAAGCTGGATTCTAAAATCATTTGTTTTTGAGATACGATTTTATTAGTCTTTATTTTAGAATACGTAAGGAGAAGTTGAAGAATTGTTGAGAAATTCAGGGGTGTATTACGCGTGTCAGACTTAATAGAAAAGGTACGATGAAGCTGGATTCTAAAATCATTTGTTTTTGAGATATGATTTTATTGAAGCTTTTCCTCATAAGATATTTTTGAAGTGTGTTAGATACTCTGTTCTACTTCATTTATCAGTGTCAAAATCTCGTCCATGATTAATGATGTAATAGTATCTCGATGGTTGACCTCTTTGCCATTTTCACTAGACTTTGTTTAAGTAAATCAAAAAATTCTGCGTTGTTCATTTTAAATCGATCCGTTTACAATTTTAATTTTACAAGTATTTGAATATGTTAAATCGCATAAGGATCCGTAGTCCAGTCCTACGTAATAGATGAAAAGTGATAGTACTTTAGATTAACTCTGAATGTACAGAAACTTCCAGCTCCGATTTAGCTATATACAATAATTCTCATTATTTAAATAAACCTCATATGATTGAAGTCTTTCCAACAATATATTCGAAGACCCAAATAGACTTTTCATAAACAAATAAATAGTCGAGATTTTTAAATAAAAGTCTCCTCGAACGGAACACAGTTTCTCTCCGTCAGCGTCGCATTAGGGTTATTAAAATGGCCCCGAACGAAGAACAAGGGAACATCGACGACAAATACTTCCATCCTCCTCTCTTTTCACCAGCCGATGGAATTAAACTCTCCGGCCTGTGTTCCCTGTTAAAACCAATTTCCACTCTTTCGAGAAGTTCGAAGTGCATTAAGAGCTTTCAGAGCGAGCTGGGGTGGGAGTGAATCGAGCCGGAGGCAACAGCCAACCAGCCCCGACATTAAAACCAATTAATACGCGGATCGTTTTGATTACGATTCCGTCGCGATCAGACCGATATCGAACGTTATCTCGAACCTCCGGCCCGATCTTCTGCCATACGTTTCCTCTATCTTCCTTATGCGCCGACCACTTACGAGGATATTGCGCGGAGACGTCGAGCGCAAATGAAATGGCCCCACGGAATCGCTCTGAGAAATATATCTGTATATACTGTACATGTGCAGCTGTACATATGTCGGTGAACACTTCCAATTTCTGCCGTTCCGTTCGGTTTCTAGAATTTAAAGAACGCTGCGGACGAAGCGGAAGGTCCAGGGAACAGAGAAACGGGAAATCGAATGGACTTTCTCCATTAGTCGGTTTACGATTTTATTTCTGGCTAGGCGAGATGTTTCTTTTCTAAATTATCTACGTACTCTATTCTTGTTTCGCTAAATTTTTTTAATTATTACGTAACTGTTCTACATGTTGGGTTAGGTATATAATAGTATCTTGGTGTATCCTTATTCACATTGTGCTTTGCTTTTTGTGTCATATTTTGATATGAATTGTAAGCTGGTCTATTAAACACGATATCATATTAAACTTACAGTCACCGACGAAAGTCTTCGCACACCCCATAAAAGGGCCATTTTTATTAAAATAAACAATAACTTTGTGTAATATCTCATTTCTTTACTAATATATGAGGTAATAATGACTATTTTATAATAAAATGTACTATTCTTCAGAAATATTTGAACAGATACGAAGAAAATGAATTATGCATCTCACGAAAGTGGTCGTACACTAAGAAAAGTAAAGTTAGTACATTCTATGCCAGGAAGACTAAAAGCTGTTCTAGAGGTAAAAGGAGGAACGACAAAATATTAATGTAACCCGTAATCTCAAAAAATAAGACTGTACGAACACTTTTGTGAAATACATAATTCGTTTTTATTTATTATCTGTTAAAATATTCCTATAGAATAATACAGTTATAAAATAGTTAATATTACCTCATCTGTTCATAAATAAATATGTTATTACACGAAATTATTGTTTATTTTAATCAAAATAGCCGTTTTATGGAGTGTACGAAGACTTTCGTGAGCGACGGTATAAAGCCGTATTGCAAGATCTAACAAGCTGCAACAGCAAGCAAAGTTCTTCCTAAACATTATGCACTCAATGCGCTTCTGTTTGGCAACCCAACAAAGTGTCCACTACTAAGAATTCCGTAACACAATATTGAAGCGATACAAACTTCCATTCGGAGAGTTGTAGCGCGTGTAATTAAACGTAGAATAATATATTTCCGCTCGAACGTCGTTTTCCAACAATTTATGTCTGCTATACGTTCGAAATTGAATTTCGTGCAATTACAAAATTGGGGCGTTTCAACGTCGGTTACAAAACTTCTCTCTGTGTAACATTTAGCCGTATGCATTCGTAGAGTGACGTGCTGTTTTCAAGCTTCGAAATCAAATGAACTTTCGGCAATCTGTCGATAAACTAATTAGCTACGGCCGAGAATCGTAACAGAAGTTTCACGGTGCATTTTACATTGCTTCGTGAAGCACATTGTTAAATATACCGATGATAAATCGCTGATTTGATTTAGGAAAGATTCATCTCGAACCTCCGTTTCGAAACAGTTTGAGGAGGGTCCGAATTTTTCGACAGAATCGAGGGTTGAGTTTAATCGTGAAGGGAATTCACCGTGCAGGAAGCGCTGGAAGTTCACGAATTTCGTCGTACGTAAAATAAACGGAACATGTTTTCATCCGTGGAGACATTTTCACGAAAATTTCTCATATCCTTCTGTGTCGATTTAATCAAAAAATTCTAGGCGAACGGTCGAATGGAAGGGAAACTAATTTCGTAGCTCGGCGTTACACCAATATTTGTCACTATTTCGGAAACGATTTCGGTAATAATTAATTGCGCCATGAGAATGCAGATTCGCCAATTGTATATTCTCGTGTCGTGAGTGTGAGCGCGCGCACGAGGGCGTGCACACGACTCATATTGTTATTCCCGTTGATGCGCGCATCGCGAAATTAAATCCAGCCACGGAAACTGTAATCCTTCGCCACATAAAGGCTCGTCTGTCTCTCGTTCCACGCGAAATTACTTTTCGGTTTTTGCGAACCGGTCTCATTGCATTTGTCGCGTTACCGCAATATATATTCGCGGTTGAAACGCCTCCGTTGCCGAGCGCACGGTGGAGCACAGCTGCGAAATTGTCTCGAACACTGAACTGACTCCAATAGTATGAATAAACACCAGTTTCAGGAATTTCTAGAAAACATTGAGCAAAACAGACTACTGTAATTTTAGGAATTTTATATTACATTCTCGTACGGGACAGACGGTACTTGTTTTAAATTAATAGTGACTCATACTATGGAATATAGAATTGAATAAATTAACCCTTTGTGATCGGATATCGCCACTATGGCGGCATGATCTTTTCCTGTCGGTACATGTGTTATTCTGTGATGAGAGGTATTGTAAATATTTATTACCTTTTACCATCCCTTTTTGAGGATTTAACTCGTATATAATGTATAAAACCATAAAAGAAAAAAATCAGGAGACACCCCTAACACATTTATAATTTGTGAAACTATTAGTTGAACAACTTAGTAGAAAATTGTTGACAGGGTCGTTCATTTAGCGTGCCACCTTCAACATCATCTGCAGAAAATAGATTAAATGATCACCTCCATGTACATCCTTCAGAAACTAAAGAAGACTGTGCAGTATGTTCCAAGGGAAGATTCCAGGAAAAAGACGAGAAACACACACTTATTGAGATACCTGTACTTCGACGTCAGGGCTCCTTATCGGTGATTGTTTTGTTAAATACCATACTTCGCAAAATTACAAAAATTAAAATTTTTTATTTTGATACACTAAGGAATATGCAACAAAATATATTTGCCTCAAACTAATTGTTTTTTTTAACATCTATATATCCACTTATATATCATCACATGGCAAAAATAGCTTTAAATATAAACTTCCTTCGATTAATTGGTAATGCCGCCAGAGAAATATGCCGATCGCAAAGGGTTAAAATTGTCGGATAACACATTGACTGTACCGCTGTAGTTGCAGAGAGTAGTATATTTCGATTACTGCATACTTTTCGATAAATAGGAGCTACGTTTTTCTTCCTGAAATTAAATCGTTCATCCACGACAGAGGTGGGCTCCTTTTTTCCGGTCTGATAGTTGCACTTGTTCCCTGGCAGGCACTGAGCCACCCCTTCTGCGAAATTTCAGACAATAGTCGCGTCGTGTTGTCATTTGGTCACGTGGCCTCAGTTCTACCATGAAACAGCGCGTGCCGGGCAAACAAGGCAAGGGTCATGAGAGCAACGTGTGCCCATGCCTGATGCAGGCCACTGATTTACTTGAAACTCAAACCTACTACCGATGCAACCAAAAATCATTACAGAATGTCATCAGTAATACAGAGACACTGAAAATGGTCACCCATCTTAGCGCTGACCGTATCAAACGTAGATTAACTTCGTTAATCAAACGAGAAACGGCGCATAATAAATTCTTAATGATCCAGTAGATATAATTTCCATGAAAATATTCATAATTCCTAACTAGTTCTATTAGACCTCACTAAAAATATTCACTAATATCGTTTAAGATAATTTATTCTCCTACCTTCCACCAAATGAAGCCGATGGAGACTCCACGGTGTTCAAGCACCTCGAATCAAGGAATGAACGCACTCCTCAAAAATAAGAGAAATGAGAAGAAGAAGAAGAAGAAGAAGAAGAAGAAGAGGAAACAGAGGAGAATGGATCGCGCAGACAGACGGACGTCGATGGTGGAAGCATCTGGTTCCCATGGAGTTCTGTGTTGCTAGATTCTTCAAGGACTGCGTGTTCGTGCGCGTACGTTACGTCGGTGTAGCTTCTTCGAAGGAACAGCTGCGTTGAATGGAGAGTGTCGCGGCGATAGGCTCGAGGTCGAAGGGACGAGAATCCTTTTCCGAGAGATTCATTGGAATTACGGGGAGAATGGAGTCGCGCGACTGTAAAGATTCAATCCCGAAATGCCTCAGACTTTCTGGAATTATAAGCGAGCCGTTCTGCTGGAGGATAGCGTCTTAATAAGTCCTCGATGTTCTCGAGGATCCGGAGGAAAATATTGTGGCTCCTATAGGGAGAATGTACAGGACATAATCGCGTGCAAAATAAATAACAGGGTGGATATCGAGCGGGAGTCTCATCGTCAGGCTTTGCAGAAGAGACTGAGTCTTATTGAAAGACTCGGACATTGCAAATACACGAAGCTTCTGTTTGCTCTGACACTGGGTACCTTCCGTGAGATTGATGTTAGGTGTAGGTTAGGGGAACGCGGCTAATTTCGAGAGATTAGGAATTGTTTTCTGAACTTTGTTATGAAAATAGAAAATAGTAAATGTTTTCATGTTAGGGGAAAGCGCGTTGGTAGTTCCCTTGATGACTGGTAGCAGATGTGATGTTTAGTACTTTTGGATTGTGATCGTCCTCATTCTTTTCGTTTGTTCACTGTTATATACAGTGTGTCACCATTAGGAGAGCTAAGAAAGCATAAGGATCTTAATGTGTTCACTGTCTTTTGGTCAACATGTGACTGGGGGCATTTTTGACATAGAATTCCAAAGAACTCATGTCAGTAGACACAAAAGGGGATTCAGCTGTCTCATCCAGCCAACTGCATTCGGAAGCTTTGGTTCGACAAGTAGATCCATGCAGTCTTAGCAGACAAGTACGGTCGGATGCATTGGGCAGACAAGTAAATTCAAGCGTTTTAACCAGACCAAGAGACAGAGGCGTTCTGGACAGATACGTAGAGACGTTTTGGTCGGAGAAATAGATTCAGTCGTCTTGACCAGACATGTGAATGCAGAGATTTTAGCTAATCAAACAGACTCAGTCAAGTTCATCAGACAATAGACCCACATGCTTCCGTCGAGCACAGTAAATCCTAATTACTAATCTGTCCCCTGTTTCCACTTTCCATACTGATCCCTCAATTTTCAAAATGAATTACGCCGAGCATTTGAACAGAATGCACGATACTATTCCGTGATCAGACGATTCCATGGCGTTTTATCGAAATTCGTGAAGCTCAGCACAGCCGTCTGCCGGATGAACCGAAGAGAAAATGCACACGATTACGCCCGTAACCGTGAATACACGTAATACTCCGGGTACCGAGCGGTTTAGCAGTATCATCGATCCGAGTCTGCCATTTTTGTCCGGGATTATTGGAGGCTGGTTTACCGATCCTAATTCGTATCTGGAAGCGGGTACAATGCGACCACGCTGCTTCCGTCGCGCCGTACACCGAAAATAGACCTGAAGTACAGAGCGAGACAGACGGATGACACGAGAAAGAGAAATAGAGGAAGAGAGAGAGAGAGAGAGAGATTGGAAATTCCTGGAGATCGTCGTCGTAGACGAAACTAATGCACAAGACGCTCCCGTAGTTGGATTGTCATTGCTCGAATCTCCGATGGAAATTCGCATGACTGATAAACCGATACGGGTTATTCGAGCACGTGGAATCCATGGGACAACGGTACCAACCATCGACGAATTAGTAATCTAAATGTACTGGTCAATTGCTTTGGATTCGATCACGGAAATCGACCGTGCATCGGATTTATTTGCAAACCGCTCGAGAGTACAGAGGATACGCTTGTTGAAGAATTTTTGGAGAATGAAACTCTGTTCTAGATATTTGTTAACACGAACTGAGTGATAGTGAAAAATCTAGACAGATTTTTAATCTCTCTTTTGAACACGATTTATGATGAATTAATATTGTAAGAAATGACAGAATTAGTTTTTAAATCTAGCCTATCTGGACTGTTGGAAAACAGCAAGAGATATTTTTCATTTAACCGTAGAAGAATATTCAAAGTACCTTTGAACATCCTTGTACACATGTTAATACTCACTACATACTTGAATCGGTGAGTTGAATAACAGTATAAGTTCCAACACCATATTTTGAGATATTTGGAAAAATAGCATCAGTTTTCGTGCATCATCAAAGCCACTAATTTTATAGTGCTGTTCCAATTTAAACACGGTTATGCTAACCCAGACGAACGTTTATGCATGTCTAAATATGGTTAAACTTTGTTTATTAATTTTCAATAACTAAAATAAAACCATTGAATTTGTACTGTTTTTCAACCCAAGCCACAGTTTAGTGACGAAATTTAACAAATAACACAGTTGTAAAAAAAACATGTATTAACTTGCTTTAAACATAACTGAATTAAAAATTATTTAATGAAAATTGATTGTTAAACAGCTTGTTGAAACAGTACAAATCCATGAAAGATACTGTTTATACACTCATGAAACTAAAGGGATTACTGAAATACGAATTTTTTCTTACTTTTTGGTCCTTTTTTTGCACTGGTTTTGGTCTCAACATGTAGTTCTAAGCATTTTACATTTACTTTTCAGATTGTTTGAAAATGGCTAATTTTGGACTTGTACTGTTCGTCAACTCATCGATTCAATTGTATACGTATTTCATAATTTTTTTAAGATAACGTGAAGAAAGTGAAGAATAAAACCGTGTAAATAATCCTTGGTGCACGCAGTACTATTTAGAATGATAAGAGAATGTGTATTAAGGATTTTAGCAGGCGTAACGAAGTCGAGACACCTGAAAAATTAGGCCATTACGGTTTGCCCGGCGCGGATGCTTAACCCGTGACAAAGCGGGCGCTTCTTTCACGAAAACTCGGCCGGAGTCAGCCAAAATTTTCTCGAAGAATTCGCGAAGAGATATTCCCCGTCATCTGGCGTGCACTCATGAAATTCCATGAAATTGCATATTCCTTTTCCACGAAGCTCTGCTGATTTGAATATCAAAGATCCCCGCCTGCATGCTCTTTCCTCGCGATCGATTGGTCCCCGGAAAATTTCAGCCGATCGATACCGACGTTACGAAAACGTGTCCCGATCGATCTACGCAAAGGGAATCGCGATCATTTCGAAACTCGCGTGTAGAGCAACACAGAGAAATTACGATATTTATGCGAGATCAAAGGCTGTGTGCTCGTTGAACGCGGAGCATGCCCTAGTTTCCGATTTTCCCGAAGCCAACTACTTAATGTTCCGTCGGACTCGCTCGACAGATATTTCATTAAAACTTGCAATCCGATTCAAAACGGGGACGAAAGTAATTCGCGTTAAACCTCGTCCCGCGACAAACATTTCCGTTCTCTAACTTTTCTCCATCCGCAAACGAAGCAAACGTAAAATAATTGTTTTTCTGACTTTAATACAGCCTCCGAGCCATTACGTTCGCTTTCGGTGTATCCTGGAAAGCGAAGGCGTATTTCCATTGGACAAGAACTGTATGGAGATGTTTCAAGATGAAAGAGAATGTAAGTAGAGTACATCGGGGAGAAAAGAGGGTAGTAAAACGGGAGAACGTTCTTTCTGGTACATTTGACGGAAAGCTGGCTGAGATTCATAATCGCGGTGTTTAGAGAATGGCAGAAATATGAGCGCTGTCTTGCGTTCGAACGAATTAAATTCAAGACAGTTTCTTTGTTGGGACGCTTGATGACTTTAGCACACTTTGGGAACCTCGATTTCCTTCTTAGCTGAAACCGATTACTTTTTGGATCAATCTCTCCTGCGATTCGTTGCGTCTCTTGTGCGTCACTGCTGTCCCATGTACTAAATTTAATTTCACCGAGTAACTGATTACCTTTATGGAAGTTTAAGTAACACCTTTGTTACAATGATAGTACATAAAAAATAAAAATATATTATCAAATAGATAAATATTTACATATTCAACGATGTATATTAACACGTTGACTGCCACTGGGGTCACTGGTGACCGGTGCTTCAAATTTTATTTAATTGAATAGCTATTGATTTTTACTGTATTCTGAGCAAATTTAACATAGCAACTCTAATACATGTACGCATATACAATACTAGATGTTTCAACATTTGTTTCCTTCACGATTTATGTAGAAAAAGTTTATATTGTGTCTGACTAGCGATGTTAACAAAATTTGTTACGCGTCTGACTAGTTCCGGATTTTTCCACTGTGGCACTCAGCGGTCCAACTGAAGGTCGTAGACGTGTATGCAATTTTTCCATGATCTTTTCTTTTGTTAATAACAAGCAAGATTTTTCAGAATTAGTTTTAATAAAATTTCATGACACGGATGATTCAACGATGCTTTCAATTCATTTTTCTTTAGATTCAGGATGGTAACCATTGAACCACTTCGCTTATTACGGAACCGTAGGCAGAGACGCTCTTGAGCAACATGTGAATTGAATAAACATCCCGTCCAATCACAGTTCACAATATAATACGGTTCCGAGTGTTCTGTCTCCGTTCTGGATTTCCGAAAATATCCGTCGGTTGCGGCAGAGTCGTCTCATGAATCGCACCGTAGAATCTCACGAACATCTACTCAAGAAAACGTGTCTCTTACACAGTTTTGGACAGGGTGCAAGAACACTCCGCAGAAAAATAGAGAGAATATGTGGACGGAGACGACGACGGTGTCTTATCCGAGTACCGAAGCGAAGAAACATTGTTCGGTGGTAGAATCGACGATGACACTCGGTCACGGTGGCCAGCCAAAAGATGATGGCTCGTAATAGCATATTTCGAGTGGCAGGGCCGTTTCTTTTATCGGTGCTCGCATTTAAATGCAAAGTATTATTCAAATGGCAGCTCCCTTACCCTCCGTAGTCTCTTCCTGTCCCTTATTGCTCTTTCTTGTTCCCCTCTTCTCTTCCCTCTCTCTCTGTCGCTCCTTCTGTCCCCTTTCTACTCCCTTCAATTCGATCTTTTCCTCTTTCTCGGCTCAGACGCCCCTGGGACAAGAGGCTTCATTTCCTGATATTCAAATGCGCTCAAACATCATACCCCGCCATGCACGCCGCGGTTTCCGCGCGGATAAGCCGCTGCAACCCTCCGATGCACTCGTCGTTACTGCATCAAACCCCGCTGCATCGCGTTCTCTCTCTCTCTCTCTCTCGTTCTCTTTCCATCTCACCCTCTCATTCTGTGTGTCCTCGAACGCGTTGGAAAATGCAAATCGCCGCCGCGAGAGCAACGGTTATGAAATCGTTGGGGACGCTGCGTCTCTTCTTTTTCGACGGTGGGGTGGGCGCTTTTTTTGCAACCCTACGGCCTTGACGTTACTGCATGGGCGATAGGGAAATTTCTGCGAGAACGCCCGATGAGAATATTAAAAATGGTCCGTAGAGTATCGACGATCGATGAGCTAAGAAGAATTCTTTCACTAGAACGAGATACAACCTAATTGGTCCTACGAGAATGCTACAGGACGTTTGACAATTGTGTATGTATACCTTGAATATTTAAATTTAACGTTTTGCACTCGAAGTACGCCTGTCAGGCACTATCAAGTCAAGCGTTCCACTTCAAGTATGCCTCTCAGGCACTCCGTTGGCTTGTCAATTTTATCTATTAATTTTTATACACCATGTCAAAAATGAAATATTTCTTAATACGTAAATGTAAGTAAAGCGTAAATATTTTTTCTGGATGAAGCTTTCTTGGAATATGAATCATTGAAAAGTAACACTTGCTTGCAGTAGCTCGAAACTTTATTGGTTGCATCATCACATTAGTTATGTTGAAGCTAGTGGTCTATCTTATCAAAACATGCTTGGAGTGCAAAGGGTTAACCTGTGACCGAACAAGTGGCTTAAGACGTTTCGGCCAGGCAAGTCGAATCAGGTATATCTCGTTAGGTATCATAGATGACAGAATTCTGTTGTAATTAATTATAGAGTAAGGCAAGGTACACTGTATTCACTTTACGGACTTACGTTTCATGAAAAACGTACACGACTAGAGCGTTTGGTCGGACAAATGAAGGAGATGCTTTGGTCTAGTAGGATCACACATTTCAGTCAAACAAGTAAATCCGACATTTCGGTCGGACGAGTAAAATTAGTCACTTTAGCCAGGCAAGGAGAATCAGCCGCTTTAACAAATCAAGTAGAACGAGCCACCATAGTCAGATATGCGCTGTATGGCGAGCGTTTAGCCAGGTAAGTAGAATTAGCTATTTTAGTCAGACGAGTAGGGATAGCATCAGGTTGTTCAATTATCAGGTTAATAATTACATCCTTTTAAGACACGCGTATTAACAGAGTTATCGGTAGACAATAGAAGCAATCTTTATGACAGTCCATTTTCCTAAAGATTAGAAACGGTATCCAGTAAAAAATTACGTCAGATTTAAAAAAAACTCTTCACATGTCGTTACCCACAACATCGAAGCATTCTCCTGAAGAAACCTCGAGCGCTTCGTGCATCGAAGAAGCAAATAATTGATCAGAAGACCGTCTCTCCTTCGATCGAGTGATCAAACAGACCTCTTGGCACTCTCGACGAGCAAGAATCCAAATCAATACGAAGGACTTTGGAGCGTAAACCGGGAGGGGATCGAGCATCGTTCTTCACAACTGCTTCGGCATACAGCAAACTTTTCACGTTCTTTTCTTCGAGTTCACCTTATATTCCCAGCGCTACGTCGGAGGAACGATCTTCTCTGGATTCTCGTGTAACGTCATTCAATATGCCTGTGTGCTCGTTCCCGAATCGTCGAATTTCTTTGAGTAACCATCCTACGTCGTTCACCATCCACCTAGATCTGCCGGCAGGATAGACACACGAGGAAACAGAGAGCGAGAAGGAGAGAGAACGAGTGAGGGAGAGAAGGATAGGCAGAGAGAGGGACAGAGAAGGGAAACACGTGAATTAGAGATGATCCGGGGTAGGTCGGAGAGTGTAACCGGTTTCCAGTTGGTCGTGCATGCCCCGGCAAAGAACGAAAAAGCTTCCGGATACGACGTACACAAGGAACAAATAAGATGAGAGGCTGGCAAGCAGCACAGTTTTCCTAGCAAGGACGGAGATAGGGCGCATTGAATCTTGGATGGGACGGACGACGACAAATTGAAGGATCAAAGCGACCGATCGAACCTTGCACCCGCGGTTTATTGTTTCAACGTTCCTACGACCCGAGCATCCCGGCATTTCGAGATTTCACCGATCACGCATCGAGCATCGTCGATTAACGTCATCCATATCGTTAAAATCGAGCGTTCGATCGGCCGATGATACGGCTGTTTAATCGTACCAATAATTTGGAAATTGAGATTATGACAGCTGATTTGATATCGTTAAATAGTCAATGAGTTCGAAAAGGAAAAAGTTTGTTTCAATGATATCAGCTAAGAAACGATAGGGTTGGGTTGGTAATTTTTAATATAGATTATATATTGTAAATAATACAAAATTACGCTTACACTAATGAAGATCTAACACCTACTTTTTGAGGGAGAACATGTTTCCAATTTCAGAGAAATTAATACGTTGAATTTCAGAGTGAAAATTGCCATATGTAGTCAGACATGTAAGTACTTAATATTATAGCTTTCACTTTAATAAAAGTCGTAGTTATTTAATTATCTTCCCCAGGGACAAACACAGTGCAGCCAGAAAAAAATTATACTTATTCAATAGAAATTCACAGATAAAATTCAAGAGCCTCTAAATAGTATAATATGTACGCAGAGTTTAAAAATAATTAAAAATGCGCGTGTATCAATATTTGCGAAAAGGTTAAATTAAATCTGAAGCACCGATAACTATTGTTAAATTTTAATTGTTAACTAACCTATATTCATAGGTACCAAATAAGAAATTTAAAAAAATTCAAAAATCTGTAAATAATATAACATATGCACAGAATTGAAAAATAATGAAACGTACACAAGTGCATGAACATCCTTGAAGAGGTTAAGTAAAATCTAGAGCACCAATAACCCCCCACCATAGCGAGCAATTAAAGAGGTTGATTAGATAAGTCGGCTGAAGGACCGAAAATAAAAATTTTATTCGGCATTCGACCGATGCATAGGTCTGCTTTTCATGGGAGGTCTGCTCGAAGGGCGCCGTCAGCGTTGATGAAAAAACCCGACGCAGCACGGCCGAAGGATCGCGCACGAGAAAATGGCAGATAAAGAGCGGAGGGAACGCGGAATATTCAGCTGACCTTATTAACCCGTTTCAAACGCTTCCGACGGATTTCGTGGTACGGTTTTACGCTGCACTCTGTCCGTGGAGGGTGATTTTCTTCGATTCCTAGCGAGCTTTCCTACCATCGAGCTATCCTGAAACTTTTCAATCCCGACGAGAGCACTCAGAGTTTGCACATCAGACGCGTTTTCTCGAGTACTTTGAATAAACCATGCTCAACGCTCGCGTGTCGACGCAGGAGTCAATTTGGTCCACTGACAACATCTTGTCATTTACATTTGAGAAAATATCGATGGCTCGATTGGGACATTCTGGTCGTTCGGAGAGGATAATTCTGAGACATTGGAATACCGGTAGCTAACTGTGGTTGTAAAATTTTAGGGAAGTGAATACGCGGGACGTTGTACAGAGTGTCCATAAAATATTTGGTTTAAGATATTTGATTTGTTACGACTTTCTGGACACCCTTTACGTGGACTGCTTTTGTGTATCCACTTTAAGACGTTGCCTACCTCAGTGAAAACTCCCATACCTGACCAGGCATACTACATCTAATATGCCATTTCAAACACAAAGCACGAAGAAAAAGAAATATATAACCATTCAATTGCACAGTCTTAACCTTCTATTCTTTCAATATTAATTCTATTCAACAATTTTAATAAACTCAGTAATTATTTAATTAAATACAATTCACTGCGTCGGTCACTGTGACCCCCATGGCAGTCGCCGTATGAATGATAAAATAATCTCGATATACCAAGAAAAAATCACAGGAACTCACTAATATAACAAAAATTCCAACAAACACTGATATGTCCATTAAAGAAGCTGTCACAAATCTTCACTAACACCCAGTGTCTTAAGAGAACCGAAAAATTGTAAAGAGCGTACGCTAGACAGTAACAAGATTATTTCATCAATCACCGTATTAATGATAAAAAAACCTCAATATAATAAAATCGATGTAACAAGAAGTCACAATAAGCATCCACTATTATAACAAAAATCCCAACAAACACAGATCTGTCCATCGAGGAAGCTGTCACGAGTTTTCACTAATACCCAGTGTCTTAAAAAAATTAAAAAATTGTGTAGAGTGTATGCTAGACCGTAGCAAGATCATTTCATCAGTATTTGGTGAAAAGAAGGGAAGGTATTCATCAAGGACAGGCGGTAGTTAGGGTAGGCATCGTTCATTCTTTCGTAAGCGGTGGCTCAAGATGCCTGGAGTGTTCCTGGAAAATTCGCCGGCGGCATATTTCACTCGGGGTGGGTGTCGCGCGACTCGGATGATCGCCGGGGCTAAAGCGGGACAAAACTTTTTCTCGCAAGACGTAATTAATAATCCTGAATATACGGACGGCGTTGCGAGCAGACGTACAATGGTAACCGTCTAGCTATTCTCGCCGGAGAACGAGCCTGAACATAATGGGAGGGGTCCCAGAAAACACGAAGCGGGTGTCACACTGTCCTCGTATATATACGTCCCTGGCCGTGCGGCCACGCTTTTACGCAAATTGCCGCGCAATATTCGCACTAGCTTTAAACCGAATTCATAACGCCGGACAAACTGCATCCTCGAAGTATTAAGGCATTAAAGTAATTGTTTGCAGTCGGGATAATGCGAGAGAACCGGACGACGGAACGAGAATAATTAATTAACGTCGTAAACAAACGACGCGGCGATGATATTCCCGCGGTGCTGCGCGTACCGCGTCAACCCCGTCGTCGTTAACCCTCTTCCGGACCGGTGATTTCGACCAGAACGTACCGGGTGGTCAAAGGGTTCCTTCGGTGTACGATAAATCGTTGATGAGTGCGAAAAATTGCTATCAAGGTTGATTAGAGAGCATTTGCAACAAGATCTACGGCAGTGGCTCGATTATTGCGAAAATATTGGCCTGTCCGTTGACAATAAACTAGTCACTGGACTGGTTTTTGTATATTTTACTGTCTGGCTGTCTAGACGGTAGTTGCAGTAAGAGAGACTATATACAAAGTGGTGCAGACTGATACATTTTATTTCATAGTGAAAACAAACGGAAGTGGTATGATGCAACCTGGCCGAACGATCCATTGCAACTGAGGCAGATGAAATGGCATTACCTCCTGTTTCCATTGGTACTCTAGCGATTATTCTACGCCACCCACGGCCGAGCTAATTTAAATTTTTAGGCAATTCATTTTTTAAAACATGTCACTCGGCTGTATATTGCTCTTATTTGTTACTAAACTGACGATTCTGTTTGAGTTACCGAAAAAGTAATGTCCGCGGTTTACATGTCCAAGAAGTATTTCGCTTTTAAAGTCTCTGTTAAAAGCACAGATAAATGACTAGTACCAGTCCTTTCCTTCAGGTTACACAGAAAGGGAAAAAAGAGGAATATTGTCATTTAAAAAATCATTCTAAGAAACTGTCCACAAAACTACGATGCGTGCTATACACATCAGTTGAAGAATTACAGAAAGTATATCGACGACTCTTTAGAATCACCAGGAATTACAGTTCAATCGTCCAACCTAACCACCTTGGTCCCACGACCTCTTCCAGGCGATTCCCTTAAGAGCAAGGACAGAAAGAAACGAAGCGGTGTAAAAAAAGGAGTGCAGCGAAATTAGTTGGCTAACGAAACGTTCTGGTGAACGATAACGAACTCGAAAAGTACATTTCGAGATTAGTTTTCGCGGCGGGGGCACAAAGGGCGAGAGCCGGCGCGGAGCTGCGATCTCGTCAGAAGCCTCGAACAAGCTTCCTCGTGAACGAGATAACACGAAATGGAGAGGGCGGATGAGTCTGTTAGCGATGAAAATAATAGGGCCGGTGGAAAGTGCGACGGAAGCGCCAGGGGGTTCAGAGTGGTGCTCGAAACAGCCACGAGGATAGAAAGAGAGATCCATCCGAGCGAAAGCAACGAGAGAGACAGAGGGAGGGTGAGAGAGAGGCTCCCTGCCGTCCGACGAGAAAAGTGTAAGAATGGAGACTGCCGGTGGAAAGAGCAGAGGGTGGAAAAGGATGGACCCGACACGTTGAGAGCCGAGAAATAAGTTGGGGTGATAAATCGGTGAGTCTCGCGAAAAGTGAGAACACGCCTGCTACGTGTACGAAACGGGCCACCCCCTGAAGAGTCCAACGCGATGGGGGTTGCACGCAGAGAAAGGGAGGATCCGTATTCGACGCTAAACGGGCAAACCGACTATATGTGGGGAACTGGACGTAACGTTGCCGGAAGGAATTAGGGTTGCTGGCTAGAATTTTCACGCTTCAACCCTTTGGAATTCCAACGCGTGTGGGAGCTCACTGTTGCGCGCGAACAATGTTGTCCTTTTTCTGGAGCCACCATATTCAGGCTGTTTTGATGGAAAGGGAGAACAGATGGGGTAGTATACCACATGGGGAACTGGACCATTGTGGCAGGAGTTAATTTGAGTTAAATTTTCATGCTGCTACCCTTTCGAATCCCGAAGCGTCTGGGTGTTTACCGTTGCGAGTGAATAATGTTCACCTCTTTACGGACCCACGATATTTGGGCTGTTTCGATGAAAAGGGAGAACAGCTGGGGAGTAGATGATATGGGAAACTGGATCATTGTTACAGGAATGAATTTGGGTTTCATGTTTGAAAATTCATCAACATGAATTTTCACGTTGCTATCCTTTCAAATTTCAACGCATATAGAGGTCCAGTATGGGTATTTACTGATGAACATGAATAATGGAGATCCTTTTCTAGGGTCACGATATTTAGGTTGCTTTGATGAAGAAGAAACCTTATAGCGCTTCCCTCGAAACCCAAGGGGTATCTTAATAAATTGACTACTATGTCGGTCACCATTGACGAAAATTTTGTGTAGACTTAATGTTGTAACGATAATATAAGTTACAATCGTACGATTGAATATGTAAATATTCTTTTCCATCGAGATTTGAATTTAAAACAAATTATTATACGGTGTCTGCGTATAAATTAGCCATTTTCAAACAATCTCAAAACTAAATGTAGAATGCATAGAAGTATATGTTGGGGCCAAAAACAGTGCAAAAAAAGTACCCTATATTCGTGTTTCAGTAGACCCTTCAATCTAATAAGTGTAAAAACAGTATCTGTCACGGATTTGTACTGTTTCAACAATTTGTTTAACAATTACTTTTCATGGAATAATTTCTGCTTCAATTATGTTTAAAGCAAGTTAATAAATATGTTTTCCTTACTACTGTGTTATTTTTTAAATTTCCTGACTAAAAGGTGGCTTGAGTTGAAAATCAGTACAAATCCAATGGTTTTATTTTAATTATTGAAAATTAGTGAACAAAGTTCAACCATAGTTAGACGCATGTGAACGTTCATCTGGATTAGCATAACCGCGTTTAAAATAGAATAGCACTGTACAATCAATGGCGTTGATGATACACGAAAAGTGACACTATTTCTTCAAATATCTTAAAATGTGGTTTTTGGACTTGTACCGTTCTTCAACTCGCCGATTCTGTTACCGAAATTTGTAGACTATTGTGAACCAATCGATAATCAAAACAATTTTCTCCTAGTCGTTCTTGTTTTCTTCGACGTTACGGTAAGCTTTCCCGTTTCAAGACTCCTTTCCCTGTCACCTTTTAACGAGTACGAATTCTTGAGAAATACTTCCGTTACAACCTCAAAGGCTCCGCGGCGCTCTGAGTTTGGAATCTTTAAAAGTCGTCGGGTCATCTGATAAAACACGGAGGGTGGTTCGCTCGTGAGCATCCGAGTCTCGTTAAAAAATAGTTAAAGACCCCGGGAAAAAGGAGGCTGAAGAATTCGGTACACATCGCTCGACAGGGAAAAGGTGTGGAAGAGCAAACGAGGTTGTCTTCCAGGAGCCGACAGCACTTAACGGTTTGCCGAGCCGTGCTAATTAAGCATGAATATTTGAAGATCAAGACCGAGACGGGGTCGAGATTTTTCAAACTGAAAGCCGTGCGGATCGCTTTACCTTGCCGGCCTGGCTCTTTGTGCTTCGTTATTTCTGACCAGTCGCCGAGACAGTCCAATTTCTTTGGCTGTTTCGAACGAAAAGTGGGACGATTCTACCGACTAGGGCGCTTCTGCGACACTCACCTGTAACAGACAAAATTAATCGTTCGTTAGAAAGGTGAATTTTCTTAGATACGCGGTAAGGTTCAAAAGCAAAGGCCTCAGTGTCTTTTAAAAACGAACAACACGTTGTTTCTTTGACTTATTAGTTAATCCTTCAGTAATTGTATGTTCAGAAAAAAGTTCTCCATCTTGCATATTAAACAACAGAAGTATTTTGAAACTCATCACAGCATTTCGCTCTTAATTGTTATGTATTTTGTCTTGAATACCTTCATGATCCCCTTTGTTTCTTTACCACGTTAACACTTTGAGTGCCACGTCACCCATATTTGGGTGACACAAAAATTCAACCGCTATTCATTTGATCATGTATAGTATTAATAAATATATTTAATAACATTTAATAGTAGCAGTAAAAAATTATGAAAGTCATTGATATTATTAATTTAAAAAGGTACAATTTATAGTTATATTGATCTTCTTTAAAAATTTAGAAAGTTTATCATTTTCAGGTAGTGCAGCGTGCCACTCAAAGTGTTAAACGCGGACCTAATTTTGTTTTACTTTCCACTTCGGTGGCGCGTAAATACAGAAAATTTGGAAGAAAAATAGCTAGAAATTGTACCAAAAAAGTCGTAACTTTTCGTAATACTTGTGAAGGAAAACCTCATTTTCGTTCAACATATTTCAATAAAATCCATTAAAAAAGTGTAAAGATATTTTTTAATATTATATGAATTATGAAGTATTATTTTTTAAATTTGATACTGTCGGTCGCCAGAGACCGACGCTGTCTAAACGGAAAGTTTAGTGTCGGTCCTCAGGGATTGACATAGCGTGTGGCGTGTTAACTTCTGTAGGAGTAAGTTTAATATCGAAACAAAATCATATTTATTTAGTACGAATTCATATCTCCCAAATAGGAAATAATTGTTTCTTAATTCAGCAGCCTCGGAAGAAAATAAAATACAGGATGTCCCGTAGCGTGTGGGAATCACTTAAGGTATGGCTTCAGCACATCAAAAGAATAAAAAAAAGGTCATACAAACATATGTCCTACTTGACTTTGTTTTCAAGTTATAGCGGTATTTTTGGTTACTTGATTTTTAACAGAAAAAGATAACGTCAGCAAACTTTTTTTATGATATTTTTATAAAAATGTAATAAATCAAAAAGCTAACAATTAATAACAATAACTAGGGCCTTTGGCAAGAACGTACTCAAAGATTTTCGAAGTAGCCTCCGCTGGCTTCGATACAAAGGCGCAAACGCTTTACAAAATTTTCAGTCACAGTACGCAACTCTTCCACGGTTATTTTGTTCCATTCGGCCAATAAGGATTGCTTCAGCGACTCTAAACTTTTGTGGGACTTACCACACACTGTGACCTCTAATACTGACCAATTGGGATAATCCACGAGGATTCTTTTTTAGTTAAACTACCTCCATCTGTCGAAAGTATTACTGCGATACAGAACCCGCTATAACACGAAAACAAAGTCAAATAGGTGATATGTTTATATAAACTTTTTTTATTCTTTTGATATGCTGAAGCCATTTCTAAAGTGATTCCCACATGTTACGGGACACCCTGTATACTTATATAATAGAAATAAAATGAAGGGTAAGGGGAAAGAACAGGGTACGTCCATTTTTATTCTGCAGTGTTCAACTTGACAGAAAAATTAAAATAATGTAAAACAATTATATTTTCATGCATTTTTTTCTGCCGCCTAATTAGAGTATAACTTGAAGTCATGAAAAATACAGGTATAGTGCGTTGCTGGGAAGAAGAATAGCGTGACGGCACAGGGGCAAGAGGGGTACTCCGCACGCTCCGCTTTTGTCACACGGTGCTACATGATCCGGTTAGTGGATGTGACCGTTCAGCCAATAAAGAAAATGCGTGTGTTTTAATTTTATGATTGTGTTCGACTAGCCCTGCTGTAACCAATCAGACCGGCATTCCTTCCGCTCGTCTTCTTTCCAGCAACTCACTGTACATTCATTGAACCTTGCTTCTTTACTGATACGCCAACGTATTAAAAATTGATTTTCTCAATGAAGCTGTTTCGTGACATTCTTTGTTTTTCCCCTAACCCTTCAAATACATGCTTATGGCATGGGTGCAACGTTTTTCTCAACAATACAATACACATTACAAAACATACAATTGTTCCATCCGACATCACGGTCCTACCCTTAAATATTACGTAAGAAGGGTTGAAGAAACAGCCGACCAATGATTTGCGTAACTGTTGGCCGGTATTTCTGTCGGCTCTTCATTATAAGACCCTCGAAGTTATCGGATAAGGATAAAATTAATTAGCTTAGTTAGCGTGTTTGGGCGTGCCGTAATTCTCCATCATTAACGGAGTAAACTGGAATACCCTGCTTCCTATCTTACGTACCGGACGTACCCATCTGTATGAACGCGCAGGAATTACATCTCGACGATTTCGCAACCGGAGGCCCGAAATACGAGACATTTCTCTCGTGGAATAATTTTTACAGAGAGCAACGAGAGCGCTATCTAGCCTTTTCGCATAGGTTCTCTGTGGTTCGCAGCACGGCTCTTCTCATCAGCACGAAACACGAGACCCCGAAACCCGTGCCATCGGTTTTGCAGCCGACTGAAAAATCCACGGAAAAATCGCTAGAGATATTCAAATTTCGACAGCTGCCACAAAAGAGTATCCATTCGTCCTTCTTTCTCCTTCTTCCTTTATTCTGCTCCTATAATAGCCCTATGGGGTTGTCTCCCAAGCAACGTCTAGATTGCGGATATTTATGTCAGTTTAATGTATCCATTTTGAAAATTGTATTGTGCATGCGGTGGAATGTGCGAGATCTATTTTGCTCTGAATTTTTCAATAAAAGTTTCGTTCAGAGTGAAAATGTTATTCTGATTGCAAAACGTGCACTCACAGTTAATAATTCAATATTGTTAACAATTTGTACTCTTTTGTCGAGTGTGACTCGACATCGATTTTATTCACAAGTACTCCAATGTCGAGTTGCATTCGACATTTTTAAATTGCCAGTTTAAATATGTATTATATTTCGGCAATATTTTTTTTACCACAAATATCAAACTTAGCAAACTTCCATTACTATTTTCAATATAATTAGTAAAAGAAATTGTTTAAATTGGTTCTTATCAACCAACTGTCGTTTGAAATACGTTTCAAACACTTAAAATAATAGGGAGTTATTGAGAAGAAAATTAAAAAAAAAATAGGGGTCAAAGGGTTAAGAATGTTTCGACTGTCACATCCGTAACAGACATCGCTAGAGACCGTTAGGATTTTAAGCATAATTACGCAATGCAGCGAAAGTTGACACTCAGGCGCAACCTACTCCCTGCAATAAACTGCGTTGTACTCTAGGATTCCAGGACAGCCGGTCACCGCATAGGCGAAGGTCCGCAAAATTACGTCTGCGGAACACTCGTCCCTAAATTCGTTTCCTGGAATATCAGGACAATTTCTGGTAGGAAAATACCTACTACATCTCTCTCTCCAACGCCTTACGCCACTCCAATCAGGAAACCACACAAACATCACTACCATACACTCTCACAACCAATAGCAAAATAGAAAAAGGTTAATGTTAACCCTTTGTACATCTATTTTTTTAATTTTCTTTCCAATAACTCGCTATTATTTTAAGCGTTTTACTTGAAATGTACTTCAAAAGAATTTGGTTGATAGGAACGAATTAGGTACACACAATCATATACCTGCACACTTCACGGGCTTTTTTGTTACAAAAAAAGTCGTATACATGTAATATTGCTTATCTAGGTAAAAAACAAATATTGCGAAATGTATATACATATTTAAACTGGCAATTTAAAAATTTCGAGAGTGACTCGACATAGGAGTACCTGTGATTAAAGTTGATGACGAGTCACACTCGACAAAGGAGTTTAAAGGGTTAAGACAGTTTCCAGCGACACACCCAGAAATATTTCGGCTCTCGACCAGACATCACCTCTTGTAAAGACTCTGCTCCGATTAAAAATCAGTATTTTGAACTCAATCTTTATTCGCTCCTTTTTCACCAATTCCTGTGTGCTACCTAAGTTCTGATCCCGGGTACATTCCTTAATACATTGTCTGCCATACTGTGTAGGCTGAAAACAACACAACGTTCTAGAATTCTATGCAGCAGGAAACTAATCTGAAATTGAAGTCTTTTTAAGTAGTAATGTTAGTAATTATTTATAGTTCTCGCTGGTTCTGTTAGATTTTCTTAAATACCGTACTAACAGTATTCGTATTCAGATAAATGAGAACTGGATTAAAGTGTCATCCGTATGTGGGTGACATGGCACTTAAAGTGTTAAATGGTTTCACCCAAAATGGGGACAAAAATACGGTTTGTCACACGTTCGGTTGCATAATCATTCGATTCGGACTCTCATCCAGACGTCGAGCAACCGCTAAATTGCGAACGTAACACGACAGTAGATTAGTAGAATTAATTTTCTGAAAGTTTCCCTAATGGCCGCAAAAACTATTTTAAAATTACAGAATGAAACAATTTTTACGTTAATTTCGTTGAAAATAGCTGACGTCAAGTCCTGCATACTCCAAAGTCTGTTTAATTAACAAAATTGCTACCGCGGATCACGATCTCCCTCCTATAAAGTATGAATTTATTTAAATCTCTCTTTGCTTTTGACACGTGTATTTCATTGTTCACAAAAAGACTGACAGGTCGAAAAACGGCAGAATTTCCTGACGAAATTAGGTATTTTAATGGAACTCGTTTCAGATTATTTAAATTCCTGTGAAATTAAAAAATATGTGCAGCTATTATTTAACATCATCGGATCAAAGAAAATATATTGTATGTTCAGTAATATCCATGTGAATTCAGGTGCTCTGTACCATAAAAAATTCACTGAACAGTACATTCAATGTTACTGAATAAATACAGTTTTTAAAAATTATATTGAGCGATTATATCTATACATCTACAGTTCCAATAAACTGCCAAATATCAAAAGAATCGCATTTCTACGTTCTCCACATTTGAAATCCTGAAAGTATCCACTTTTCAGACTGATCACACTAGGACAACTCCTCGTATATTATCATTCCTTTCTTCACACGCCTTAACACGTTGATTGCCGCACTATATAAGCTGAAAACGACACAGCTTCCTAGACTTTTATACACCATGCGAGTAATCTCAAATTATGCCATCTTTAATCAATAATATTAGTAATTCTTTATAGTTTTTTTTAAATAATTCTGTTAGACTTTTTCAGATATTTTTACCTATACTATTCGTAGTCAGATAAATAACAACTGAATTTAAGCGTCACCCACAAATGGGTGACATGGCTGTCAAAGTGTTAATGCGTTATTACTCTAGCAACAGTGCAATAAAATCGATATTATTACCATTTTTATTATTCCTATCGACTTGCAGAGATATCTGATTTTCCTGTTAGTTTCAAACGGACGAGCGAGGCGACAGGATTTTCCAACGAACATGATAGTTTCAATTACGACGGCAGGGAAGGCTCGACGTTCGAGTGTCATCGAACGCGAAAATTCGGGGCTGGACAGATGTGGGCCGGTCGATTTATATCGGCCCCGTGAAAAATCACGCGGTTCGACGGGGCCGATGATCGCGGCCGACGATGGACAGATGAAAAATCGAGCAAGGAAAGACAAAAACGAAATCTCGCGGCGAAACGAGCGCGCGGGGGCTTCACGGGCTACAAAATGTTTGACGAATGTCGACGAGGGTTGCATAGCCGAATTACGGGGCCGCAACGGCAATTCCTGGGCTGACTGGATTTTCCTCACGCACGTATGCACACACACACGACGTGTTGTGCGCGTGCTGTCTCGATTTTCGCAAGATTTATAAGCCCGAGAGCCGAACGTCAACCACTCGCGTGGACCGACCTATTTCCGGCGCTGTTTTATGCAACAATTAAAAGTTCGATTCGTACGGTAACGATTAAACCGGTATGTAGATTAGAAAAATTATTTAATCAAAGTAAACACTGTTTGATTATATGTACACTACTACATTTGTATTTTGTCCGTAACCCGTGACTACTATAGAACGTCTGTGAGATCACTCCAAATTTTCATTCATCCCTAGTTCCCTTTCTGCATGACTTATCATCTTCTCACGCTATGTACCTTTCAATCAGAGTCTAATGTTGAATCAGGTTTGGGTCTCTTTATTATTAATGTACAAAGCAAGAACAATTGGATTTGATCTTTATTCGGCACATGTATGTACGTAATAACGCAATAAACATTAGCGGTTTGTGACACCTATAGTAGTTGCGTAAGTTTCAACGTCTATAGTAGCTAAGGGTTAAATACAAACTGCAGGGTCTAATATTTTGCAAGTGAGACAAATATTTTTAAATTTTTACTCTTTTTTTACTAACAATTTTGCAGTTGGTTCTTGGTTCTAGTTGGGGTAGAAACAATTCTGTAAGCGATTTTTAAAGGCTGCAGTATTTATTTATATCTCGGCTAATAGAGGATTCTCCTTTTTAGGCTTGTTTTGAATACTGGTTATCCCCAAGTTCGTCATCCTACGTCAGCTGCAAGCTGAAATTCTCATTAATGACACTGTGGTAATTAATATCATTTTTGTGCAAAACATAGTTAGAATATGATTCATCCTGTTACTAATTGTATTTCGGATAATCGAGGTTCTGCTGTACTTCAATCCCGATTTGATAAAAATGGAATACTTCACCAAAAATCCAAGAAAACTTCTCGCTGGCAAATTATCACAGAAATAAACGAGAAAAGAAAAGCATTAAATTGTCACATTGTTAAACGACGAGGAGCATACAAAAGGAGAAGAATAAGGAAGCTGCCGGCTGTTCCGTCGGCGTTGACGAGATTCGTTGACACGATGAAGCGAAACGGACAAAAAAAGAAAGCTACAAGCCGGCGCGAGGGAAAATAAAGAAAAGCATGAAGTGGATAATATGCATATGCATGTAAAAAAGAGGGAAATAAGGAAATGGAAGAGAAACAAGGGAAGGAGAGAGGTAGTGAAAAATGTTCCACGAGTGATGACGAGGGGAGCATATTTGAATTATGAGATTTAAATGTGCCGCAGACGTGGTTAGCATGAAGCAACCTGTACTCTTTCTCATTGTGCATGTATCTGTGTGAGTGGGTCTGATTCAGTGTGCGTGCGCCTCTCAATTTCGTCACATTTTCTGGCGGACGCTTTAAGTACACCAGCCACGAGAGAAAAAATGATTAAAAATGGAGAACACAGACGAACGAGTTGCCGGATGAAAGAATACCGCCTCATTAGACGGAGATTCTTCTTTCGTGACTTCCGGCCCAAGCGAAAACTATGGTAGATGTCATTTAAAAGACTAGGAGTAATTAAGCATTAGGTTGGTAACTAAATGCGTGACCTTTTAAATCTCTTTGTTCCAAAATTCACTGCATTCCGTTGTCGGGGAATCGAAAAATTACCAGAACAATGGGAACGGATTATTCATTCGAATGGAGATTGCTGTAATTAAAAACTGCTATTTTATGGAGTTTAATGAACGTTTTGTTTTGTAAAAAGTTTCGACTATCGCAAATTTAGTTACTGACCTACTAAAATTGATCGTTCAATCGCTTTTTACGGCTGGGTTTTAAATCGACAGCTAGCTGAATAACGTTCGTTCACCGTATGATACCGATAAACTCAAAATTATGTGTGAATTATATGAACAGTGGCGATATAATATCGTTGATTATTATTTAACTACCCGATTGTAGCTAATAAAACTTTATCGAATGTATGGAATATTAATACCTTTGTAACAGTGATTGTTACATTATGAGCCATTCGAAATTGAAATTTGCTGACTCTACTTCCTCCTGCAATTCCCAATTTTCGAGTCTAACCAATAGTACAATACGCAAGCAATTTCCTGAATACTTTATTCCATAGACTTCATCAGTTTGTTTTTTCAAATACCCAAATTTGACTTGAAACGAAAATTGTAAGACGAAAATGGGCAGCGTTTCGATAGAACTATTGATTCCTCGGAAATATACATTACTCCACAAACTTAAAAAATCACTAAATTTTTACCGAAAAATTGTCGATTTTCGAATTGCTGTTACTTCGTGAAAAAAAATCGTACAATAATCTACCAGAGCTCATTTTTAAGATTAAAGCCTCTATTTTCACACCCCTGGACTAAACTTTTTCAAAGATCTGTTTATATTATAAAACGGAGTGGAAACTGAAGTTGCTTTTTTTAAAAAGAATTTTACAAATTCGAACGACTCTACGGAGTTTAAAAATGTTTTTCGAGATTCGTTTTAAAATGACTTTGTAAAGGGAAGCCTCCACTTTACAACGACCTATAAAAAAAAATCGCATACACTAGACACACACACTAAAGACTACACACGTGGTACAACTCCGACCATGTAACCTCCTTGTGGTGTACCTTGAGTTATTCCAATGCCGGAGGCATACTTTTCATTTGAAGTGCGATAAAACAACGGCAGAAAATCGTACATCAATTTTTTAGAGGTCGTTGTAAAGGGAAGACTTCCCTTTACAAAGTCATTTTAAAAGGAATCTCAAAAAAAATTTGTTAAACTCCATAGAGTCGTTTGAATTTGTAAAATTTTTTTAAGAAAAGCAATTTCAGTTTTCAATCCGTTTTATAATATAAACACGCCTTTGAAAAAATTCAGTACAGGCATGTAAAAATAGAGGCTTCACCTTTTAAAATGAGTCCAGGTAGACTATTGTACGATTTCTTTTCACGAAGTTACAGCAGTTAGAAAATCGACAATTTTTCGGTCACAATTTAGTGATCATTTAATTTTATGGAGTAGTGTATCTGCTCACGCAGAAATTTCAGAAATTCTGCGAGCCACTCGGGAGACGGTTTCTTAACGCTCGGAGGAAGGTACAGGAAGAAAAATGAAATCGAGCAGGAGAAGCTCTCTTTATCTTTACGAACGTGCAACGAGGGAAAAAGCATTTACGAGTTTCTTCGATAAGAACCAGTTGGCCCGGTGCTTTTGAACGCGGGTGCACGCGTGTACATCATCGAAACAGAAAGGACGAAAAAAGACACGAGGGTAATAAGAAACGCGGTTCAGAGTAATAGCGGTGAACCATTAATCATTCCCCGCGCGTTTATTTCCTGCCGCGGCTAATTTAAATATTTCATTCCGTGCGTTTTCGCGGTATCGCTCACGATATCACGTGTACGAGCGGGTCAGATATTTTCAGCACGCCGGCCACTTCCGCTCCGAATTCCTCTCACCATAACATCGGCTCGACCAGGAATTTCTAATTTGTCCGTTATTAAAAAGACCCACATTATGCAATCCAGATTCAAAATTTCAACACTCTACGCGATTCGAGGATCGCGGAAACATTCGCGAGCCTGTCAAAACGGATTATGTTTCTGCTAATTCAATTTGTTCTTCGCCGATGTGATGTTAATAGCTGTGTTAGTGATTTATTTAACCCTTAAAGGCTATTATGGATGAAATTTCGCCCCTGATAGCCTTTAAGGTTAACGTGATTTTTTTTATGGTAACTTTTAAGGGTTAAGACACTTGCAAAAAGAAACGCTAAGATTCGTGAGTGAATGACAATGTAAGATGAAAGGTGCAGCAACCACGTGGTTCGTCCCGCAGTGGAAAATTCCGTCTCTGATCAGACACGTGGAAGTATTTTGAGATTCAGGTATTTACTTACTTTATAGGACACTTTTTGCTTTATACTATTGCTCCATACATGTAATCTTTGAAATAAATTATAGGACTGTCTGCGAGTAAATCACACGCGAATCAACTTGGTGTGAGAATATATGAAAGAAACTTATTAGTAACATGCCAAAACACTTACAGAACGTTCTTGATCAAAATGGTTATTCTATGAAATATTAAAATATTGTTAGTTTTAAACATATGTTTTATTATAACACATTTCATTCTTGTGAAGTGTCCGAACACTCCTGTAATAGCGAAGTTAGACTTGACTTTGTTTAACACCCATTGTACAGTAACTATTAAATACAGGGTGTCACAGAATATGTGTGAAATATTGTAGAGATGGTTTCAGTACATCGAAACAATAAAAAAAGGTTATATAAATGTATGTCCTATTTGCCTTTTTTTGGAGCTATAGCAAATTTTGTATCGCAATAATTCTTCCGTTATATGGACGTAGTGTCACACAATTCCTCCCAACTGGTTACAAACAGAACTCGGCATCCTCCGCCGTATTGTAGTTTAATTCTGCAAGCACTACCTCTTAGTATCGTATGAGTAGACTGCGGATGTTTATGCAAATATACATCTTAAGACTTATGTACGGTGATAAAACTATATTTTTAATTTTAAATGTTAGAAAGAGTATTTTTTATTTTACTTACTGTGCAGAATGTGCATCTTTCACGTATGTATTTAAATATATTAAATTGCATAAAGATCCGCAATCTACTTATGAGTAGTGGCAGAATTGCACGAGTTACAAGAGCATTACATGTCAAGATGGTTGAAATACGTCGTGTGTGAATAGTGTGAAGTGAAAATGCCAAGGTATTCTAAACGAGAAATGGCAGATATGCACCTAATGTATGGGCTTGTCCAGTGTAGTGATAGACAGTCGATGGCCAGACGTCTGCAGGCTTGTATTCAGATGCGAGTAGGTCATTTCAAACATATTTTATGAAAGTAAGCAGATACAGTTTACTGAAAATCAAATTCGCTATAACTGGAAAACAAAATGAAATATAATATATGTTTATATGAACCTTTTTTCATTGTTTAGATGTGCTGAGATCACACCTGGGGTATATATTTTCATAAACTAGATGAAATTTCTTAATATAGCACTACACTACCTTTGTGCTTTTTTCATCGTAGACTGAGCCACAAAGCAACACACTGCAGAGACACATGGCATCCGAACATTAGAGCAGCAACCTGCTGTATATTCTACCCTAAACTGATTTTCCACCGAAAGCGGCCACGAATCAGGGCGTTGATTTTCGCGACAGAAAAATTTAAGTCGCCGCGATAACGGGAGAGCGGTACGGCGAAAATCGCGGGCGGAATAACGAAAAGCTCCGCGGAGTATCTCAGCTAGGAAAGAAAGCTCGTCTCCCGTTTCGTTCGTTGGTCGGGTCCGCGTGAAATTTATACGCAGCCCGAGTGGAAAACCGCTATCTTTTAATTTATGCGCCGTCCTGGGAATTTAATATTCTGCGAGCGTCTGGGGCCGCGTGCCGCTTTTCCGCCAGTCGACCGACTGCCAGCCGAAAGAGAGAACCGTGAAGCAGAAGAGGAACGCGACGACGAGGACGAGGACGAAGACGAGGAGGGGGGCGGGGTGTAGGAGAAGATCGTTGGAATAAGGAGAAGTTAAGGGAATATATATATATATATATAGAAGGGAGAAAGAGTCTCGAGGGCCCTCTCCAGCTGGGCCCAACCTTTGCATCGAAAGAAGGGTTAACGACGCGACTGACTCGCGAATTAGGCACGCCTGGTCCTCCCTCCCTTCATTTTCTTTTCTCCGTGCAGCGATTTCGTCGAGCATAAAAGCTCTGGCATCCCTTTGACACGGCTATCGGGGTTGTTGATGAAATTCCGCGTTTCTTTTCGAACGAGCTGAACCTCTAATTCCGGAATTACCTCGAGAATTAGCGAAACTCCGTTGCTTCCATAACACGTTACAGAGTTTCGTGCTCTAGAGAGAGAGAGAGAGAAAGAGAGAGAAAGAGAGAGAAAGAGAAAGAGAGGGACAGAGGGAAAATATCGATGCATTCTATAACGCGCTCTAATTAGAAAGCTTCCCGGGGTATCTTGGGAGCACAGGTGAACGCGTTACCGAAACGTTGCGTTCGCGAAATCAAATATACCCGCGGATTACGCCGGATTATGTTCGTACGCCGATCGTGCGCGCAGTAACTCGCTGGAAATAACAGCGCGATGTTCATTGTAAATAACCGAGTCGGGGAAAATAATAAGGCGGAATATCGCGTTCAACGCCCTCGACATTATTCGATTACCCGGTGATTTCAACGACCTCGTAATTGCGCTGCGTTCGAGCTCTAGAGGACGATTACGCAACACTCATTTAAGGTTTATTCTTATACTGTATTTATTTGCCACAGTGAAAGCTGTCGTACGTAGCCAGACACCTGAAGGTCTACTGCAGCAATTCTTAAACTGTGGTACGTGGACCCCTGAGGTCCGAGAGGTAATAGTCTGGGCTCCGCAAGTTATTTCTTTTATTATTAACGAAGCTAATTTTTGTAAAGATTGTAAACTAAACATGAGATTGTAATAATTTGTATAGTGAAAAATAAATAGCTTGTATACATGAAAATATTTTTTTAGTTTGTACTAAGCAAATGCATAAAGTTAATGGTTAGGAGTCTGGCAAAATACACATCATACAAAAGGGGTCCTCGAACTCATAACGTTTAAGAACCGCTGATCTACTGTTTTAACACGTTGAACGCCACAGTGAAAACGGTCAAACCTAATCAGACACGATATAATTTACTATTTTTTGTATAAATCGTGAAGAAAAACAAGATTTGTGTAGTCAGTCGTGTTTTTCTGTTCCTACATTATTGTTTCGATATAAAGTTTGCTCAGAATTTTGGGACAATTAATAATTATTTAATTAAATTAAATTTTAGGTGTCGGTCATCGGTAACCGCCACGGCGTTCAACGTGTTAACACGTTGACTGCCATAATGAAAACATCCATCGCTAGCCAGACACAATATACATTTCCCCTCTATATAATCGTGAAGGGAAAAGTATTTAAATATTTAGCATTGTGTACGTGTACCTATATAAATGTATGAATGTGTAATTTGCTCAGAACATAGTAAACATCAGTAGTTATTTAATTAAATAGAATCTGAAGCGCCAGTCACCGGTGATCCCCATGGCAGTCAACGTGTTAAGCATAAATAGCGGAAGAACATCTAGATTAAAGAAGCATCAATTATCCGACAATTGGACATCTTATGTCAGTTACAAACTAAAATTATTATTATTAGCATTGTGTACTCTTCTTTATATAACTATGTATTTTAGATTCTAAAATAAGATTTCCAATTTTTACGCGATACGTAGTTACACTCCTGTTACTAATTACAGTTCGAATAATCGACGTCTTAGTGTATTTGAATGTATAGTCGTTATATACCTTGTATTATTGTTATAATAACAACACCGTTCAAAATTGAATAAGAATTACTAGTTACGCTGGGTGTCCCATTAATCATGGTACAATCGAAAAAGTGGTCATGAAAATGTAAACCAGAATTTGTTGATATGAGGCTTCGTTTTTACCAAAATCATGTACAAATATTTTTGAGAAATGCAGGCACTTAACATGTTGACTGCCATGGGGGTCACCGGTAACCAACATGTTAAGATCTATTTAATTAAATAATTATTAATTTTGACAATATTCTGAGCGAATCTTACATTGCAACACTAGCAAGACAGGCATGTACAAAATTGAATACTTAAACATTTTCTTCCTCTGTGATTTATAATAGAAACAGTAATGTATATTTTGTCTGAATAGAGATGGCCGCTACCACTGTGGCAGTAAACGTGTTAAATTAAAATGGCGTTTGTGTGCGATGATCCAATTTAATTCAAAATAAGACATTAAGTTTCGACATGGTATTTCTTTAGTTCAGTTATAAATTTTTCCTTAACGAAGCAAAGAAGAGCGAACTGATAAAGTGTTTCTAACCTCTTTGTAACCTCAACATTTTTATTAATGGACTCGAATTGAAGCGATAACATATGCTAAAAATAATTAAAACCATCTCGATTTAAGAGTCAATATTATGCATGAACTTGATATAATATAAAAAGTCATGAGTGTGGCTCGTTATTATAAGCCAAGGGGTTAATTACCGACTTAATTAACGTCGATGGCTTATTTTCCGGCGTTCCACGTTCCCGCTTTTTCTCAGCCTTTGGAAACGCAACCGGTGAAAGTTCTCGGGTGGAAAAGAAGTCGAAAAGCGGGTCCACGGATCCGCGAATTAATATCGCGAATTCAACGCGGCCCGCGAGCTGTTTTGTTCCTTTTTCTATCCGCGCGTTGCGGAAAGATTTCGCGAACCATGAAACCCGCCGGCTGGCATCCCTTTGAGGGATCCTCCGCCGTCCAATCCGCCCGTAACGTCGACCATGAGACCTTCGAAAGCCATTTCGGAACGAGTAATTGCAACGGCACGGGAAAATTCCATGCAACAAAGACAAACGTCTGAGAGCGTCGATCCGAACGCCTCGTTGGATCCAATTTCGCGAGAGACGAACACCCCGTGTCGAACACCACCGCCATTTTCTCCCTATTCTCCTCGGGACTCCCTTAGAACCCGTCGGATAAACGGTAAATAAACTTTCGACGACGAGGAAACGTCGTTTCCAGCCAGATTCTGGAACTAATCGAAAGTACGATGGAACTACGTGACACAGAACAGTTTTTATTCTACAGGGTGTCCCGGGATGAAATGGAAAAAGTCTGGCGGTATGTTTAGCGGGACATACTGAACCTAGAAGATCATGTGCTCTACAAGGTTTTGCTTTAATTATTAAAGAGATAAATAATATTTAGTGTGCGTGTCGTGTGTAGGGGCCTATGCTAGCTATCCATGGAGATGCAGCGACTTGTATTGTTCAATCAATTTGATAATAATTTATTGTTGTTCTGTTGCAAATGTTCCACTGCAACTTTTTTGTCACCCACAAATTTATTCCATAACATATTCTAGCTTCAAGTTGGAATATTACACAGTATTTATTTCTCATCCGTTTTATAAATAATGTACAAAGATTGTAAGAATATTTCCTGAATTAAAGAAGCTTATATCAGTGGAACAATCTACACGAAAGTGAACTCAAATACTCCTCTCTAATTCTCTGAAAATTGAATGACAAACTTAATTTACAATTACAATAATCATACACCGAAAAATGTAGAGTCATTGATGAAAATTAGAAACTTTACAGTTGTCATTACTTATTAATCACGCCACGTATATTTGTGAGATTAATTAGCAGCTCATTTAAATTCTACATAAAATGAATGCTTCTTCGTTTATTTAACACTGCTTCCGAAATATTTGTATATATCTACCGATAGACGGAAGTATGTCGGTCTGTGCAGTACGGTTTATTAGAATATGTTCGAACGTATCCGCCACGAGGCAAATGCGCTTCGCCAAATACTGCGCGCAGTTTGCACAATGTTACACGTTCGCGAGTTTTATCTGGATGTAATGAACACGATAGCGAGCGTTTACATGCCTCGTGTACAATAGTACGTAACGCGTACCATGCACGCTAGCAACGATTCCACCGCTTTTGACGATATTCCGACATTCAAGCTGTACGCCATTGTTTCCCGTTTACTTGTTACAGTGGTGGTACATTGCTACGCCCCGCAGAGAGATCGGAGCTTTCGGTTATACGTAATAACAAACATTAAAAACTGCAATGAGCAATATTCTCAATACTCCATTCTTGAGAGGTCCCCTTGGGTTAGAGAAGAGTTTCCGTTGCTCTATTAGGTCTACTTATTGTTAGATTTTGTGTTGCTCAACTATTGGACCTAGTTAGGCGATCCATTTTTTGATCCACTTAGGCCAGTGATGGCCACCGGAGCTGCGGCCTTCCCCCACTCCAGGTTCATTCCCCTCGTATAGGCTGTGACCTGGGACGACCATCGAAAGAGGGGGAGCGAGGAGGGAACTGAAACGAGGAGAATAGACCTAGAGTGGGGGAAGGCCCGAGCTCTCGTGGCCATCACTGACTTAATCCCACAGATTCTCCAGGAGCACGTTTCATTTACAATTAACTCATTGCACTCCAAGCATTTTTTGATACGATCGACCAACAACTCGAACAAACTTTCGTAGTGTACATTTTTGAAAACCGTAAGGTTTGATTTGAACAGAAAGAATTAGAAATGTTTATGGATTTATATACTTAGTTTTACGTATTGAGAAATATTTCATTTTTGACATGGTATTCAAAAATTAGTAGATAAAATTGACAAACCAACGGAGTGCCTGAGAGGCATACTTGGACTGGAATGCTTGAAACGGTCTGTCCCTGACAGGCATACATGGAACATTTTGAAAATCAAGTATCACCACACATAGGGCTTACTTATAATTGAATGTATGAGGGGGGGAAAGCCATAGTGGTGTAAGACAAATTTTGTAAGATACTGACTTGCGTGCATAGATATAGTTTATGCATGTCTGTTCATTGAAAGAAAAAGTTGTTTTAACTACTTATAGTAAAACCTCATAGCAATATGCAATGCGTTACAAAGATTAACGTGGGACCGTGGAATTTATTATAATCAATCTAATAAAAGGTTTTGTTTCTTAAAATTCGATGACATAGACCGCTATGATTTTACCCACTCATTAGTACTGCTCAACATAATTGCAAACTCGATGTTCAATAATTTTGGACAGCCTATCAAATACTACTGATTAATCAATATGGGTTTATTTAATATTGTTTAATATTGCCATCACAGTATACACATTTATATATTTTTTACTGTACTTTCACTCTGTATAATATTCGAAGCTTTCGCAGTATCTGTGTATAATTAAACAATAAATCTTTTAAATATGTGATCTTATAATTATTACAAGTATTTTATTTTTTTTTGCTCAGCGAGGAGGTCCGATTGAGTGCATACGGGAACGGGGAAAACTCGAAAGTTTTCATACGTTCGCTGTATATATATGTTAATTACGTGTAATTGGTCATTTAACGCGAGAGTCGTCGGAAGGGTAGGGGGTGGTCTTTACGAGGAAACTTTCTTTCCCGGGACTCTTTATGGGCCAAGTTTCCAGCCCGTCGCAAAGACGAAGTACGATTTCACCGTTCTGAGCCCGACTCCGACCACGTCTGCGGATAATAACCTAATTATTATTTTTGCATTAACGCGCCGCTCTCTGTGCTCGTGCGCGCATAACTTTCGAACTCGTATTACGCGAAATAAACGATACCGAGGTCGTATCAGAAAACTTCTTGTTATCAGTAGAAAAGTCCATTAAGCTTCACGACAATTCGAAAACTCTGTATGTACTCGTAACTAAACTAGTGAAATTAAATTTCTTACAAAGCGGAACGGTCTGAACCCTTCTGAATCAACAATCCCTTATGATAGCAGCCGGAAGAAAATTATTCACTGAATCAATCAGCCTCGAATCATTCCCTAATATGAGTCCAGTCACCGGACGAAACACGTAAATCTGAAACCGGAGGAAAGTTCCGAAATCGTCGGCTAATAAAGTCCTTTAACGAGGCGAGGGCTAAATCCGCGCGAACTTATACTAAACGAAAAACTAATTTCAAAGTTGAACGCGTACATTTGTCAGCTTTACGATTCGTAAGCGGCGCGGTAATTGTTCGACCCGCGGAATTTTCCTCCGGCTTCCCTCCGCCCGGATCTCTCCGATTTTCCAACGAGAAATTGCATCCCTGGATCGAGCCGCCGGTTAGTAATAACCTAATTATTATTTTTGCATTAGAGGGTAAGGATGTTCGCGCCTGTAGAACAAACGTTTCGAGTGAAGTTATTCCCCAAAGAGGCGGAGCAAACGGCGTCGGCGCGCTCATTAAGGTGGACGTCCTTTATGAGCGGGGGAAATGAGGTTCCGTCGAAGGAATGGAAACGAGCAGAACTGGAAAAGGAGATAGAATAATCGGTCGCATGCCCTTTCACCGCGACACGTCACTTACAAGCTCGTTCTGGACCAAGGAGCAATTATCTTTCTCGAAAGTGGCCTCGCCTCGTTTCCATTCTCGTCAGTGAGAACGAATTTCTGCTCGCTGAATTTTTCTTATCGAATTCGCGCGTTCTTGCTTGTTGAAACACCAATCAAAGTGATCTATGGGGTTGAAGATCATAGAATTTTTAAAGAGGGAGAATTTTCGAAAATTCTGTAGTGTCCTTTGCATGTTCATTTATACTAATGACACAAGAAACCTTTCATTCCTGTCAATACTTTAATATTTATTATCCATGCTTAATTAAACGATTTACAGGATTCTCTGATTACATGTTTAGTTCTTAGGATGTTGAACTTGAAAGCTGTTATGTTTACTGGTCTTACGCATTTTTAAACAATATTCTGCTGTTTCGAAAGGAGAAATGCCTTTCAAGCTGACTTTTAACTGATCTGTTAATGAACTTTATCATAATCTTTCTCTACTAACGTTGTATGTCACTGAAAAAGTTGTCCACAGATCTTTGCTATTATGTTTTTATTTTACTTTGAAAAATCCAACCGGAATGTACCTGATACATTCCACAAAGTGCACAGTAAAATATCTACTGATTGAAATTGAATGACATTTACATTGTGTATCGCATAAGATGAAGAACGACACTATTTTTGGGATAACCTGATATTTACGACTGACTTGAAAACCATTGTGGTCTTTTCTCCGAATCTATGGCTCGATGTATGTGCACCAGACTTTAGCTAACGTCTCGAGATCGTATGGCTATCGAGTGTCGCAAGATCGATTGCTTAAAAAAGGCATGAAAGAGACTTTAAGGGTACCTGGAGACGTGACATCGTACTGCTTGTTTTAAAGAAAAGGGATACTGTTTCTGAAGGACGTCCACAGAGTGAGGATGTCTTCTGATCAAAGGTCTTTGAGGTCCCACATGTACCCCAGAACCGACAGAGAACGAATTTCTTAATTTTTCTCCTGACCGTCTAATTAATTTCTAACACATTATATATGTATACTATATTAACCTCTTCAGGGACGAATTTTTACAGTATTTTCAAATCAGTGATTGTCAAGTAGAATGAAATATTATCAATGCTGCCATACGACAAATTTTTTGGTTTTATTGATGAGAGATCCGCTAGTGACTAGTTCTCCACCAGATTTTAATCTTTTTTTCACGGAGAATAATTTTGATCTAAACAAAGCTAAACGTACACATATGTGTCAGCGTCCCTGAAGAGGTTAATTAAACGAAGAGTGACCCTGTCAGCAGGTTAGTATTGAAATTATCCATCACAGTGTGGCGCAGCAACCACTCAATCTTAAATCATCTTTGACATATTGAATGTTACAGTGGAAACTGCCACACCCAGCCAGGCAGATTGTAATATTCTATTAGATACCATTGCTAGTTATTTAATTAAACAAAATTTCAGGCGCCGGTCACCGGTGACTCCCACAGCAGTCAACGTGTAAAATCTTTTATCCTGACACTCTAACATTAAACTAAAAATTTCGATAATTCCAATCATTCTCGACGTTCAACATCGATTTCCAGTCGAGTCGATTACGGTAACACCGTAGCCATTCCTCAGGATCGAAGGAACAATATCGAAACATCTAATTTAACGGGCGAGCACGTCAAAGTGGCGATGCTCTCGCGTCTGAAATATTTCCACTTACGTCGAAAGCATCGTGCCCGGCATACTAGACTCGAGTTGCAGTATACTCCCTCTTTTTCCCTCTCCCGGTACAGAGATATAGGCGCAGAGAAAGGGGGTCCATCGGGATGTATCCAAGGATGTAGGTAAGGTAACACGAAGGAGCTTGATTGGTACGAACATCACGCTCGAGGCATAACTGACTGACTTTCTCGAGGAACGACCATTCCGAGACCATCATCCCTCGGTTCGTCTGGCCCCGGCATCCCTTATCTGTAATTTATACTTTCAATTTACTCGAACCGGAAGATTCGAAACGGAGGATGCCGCGCGAGGCCGTCCGATCGATCGACCCGCGGCAAAGATCCCCTGCTACTTCCTCCACGGACTTAATGGTTTCGTTCGAAACGACGCTCTTTTTCAATTTCACACTCTATCGGAATCATTAACCTCTCCCACCCTCGGTAGAGACACTTCGTCACGCTTATCGTACATAATTTAGGAGATAAGCGCCACCGATTATAGGATCGAACGTTCGACGTTCATGCAGACTCCTCGGCTTACAGGAATTGAGATTTGAAGGTAGCTTTCCTTTCGAGGTGCAAAATAATAATAATAACATCGAAACTCGTGAATTTGATCGAAAGAATAAGTTACTTCAAAATTCTTTTATTTCAAGGTACTGCTGTTTGAAAGTAGATTAAAATATCTGTAATATATTTTAATTTAAATACGCCTTCAATGCTTGCCGCCACTCTGCTGTACTTGGACGAAGAAAGAAAAGTAATTATTGAAACAATTAGTTTCGTTAGTCATCGTATATACAGGGTGAGGCACTTGAACTCCCCACATCAAATTACTCGTACTTAACCGTTAAAGGCTATCAGGGGTAAAATTTCACCCATTTTTCCTAATTGGTGCATCAATTATTTTAGCATATAAAATTCTACTGAAATTGTTTAGCATTTGCAGAGGCGTGCGCCCACTCACAGGAATACCCTAATTTTCAATCGCATGAGTCTCGGAAACGAAGCCACAAATTGCACAATGGTACTTTCGATTTCTTTTGACATGAAAAATCTGTAGTGTTCGGATGGTATAACCTTCTTGATGCACTCTGTAAACAGTAAAATGAAAAAACAGACCGGAGCAACTAGGGACGACGGAACACTTTGGAGATACCTCAGCACATCCCTTAAAAAATTAGCTGCCATTCCACAGATAAAAATGTAACGACACGGTTCAAGGGCGTATTTCTCGCAAAATGGCGAGACGGTTCCATAAACGACCGGCAAATGGGGACGCGAATTCGATTCATTCGCGAGGGAGCATCTGCTCGGCATCGATTCGAGCTCCATCATTTCGCAACAAGGAAATCTCGAGTATTGTGCATTATCTGATCAAGCCGAATCGGAGTCGTTACGCTGTGGAAAAAAAGTTCCCTGCTGATAAAATATTCAGAGCGCGGCATCGGGGGCACGCTGGAAAATTAGATTCGTCCGTACTCGAAAGCCGCCATTACTGTTACGAGGGCAAAGTAATCCGAGAATGAGACCCTCTGTAACGCGTTTATATTTGCCAGATGCCGGGGCTACCCACTGAATAGCAAGTTTCACTTAGAAAAATATTTTTAATGCACTCCGACGAGCGTCTCATCGGAAACTTTTCGTACAGAAAATTCGATCCGCCGGCTTCTTCGGTTCGCCGGACGTTTTCGAAGGGAAACGCGGCGTCTGTTCTGCGGAGGGGCGCGAGGATTTATGGGAACAGGGCGAAAGAATGGGAGCCATAAATACAAATAACTCGCGCATTTAAAGACATAATAGCTACCATAAAAAAAGAGTCGCTGCACTCGTAATAACTTTTTGCCGATTTCTTCGAACATCAAATCAGAAATTCGAGGGGTGATACCGGTGAAGGGATGAAAATTCGTGGAGTCACTTCGCGGCCGATTCACAAAGGGCAGGACGAATCTATTATTGGAACAGCGTGGGCGGAACAATGCAGCGATATGACAATGACTATTGTCGGCGTTATTATGCGCAATTATCGCCGCGTGTAACGGGCTAACAGCGGAAATCGCGAAGTCGTGCAAAGTCCTCGTTGAGGACGTGATTAGAATTGTACGGGTGTTTCGAAGATTGGTCTACTAACTCGATAACTAATAATGTTATATGGACACGCTCATCGTGGTTTCTGACTCGCAGAAAATGTTAAACGACTCTGCAAAAATCATCAGTCTCCTTACCAAACATTTGCATTTATGATCGCATAATTCCTGTCGCAACTTCAGTAATCGATTTTCCATTTTTGTTCTTTAACCCATAGACGCATACTTTTTTTTCTAGATCGGCCTCAGAAACACACTTTTTTGTTTAAATGTTCCTCTGTTGCTACAAGAAATTAGATGAAAAGGCAACGCTTATACGGATTAATTAATACGATTTCTATTAGTTTTAAAAAAAAAAAAATATGACGGTTATAGCCGTCATTTGTCAGCACATCAACAAAAACCTGACAGCTATAGCCGTCATTTGCGACAATGGGTTAATTTCCTCAGAAAGTCTGAAATGCAACATGAGTTATGACAACGAGCATTCCATCCACAGATAGTGTTTAACTTTGTTAAAAAGGGTTAACATACACTTATAAGATGCCTTGTATACAAACTGACGGTCTATTTCACCCTAACTGTGCACAGATCGTCCTGCAGTCGACGAGAAAATTTTGTCAGAAACGACGATGTGCACTAAATAATATTCATCGGTATAGCAATTTATTCGTTCAGCAATTTCGTAAGGACGCTACAGAGGTTCGATGAGGAGAGAAGGGGTTCAAACAGTTTTCCCCTGTTGCGTTATTACATCTTCTGCGACCAGTGTCCAATTAATTGGATCCGAAAATGAAGTCCCTTGGGCACCGTCTAATTGATCGCATCGATACAAAGCGCACGATCGCGCGACGAATACTTAATTAACCGTCCTAGCCTCTGGTGCTCCGGCTGCTTTCGAGTGTTCGTTTTCCCCTCTGTTTTTCAACCCGATCAGTCGTCGAAATTGGAAAGAATACATTCAGACGTTTGTGCTGAAGGTAAAAAAAAACTGAAGGACGAAAGGTAACCTGTAAAAAGTGAGCTGTTTCGGAGGCTAACCGTTACTCACGCTCTACAGATCTGCAATATTTAGAAAATGTGAGCATTGATATTTCTGGAGGTTTCAAAAAAATAATGAAAATAGGGGTAGTTTTATTTTACACGTATGCGAGAGTGTAAAAATCATTTCAGGTATCTGACAATTTTGCGTTAAATTGAGATTAGGGAAGACCGATTTCACTTTTGCTCTTTTGAATATAAATTTGATATTTTAACACGTTGATATCCGAAGGGATTGTCGGCGCAGACGCCACCGAATCAATTTAATTCAATAATTATTATCTGTTATACAATTCTGAATAACATTAACATCTAAATAATGATATAACATACGCATTAATTGAGTAGTTAAAAGTCTTTTTGTTTCAGAATTTATATTAAATACAGTAAATTGTATGGTGTCTGACTAGGTGTGGCAGTTTTCATTGCACCACTCAACGTGTTACCCTGTTCGGGAAGGAATGTATTGTTTAAAGCTGAAAAAAGGAGATTCAATTTCTAAATATATTCGTTCGGTGTGAATTGATAGAGATTAAATGAGAAAACGTTCGAAATACATGTATAGATAAATTATTTTCAGTGACTAAAGTCCAATAATCGATTCACCATTTCAGTGGAGAATGGTCTTCCTCTGCCACTTTTATTATAGCTCAGTTTTATTCATTTTTTAGATACAAACAATAGATGCTCTTTGGCTCAGGATAACCCAGTTAACAGATTAACTGTACAGTAAATTAATTTTCTGTGACTCAAGTTCAATAATCTACTCGCCATCTCGATGGAATATGATCTTCGTTAGCCATAGCTGGCGCAATCTTGGTCGACGTTTCCCTATTAATTTTCCAGCGGTTCCATTGCATTCTCCCACGCATCTTCCCGCCATTTTACGCGACACCGGTTCCCTCGAACCGATCCCGGGAACTATGCCGAAATTTGCCGACATATTTTCGTAAATCATCCCCGGAAATTTACGATCGCGGAGCCAGCGAGCATCTGTCGGCATCCTCCGCGTCTTTCGAGGCTGCGCGTCCTCCCCTTCGTTCTCAAACCACCCCCTCAAGACCACCGGCTGACTATATTCGTCTAATAAACATTATGGAAAGCGCTCGAGATGATACACGGTCGCAGTTAAATTACTTCAACCCCTTGCCTTATGAAAACGAATCGTACTCGTGATGAAAATTATGCTCCGTATGTTGGAAAAGCATGACGTAATCTTGTAGTGATTTATAAAACTTGAATTAAAAGAAGTTCCTTTGGTTGTATCAGGATTGCTAAAGGCAAATTGTACATTCTATATTATGTATTTTATCAGGTATGTAATAAAGATAAATGGTAAAGTTGTATCGTGGGATATAAACATAATAAACGAATAGACTAGTTCGTGGCAGTATAGTCGTAGAATTTAACTGTACACAGTGATAAATAAACGAAATAAGACTTAAAAAATATAGATATATAGATATGTAGACATGTGACATCCAAGTCACATGGCGTTATAAAGGGTTAATAATGTGAGTCACCTTTTTACCAATTATAGTTCGAATAGTCGAACGCTGTATGTTCTTTATTTATTATAGCACTGGGACATTTAAATAGACAACTATAGCGCAGTTGGAGATTAATGAAATTATATGTGAAGGGGTTATTGAATTTATCCTTCAAAAGGTTAACTAAGGACAAATGGAAGCTCTGTCCAATAATGAATGTAATTTATTAAATCTAACTCTGTTTAAATTTCCTCCAAAAGACTTCCACCCATAATTACTCTCATTACGATTGCAACGAATTAATTCCAATCGTATCCGGCAATAAATTTTAATCATATAAACGTTTCAATTGCAACCCGCCTGTTAAGGATGAAATCCGCGATTGTAATTGCTAATTGTTAACCAGATCGAACGTTGCGGTACACCGTTGAATATAAATCTAGTTCCGCACGAGAAAACGGCCATGAGAAAATTATGCTAAAGACTTGGAGAACATCAAGGCAACGTTAATATTTTTGACGGTTCGTCGATTAAATTTCACGTAACACAATTTCAGTATCGTTCGCCGTGTAATCGAGTCGCGTAACATCTTTCTCGTCGTTTCCGTTACAGAATTCGATATCGCTTCGACGGGCGGGAAAAATTCGATGAAAAGTCGTGGGAAACGAAGCTCTGAAAATTCACGGGTTTCGTGGATAGCGGCAGTTGCAGCGCGGTACGCTCGTTCCCGTTTCCCGAAAACTTATCGCGTTTGTTTATCGTGCAGACGTTTAGCCGGCTTTTAATTAGAATGCAAATGCATCACTTTCGTTCGCGAGGATAAACTTCGCGGAAACGTATTTACAGTTCACGAAGAAACTAATTTGCCCTCGGCCGATCGTTAATCCGGGAGGCGAAGCTTTGAGTCAAGGCTGCAGCGGGATATCCCGGGAAGCGTCGTAAGTCAAGTTTAACATCGATTCGACTTAATCGACTTCACTTTTTCACCTTAACGCCTCCGCTGGAGCGGCGGTCAAGATACACGGAAGTTGGAACGGATACAACAAACTTTGCTGAAGTTCAAAGAAATATAGATACACGTCCTACCGTTCCTTTTTCGAAGAACAACACTTGACGCGTTGCGAAACTTTTTATTTAAGTCGCCCATGGTATTATGTTAATTTTACTTGTAAATTACTGGTTATAGACAGAGGGTATCTGAAGGGGTTAGACAGTAAATTTGCAGATGTGTTATGCTCCTCAAAATTAAGAAAGAGACCTTAACACATTGTACGCCGGCTAGATTTCAAATGTTCAAAGCGTGAGTGCCGGCGAATACATAGCCTACCAACGAGGAATGAATATTTCAAAGAAAATACATGAAAAACTTTTTACATTTTCAGAAAATAGTACGTATGTGCGTTTTAAAAAAAACTGAACACGTATACATATAGCAATAGCGGAACCCCGCAATATCGCGGGACCGGCGTAGTTAAAACACGTGGGCCCTCAAACTTTTTAGAATTAAGCTGAAAAATACATATTTTCTTTTATTTTCAAAGTGAAATAGATGGCCATATAAAAAATTTATATTTTTAGTTTCTTATAAATTGAACGCATTGTGAATTGTTAGTCATAAACAAAGCGTGCCTGAAGGGATTAGTCACAAGATTTCCAGATGTATTCTACTCCTTACAGTTAAGAAGGAGTTCTAAAGACAAATGGGCCCAGAAATTTTGTAGAAATCAGTGAAAATATACATCCTCTCTTTCTTCAAAGCACAACTTCGAATGTAACACGTGAGATTGGAGACAAAGACTACTTCGAACATACGCATACATGAATTCTGGGATGTAAAACAAAATTATGTTTCATCATAAACTAGCAAAACACACAAACCCCTTAACGTAATCTGTAACTTCATTTTCATAATAAAAGACTAACTTTATTTCTGTCAAAGATTAATATACGAAACCATCATAACCTGTTTGATATGTTTGAATAATAAATCTAATTCCTATTCCACTTACATTTAATTCAAAAGCACACTGGTAGCTCTAGAATTCACAGATGCTTTTTCTGAAAAACACCCTGTACAAGGAACAGACACAGAGCGGTGTGAAAGTTTTTCTCGCAAACGAAGCGAGTGAATGGCTCGTCATCGAAAAGCGTTCGACGTGGCTGCGTGGCTGAACCGCATTAATCGGATTTCCAGATCGCTGGGAATCAATGTGGTGCGAAAGAGGTAATCAAAGGGAGGCGAATTGATAAATTCGTGAAGCAAAAAGGATGGTGAGGAGTTGATTCGCGAACGAGACGAAGAAAAGGAGGACGAGCGTCAAGAAGGGGGAAGGAATTATCGCGGCACGCGGTCGAGCTCCGCGAGGCATAAATGAATCGAATAAGTTTCGAGGGCTATTAAAGTTGAAATTTGATTTACTGCGTACCGTCGATTACCGGGCTGACTTCTGGTTGCTTGGCTGCCTGCCGGCCTGGATAAGTGAATCGACGAACTTTGACTTTGCACTTGAGAATTTCCACCTCTCCGGGAAATTCAGCGGAGACGAGAAGCGCGCGAGCAGAGGGAAGAGGGGGAGAGGGGGGGACAGAGAGAATATGAGTGACAATGAGTGAGAAACAGTGAGTGAGAGTAAGTAAGTCAGTGGTTGAATGAGAAGGTGTTTAAGGAAATCAGAAAGTAAGGCAACGAGGAAGTGAGTAAATGAGTAACTGAAAACATTAGTGAATACGACAGTGAGTGAGTGAGAAAATGAATGAATAAGTCACTGAGTGACTGAGAAAATTAGTACGTTAGTGATGTAACGAGAGAGTAAGTAAGTGAGCCAATAAGTTTGTGAGTGACTAAATGGATGAGTAAAAAAGTGAGTGAGTGATGAAGAAAATGAGTAATAAATGAGTGAATGTGGTAATGAGTAAGTGTATAAGAAAGTAAGTAATTAACTAAGCAACTAAGTTAGTAACTGAGTGAGAACGAAAGTAAATAAGTCAGTGAGTGAGCGAGAAGGTAAGAAAGTAACTGAACAAATGACTCAGTGAGTGAGTACAGAAATTAGTAAATAAGCGAGTGAGTAATTGAGAATGTAAGTAAGTAAGTGTATGATTGTGTGACTAAGCGAGGGAGTTAGAATCTAACGGATAATTCGGTTGGCGAAATACGTTTGCAAATTGACCGCAGTAACCGGCGAGCGAAGACACGATGCGCACGGATGAACGACCGAACACAGACTGATTCGAATGTAATCAAGCTCGAGTAATGTTTGGTTACCATCGCAAGGATTTCTGTTTACGGTCTCCTTGGGAAGGAAACACCACTCCCATGCTATTGTTATCGTGCATAAACATTGAATACCGTCTCCAACGGTCAAACAACGCTTCTCGTAAACATTGGGCGGTGGTTTGTTCACGTCTCGCCATTTTTTTCCTTCGATCGTTCCAAACGCACGATATCACACAGAAACGAATAAAATTCATGCTAAATCACCACGTTGTGTGTTTGTATCCTTTATCATCGACCACTGATTTTACAGAAAATTTCAAACCAATTTGCACGGTTGTCACATTATCAAGGTAGCAGTGATTTTTAAGAAACTGTTATAAGGTGCGTGTAGAATCTGGACTTCCCTATCAGAATACTTCTGTACAATATATATTTATCAATTGAATACGAGGCTCTGCACTATTGATGTATCGACATCACTTGCTGAAAACAAATTACAAACTCCTGTCTTTCATTAAGAAATATTTCTACGCAATACGTTGTTTTATTGATCCCCTTTCAAGTGTTCGGGACACTCCAAGTGAAAAAGCAACGTACAAACGATCAATCGAACGAACATTACCATCCACAAAAAAAATCACAACGAACGCTGAAGTCCACCATGAAGACCCTTCGAGTGGAAGAACTGAGTGACTCAGAGTCACTCTGTTACGATATACCGTCCGCCATTAGTATAATAGAATCTCGTGGACGGTTTCCGCGGGAACCGATGGAAATCCGTCACGTTCGAGATCGGGAGGAAAATCAAATCACCGATGAATTTATCGCTCGACGACCCTCCGGAGAGTGGATGATTTTTCGGAACGGCGAACGGTTCGAGGAGAGATTCCGAAAATCGCTCCCCTCTTTCGGGAGGGTCGAAACGATCGTACGCTATCACGGGGACCAGCGGCAGGGGGCTGAAAATTCTCTGTACGTGACTGTCTTCCAGATCTCGTCTAAAACCCTCGAAAAATTTCCCAGCTGAAGCATAAAGCTGGCTGGGTAGGGAGAGAGAGAGAGAGAGAGAGAAAGAGAGAGAGAGAGTGAGGCGAAGCTCGAAGTCGGCCATTTATTTCTAGCGGTATGGTGCAACCGTGGATGCATACATGCAACGCCTTAACAGCATTCGCTATTCAACGAGTACTGGTTACTCGCGAACTACAGAGAAAAGCTTTTCAAAGTAAGCACCCGTCATACTCCTGTCTATTATTTACTTTGCAAACTCCTCCACCAGGGTCGACGGTCCCCGGCGTCCCTCAATTACGCGCCCTTTTTCATTCTCGAATCGTTCTGACTCGTCACTTCGGAAGAATGATTCATTTTCTCGTTGGTTTCTCGTGAATACGCTCTGAAGCGATGGCGGCACGTATGAACATCTTCTGAAAGGACTAACGTTTTAAAGAATATAGTGGTAGAAGAATTTACATTTCTTATGGTTCATTTATTTTTTTTTAGACCCTGTGACCTTGATACTTTTGTGGCCTGAATGTTTTGAGGAATTGACATACGTATGTGAATAAAGATGTGTGGTTCGATTTTAAGTATAGAATGATTATTATAGATCTCACTGTCCAAATACGTGTCTGCATGCAACGAACAGTATATTGCAATAATTCATGTAAAAGTCTTTGTAACTTAGGAATAAGGTCAGACTGGTTGCATCCATACATAATACTTTTTCTGCATTATAATCTCTAAATTCATTTTTATTTCTCTGTACAATAATTTTTAATTGAATTCATTTCAATGGATTTTTAACTTATTTTATATTTCTCTGTATAACAGTATTTAATAGCTATTTCTGGGAGCGCTTCTACTCCTAGCTCACACCCGTTTAATATATCCTGCATCGATCTGGAGTATGTAATTACACGGAGACAATTCAACCATTAAATACATAACTTCATTCCAATCGACCAAAATAAAAATTCTTTAATCCCACACAAATATCTGGCGAAACACCTTGGAAATCCAACAATGCTTCCAATCGATTCGCCTCGATATTATTATACATATAATCGTGCATGAATATGCGTGCGAGGGCAGGATGATTTACTTTAACTTCACACGCGGAGCGTCATCGAGGAGAAGTCACTTCTCCGCGGATTATCCGGGATGAAACTCGACTCGCGACTCCATCCCATTCAATTTCGCGTTATTATCGAAAAGTTGGAAAATCGTAACGGCGGGAACGATAGCTAACGCGATGAATCACCGACATTTATGTGTGAAATATGGAGAGGCGCATCGAAACGCTCGTTTCAACCCACCTCAACCCCGACATCAACCCTCTCCCGCGCACCCCTCCAGCCCCGCTCGTCCACAGCGAGCGCCGCGAAATTTATAGAGGGCCGGTCGTTTTACATAAAAAGAAAAAATAATGCATGCGGAACGCCGGGGCTAAAACGCGGCCGCATTAATTTGCAACGTATCATGCACTGTTTACGGGCCATAACGCGATACAACGAACAAGACAATTAAACGTCGCGAACGATGCGCCGGAATCACGTACGAGATAATTATCGTCCATTCTCGAATAAATGTTTTCGCGTAAAAGGTGGACCCGATTCTCGTTTTGCCTGCACGTTTGCCGTACATTCCCGATCGTTTCACCCGGAATTTATTTTCTGGATAGCACCGAACGAGCCGAAGCACCGATTTCGCGTACAGGGGAATGGCTGGCAATAGTTTCTGGTTATTTTTTATTCGGATGATTTGACTGATTCCGAGTTCGTGGCGAGGGTACTTGGTAATGTAAAATTCTGAGGGTGCTGAACTCTGCGACCTTGCATCGTTCAGTCCTTCAGGGAGGACTTTATGGAAGTTGAAAAAATTGATTCAGTTGTTGTTCTTATTTTATTTGCACAGCGTGAATTCGCAGCTCTTAACACATTGTACGCGGGCTATTTTGCGTGCTTGAACCTACCTGGTGCGGGCTATTTTTGACGATTTGACTGCGTCGGAAAAGGATTTCGAAAAATCCCTCTAATTACTAATATACTGTGAATTTTCATTTGATCTTTTTTAGTACCTCGCCATGAACCATTCTCTCGATGATATTTTACCATCAAAAGACATTATTGTAGAAAATACTCTTTTATGCAGGTTAAAATAAAAAATACTAAATACTGAATTATTAGCGATTTAAAAGACAACGATCTTATACAAAACAATATGTTTAAAACTCTAACAATATTTCATAGCGTGATACCGCTAAAAACATTTTCCCGCATGAAGTGGTATACAACAAAATTTGCAAATGCAGCAGGTTTCGCTCCACTTCTTATGGGCCACACACACCCGACATTATCGTTGTGGTTTTTTTTTCTTCCCCGTTGCCGCAATTTTTTCTAATTTATGCTTCTTCACATCCACGAATATGGCTTTCATTTTGAAACGTTTAGTCTGCTGGCAAATAGAGATACGCGTCCGCATTACAACCGACGATATGTTAAAAACGTATTAGTACGTGTCCCGCATACAATGTGTTAACACTTCGATGTTGTCATGTGTACGTGACTTAATTCATCTTAATAACACTTATGTAGAACAAATAATTAGCCATATGTATCACAGATAAAAAGTAAATAACCAACCACACATCAAATTGAAATGACAATAATTGGTACGAAAAGAATAATGAAGAATGTGTCAATACTCAACTAGAGTCTCGAAAAAATTGCCATCGACAACTAATTTTCGTTAGATATTTGCGGCCATCAAAGTATTAACAAACTTACTGTTTTTACTGTAATTTACTGTTTTTAATACAAATCATGGAATAAAAAGGTTTTCAATTATTCGATTCATGTTAATCAGTTACGTACATGTGCATGTATCTAAATTGAAAAATTCATAACAATTCATAAAATTGTAAAATACAATTCATAATCGTAAAGTACATCGACTCACATTTTCGATGCGAATTATGTTTCACGTGCTAGGAAAACTCTACGCACTCATATTAATTTTTAAAAATTTATCTTTGAAGAAAGAAGCTTCCGTGGTTGTCGAATGTTTGTCAAATTCCAATTGTACATTTTGATTCGTGATCTCTACACATTAAAGCACCGGAAACTCAAACTATTCCAGTATCTATACGTAGGCCATACAACGTACAAATATTTGATAAATAAATCGAATAAAAATCGAAGTCTGGTGTTAACAAACTTTACACTTACATTCAACTAATCATTTACGTGTCTTCCTATCTTCTGTATCCTTACACGCCTTACACACATATTCACTCGCTAATAAAATCCTAAACCAACGTATAAGCTACACCTTGAAGAGAAACTACAACTTCGCAACGTCCACAAAGCATTTCTGCCTTCGAGAAGCACACGAACCCTCTCCGAGCGGAAGTGATCGAACAATCTGACCCAGAATCCTTTCGACGGTGCTCAATTAAAAATCCCTGTCGAGCTGGTTGGAAGATCCAGAGAGCGTCGAAGGGTTTTAGATGGCTCCGCAGGGGTTGAAAGGGGGATGGAAAAAGGGGAGAAGCTTCCGGTAGTCGCGGATCACGAGCCGGCTAACGAGATGCGAGTTGTTTGGCTAGCAGCAGCTTGCTGTAACAATTATTTGAACTGCGACGGACGTGGGACGGGGGTGTGGAAGATGGAAAAACAGTGAAACGAGGCGGGCGGGCAGGGGTTGAAGAAAACCGGATGGAAATCCGAGTAGACCCCGTTACGGGAACGACGGGGACAATAAGAGCAGTCGGGCGAGCCTTTCGAAACGTTTCACGGGTCTGGTGAAAGGGGCAAAGTAGCACGGAAATCGAAAAGCTCCTGCTCTTTTTGACGCTTTCGACGGGCTTTCGTCCCTCGCTCAGACCGACTGAATGCCTTCTTGTCGACGAATTTTCGGAGGTGCGAAACTTCCACGACCGTAATGATTCCTCGAATAGTTCCTCCTCTCGCGAATTTGTTCACGGACCCCCACGGCCCCTCGAACAGGGGAACGACAACTCGATTCTTCCGAGAGTCCCTTCGGCGACTACCTTTTGACGATCGAAACCACATTTTGCCACTTTGTCGCTTCAGATGGCTCCTTAATACGGTAGATTTTGTTCCTAATCCTATCTTTGAAGACTAACAATTTATGTTCAGAAATTTCGAAACATTATGTGCTTTGTTATACATGAGTCCTTCATTTTGAGAGTGGCTGAAGTCACGTTTTACTATTCTGAGATATCTAACGTTTTTAAAAATGTTATTGCTATCATAGAGAAATTTTTATTTTTCACAATTATTATTTCTACAGATGTTAGGTCAAGCTTAAATTATACAATAGAAACATAAATAACGGGGTCAAATATCTTGCCATTTAGATTCAGAAGGAGGCTACGAGTCTTTGAAGTCATCAACCTGAATTAAATTTTTCACAGTAGTAGTTTGAACACAGATTATTATATTCAAATTATGGAGTCCATTTTAAGAGAAATTATGTCTTATACTCCAAAACTGAACGTCTATAGCAACGACTTTCTAATTTTATTTAAACAATGACTACAGCTGACAGGTGATGAGTTCACAAAAATGATGTACGTAATCTGTTTCAATAATAAATTACAATTAACAGCAAATTTTTCTGCATCTTTTTTCAGAAGCAATAAAGTTGTGAAAACACATTCTGTTCGAGCAGAATGAATGGTTCCGCCTAATAATGTTAATTCACAAAAATGAGTATGCATGTGATTTGTTTCAATAATAAATTACAATTAAAAGTAAATTCTCGTGCATCTTTTTCAGAGGTGATCAAATTTTTATAACACATTCTGGCCGATCAGAACGAATGGTCCCGCCTAACAATGTTAGTTCACAAAAACGAGTATGTACGTATTCTGTTTCAATAATAAATTACAATTAAAAGCAAATTCTCGTGCATCTTTTTCAGAGGTAATCAAATTCTTAAAACACATTCTGTTCGATCAGAACGACTGGTCCTGCCTAATAATGTTAGTTACTGCTACAATATAATACGTGAGCTTCCGCTGTCACGTAAATCGAATCCGCCAGACTTCCACGGGTAATTAATTAAGCCGTATTGAGAAAATGATATTCCAGTTTAATGCGCCGCCCCGGAGACAGTATTTCGACGAAAGTACGTCGTTCAGGATTTTTATTGTCGCGTTAACGCGCCGCTCCGCCCCGTCGAAACTTTATCTCGAAGATGGAATGGCATTTGCATCTTGATAAAGGAGACTCTCACGTCCCGCGTGCAATCGGGAAACGAAAACGAGTTCCTGCGACACCGCCAGCGATACGCGCCTCAATATGCGCTTCGTAAAACCTGAAGAAATTGATCCGAACGCGCCGACCGCTTCCAACGAGTTTCATTTTGTTCGAACGAAGAAATTAAACGAAGGAGCCACTCAAATTTCCGGCTGAGTTTTCACAATAATATTCCAGGTGCCTGTAATGATATTGTTCTACGCAACGGGTGTTCCGATAAGAAGTGGCCGATGTCAATTTTTCGCCATTGTTGGTGGTTTTGGAGGTGAAACTTCACATTATAAAAAAATATATGAGTTGGTGTCTAGGTGAAGGGCGTATGAAGCATTTCATAAAATTTACAGGAAATCGTAAAAACAGTTCATTGCTCACTGTAGCAATTAATGGAGCAGCTGGTGTAACATACGCCCTTCTTCCACTTTGAAAAATAAATAATAATCCAATAATGAGAAAGTAATTTATTAACTGCAAACACAAAATTGGGTATAAAAATCATGGTTTTTGACACTGGCATGTAGCAATTTTTCAGAAGGAAAGAAATTTGTAACATACTCCCTTCTTCTAAACACCCATTCATATATTGTATTTGGTATAGTGTATAAAAAAATGCCACACTTTTTATTTATTTCTCGATCTACTACAAATTTAAATCGGCTACTTCTTATTGGAACACCCTATGTAAACACAGCGATTCATGATATTGAAAAAATGAATAAGTTATTTCAAGCTTTTGTTTGTTTATAATTTTTCAAGGTATTGTTATTCGAAGCACGAATATTATATTATATATTTCAAGCTTTTGTTTATTTAACATGTTTCAAGGTATTGTTATTTGGAACACGAATATTATATCTAGCAAATAGCATTTCAAATACCTACACCCGCGAAATTTGCAGTTATTCCAAATTTTTCTCCTGAATGAATGAGAAACTTAATTATGGAAATATTTGGTTAACATTCTAACTCGCACTATAGAAATGTCTGGTAGACGATTAAAATTGCAAAACTTCAATCGTTTATTTTCACTTTATTTTATATTCAACATTTAAAAATACCATTCTGTAATCTCTTCGTGGTATACTTTAATTTGAGCTGCAACTACCTGATCATTTTTCTATTTACCAATGAATAATCAAACAAGTAGAATCAATGCCAAATAGATTGTAAGCTATAAACAACATTTCTGTTCATAAAAGGAAGAAAAACGAAGCAGCTGCGGCCTGAAACAGTCACCCTCTTCCTCGAATCTTACCATCCATTTTGAAATATCTCTAACAACTTCTTCATCCTCCCTTTCCCTGAGGGGTGAAAAAAAACATTTATAGAATAACGACGACAGTTAGAGAGGACTCGATGGAGTCTCGATCAATCCAGCGGCGAAATTAATATCGATAACCATTAATTCTCCGCAGATGCGAGGGGGTAGATACCTTATTGCTTGGAATAAGGGTGTTTGGGAGATTAAGAACCCCTGGACCCCCTAGGAGGATTGATTTACAGAGCTCCGGAGCGTGGTGGGTCCGGTTTGCTTTCCGAAACTTCCCCCGCGGCTCGTCGTAAATTCGCGCGACACGTTCCACGCGTCGCGGAGAAACGTTTTCCTCGGCTCGCGTGGAAATTTCTCAGGTTATGAGAAAACCGTGTCCCGCGAGATTGACTTCCCGCGAACTTCTTATCATTCCCGCGACACAAAGTCGCGGACCGGTTCTACTTCTTCGTTTTTTCCCCCTTTTCATTCCGTGGAAAGAACGGGGGAGAATTACTTTCGTCGAAGGGCTGTCTGCGACGTCTATTTGCGGACTCGAAGGATTCGGGAAACTCCGGGACAAAGTCTGAAAGAGAATCAACCCTCTCCTCGTGGTAATTGCTTTTCGTTCTTGTCGACGCTCTCTGATTCTCGTTTTCTTTGCCCCTCCTCATTGTGAGCGACCGCGCTTCTTCTTCGATCTCGATGATGATTGGCTTAGAAAACGAATGCCAAAACGTGCTGCCGAGTTTTCGCTGCTTGAAACAAGAAAATAACGATAACATCGGTAGCCAGACGATGTATCGTCTTATTAGCAGAATTTTTGTGTTAATTTCTGAAATTTTCATCAGGCAAATGTATGAAATTTCATCGAATTAAACAGTTACTCAATCTCAGAAAATTCCTGCTAACAAGAGTACTTTCTGATACTCAAATATTGTTATTCTTAACCCGGCGACTGTGTGATGGAAAAACATAACATAACCTGTGTAGTAAAGTGTCACATACCCCAATCAATTTTTTTAAAAATTTAAGTTCTGTATGTAGAATCTTTTAATATAATATCAAATGTGACTTCTTTCATCCATATTTAATTAAGCTATACACAAAATAATTAGAAATCATTTTTTCTTCTTAAATGAAATAAAAACAAACAGATGCTGTTATTTTAAGAACAATAATATAATAGTTTCTTAAATTTAAATGTACTACTTAGAAACATATTACTAAACGATAAAAGTGATTTATCTAATCCAAGGAATACTTATATTAATACCAACGAAAAATTTGCAGAACTTAAGCTTCATAATAATAGTATTAACTAATATTAACCATCTCTCTATTTGAAACAAGTTCTTTTTTCCTTTTATAAAATTAACTGAAGTATAGAAGGAAGATACTGAAAACCCGCAGCATACAGCATGTTTAGTAAGCAATTAATACTATTTTTTTTAAATTATGGGGTATGTCAGACCCCACTACATAGTCGACGGGTGAAGAATGTATATTTAATGAAAAAAACGTCCCTGATAGAAGTCTTTCGAAAACACTAAATGCATGTAATTTAGCCTAACCTAAGACCTATCTCACGTTTAGATCTAGATACCACAATTATTCTTTGCTGAATAAAAGAAGAAATCTTAAAGAAACCGAAGGAAGACATGGCCCAAGCTATAGATACGTAAATAGACAATTATTTATGGTAAAACTGCGAAGAAGGAGTACAAATTCATTATAGAATGAATGATCGTTTTGGGGCTTGACATTCTGTTGATAAAGTTCATGAAATAAATTGTGGTGATCTGATACATCTGTACCGACAACATTCTCCCTTTTGTACCTAACTAGTCCAAAGTGAAATTCCCGTGGCATCGGAAGACGTGGCTACCCTGACCATCGCCAGTAAATAATGCATTCAGCTTCCTCTTCCCGCAAGGCCCTTAATGCACGAAATAACGATAACACGCGACGAGCCCAGGAAGTTTAACAGACGATTTCCGTGATAAGGTACGATTAAGTGACCCCCATTCACGGATAAGCTTCTCGAACCGGTAAAACGTTAGCGGAAAATTAACTTCAAAAACATATAATTTTCCCGGTTTATCAAAGAGTGAATTGTTCATTTTTCATTCATACTGAGGAATATAATAAAAATAATAGGTATGTATATTCTACACCCAAAAGTGAAGAAGAAGAATCTAGTGGTCATCGACCGACAAACAGCTGCTTTTTTAGATATCCTTATTTTGATTGAAGCAATGAAACTCCAGCAAAGTTGATTGGGTTCAATAATTACTAGCTGTTACTATAATTTTGAATATAATTAATGTCACAATGGCGGAATAAAATGAAGTGTACCATGGAGTAATTAAACGCAGTATGACCTCGATTATCTGAACTGTAATCAGTAAAAAGATGACTCGTTGTAACTACGTTTCACGTGAAAAAAGGTTGACTTTATTTTACAGAGTAAAATATATGGTGGTATAAAATAAGGTAGCGCCACTAATAATAATTTTATTTTGCAATTGACATGGCATGACTCAAGTTTCTTAATCTAGGTTCTACCGTGTCTATATTCATGGCGTTGTATATACTTATAAAAGCACATTGTACCCTGCCTGACTATGTACGGAGCATATCACTGAAATATACTATCTCTGGAACAAGCTATTTCAGATCCTGTCTCTATTACTACTATTTCCTCAGATTAAAGATTCTAAATACATCCACAAATTTTCAGACGTGCCTTTAAATACACCTTGCACATGAACCCACAATCACGGTAGTTAACCTTCTGATCGATATTGGAGGTACCTTAGCAATTACTCGAACCCACGTACAGCGCCGATGCTTATCGATAACGATCACGTAGCTGGTTCACGCGTCGTTTATGGAAACGATCGTGCAATAATAACGTTTATCAGCCACGTAGTATCGATTAAATTTCTTAATAATGTATTTTTGATGTCGAGATGCTTCTACGTTGCTGTACAACATATTTTTACGTTATCGATCGATGATGCGTTCTACGCGACATCGCCGGGCTGCCACCGACGTCGTTATCGAGGGGCGATTTTTAAGGACCGATTGCATTAGCAGTGTATCTCTGATAACACCATCCGTTATCTGGAGAAATTCATCGAGCCGTTTATCCGTGCCTCCATTGTTTCGGGCATCGGGATGTCGCGCGTACTGCATAAATCTCTCTGGTACGCCATGAGGAACAACTGAACCGGCTCAGGGACGTACATATCGGGGGCTATCGACATTTCCTTCCCTTTCAACGCAGGCTTTCACCTCCAGCACGTCACACCGCACATGACGTTATCTCGACACGTTGCACCTTAAAACCTCGTTGGACGAACCGCCGAATTCGATCGAAATACTTTCCAAGGGTCAGACGCTGCGCAAGATGGATCACGAGCACGGTCATTTGTAAATCGTAATCATTGTTGATGTTAAATGGAAGATTTCTGAGGGTTCGTACATGGGTAGCGCAATTTGTTTAATTTTTATTCGAGTGGAACAGTATTTGTCTACTACGTGTACAATTTCCATTCTAATGCAATAATATCTGTCATCTGTTTGGATTCACTTGAGGGTCTGTCTCATAAAATGTAATTCTCTTCTGTTATTTTGTAGGGGGTCAGACGCTGCGTAAAATGGACCACGAGAATATTAATTCAAAAATCGTAGTAACTGTAGATTTCATGTGGAGTCACTGGATGTTCGAATATCGGTACTAAATGTCTTCATCTTCTATTCCAATAGAATAGGATCTATCTAATTAAATCCATTCATATGCGTGTCTCATAAAATATAGTACCTGAAATGATAGAGATCGAATGAAAAAAGAAAAATCTGTATGGTGCGCCAAAAACGGCATTGTCTGAGCAAAATATTAGTAACTATACAATTAATCCATGATGAGGAACAATACTCGGAAGAAACCTCGATCGTTAAGAGCTCGAACGTTCACACATCTCGAACGAGGGAAGAAATAAAAAGGTGTGCTAATTACGAGAAATGAGGGGCGCGAGACGACCCTTTCCACCGCGATATTCGGTGGAGAACGCGCGTGAGATAGAATCGGCGGCGCGATAACGATGTTGCGTCGTTTCCGATGAGAACGAGGCTTTGTTCGACGGACCGGAAGCGGATACCGCTCATCAAGGACCATCGGTCCTGCCCACAATGCACGTTTTTCGCTTCCACCGAGCGGGAACTTCGAAAAAGGGGTAAGCAGAGAAAACGAGCAGCGACCGGGGAAACGAAAATCGTCAGAGAGAGAGACAGAGAGAGAGACGGAGAGAGGGAGAGAACGAGGATGGAGGTATAGAGATATAAAAGAGGGTGAAGAAAAAAAAAGGGGGAAACTCTGTGTTCTGCAGTGAGCCGGTAGGCATCGACAGCGATTCCGGGATCAACGGCGCGATTAATGGCGGCAAGATCGTTTGTCGACCCCTTTCTACGCTGCTGGCCCCTTTTACAAATGTCACCCATTACCAGCAGCGTGAAAAGAGTCGCGGATGCTGTAATGACTTCGATCCTGGATTGAAAACACCGGCTACGTTGCTGATGATTTCTAAATATACTCCGCGATAGCTCTGCTCTTTTGTTTTGTACTTGTTCTAGTATAGAACATTTCAACCCCCTCAGTTGCTACTGGTAGAGACATTCGGGTATAGGATATGATGCCGTAATGACTTCGATCCTGGATTGGAAACACTGGCCACCTTGCTAAGGACTTTTATATATATTCCGCAAATTCTCTACTCTTTTTAACATAGGACATTCGATCTCTTTCAGTTGTTTCTGATAGAGGCTTCCAGGTGTAGACCGTGTTCGGTAGGATGTGGGTTCCAATATTTCGCCAGCATTGGAGTTACCTTCATCACAGGTGAAAGACGAGCTAACAATGGAACGCGTTTTTTGATTGTTGTCTATTTATACGAGAGGTTTATGTTACGACCCAGTGGTCACTAGTCTTTTCCTTTAATTCGTTCAAGTTTAACGACAGAAACGTGTTCGATACGAAGTTTATGCGGTAGCCAGCGTCTGTGTTGAGATTATTTGGCCGCTCTGTGATCTTAATCGACCCTCGACATTTTCTGGGGAATTATCATTTTATCCTGGCTAACACTTAGGCTTCCTGCAATAGGATCTTCTGTTCTACAATTATTTTACGCTTGCCTACTGTCGACTGCACAGTCTAGTTTCAACGATTTATATTTTGCCGCATGACAAGGTATTTTGTAGGTCCTCTATGTAGGTAGTTGCGGATGTGGGTCTTTGGGAAAGAGAATATTTGTTTAACCCATAGACCTACACTTTTTTATCTAGGTCAGCCTCAGAAACACACTTTTTTTTTAAGTGTTCCATTGCTGCTACAAGATGACAGCTATAGCCGTCATTTGCCAGCACGTCTGTAAAAATCTGACGTCATTAGCGGCAATGGGTTAATGTTTTTTTAATGTTCGAACACTGTCTTGATATTTGCTTTCCTGTGAATTCTATGCACGGCAAAGACGCTAGATCTTTTGGTTTTCTCGTAATAATTTTTTTCTCTACACCCAGAAACTTCTATCCGCAACAACTGTGAAACATCAAGCTATGGAAACCTTAGAAGTACTATCTTGCAATAGTGTGATTTCCTACAGCGTTGTGTCGTACGAGTTCCGTGCGTCTCCACCAAAAACTGCATAATTCTTCCCCTTCACCCTGGCAGCAAGATCGACCGAGATCGCTCGGTGGATTATTTACGAGCGGTTGAATAACGAACACGGAGGTCACGAGACCGGAAACGAAGCAGGAACAAGAGACGACGCGAGTCGTAGGAGCCCCTAGGAGTTTCGTCGCAAAGTTTTCGCGGCTTGCGACGACGGCCTAAACTACCCCAACTCACTCCCCCCCTCAGTCTTTCCCCCGTTTTCTCTGATAGCACGTCCAAAAGCGCAGTCTCGCCCGCCGACGCTCCACCGAAGGATTTGTACGCTTTTAGCGGTAATCCCCTGTCCTCCAACCCTCTCACACCCCCTTCCTTTCTATCCGCTATTGCAGTAACCCTCCGGCAATCCCGAATCACTGTTCAACCCTTGCGACGACTCCAGTCAGGTCCGGCCGAAGACCTGCCGGATGCTGCCGGTGTTCTGCGGACACGTGCACGCCGAAACTTGAGGATTAGTAAAACCCTCGAATTAAATTTTAATTAAATCCACCCGCTTACCGCTGCCGCCGCCCACACCCCCTCAAGTGGATGACTCCCCGGCTAGCTTAGCCGCGATTGTTTTAAGTAGCCATAGATCTTCCGGATCTTAATGGGTTCCCGTAATTTCGCCGAGGTTTTCCGCCCGCGATGGACATCGTAAACGATCGCTTTCTTAACGGGGATCTCGATCGTCTTGCGAATTATCGGCTGGAAAGTTCGTTTGTTTGCTTCTTACTACGGTCGTTGTAAAATAGCAATCGATATAATGTGTTCTAGACGCCTTGATAACTTCGATATTTATTCGTTCTGGTCTCCGTGTCCTAGGGAATTTGAATTGCAGCGGTCTGTATAAAATAACAATTTATGTAGCGTACTTTATAGCTCCGAACTTTTTAATGATGATTGCTGAGTTTTCTGATTAAGTGAATTTCTCTTAACAGTTTGAGAAGGATGTACCCATACACACGATGATTATACACCATAAAAATGTATATTCGATTCGATTATTATTTCACAATCAGTGTGTTTTATTAGAATATACGATGTATATTTCGTTACATATTTTACTGTTTCAGAACATCATTCATATTAACACATTTTTAAAAAACAAAAACTTGCTTAATCGCCAACGAAAATTTTTCCAATTTAAAATTACACTTAAGAAAAATTGCTATAACTGAAAAAGTACTCACTATTTTGTGTTGAAATTTTAGCAACATGTCAAGCTATGATTACGTAAAATATTCATATTTTTTAGATAATCTTTAATATCGTTTATTGTAATTTAGAAATAAAATAAATCATTCTTTTAAAAGATCTGTATTGTACATTACGTTCTTTTTATTTTACCGTCATATAATTTGATCTGATAAGCAATTGCATTCAGTTCTGACATCTTACTACTGAACTCGAAACTGGAAACATTGGCAGGAAGTTTATAACGATATCTAAGAAGTAAAAAAAGTAAAAAAAAATAAAAGATGTACATTTACGTGACTGGCGGTTGCGTGATAACATGGAAAAGCCCTATTTTTACGTCACCGGCGCAAAATGTGTTAATAACGAAATATTGAGTACAATGCGCGTTCTAAGTTGGAAAATTACAGCAAATAGTGCACGTTTCCTTTGAAAGTTTCAGAGCTGAAGGGGTTAAATATCCAGTTATAGCGACTCGGCCGTTCCGTCTGGAAGCAGATGAAAAATCTCGATTACGTTTGAAGCAATTCCGGCGAGCTCCGGGAGAACACGGGGAACGCACCCCTCGAAGTTTAAAGCGACACGGCCATTGTTAGCCGACGTTGGCCTTTCTTTTCGCCGCTCTGAAATCCTCCGGGGCGTTCCTTTGTATCGTTGAAATTTAAATGCGCGCCTACGATACCGCCCCGAGGAAAACGGACGAGGGTACTTAACGAAATGAAGAGTTACGGTTTTCTATTAACCCACTTGTAACCCTGCGAGAAATCCACCGGAGGGCTGCAAAAACTCCATGAATGTACCGCCAAGCTGCTCTAAATACATATTTCCTGTCGAACCACCCGTTTCGTTATTCTCCTTCGCGAGGGTGGCAAAGTTTTCATAAAAAATTCTCAGTTGGACAACACGTCGACCAGAATATCAAACTCAATCGTTATCGTTTCATGATAATCAAATATTCGATATTGATTCTAGTCATCGCAATGAAAACACACAGAATTATCGTATTCGGTAATGAAATCCTCGATAATCGATGTGATGTGATTGTGCCATAGATGATTACAAAGAAAATATTCAATTCGCTGCTTCCAAACTTAAATAGATGAAGAAATGTTGGTTCCACAGATCAGAGGGCTAAATGAAAGGACTATGGCAAGGACAGAAGAAACTTGATTCTCATCCCTTTTGTTATTCACAAATTGTAAGTCATGACTAGACTGCGGATGTTTATGCAAATATACATGTTAAGACTTAAATATTATTTATTTTAATGTAGTTACCGAAATGAAACTATGATAAAACTATATTTTCTTCTGCGAATGTTACATTTATTTCTTATTTTACTTACTGTGTAGAATGTGCATTCTTCACGGATTTAAACATGTTAAATTGCATAAAGTTCCGCAGTCTAGTCATGACACACGGACTTCTTTGCAGGGAAGGGATGAAATATCAGTTCTACGTGCCCTTGCTATAGTAATTTCAGAGTAGAACGTGTTTCTTGTAGCAACCGACTTGTTACAATCACGTCAAGTCCAAAATTAACCGAATGATCAACTTGTACCAACAAGTCGTATCACTAACCTAGACCTACATCCCAAACAACATCCATGTAACTTCGATCGCCATTCAGCATGTCTCCGACTCAAATTGAACGTAGAACCTCCCATTGCGCCAGTTACACTCGATGGACAACGATTCGAGCGTCTAGTTTGTAAGATCTACCAGATGTTCACACTTTCCTGTTCAAGCTGAAAGTGGTTCATTTACCGAATGTTTTTAACGCTCCACGGCGGGGATTTAATTAGGCGACAGAAGAGTCCAGTTTCATAGGAGGGTTTAATGAAAAGATTCGCAAAGGAGTTTCCGATAGAACGTAATCGGTTCTGAACGATCGGAAGCGGCAGCGATCGCACGATAACGTTGGCTACCACATTAAAAGGCTCGTGAATCTTTTCCAATTTCAATATCGGTGTAGCCGCCGCGAAAATATAGACGTCTGATCGTAGAACTGACCCAGAACGATGCAGGCTACTCCAATAAGATCTCGGCCAATAATAGCAGTAGCGGAACGTCATTGGTCAATATCTCGTACACGTGCCACCGTAATGTATCGGCGTTTTGCAGTTCCATATTGAACACTTCCAATATAGGAGGGCTGGAGCGATTCGCCTCGTTTTCTCCGGCTAACTTCGTTTATCGTTATTACGTTCCACCTGGAGAAATAGCCTGTGCGTCGCCGAAACCTCTCCTTTCCCCCATGGAAACGTTGCTCGAGGATTATCTGCAGATTCTTGGGAGATATACTTTGCTGCCGATGCTTGATAAGCACCGTGGTGCATTTCAGAGACAGAAAATAAAGATACGTCATTAGAAGCGAGGATACTGATGAGATGATCTGTCTGAAGTCTAGATCAGTACATAGTGATGCAATTGTAATTTTATTTATTTCCACTGGCATACAGAGCGTGGAATCTCAAATAAGATAGTTGCATTGATCATTAATGATCACAATGCTGCAGTTTAGAATCAGAAACTGAAGATACATCAGCGGAAACAAGTATCCCGATCAGTGGACGTACTTGAAGTCCAAACGAGTCTATTGACATAAAGTTACAATTGTCACAAAGTTACAATTTGCAGAGTTACTTGCAGGATATTGTTATTTTGCTTTACAACGACATATAGAGCAATCACGCGAAATTCTGAAATTTCCACACAGACTCCAGTCTTCCGTATCCTCTGTTCCATCACCACCGACCAGGTCCAGCGAGCAACACGGACTATCCATTGAGTACGATTACATACACGTGGATCCCATTTCGGGAGCATAGGTCCGGAATTAACGGCGTTACCAGACCTTTTAAATGTAAAACAGGCTGACTGAACGATGACATGCAACCCAAGAATCCTGCAACGACCCTACGACGTGTGAAAAGGGAGAGAGAGAGAGGAGAGAGAAAGAGAGGGAGAAACGAGTGGCTAGGAAGAGGGACAGATAAATACCTGAACAGAGAGAGCGTGAAACGTGTGGTTCACAGGGGCTCATCTTGCAGCGTTCTCCATTTCCCACGACACTCTCTCCGCTGTCCGCGCTCGCAGACGAGAAAATGGAAAATACAGCCGTTGTCTGGCGGGATGCTTTATGAAATTTAATAAATACGAAATGAATCCACCTCGGCACGAGAACGTCGGGGACATGCAGTGGAAACCGGCAAGAATCGTGCCAGGACGAAGAGATCGGGTGAAAAGTCTCGTTTGTTAAGCTCGTTGGCCCCGGTTTTCCTGTCCTTCTCTCCGCGCTCTGCATACATCTACATTCGTGTACGGCACCGTGTTTTCGCGTTTCGCCTTCTACGTGACCGTATCAGGCCGCTGAAACTACTTAGAATGCATTCGAGTACGTGCCCCGCGCACCTTTAGCTCGCGAGAAATAAAAGTCACAAGGAAGTCGGACCTGATTGACGGATCGCGGATTGAACGCGAAACAAAGCGCCGAAAGTTCGACGAAGAACAGAATTCCAGGCGAAGGAAATATTAATGATAGGAAGGAATTATTTTTTTATCTGAGATAAAGATTCCATGTGAAGATTGTTTATCAGAAATGTTTGATACCCTAAGGGTTTCTTTGTTAAAATGCATGTTAACTCTAGGGGATGGTTTCTTGAATCTCTAATCTTAGGCATTTCTGTGCATCACGAACAATAGGTTTTTATACTCAATATGAAAAAAAAATCAAATTGCAATGAATGTTTTCATAAACTGTTATTTTTGTTTTTTATTTATATAATTGTTATATCATATTTCGGTGTAGTTATGATACGGTCAGAAGTCAGCATCAATTTGTTTCAATGTTAATTGAGTAGTTAATTAAACTGAAACAGAGCTGATCTAAAAGTATTATTAACTAGTTATACTGCTCGAAATAATTAGACGATCTATGTAGTACCATGTAGTCTAGAAATGCAATGCAGACTAGCTATTGAATGCAAATGTTACAGTATTAAATACACAATATTTTTGTTCTTTGGTAACATTTTGTAAATTTTCAGCTACTTTTTTGAGCAGTATAAATATGAAACCCGCTCTAGATTTAAATATAGAGACAGATCAGTATAACCAAGTCCTGGAATATTAGTTACCAATGCACCGTGTTAATGCACTGTTATAAAAGTCGATGTATTCGTTAAACTTCGAAGTCAGTGGTTTTGCATCGTTCCTTTATCAAATTGCAAGTACTAACGAAGTTAATAAAAATCTCTTACGCAATATTGTTGTAAGTTCAGTAATTCATTAGAAAAAAAATTTGCTGTTATATCTTTTGGAAAGTCTAACTCGAAGAATCAGATTGTACTACAAAGTGTTCATAGTCGGCACAGTAAGACCTAGAGTATCCGAACTACAATTAGAAACACATGTTATAGCTATGTTTCGCATAAAAATTATAATTTTATTGTAGAATGTAAAATAAATAGTGATATGAGATTTGAAACACAATGTCACCAGCGATAATTTTAGCTTGCAACTGACGCAAGATGACAAATTTTGGAATGACCTGTGTTCGGATAATCGAAGTTCTACTGTAATAATTTCAAAATGATTCGTCGAGATTTCCATGAAATATTTTTCTCAGCATCCCCTTTCGCCTCTCTACCTACTCTTTTTACCCAGAAATCGTTTTCTCGATTAACGAGCATCGCATGGGTTCGCGTGAAAAGCAATCGCACTGCGCAGTTTCGAGAAGTTGCTCGGGAAAGTATGTAAGTTCTCCGCGACGGTACAATGAAATATATAAACCATTACGGTCAAACAAAATGCCGGGAGTTTTAGGAGTAAATATTTGACGAGGAAAAGCTAGAATCCTTCTATGCGCCATTACGTCCACGGGAAAGTTGCACGGAACTCCCCCTGACCCGTCTGCAGAAAGTAATGTGCATTTAGCTGGCATAAATAAGAACTTACTTGCGGATTCTATGCACGAAGCATCTCAGGCCGTGCCAGCCTTCGAAATTTATCGCACGCTTATGCAAAAATCCCCCTTTTTTCGAACAGAATTCTCCTATCCAGGGCCTAGCCTAAATTCGAGCTAAGCGGCGGCCGATACACTCGAGCCTGGAAACTCTATTTTCGCTTCTGCCAAACTTTTTGCAACTGGAGCGTCCAGAAATTTCCTAAACTATTTTTTGGGTGCGTTGGATAAATTCTGTGCGTGTGAAATTAAAGTACAAAATTATTTTTTTTATATTGGTGCATGATACGTAAAATAACGGAAACGATTCGCAACACTTGTGAATTCGAGTTAAGTCAGTTTGAAAGAGTGTAACGTGAATTTTTGAAAGTTTTAGTGCCATTGGACTACTTTTTGACCACCACAGTATGCTTCACAACAATTATTTGGCTACGAGAGTACAGTAGAATATGAAACGTTTTAGTTCGGAGGAGGATCAAACAGCGGAACCAAGGTAAACACACATAAATTCGAGTTAAGTAATTTCGAAAGGGTGAAACGCGAGCTTTTGAAGGCTTCGTCGTTCATTTGGCCCCCCGACTATTTTTTGCCCAGCACAGTAAGCTGCAAAGGAATTTTTCGCCACTGAAATTACAGTTGAAACGTCACAAAATGAGACTATATTCTCATAAATTCGGCTTACGGAATTTGTAAAGCGTGGAAATCGAATTTTTGAATGTTCCAGCGTTCACTGTCTCGCTCGACTGTTTTTTTACCAACGCGAGGCGCTTTATGAGAATTTTTCGTCAATGAAATTAAAGTGTAAAACGAAATTTTTCAGTTTGGCGCATGAAACGGTGGAAACGAGGGGAAATTTGCATGGACGCGGAAATAAATGCGATCGTTAAGTGACTAAATGTAACGTTGGCGAGAAATTAAAGGTGACTAAAACGCATGCAGCGTACGGTATAATGCGTTGCCCTTGCATCGCACAATGCGGATCGTGAATTCTGAATGACGCGCGAAACGAGTGACCAGAGATCGCAATTTGCGTCATGCTATCCGTGAATTTCCGCAAATTCCCCGCCCGTTACGAAATCATTTCGCCCGCCCGAAAATATTTTCGCCCGACCAAAACGAATGGCCGTGCTCTCGAATTAATGACACGACGCTAATACTAGTAGGCATTTTTTAAACCCCAATAAATCGCTATAATATTCATCCGCTACAAAACTCGTGAACGTATTAACCATTTGCAGAATTTTAAAAATCATTTCAGTCTCCTGAATTGCGAATAATTCGTTGTAACTCATGAATAAAATTATCCCCTGCCTTCCGGTAAGGAAGATGCGAAATGAAATTAATTGGCGCACTAATTGGAACTGGTGATTTGCCATCGAGTAACGAGCTACTCCGACACGAATAATTGTTCTCGAAAAAGTCACGAAAATTCGGTTGGAATCACGGAATCTTACAACGATTTTCAACCTTAATTGCATTAACATTAGTTTTGGACAGAAGATTCGGAAACATTTGTAACGCTCAAAAGATTGTGCATCTGTGATGGTTAAACTTTGTTCTACTTCTCTCTGTGAACAGTTTCAAAGTTTGACATTCTGCAGGAAGGAACTGATTCAAGTTGGATGATAATTGTACATACTTACTGATGGCAAGACCGCTGTGTCTGGTTATAGACTTATTCTATCTACTTTCGAGTTTCGTTGCTCCGTATCTCTTGTCTGATTGTAATACCTGCATCTACTGTGTCTGACAACCGCAGTCTCCGTGACTGATTAAACACTCACTCTACTTTTATATTTCTCTGCTCGTCAGAATAAATGCAACCAACTAACACGTTCACTCCACGGTGACCCATGTGTAGCAGTACCTACGTTCAAACCATATAGTTACATTATTGTATATATGTAGATCCGAATATCTATAGCAAGTTCAACGAGTTCAGTCAGCCAATCTTTTTTATAGTTTACTTTAAACTTTACAATTTATACAGCTAGACATTTGCTAAATTCTTGTGGCGTTTATCTTAAATATTACGCGGATGACTATCCCCAGCGAGATGTCATCTTACAATCTTGTTATTGTGATATGGTTGAGTCAATGGGATGAGCATTGCATGGAGTTTGAGTTGCAAGGAGTTATTTCGTTGTCTAGTGTTGTACTTTTGTGTTTTGTCTTCTATTATTTTATTATATATATATACAGGGTGTTCAAGAAAAATCATTCAATATGTATATGGTACATAAGACACACCATACTGAGTAAAAAACCTTAGTAAACATATGTCGAAAGCTCAACCGTTTCTGAGATATAAACATTTTTTTATGTTAGCATCATGATTGACTTACTGGCTTCTACGTGTTGCATGCGATGTTCACCTCAATGTTTATAAACCGCGTTCTGAATGTCCTCATTCAATTTTCATACATACTTCATAGCAGAAGATTTTACCGGCAATCAGTCAGTTGTCATCAACCGACGATAAATATCGAGATGCCAGTAATAAGTCAATCATAATGCTAACATACAAAAATGTTTAAATCTCAGAAACAGTTGAGCTTTCGACCTATGTTTACTAAGGATTTTTTACTCAGTATGGTGTGTCCTATGTTCCATATAAATATTGAATGTTTTTTTTGACCACCCTGTATAATTTATTTAAAAACTGAGTCACACATTTTATGAGTGATTGTACAGACCCCACAAACAGATTGAAAGAGGGTTCTGTCGATAAAGCTTATTTCGCATGCCTCTAACAATTCTCTAATCTGCAAAATCACCGTTCATCGAACGAGTCACCCGGTGTCAGGCATAAACGTTCTCTTTCGTTTCGCCCGGCAATGAAATCCCGCGACGAGGCAATTTGCCGTAGGAAATGAACGATTTCCGAAATCAAATATTCGTTGCGTCGCATTAGACGGAATGGACGTCTTCCGTATCATAAATCCATCGTCTTCGGGCACGCCTTAACGACACCGTTATCAAGGAAACGACTCGTCGCACGGACGAGCAAGATACCGGTACGGTTTAATGCCTAACGACGTGATCTCGTCGCGAAAGACAACGGAGACTGTCTGAAAAGCGTCGTGCCAGCCGAGAAATGGTACGAACCGTGATACCTCGTGACTGGTCCCGCACGAAAATGTTCCCTCGCTCGGGGCCATTCCTTCGACTTCGACCCCCTGCCTCCTCGAACACGATTCACCAGCCAACGATTAATGTCTCTGTCGTAAATCAGCGGGCGTTAAAGTCTCTACCTTTTCTCCATTTTCAATTGCCCACGAGTATTCGGAGTAGGATCAAAGATAACCTAGTACCTTGCGATTGAATAATTTCTTTGTGCCACACTGTGCAGGGTATATGTGAGAGAGTGTTACAGAAACTGTAAGTGCACTCTGTATACTGTCAGCGAAAAGATTTTGGTCATTTCGATATTTTATGACGCTTTAACGCGATTAAATCAATGTTCGAATTAAGTGTTCACGATTTTTAATATTTAATTATGAATAAATGTATTCTAGCAGGGTTAAGTATTGTTTAAATTAATGTGTTGCGTACAGTTTACCGCTTCAGATAAAACAGACTGTATTTAATGAATAAACCATTCGCGTATTCATGTGCAAGTTAGGATTTCCTTGAGCTCTGATATATGAAATATGTTCTATTATAAATAGATGATCATTTTTTAAATGATTCAATATTGAAACGCCAGCGTATTAATCGGCATCACACGGTAATATTTGATTTCGCGGGGCCATTATTGAGTTCCTGTTTCAATATTTATCATAACGCGTTTCGAATCGTCGAGCGTTTCCTCGCGTGAGAGACAAACGCGCGTGTGCGTTGGCGGATTCTTTTTTCAATTTCCATTTCAAAGGAAGCTTGATTGCGAGAAATCGCGATGAATAGGGGTGGACGGTCGGTGGCGTTGCTCGTCGCTAACCTGTTTATACGAACTTTAAAAAGTCATTCGGACGAGTGCTCAGGGAGCTGCTTGCAGGTGTCCACGTCCATTAGAAATTCTAAGTTCATCGTCGGTAAACCGCAAAGTGGGAAGTTTCGTCTCCGACGGAATCAACGGACCGTTAACTGCTCTCCTCTCCCTTTTCGTCCCTACCTTCTCTGTTTCCACAATTTCGTACGAACGACTTCGTTTCCTTGCTTCTCGTCTTTCGTTTCCTTATTTCGCGCCTCCCGGTTTCATCGACGCGCAACGCACAGAGTTGCTCTTGGAAGATAGTTTTCGCAACGCGAGTCTTTCAGAACAGAATCTTTCCTTTTTAGGTTTACCGACGCGTATGATTTATACGATCAACTTGATTTGGTTCAAATGCTTTTTATGAAAGTGTGAGAAAATCAGAAACGAATATCCTGCTCATTGTTAGACATTACGGTCAGGGCAAATGGATCCAGACGTTAAAGTCAGATCCAGTAAATCTAGACGTCATGTTCAAACGAAGTAGATCCAGACGTTTTGGTCAGTTTGTTATTAATACTTTATCGACCAGGCGCTTTTGCTGTGAACAATGACTTGTTATTGAGGGCATTTCCAGAAAATGGGAAAAAACATTGAGCCAAAGCGCTTTCAATGATTACACACCGCAATATGGAGATTTAACATAGGACGCCAATTGGCGAGCCCGGTCGTTAAGGTGTTAAACACAAAAATCGTTTAAATTTCGTCCACAATCAGTTTCAACCGAATCAATTAGCAATAGCCGAGCGAAGTTGCCACAGTTTGCGGAAGGAAGTGTTTAACGCGGGCTTCGTTTACGTGCCGCTAAACACGGAACGAAAGCTTGGCTCGATCATGAAAAACCAATATCCATATTTCCCCACTTGACCTTTGTTTGCCCACATTTTTCCCTCATCCGTTCGGTTCTCCGCGTCTTTCATTCCCTTCCCCTACGTTTTGTTAGCTCTCTCTCTCTCTCTGTCTCTCTCTGCATCGAAGGGGCGGCTCTATTACTTCTGCCGAAATGAAAAGTTCAGAAGCTTTGACCGTTCAGCCAGTTTATTGGCACACGAGGCCAGGGTGGGCCGGAGGGGGCGCCGCCTGGCACAAAACCGCTTCCACGGAAAACAGTTGGGCCTGGCACGACAGCCTTCGACCCCTTTCTTCCGGTTTATTGCCGGCTAGACGAACGCGAACGCTCGTTTTCGCGACTTCATAACTGTCCTCGATGCCACCCCCTCGCGATGCACACCCCCGACCGCTGTCATCGACCCACCCTGCGCAGCTCCTTCGTTCCTAGACGTGGCTGGATATTTATTGAGACCAGACGAACGATCGTAATATCACGTCGGAGCACGTGATCAAGATTCGATGCTGGTACAGGACTTCGAAGAATTATTGACACGATCGTACAGTGATCATCGCTATTGTTTTCAGAACAGTCGCGGGGATGATAGAAAATCGATGCGCAATTACTTGGAAGCAATGGAAAGTCTGATTCATTATATCGATCGTTATGTTATATTATATTATACTTCTGTAGTCAGATGGCGAAACCTGATATTCATGTATGGTCATATTACACTTTGCTGTCTGACCACAGATTTATAAACTGGGTTATGTATATGTGGATGCTGTGTAATATAAAGGTTTCCATAGACCAACGCGAAAAATTTCCGCCAAGACTGCGAATTTTTAGTGATTTTTCTCGCGGCAATGTGAACAAACCCATAAGCGGCCACGTATGTTGTGGTGCGAATCTGTCGCCACGAAATATTCGCAGCGGCAGCGAATATTCGCGTTGGTCTGTGGGGACCTTTACGTTTGGCACTGTTCGACAACTTAACGCATGCTCCGGATGAATTCTTGGGTGTCGTGAAAGGCAATAATAATGTACAGGCTGATTATAAATGGAGGTCAAAAAATTGATAGCCATACTTTGAATTTATGAAAAAAATTATAATAAACAATGATCCGCAAATTCCTTTTTTCCGAAGTAAACCAATTTTACTTACGGTACCTCACGAAACGAATCAAATAAATGTGTTACTATAAAATTCTTTCATTTAACACGTATTCAGGGTACTATTATTTGAAGCAAAGTTTAAATATCTGTAACAAATTATATTTCAAATACGACTCTAAAATTTGTAGTCCACCATTTGTATTCGATTAATTTCATAATTTAGTGTATACATGTAGTAAACATCGTTGCACTCGTTCAGAATCACCCTGTACAGAAGTGGAGACCGTGTCAATAATTCAGTGTCATCGTAACAAAGTCCATCCATGCCACACCTCCAGGTCTCAAGATCAGTTCAAGCCTGATCCATAGTGGAATTGATCGATCGGCCAACGATCTTGGAGATTGCAACGAGCTACACTCGTCACAGCGCAGTATTGTTCAGAAAATTGAACTTCTGCCCTTTCCTGCTTTCTATTACAGCCAGTATAAACGATAAGTGTGCCATAAATCCGAGTCCAAGAGTTTCAGCCAGTCCGTTACGATGGATATCTCAGCCACTTCCGGAATATCGTCGCTAAGTGACATGATTAAAAGTTGAGCGACTTAATTAGGCGCGCGATTTTTCCACGCGGACGAGAGAAAGATAGGGAGGGAAAGAGAGAGAGCAGAGGAGGGCTGATTGTTAAAACGGCGAAATGAAATTTCCAGCAGGGGTGGATGCCGGGCTTTCAATTAGACGCGATTGCTCGTTCCCGCGTCAGTTTCGTTTCGAGCTGTTTAAAATCGTAACGGTGCAGGCGAAGAAATTGCGCGAGGACGAGGGATCTCTGGTTGGGTTAGGTGTGTACGCGGAGGAATCGATGCGAGGAAAACGGCGAGGGATGAAAAGGGAAACGGGTGGATCCCTTGAATTGTTATCCATCGCCTCGCTGGAATGTTTCGAATTGCGTTGTACTTGCATTTCCACCCTCGCCGGTCGCTACCCCACGATTCTGACTACTTACACGTGGCGGGCGAAACTTTAAGGCGCCTCATTCATTCCAACATCGGGAACTTCGCTCGTTAACCGACGATACGTTCGCGGAGAAAAATCGAGGCAGAATTGTTCTGGATTCACTTACATAAATACACTTTCAAAAATCCTAGAAAAGAATACTGAGAATTTGCAGGGTAAATAGTAATTATCAAACGGAATAAAGTGTGTCCAGTGAACGTGGGTCGAAAAATGAATTTTATAATGATAATGAAAATTGTTTATTAGCTGTTATTAGACATTTGTTATGAACTGAAATTTGTTGTAAATTATCTACCCTGCAGGTCCTGAATACTTTCTTTAACATCCTGCAGCGTGATGATATTATGAAGTTGTATTGTGAATATTCATCAACTAGACACATAGAAGCAGATAAACTTTTGAAAATAAAATATTCCACACCTGATACACAAAATCGAGCAATTGGCTCTTTTAATTTTTGCACAGGACAGAATCGACTTCTCTCAAAATTAATTCATACAGTACTGCATGTAAGAGCAATTGAAACGCGTCTTGTAAATCCTGTCTTATCAAACACCAGCCAACTGATATTAATAAATAGATATTTAAGTGAACTGCTGCTCGAATTCACACAGTCACTGCGCCCCAATTACAGTAGACCCTCGATTATCCAAAAATTGACTCTACCTACCAGTTGCAAAATAATATAATAATCAGTGGCACAGCGTACCTTATTTTCTACCGTCATATTCTTTGCACCGTAAAACAATTACTTACCAATTAACAAAATAAAATTTTATATTATCGCGGGGCACCGCAGATCCTTCAGGAAAATTCCCTCGTTAAGCCAGAATCCTCGAGGTCCGGCCGTACTCGGAGTTTCAACGCGGATTCCCTGGAAGCGTCCACGAAGTTTCCAAGAGAATTAATCGCGCGGTAACCGCGCGCGGTAGTTTGTAAATCGAAAGGAACGGAACAAGGCACGGTTAATTGTGCATCCGCGAGGCAAAGATGAGAAGCTTACGGGCCAGAATTTATACGCACTCATTTACGCCGATTGATCATACGCTCCGCCGAGCGAAAATACGTCACGCCAAAGTACCGCTAAATTACTCAAGTGTTCGCGAGTGTGCACTCGAGAAATTGCAGGATGCACGGTTCATGCTTCTCTACCTGCTTCCGGCTTCCACTCTGTCGAAGCACAATCGCTGCCACTTCGTCGACCGACGTTTCGTTCCTGCGCTTCTTAATTCCACCCCTCGAATCTTCTGTTCAAATTTGGTGTGTTCTTTCAAACAGTGCTCATGATGGAGCAGGTGTACCAATCAGCGATAATCAGTGGTACCCTTGGAACAATGGGAGTGTTGGATAATTCTTTTAACGCTATGTTGCAGGGTGGAACAAAGACCATGGTAGCGATCACAATTTCATTGATCAAAAAGATGATCAAATTTCTTACACAGAAATATGAGCTTATGTAAACCAGTATCGACTGCTATGATTATTTAGCCGGAGACTTAGACTGTCAGGTAGGTTCTGAATCATCATGAGTCAACAGCAACACAGAATCACTGAAGACAGTCACCCATCTTGACACTGACCTTACACGGAGTGCAAGAAAATTGATAGCGAATAGAAGAATCATAGATTGATTGCACCGGATTCAAGGAAAAAAGAAATTGATTAAAAATGAAAACAAAGCTGATGAACAAAGCAATTCGGGCACAATTGCAACAAACAATTTCTTTTTGTAGAATGAACAATATAATAATAAGAAGGAACTGCTTGAAGCCTCTTTGAAGGTCATCGAAATTTCTAACCCCACCAAGCAGAAATATTATCAACATTAACAGACATATGGTATTTGCTCGTTATGTTTGAAACGATACGCTGAATCCTGTTCTATCGAAACTGCAACTTCAACTTCTACTGTGTTAAAAATCCCTGATGCAGAACACGGTAGATTTAACCCAGTGAACCAGTCTACCAGGTCGATACACACGGGATGGTTGGTTTTCGAAAGAAGTAACTTACTTTTGGACCGTTCTCAACAGTTTCTCGTCTCTTCCTCTTTCTCTGCGGGCGGACTAGAAGCCAACAGCGCTTCGTCTTCATCCGGGGGACGACGTCAAATTAGCAGCGTTTGCACTGTGAGCAAGAGAAGAGTATCTTTGTCGCACGCGCTCGTTCGCGAGAAGGTAACTTGATTAAAACTTTAAGACGAGAAACGTAAGAGGAGAAGAAAGAGCAGTCGCGAAGATGGAACGGCGCGGCAGATAGGAAACGGGCCGACGAGAGCGGAGGTGGTCGGTTTAAATGGTATTCAGTGTTTTCGAGACAAATTGATGCCGCGGAGATGGGAAAGATAAGGCGTGGAATGAGAAACTGAAGAGCGGCGTATAGTTTCGACGCGATAATATCAACGGTATGAAAGATTGAAATTACGGACGCCATGCTCTTGCTCCGCTTCCACTCGCTTCCGAACCGGTCATTCTTTTAAACAATTTATTTAGAATTGCTGTCAAATTTACTGCTCGCGTTTCTGAGCAGAAATGTCCACATGGTGGCTCGTTTTGTGGTTAAAATTCGTGAATACAGGAAGGTAATAAGGGAGTTGGATGGGACAGAAACAGAAAACATAAGAGACGGTCATTCGGAAGTATCTATATTAATTCTAGAATACTTTGATTGGGGATTTGCTACTGAATTCGCTACACAAGATCATAAGCATAAACTCGAATGCCATGCACAAAGTTTGGTTTCGTCATTGGAAGCCACTTATCCTCTTGAAGCTAGCGGAAACAATGCTTATCTCAGATCTATTAGTGCACATGACATTTTTGTTTCAGGATGACCTACTGAAATACTTAACTGGACTATACGTATAACTACATACTCTTCTCTCGTTTTTTATTTGAAGGGTAGGTGAAAAAAGACAAGGAATGTCACAAAACAGCTTCATTGAGAAAATCCATTGTTAATACTTCAGTGCATCAGTAAAGAAACAATGTCCAATGAATGTAACTGTATTGTCGATGACATGAAGTTATACTCTAATTAGGCAGCAGAAAAAAAATTAACGAAAACATAATTAAATCGGTGAGTTGAAGAACAATACAAGTCCAAAATTAGCCATTATCATACAATCTGAAAAGTAAATGTAAAATGTATAGAATTATATGTTGGGACCAAAAACAGTGCAAAGGTACCCTATATTCGTGTTTCAGTTGTCCCTTCAGTTTAATGAGTGCAAAAACAGCATCTGTCATGGATTTATACTGTTTCAACAATCTGTTTAACAACTACTATTCATGAAATAATTTCTACTTCTATTACGTTTAAAGCAAGCTAATGAATGTTCTTTTTAGTGCTGTATTATTTTTAAATTTCCCGACTAAACAGTGACTTGAGTTGAAGATCAGTACAAGTCCAATGTTGTTATTTTAATTATTAAAAATTAATGAATAGAGTTTAGCCATAGTTAGACATGTATGAACGTTCATCTGCGTTAGCATAATCGTGTTTAAATTGGAACAGCACTATAAAATCAATGGCGTTGATGATACACGAAAAGTGACACCATTTTTCCAAATTCTCAAAATGTGGTTTCTGGACTTGTACCGTTCTTCAACTCACCGATTCAATTCTTTCACATTATTTTAACTTTTCTATCAAGCTGAACACTGCAGAATAAACATGGATATACCCTCTTCTTTCCCATTACCCTTCGTTTCTGCTAATCAATTGCCTCCATGAAAAGTTTGTTCCAATAAAATCCATATTATTCACGATCGAAGGTAAGAATTAGGCGATCGTTTTATCGTTCCAGCGGAAAAAACGCGCGGCAGCGGGCAAAGCATAAACATCATGATCGACGATCACGAGGACCGTGAAGCTCACTAGAGGCACTCACGCGCTTTCTCGCGTCGAATCGCCTCGCTTTGACGCTGAAGCGCATCAAAGGCGCGTCGATGAGAGTCCTGCGTGCCGGCGCTTTTTTTTTCTCCGGCTCCTGGCGCTCGTGATAAATAAAAGGGAGCGTAATTTCACGACTCTCGACGTCTGTGACGTCTCCGGTAACCGATACGCATTATGTACACGAGCTTACGCACCCGTCCGCTTTGCACGGTATCCGAAACGATTCTCCGTACACTCAGCCTGTTCAAAGCCTTTTGTGTCTGCTTCTCCGAGCAACGGAGAGCCTTGAATCTCACCCTCGTCACTCTGTACACGAGCAACGACTTTCCTTCGAATCCTCCCTTCTTTGCAGCCCCTACCACACCCTATTCCCAACGTATTTCACTCTTTCTCTTGATACCCTTCTCTTCTTGTTTGGCCGACGCGGCTGAAGACGCGCCTGTACCGATATTACTGGAGATTAATCACATCCGCATTGTTGCGCCCCCTTTTGTCGGTCCGGTGACAGTCCACCGCCATGTAACCGCGATTAGTACCCCCTGGCTAAATGCCTGACGAAATTATCAGGCCAGACTACCAGGGACGGCATCGAGAGTTCCTTACTACACTGCCGACGAATATTATTATTCCTTGAAGATAATTGTTTTTATTTGTTCGACGACTGGGAAGACTTTTGTATAAGATCGACGTAGTGTAAATTATGAAAATATGTAAAGCAGAAAATACTTTTTGGAGGATGTTAGACTAGATAGTCTATGAACCATCGGGTATATTGTGAGATGGGGATCTCCAGACCCGGCAATAAGAGAAAACTTGGAAGATAGGGATATCAGGTGGACTGACGATGGACAAGGTAGGTAGCTGTTTGAAATCGCAAGACACTCAGATTCGATACCTTGTGCCGATAGTTCCTATTTTCCACGATTTCCTAAAATATTCAATATTTAATTAAGACGAACATTTCACAGTGTGTTCCAATACTACTTACGATACACTCGAACCCATCACTACTATACTGCCCAATCCTGCTCTTATGCACAGTGTCTCAAACGTAACTTAAGAGCCGAACACTGCATATATGCTCTCTATAAAATATGCTCTCCTCCGATGGCCAAAGTTAAGCTACTCTGGCCACAGTCTGCGCTAAGATCAGTGACCTTCAGTGGTTCCGTGTTGCTGTTGGCACACGGTGGTTCAGAACCCGCTGAAAACTATGCAGGTGCACAGGTCGAATGTCCATAGAAATCGATGCTGGGTTGTATACAAGGTGATTCATCACGAAACTTGCAAACGTTGCTAGAGCGGATGGTCATTCTAGGTTTCGTTCCGAACATATGAGCAGTTTGTTGTACGAAGCCCAATAATGCAAGCTCCTCGATTTCCATGTAATAATCATTCGATACATTCATATGAAATCACATTGCAATTACAATCGCTGCATTGACACTCAGTATTCAGTGTAACTGACAACATTAGCACAGGCGATAACAGAAGCTGCAGCCAGCATCCGTCATGACACTGCTAATGTTCACTGGATGCAGTCGCTGAGCAACGGGTCACAGCGTGCTTGCACCACCGTGGTGAACAATTTGAGTAATACCTGTGAACGGGAGGACATTCCACTGAGTGTCAATGTGTTGATTGTAATGGTAATGTGATTTCGCATCAATAAATCAACTGATTATCACATGGACATCCTGGAGCTTGCATTGTGGGGTCTTGTGCTCCTATTTTGAGAAGGAAGCCGGATCGACCCATAGTGTATATGAACTTCTTTGCTTAAAATGATCATCCGAACGTGCTGACACCGTTTATCTCTATCATAGCAGAACACCTTGTGCAAAGAAGAAGGAGAGTTCTGAATAAGCGTAGGTGTCTTAGACGCATAGCAGGACATCGATCAATTGTATAATAATCAGCCGTCTGATCATCCCTCCAATTAACACGTTGAGTGTCACAGTGACAACAGCCATACCTAATCAGACACGGTATAATTTACTATTTTTCATATAAATCGTAAAGAAAAAAAAGATTTGAGTACCCAATCGTGTTCTTCTGTTCCTATATTATTGCTTTAGTATGAACTTCGCTCAAAATTTTGTGACAATCATTAACTGTTTAATTAACGCGATATATAGTAGTATAGTGGATGTAAAGTAGTCTGCAGAGAAGCGTGGCGCGGAAAAACGGGTAACGCGACGTTGTGACGAAACCATAAAGAATTTACGAGGTGGAACGGATGTACACGGTGATAGGACAACACAAGGTGGCGTTGGGTTCGTTCGTGGACCACCGAACCTGCCCGTTATTGCGAATCGCGCCGCGAAAAGGCGCACTCGCGTGCCACCGATTCTCGTAAAAAGAGAGCATACTTGTTTCCTGTGCTTGTGACCTCGTCCCTGGAACTCGATCGCGAAAATCCGATCGAGAACGATGGATCACGAGATGCAGGTTCTATGGATGTTCTTTCGAGAACTTTATGCCACTTATTGCGAGAAGTATCCCGACAATGTCCCTCTGTGGACTGCCCTGATGTCTCCTTCAGTTTCAAGAAGTTCCTTGTGTGTTCACGAAGGTACTACGGAAAGTTTCTTCAGATCTGTGAGTCTAAGACCTACTTCCTAAAGAGCACAGAGAATATTTGAATGGGTGCAGCCTTTGTGAGCGAGACAATCGAATTTTATAATGTTTTGGTCTGGAGTCGCCCAGAGACACTGAAGTCGGACAGTGAAACAACCGAATGTTGTTCAAACTGAATTCAAAGACTAATAAAGAGTTAACAAATGCAATGGAGAATTTTGTCAGACGTTTTAGCCTCTTGTTTTAAGATTTTTTTTAAGAATTTCTTGCGATAGAGTTTGTTATTCGAATCGTCGAGTACACTGATGTATGAAGAGCGTCTATCAGCACACATAACTTGCTTTTAACCTACCTCTGAAAGTCGAAGTACACAAATAGAACTCGTTATTGCAACATATGATTCACATTTCGTATTACGAGTGTAATTTATTATTGCAAGACAAGGGGTTAATAAAAAGTCAATGTATTATTATTGAGATTAATTTCCTTCTTAATTTTCTATACATTGCTCGTGCCTTTTTACGCTTCCACCTGGCAGGTAGCTTGTACAAGCTATGTAATAAAAGATAACTGATCATTCCCAGTAGAAAATTTTTCACCTCGTCGAGTTTCTATCCATTTTCCATTAACCTACATCGTAAATTGTACAAAAGTCCAATTCAATATATTCTCTAACAAATAAAATGAGCATCTGAAAAGAAAACACAACTCCCAGTAAATAATTTATTGCAAGAGCAGGGGAGGCTGAAATCGAATCGATGCATATACAGAGTGTCTCGTTTAACCGAAGTTTATTACTCAAGGGCTGTAATACAAATTTGTTAACAATTCACATTCAAATGAAACTCATATTTACATTATACAGGATATGATGAAAGTTCGGCAACTTTTTAGGCAACTGTCTTCTAACAACATTTTTATCAACAAAAACTAAAAACGATAACAACATTGGAAACAGCATAAAATTTTATTTAGACAAGGTCGATTCCGAAGAAACCGTCATTTGCTTTGATACAGGCTATGAGACGCTTTTGGAATTGGTTGACAGATGCGCGCACCGTATTTTCATCTATTTCGTTCCATGCTTTCACCGAATCGTGCTTTAACGACTCCGCAGACTTGTGAGGTTTGGCACAGGCCTTGCTCCTTGAAACGTTTAAACAGCATTTAAAACCACACACATTTTTCGACATTGAGCAAACGAACTGTCAACCGGACGTTTTCCCCGCATGTGCAAGGAAGTTATAGAGGCACGAATTTCTTTACGTTTGTTCGACATCTTGAAACAAAACAAATGCGCAACATCTATGCACCATTAAATAGACAACTGAATAGCAGATCCAACGATAATGAATACAGGTAGCCCTCCTACAACACGGCATCCTATAACACGGTTTCGCTCTAACACGATAGGATAAATTGCGGGAACCCTCATATAGCAGTGTAACCTATAACACGGTTTCGCTCTAACACAATAAGAAAATTGCGAAAACCTTTGTACAACACTGTACTTCTACAGCACTGGATAACATGATTTTTGTTTAACATATTTAAAAACTAAAATACCTTAAAATGATGACGGGAAGGAATAATGAACTATAGTGCCTTTACATGAAAATATATAAATAAATTATAATTTACTCATTTATAACTCTATTCCGATGTTATAGCGGAAAACGCCATGCATAGTTTACGCGACATCCGCTGCGAGACTTGCCGTCTCAGAGATACAGTATTGCAGAAAGTCCCACCGTATCTAAAAGGATAAAGTGCAATGCGACATCGTCGTATTGTATTGATCTGTTGTGAAATGCGATCACAGCCGAGGGCCCGTGAACGGCGGGCCCTTTTTTGTTTCTTTTTATTTCCGTGGTCTGGAGACAAAGTGTCTTAAGCGGCTGGTCGGCAGTCTGCATCGAGCCACGATATGTTAAAGAGTGTGTTTTCTTGAATGCAGCCGCTTCCGCTGAGAGAAGCCGAAAATTCAAAAGGGAGCTGCAAAATTGTCTATCTCCATACCATGAAATCTACAATGACCTTTAAGAACCAGCAAACAAACCAAAATTACAGATTTTTTAAAGAGGATAGAAGGTGCAAAAAATCTAAAAGAAGAAGGTTCAGAAAGTGAAGGTTATATTGTTCAACCGAAAAAACGTTCTCGTTTGATTGTACTGAGTAGTGATGAGGAAGAAATTTATTAAATTAAGGTTACATTAAATGAAAATAATATTTTTTGTTTTGTTTTTTTCGTTTTCTGTTATACATACATTTATATTTTTAATAAAAATTAAGTTGCTTATATGGAATTAAAAAAAAATGTTTGTTTTTAATAAGTTTTCGGAACGTAACCCCCCTTTTTGTACTGGCTCTGGGTCTCATATAACACGGTTTCACACAACACGGCATTTTCTAGGAACCTATCTACCGTGTTATAGGAGGGTTACCTGTACTTATAGAATAGATTTATTTATATGAGAAATATTTTATTACACAAAGTTGCCGAAATCTCATCGCAGCCTTATGAACCACAATCTGTACCACGAGCGTGACTCGTTATTATAAGGCACGAGGTTAACCCTCGCACACCGGATGAGGTGTCATTTTGACCCGGCCCATCGCCCACCTCCCGTAAGAGCGCGTGTATATGTATGTACCTTTTCATTATTATTTAATAAAATATTGAGAAAAATAATTTTATCATAAAAAAAAATAATAACAGCAAAATTAATTACAAAACCTTCCTTCAGAATGTGCAAATATATTTAAACTTTTACTAGGTGGTCAAAATGACCCGGCATTCGGAGTCCGCGTCTCTGCTCGAGCATCCGCTGTCCGAGGGGTAATAACCTGATCGTGAGTTACTGCAAAGTGAATAACAATAATAAAACCGTAAATTGATCGAGCGAGAGATCGATCGGCGATAAATCAGGGACACATGATCGCGATTTTCCCCGTGGTGGAATAAATTCTGACCGCTGAGAGATTAAAATGCACCCGCCGTGGGAGACAATAAAAATCAGCGGGCGTGCAGATGCACCCGCTCATTTGCAATTCGTGATTCGTCGTACGCACGTCATCGGGTGCACACCGATTTCGACGTCGTTCGCCATGCTTTACGTCCCGAAACATTCGCGTTTTATACCGGTCGCTTTGCGTGCCCCATTTTATAACCCTCTGGGCTCGCCCGCCGCCTCCCCGGCCCCTTCAGCGACCCCCGAACGACATCATATTTTTTTTCGTTCAACCACTGTTCTGCTGTTCCTCCTTTTTTCCTCTCTATGTATTCATAATGCGCTCCTTCTTTTTCCCATCCTTTTTCATTCGTATTTGCTCTTTCATTTCTCTGTTCCTCACCCTCGAATTTTTCACCCTTTATTATTCCAATCGTCTTTCGCTGCGTATTCGGTTCTTTCTTTTTTAGGTTGCTGTGCAATGAACTTCTCGATATAGTATTGTAATTTGTAATCGTTATCGGTTACTTTCTGGTAAAATAAACATTGGATACTTTGATCTAGTACGTTGGGGTGGAAATTACAATATCCAGCACCTTTGGATTTGTATGTTTGAGAGAAATTAAGAGGTGAAGTTTCTTCAGCATTATCTGGTGCCAGGTCAGAACTGACTCTGAAGATAGCAGAAATACAATCGTGTGAAATAGTGGATGTTATTCCAATATTAACAATATACCAAATATGTTTTCAATTTGCGCAGATTTTATAATAAATCATTAGCACTGTAAGCAAACAATGTTTATAAGTTTCGATGGCTACAGTTTCATTAACTACTTGGGTAAAACGTATAACACACACAGTTTAACAATAATTTCTAAAGGAAGCATTTAGTGTTTTTTTTTTCATTAAGAATTGTGTTGTCCATTAGTTCCGAAGTGTCCTTATGTTTGGAAATCTCCTGTTCCAATTTCGCCCCTAAATAAATAAATTAAAAATAAAACAGTGTACATTTTACACAAAACACCTAGTGATCATCGCTGCAGCATCCCTTTACAGGAATTTCGCATCGTGTAAATTATACGCATCGAAGGGCGGTTTAAAGGGATGAATACTTCTACCGAGTCAACGACGTGAAATTGCACCGGGGCTGTCTCTTTTTACGGAATCCAACGCGACGCAACTCACGGAATCCTGAATCCTGGAAGCTCGTCCTCGTTCTCAGGCAACCAGGAAACAGGATGACGGCGATGCATTTCATTCTGGTTTAACGCACTCGGATAGAATTTGACTTTCAAGCAGAAAGAGGAGGAAGTGTGACGTGGCACGTTCCGCCGCCGCCGTGCACGTCGAGGTTCCTTGAAATTTTTAACAGCTCCCACGTGAAATTTAAGCTACCGAAACGATACTGACGCTAACGAGAAACACTCGTGGGAGTGGTAATGCACTTTCGTTCCAATCTCGTTGTCTCCCCCAGATTATGAATTTAAAATTATTTGATACTTTCAAAATTAGATTTCGCTGCTACTGTGGCCGGATTCACCAGATTCTGCGGATCCAACAGAACTGGAATTTAAAAGTTGGAGGACTGCAGGGCCACAGATTTGTTGATTCCAGGATTTAAACGTTCCAGATTGTCAAATGTCTGGAATACGCGGATCAGGAAACTCTGAGACATCCTGGACTGTCGAAATTTTGAGGTTTAAGGATCGAAGGTCCCAGAGCTCTAACAAGACTTAAGATCCCTAGGATCTTGGCACTATATAATCTCAGAAACTAAGAAATTAAGAGTTCAACATCTCTAGATTCCTGAGATCTGTGGAGTCCACTGCGAAAGGATCTAAAGTCTACGAAACCCAAATGGAGTCTCAGACCATATAGTTTTTAGACACTGGCATTCCTAGATTCCAGGGGCTTTAAAACCTAGCGTCCTCAAGCCTAAATTTTCTGAAGTCTCATAGTGCTCAGATGTCAATGTCCTTAAATTTCAAAGTTCTCAGATCTAACTGCCTTTAGACCTCAACACCCATACAGTCAAGCGTCCTAGAATCCTTCTATCCAAATGTTTAAACAACAATAATCTCTCCACTTAACACGCACTCCACATGAATTTTCGATTAAAGTTGGGAAGAGCAGGTGCGCGAGTGAAAATAGGAAAATATTCTCGTGTCTATAAAGTGGTCGTGGCTCCAGTTTATAAGCAGACCGTAAAATGAGAAACGGTGTTCCAGGTAGCCAGACACGATAGGGAGAGGAGATCCCATGTGCGAATGGTTGGCTATTTTCATGGCTAGCTCACGTTCTCTTGGTACGATTCCGAACGGGAGGGAACGACACATATCGGAGCGACTTCGATCGAGTCTCTCTCGATTTGACGACGCTGAATTGGAATTACCACGGGCAGAGGCAACGTGGAAACGAAAGGATTGAAGGGGCCGGTTGAATGGGATTGCGAGGATACGTGCGCGCTGGCAATCGCGAAAAACTGTCCCCGACTCTGTGTACCCGCGCCGCGACGCGCCGTTATATCCGTGATATCTGAATATCGACGAGACGGAGAATTCGATTGATCGAGTCAATAAAAATTCCCTGATTCTTCGCGGGACGTTGGATCCGCGGGATCAACGCAGTTCCGCCCGAACTTCCGCCGGCGGAAACTTTAAATACGCGGGAGTTGACACGACATTATCGAAGTTATGGGGAAACTTCGGATAGAGAGTCAGGATTCTAGGCGGAGCTCGGAATAAACGCGCCGGAAGGCGAAGGAATTCAATTTTGGAATTGTTATCGTTCACCTGTTCTCGATTAGATGAGCTACCTGAGTGAATAAAGAGAGATACACGGAAGGAATCTAATACAGCTTCCTGTCGATAATTTGTGAAATCACTCGAAGAGACGGTGTTTTAATAGACCTGTTACCAATGAACTATTCTTTATGATATTTTGATTATGTTGCCATTTTGTGTCGTACCGTATGATCTCGTTTTTTGTCGCCGCGCCCCTTCAAATCTGCTCTATCAATTCTTTATCAGTCTTGCCCCCCTTCTCGACTTTCATATGGTTCAATCTGTTCAATATTTGTCTTTTGATAAGCAACTTATGACAGTGATGGTAGATCTGAATGACTAAGCATGTCATCACAGAAGAGAGCATATGTTGTGTAATAAAAAATTCAAAGTGATCTTGATACGTACAAAATCAGTTCAGTTGCATAGCATAATTTATTACCACGGTAAAGAGGAAATGACAGTTTTTATTTATTTTTATTCATTTTTTATTTATTTTATTTTTGCTTCTGCTATGTAATTACCTGATAAAACACATTATGTAGTTTAATAAAAGACTCAAGATGATCTGGAGACTTAGAATATCGGCTAGACTGTAAAGAAAAGTATATTTAACAAATGGTGCATCCTTTTCTACTACTAAATATATGTCAAGAATTTATTCGATATTTTGTATATCTGTACACCTACAACTATTTTGTATCTCTGTACACCTGGACCTGTTTCATAAATACTATTATACCTAAATTCTTGTACAGAAACATATCAATCCAACAGTCTGCTCCTTTATGAACCCCTTACCGTACAATTTTTCCAACGATTTCGTGAGACAAAGTTTGCTATTCCAGGCCTAGATAGAGTGCCATGGTAAATGAGGAGCGTCTATCAGCACATGCAGTTCGCTTTTTAACAATCCTTTGAAGGTCAATTTGTGATACAGTGAAAAGCTTTAAAAAATTGGCACAAAGTTGCACTCGTATTTGTAGCGTATCAATCATATTCTGTATCACGAGTGCGACTCGTTATTGTACGACAAGGGGTTAATTTCAATATTAGAATCTTCACCGTAATTCACCTCCAGTGTTAGTCATTCAGCGGTATCCTCTATTCTTATTGTTCGTTCAGTATTTTTCCTCTACAGCAGAAACGAACGATTAGTCGTGCGATCGTGTCAATCCGTTTATGTCTTTCTTATCTGCGATCTGAATGTATCGGGCTGGAAAGGCCAAAGAAGAACGCTGTTGTTGGCGTTGCGGGCAGCCGCAGAACGGCCCGAAACGAGCTGGGAAGAAATTTCCTTTCTGGATCGTAGAGTCGACGTAACGGCAAAGAAACGACGTCGATACGGCGGGTATAGCGAGCTCCAGGAAGCGCTTCCCTGCCAGCATCCTTTTACACGAGCTCCAGCCGCGTTAGCAGCTGGAACTACTTCCTCTACCCCCTCGAAAAAGCATCCTGGAACGGCGTGCATTTTCAATTTATGGCTTGATACTCGGGAAAATTTATGGGCCGCCCCTTTCGAGATACTCGAACCGAGGCCCACCGTTCATAGGCGAGCGTGTTCGTTGTGCACGCGCCTTTATGGACGCTCGACGTCGATGATCGACCACGTGCACCGTGTGTGTTTCATTTAATTTGTTTGGTGAATGGGAGGAGGTCGATGTTAAGATCTATACGGATGAAATTGTTCTGTTGGACATTGCAAATTGTTAGACAGAGCTTACGAAATGCATGAAATTGTTTTATTTGAACTGAGAACCTTGAAGGCCTAGCCGTCAAAACGTCGAACAGGAACTGTAGAAATTATTTGTAACTTCTTTAGGGGAGCCAGAGGTTCGCTAACGTCAACAGATGCGCCACGTTGTAGGCGAAATAACCCTGGACAATTGAGTCAATTATTGTACAGAGCTTGTGATATGGAAGAAATTGCTGGGCGAAGCTAAACGCGCAAGGTTCTTCAAGAAACCTTACACTATAATTAGTTACATTCTCTCGCTCTTAGATTCCTAAAAGTGTGAAGCTGCAGCATTTTTGTGTAGATTCAGATGTTCAAGCGAGATACAAGAGTGTAATATTCGCCAGTACACGTATTTTGTTTAGTGTACAGGGTGTTTAAGGAAAGAGTACCGGATGTTAAGGGCAGATAGCACTCGCGAAATGATTTAATGAATCCTAATTAAAAGCAAGTGCCTTTCTCGCCTCTGATGACTGTGATATATTATATTTGAAGTACGCCTCTAAAATTAGTAATCGATCAGTTGCATCCGAATGAAATATAGAAAGTAACTATAGAAACATCTGTTCAATTTTCTGAATAATCGTATGTAGCACAAAAGCGAGAGGTTTCGTTGGAATCGAAAGTGTGAGCCGCAGAAATTTGTTAAACAAATACATACACCCACAGTGCATATTGATAGCTTTTGTAGGTTCCAAACGAACCATAAATTTCCAATGCTGCTCTGTGACGCCTGTTTCAGAAATGAAAGAAACATTCAGATACGTCTCGAAATGTTTCGTGTGCAAGCTTGGAAGCTGCGTTGCGACACGACACACCACACTCGGCGAACTTTCAATTAATTCGAAAGCCGTAACCATGCGTTTGTTTACTGTGGCTCCGGTGCTTGCAAAACAGCCATTTCATGAACGTGTCGGTGACGTGAGTTTCTGTTGGAATTCCAAACCCCCTGTCTCGTACGATTTCCCTGCACACAATAGTTCTCATCGAAGCACAGCGGCATCGTTTCCTGCCCCGCTATGCCGTATTTTTAACGAATGAATTCGATCTTGGATATAGCGGATAAGGTGTAAACAACGAGAGCAGTAAAAAAGAAGTTGGTCTTGAAAACTCGTGCACAGATAGAGAGAGAAAGAGAGAGACAGAGAAGGCTATAAATACACAATGCTGCCACGAAACTTCGAAACCCCTTCCGCAGAAAGTTTGAAGACCCTTTCGTGTTCATACTTGAGAGAATCTGAAGTATTTTTCATCTATTTCGTCGGGAAATATGAAGATTACTTTGCCGGTATCCCGGGGAATTCTGTGTGGGTTAAAAAGATTTAAGTTTTTCAGATGTGCTTTCGTGAAAATGGGATCGGAACGAACTTTTAAGGCTGACTATTCTCTGAGGAATCGGTTGACACTGTTTTCTTTGAGCTAGTCTGTTTTGCTTCGTCACGGTTGGGTTCATTTCTTCAAGATTGGTGAACATTCTGTTTAGTAAAAATTCTAAATTTTCGAAACGTATGAAGTTTCAGCGTCAAGTTTGGTGCAATCAGAATTCTTAAAAATATTTTTAGTAAAAACAAATTGATTCCCTTGTCAGCCAATTACAACCCCCAATTAGAATTTGTATAAACAACTCACAATTTATAATATGGTGATCTATGGAACTGAAGAACGGATTCTCCACTTTCGGGGGTAGTTTATCTCCTCCTGTACCGCACTAGAAACGAATCCATTACACTTTTCTTCGAATATCTTATTTCCATCATGTCTCCTTAACAAAACATGTATACAGAAAACAAGACGTTGTTTTCTTATTTTCAATCTTGAAATTCGCTGGAAAAGCGTGGATCAAACACCCTGCGCACCTGATTTATGCAAAATGCGTGCCACTGATCTAGTCATTAACAGATATTGAATTTTTTAGCGGGGCAAAAGCGGCGCATCGAAGCGTTATTATCGACGAAATCATATTTATTACGAACAGCGTTCGCATTAAATCGCGAATCCACTTTTCGCAGCAGTTCCTCGCAGTGACTGCATTACACCTCGGTGTATTGTTACACTCGGGTTATATCACACCGGAGGGTAGTGATAACGGCTCGTAAACTGATTCGTGTTTGCGTCACCAACCCCGCCATATCTGCGGCAGACCGACGATATGAAACAACTTCGCGAATTCGTCGAAAACATTTCGCCGTCTCGTACCTACTAAAATTTTTAGAACCGGAATTGCAGCTTCAAGGTCATTCGATCGGTGTATTCTCTGTGACTTGGTTCCTGTGTCTTAAAGGAGAAATTTTGGCACTATTTTAGTAGAAACTGTTAACTGCAAATGAGGACTATAGCAGTCATGTATATTTTTGATAAAAAAACAGCAATAAACTTACCAGGCGAAATTCCTGTACATGTTATCGTCATAATTTCTTTGTGGAAAAACTAATAGGATCGTATTAATTAACCCTTATAAGCATTGTCTTTTCATCCAATTTCTTCTAGCAACAAAGGAACATTTAAAAAAAAGTGTATTTCTGGGGCTGATCTAGGAAACAAAAGTGTGCGTCAATGGGTTAATACTACTGTATCTATAATTTGTCCTTCAGTATGGTTGCAGTAATATTAACTAATTTCTGGCAATACGCGTTGCTATGTAAGCACGACTTAAAAAACACAATTGGTTTCAAGTTTTCTAAATAAAAAATTGATAGAAAATTAATTGACAGAATTAACACGTTGAATGTACAGTGGAAACTGCCATACCTAGTAAGACACTATATAATGTCCTATTTCAAACATAAATCGTGAAGGAAAAGAATATTTTACTTCTTGAATGCGTAGGTATCATGTTACACTATTATTACAATATTAACATTACTCCAAAATTTTGTAAGAATTATTAGTTATTTTATGAAAGAAAATTTGAGGTGCCAGTCACCGGTGACCCCCACGGCAGTCAACGTATTAGAGTAGAGCCTATGTGTCTTTATGAAATTAATTTCAGTATCTCTCGTATAGTTCACCTACTTCTGTCCTATTAGCTTTCAAGTCCACAAACTTTCATTTTAATTTTTATGCATACTTGTGGTCCATATGTGAAGGTACCCAATGAGAATAATTCTTTAAGGGCAACGGAATAAACACTTTCTTTAAAGTCTCAGTGGTCAAAAAAACGCGGCCATTCTGCCGGTTTCCTGATGCAGGCCATTTCTGTTTTTCCTCTTTCTACGGCAGAACCGGAGCATTTGTACGAACGAACGACTTTTACTGGTCGTGACGATGACGTACTAGCGGCCATCATTATAAACGTTCGAACCGGACAGCGGTTGGTATTTTTGAGTGCACTTCCTCTCGTGGTGAGGAGTGGACGTAACTCTACGGAAGAAAAATATAGAACGACCGCGGGAAAAATGGCCACGTAATGTCCGGCCAAGAAGGAACTAAAAACAACCGGGAAAGGTTAAACAAGCCCGCGTTAGCGCGTAATTTCGCTTCTTTAAAGAAAAAAGGAGGGAACACGCTGGCAATACGCTTTATGGTTACCGTAAATTTCGAACAGCTCCCACTTTACGGCAGGACCTCCGACCAGGGAACAAATTTCGACTGTCGTTAAGCGCACCAATGTTTCTAATTCTTTTTTCAGGAAACCTGAGAGCTGCGCGCTGTGTCTAAAAAAATTCTCGACAGAAATTACGGCGGCGGTACGGTCGTTTAAAAGTGCTGAATACTTTTTCGTACTCCATCGATATATGCTTTTACTCAGATAGATAAACTACGTATATATGAATTCTATGCTATTGAAAGTTTTACAGAATACGTATAACATTCAGGGATTAAATACACGAAAAGTTCCATATTGATGGAAGCCATACATTATGTTTCAAAAGTTCCATATAAAACTCACGATGGTGACACGATGGGTTCAAGGTGTTGAATACATTTTTCAAACTCATCGACATACGTTTTTATTCAACTTACATTACAATTTTATTTCAGCCGTACACGAGCATTTATAGCATTATTTATTTGACTATGAATAACGTGGCAAATATGAATATTATAAACGAAATTTATTATCATAAAAGCAAGTAACTTGAAATTGCACATATTTCGCCTGAACGTCTGTGAAATGGATGAAAAGAGTATAACAGTGACTGTGTCAAACATAAATGTTGTATAAATAAAAATGTTACATAATACATGCTACAGATACGAATAAAACTCATAGAAAATATTCAGCTAAATATTCGCGTGGGAGGTCAAAACTTTTCCCACGCATGCTGTCTACCTCGGTTTAATTGCTCCCCAAAAAAGTACAGCATTTACCTAATTAACTCGAAAAACGCAGTCGCACGTATGCGTTGAAAAATTCTCGCCACCCCTCCGCGAGCTCACAAAAAATTTCTTCGAGGCGAAGCTGAAGTTCCAGCCGGGCGAACGCTTTAAAAGAAGAATATTTCAAAAACGCTGACGGAACTTTATCTTTCCGATTCCCGGGACCCTATATCCTAACCTAAAGGCACGAGGGAGCCAAAGACCTCGGTATGAATGTGCTCCCGTGTGTGTGTGTACGTGTGGAGGAACGTTGAAAAAGGACGAGGCTCATATCGGGACGAGCCCTCGAGTGTAACAGCGTTCACCGTTACTCATATCTCGCATTATTGGAATTTAAGCTACGTCACTGGCTGCTTTTCGCCGTTCGACCTTGAATCGACGACATCTTCCTCGATAACGGACGACGAAAGATATCCGCGTTTAAGAGACGCGTCCCTTTCATCGAATACCTTTATACCATTCAGCTGTCTCCCAAAAGAGCCCGCGAAGAGACAGTCCCGTCACACGCTGGAATAGGATGTCACAGTCAGACACCAATCGATACGTTCCTCCGAGATATCGAAAAATAGTGTAAATCGACGTCTACGCGCCACTTTAACCGGCTTTATGTGTCTTTGTTTCGTGGAGCAAACTGTGCAACCAGATTACAATGCGTATTTTCTACTACTTTGTGTGTATAGCATCGATTGCTGCAGACATTCAGCCTGTAGACCGGCATGAGTACACAAATACAATTCACTTAGGATGCATAAATATTTTATATGCCACAGTTGAAAGACTATGTTGCTGAGATCGTGTAACTTAAGCCATCCTCATTTTTCTGTTTCTTGTAGCATTCATGCAGGTATTCAAAAAGGCACATTGTGTGCAAATTGTATAGAACCACAATACTATATACCTTGCGCTTAGGATCTAAAAATATTTACCTTTCCGACAAGAAGTAGTAATCAAGCAAATAAGAACAGCAAAATTCTGAGTCTGTCGAAGAAAATATTTACCATGGGTCAGAATTGACCGGCGTCCGCCTTTCGAGGGTTAATATTGTTTGAGACTTTGGGGTGTAAGCCGTGTTCATAACGAAGGCCCAACGTTTCTTAAATATTCCCAAAAATGTTCGCTTTTGATACTGATACAGTATCGGTGCATCCTCAGACTTTTGATGAAGCTAGCTCCAATGCTGGTGAAATGTTACGAATATTTTCCTTATGGACACGGTTTACTCCTGGAAGGCTCAAACAGTATTAACACTAGATTTACGGAACCTGTCAATTTGATGGATTTCAAATCTCGAAAACAAAAAAATTAATAAACCATAGTATTATTTCTTAGCAATTTATGCTGATAATTGTTAATACAGTGATATGAATACATACCCAAATTCATTTCCCCCACAGCTCTCTAATTTCAAAGATCTGCACATAGCATATCTTCTTTTCCGAAAACCCGTCAAATTGACGGATTGACTAATTTCATAGTTAATTGTAATAAACTGGCTTTATTCATAAAATAATTTCTCCAGTAAAATTCACAATCACTAGATAATCTACTGAGTCACGTTGTGAGGTCCTTGGAAAGCAGAAACCAAGAATAATAATGCAGCGGAGATATTTTTCCTGTTCGACACCCGTTGTATTCAAGTACGTCGGAGCAATGTAACTAAATATCAAACGGGTCTATCGCCTAAGTGTTTATGTTTTGTGCATGTACTGAATAAATGTACGTTAATTAAGATCTATTAATATTGTGTAATTGAATTCATTATATTTTATTTCTAAATTAAATGAATTAGTTTCTTAAAGAAAACACGCATTTTTAATAGGTACACAAACAATGTCCATAAATCTATTATTAACTGTAACAAACCAAGACGTAAAAGCCTCAGAAGTTTTATTATCCTGTCGATCACGGAATCTAATTTTACGATAATCTATAAGTATATGATATCTAGTTTTACTAATTTTAATATTTGACTATTCGATTTTGGATCTGCAAACTTCGAAAGCTGAAAACTCGATACAGGCACCTCTTCCAAACTTACGGAACATTTCGACACATTTTCACTGAAATAAGAATACCTGATCCGCGAGGAGATGAACGTCGATTCGAGCTGACGGCGGTAAATTAAATCCATCGGATTATAAAGTCCGGGTGGACGGAGCACGCGCGTAAAAACGATTTACATTCGATTTGCCGCGGCCGTCTGCTTCTGTCGTAAACATCGAAAACAAGCGGTTTTGTAATGGAAACTCGCGGTTCATATTTCCGCGGAGTTCCACCGTCACGGGAAATCATCGAATGGAACGGCCGCGTCGCTGCAAATGGCCAACGAACGGTCTGATAAAAACGGCTTTCGAACTTCCCTGACAATATTTTCCTAACGCCGGCGACGTTCATGTTCCTGGCAGAGTCGTATATGTCTTTGTTAACTCGGGTGCACAAAAGAGGAGCCGGGTAGTCACGTACACGGGGAAGAAGCGACGCGACGATAATGCAAAAGTATCGTTAGAAAGTTTCCACGTAAACTCTTATCCCAGACTCGGTACGATCGGCTGTGTTCGAAGCTCGAAAGCTCGTCGCAGCTCCTCCGGGACGAGTCTATCGAGTTTCTAAAGAAAATCGAAATTACGACTTCCCCCTTAACGATGTCTAGGTTCATCGATTACGACGAACCTCGTCGTCGTGCCTCGTTGACGAATCCGAGAGATCGAGTGTATCGTATCGAAACGGTTATTTCTGTCGTGACCGGAAAGTCACTTCTCGCTTCTCCGGACCACGAAAGAGGTCCTTGGAACGAGGATGGGCGAACGAGCGAGCCGCGGAAAAAATAACTATGCCAATTAGGATTTTTATCGCGGAGAATAAAATCCTTGGTCTAGGAAAACTACGCGGAACGTAAAAGGGAATAATGCGTGACGCGTTTGCGCCGCGTCCCGCGTGTTTATTGAGACTGGCCAGCGTTTATGAGCACCCGCGAAATTGGAATCCCCGCAGAATTTTGGAAAACGAGCATCTCGCGCGCGTGTGGCGCGTTGCTGCAATAATGTGTAAAGTTTGACAGACTGGTGTCACTGCTGAAACAACAGTCAAATTATATTGGAGTTGAAATTGAAAGAGATGGGAGTCGATGCTTGTTGGCAAATATAATAATTATAATTTTAAGTAGCTACATTTTATGATCGGTTGTATTATTCGATTTGTACAGATTGTAAAGTGTACCTACAGAATATGATAGTGAGTTAATACGTTGACTGCCGTAGGGGTCACCGGTTATCGACGCCTCAAATTTTAATATATTAACTAACCACAAATTCTTGTAGGATTTTAAGAATAATATGATGTAACAGCCACACAATTAAAGTGTTAAACAATATTTTCATTAGTGATAAACAATTAACTCTTAGAGTGCCACGTTCTATTAGCTGAGAATGGCAAACTTCCTCAACTTTTATACAGAATGAATGTAACCATGAATTCTACCTTTTTAACCCTTTGCACTCGAGAGGCGACCCTCATTCAGTACTAGATCTTCTATAATGTAAAAACACATGAAATATTGAAATAAAATAGTTCTATCCGTTAATTTATATATGATTTATTTTTATGTTAACTGTAAAAAATTTCATCAATTTCATAGCAAAAAGGTCCGAGTAGCTGCTTCCCTATAGCGATAAAACCTTGGGGTGCAAAGGGATAATCATTAATACCAGTAACATTCATCATTTTTTAGCGCTTCTATTAGATCTGATTAGGTACATTTTTAATATTTTACATGATCAAACGAAGAATGATTGAATCTATCTGTCACCCAGATGGGTGTCGCCGCACTCAAAATGTTAAAACAGAGTATTACAATGTGTCTGACTATATGCGACTGTTTCCACTGTGTTATGCAACGTGTCAATAAGGAGAACTACCGAAGTGATCGTCTCAGACTTTAATGAGCTCTTGCATGCTGATAGATCATGTTATTAATAATCTCCCTATATATGGCTCTGGACGTAGACAGTAAATAGTTTTGAAGATATTCAGTGTTAAAGTTTCGATTCGGTTTATCTACTCTACTGCAACAGCTGCGTTCAAGTAGAAGAGGAGCAGTTGGCCAGACGCTAGGTTGCTGCGCACAGCTTCTCTTTCCGTTAAATATTCTTGAAACTACTGCCCATCTTCGCCCAAAACCATATGCAGGGAAATTTGTAAGAGCACGATCTATCAATATGCAACGGCTCATTAAAATCTGAGACGATTACTTCGGAGCTCTCTTTATTGACACGTTGCATGACACAGTGGAAACTGCCACATATAGTTAGCACATTATAATATTCTGTTTTAATTGTAGATCACTAATGAAAATATTGTTTAGCACTTTGATCGTATGGTTCTTACATCGTATTATTCATAAAATCCTGCAAGATTGTTTAGTTATTTAATATATCAAAATTTGAGGCATCGGTCACAGGTGACCCCTACACGATCCATCGATATGCAACAGCTCATTAAAATCAGAGATTGCCGCTTCGGGAGCTCTCCTTGTAACTTGAATTTGAAGAAACCGATCAGAGCTTTCTCAAATTTTCTAAAACTGGCCCCGCAACGCGCCATTGCTCACAGTAAGTGAGCCCGTTCGATGCGGCGTTAATTAAGCGCAAGAAACATCGAGTTCCTCGGTGTTCACCAGTACCGAGCGAACTTCGTTTCGTTTAATTTACAGCGGTGCAGAGTGGTCGTGCGGTGTCCGTGTTTATTAGGTGCGCACGGACGAAGTAGTATGAATAATAAGTCGAATTAGCCGGAAGTTGAAGCAGAAATTCCGCAGAGAGGGTATATACGGAGGAAGCAGTGACACAGCGTAAGCCAACAAATTCAGCGCAGGCCCCGGGAGCCTGGTACACCTTCCAGATGGTATTAAAGTAGCCGAGCCATTGAAAGTTTAACGTGCCGTAAGCACGTGAGCTTCTCCTGCGCCGGTTGTATCGTGCGCATTCAGCTTTTTCTCCCCGTCCCGGCCAAGATTCTACGGCAGATATGTGCGGTACGGGCCAGCAATAAATAAGCAGCCGGAGGTTTTACTCCAGGCCGGGAGTATGGCGAAACACACTCCGCCTCCTCGAGGCTTCTTCTTCTTCCAGACCGGCCTAGCGATCCAGATGACTGGGTACAAATTTTCATTTCGACCGTGCTGAGCGACGATCCTGAAAAGAACAGGGTATTCCGAACGTTCCTGTAGCACAACTGTTATCCATCAGTTGCGCCATCTCTAACAAAGATTAACCCTCTGTGGCCCAAATTCTTTTCGTGGCTATACAAAAATTTATATAACATGAAACCAACAAACATCAACCTCTAAACACAAATCAACAGTGAATTTATTAATTTTTTTTTGTGAATCTTTTTTTTATATCTCTGGTTAGAGTTGATAATCGCTACAAAAAATCTTTTTGGTTACCAAGGAGATGTTATAGAACAAGATGTATACGCCAGATTGCGGCAAAAAATTGTGTTAGATCCACAAGATATCGATATATTTGTGTGTGACTTCAAAGTCACACCGGGCTATGGAGGGTTAATGTGGGTCACGTTTCAGATTGTTACATAAGCAGTGTACCACTTGAATTATGGTGGACTGCTTTTATGTAAATGTTAAATTGTGGGGATGAAGTGCAATGGTGTTTTAGATGTGTACTTGTTGGTGGTTCAAACGTAACTCTACAACTGTTCAATTTTTCTACAGAATTTACAATTTGCGTATTTTTCGTTAGAAAAATGCCGTGAGGGATAGATCGTATAATAGTTGAGGCAAGGAATCTACTCGAGTTGAAAAATTCCGATGTATAACAAAATGGCAGCACGTCAAATGCATGTCTCGATTTTTCCCAAAATCGTTGCTTCTACAACTGTAAAAAAATAGTGATCTTTGGAATTTCAAGATTATAGAGAATGGTGCTCTAGCTACATGTATACTAAAGATATGTGCAGAATTACCCGAATATCTGACGATGTTGCTTTTATTTATAAGTAGATTGCGGATTTTTATGCAATGTAGCATATTCCAGCTGACGTAGAATGCACAGTTTATAGTGCAAATGAAAAAAAAAATGTACTTTCAAACAATTCAACCCCGAGATGCAGTTCTACCACAGCTGCGTTTCATCAGCTGCATGGAAATAAAAAATATTGAACTTTATAAATGTGTATTTGCATAAAAATCTGCAATCTACTTATAATATATAAAATCCGTGTCGATCATATCGATCGCAGTTCTGTCATAGACACGAACGAAAATCTCCAATTATATATTTTGTTTTTGGTTAAAAACTCTTTCATTGACTCAGGCCCTTAACACGTGGAACGTCTAGTGAAAGCGGCCATACATAATCAGACACAATATAATTTACTACTTTTCATATAAATCGTAAGAAAAAAAAAGATTTAAATACTCAGTCGTATTCTTCTGTTCCTACACTATTCTTTCAGTATGAGGTTTACTCAAAATTTTGCGACAATCATTAATTATTTAATTAAATTGAATTTGAGGTGTAGGTCACCGGTGACCGCCACGGCGTTCAACGTGTTAAAGCTTATCATTCTTTACGATCTTCGATTAATGACTGTTCTAAAAAAAATAGCGATATTCGAGTGATCTGATAAAAATAGCAAGTCTCCGAACGTCTGAACATCGGGGAAGGTGTTTTTGAAGGCTGCGAGGTAGTCGAACTCATAAGCTTCCCTCATCCTCCTGCATGATGGAGGGAGAAACGGGGACCGATCTCCAATTCCAGTTATTAGGTCCTAAAATCCCTCGCCATAACCGGTCTCCGATCGAAATGGCGTCGATGGGAGGACGGGAAAAACCGGCGAATCGAGGGCACCGGGGGAAAAAGGAAAGTAAAAACGGAGAAACGATTCGAGCACGGTGTCCAGCGTCTTTTTCAGTCTCACCTTGCCGGCGCACACAGGTAGCTTGTCCGAAACTCTCCGACCACTCTGCAGGAGTTTCTCCGTTCAATCTGATTCCCAGGAATTGGATACAATGTCTGGCCTTCGCCTCGAAAGGTTCGACGATATCGACCGACCCACCCTCGATCGCCACCGTTTGCATCCCTCGCCAACTTTCTACTTTTTTTTTCCAACTATTTTTCGAACCCGACGACGCGACGACCAGCTCAACGTGTACTCGATCGTTCGACGAAAGCGATTCGTAGCGTTTCAGGGGGTTTCAATGGAGATTGATCGACCCTCTGCTACGACGCCGTTCGTCGTTATTACCCGTGCATGTTTGCTAACCCTTTCTTTGTGACATCAATTGAATATTATTCATCGATATCTGCTGACAGGTCGACAAGGTCTGTACTTTTTTTCCTTGAAATACGTGATTTAGTATTCTGTTGTATGAAACGCAGCACAGTAATTAGTTTTTTGACTGTCCTATGCTGTATACAACGCAGAGAAGTATATTCAGATTTGCGTCTGAAAACTGTCTGCGTTGAAGGCGGGATCCATTCATAGTATCGAAGGTATTGTATGGATTGACACTAGAAATGCACGAAAAATAAGTCAAATAAGGGACGCTTGACCAAAGTGTCTAGACTCCGTGCGTATGATTAGAATGCTAGATTTACTGTCTTGCCATGAGGTCTGTATTTACTGTATCCGACCACGATGTCTGAAACTACTATGGCTGGGCAAAATATCAAGATGCACAGTATCTGTTCATGATGTCTGAATCTTCTGAGTCTGCCCAAACGCCAGTATCTACTTGGCTGACAACCGCCGCTGGACATATTTGTCGGATTAAAACTCTCTTAATCTACTCACTTGGTCAATTGTCTGCATCTAATTGCCTGATCAAGAATGTCTAAATCTACTCATCCTGACAACAGCACACGGGCATACTTGTTCGACCAGGGAAGGCTGAATCTACTTGTCGAAATGATATATCTGCATCTCACTCACCCTTACGCTTAGACTATAATTCTAATCATTCCTTCCATTTTTATTTCATTTGGTCTAATTAGTTAATAAAGTCACATTATCTTTATTTTTAATTCAGCTCTTACGACAAGCAGGGGTTATTGTGGGAGTATTCTGTCCACCGTCCACACAGGAGTTAAGTTGACCTAGGTTGTTATTACTATTATTATTCAAAATAAATCAGGCAACTTCCTATCTTCTATGAATTTAATATACAGAGGCTTCTAGACGAGTTGATTTTAAAATAAACACACTAACAGCGTAACCAATTTATTTATGCTTCCGGTATCCGATGCGACATATAAACTTTGCATTTCCAAATCGCTGCTTATATATTTATATTACGAAATAACAATTCCGTGAAAACAGCATCAAATATTTTCAGAACCCCGTTGAAGGTGTCAGTGGAGTCCCCTTAAAATAATTTCACGACTTGTCACTCAGTCGAGAATCGCTGTCAATAAATTCCGCGGATTTCCGTAGCCGTTCAACAAGGAAACGAAATGCTTAATTATCGCGGCGGGCAACGGCAGAAAATCCGTAGATCGATATCGACGGTGAGTTTTCTAATTTTGTCGCATTACGCGGAGAGAAAAGAACGAATGACAGAGGCAGACGTCAATCACAAACCGGGAACGACAGACGTTCTTTGACGGACGTCCTGTGGCTCACTTTCCCGATCGGAAACGCGAGTTTCAATTTCACCGAGCCTCCGCGCGTATCATCTACCGTGCGTTCGACCATTCTGCAAATCTATTCGCATTTCATCGAGTATCGTAAATACCAGGAAAATTTACGAACGTGCCCGTCAGATCTACGACAAAGGGTGCGTCGAGAAAAATCGACGTTCCGTTGCATCCATGAGAAAACCAATAGACAAAGCGACAGTAATGGTATTTGATGTCTGAGAGAAGGAAGCAACGACGAGGACTCGATTTCTGTTCGATTACAGGAAAATATGAAATATGAATAATCTTAATCCATCGAACGGACATTTATTTGATATTTTTACAGCCGTTGAAGCTGTGCTCTTTTTATTCTACCCTCTGTAACGCCATCTGAATTGGAAGTTATATACTTATATATCTTTATTTTTTAAGTTTTATTTCCTTTATTTATCGTTACGTATAATTATATTCTAAGACTTTACTGTCACCAAGGAGTCCGTTCGTTTATTATTATATTTATCTATGTCTATACAGGGTGTTTCCGACCTGGTGGTATAACCGGAGTAGGGGCGAATCTATTTGAAAAAAGAAGTCGAAAATGTTGATTGACATTTTTTCGTACGAGGCTTCATTTTCGAATAAATTGACGTTGAAGATTCATTGACTACGCATATACTTACACACGATCTCACTATGCCTACTCTCTGTAGTTTCCAATAGCCATAGATGCGTTGCTGGCACACGGACCTAATCCGGGGACCATGTCGGTGTACTGTCGATTACTGTATGTAGCCATATCGACAGAATCACAAAGACTGATAGTCTGAATCGGAAACGATAACAAGCCGTGACATTGGTGACGTTCATGAATGCAAACACAAAAAAAAACTAATCTACGGCATAGTCAAGTATACGTGTACTTAACGAATCTTCCACATCGATTTATTAAAAAATGAAGCCTCGTACGAAAAAAATGTCACTCCACATTTTCGACTTATTTTTTCATGTAGATTCACCCCCTTACTAGTTGTACCACCAGATCGGAAACATCCTGTATACCGCGATAGAAATTTTATCATTTATCTTTATCATTTACCTGATGTATCATTTCCGTCATATTTAAGAAAATTCAAATTATTGAGGGTTAACAGAAAAAAAAATTTCTCTGTAGTTTTTCCTGATGAATTACTGTTATACTAGCAGTTTGTGATGTACATTTTGAACACTTCGCCTGTCCTTTATATAATATTCACATAAAACAAATGAATGAGTACACCTGTCACTGATAAACGATAAATATCCAAGTATTTGTGAAATTAAAACTGTAAAGAATATTACAGCATTTCCTTTCAGAATAATGACGGAATCGTTGGGAAACATATGAACGGCGGGAACGAAATTGTGCACAACGACACATGCAACGTGCATCGCAAAATTCTCCCGTGGTTTAATTTAGGAGTGTCGCATTAGCGAGCTCGCGTACGCAGTGCGTAATTTTGCGTTTCGCGCCGATGAAACGCGCGTATTAACTCGCTAATGCTTCCAGCAACCAACAACGGAAAAGAAAAAAAGAATAGTGAAAGATTAAAACGCCGTTCGATGCGCAAGAGAGTCATCAAAACAAAAGCGACGTTCGTTTCGAATAATAAAAATGCATATGCGGCAGTGTGAATGGAAAATCAAGCGGTTGAAATTTTGCCAATTTTTCGGCTGTTTCGCGTTTAATTTATTACAATTTTTCGAGGAAACGGTCTGGCTGATTGAAATGCGACACGCTCGAAAAATCCCGTTGAATGGCAGCATTTATACGGATTTTATCGTTGCCGAAGGGGTATCATTAAAACGGTGAATAATATTTTACCGTGGATTTTCGACCGTTCCGAAACGAAACGAAACGAAATGAAACTCACGTGCGTGCGTGGGTGCGTGCGTGCGTGCGTGCGGTCGGATCGCGTGACAGCACACGTCAAACGAACGAATTACGTGGCCCATGGACGGATATTTCCTGGATAAACCGTAACCCGTTACCGTTCCCTTTCACTGCTACCATTTTCAACTATCCGTGGCGTCCGACAAATAATGCTAATTCCGCTATAATGGAACCCACTGATTGCTAGACGAGTCGCGTTATCGACGTTCAGATATTCATGCCGATCTTGATTTGCTTCTACCTCATTCTTTGCTTTCTTTTCTTTTGTTCGCTGCTGTCGTTCGCTTTGCGTTGGTAACTCCACGCATATCTCGAGATCTCTCGTCTAATTGAAGCGTTGTTATGACACGAATACTCTGGGTATATTTTTTTAGAAAATAGCTTCTGGAAAATAGCGTTCTCTCTGGAAGTCAATCTTAGTATCAAGTTAGTAGAAAATTATTACGAGACTGTAACACAAGTAACAAAATTTGCAGAGGAATATTGAGAGGAAGTGTACATTTATGCACCATATAATGTAATCTATAACACTTTGTATGAGACGCTGCACTAGCTGAAAATGAAGAAGTTTCTAAATTTGTATACAAATTTAATATAACTATAAATTGTACCTTTTCTAATCAATAATATCAATAACTTCCATAATCTTTCTACTGCTACTATTAAACCTTATTAAATATATTCATTAATACTACACATGGCCTAATAAGTAATGATTGAATTTTCATGTCATCCAAATATGGGTGACGTGGCACTCAAAGTGTTAACATGCTGAGTGCTGCAGTAGAACATCCCGCAACTAGTCAGATAAACGAAAATAGCTTTTTATTAACACGTTGAACGCCACAGTGAAAACGGCCATACCCAATCAGACACTATATAATTTACTATTTTTTATATAAATCGTAAGAAAAAGAAAGGTCTGAGTACTGTCTTGTTGTCCCGTTCCTGAATTCTTGTTTAAATATGAAGTTTGCTCAGAATTTTGCGACAATCAATAATAATTTAATTTAATTAAATTTATGGTGTCGGTCACCGGTGACCGCCACGGCGTCCAACGTATTAACATATACCGTTGAATACATAAATATTTACATGACAATATATACTTCTGGTTCTATACGATCATTGTAACACAAATGTTACTCGAAATTTATTTGATGAAATTAAAATTGTGTAAAATTATGTAAAGCGTTAAACTGAATATAAAATACATAATCATCGTACTTCGAAAAGCTGGCTATTAATCCAAATAACTGAAAACTTCCAAAATACGTAATTACCAACCAAAAATCCCTACTCCATGTTACTGCACAGCGAACTGAATTCCTTCAAAACCACTCAACCCGACCTTATATCTGGAGGACACCGTTCCAATCAAAGCCGCAGAGCGATTTCGATTAATTTCATCTGTCCGAGATGAACGGTCTCGAGGTCCACACTGTGAAAAGGTATCCGGACGGTCAAATATTTATCAGCGATTTCGTTGACCCTGGAGAGGAATCACGTTCCCGCAGCCGGAAGGAAGGTCTCGGAATTGAAATTTAATCTGGACCGACCGAACGACCGCGCGACGAGGGGAAACAGACGGAGGAAGACACAGAGAGGCGAGAGAGTGCGAGAGTGAGAGATACGATGCGGAAGAACAGCTTCGTTTCTCATATCTCGACGAATTATCCGCGGCACGTATCAGCGGAAGAAGACGCCGTGAAAAAGCTCGCGACGCGTCCGTCCTGTGTGTCACCGTTATTACTCGAGCGAGGTACGTGCGAGAACACGCGCGAACGCCAAGGGAAACGGGGTAAAAAGTGAGAATTCTCGCAAGGGTGGGACGGGTGCGCGGTCGATGGAACAGAAACAGAGACGGGGGAGGGAGGGACAGTGCATAATGTAAATGAAAGCAAGCCCGATGGAGATCTCGCGGCACCTGAATATTTTCCATCCGCATCGCGGAGCACGGATATTCAAGAGGCATCCCGGGAGAGAGGAGAGAGACGACGCGGCTCTCCTTATAAAACCGAACTTCGACAGTTCCGCTTCTTCTCTCCGCCATTCTCCCTTTTCCCGCTCGCAGACTTCGGGAAAGTGGTACGTGGGCGAAATTTCGACGTGACGAGCATACAGTGTTCTAGCCTACACCCTCCGCCCCCTTCCTCACCCTGTAACGTCTTGCTACCTCATCTTTCCGGAGCACACCCCGCTCCGACGTGGCTTCGAAAAGGAACGAGCTTCCCGGAGCGCTCATTGCGATGTGAAGATTGCAGATGAGGTATGGATTAGAATCTGTGCACCGAGACCAGGGTTCGTGCGTCTTGGATAATCGTTCGTACCTGATTCCGTTTTATTTCAAGAATTGTAAGTGTTTTATTCGGTGTGATATCGTAATTTTAGAGTAAGTGAAGATGTAAGAGGACTGCGGTGGCTCATAGAAAGGCGTGACCTGGGTATGACCAGGACATCTGTATCTACTTGTTTAATCAAAACTTCTGGATTTACATACATGTGTAGCAGCAGGTGTTTGAATCTACTTGTCTGACAAATACAAATTGGGTACGACTGGATAATTAACACTAAACCTACCGACAATTTATATATACCTATTTGTACTGAACCGGTCAAATGACCGGGTCTTTAAATAAAAGTTGTATTTTCTACAACTGAATGCAGGTAATAGTCAATGTAGTGCGGCCAAAAATTGATTGTACGTATATTATAAGAAAAATCGTGAAGTCAAGTGACGAAAGCGATAACACTGAATGCAGAAATTTGTATCAGAAGTTAAAAAACTGTCATTTAACCGGCTGTGGTAGCTTTAGTATTAAAATGTTGAGTTTTGCTTGTCTCATCAAAATGTCTGAAGCTACTCGTCTAACGACGCGTGCATCAGGACTGGTCCTCATAGGTTTTTATGGAATTTGGCGGTTTGGTAAGTCTATGTCTATGATAAGCGTAAACGTAATTTTCGCTGTATGTATTCAGCCAGTTTTGACAAAAGCGCGTGTAAAATTTGGAAAAATCGTATAGTCTCTATATTCAGGTAGTGAAACGTTTCACACAGTTGTCGTTGCGCAGTGGCAACTGTACGAGATGTCTAATTTTTTATCCCGGGTTCAAATCCCGTCACGATTATTTTTTTTCTAAAGGAAAATTGCATCCTATGTTACAATTATGGAAACGTAAATTATTCTATGCAATTCTTCTTGAACTATTTATTTACTTATTATTAATAAAGCAGTTTCATTGTGAAAGTAAAAATATGTAGGTACAGTTTGAAGTATACGTTTAATACAGTTTTATTTAATCAAATAATGATAGAAAGGTTTCTTATAATGTAAATGACATCAATTTCCCCGCAGATGTACATACTTATTTTTCTTGAACTACTTCTTTACGTGTTATTAATAAAACAGTTTCATGGTGAAAGTAAAAATATGTGCATATAATTTGACGTATACGTGTAAGCAATACAGTTTTTTTTAATCAACTAATGATAGAGGGTTTTTTTATAATGTAAATGACATCAGTTTCCCCGCAGATGTACATAATTGTAATTGTTTATGCATGCAGCCTTCATTTGCGAGATGTTCGTGGTGTAATATAAATTTACGTTTTAATTGCTTTTATGATAAGTTTCATCCAACTGTATGTGCAGGTACAGAGTAAAACTGTATTGCTTGCCCATATACTTCAAACTACACGTACATATTTTTACTTTCACCATGAAACTGTTGGATTACTAATAAGTAAATTAATATTTCAAGAAAAATTGCATAGAATAATCTACATTTCCATAATTGTAACATAGGATGCAACGTTCCACTACCCAAATATGCCGGACTATACGACTTTTCCAAATATTATACGTACTTTTTCCAAACTAGCTGGCTATGTACGGCTAAAATTACGGTTACGCTTATTGTAGATTTAGACCTAGCAGCCCGCCAACTTTCATCAGAATCGATGAGGACCAGTCCTGAAGCACCCCTTGTAAAACGTCTGAGCCTACGTGTCTGTCTAAAGACGTCTGGATCTACTTGTCTGACCAACGATTTATGTATCTACTTGTTTGATCAATGTTGTCTGAATCTGCATGTTTGGTCAGTGAGGTATGTACATGTTCGCCCAACCAATGACGTATGGATACACTTCAGTGGTAATTTGTGGTTGGACTCACTCGTTTGACCAATGACGAGTGTATCTACTTAATTACCCAATGGTCGTTGGCTCCACTTGTTCGTTCTAATGTCCGAATCTACTTGTCTTACTAATCCTACAGGGATTCACTTGCCCAACTAGTCATATATGGTTCTACCTGTCCGGTCAACGATGCCTGGATCTGCTTGTCTGAGCAACAATTTCTGGAGCTACTCGTCTGGTAGCGATCATCTACATCTCCTCATCCAGCCAGCAACGTCGGGGTCTATTTATCTGATCAGGATGCTGTGTTTCTACTTGTTTAGCCCAAACATCTGTATCTGCTGTGTCTCAGTTTGATGTCTCTGACTACTACAGTACCGTATTAAGAATGTGGGACGTCTGACTCAAGTATTAAGGTTTCCCAACGTTTGATAAACATCTGTATTCACTGAATCCGCTGTAGTACGTTGTAACGAGAATATGATGTTTGACCAACGTATAGACATCTTGTGCGCGATGCAGCATCTGCAACTGATGCGTCTATCTACATATTCTATAGTACAAACTATAAACGTACTCTGCATATTTTCGAGTTCTGTTGTTACTGGATGCAGTCAGAACTGTATTCGATAATTTATAATCTCAAATTCAGTAATATTCTCAGGTACGAAAATTACTTGAGCATCAACTGTGTTCTTGACCCTAGTGCGTTCTCCCGTTCGGCTATACATTCAAAGTATTTGAATAAAAATTGCCCCAAACGTATGGAACTGATATTTCCAACTTCATAATATAATGAGGGAACTAAGGAAACCTAGAAATAGCCAGTCGCATATTTTATAATGCCATGAACGCGAAATGTTTGTAAATAAATGCAGAAGCGATAGGTCAAAGAAGACCCGAAGGCAAATTATTTAATAATGGACACTGTGCAATCCAGAAACAATCCACCGATCGATAATGTATCGACGAACAAGCATTCAACTCGATGAGTGTACTTTACAAATTCTTCGAGGTTTATCCAGGACGTGTATCTGGTTCACGAACGGACCTTACGCGTTCCAAAGTGTTATCGCAAGCTCCCGACTCGCATTCGTTTGCTCTGCAGTTTATGGACAGATTATGCAATCAATTTCGCGATACACATCCTACGGAGAGTTCGGATCGAGCCGGCTTGGAACCGGAAGTCAGACGCAACGCAAACAAAACCGGGCGAATGCGACTACCGAGAGCAAACTCGAGCTATACCTCCGACACCATCGATTACCCCTGGAGGCCCACTTAACCGAATCTTTTCGAGCAAACATCGCGGACGTTGACAGGATTATTAGGCGCTCGTTTCGCCGTGAATTATAAAGCAGCTGCGCGGGCAAAGGATAGAAAATATAGGAGATCGGAGCGGAATCAGACGCGTTCTAATTAAAACCGATGGAACGAGCCGCCATAAGTAAACCAGCGCCTACTTCCACATGCAAATGAACGTCACTCCGTGACGAGACTGCGGTAGGAACGCCGTGGAGAACCGTGTCTCTGCGAACGACGAATGTTCCGGCGTCTGCATACGCAGGTGCAACGAGGAAACAGTCTGCTACCGAAACGTGACAAATTTCCCGGGTCATTCCGTGTCAAGTTACGGGAGAACGTTTTCAATTCGCTTCAACGTCGTCCGAGTAGCTCTCACCGTCACGATACGACCAGACAAATTGGAAAAGAGCCCCTGCTTATTCCTTCAGACGTCTCTAAAACGGACGTGTCACGAGAGAGACAAAAAAAAATGTACAGGATGTTTTAAAAGTGGTAGCATAAAATTTTAGGTCTCCTGTACTCATCAGTATTGTTGGACAATTTTACATGGAGTCTTTAACACTTCGACTGCCATGTCACCTATATATGGGTGACACTTCAATTCAGTTGTTATTTATCTGACTACAAATAGTATTAGTAAATGATCTAGAAAGAGCTAACACACCAAAGAAAAAGAATAAAGAATTCTTAACATTATTGATTAAAGCTGGTATATTTTGTGACTACTCTCATGTTCTATCAAAATTTAGAAAAGTGTGTCGTTTTCAACCTATATAGTGTGAGCAGTCAACGTGTTAAGGCGGCAAGAGGTTTTCTGTTCGGTCATCCTTTTCACTCTATAGGGTGTTGAGAAATTATTTAGCACATATTTACAAAATTCATTGCGATACCAAGATCCAGGATCAAATTTTGTTTAACTTTGTCTGTTCTACATTAAATATGGTTAAACTCTTTATCTTCTTAATGCGTAGAATATGCAGGGTTAAAAAGAATTTTAACCTCTACCCTCGGAGTCTCATTTCTGCGGCAGGTTTTTTCATAAATGTCAGAGAATCATCCCTGTAAGCCACGACAATTTTTCAGCACCCTGTGCGTGATGTATTCCCCTAAATATGCCCGTCAAATAATTCTAAAAAATATGAAGAACACGAAAGTATTCTTCACCCGATTTTTCATTTACTCTTTCACATTTCATTGCAGAAGTTCCGTCTAGCATCAGGAACACAGGAACCGATTAACTCGTACTATTTCCAGCGGCTTGAAACACCGTATAGAGGCTTAACGAACGCAAAGGCGAACATTTTTGAGGAATCAGCGGCCTACACGGTTTTACTGACAACTCAGCCGAAAGCTCCGCTCTCGGTTCGAGCGATTCTGTCGCGGAGCGAAAGGAGTTTCGTGGTGGGCAAAAAAACGAAGACAGAGAGACAGAGGAGGTAGACGGAAATGTCCTGTCCGCCGGTGAACGCAGTCCGTGGAGATTTTGCAGCGGTCATCGTTTTACTCATCGTTTTCCACCGTCGAATGCCCCGAATGGGAACCGAGATTGCCGAAGTGGTCGACAGGCAGGCTTCTGAATCGAAGATTAATTGCGCGATTCACTGGTTCTCTGCAATGGCCCGGGATCCTCGTGGCTTAAGCAGACACGATGAAACACTTTCCCGGCGGCGGCTGCAACTGTTGCGACTCCGGAATTTCTCAAGCCAAATAGCTATCATTTCGGTTGGCACGGTTATGTTAATTATACGACCGGCCCGGATCCCCTGATTGCGCATTTACGCGGTGTTTCGTCTCGCCACGGAACCGGCTAACCGCGGTACAACTCAAAGACAAAGTATTTGAAAAGACAGACAGATCTCTGTGGAACGACAGAGCTCAGAGATTCTGAATACAGCGGGGGCAACACGAGGGATTAGCTTCTGTCAGGTTATACAGGGTGCCCCGGCTTATCTGTAACAAGCCCATCTGTCCTAACTTATTGAAAGGATTTTTCCCTTGAAAATTAGTAAATTCGTAAATGCAATATCTCGGAAACCACTAAAAATCGGGTGTATACATTGAAGGTCAGTGAATTCGTATTAAAATGCATTGTTAAATGATATCAACAAAAATACATAGTTCCATTGAAAAAAACGTACTTGACCTTGATATCTCTTAAAATAATAACGTAAAAATAAATTTGCCTTCACTAAAAGATGTGCCTCTTCATACCATGCAGCTTCCATATAAATCATTTTCTCTATCTTCAATAAGTTAGGAAATATAAGCTTGTAGCAGATAAGCTGGGACACTCTGTATGTAATCTACGATAAATAAAGACGAATGCATTATTGGATTTCATTCAATTCACATTTGACTCTGTCTATCGAGAAATGTAGGAAATATATTTAACGAATTTTTCAATGAAAACTAAATTATAATAGCAATGATCTAAATACGACAGTTTTGTCAATGCGATGCAATTTTAGTAAAGAAGCGTGATACATTTGCCAACTGTATTAAGTATATAAAAATGTATTTGATAGTACAGTTGAGTAATATAATCAACACATATTTACTTCGAATCTGGTTACACCTGCCAAATTACTGTCATTGAGATAGTTTATCAATTTTTCCATAACAAACTTCTACGATATCGATCCTCTCGTCTACATTACAATTTCAACGTGGCTCTGACACATGAATTTGTGCTCGGGACGGTACAATTGAGGGTTTCATAACAAGAACAACCCTTGTCAAAGTTTGCGATGACAACACAGCTTCACAACTTCACGACTTAATTGGATATAGTTCTTCTGCGATATAATTACAGATACCTCCCGCAGCGATTCTGCAACGTAACGAATGTTTTGTCAGAAAAAAAGATTCAAATCTATGAAACAAAAATAAAAGATGCTAGAATATTGTTTTGCTTTCCTGCAAAACGACGAAATTGGCAATGGTCGGTTTCGTTACGAACCCTTCGATTGTTCGATAACGGTACTTCTGAAAGACCCGCATCCTTTCGAGATCGCTGCTCTACAATTATAGAACGAACTCCGGCATCGCGTCTCGATGACAAAGTACACCGATGACTAGCCGTCAGCATCTCGATGCCTCGATTTTATGGCACAATGAAGAAAGGCGTAACGTTCCTCGTGAACGTTGCTCGCGCATTTTCTGTCGAGCAATATCGAGTCGGCGAGGTGGTAAACGTCGACGTTATACGTCGCAAGGAAGCCCACGGTAAGGGAAAAAAAGCCGTCGAGAGAACGAAGGGACAAAGGGGGGGACAGGGGATGGCGAGATGTGCTGCAAATGCGCCACGGGATTGGCTTCTCTATGCATAGCATTTTAAAGTAACTTCTTAATGCCATAAGCAGCGGCACGTAGCTAACAGGTGTTGCGTTTTCTTTTCCACGAACTTTCACACTTACCGTGGAAATTTATCGAGCCGCCACCGTCGACGGAAATAATTCATGTCAGCCCGCCCTACGAGCCGAAAAGTCTCGTATATTTCCCCGGATCGCCTCACTGTCCGCCATTAACCCCTCGCTTTTTGAAAACGTGTGCTACTCCTGATTCGAAGTACCATTCGTGTGTTATGAATAGTAAATTTGAATATTAGACAATTTTATATCATACGTAGGTCTATTGATTTTGAAAAGATTGTCAAAAAAATTGTACGTGCTGTACTGGGAGTGTTTAAATACTATACTCTAGCACGTGCTATTAAAAAATTCGTAAGGCTAAGGGTTAAAGATGACGATCAGAAATTTTATGGGATCATTGAAATAAATTATGAGTCTCAGGTGTTTCAGAGTTGCTAGATCCTACCCACTCAGATCTTCGAACGAAACCTTATCAACCTCCAATGAGCTATTGTCAGCGCTTCAGTTTTATTTCAATGGCAAAGATAATTCGTTGCACACGAGTAAGTGGAGAATATAGAATAATGTTTACTCATACGAGGCGTCGTTTCTAGAAAATCAATTTTAAAGATCCGTCGGCAAGACCTCTAGTTTTAGTGGAATTAATAAAAGTGAAGTTTGTCAGGGCAATCAGGGTATTTAATTCAAAACCCTGTTTATTGCTCGCGTAATCTTGCCGCTTTCATGGCAGTTTGAAGAGGCCACGCTTTGTCCAGAATCGCGTGCTCGACCCCATTAACGATGACTCATTCCCCGCAGATAGATTGAGTTATTTTACGTCACCGTAGAGGAAAATATATTTGCTCGTAAAAGTGGAACGGCTCGAATCACGGTTTATTATATCGCGCGTTATCGCTGCTATCTCGCTTGTATATTAACTACCGATCCTATATTATCATAGTTCTCGGTGAAACGACCAATCTGCGCCTCTATAACCGATAACTTTTAATTTACCCTCGAAAACGATCTGTCACGGCGGTTCATCGCGGAGCAGGTTCATCGAATGCCATCGGCTCGCCTTTCTTTCCTTTTTCTTTTGATCGTCCGGTCGGTATCGCAGCAAAGACAAAGTTTGCCTTTAACGAGACACGATCGCGGTAGCGTGGCTGTCGATTCGAGAGCGAACCGTTCGAGATACAAAGAGAGGAGTCGCGAGCTCCCTGCAACGAGTGTAAACATTGGGACCAATTTAAACTCAGATCACTGTAATCAAGGGATCGAGTCGAGTACTTTGGGGTCGGTGCACCGGAAAGGGAATACGAAAGTTTCAGAGCCTGGAAAACGAAACTCGATGAAACTATCGAGAGATCGCGAGATCTTGTACGACGCGATATGACGTCGTCGGCCCACCGACGTCCTTAACCCCCTCGACTTACGATTTTTCGAATCATTCCGGGCGATAAAAGTTTCATATCGAAGTCCTCGAGTGAATAAATGAAGAGCTTCCATCAGCACACGCGATTCGCTTTTAACGCTCTATAACCGGAATTTTTTTGCGTATGACGGAAATGATACATCAGGTATGTGATAAAGATAACTGATGAAGTTTGTATCTCGGGATATAAACATAATAATAAACGACCAGACTCCTTGGTGGCTCTATAGTCATGGAATATAATCATACACAGTAATAAATAAACGAAATAAAGTTTTAAAATATTTAGATATATACGTATTGTGATATATGTATACGTATGTACTTAAAGACAATATTGGCAATAGCAGGGAAAGTAACAGTCAACTCGTCCTCGATCGTCTTTCGTGTTCGCCTAATCGCCTGTTAGTCGCGTCTACTTTCCTTTACGTCCACTTTTTCGCTTCTTCTTCTATTCTGTCGTCTATTCGTCTACCGTCTATTCGTCTATGCGTCCACTTCTACCGTCTAAGTTCGACTGTTCTCCAGCGTCCTTTGTTTTTTGTCGTCCAGCGTCTAACGTCTTTTTTCGTCTTTTTGATTTGTCGATCGTCTCAGTCACTAAGTGGCATGACCTCTCACGCACCAATCAAGCATCAATTAACAAATCATTCGCACTCATGCGCTCATTCATTCTCTCTCTCACATACATTCACACTCATTCATCTCGACATTTTCATCATTCCACAGTATGTAGGTAACTTCCAAGTCATACGGCGTTTTGTAGAGAGGCGCTTTGACGACTGCTAATATTTTGTGAAGACTGATTTTTTTGGACGTTTTTGCAAGAATTCTTTAGTAACTAAGCATTTTATATTATTGCCATTGTAATGAATGTTCTCTACTTTCCACTTTGTGGGTACTTGAAATATTGATCATATATTGTAAAATATTGGGTGAGTCCTATGTGAATAACTTCCGATTTGTCTTCCTAAATTTATCGATGATCCATTAAAGGGCGATTGTTGGCGTTTCTGCAGCATGAACACGTTTCAGGAATGCTTACCCTCCAGTACGAAGACAAATCGATAGCCTACATACACTGAGTTTTTACGAACACAAAAACTGTTACCTGTCGGAAGTTATTTACGACTCAATACAATATTTATTTGTTTTTCATGGGTGATATTCGAATGAATAAAATTACGTATACCTGATAGTGGTCTTCAAAGTGCTAACGATCTTCTGAGAGCCATAGGTGATGCAGTGCAAAGGTTTAAAGAATAGGAGATTAAAACGTACGCAGGTGAGACTCGTGTTCGTAAAATACGGATTATATTTTGTGACGAGTGTGGCTCGTCATTGTAATACAAGAGGCTAATAAGTGGGCTGGGACTTTTTCCGTCCGGCTATATTTAATCAGCGTAAAGTGTGTCCTGATTTAATTATCATTTTAATTAGACCACGGTGCTGGTTGGCTTCGGTGACCTGCGCGTGAACGATAGGAGGATATCGGGGAACTGGGGACCTCTTTTATACAGCAAAACGATATTTGAAACCTTTATTTTGACAGGCAATTCCAGGGATATTTTCAAACAGCGTAAGACAATTTTGCTATTCTGAGACATTTAAAAATTTCAGCAGATCATGTTTTCTTTTAAAATTATCAGCGGTCAAAAGTTAACTAAAATTTCTTGGTGTATTCTCTTTTTAAAGCAAATGTGACGCAATTGCATGCGGAACCTTAAAAATTAATGATTTACCGTCACAAATATCACGGCAGAGTGCATCTCCATGAAATTCCTGCAACTGGCTGAATATTAAAAAATATTCATCCGCAACCACTGCCTGTCATTCTACTTGTTCCTGTTTCTTATTTAAAATCGCACGAGGCGCGGCGAGCTCGCGTTTCGATATTAATATTCAGCACGAGCGAGGCGAAACGAGGTGAACATGATCGGTGGCTGGCGGTGGTAGCTCGGCACAAAAGCGCATAAGGTTGAAACATTTTTTATCGGCCTCTTTTTAATCAAAGGATGCCAATGCTTTTTTTCCCCGCTACGTCGTGCATTGTCGTTGATACGCGTTTGCACGCATCCTTTGAATTCCGCCGACAGAAACGACTATCGAACGGACGGTATTGCGGCGCACTGACGTCGATTCGATGCGATTCTCTTTTTCAACTCTTCGGGAGAATACAAAAAAACGGACGATTCGTCGGGAAACTGCAGCAACAAGGGCTTGGACGTATTTGTGTCTGTTACTAGGGAGAAAAGAGAGAAAAGCGCGCGTACTCGCCCGTGACGTGGTGAACGGTAAACGGTGATGTGGCATGTCGGGTGTTATGGACATTACCGATTATCAGGTCATCCTATAAGTTACGTCGTTTCCTATCATACAGAATATACGTTCAATAAAGACGAATGTATTGTTCCATTTTATTCAATAAAGATTTGACTCTGCCTATGGTGAAACGTAAGTGCACTGTAACACGTTGAGCGCCGCAGTAGAAAACCCCGTGACTAATCAGACACGCGAAAATACCTTTTTATTAACATGCATCGTTGAATATATCAATATTTATTTACTTGGTAATATACTTCTTATTTTGTACTATCATTGTAACATAGATGTAACTCAAAATTTCGTTGAGATAATCAGTTATTGGACAAAGTTAAAATTGCGACATGGGTCACCGGAGGTGCACGTGGCGCTCAACGTGTTAAGAATTCTTCAATGAAAATTAAATTGTAACAACAATAATCTATATATAATAATTTTGTGAGTTCGAAGCAATTTTAGTGGAGAAACATGGCAAATACATTTGAATAATATAATCAACACGTATGTACCTCAAATCAGGTTACACCTGGAAAATTATTGTTTGCTCAAATGGTTTATATGGTCCATGAACAAAACCGTCCGAATAGTTATTCTCGACACGCTGCTTATTCAAGCCTGACAGTACAAAAAATTCCTCTGCACTAAAAATGTCACTGCAGATAAGAGAGGCGTTCACCTTCTAATGGTACAGTCTATAAATGCATTGTACCTTCTCGAAATTGTATTGAAGTCCCATTGAAATTTTATTAAAGTTCTCTGAATTAGTTTCTATCGCAGTGCAAACGGAGGAACGAGATGTTTGCAGGTGAGATGGTTAGAAATCTATGAGGGTGCAGCGAGTCGAAGTTTGCGAAGGTCGCTGGCAGCTAGAGGCCGCGATAACGAACAATGAGACAGTTAACAAATATATTCGAAGAATAATAGGACTTCGCGAAGTATAAATTTTCAAAGTGCTCCGAGCCATGGAAGGGATCCATTAAGACGACCCATGAAGTGGCTCGCGAGGGAACATTTCCAAGACGTTTCCCCTCCTCATCTTCCTTAACGTCGATTATTTTATTTTTACTTTCCCCTTTTTGTCTTCTTCTGATATTTTTTTTTTGCACATGCGCAACGAGTGGAGAGAAGTTCGTAACGAGACTGGATACTTTTAAATTCGCTGGGGAATGCACTCCGCGAGAAACTCAACGGTTGTTAGGAGAAACACGAGACAAGAATCTTCGAAGCGGCAGCTAGCTTGTTAGAAATTCGTACTGTTATTTTATTCCGCGACATATTCACCGCTGCTTCGCGCATGCTCACCGCCACTATGAGAAACAGTCGACTTTTTGTGTTTCTTGTATCGATCTATATCTTTTTCTCGTTACGATTCTCTTTCATTATTTTCGTAAAATTTTAGGAGCTGCTCAGGTACATTATCAAAAGATTATGAACGCTTTGACTACTACAGTGTAGTAGTTTCTGAGTGAGCTGTTGTTGACGGGTAAACGATCAGTATGGTGGCTCATTCCTTTTGTGGTCTGGTAGTACTTAAGATTGTCGTCCACTCAGGTCATCAAGAAGTCAAACAATCTACAAAGTTCACATTTTATTTAATACATAATTTTCAACGGGTAAACAGCCCCCAACTCTCTCAACCTCAATCTCAATTACTTACACGAAGTGAACCCCTTGTTTTACGATTTTCTTAATGCCTATCAGCGCTGAAGTATACTGTTGAGGTGTTCCACACGCGCGATACGGATAGAATATTTGTCGACATATGCAATTTGCTTCAGATAATCCTTTGAAACTCAAGGATATTATAAAAGAAAATTTTAAGAATATATATTCGACTGAAACTCATATTTATAATACATAAACCATGATCTGCATCACAAGTGTGCCTGGTTATAAGGCAAACTTAACCCTTTGCATTCAACTGTCCCCTCTGAAGGGACATCGTAAATGTAGCAAATAACTCGGATGCCCCTTTTAAGGGGACAAGAAAAGACTGCATGTAATTATTGAGAAAAACTTACGCAAACGAAAAATTTGTTCGAATGTTTGCAAAAGAATTGTCACGCTTCTGAGTACTTGGAACCATGCAGGAATGAAATCTTCCTCAAGGATTACGTGGTGGACATGTTATATCTATTAAAAAACCTGAAATGGTACTAAATTACACTACAAATATGGGCGATGTGGATCGCGCTGATCAGTATGCTTCGCCCTAGTGTTTTTTACGAAAGTCTCTAAAATGGTGGAAGAACTTATTTTTTTGCGGATTGGAAGTATGTGTCATTAACTTCTATATACTACACTGAATATCAAAACAAAAAAAAAGTGAAAAACCTATTTCCCATTTAAAATTTATAAAGCTTTTGGTCGATCAATTGAGAGGTGCTTTCCAACAACTGGGAGGACCTCCTTATACATCTTATTCAGACAATACGCCGAACGATAAATTACACATTATTCGTGCGGAAGGAAACAAACGAGACTGTATTGTGTGTCCGAATAGAAATACTCTAGGTGAAAGACGACAAACAAATTATTACTGCGATACTTGTTCCAACAAACCTGCAATGCATATTGGTAATTGTTTTGAACGTTATCACACCTTAGAAATAAATAAGCTATAACATCTTACTTTTATTTGATAAAATATGTAGCAATAAAGTTTTATTTCAAACATCATTTAAATAGAGTAATTATTTCCAATGCTATACCATTTTATTTGAAATCATATGTTACTCATTATTTTCAGAATAAATATATTCGAGTTGCTGATGGGTAACTTGAGAAATCTCTCCGAGTGCAAAGGGTTAATTCAGCGTGTTTGGTGCACGCAGAAATTTCGGTGATTTATTTCCAAGAGTACGTGTTCGCAGCACAAGGTGTCCATGCAAAACACGGAAGCCGATGTTTTGCTCTCGGCCAAGCTGACTGGCGAGTCTTATAAATACGTCAACGATAAATCTCGCTATTTGCTGGCGTTACTTCCGGCCGAGAGAGGCGAATCGATACGTCAGGGGGTGCGTCCTGTTCTCCTCAGCTGGAAACCTCCCCGTCGCATTCCGCGGTACCATAAATAACCATTATACACATGCCGGCATTACGTTTCCGTACACGTGCGCGATCCTCGATCCCGTCAACCTTCTCTGGTAAGAGGAAGGTAATCCAACGGGTAGACGTTTAACGCGTGGCGTAGAATTTCCTATTGTCCCAACCGACGTTCCTGAACGATTTATATTATTATATTTTCTCTTGGCGAGCCGACGAGACCGAGCACGTGCCACCGTTACGTGATAAACTGCCAACGAAACGCCTTCTACATCGCCTTCGAGCTTTTTACCAGCTTCGACGATTCCTTTCTCAGAGCTACTTCAGCTTCATTTTGCTACCACCGGCGTCGGGTGGCCCGATGCTTGTGTAATCTTCTGAACGAGATGTCTTGCTGCAGGAGCGAGTGTAAGAAACTGAATAGAGGATGAATCGTAGAATGGTGTCACTATTTTTTAGAGTGTTAGCGGAGTGACCAGAGTTTTGTTACAGTGAGTAACATGGTACAGAGCGTACTGCTTGTTTTTCACATAGAGATGGTGTAATTGAATAATTTTTATTTGTCTACCTTTAAAAGAGAGAAGCCTGTTATTTAATTATCGATGATTCGACAAAAAATTACAGATGAAAAGTCATGAATTTTGTAATTGAAGAATTTCTATAAACAGTGTTATTAACCTATGCCAGTATCATCCAACGTAATAACAGCGAATATATAAAATATCAATTAAAAAAATTGTCTTGATATATTCGAGTTACCTGAATGAAGAAAGTAATATACACATGTATGACCATTAGGTAATATATTTCCGTTAAGAATATTTCTGTCTTTAAATAATTAAAGCAGATGATACAGGACACCCCGCGGAAGTAACAAGACACGACAACAGTTTGTCTGGAGCATCGAGGAATCAACGAAATCCCGTGGAATCAATTCGAGGAATCGATCCAGCGATCCAGCCGCAACAGTCTCGATCCTCGTCTCGTTTGTCTCACCGTGGCCCTTAGCATTGAGGCAGCGGAATGAATTGCCGGGTCAGTTAGCGGAACGGTCTCGATCGGGACGCAAGCCCGTGAATAGATAACAACCGAAGGATGGTATAAAGCGGATCGAGAAGGCGGAGGGTAAAAAGAACAAACGGAAGGAAGAGTTGAAAAAAAAGGAGGATGAAGAAGGAGAACGAAGAAAAGAAGCGGAGATCGGATAGTAAAGCGTATAGAAAAGTTAGTGGAGGTTCGAGGATCGCGGGTACCAATACCGCTACAGGATGGCCAACCTTTCACCCCCTCCAGCCCCACCAGAAAAGCCACTCTCCGCTTTGGAATCGTTAGCGCGTTCTCTGATAGCGGCGGAGGGTGGAATAAAAGTTGTCTGGAAGGGAAAACCAGCTTTCCTACGAGTATCTGGAGGGAGTATTTTTTACAGTGCTATCTAGTGCACTCGCGGGCTGTTTGCAGCGAGTTCTTTCCACGGTCTGAGCAAACCTCGTGAATGGCTGGAAAAAGCCCGGAAGAACAAGCACCGCCGGCTCGGTGATTAACTTACCGCTCGCGCGAGAACCTGTTAAATGTGGTTAGATATGGTATCAAGCCCTGCCCTCCCTTAACTTTCGCCCCGGCTATCTCAAAGTATCCCCCTACCGATACCCAACTTCATCCCTTTTACTGCGCTATTAACGTAACCGTTTCCACGCCACTTTTTTTCTGTTACTTCGATATCCGGGTCGTACAAGGAATCTTGCGTTCGGTGTAAATGATACCTAATTTTATTCGTATCAGGAAGTTTTTTATTCATTACCGTCTTAATGTGTCGCTGAAATTATTGCAGGGGCTTTGAGAATAAATCTTCAAGATTTTCTCCTCCTTTGTGCATTGAATTGCCATTTTAGTAGAATTGCCATTGCGGTATACTTTATCCGTCTTTCTGTTTCACTCGTATATTAATTTTTAATTAGAACGAAAGAAAGTGTGCGTCACTTGAAAAAATGACATTGAATGGACTAATCTGAACGTTTCTGTTCTCTTAAAGTAATTAATTGCAATTTCTTTTCAACACGTTCGTCGATCAACTTCATGAAGATCGATCAACCCTGTCAGTGAAATCCTGTGTAATGTATACCAGTGAATTCTGCTCCTAACAAAATATTTTCCATCGACATGAAAACATGCAGTAATGCAGCCGTTCAATGTTATTTATTCAAACAACGATCAGAAGACCTATTTTTGTGGCAAATCGCCCGCGCCACTGCAAACAATTTTGACGCCTCCAGCTGGAACGATAATTTCGCGACACGTTTAAGGATTCGGATTAGGTTAGGCATCGGGTTCGCGTTGAAAGTCTCTGAAATATTAATCGTATCGTAGCGCGGGTGGAGTCGGTTCGTCTATGTCGTCGTTTCACTTAATTATCGATGTGTTTCTCTGTATAATTACGCGAATCGTGTGTCAATTCCCACGCGACGCGTCTCCGTGTATTCAGCCCTGTATTCAGCTGTTCGTATAGAATACATGTGTACACGTCATTATGCAAGTATACAGGCGTACGTCAGCCGGACAGGCCACGATCGAGCTTTCGCCTCGTTATACCAATATGTTGGAAAATGTTGCTCGCCCCCAGGGTAGACGGGTGAACTGTAAATCGAGAATTACTCCTGCCCTACACACCCTTCTGCTTTCCACATTATTTTTTTAATAGCTTTTATCGCATGAATTGTTTACAGAATAAATACTGCAGTATTTATTTGATACAGACCCAATGCAGTGGGATGTGTATCACTGTGCGGCAACCAGATCAGTATAAATCACAGGGTAATTGATTCGTGACACTACTTTTACTCTTAACTACTCTGAATTTGAACTTTAACTCTGCCATTGAACACTGACTCTGAACTGTGACTGTGAACTGTATAGTGTGACTCTGAACTGTGACTCTGAACTCTAACTCTGAACTCTGATAATGAATCCCATTCCATTCGCTCTTATATTATCTTCTTAAATCAATCTGAACATTTACTGAAGCAAATAAACTACTTCCGTTCAGAATACATTTATCCTTTGAAGAGAAATCAACTTTTGACGCATCAGATTGTAGTTTCCGTAAATGGTAAAACTCGGAACAGTAATTCGCGGGGGGGTAATAATGATTCCTATCTTACTGCACACAATTCTCCAAACTGCATAAATATCAATAAAATATCTCTAGCCCCCCAACAAAAATAGTATAAATCCCAAGTTGACAAATTCGTTAGAGAGTCAAATAGCTTCGTCCGGTCGTAATTCCGCCAGTAACTTGAAACAGTAATTTATAGGGGGTTGACAGGTACATTCTCGAGATTATAAATCTTCGTGGCGAGTTTCACTCCGGTTTAATTATGAATTCATTGACTCGAGGTTATGCAAAACGGGCCGCGAAATGATTTCGTGCTCCTTCTCGCGGAGAAATATGATCCTCTTTGTCAGCGTCGCCTCTTCAAAAAGAACCTTCTGCTCTTTTCGGCTGGCTTTAAAGGGAGAACGCTCGCCGGAGGGTGACAGAGCGAGCGAGCGAGTGAGTGAGTGAGTGAGCGAGAGAGCGAGAGAGCGAGAGAGAGAGAGAGAGAGAGAGAGAGAGAGAGAGAGAGAGAGAGAGAGAGAGAGAGAGAGAGAGAAGAGTGTGAGACAGATAGAGGGAGATACAGGGGGAGTTATGATTTATCGTGAGGGCGGAGAGGGTAGGTTTTGCAGTTGGTACGCGAGGGGACATCCACATTTCGCCGCGGGTCAAACAGAGAGACGCATGGAATGCGCCAGGTGAGCCATGGTTCACATGGGAAATGAATGTTCTGTCGCGAATGGAACATGCCCCGAACACACGCCTCGTACAAGAGATTCGCTCCATTGACCGGAAGCGACCCCCGTGCAATCGTCTGCGGACCTCGCGTCAGAATTTGTTGCGTGCGAACGCGGAATTACGACCTACCCCTTTTTTTATCCTCCGTGAAACTCCCGGAGCTCATAGCTTATCGCAATTAGCGCGGATTTAAGTAGCCATCTTTTTCACGTTCGATCCTCTAACGCCCCCGAATGGCCCGTTACGCTGTTGAACAATTCCCAGTTTCAACGGTGGACCGCTGAGCTTCGAATAACGGCTGGTGAAAATGTCCTATGTAGCGGAGGATTTAGAGAAATTATTGCCAAGTAGGGTACACGGTGTATCGTACGGGTGTTAGAAAATAATAATCATCAAAATAATTTGCAAATGTATTTTATATGAGGGGGTCTAAAAAATTGTAATAAATTTGGGTTTACAGGGTGCTTCTTTTTAAGATACTGTCAGGATGCATATACAACACGTTTCAACCACTTGCCTTGCGATTTTTCAACAGCTATCATCACTGACGTTTATTATTCTAGTGCTCTAACAGTAACAGCAAAATATAGGAGTACGTACAAAAGTGTTGTAATACAACACTTTACAGTCTCTCTTCTGTAAAAAGAACTTTTTAAATCTTTATGTAATAAAAGTTAGAAAGAACACATGAACACCTGTGTGACTAAAAGTAAGTGTATCTTGAAAACAAGTGCAGTAGGACCTCGATTATCGAAACTACAATTAACAATTGGATGATTCTCCTTGTGACTATGTTTCGCATAAAAATAATTTATGTTAGAATGTAAAATCCACAGTGCTATCAAATTAAATACACGGTGCTACTGGTGGTAATTTTAGCTTGTAATTGACATAGGATGACCAATTTTCGAATGGCCCATTTTTAGATAGTCGACGCTGTAGTTCATTGGCCATATCGCTCATTTTCTGCAAGAATGACACAATTAAAAATTTGTCATTTCTAAGTTATTGGTTCAGAAATAACTGTTTTTGTTTGTAATTTCTACTGGGTGAACGATATAAATGATGTTATAAACCTCATCACGAGAGGAATGTTGTCAAAGGCAGTTGTCTTTTTATGTTCTTATGTTCTTATGTTCTTATAAAATTGCAATGATTCGAAACATTCAAACTCGTTTCCCCTAAAATCCTTCTTTTTGAGTTGTGTCGTTGTTGCAGCAAATGAGCGACATGTACTAGAGGCATTTTTACCTTAACCCTTTGAACTCCTTTGTCGAGTGTGACTCCACATCGATTTTATTCACAGGTACTTCTATGTCGAGTCACATTCGATATTCTTAAATTGCCAGTTTAAATATGTATTATATTTCGCAATATTTTGTTTTCACCTAGATAAGCAATATTACATATACATGATCCTTTTTTGTAACAAAAAAAGTCCTTGAAGTGTTCAGGTACACGATTGTTTGTACCTAATTGGTTTCTATCAACCAACTGTCCTTTGAAGTGCATTTCAAATAAAACACTTAAAATAATAGGGAGTTATTGAAAAAGAAAATTAACAAAAAATAGGAGTTGAAAGGGTTAACTTGGAGCAACAGATTATGTTGTCAAGTTTTCTAACACCCCTTTAGACACCCTCTGCAGCTACTAATTTGTCTTCTTTCTTTTAAACACCTCCGTCTCCACTGCATTTGATCCTCAAATCGAAGTCTCCCGCTTCGTGACTCGCTGGAAATTTTTTCTGACGACTTCGAGCGTTCAAAGAATTCCTCGGTCGTGTCTGGCGTGGACTTTTATCTCGACAAGGATTACGTCTGGCTGAAGAACGGATCTCGTCGGCCGGGCAGGGCGAAGGGAAAGGAAAATAAAGGGCAGCGCGACGTTTTTCATTCTGAGCCGGTTCACGCTGCCCCTAGGAATCCAATAATTGATCGAGCAAGATATACGCGACGATTTAGCCCCCGGCTACTCGTCCCGACACGTACACCCGACTTCCATGCACCGCTTTATGTACATTATGATGAGACGCCCCGACCCCCGACTAATTGTCGTCTCGACGTAATTAATAACCGTCTCGACCCTCTCACTGGTCGAGTAAATATTTTCAATCCACCCTGTGTGGAAGACACGACATCGTGCGTATAGAAAGTTTAACATTTGAAAGTGCAGATTAATCCGCAACAAGTAGGACAAAAAGAACTCACTAGAATCACTGCTATAATTTTTTAACACGTTGAACGCCGTACACCAATGACCGACACCTCAAATTTAATTTAGTTGAATAATTATTGATTGTCGCAAAAATCTGAGCCAACTTCATACTGAAACAATAATGCAGAAATAGAAGAAAACGACTGAGCACTCATATCTTTGTTTTCTTTATGATTTATATAAAAAATTGTTAATTACATCGTGTCTACTTAGGTATGGCCGTTTTCACTGTTCAACGTGTTAAATATTACTAAAGTATTTCGATCCGGATTGAAACGCTCGAATTATTAACGAAAGCTGGTAGCGAAAAGCCTGTTAACAGGTTGATTGTCATGGGAGTCACAGGGGACCGACACCTCACATTATATTTAGTTCAATAATTATATCATTTTATAAAAGGTTGAACAGCGTTAATGTTATTACGACAATGCAAGGTAATTACTGTACGTTCAAATAATCAAATATTTTCTCCTTCGCGATTTATATTTAAAATGTTACATTATAACGTATCTGGCTATGTGCAGGAGTTTCTACTGTGGCGTTCAACGTGTTAATAGATTTCCGGTAGGTATAGTGTTACTAATCTCTTCGTTTCAGTCTTTATCCATTAAATCCTGTGAGGACAGTCTTTTAATAAAATCGAAAACGAAACAGCCCAGTTTGGACATCTCTGTTTTAGTCATTCACTGACATATTGACTTATTAATAATATGTTATTATTATTACCTCTCCGTAGGCAACTGCGTCGTTTATGTTCAAGCCCAGTTTCTTTGCTATTCCGGACATTAAAAAAATCTGAAAAAGTTCTGGGATACTTATCAAAGTCTCTACAATATTATACAATCGTTCATTGCGTCAAATGTTTAAAACTTTTTCAATAAACATAAAAGACTTAATAAGCACTCCACTTCCCATAACATACATACATTAGTGAAACATTTTTACTTCCTCTCACCAAGAATTCTAAGCCTCTAAACATTTTTATCTTCTTCACGAATCACCCTCTACGTCTAATCAAGAAGAAAGTGTTATATTCCAGTCATGAAAAAAAAACTGTTAAGTGTCCCAGGACATTTAAACGTCAGTATAATTTTTTTCGAAGAGTAAATAGATTGGCCATGGAGAGTATTCAGACGAAGTATCTTTTCATGAGACGGAGAGGGGGTAGGAATTCGGGACCAGAGGAGTTCGGTGTATTTGCCGGCGATAAGAGGTGGTTCGGAGCACGTGCATCGATTCGGTACGCGCGAGGAGGCCTAAGTCATGCGTGCACATGCTATCGTAAATCTTGCGTAAAACGGCATTCTCTAACGAGGAGGTAACACGTACATACAAGCAGTTCGCGTCGTTACACATACAACCGTAACGACCCTACGTGGGCCACTCGTAAACGGTAAATGTCGCTGATAAAGAACACCGCGCGGCACACGGACGATTCATTAGCAACGACTAGATAAAAATGTTATTGCCTCGGCTAACTTACGCCCCGTTGAATTTCCCAGGGATGATTTAACCCCTTCGGTATCTCCGGGCCACCTGTATTTGCGATTTAGTTACTCTGCCAGATGCTTTATGGCGCCTCGCGTGACGATACCATCGTGGAGTTTATTAAGATCCTCGAGAACACAGGAACGTTTTGATAGTGCATTGTAAATTTGAGCTTGACAAATTTGTTGTTTGGTGCTTTATTGTTTCTTTGGGAGACACGCGTTCATTGTAACTTAACTGGATCGGTGGATTGTTAATCATCGTCAAAAACTGTGTGGGATTTTTTTAGACATTTGTTTGTACAGCCATTAGTACACTGCGAATCTTTATGCATCTTAACACTTTAACGGCCGAAAATATTTTGAGGAAACTCTCACCATTGGCTATCTTCTGCAAGATTCTTTAAATAACAAACATCGTACGTTATTCTTTTTATACAATATATTTTATCATTTCCATTTTGTAAATACTTGGGTATATACTGTTGATCAGGCAGAGGTATGTCCAGTTACTTTTTTTAAGTGAATGTTATACTAGTGGGTGAAGTCACATGTACGTGACAGAGGCCATCAAAATGTTAACATATCGAAATTCGCGAAGAATGTACATTTTATAAAATAAGCAAAACAAACAATATGCTTTTAAACATTTCAATCCCAAAACACAGTTCTGCCACAGTTACGTTTCATCAGCTACATAGAAATAAAAAGTACTGAAGTCTGAACACGCATATTTGCATAGAAATCCACAGTCTAGTCATTAGTTTGTACTTGCGTTATTAGGTATATTATCATTGTTATTTATCCTTGTGTGTACAATAATACACTGCTCATACGTGATTCTTTATTTATTTTGTAATTCTTAAATCTGGTTAGTCTCTTTAAATTATCATGCACAGTTGTACTGGTGCATGCAGGTCTCCCTATGTTGCCTAACAATTTAAGATTGCGACCTAAAGGTTAGATGAGGTAAGTGACGGTGAATCTTTAGAATAGGTGGTGCATACCGCTGATGAATCTTCAAGCAGCGTGAAATAAAATAGTAGTATTGTGTCAGTAATCTGTTATCACTGTTGCAAAGTCTGTTTATGCCACGCCTTCAGATCTCAAGCTTGAGTTGCCAGGAAACATTGCAAATCTTGAAACAGATTCCTGCGTCAGATGTCGGTTCAGGTATAGCGAACATAAAATACAGTGGCGTGCAAAAGTTTCGAGACAGTAAATATTTCAGCGGCACACGGTGGACGAGAAGTAAAATAGCATTTTAGTTGACATAAATTAAAAAACAACTCACAGAGAAGATAAACCCGAGATCTACGATCGTGCCACTCACCTTTCAGGATACTTATAAATCTGCCTTCATCGCGAACTTTTCGAAGTACGGTTGCAAAATAAAGTGTCCGGAAACTTTTGCACGCCACGGTACGAAGCGGCTGAAGAATACACGATAAAGCTAACGGTCCTCCTCTGGACCTATAACGCGTATTCCCGGAGCGTGGAACAGAGGTCTGCCCTCCGTAATTCTTCACGTCCCTCTTTTTGCCGCGAACTCCAGCTCTGACCGCTTCAAAAGAGCAAACACGGTATATCCAGTTGCTTAAAACCCGAACGGTGCATTCGTTTCGAGTTTCACGAACTGATGGGCGTGCGAATAACGTAGCGGCGCAACAATGGAAGATAACAGGGGTAGCTGTCGAGCTCCGCGGCGGGTCTAAAAATCGTTTAAGATTCTGTTTCACGATCCGTACGGATAATCGCCTTTTCGGCGAGAGCCGGCCATGAATCCCGAATTTCGGTGTGTTGCGCCGTGGCAGCGAGATTAACATTGATTTAAATTACAAATTTAACTAGCCCCGAAGAGCCGCGGGAGAGCAGCAGCTCGGTCTGGCAGCACGCGGCTAGGTATTCTGGGTCAACTGCCGAGGCTTCCACCTTCAAATGGTCGAACTACTTAAAACACTCCCACGCTCCCTCTCTCCCTCTCTCTGACTTTGTTCGGGAAGAGTGTAGTAAGTCCCGGTTCCACGCTCAGATTGTTCAGATAACTCCTCGCGGCTACGTTGAAACATTAATTCCGATAATGGCATTAGTCGCGTGCCACCGACACAATTTCCTACCGTTTCGCCTTTCGCCTTTTTCCACGTCCTCGATGCTCACCATCACGCGATCCGATTCCCGCCGTCCTTTTACTGCCGAGAACTAACTCACTCTCTAAAGGGATTCGGTCTATTTTCGTGGAACGTACTGCTTCGACCGTAGGTTTCTTTTTATTCCAGGGTTCTGAGTTCTGGCGGTGTTGCACGCGTCATGGTGGCTTTTGGACGTTGTCTTGTTTAGTTGGAGTAACACTGAACCTACCGATAATTTATGTGTACCTATTTCTACCGAACCGGTCAAATGGCCAGTCTTTGACCCCTTGCCGTACGAGTTTTCCAACGATTTCGTGTGACAGTTTGCTATTCCATTCCTAGAGTGCCGTGATAAATGAGGAGCGTCTATCAGCACATACAGTTCGTTTTTAACAATTCTTTGAAGGTCAACTTGTGCTGTAGCGCAGAACTTTAAAGAATTGGCACAAAAGTTGGACTCGTATTTGTAACGTATCAATCATATTCTGTGTCACGAGTGTGACTCGTTATTGTATCGCAAGGGGTTAAATAGAAGTTATATTTTTTGTAATTGAGTGGAGGTAATAGTCAATTTAGTACGGGCAAAAATTGATTGTATGTGTATTATAGGAAAAGTCGTGAAGTCAAGTGACGAAAGTGGTAACACTGAATGAAGAATTTTTAATCAAAAGTTTAAAAACGGTCGTTTGACCGGCCGTGGTAGCGTTAGTGTTAAGAAATGGTTGTCTGTTAGTTATGCTGCGTGGTTTTAAGTAGAATGGAAGGTGAAAGTACAGCTTCAAAATCGCCACAGAGTATTCTGTCAAATTAGGTTTTCCAGCGTCTCCAGAGGATCCTGTAATTGATGCTATTGACTCAGAGAAATTACTGATGTTCCGGTTTCTCTGTATCAATAAAACAATTCCGTCCATGCAGGAACGATTAAGACCTTCAGAGGCCCTAAGCACTTCAAAGACTCTGTTGTCCTCATATACTATATCTAATTCAAAATGTAAACAATAATAAACTGTAAAATAAAATTTTATTTCTCACAGAAAAAATGTTTGTACGTATATTTCCACTTTATTTATGTTTGAAAAGTTTTCTCCTACTTTTTCTAATTGCAAAGCCTTTGATCCAGCCTGCCTTGTTGCATAGTTGTTTTGTTGGGCTTTTTAATATTCTTCAACTGAGAAAATAAACGCTCAGCTGAGCAATTTGTGAGCATTAATGTTAAAAATATATAAAGGAAAATGTTTATATTTGGGGAGTTACACTCAGTATTGCCTTCTACAATTATTTTATAAAGTTCAGCAACACTGAATCTTCTTTTTACATTTTTCGTTGCACTGAACTTACGACGCACATATGAGTGAAACTGCGGAAGCTCAGCTGAGAAATTAGTGTTCAAGTCCTCAGGGAGAGGACTTACATCTACCAACTAGGTTCAACTAAAATAACAAATTAATATATAAATCTGCATCGCTTTGTGACACGCCATTGCGCGTAGTACACATTCAGTGCCACATAACGTACATCAAAGTTGGTGCTTAATATCTTCTCTTGGTAGATTGCACAGGAAGGAGGTGAACAAGACAAAAAAAAGTCCTCTGGGTAAGTATCAATCAGCTTGTGACAACTTCTTCCCACCTCAGTTTCAAGTTTGTCAACAATTGTGTAAAATGTGGCGATACAAAATTTATCTCTGGCATTCAATGGTGCCCTCCTTGATGCCCTAAGCACGTGCTGATGTTGCTTAATGCTTAATCCAGCCCAGCGTCCATGTGACAAGCTCTACATAATAATTTGCTGAATCCTCGAAGATCATTTTGACAGTTTCGAACGCAATGTAACAGATGCGATAATTTTAGCGAGCCTCCAATTTCACTGAAGGAACTAAGAAGAATTTGTTGAATTAATAAGCGATTCAGCTTGATTAGAAGACCCAGTTGTTACCACAGACGTACGGTTTCGTTGTTTCAACGGTTAGGGTCGGTTGGCAGACGTGTCTGGTGCTCGCACGTTTTGTCAGGAAGCATCACGCGTGTCTGCGTTCGTACGTGACGCTAAATTCCGTAATAATAACGCCACCGTCACGACTGCCATTCCAAAGCAGTTCTCCTCGCCGCGGATGTAATTATGAGCACGTCTCCGCGGTTATCGTCGAACGATGTCCCGCCGCGTCACACGGAGCCTCGAACGGAGCAGTCTAACGCGTGACGTTCTTGATTCCCTAATAATTGAATTTAAACCGCGAATAGAAAACTATCGACGACTGCGTTGTTCCTTCTTTTGCAAACCTTTTCACGCTGAGTTTCCTACCGTATAAATTTGATCCAGTGTATCTCTGGGTATCATGAAACTTCCCGCCAGGGGATTCACGGATCAAGTTTGAACAATGGGGCTAGTATGAAATTTCTACCTGCTTGGATCGTTTCCTAAGTTAACACTTTGAGTGCCGTGTCATCCATGTATGGGTGGCACTTAGATTCAATTAATATTTATGTGATCATGGATAGTATTAATACCTTGACTGTCACAGTACATGGGTTGAAAACGATACACTCTTCTAGACTTTGATACAGCATGAGAGTAATTTCAACTGATGCCTTTTTTTTTATCAATCATGTTAAAAATTCTTTACAGTATTTACTGTTTGTGTTGGACTTTTTTAAATATATTTACTAATACTATTCGTAGTCAGATAAATAATACTTGAATGTAAGTGTCGCCCATGTATGGGTGACATGGCAGTCAAAGTGTTAGTAGAAAGTATCTAGCGAGGTCTAGTATAACCGGTAGAAGAATTATGAAAGTCACTAATAATATTGATTAGAAAGAGTACTATTTGAGGTCACATTCATTTACTATAACAATTTAGAAAGTCTGGTATGTTCAACTAATACAGCGTGATAGTCAAACTATTATAATTCTTTAAACCTCTGCTCTACAGCACCAACGACTTTCAAGAAATTATTAAAAGAGATTTGTGTGTGCTGTCTGCTCTTCATTTATCATGCCACTCGAGGAAACCTGAAATCTATCGCTTTTCACAAAAATAATCTCACCAGACCAGACCAAACTCGTCTCTACGTCTCTGCAGAAGGAAATTCTCTCCAAAAACAGTAGTCTATCTAGCGGATCTAGTGGTGAATCTTGCGACAAGATGGACCCCCAGACTCATCAAGAAGCATCGAGTAATTTCTTCCATCCTGTATCAATTACCATCAAGAAATTCCAACGACTTCATCTCCTCGAAGATCATTCTCTCGGACGATTCAACGCGGAACGGTTCGAGCAACCCTTTCCGTTCTTTTCTCGGGGTTCGCGGAGGGTGTCCGGGCGATTTCGTTGCGGCGACGGCAGTTAATTAAGAAAAAAGGGACGAGCGGCGTCGACGCCGGGGATTTAATTAAATCAACGCGCGATAAATTCGAAAGACGAATTCTTCGCGTCGACGTGGATATATCCTCGCCACGGTCCGTGACCGAGTCCTATCCCCCAGGAATCCGTCTGCCGGGAGATTAGGGGCGAGATTAGGAGGAGCCGGCTCGCCCGTGCTGCAGGCGCGAGAACCACGATAAATTCTCCTTTGACTTTATCGATGCTTCCACCCTGCGGTCAAAGTCGACTCACGAAAGTGCCGTTAAAAGGCAACACCCAGCCGGGGATTAGCTGTGTATTCCAATCGATGCGATCGCCGGCCCACCGCCCGATTATTTGTCTTCGCCGCGATTAACGGGATACGTGCACCCGCAACGTGTCTTTTTCCTCCTCGCACACCGACACGTGGACACTGAATGCCTGATTTATGATAGCACGTACGAATAACGAAGATTCACTGCCCCCGGATGATACGGTGCCGGCCACGAATTGATGGACCTGAGATCGGGCCACGATGGAACGATTCTACGCGGCGCCTTTGGTTTGAGGAATTAGATTTTGATATTGACGAGTGCACAGTAGTATCCCGATTATCCGAACTGTAATTGCTAACATGATGACAATCATTGTAACTGTACAGGGTGTCCGATTTTAATCTATAAATGCGAATTACTGGTAAACTACTCGTTACATAAAAAATGATTCAGATAGGAAGTGAATGGTTTCGAGGGGGTCATAATCTGGTGTAATTAGTTTTTCTGTAGATGGACGCGTAGAGATCATATGAAGGTGACACACGTTTTCTTAAATGGATTTGTATAATTTTTAATTAAGTAGTCGATTGTCAACACACGTAACAGAAATTTTTATGTAAATACATTTCAGGTGGTAGACGAAAAAACCGTAAAAGCGGTTGACTACGGTCCGAAAAATTTAAATAGAGTATTCCAGAAATATAGTAAAACATTCATATTTAAATGATGCATCGCCTTGAATAACGTAATAAAATCTCAATGACAGCCTAACCCCGCATCACAGTACTTGCGTCATTCACTTCACTTCATCTCATCACACAGGCATTGTGTGATCATCGTATCATTGCAAAAAGAACTCTGAGTACAATACAATAAATATTTTAGAAAGACTTCACATAATTTTTATTCTTATATTTCTTATAATTTATTATTAGTTACTGTTATTAGTGTCTCATTATTCTTAAATTTATAAATAGAATATACATTTTTGGACTTCCATATTTCCTATGTCAGTGCAGCTAAATAAATGAAACTTCAACAAGACTGCATTTGCTCTTTGAAATGTTCAAAATATGTAATTAATATTTTGGTAGTTTATTAAACGTCCATCATTCACGTGACCTATTTACAAAGTACGGCTGCTAGCCGCGAATGCTACTGCATTGGCAAGTATGTGAGATAGAAGAAATTCTGCTTCACATTGGGCGACAAAATGATGTTTCAAAATGAGCGGACCCCGTCTGTCACTGTATTTTATGCAGACAATGGAAAACCGAAAATAGCATCAATTGACTACATATTGCCTCCCATTATATTTATATCGAAAGTACTGTAATAGCGCGATGCAACATGGCATCGTGATTCTAAAAATGATTCTACAATGGCAAACATATTGCATCGTGAAAATTGCTGCACCGATTCTCTCGCGTACAATGGAGTTGAAAAAGTATTCTCCTGCCAATTATCCCCTCGGTGACTTCCTCAAAATAAACGTCGGTCCGCACAAAAACACCCTGGAGTAGGTGGCCGATGGGCGGCAGGTAACCGCGAACAATCAACAGTCGTCGGGTGATATCAAAGGGAGTTCCGGTGGACCGCGATCGAGCGCATAAACCTCGACAAAGCGTTTTATGGAGAACCGTTCGGCCACGATCTCTCGCGTTGGTATCGGCGATTTCCCACGAGGTGCGGCGAAAAAACGCAGCGGAGAGAAAGGAAGATCGATTCGTTCGGCGGATTTAGTGGCTCCCATCGCTTGGGATATGCAAAGCAGCTACGTGATATAGGGTCGCTCCCCCGTTCCGCTGTTTCCTCTTTTTTTTTCTTCTTCTCCTCCCCGTGACCTTTCCCTCCTCGCGTGTCGACACCACGATACCGGGGTACGTACACTCCCGACGACGATTTTTGCACCGGGAAACCGCTGCTTCAGCCGAAGCTGCCGCTGAATTGCGGCTCCCGCGAGAGGAAGAATACTATGGACTTTCCGCCCTCGAACACCGGCCGACAACCAACGCCTGAAACTTATGGTCACGCTACACACACCGAAGCAACCTTGAACTTTACCATTGTCACGGAGTTCAGCTATTTCTGAACGATCTCTTTGACATTTTTACCCTAGCAGTCTGGGGTTGGAAGATTTTTGGCGTACCGAAGTTTAGTCGACATTCAGAAATGCTTGAATTGTATATTACGTGTGGTATACTTTTAACACAATGAATTTTAGATTTAACCCTTAACTACTGTAGATCGTCTGTGAGACCGCTCCAAATTTCATTCATCCCTATCTCCCGTCTTGTATGACTTATCATCTTCTTACGCCATGTACCTTTCAATTTGAGTCTAACGTTCAATCAGGCTTGGGTTTCTTTATTATTAATGTACGAAGCAAGGACAACTGGATTTGATCTTTATTCGGCACTTGTATGTACGCAATAACGCAATAAACATTAGCGGTTTGTGACACCTCCTATAGTAGTTGCGTAAGTTTCAACGTCTACAGTAGTCAAGGGTACTTGATTATCCAAGTACCCTTATTTATATTAATATTGAGTAGTGAAGTAACTGCTGATGCAATTCATTTTATGAATTCATTGCAATTCAAGCTTTAATACATTAGGATTATTTCATTCTGCCTGGAAGGTGCTTGTATTTAATATTTTTATTAGGTAATCTCCAAAGGTACAAAAATATTGTAAGTAACATAGAAAGGTGTATACAGGGTGAGTAACGAGAAACTGAAACATCGTATTCAGTCTAATATAAATTCAAAATCAAGATTTTCAAAAGAATCTCTGACATGTTGTTCCTGCTCCATGATCATATATACCTCCTAATATACCAACTGCAGAACGTAGAACCACGCCAACAAAAAAATTCTCAAATACTTGTAACCTCCGCTATCATCAACTTTTCCCTACTCTGATCTCCAGTCTTGCGATTGCAACTATTATACGCAGGCACGTAATTGAATAAAACAAACGCAGCTACGGAAATCCAAACTAAAGCCCGAATTTCTCTTGACCACAGGAGAGGGCGGTATTTTTTAAAAAATCTGGTAACAATCTGGTGCACGGTACACTGGCCGGTTCGCGCGGCGATAATTTTATAAAGGCAGTCGCAGCGTGAAAGTTTCCCATTCCGCAGTTTGTTTAAAGTTGCGGGGGCGGAGGGAAAATGGACGACGGGGGTCGAATAAAATTCGTCGTGTTCCAGGAACGATCGAACGAGAGCACGGACGTCGTGTCCCTATCGCGAGGAATTATTGCCCGATCCGGAAGCGGCGACAGTATGATTAAACTTAAATATTGAATCAAGTCGGGAACGAGATGGAATTTACTTTCCATCGTACGGATTAATTAATAAAAATAACCGAAGCAATCGGATTAATTTGCATGGGGGAGCTTTCGAAACGAAAGCGACCGCCGGAGTGGAGAGAAAGAAAAAAGAGATTCCACGGTGGAGAAGCGCGTGTGTGTTTTCGATTTTCATTCGGACTCTCTCGCCGTGATTTCGAAATCATTCCGCCTCGTCCACGGTATTTTTAACATATTGCGCGCCGACAGAAAAAATTACAGAAATTTTCCGGCTGACCAAGTCCGTCCAAGTCTGCCGTTTGCATTCGAGAAAGCACGGAGGGACGGTCACCGTGATGTAGAATTAGAGCGATTCGTTGGAAATGGATTGCTAAGTCCTGAAAATGCTGCGCGTCGTATCGATATTCGATGCACGGGATTGCCCGAGATTACATGCCACGGGATTTAGCGGAAAAAATTAATAATACGGATGTTGAAATATCAGAGATGCTTTCGTTCGAATACAGATATATTTAAAATGCAAATATCGGTGGGATTCCTTGCTGTCGATTGGCAGACATGTTTGCATTTTACTTTCGTGTTTACGCGCCTTGTACAATTTTAGTGTAACTTGCAACATTCAATGTTTCCAACGTTAACCCCTTCACTCACAATTTTTCAATAGTTGTCGGTACCGAAGTTTATTATTCAAGTGCCTTGAGGTCGATATACAGGAGGAATATTTATCAATATATACAATTTGTTAACGGTGCTGTAACACAGAATTTTTGACAATTCATATTTGAGGGAAAATCGTATTTATTACATGTAGACGTTATTATAAGACGAGGGGTTAATAATTAACACGTTGATCGCCTCAGTGAAAACGGCCATACCCAATGAGACAATATATAATTTACTCTTTTTTCTACAAATCGTAAAGAAAAAGAAAATTTGAGTACTCAGTTGTGATTTTCTGTTCCTAAATTATTGTTTTCAGTATGAAGTTTACTCAAAATTTTGCGACAGTCAATAATTATTTAACAGTTTGAGTGCCGCGTCACCCATATCTGGGCGACAGATAGTTTCAATCATTCTTTATTTGACCATGTGAAGTATTAAAAATATACCTAATCAGCTTTAATACAAGCAGTAAGTAAATAATGAATGATACTGACATTATTGATTGAAAAAGGTAGAATTCATGGTTACATTCATTTTGTATAAAAATTACGGAAGTTTGCCACTTTCAGCTAATGGAGCGTGGCAGTCAAAATGTTAATTAAATTAAATTTGAGATGTCGATCACCGGTAACCGCCACGGCGTTCAACGTATTAAGTAGACTTTTTAGAAATTATTTTCAATGACTTATAATCATCCGTGCGTGTTCTATCTCTGATTAGAATACAAACACAACACAGGTAGGATAATTGAAAACCCCGGTGTAATCGAATTTCCAATAGATAGTGTATGCTCGAAAATCGAAATATTTCTGCTGGGTGAAAACTCGTAACGACCGGAAACGGGAACACGAGGGTAAAACCGTGCGCTTTGATCAGGATTGTTAGCGATCGGCAAAGAAGAGGGTAGAATTTCCGGGCTGCGATACAGCGGGGATAGCGAAACCGCGATATATCACCCGACGAGAGTTTTCGTTGCTATTCTATTACACGATCGCGGGTGCGCGCCGCTCCGCGGTCAGATAGGATATACACAGAGTGTATCATTATTTGGGCGAATGCCCTGTGGAGGGAACGGGATAGCTTCGAACTACCAAATGAACAGAGAACTAATGAAGCAGCGAGCAAAATGAGAGCGAGATAGAGAAACTGGCTAATAAAGTTAGCGAACGCGTGTGTTACGAACGGAACTGGCCACCGCCACCGCCATATTTCTGGCCAGGTAAGAACGTACGACCGTGCACCGAAGTGAATTTCTATGTTGCAATTCCCCTCGTCAAAGGTAGAATGAACATAAATTTCCTAATTTACAGGCATGCGCCGAGGAATCGTCTCTAACAATGATTTCGACCCGTGATCAAAGGGAACACCGTAACAGCGAAATAGTTTCGGACCTGTACGCGTGTGGATATTTTACAAGAAGCGGGTGTGTCGGAATTATTCTGGGGAAGGATCTCTTCAAGTATGAAAATAACCTGGGAAGAAAGGGACCAAGAGACATTGTTGCTGTGGAAACCACCCGCGCGGGTTAATAAGGTTCTTCAAGTTTGTATACCTTATTTCAAAACATTGTCACAAATTGAAATTCTTGAGAGATCGGAAAGAATGTCCGAGTCTGAGGGCTCTCTGGATAATATCCTGAGAATTTTAGAAGAATTAACCGAGAGAGGTCATTGCTGACTACGAATTTTAATTACTTAGAAGACTTTTATAAAATTTGAACACGATTCTGTGACTAAACTTCTTATCCTTTATAATCTGTATTGAAAAATCTGCGTCTGACTAGGTATGATTGTCTTCACTGTGACATTCGACGTGTGTATATTTTCCAAATTATACAGAGTGTCCAAAGCAACACTCTGCGGACACATCTAACAGACATCGTTAAACACACACTGTACTACCCTACATTTATTCAAATTTCACTTGTTCCTATTTGCGGAACAGAGCCACGGTTCAACCAGAAAACCCTGAAACAGCTTCCTAACAAAAATACCAAGTACACTATCAGAATGTGAGATTCAGTGCTGATTGAAAATCTAGTCTGGTCACAGACTGAGACCTTCTTTTGCAAGTACCGGGAGATTCTAAGCCCTCTACCTTTATTCGTCTGAACCTATATTTTAGAGGGATATTGGAAGGGCAGCCAGAGGGAGAAAGAGATGGGAAGGGAGGAAGCCGGGTAGCGGAAGGAGGAAAAAGAGGGTAGATATGTAAGAGGAGGTGCACCGGGGGCAGATGAGATAGAGAACAGTCGGTTATACGTGACTACGGGTAGGTCGGTATGTCTATGGAAGGTTGGTGCACCGCGCGCCGCTTACTCGGAAAGTACAGTGGCAGTAATGGCCTAGTAAATCACATTATATTGTTTCTTGAGGGGCAGGAGAGGGTGTGTAGCAAGAGGTCCAAAGGCCTCGTGTTGTCTGAGAGCTACTAGAAAACAACGCCACCTTCCCTGCTGCTAACCGCTGGCCGCAGAGATTGCGGAATATATGTTTGTACACCGTGCTCTTATCTACGGCCACGTACCTGAACAGACGCGCGCGTTCGGGAATCGTATTTCCGGTTCGTGTCCCGACGATCCGTTCCGGCTCGATGCATCTCGAACAGGGGCCACTCGTATCGAGATTTCTGCGATCGTTGATTTCTGACAAGATAGCCATGTTTTGAGATACATTTAAAGGAATTCGAAGAAGACGATTGGACACCAAGACTGTCGCGGTGGTTACTGTCGCTCCAAGTTTCATTTAATTGAATAAATAATTCTGATAAAATTCTGAACTCCTTTCATACTCTAACGATAATGTGAGGTAATTATTGCACGTTCAAATAATGAGGTATGTTTTTTGCTGAAGGACTTCTATCTGAAGAGGGGTATTATAATATGTCTGACTATGTATAGAAATTTTCACTGTAGCGTTAACCCTTTGAACTCCTTTGTCGAGTGTGACTCGACATTTTTAAATTGCCAGTTTAAATATGTATTATATTTCGTAATATCTTTTTTTACCTATATAAGCAGTATTACACGTATACGACCCTTATTGTAACAAAAAAGTCCTTGAAGTATTCAGCTACATGATTGTTTGTACCTAATTGATTCCTATCGACCACCTGTCTTTTGAAGTACATTTCAAATAAAACACTTAAAATAATAGGGAGTTATTGAAAAGAAAAAGAAAAAACAATTGGAGTTCAAAAGGTTAATTGAATAAATAATTCTGGTAAAATTTTGAACTCCATTCATATTCTACCGATAATGTGTGGTAATTTTTGCACGTTCAAATAATGAGATATATTTTTTCTGAGGGACTTGTATCTGTAAGAGGGTATTATAATGTGTCTGATTAGGTATAGATATTTTCACTGTAGCATTAAATGTGTTAATATCTTGTCGATGGGGAGATAGCGTTGAGTAGTATAGAATAATTTCTTCTTATTTTACTTCGAAAATGCTGGAATGCATATACAGGGTATACATAAAGTCCTGGGCAGTTTCAAAATGCGTACTATAAGCATATGACGTCGGATATTTGGTTTCGCTAATCAACTTAATGAATACCTTGTATGAACGGGGGGTGGGGGCAAGGCAGAATAAGTACTGTGCGGTGTAACAAAAATTGGAGATCCTGTTAAGAAATGATGAATTCGTTTACACGCAGTGTTATGACCTCGAACAGTCTGACCTGTGCATCTACACTATAACACATATTATAGGAAATAAAACTACACGTTAACTTACCCCAAAAATACATACTCTTGCCTCACGTAGAAAAGTGACTTATTATAAACAGATTTTTATTGAAAAGTAGTAAATGAAATATATTTCATGCTTCCTCTACAAGCACGCGAAAATCTCTGTCAAATGAAATTAGAGAGTACACGCATGTCTACTGTTTATTTATTTAATATGTACAAGGCAACGACATTATTGAATCACCCAACATTTCCAGTATACTGTACCATCATCAATAATATCCCAGGCGCCAAGACTATGGTAGCAACTTAGGTGGCAAGAATTCCGCCAGAGAAGACAAATTTTTTAGGTGGTACGTTTCCCAGGGAATTATCCGGGGTGAGAAATTTCGCACGGTCAGAACGTATGAGGCTTGCAAAACAAAATGTTGTAAGGAGATCCGGGAAGCGGCGTTCTATTGTACGGGAGACGAGACGATGCAATTCGTTACGACAGGATTACCAAAATTGTGACAAAGGAGCTACAATTTTCCCAGCCGAGGGAAACAAGACGTTATGGCCGGCCATTCCCTGGAATGCTTGTACTTAATTTCATGAAAACATATTGCACGCGTTTTTGCCTTACACGGAGCTAACCCCTGACGACGTTTGTTTATGAAATTCGTAGGTTCGGATGGGATTTGGGATGACGGGAGCTCGGCTGAAATGTTCACGGTCGAATTTCCGGTTAAACAAAAGCAAGATACGTTAGCATTTGCTTAATGTTGGATGAGTCGTTTTAACTAGGCTGCAAGACAAACGGTGTACAAACTCGTTTATTTCTGATGCTTCAGATATTTTACATTCTAACACTGCTGTACTGATGTTAGAAAATAATTGTCTTGTCTGCGGAGGGATTCGCATGCAAAAAAGGGTACCTACATATTTTAAATATTTTACTCAAGAATATAATCTGTATAAAACCTGAGCCGTTTTAATCATGTGAAATCAGTCAAACCCAACATTCCATTCAATAATTGAAGAGTTGGGGAAGAAAACAGAGAATGTCACAAAACAGCTTCATTGAGAAAATCTGTTTTTAATACTTTAGTGAATCAATAAAGAAACAAGGTCCAATGAATGTAACTGTATTGTTCATGACATGAAGTTATACTGTAATTGGGCGACAGAAAAAAAATGAGCGAAAATATAATTGTTTTACACTATTTTAATTTTTAATAAAAGTGTACATACCCTGTTCTTTCCCCTTACCCTTCCATTGTAGTCGAAAAAAATTTTTCTGAGAGTGACAACATTATACAATGATACATTATCCTGAGATGTTTATGTAATAGTATAACCTTCGCAACTGCACGTTCAGTAACATCGAAATCGAATTTCCCCATCGCCGAGCCACTCTTGTCAAAACCACCCCCCGAATCTGCAGCCTACGCCACGAGAAAACTCTAAAAGGCGGAAGAGAGCGCGAGGAGAGGGGCATCGTCGAAAGGAAAACAGGCCATTAGGCGAACGAGAATACGCCGCGGCGATAAGAATCTATTAAAATGGATTCCACGGGACTGCAGCGGCGGCGGCGGCGGAGGGAGAATTTCTTGTAAGAAATTCCTGTCGGAGGCACTTGGACGAAAAGCAGCTGGAATCGACGTGAGGGGTGACGATTCCTTAATGCAACTAGCAATCGTAACGTTTACCAGCCTGGGTGGGGTGGACTCTTTTCGGAAGCTGGCCATTCTAGCGCGTCGCCATTGAAAAGTGGCGAACAGATTGCAACGAAAAGGGACATTATACGTGGGAGTGGAGCCATTGACAGAGATAGCGGAGGGAGGAAGAACAAAAAAAGCAGAAAGAGGGAGAAGAGACACGACTGAAAGGAGCCTGGAGATAAGAAGAGCCGGAGGGAGGGTGGCGTGTCTAGGAAAGGGATAGAGAGGTGTAAGAAGGTAAACGGTAGCAGCGGTAAAAAAAAGGTAAAGGAAAAGAAGAGGTGGCGAAAAGGATCCGGTGTGCTCGAAGGACGACGAACGGCGCGATATTTTCGTCCTGGGTTTCCGGTCTTATTTCATAGAAAGGGAAGCATTATCTCTGGGTATCGTCCGGGCGGAAAAGAAGAAGAAAAAGAAGAAGGAAGAGGAGAAAAAAGCAGAGGACGAGAAGACGCGAAGCATCTTTGAGGTTCTCCTTTCTCCTTTTATTCGACCGAGTCAAATGGAAAGGAGATGATTTCTCTTTGCGAACAACGAACAACGAGCGTAAACGTTTAGCAGGGCGAAGGCGGCGTTCATTGTGGGCGCCGCCTTGAGGGAGCCGCGCGAGTCCTTCTCTCGTTCAAGAGTGTGCTTAGCCGACTACAAAGCGGCGGGAATACGAGAAAACCTCGCGCGAACGGAGAAACACGAGAAAAAATAAGACGACCGCCCCTGTGCACCGGATAACCGAGAAAATGAACGGGATTAAAGCGATAAGGTTATTGCTATCGTTTACCAAAAATGGCGAGCTCTCTGCTCGGGAAAAGATTACTCTCCGCTTCAAAAATCTCCCGGGACAGATGTGCGAGGACATAGAGATCGAAAGAGAGCCACACGAGCGTCGAAGAAGTCGACGAAGGGAAATAGAAAACGAGAGGGACGAGGGAGAAAGAGCGAGAAGGAAAATAGCCTTGGAAAAATGAGAGGGAAACAAAGCAGTCTGTCTTTTATGGGAGAAATGGCAGTCTTGCTGAAAATTGAGGTGCTCCCTAACTACCCTGTTCTCCACCCTCGTTTCTGGCTTGCCACCTTAGTACATAACTCGAGCAACGTCTGTCTGGAACGATGCATGCCACGACCATAATTATTCGTATTTTTGCTTGAAGTTTGATGAGACCGCTGTTGTACATCAGTATGCCGTCTGGAGAGAATAATTGTGTCGTTACTTGAATCATATTATTAGAATGTAATAAAATATTCTATGTAGGAAGTCTATGAGATGGGTGCATATAAGTCTTTTGATAAGTTTTATATTATTGTATAGCTGAGTCGAGGAACGAATGCTCGATTATTTTGTAGAGTAGAAGCAACAATGCTATTAAAATCAGTGTACCTTATGTAGAGTATCATCTGTCAATACTCTATCAAAATTACGACCTGTAAAATATCTCTATTTTATTAGGATTTCGTGCTCAAAACTTTTAAGTGGGTTGAAGTGGTGCAATCGTACTAAGAGCTGCATAAATCAAAGATTTGTAGGTCGATCTATTATAGCTCTATCGAGGCACTTCTGGGCTTCAAGTAAAAGTCGCATTATTCTTGCAATAGAAGCTGCTGCTACCACCAAAGTGGGTCCATCTTATGTAAAATTCATGCTTCGTACATATCTGAGGAGTTCAAAAATGTATCCATGCCGAGAAAGTCAAAAATATCAAGTTTGTGCAACCCGGTATGACAAGGTTCAACCAGGGTGAATTCTGAGTCGATGAACAAATGTTTCGTTATCTTTCAAACAGAAATTATTCTTCTGCTTTGTCTACAGTTGCAAAAATAATTGTGAGCAGCAGAGCACGTGATATCGCTTGCACGGTAGTTGCCGTTTCCCTTGAATGGTTTCTTGGTGGCGTCGTAAACGTCTGGCAAGTTCGAACGAACGCGTCCGTCTTAGGGACGCGGTTAACTACCCCCTAGAATGCGTGGAACTTGCAGCAACGATTCCGCGTTCCTTCGAATAAACTCGAATGGACATCAAGCGGAAACTGTGCCCGAGACAGGGAGAATTTCAACAGCGTTAACCCAGTCCACTTTGTCTTCCCTCTAACCCGGAGAACTTCTCACAAACCACCGTGTCGGGAAGTCAAGTTAGAGAAGACAGCCCCTTTTCTCTATCAAGTTTATTCACTTGTAACTGTGACTGAAGGATCTTGAAATGAATTGTGAACATCTTTGGGAATTCTACTACGAAGTGAAATATATTTGAAATAAATTCTGTAATTTTAGAGTACAGACTAACTGAGACTGCAAGTTAGAATTCATTTCTGAGGGACTTGTATCTGAAAGAGGGTATTATAATTTGTTTGAGAAGGTATAGAAATTTTCACTGCAGCATTAAATGGGTTAATATCTTGTCGACGAGGCGCTAGCGTTGAGTAGTATAGAATGATTTCTTCTTATTTTACTTTGAAAATGCTGCAATGAATATACAGGGTGTACATAAAGTGCTACTACGAAGTGGAATACTTTTTAAATACTTCCTGTAATTTTAGAATACAGACTAACTGATACTGCAAGTGAAAATTCTTTTGGGGTTTTTAATGTACCTGTGGAGAACATTGGAAGGAGTGCTAACTTTCTCCAGCACACCATAACCTGTTAATACGGTATATACGACTATTTTGTACTGTTAACTTTTAGTGATGAGGCATTGTCCACAATGTGAAATCGTAACACTTAACTACGTTGTTGGGTAGCTCTCTTATTAAAGTTAAGATAATATACATGCATCATACATTATATCGGCTAATAATTAACAGTACAATAATTGAAATTGAGATTTAAATCGGCAGTTTGCTGTACTTGTCCATTCATCACATTTCAGACCAATGTAACTTAATTGAAGTACTACATCAATCTTCAAAATCTCGTAACAACCTACAAGGAGTGCAAGAAGCTGGAAAGTGATTCTAACACCGCTGAAAATGGTAGATTAAGAAAGCTGCTAGCTGTAATAGATATCTCATTTCACACAAACATGACTCAGCGTATTGCAAAGCAACCTAACCCATCTCATGCACTCCTTTAGTCTTCAAATCCTCTGTCAGGTCAACGAAAGCTAGATAATGTCTATCAGAGCATTGGAAATGCTAAATTAAGCGAGATTATAGCTGTAGTATATACCTAATTTCATACAAGCCTAACTCAGTGCATTCCAAAGCAACCTAACCCATCTCAAGCACTCCTTCAATCTTCAAATCATCTGACAGGCCAAAGAAAGCTAGAAACTGGTTGTAAGAACCTTAAAAACGCTAGATTAAGCAAGATTCTAGCTGTAGTACATATTTAATTCTATACAAGCCTAACTCTGCGTATTCCAAAGCAACCTAACCCGACTCAAGTACTCCTTGAATCTTCAAATCCTCTGGCAGGCCAAAGAAATTTAGGAAATGTCTGTAAGCGCGTTGAAAATGCCAGTTAAAGGAATGTCCCAGAGATAGTGGTCGCATCATTTTATCACGAAGGAATTACGGCGCCCGTGGAATTAAAATGAGGCTGCGTCTGCCGCAACTGCCGCAGTTAGCCGCAGTGTCTCCTGGAGAATTCCAGGGTTACGCTCTTACGAGCCGTGTGATCGGCGGCTTGTGGACACTGAGAACACTTTGGCAAGTTTGTGGCACGGTCTTAACGAAGCGAAACCCACTGTGACTCGTCCACCATAGCTTTCGAGTTAAGACGCCCTTTATGCCCTCGATTTCACCCGCACGACCCCTCGGTTCGCGCAAACTTACGCCCTGTCCGCGATATCCTCTCAAAACATTGACCTAGAAGGACATGGGCCTCGCTACAAATTGGAACCACTTCAGGGATATTTACACGCATGTGGTCAGTTTTGTTTAAATTCGAATACTGTTAACCACACATAGATGCATTGTGTAATTTATTACAGTATACGAGAAAATCCCTTTTTTATACTGTTGGAATACACCGATATCCACACAGTCACATACACGCAGCACACACATAGACAGGATGCAATGGGAAAGTGTTGGAACTTTGAACCTGCAGTTTTTCCAGGACACTTTCCAGGGTCAAAAGGGGGCTACGTCAGTCAGAGCAGAGACTTCATAGCGCACAGACGTAGCCAAACGACACGCGAGCTATATACAGACATTTAAACAGTTCACTTACTTTTCAGTATAGTTTATATAGTTTCTTTTTTCTCACAGTGCAATATATACTTCAATACTTTCTTTGCAATATCTTTATAACCACTGGACACATGTAATATCTACTACGTATTACCTGTTTGTTTGAATAAAATCTAACATACACAATGATTGAAAAGTGTAGAGACGGGTAGTATACATAATATACGAAAAAGACTGTTACAATATAGGTTAACAACTCATTTTATACATACTAGAGTAATAGTGAAAAGCTAAATTAACGCAGTTTGAGTGTTCGCGAACTGACCTAGCGATCTATAAACACTGTTTTTGAAACTATCAGGAGAGCCGGAAAAAAGTTCAATTTAACGCTGAAACTATTGGCTGGATTGTTATTCCCTTTTCTACAAATTTTTTAACAACTGTGGGTTCATGTTGAACGAATAGAATTGAATGGGAATCATTCGTTAACGACTCTAATAAATTCCTCCTCGAAAGTACCGAACAACACTTTCAGCGCTGTTATTTAACAAAACGAATACAGTCGAATGATAAATGCGGCTTTATCGAATAAGCTCGTCGAAGGCAGGAACAAATGAGTATTTGAGTTCCAGAAACATGTCTCCGTCAACAGGAATTATCATTACGACGCAGCGCGGCCGGTTCTGATACTTTCCTACCGGTTCAATTATTCCGCGGATTGCTATTTTAATGAGATTCAAGCGCAAGCAGATTAGCCGCCGGCGAAGTTGAAACCGATAGAAACGCATGCCGCGTCGAAACTCTCGTTTATCAAGGCCTGATTCCGCGTTATCCTCAACCGTATTATCCCTCTTTGACCTTTTGTTTCAGCAGCAAAATCCGTTCTTTGTTTCCCGGCATCGTTACCTTCGATTTCATTTGGAACAGCGGCAACGGTGTTCCGCGTGTTTGCGAGAACTTTAATTAAAAATCCACGATACAAACGGCCCTGGTCATTAGGCGAATGGCTTTGACATTTTCCGGCATAGGAAGGGCTCTTGATGGCGCCAAAATATTTTCGATGAGATTTCGCGTTATGTTGCCGCTCGTATGGCTCCGATTCGGTGACGCGGGTAAGATCTGTTCGATCTGCTGTAATCATCGGTTGCCTGCTATAGGATAGAATTGGTCTTGAAACGCACGCTGGATTTTGGAGCGTCGCGAGGCGGGCCGCTTTATGAAGCGCCGACAAAGCGACCGCATTCTATTTACCCGCGCCACGTTCAAGTTTTTCGCCCGCGCGTTTATTGCCTCCGTTCCATCGCTTCGCTCCCGTAATTTTGTTGACGCGCCGCGGATGCGGCAAACGCGGGCTAATCGTCGAATGCGCGCTCCAGTTAACAGGGATTTCGCGAAATTCAACGGACAACGATCGTGCGAAAAATCGACCCTCCTGCGGGCTCCTCTACGCCGGTTACAAGTTTGTTATAATCGATTTACCGGAAGCATTATCGTGAGTAGAGGCAGCGTTCAATTGTCCTTTAGATAGCAGGCAAAATAATCCTCGAGGATTTAATCGATCATTATGCAGAGCTTATGATGCGGGTGGAATTGTTTTATAGGCACTGGGAAATATAAATATCGTACATTTTTCTAATGAGCTGATCAAATTGTTGGGTCCTACAGTTCTGATCTACTATGGGACCCTTGGGTCCTGGCGAACATCTCCGACTCCTGCCAACACATGTCATCGTGTTCTGAATAGAGAAAGAGCTAAGTGTAGGACACGCATACAACAACACCCCAATGAGGAAGCAGCACAACTAATACAGAATACGGAACTCCGTATATTGGCAAGAAGAAATCCTTAAAACCTCATTACAAACAACATGTAAGATTCTAATGAGGAGCTTCCAGTGGAAACCCACCTCACTCTCACCAACCATACGCAAAGAAACTGCTAATTAATCTCGAAAGAAGATTAGATTGCAGTTAATAGTATATACAGAAGAAAAAAAAACCTGCAAGGCTATATCCACTCGCGTTTAATTTTCATGAACGATATCATATATAATAATATAATCATTGTTTATTGAACCTTATCGGTATACTTACACAGATTTACAATAATGTGATTATAGATGTTCCAGGGGCTCTCATAGCTCCGCTCGTCATTCATGTATTTCTTTAAAGTATTCTGACAATAATTATTATAATAATCTTAACATTAAAAATACTGGAAAAATTACAATAATACAAAAAAAACCAGTAACATTTCATGAACAATATAAAATATCGAACACTTTGTACATGTCTTTAGATCCAAGCGAGACACAAAAGTGTAACAGTAGCCAACGCATTTTCTTTAATATATTTGTCAAAGCATAAACACAGCTCTTAAAATTCTGAACCTCAATCCTAACTTGACTTTATCATTTGTTTGTAAGAATATGTATACTCCACATAGTTCATCACTTTGTAACTACCCTTGTGTTACAAAGTCGTCAGAAACTGTCGAAGAGGATACGAAAAACATTGTTACCATTCCTTTGATAGTTTTCATTGACCAAGCAAATTTTCTGTTTAGAAATTAGTGGTAATTCCGAAGAGGACAGTGTTCATCGGAGGAAAAAATGAGACAGTGACAGGATAAAGTAATTTATCGATGAAAGAGTGAACGGTAGCATGTTCGGTTCCCTTTGGCATCGTAGAAAATTGGCCCGGCGGCCGTGTTCGTGCCGCAGAATGCGCGTTTAATGACGTTATCAAAGGTATGCTGGCCGCGATCGTCCAGCTATTTCGGTAAATTATGTCGCGCTGCGCACTGTGTTGCGGGGGGTTAGCTTCAGGAATCCCTCAGAATACCAATAGCCACGGGTCTAATTACGAGCGTACAGTTAACAGTGACCAATATTGCTATTAGGCTGCGTCAGTGCTCCAGACTTGTCTGTCAAACAGCAAGGAGACCGGCCGACACGTGCCGCGTTCCTGTGAGCATCAGTTTGGCAACATCCCCAATAAGAGTGTTAACCAAGGGGTTAGAGCATTAAGACCTTATTAGCCTCCGACTGCGCTATAATTAACTGTTTAAGTGCCTCGATTCACTGATAAATAAAAAACGTACAATCCTTTGACAACCAAGGGAGCTTCTGTTAGCTTCATTTTTATAAATTAATGCTAGACTGCGTGGTGTTTTTCTAACACGTGGTGCACAATTTTCAAATCCCATGTGACTCGTTGTTATGTGGCAAGGGGTGACGGACTGTGAATTTTTTAATTCTGTATACTCTTCGACAGTAAATAGGTTGAGACACTGTACCCCAGCAACGATCGGCTTTTGTTAAATCTAGCCAAGTCCAAAGCGTCTCCTAGCTCATCGATGGCTATACTGTATGAAGCAGGCGTACCTACTTGTAGTAAGCAACAAGTATTTAATTAAGAATAAGTCTTCTTATGACTGCAAATTTTTGGAATTAGGCGGAAAGCCATCGAACGAGTTAGCTTTTATAACGACGACGTGTGCTGAACTTAACATATTTAACACACTTGCGATAATTGCACATGAATCACGGTACAAATATTTTTCTCTGAATACATACAGAATCTTATCGAACGTAGAACTGAACCTGCTGACAGTCTTCGAGACCATGTCCCGATATAACAATAAAATGATTTCTGTATTGTTTCCGTATTAACTTCCACAAATATGTATGTTGCAGATATTTGTCGTTTATCCTCGTAGAACAGATTCCACCTATACAGCGGTTGCATTTCCTATTCTTCCTTGATCATTCCTAGCCCGTCTGAGGAGTCACGGATGCACGAAATTGCTCTAGCGCCGTTTATCATTCCACCAGCTCGCAGCTGGATCTTTTCACCGGTCGCCTCGTTTACGAACCAATCAGGAAGCGCAATTAACGTGTGCCAATACCGCTGTCGATCGGTTTTCTCGGTGCTTTCGATGGTTGTAGCGGGCCGGCAGAATTTCCTCGGTTCCAATTACGGGAATTATTGAGACTCGTGAATGATGATCGTGATGGTTGAGCCATTCCGACGGACGGCACGGTCTGTCAAATAGCCGTGAAGCAGCCAAGAATTTCGGGAATGCCCCGGAACTCTGGTTCGGTCCGCTGAAATCCACGTGGCGAGCGATCCCCGTGGCAGAAAATTTCTGATTCCTTCGTTGCTGCGATCGGTATCGGAAACCGCGCGCCCGCTCCCGGGCTAAATGCCACCCCACGCGAACTCGCGGAATTTCCGAATTTTTTTCCACCGCGGCCACGCGCTCGAAATCGCATCGAGATTTTCCGCTTCATCGAAGCTACCAAGATGGCCAGCCATCGTGCTGAACGTTCTTTGGTGCTGTGGTTGCTGAGTCGAGCGGATCCACCGGACGATCAGATCGTGGGATTAAAATTGTGAACACAGCTGAGAATTTTTGGATTACAAGTGACCGAATTTTTCAGTAATTCTGCTGGAACTGCTGACATGAATATATAAATGTTCTGTTGAATATTCAGAAATTTAGGCTCCTTAACGATATATTCTGTTAAGGGTGTATTGTAATTCATTTTTCCCTGTTGCTGAATCTTTCAGGAAATTTTGTATACGATTTTGAAAATAACTAACCATGAGAAGATAGAATATTCAGAAAATATGACCTATAAAGTCCAAGTTACAGTAATGTTGTAATTTTGTTACAAAGTAACTGTTTTGTTAAATAAGAACGAATTTGTGTTTCCACTATGAGGTGTGTAATTTCGGCCTCTTATAGTCTACATTTATAATGCTCGTGTCTCATTAGCACTTCATTAAAATAAAGCTGTAAGCGAGGAAGTCATCGCAGAAGTCCTTACGTGAAACAAAGTTCTATGGTCTTAGCCAGTCTGCAACGTTTCACTGGGTTCGCCAGGGTCTGAGTGTCCGCTGATAAAGTTCGTAAAAATAAAACCTTATCAGCGTGTCCTCAGACCCTGAAGGAACAAGTGACGATGACGCTGTGCTCGTGTTTTCCGAAAAATTTATAGCCAAGCCCGAAAAACTAACTTGACATCCAGATCGAAATTATACGAGTGATTGTTGTCGCTGGATGAAGCTCAGGGTATTGTTGATGTTGTATTCATGTTCTTAATTTTATAATCCATCATAATTCTGATAAAGTTTTATATTATCTTCTTCAGGCTTTTGTTAACATTGTTATTTCTGCTCTTATCCTATTAATATCTTACTATTGAAGTATCAGACTATTTCACGACTACTCTCAATAAATTATTTCCTGATAAAATGATCAATCCATTTGCAACCGAAATACCTTCGACTCAATTGCTTCGAAAATTGACGTGTTCAATGTACAAGAAGACGACGATGCTAGAGAATAAAAAAGGATTCATATGATTCATCCAGCATGAATCAGCAGAGATTATCTGCTTCGTGCCTTTAGGTATACTTAATTAGCTCGAAGAGGAGGGGGTAGAAGGAGATAGAGAAGAGGGTTAGAGGGCTGAGAGGAAAAGGGAGACGACACCTGGTCTGGCTCGGCTTACGGAGCACGTAGTGTCGCAGTCAAGGCTGACCTACATGTGGGCTGCACCACTGTCGTCTGATCCCACGTACAGATATTCTCCTGTGCCGGTTTAACTCCTTTCTCGGCCTGTTCTGAAGGTCCATTTTGGAATTTTTTTTAAAAAACATATCTTGATGAAGCTTTGCAAGTTTGTTCATATACATTTATGCTACATTCATAAATTTCTGTACATTGTTATCGTCTAAACTGTAATAATTATTCACTGGGGAAGCAGATAGGTTGAAAAAATTCTTCTCTTAAAACTTAAAACTCTTAATTAGTACGAGAGTAGCTAACGCCTGAACTATGAAAAACAAAAAAAAGTTATCTTTGATAAAATTGCATTTATCTGAAGAATGAAAAACATCTTGTTCATACATTTAGTTCTCTACTTCTCCGGTAAATAATTGCTATACTTTAGATGATAACAATATACAAAAAAAACATGAATGCAGAACAAATGTATATGAATAAATCTGCAAAGTTTCATCAAGATAAGGTGTTTAGTCTTTCCGTAAAAAATGTCATAAGTATACCCTCAAAACAGACCGAGAAAGAAACTATCCCTTAACTCGTCCTTTCTAACGAGTCCGGCTGGCGTATATTGGCGTACGGTCGAAAAAGGCTAGCGTTTTCCGGAAAATTCATTCGACGAATTGCACAGAGGATGTTGTTGCAGGGGCACGAACGACGCTGCAAATCGTCGGATTATGCGAGGCTCCCTCGAGCCACAGTGAATTTCAGGGAACCGATATTTCTGTATTTGCGACGGTGGCTCTCGAACAAATACCGATAAATATTGGCGAATTAAACGTTGGATTATGCTGTCCTTGGAATACTTCGGAAATTTAGGGGTACGTGAAATGGAGCTAGTGCGAATAGATGGCCTTGAAATATTGAAGATTCTAAAGAGACAAGAATTCGCTGAATGAGCGAAAATGAGACTTACTCAGTTGTGCCATATCTGAGTTAATGTACTGAAAACTTAATTAAATGACCCGTCTGTTTTACCTAAAGTTTAATTTTAATAAACACTAAAAAGGAGCTAATAGAGATAATGATTTAGAATTTTTATTGTTTTATTTACAGCACTGAAAATACTGTAGGTTGATTACAATACTGCTTGATCACGTTATGTGTGGATGGTAAATAAAAGAAAGAGTATTATGTGTAGTTGCCAGGTTTGAACACGACGTCAAACAGGGCAAGAAATGAAGCTTGTATTCTGTTAAATGAATATACAACTGTAAATTATTTTATGCGGCCACCCAGAGTATATATTTAACCCTTTACCCTCCAAGCAATTAAGTTATACGTTGGTAGTCAACTCCAAAGAGTTTTTTCTTAGATATCTGTGTTACACAAAATGACAACGAAAAAATCTTGGCAATTTGTTAGATTATACGACTTTTTTTCAAACATTAAATTTTTAATTTTTCACACTTTAAAGCTTGCATGATACGAATTAGGATAAGAGTAGAATAAACATAGAAAAGTATAAACATCCGATGACATTGATGAACGAACGCATATAAATACTTCTATCTATAAACGATAAAATGTGGGCAGTAACACTGGCCTTAGGAGTGCAAAAAGTTAATAAATCCAATATTTTAGAATAAAGATTGAAAGTCCATTCACTTATACGTGAGCCTCAAACGCCATCCGACTTAAATATGTAATACGTTATAACCATCTTGAAATCCTGAATTACGTAATTGCAAATGGAACTTGTCAAAGACGATATTCATCTAAGAAAAGCCGATGCGAATTGAAATAACTATTTTGTAGCGAGCCCTGTCGTATCCGATGAAAATTCGTAAGAAAGTAATACGAGTCACCTTGAAATTTGAAAGGAAGTCGATTGAGCGGTATAACAATTTACCGATATCGAGGACGAAATAAAGTCAAGGTATACGAAGTCGCGGTGGTTACATTTGCATGGAGCATCGAGCGTGCGGAGTATTCGCGAGCAACAGTATTTCACAGACGAGAGAGCCGGATCATTAATTGAAGCCGAGAAGGCAGAAGGTAAAAAGCAATAGGGTACAAAGGGAAGCGAGCGAGCAGGCAGAAAAATCGACGTTATGTGACGTTCGATTGAATAGGACCGTCTGTCGCAGAGTACAGTCTCCAAGGATTTCAGTACGGATTATTCCGGTACCTGTCGTTCAGTCACGTTACGATTGCCGACAAAGGAGTCGATCGATCGACGTTTGTTTCTTTCTTTCTTCTTCCTCTCCCTCTCTCTCTCCTCTCTTTTTTCGCTCATCGTACATCGCGGACGAACAGCTCCCCGGTGGCCCGCTCGATGATCGAGAAACTTTCGCAGATTGTTCCCGTGTGTTTGTCTCTTCTCGCCCCGAACGTTGATCATGCCCCTCTCTTCAAATAAACCGCTTCCGTTCGGAGATATCGGAGCAAACGTATCGCGTTCACTCGACGAATCGAACGACAAACACTCGCCCTTCTATTTTATTCCTGCTCGATCATCCCCGTGCCGATGGACCGATTCCATCCCCGATGACTCGAATCTGCGACGTTCCTGGCCACCAGCAGGCCACCCACCGCTTTAAATACGTTTCGAAGCCGGCTTTAATGCCTTGAGCCTGGAAACTCTTTGTTGGAAACGAACAGACTATGCGACGTGCTGCGTAGTTGGGATTCACAAGAAGTATCTTTCAATTTATCTGATTTGTTTCGACGATTTTTGGAAAATAGATAAAGAACATCTTGATGTTTTCCAGACTATACTGCGCGTGCAGCCACAAATAATCGCGAGGTCAGACAACTGCGGTGTCACGTAGGGAATACCGGCTGTCGCTCGATCTTCGAAGTAAACGCGTTCCGTGTCACAGTGGAAAAGTCGGTGACTGGTCAGACTCGGCACAATACGTCTTTATTAATATAATTGAATAAATATACAAACGTGCTACTAGGAATCCTAGGAATATAAAACGTGATTCTTTTTCTTTCGTTATTTTTTAAAGAATTAATTAATAATAATAATTTATCAAGAACAACGCGGAAGCACTGAGAAAATGTTACCATTGACCGTTGCTTTAGTGCGCCATCGATGGTCCACGTATCAATTTTAATTTCGTGAAATTACTGCCAACCCCTATGCAATTTCGATTAATATTCACAAGTAAGAAGTGTCTTACTAAACAAACAAATATTTTGCATATTCAATCATGTGTACGGGCACGGTCAAATACGACCTACAACATGGAATTTCTAATGCACCTAAACCAAGACAGTCTGAAGTTCTAAGATCCTGAATTTCGTTTCCACTCTATAGTCGCTAAATTAGAGCACGACCCCGTCTAAAAAAATGTGTACTCCCGATTGCAACTTTTCCTCGTTGGTCCACACGCGGATCGTTCGAAATGGCGTTTACCCGGTGCGTGTCTCGCGGCGTCGATCGCGCACAGGGTATCGCTTGGTCACCCTAAACTTCGGCGACGTATTAACGAGCGGAACGAGCGGCACAGGGCAGCGCGGGCTCGCGACAATAACGTAAATCGCCCAAACTGTCGTAATCCCCGCATGCGGAAGAACTTTAACAATTATATTTAATATGATACAGGTCCAGCGGAAGCAACGGGAAAAGGCAGGACAGCGGTGGAAATTCGCGGCGGACGAGGCGGGAGAAGACGAAAGCAAGGGTGAAACAGAGAAAGAGAGAAACGGAGAGAGAGAGTGAGAGAGTGATAGTGAAAGAGGGGGAGAGAGGCGTCATAAGCCGTAGATATCCGAGGCACCCATACCAGTTCGAAACTCACACCCTCGTGTCTCGCGACCACCAACCCCAGGTGAAATCTACCCCCTTCGCAGCCCGCCCTATGCTCTCTCGCTACCTAGCCTATCCTCGTCCCTGCACAGCTATGCGGCGGAGTCTAATCAAATTTAATAACTTTTGTGCTACCCGCGCACTCTCGCCCACCCACCTCCGTCCTTCTACACCCTCCGCTCACTATATTTCTCCCTCACCCTTGCGTTCGTTCAGTTGGCTGTCTCGCCTCCCTCGGTCTCCGTCACGTTATAAACTTGTGCACCGCGCGCGCAGTCGAGCTACTGAGTACCGCAGATTTATGACGGGGACATGTCAGACCCGTTGAAACGAGCCCGATCTGCCGGTGACTCCATTTCAAAAGGGCTCCGCGAGTTTATCGTGCTTCCAGCGAACCTTCCAGCTTTTTTCGACCCCCGCTGACCGGGCTACTCTCGGTATTTCACGCTAATAAGAGGTCCCTTACGCGAGATACGGGGAGTTTCGAGACTTATCATATCTTTTTTGAGAATTTGCAAACATAAGCGGTGTTGCTGGAAAAACAGTATTGTAGACCAGGATGGTTAATGCCCTCCTTGTCTCTCGATTCATGTACGATTCAGGAGACTTTTCCGTTCTAGACTCCTGTTAGTGTGTTCAAAGATTGTTCAGTGAGTCTTGAAACGGTCTATGAAGGTATCAAGTCTAAAACGTAGTTCTGTTCAATGAACACTGCTGATCTTAAAATTAGATAGAAAATCTTCCGAGATGTCTTTGCTGCCTTTCACGGTAGAACATTTCCCACTAAATCTCCAAAAATAGCAAAGTTATTCAAGCTCCTTTAACCGTTTGAACTCCTTTGTCGACATCGATTTTATTCGTAGGTACTCTTGTGTCGAATCGCACTAGACATTTTTAAATTGCCAGTTAAATATGTATTATATTTCGCAATATTTCTTTTTACCATGATAAGCAGTATTACATGTATATGACCCCTTTTTGTAACAAAAAAGTCCTTGTAGTACTCAAGTATGTACATGATTGTTTGTCTTATAAAATCAACAAAGAAAAATTATTTAAATTGTTCCTATCAACCAACTGTCTTTTGAAGTACATTTCAAATAAAATACTTAAAACAATAGGGAGTTATTGAAAAGAAAATTAAAAAGAAATTAAGATTTCAAAGAGGTAAACCAAATCCCTAAAATTATCCTGACACGCGCGCAGCTCAGTAATTAGCAAATACGTCAATGCAGCTACTGGAATCATACTGGATTTCTATTTCTCGTGACACTGGGGTACGATGGAATCACTTAAAATCGAGATATTCGACGAAATGCATGGAAATGGGGGACCCCATCGATCGACGCGTGAGCATCGAACGAACAACGGCTCCCCATTAAATAACCGAACAATTTATCGTCGACTTTCGCGATCCCTCCATCCGCCATCGATCTTGCGTTTCACCAGTGTCAAGGTAAACCACGCTTTCGCGTTGTTACGCTCTGATAACACTAATCTGTAGTTACTGGCCGGTCGATACACCCGCGTGCTTCTCTTCGTCCACGTGCACGTACGCTCGTGCATGTGGCGCGTGCGTGTGCGTGTGCGCGTGTGCCGCTGGGCAACATTATCGGTAAATCCGTGACAGAGTCGCGCTGTGGCGATGGGGTTCGACGGGGTCGGGGGAAAACAGTGGAGAGCACATGGACGGGGACGAGAATTGACCACCGTTCTAACTGCTACAAAATAGGCGTGCGGTCGCGTTTGAAATCCGGATACGGCTATTCTGCTTTCGAGTTTAATGCCCGTCCTCCCCTGCGATCCCGTTCGATATTAATTTACGGCCAGCGAATCGATGCCGTTTTCGGTGATTTCTTGTTCGAGATTTTATCGGAACGCTTCCATCGGCTCGCGACGATTTTTGAATTCGAGCACCCCCTGCCTGGTTTTTCGCCTGTCATCGAACACCGTGGTGGCGCATGGTGCGGCATGCTGAGGTGTTTAATACAGGGAACAACCAAACCCGTTCAAATGACGGATTTCAGATTTCTTGTTTTAAGTTACAGAAACTATGAAGGTGTTTTCGTCGGGATTTATGTTGACTTTTGTCGAGATAAAAGAATGATTGTATATTATAATTTATTTTCCATCAACCACTATAGTTTCGAAGTTCTATATATAGTATACCTGAATAAACAAAAGTTCGTCAATATGAAGGGCTTAATTATTGGGGGGCTAAACGTGGTGCGGTCATTGACGTGCATATAAACAATGGACTGCTCGATTTCTTGTCTCATATGGATGCACCTTTTGCTATCAGTTTACATGGGGTGCGCAGTCTATTTTTTATATGTAAGTCTATAGGTACGGTATTTCGATAATACTTCAGAAAATCGCATTTTCGTTGTCAGTCCTCTACCTGAAGCTCATGCGATAAGCATGAAATAATAATACTTCATAAGTGTGAAATATTACAAATTTTTGTAACTGGAAACTATTTTTGTTAATTAATTATTTAAATATTACAAGAAATAAAAGCTAATAAAAAATAAAACGTTTCTTTAAATACCCATCAAACTAACGGATGTGGTAGAATTAGGTACACATTCAACGTTGGTCGTTCTAATGTTAAGATTTTATGTTTGGAATAAAAGAGTCATTGTTTCTGATAAGAGAGACGATCTTTAGAATGTAATTACGGACAGGAGGAAAGTTTTGTAGTATTTAAATTAATAGAAAGTAGAAATAAGTCATTTGATCTCTATTATCTTGGCCGTCGACTAAGATGGGTACCCCCTTTTACAATGCATTTTCCAACAGCGTTGTATTTCTAAACTCTCCTATAAAATATCAGTATAATTTCAAAGTATACTGCTATCGAGACGTTGACTGCAATGGGGATCACTAATTGTAACAAATATTAGATTACAATTACTTGTGATCCTCCTCATACCCCACTATTCCCAGCATCTTCCTCGACTCATCGATGGAGGAATTCTAAAGCTGGAGTTCCACGATGAGGCAAAAATAAGTTTAGTTCGTGCTGAGATTTGTGTCTCGTGAGAAGAAAATCTGTCGAAATATCTCATTTCCGCCTTAGCCCTCTCCTGGCAAACACCGGGTCCATTCGGATCCAGTTGCGTGCCGTTTGTTTCAAAGTCGCGATCGTTCAGTTGAAATGAATCGAACACTCGTTTGGAATAAAATACTTGCCTACCCCCACCTTGTATTTTCAGTAACCCATATAACGGTGAGCGAGAGCTAAGCAAAAATCGACAAAAGTGCAAAAAAATGTCACAAACACATACATTCTATACATGCAATAGAGAAAAGAAAGATTGTATGCGTGTCTTGTTCTGAAACAGAATAAATGTTATTAATTACTACTGCGCTTGTACTTTTTTGTCCCTTATAACAATAATGAATTCACGACAATAATAGTTAGCAACAGTTATCTTTAAGAAAAAGCATACACAAACGTAAAAAGATAATATTCTAACGTTCCTATGTTATTTATTCGGGAGGACATGAAAAGCAAAATTTCGCTATGGGTCCGTTTAGACCCGATATCCGCCTCGAATGTCGGCAAATCCATCCGACTTTTGGAGGGTTAAAGACTAGATAGAGACCATGGTTTGAACGTGTATTAAAGATACACGTGTAATTAATATATCCGTGTTTTAGTCCGTATAGTTTTTAATACACGGGTATACGTGTATCAAAATACACGGGTGCACATGTATTGACATATTCATATGTGATTCCTAAATTATCTCGTTTTTTATTGATATCTGCCACCTATAAAATCATATATTTGTTTCGCAAATGACTTGTAATAAAGACCCATCCTCAACCACACGAGATCTTGCCGCGTTTTCAGTCATCGACTAACTAGTTTCCGACGCGCACACCGTATCGACCATGAAGAATCTTCCTCAGGGAGCCGGGTGGCGTGTACCGGGGACGCGAGGATGATTAAAAGTTGCCTCTCCGCGCGGCCGGATAAATTCGTGCGCGTCAGAATTGATGAATCGCGCGGCATCGGGGCCGGCTGCGCGGGAACTTTGCAAACGTTATTAGACGAATACCGTGTCAGAGGAGATCCATTGTCATACATCACGCGCAGGAGGTCCCATCATCACTCCGTATCCGATCCACGAGCGACGACGAACCTCCGATAAGTTTCAGGGAATCGGGAATCCATTTGCGTGCGGAGAAACGAAAACAGTGGGCGCGGATTTTCCAGCCTCTCGGGCAGACGCGGATTGTTGCGGGACACCGCCGCTTAATTACTATGCTACGCGTAATGGACGGACATTTGCCTATACGAGTTACTTCGCTGCGCGATAACGGTCATTACTGTAAATTGCCGGCTTAATAGTTTTAAAATATCCGCCGCACACGGGCATCGGTCACGGCCAGCTGTGACGAGAATATGATTCGCCGCGGTCACCTAGCTGCTGACACCGCCGAAATGTATTTAAATACGGGAATTTCATTCGCTACCCTCGACCGTGTACACGCAAGCAAATACACGTACACCGCGGACCTCTATCAACCGTTGATAGCGCAAAACTAGATACCGAATGAAACGCGGTAATGCGGCTGGAGTAATTAAGTTTCAAATGAAAGGGTTCATACGGTCGGTGGATAAAGGTACGAGGTTATTGCAGCTGGATTTTCCGTTATTTAGGGTTTTCCTCTTGAATGTTGATGCGGGGGATTCATTCCGTCATTGAGCTAATTTTAAGGGGTATCTGTGTGTTTCCGTTTCAGTCAATTTTTGTGCACTCTCAGTGATTTGTGCTTTTTCGTTTTTATTTTAATTTTGGTAGCTTCGTTATTATATTTTTCTCAGCCTGACATGATGCTTTGATCCAAGATCAAGTTATGTAATTTCAAAGGACCTTCATTTATGTGTCAATCTTCTTCGATCTTGAAGTTTGTACAGTGCCACCAATATTATTCCTTTAATTTTAAGATATCAATTAATTTTAATTTTAACAAAATAGGAATTTTACGTGAGAATATAAAAATATTTAAGTTCTGGGTTCTCTTCAATGCAGAAATACTTTTCAGTGTCTTGTAAAAGCATTTCATGGGAGTACAGAAATGTTCAATCACTATATTTTTCTCAGCCTGACATGATGCTTTGATCCAAGAACAATTCATCAAAGGTACATTTTTCTACCCGTCCTCTTTCGATCTCAATTTTTATAGAACGTCAGCCATTCTGTCTCCATAATTTCGAATACAACATCTTATTGTTTCTAAAACATTGTTTCACCCTCAAGAATAAAATTCAAAGCGCATTTATAGTATCTAATATGTTCCTTGAAACCTTCTAAAAATTTATAAATACTGTCGGCTAAGTAAATATGTACAGATAAGTAAAATAGAAAACATATAAACGAAGAAAAACTGATTTCAAGGATTCGAGAAGGCTGGTGAGCCCCGCGGAGACGGTGTTCGTCGAAGGATCCGCGTGAGGGGTAGAGTTCGAATTGCCATTCTGGAGGCGAACTCGAGGGTATACGTAAATCGGCGATAAATCTGTCCCAGCTGAGCGTTGATAGCATTCGAAATGAACGTCATAAATTCATTAGTCGGTCGTATCTGATATGGAGAGATGATCTGAGAGTGAGTACGAACCGATGGGAGGGGAACGTACGACGGAGATCTAGTCAGACGACGTAGTTTCCTGATTACGAACTATGTGAACGATGTGAGAGGAGCCTGCGAGCTTCTAAGTACCCGGTTTCCTCGAAAGGTATCTTCGAATTCCCTAAATAATTTTCTCGTGGACCTGTTACAAATTCAATTGCAAACTGCACGAAGAGAAGTAGCTTTCCTCGAGAGTCGGGCTCCGTCGTGAGAGAAATACGAAAATCTGACGAAGCAAATTGACTGGAGGGGAAAAAAGGATTCCATCATTGCTTTTTTTTTTCATATTCAGAGACTTAAATCGTTTCCATGGGGAGGCGGCCTGTATTCTCGAGTATCATACACGGAAACGAAAAATAACGAACAGAACGCGGATCGTATCGACGTTGATGTTATACCTATTCTCAGCATCCTCGATATCCCACGGGAAACGACGCGAAAACAGCTTCAGACTGCATGCGCTACGATCGGTCTCTTATGTTTATTTTTTATTCCTGCCAGGATGGGAGACACGAGAAGTTCGCGTATCAAGAATAAACGTCCAGACATTATCAAGCGCACGTTTTATCACGTATCTTCTCAACCTTTCACAATTCTACCTTCATTTTTAAAAAAATTATAATAATTCTGAACTACCTGGCATTGTATCACTCACGAAGAAAAAATATCTTGTATCGCGTATCTTTTAAATTTCTTACAATTACATATCCTTTTTTAAGTAGAACGAAAGGTAATTGTACTATTCAGAATGATTAGAAGCTCAAGATATCCAATAATCTTAAACAATCTGACAAATAACGATATCGATGGAAAAGTATTCCGTACCTAATACTGTAACATTTTTATCGAATATTTTTACTGTACATACTATTTCGACATGCTACGTTATTTAACACTAGATCCTCTATTCTGACCAGCGTATTATGCGTATCAAAGGGGCCAGAAGCAGTAGTTAATCGAAAGGAAAAACAAAAAGCAATTTTGAAGCTGAGAACATTCGGGTCGTTAGCATTATGCGCCTAGTAACTGCGTAGCCGGTGGGATCCGATAATTAATTAATTATTCGATGCCGTAGGAGCGTAGAATTTGGCCCGGACAGAAACCAGAAACCTCGGGACGTTGGCCAGACGCCAAATTAGCTTATTAAATTAACACGTTCGCTCGAGACTTGGCAAAGCTTCCCCGAGAAAAAAGCGACGTCTTCAGTTTCGTCTCGAAGCGTCTTTGGAAAAAGAAAAAGACGAAAGATCGACCGATTCGTTACACGGATAATCTGGCGACCAGTGTAACAATTCTGCCAGCGGAAATCAATTTATCGGGGCTGCTTTCCGCGGTAATCTCGTTGAATCGGTTGTCCCGCTGTAAATGAAGAGTATTAAAGGATTCATCGGCGTGAACGCGTTTACGAAACGATGTATTTATTGGTTGGAAGGCCGTTGATGGGCAATTATTCGAAACAAAAATGGGGGATCCACTTCACCGCGGATCATTGTGTTCAGGAACAGCGGACCTTTCCCAATCGGATTCGATCGATTCCCAACGAACGACAGCACTTTGTATTACAACGGGATCGTGCATCGCTCGAACAAAAGCCATCTGAATCGACGATATTTCGAATGGATTTCTGGCTTCAAGGATGCCTATTCGTCTTCGAGATAAAGCGCAGTTAACACGTTAAACGTGGAGCTAATTTTATTTTACTTTCCATTTAGGCGGCGCGTAATTACAGTAAATGCGTCTAATGCTTTCTTTATTGTACCAAGAAAGCCATAACTTTTTGTAATACTTGTAAAGGGGAACCTCATTTTTGTTTAAAATGTTTCAAGAAAGTCTATTCAAAAAGTGTAAACATATTTCTCAATATTATATGAATTATGAAGTATTATTTTTTAAATTTGATACTGTCGCGCGACGGTGTGTTATCGGCACTTTGCATTTCACTGCTTTATTTTCAGTTACCAACCGACCGTTAACTGGTCCTTCTGATTAATTTGTCGATATCGATTCGGCGGTGGAAACTCCGCCATAAAAAACCATTCATAAAACATAGAGGGATCATACCCTGATCTCCCGTGTCACTTTGTGCTGACGCTTATTCTGCTGGACACATTGCGATCTTTCGATCATTTCACTTCCATTGATGACGTGAAATGTTCTGTCGCTTTCTGGATTCCATTTCCGCGTTAAATATTGACGATTTGCTAGTTGAACGGAAATGATCAATCGTGCTAATCAATTCCAAAGAATTTATTTATGATACCTTTATATATAGAATGGAGATGAAGAAGTCGGCCGAGATCTAAGTCCCCGTCTAACTACCCGTCACGTGACTTATTCAACAATTCTTTGATACTTGTTTCGAGTTGTTTTCACGCAGTTTAAGATAGTATAGGTCAACTTTCCCCAACTTCAACAGGGAAGCAAAGAATAGAAGAATTGAGAGGAGGTCGGTGACCCGTTCTCACGGCTCGACTCTCGACTTGTCCGACAATCCTTTGAGTCGTGTTTTGAGAAGTGCAGTCGCGGAGTTACCAATATACCTGTTTGATGCAGAATTTCATGCACTTTAAGATGGTGCATGTCAAATTTTGCCAAGCGTAACAGGGGAGCCAGAAATTAAAGAATTAAGAGAAGGTCGGTGACCCGTTCTCACCTCCCGACTCTCGACTCGTCCGACAATTATTTGGTTCTTGTTTCGAGAAGTGGTTATAGACCACGACCAATATACCTCCTACTTGGGGCGGAATTTCAGGAGCTTTAACACTTTCAGTGCCGCGTGGGTCGTATGCGCCCCACGCACCAAATTCGATTATTCTAAATAAATGGTAATATTCTTTATATTACAATCAAAACGAACGCCACAATAATAATACCAAATGAATGGTACATCATAAGACAATTCAAAGTTTATGTTTTTAACGTTCTGTATTTATAGAAACTTATTTTCACGCGTCTGACTAGTTATAGAACTTTTCACTGTGGCTTGGAACGTGTTAAAACGGCAATGAAAAGTGAAATATATAAAAATGTGTGAATCGGCTTAGAATATTATTGACGTAGGATGTATAAAAAGGAACTGTGAAAATCTAAAAATGTATATTTGCATTAACATTCCCTATCCACTTGTAACCAACATCCACGTTTCAGATCATTACGATTGAAGCAGTAGAAACAAATTCAATCGAACATCGCAGGGAGAGAATTTTAATCTAGCATCACAAATCCCATTTCTCATATGTCTGATGCAATTTTTTATACAATTTATTGATATCGCGAGCAGTACATTTCTCCGATAGAAACGTGGACGAACGAGTTCGATCGATCGCTTCCGATTGACAGACGGTCGAAAAACTAATTCGCCGCTCCGTCGTTTACACGAATATTCGCGTGTTTCCGGCGGTGTCTCGCATTCGGCCGGATTATACGGTCGATCCTTTCACGGTCGAATCTGGAATTTCGAATCCGCAGCTGCGTTCACGGGCACGGCATTTACCAAAATGAAACGATCCCGCGACTTTTATTTCGGATTATGGCGGTGCCGGGCGAACGAGCCGGCCGAACACGACCGCGGCGAGCAATCGCGTGGAAATCAAAAACCTATTTGAAATATCGTGAATGCAGGCCGTTTTTGTTCGTCCGTACCGTTACGAGGCACGTTGCAGCAGCACCAAGTACTAGCCTCGTATTCGCTACGAATTGATCGAATTCGATTGGAAAACTCGCCTGGCCCATGAGGACTCGCCTATTATACAATATGGTTCGACAGATCATTTTATCAGGTTGTCGCATAAGAAATGTCGTGTTTAAGACTAGATTTATGGAACCTGTCAATTTGACGGATTTCAAATCTCGAAAACAAAAAAATGAATAAAACGTAGTACCATTTCGTAGCAATTTATGCTGATTAATGTAATGATATGAATACATACCCAAATTCATTTCCCCCACAGCCCTCTAATTTCAATGATCTGTATATAGTATATCTATTTTTCCGAAAACCCGTCAAATTGACGAATTGAGTGATTTCGTAGTTAATCGTAATAAATAGGGTTTATTCATTAAATAATTACTGCAGTAAAATTCATAATCACTACATAATTTACTGAGTCACGTTATGAGGTCCTTAGAAAGCAGATACCAAGAATAATAATGCAGCGGAAATATCTTTCCTGCTCAACACCCGTTATCCTCAAATGTGCCGGAGCAATGTAAGTAAATATCAAACGGGTCTATCGCTTAAGATTTTATGTTTTGTGCACATACTGAATAAATGTATAATATGTTAATGAAGGTCTATTAATATTGCACAATTAAATTAATTAATTTTTTAAAGAAAACACGCATTTTTACTGACACCTGGTAAACATGATTCAAACGTAAAAAAACTTACAACTACAGATATTTTTAATTATCAAAATAGTATATATTAATTTTAGTGTCCTTGTTCAACTACTTCAACAGTTCTTTGATTCCGTCTTTAATAAATTTCTAATGATTTTAGAAAAGACATCTCACAATCAGTTCGACCTTATCCGGTTGGTAACATGCAATTTTTTTCTCAGTTAAAAAGCTGCGATGCTAACAAAATAAAATCGGAGAGTCACAGGATATTTCAGATACCAAATTCTACTGATTCACCTTTTATATGCTAGATGCGACTGACATAAGGTAACGAGGATGTATCTACTCGGCACACGTTCGTTAAATTTCATTCATAACACAAAAATTCAATTGAAATTCCAGTACTCTCGCGGGGGCGTTTTTTCATCGCGCGAGCTTTAAACCCAAACCGCGAGCTTTAAATTAAATCCGGCAAAAATAGCCGGAAAAATTGTATCGGACGAGATAGCTTTTCAGGCGCAAGCGTTCGGTGCTTTGTTCGCAGACCTTGAACAGTTTCGAGGTACACAAGCATAACCGTCTAATACGTTAAGTGGAGGTCGTGTAACTTTCCACTTCGGTAGCAGCTTGTGAATAGCTTGCAAGTTACACGTTGAGCAGCAGCACGTGCTAATCGAATGCGGCAAGTTCGTCAAATTCGTTGCTTCGCATCAGCCGCGGGCTGTCTGCGAGAAAGCAGATTCGTTTATGTCCCTTCCGCTCGATTTTCGACGCTTTGCGTGAACGAACGACTTTTCTTTCGCTTCTGTTACGATGCTCGACCTCTTCGATCATCGACGATCAAGTGATTTTGAAAATTGAGTGAGCCAGGTATTTGTTTGGGCCTCCAGACCTTCAGGGACAAAACAGACTGTGCATATTTAATTATTAGACTGCGGATTTTGATGCATATGTTATCGCTAATGTTCGAAAGTCGTTAAAATTAACATTCCCTAGGTATTGTTAACATCAACTGAATCAAGCCGTTAAAGTATGAATAGAGTATCATTTTCATTCCAACCCAACCCAACCCAACCATATATTCTCTCTTTTTAAGTGTTTTTTATAATAATAAATAAGACCTGACTTGTTGATAGCAAATTATATCCCTGAAATATATATCACAACATGAAAGGTATGTACTCCGTAGGTAATTTTTATGTGTTTCAAATGAAACCCAAACATTATCTAACAATTTTTAGTTAATGTACATTCACTAATTAGTTGGAGCATTATCTAGTTAAAGTATTGAATGCATTTTAATTTTTCAACTCTAACGGGAAGGTCCAGTTAATGTTGACAATAACTAGCGAATGCTAGCATTAACAATAATTCGTACATTAGCGTTAACGCATATACACATTTTCAAAATTTTATATTTCCTATGACAGTGCAAGTAAATAAATAAAATTTCAACCAGACTGCATTTGGCCCTTCAAAATTTTAAAGTACGTTATTTGTAGTTCACTGAGTTATTAAATTTCCATAATTCACCCATTTTAATAACTTCAGACGTGAGCTAGATATATGGGGTATTTCGTCGTATTATTTCGCATGGTCCAAAATAAAATAGATAATCGTACGTTCCTTTTGTGATGGAGTATCGTACTTAAAAAATAATGAAAACTGTTTATACAAACGCGTATCCTGTCTGTCCTTATTCCCTGGATTAGACGAGAATTATTGAACCACAAAAATGTGCGTACCTAACTAAATAGGTCATATGGTTGTACGACCTTTTTTATGTCACAAACAGAGAGAACAGCAAAATTTGTCCTCGTGTCGGTGGATGGACCAGGAAGCATCGATGTTTTTTGCAACGAAAAAGATAACGAACGCGTGCCGGGAAGATTAATTGTTTTCTATCCTGCAGGGCAAGCGGTATCGGCGTATCGATAATCGATCGGGCAATTTTACGCCAGACAGAAGGCAACATGCGTAAGATTAATAAGTGAATCGTGCATAATTTCTTCATTCTAGTTGTCGAAATAAGCAGAATTCGTGGTATTTGTGTTAAATGTGTACTTTACACATTTCAATCTGTATATGTATAAATAAACAATATTAATTTTAAAGACGACTCATGTTAATACTTCTAATCAATTTTCTCAGTTTAACCGAAAAATGTACAGTAATTCTGTATTGCTATTTTTTTGAGTAATTAGTTGTTATCTTCGTAATGAGAGAACCTTCTGCAATGTGCTGATATTGTAATACGTGTATAAAATTGTTTTAACAAAAATTAATTTCGCAAACAATCTAACTTACTACAACTCAACAACATTGTTCTTCTTCCCTTGCGTCTTCCTCTCTTTCATGACAAAAATGTAAATTTCATTATTAAAAGAACTGATTAGTACACGCGTCACAAACAATTGAAGCCATGAATTCGAAAACAGTGCAAGTCCACCAACGAACACTTTGAGAAAAAGAGTGTTTTATGTTTATCTTTTTTAATTCTCCATTATCCATGTTTTTGATTTTCCTTGTGAATTGTTGTTCGGTATACCTGAGTGAGCTTGAAACAGCCATACCAATAACTAACACAGTATCAAAAAATGAACTTGCATAATTTTAGAATTCATACCTTCAATTTACTTCAAAAAAAAATACACTCGTACTTTCCCGCGAGTATCAAAGAAGAACTTGCATGTTAAGGTTCTAAGAGTGCGAGAGACTGACGTACATGCAAATCTCGCTGAATAATTAACGAACGCCTTGATAAGGTTCGTCGATCCACCTAACAATTTTCCCGAAGGAACATTTCCTGATGGACATATCTCTGTGGAAACGTGCACGAAGGACTGTAACGACGTCTCTTTTACAAGTTGCCGGTGTTCGTTGGCGCGGTAGATAGCCGGTCCCTTAATTCGCTTAGCAGTCATTACCGGTAGAAGAAGGCCCAACCGGAAACTTTTCCATTTCATTACTCTATACTCTTTCTTTCTCTCAGGCTTCTTTCTTGTTGCCATCAACTTTATTACTTTGTCCTCTTTCGGCGTGGCAGTCGAGTCGAGTCGAGTGCAGCCTCTTAACTTTCGGCTTAAATCTTTTTCTTAGTACAGAGAAAGACAGAGAAAGAGAGAGACGGGCCGTGGGAGAGAGAGAGAGAGAGAGAGCGCGAGAGAGGCCGGACGCGAGGAGTTAGTTCAACGGGTTACAGGTTTGCAACGAGGGAACTCGTCGGACGAATTTACCTCCCGGACCATAAACTGGCCCGGTCTCGCTTAATTAACGGCCGTCGGATCAAAAGCCGGCGAATTATTCTTTTACCCCGGCATCTGGCTACTTTGAAATATTAAAGCGGCCCGACGAATCGCGCTGAATTCAGCGACACGAGTTTAGAAGACTGGAAGGAGAGAAGATCACCGACCTCTCAGACGGAAAAACGAAAATGAACGACACGAGCCGTACAGAGGAACGTTTTAAGCAGCCGGCAATTTCCTCTACGCAAAATTAAGGATTAAAGTTACGACGGTTGGTGTGTGTGCGTGCGTGTATATCTGTGTATCTGCATTATAGGTACGTGTGAGCACACGACGTTGCCAAACGACGCCAGCTATAAAATATTCAAAGCCTAGCGCGATAATGGCGGTGCGTCCAAGCATATTAAACATTCAGTCACGTAACTGGTCCGGCGCGAGGGGCAAGTGCACGTGGTAATTCAACTCTCGAAGCAAAGTTTCCAGCTGCGAGATACATCCCGCGGTATAAACTTCGCAAAATTACACTATATCAAACTCCGCTATACATATTTATTATTTAAGTTGCGCGAACGCTTGTGTCCGGACCGGCAAAGGAGCCAGCCGCCGCTTTGTCCCGTCTTCTGTTTGACTAGGAATCAACGCGACGACGCGACGCGCCGAATTCCTTCCCGCCGCGCGGAAACTTCCGGGTGGAAGTTACGCGACCCGTTCGGCATAAAATCGCGATACCTTCGGACGACTTACCCTTCTGCGACCCCACTGACTGTCAGACCCAATTTTCTAATCGAATTTCGAGAAATATCCGGGTGTCAGATTCCTCTCTATGTTGTACCGAAAGTTAGAGCGCAGACTCTGATAGGACTGCTCTAACAGGAATGTCAGGGTGCTCTGAAATGTCTGGGGTTCTTTCAGTGGTTCTAAAAATGTCACAGTACATTTCGTACAATCCTTTCATTGCAAAACCTAATGTTCTAATTGAATTTCGAGAAATATCCGAGTATCAGATTCCTCTCTATGTTGTACCGAAAGTTAGAGCGCAGACTCTGATAGGACTGCTCTAACAAAAGTGCCAGGGTGTTCTGAAATGTCTGGGTTTCTTTCAGAGGTTTTAAAAATATCACAGTACATTTCATACAGCCCCTTCATTGCAAGACCTAGTGTTCTAATTGAATTTCGAGAAATAACCGAGTGTCAGATTCCTCTTTGGGTTGTACCGAAAGTTAGAGTGTAAACTCTGAAGACTGCTCTAACAAGGGTGTCAGGGTGCTCTGAAGTGTCTGGGACTCTTACAAAGGCTTCTTGAAAATATCGATGCACTCCGTATAACACCTTTGTTATGAGAACCAATTTTCTAATCAAATTTAGAAGAACGACTAGAGATCCTGTTTGATTGGTCCATAGATTACACTGGACATTAATTAGTCTTCTATTAGAATGCTCAGAGACGTTTAGAGTTGTTGCAGAGGTTTTCTAAGACGCTTCAAAATGTCAGTACATTTTACACAGATCCTTTGATAAGAAACATAATTTTCTAATCAGATTTCAAGAAATAACAACGTGCAACTACACTTCATCCTTTCTTCTAATGTTTTGTCTGTTATTAGAACTCCTCATGATAACACCCTCTGGTATCTGATCCCTATGTTCCTCTAATCAGCTTCTGATTTTATTTCCAGCGTTATTTTTAATTTAAGTAATATGCACGAAACAATGTCCTATAAAACTAATATCTAAAACGCATATCTCATGAGTAGACTGCGGATGTATACGCAATTTAACAAATCGAAACACGTAAAAAATGTACAGTTAATAACGCAAGGAAGAGAAAAAGCTTATTTTGAAATATTTATAGGACATAATGCAACTTGGTCAATCTTTCGCTTCATCAACTACATTAACGAAAGAAATATTGCACTCTAAAAAAGTAAATTTGCATAAACATCCGCAGTCTACTCATGAGATACATGTTGTTACAGAGTTTGTCAGGAGCACCATCGATGCCTAACACTAATATTACCTAAACATCGTTGTAATCCCAAATTTTGATCCTCGATGATCGAAGAATCAACCTCGCGCCTCTGCAACAACCTCTGTATTATTGCACGCAAGCAACACAACAAAAATCTTCGTTCTCAAAACGATAACATCGTCTCGGCGAGACCAGGCACGCGGCAAAACGTCACGGGATTCAAATTAAGATAAATCCAATTACCGCGGAGCGGATATCGCGGTTTCGTTGTTCATGCATAAGCTAGGAAAATTTAAATGGCGCAGTCAAAAAGGGATTAAATATTCCATTACGGTGCGCGCGACTAGTTCGCGTGATAATTCAAGCGCGACGATAACGACGTTCCTCGAAATTGTCCTTGGCTCGGGAAGCCGGCCGTATTTATTGAACGACTGTCGTTAATTCCGAAATCAAGGGGGTCGGCGAAAAAAACTACCCCCGCTAATAAGTAGCGTGTAAGTGGCCCGCGGCAGTATCCTCAACGAGCCAGATATTCCGAAGTAATTAGAGACGAGCCGGCTCGCTCTCTCTCGCGATTCTCTCTGTTTCCTTTTTTCTCTCTTCCTTTCGCCGTTTTTTTCGTTCCGCGGCTGTCCGACCGCATGGCAGTAACCATGAGCATAACCATTAGAATCTGTTACATTCGAGGGAGACGCCATTGGCTTCCGGCCGAGCGCGAGCTTATAACCGCGCCTCTTTTAATTCCCCATCCGAAATCCCGTTGGATATTTCGATCGTTATCGTTAGATCGAGGCCAGCTCCGATCCTCGTTCGCGATCACGAGTTACAACCGATGAACTTTTTAACGCCTTCTCGATACCGCCGTTACGCCCGAGTATCCGGATCCAGATACCGAATTTACGATCGCGATAGCCTTTTTTCCACGCTGATCACCGGCCTCCATTCCGACGGAAGCTCGTCAAACGGGTGCTAGCTCTTCGTTAGAGGACCTCGCGAAACAGCGTGATCGTGTTCGGTAGGTGCTTATCAGGTACGAGTTAATTTTAGAACCTGAGATACGGTTTATAGTGATTGAAAGGTATTCCTGGAGGCTGCTAGTGCATTCCGTGCAGTGATGGAGAAGGTCTATGTGTACTGGTTTGCAGGTTTAGACATTGTGTAGGCTGAATATCGATGTTACAAGAGAGTCGATTTATTAACACGTTGACTACCACGGTGGTCACCGGTGACCTGTGCTGCAAATTTGATTTAATTAAATATCATTTGATTTCTATTATAATCTGAACAAATGTAATATTGCAACACTAGTATAGGTGCGCGTGTACAATATTGAGTAATTAAACATTTTTTTCCTTCACGATTTATATAGGAAAGAGAAATTGATGTTGTGTCTGACTAAAGATGGTTGCTGTCACTGTGACAGTCAACCTGTTAAGATAAATGACGTTAAAATGGATGATCGATTTTTAGAGTTGATTGTTCGAACTTTCTCTTTCTTTTATGTTTAACGTCCATGTTCATTTTGAAGACATTGGATTAGTACACCTCAAACTGCCATTTTGAACGGGGAAGTGACATTCTCGAATTGACTTCTGGTGTCGTTGAAATCTAGAATGACATAATGGAATGTCTAAATGCAGTTTTAAAAAAACATTAATTTCTCGTACTGTCACGGAGATAGAAAATAATTAGGTGCCCCGTTTTGCGTGGTGCACCCTGTATACGAGTTTGAACAATTCATATTCTATGTCTAACCCAACCAAGTCAACATCGCACTGCTTGCAACGAGTAATATCCTGTACACCAACCTAATAAACATAGAGTGCCCATAAAGACCCTATCTATTCTTGTGATTTAGTATCTATAAAATAGATAGGGACTTCATGGACACTCTGTATTGAAATTCGATCAAACTAACACAATTTCTCAATTCAGAGATACTTCGCTTTAGAACACACAAAATAATAAAAGAAGTTAGTTGGTAAGAGAACAAAAAATTCACAGTAGAATGGGAATTAAAGCAAGAAAACCTGCAATACCCCGGACAAAAATATTAGAGAAATTTCTTAATAAAAAGAAATGAACAAACAAATACGAATTAAAATTGAATCGGGAGAATTTCCAGTTTCCTCACGAAACTAACCGACGTAATTGCTATCGCTGCTACGGACTCCGCCCCGAAATAATCATAAAGAATTCAAAATGAACCGGTTACATTCGAACCCCTTCATAATACACTCGACTCCACCCCCCGACCGTCTCCGGCGAAACTTCGTGCAAGGATAGCTTCCGCGAGGAGAAAAGAAAGCGTAATTGAATTGACCGTTTGCGCAGTAGCTTAATTTCGTTGCGGAAGTTTGCGAGGTCGTCCTTAATTTTCCTCCATATTAGCAATGTAAAAGAAGGGGTGTTCGAGCTCGCGGAAAGGTTAGAGACTAATGGAGCAAAGTTTGCAATTTTCATGGACGCTCCAGCGGGAAACAGCGCAGAGCCAAAAAAGAATAATACCACTGTTACGCGAAGTGTATATGTGTCTTGAGCAATTTAAGGCGACCGGAGGGGAGTAGTTAAATACGAAACGGTGATAAACGCTCTGAAACGTCCGGATGTTGCCCTAACGGCTTCCCGCTGAATCAGTCAATAGTTGCTGGCCTGTTATTGCTTGTCTTTCGATTTTCGTCCGTCAACTTCGCTACGCGGCTTCTATTAACACGGAGTACACAAACGGCTGCTCGCTATTCATGGTGTAATAATATACAACGATGAGGATCTCTAACAATTCTCAGAGGGAGGATTTAATCTTCGACGCTGCATACGGACTGGAATATGAAAGGTTACAATGTAATATTTTTTAAATTTAACTACTCTATAATGCAATGCAGGTAATTTTTTTTAATGCAGTCGTCGTGGCAATTCTTTCTCCCTTTTGATTTTGTTTTTCCATTATGAAAACCGCGTGAACTTGATTATGCTGATAATCGTCGGGGGGTGACTTACGGTTATATCTATTAAATAATATGGACAATCTTTTAGAAAATTCATAGTGTTCTTACAAAGACAATGACACCGCGTGGAACAAAATTTATCTCCAAGACGCGATACTATTTTTAATGAGGTTACGTTTTATATCGACACCTTGCTGAACTTTGTCCATTCACCATTCTGATGTTGATACACTCAGAATTATTTGCAAAATTATGATGCAATAAATTCGAGACTACAACTGTACGAAATGAAAAGTGATAGTTGTTACAGAATAATAATTTTTAAAATTTATCAGGATTACAAATTTTTGTTTTTCACGTATCTGTACCTTAGTGGAAAAAGAGCCATCGTTTTTGCAGTATTACAAACAAAGTTACATTATTGCAAGATACATTTTCAAAAGAGTTATGTATATTACAATAAAAAGAATCAACGTGCACCTTTTCCCAAAAAATTGCAAACTGTACATTGGCCCTGTTTCTACCAAGGTACAGATGTATGAAAAACAAAAATTTGCAATCCTGATAAATACTAGAAATTATTATCCTCTAACAACTATCATTTTTCATTGCGTACTTTAAAAGACAAGTTCTGACTGGTCCCGTTTCGAGTCCCTCAAAATTCGAACGCGAAGATCGTGTAAAAATTCGAGTTCACTTTCTTGCACGTCTTCCCTATGGATTTGCGGCTGGAAGCTTCCATTGACAGAACATGTATCATTGTCAGCGTGCCCTTTGTCCCGTGAACACGATGGGGGTGGGATTCGAGTATCTACAAGTGTGCATAGGACGCGTGGCGGATCCCACGGGAATCGGTACTATTTTTCAGAATGATTTCACAACCTATTAAACTTGTCGACGATCGACAGGGGGAGGGTGCTCGAGCACAATTTGTCGCGTGGCCGGCTGTCGATAATTCGAAAATATATGTTCGCGCATGAGGATCCGGACCCCCGAATCGACCACCAACCGACGAAAAAATCCAAAGCCACCCTAACCGTAAGCTTCGTTCGATTTATGTCCCTCGTCTGACCTTTCCTGTCGAGCCAATCTCGAAGCGTTCGGGGAAAATTAACCCCTTACGATTTTCTTAATCCTTGAACGCCCTATAGACAACTATTTGAGCGTCCATGTGGTTCGACGGATGAAATGAAGCCATCAGTAAAGTGTAACTTGTCTGTGACGACCGAAGGTTTCATATAAAAAACGACCATTGTAAATTTTTTTCTTCGAGAGCAAGAAAAAACTGTAGCGTCTTAAATCTTTGTTCAATACATTTAAATTTTTGTTTAAAATTGCTGCGACTGTTATTAGTAATGATATATAATTAAATCATGAAGTTGTGAAGCTGTGTTGTCATCGTAAACTTTAACAAGGGTTGTTTCTCTTATGAATCCCTAAATTTTCTGAGAATGAAATGGTCCGTATGAAAAATGTTTCAATATCAATGCGAAACTTCTGCTTGATTTTAACTCAATACATCGATCTTGCATTGCGTTTCGAAACTGTTCAGCAACGACCATAAAAACCATGTTAAAGTTTGTATTATGGAACGTACGAAATTTAGTAAAACCGATGAATCCAGCAAAGTGAACTAAAGCAGTGTTAACTCCGGTTAGAGTACCTTAAATATGGCTGTTTATAATAGCCACAACGGCACGAGATTACACTCCTCCTGTCTATTAAATAGCCGACGAACTTTGCTTCAGAGACTATGGAAATTCCTTGGTGAATTACGCATGAGTTTTCCCACGCGAAATTAATTACCAGCAATCCCGATAATCCCTTCGAGTGACCTTAAAGACAACTTCATGGTCGGAATAATTTCAACGCAGAAACACCGCGTTCAAGCTACGCGGTCCATTCTTTTGAAAGCAACATTCACAGAAGATGTAGATTGAGAAAAGGGTTATGTCTGATTAAAGAGAGTCTGAACTCACAAAAATATAAGTACGTTTTAAGCCGGAGCTGCGTAGACTAATTGTGCATACATGCACCGTGAAAACAAATTGCATGCTTCAGCTTGCAGCTTTTAAAACAGAATTCGTAGTAGAAGTACATTCAGAGACTCCATTCAAAAAATTGCGAGTGCGAGATGCATGGTACGATGTGTATTGCGATTTGTGCTGTCTCTTTTTTGAAGATAAAAATTATATGTACAAATATTTTGAGGGTGCTCACTACAGGAGTGTTTCGATATACTAATTGAATAAACTCGATAGATAATTAGAAGGAAGTTCTTGTACAAAAATTTGAAAATTTAAAATACAGATTCAGTGGCCCCATACAGTGTCATTGTAAGTATTATTAATCCCTTGAGTAACACTGACTCATACACGTAAAACAATTACATGTGAAAATCGTCACAATTACACCATGTTGTACAGAAGGTCTATAAAAAAATTTGAAAGGTCTAGAAATTCAATGACTGAAAGCAGCTGAATTCATACAGTGTCGTGATATAATTAACCCTTTCGGGGGTAGTACATTTATTTCCTTCATTCTCAATATTTTCTACATTCAAATATCCATGACGAAATTTCCCAATAAAAAACTGGCATAAAGAAATACACGTGAAAAAAACTAACTCACTTTACTTCCAGCTGCAGCAAACTTCGTCCTTAAAGAGATTACCTTTTACCTATCGCCTTCTAATCACCGTCGAACAAACTTCCAACCTCGAAACTTTTGTTCAAAAGGGGATGGTTGGGCGTTAGAAAAACAATTTAATGGAATCACACGGTACCCAGGATTAGCCATTCTGTTGGCCAACGTCGAAAGGCTCGTTTGCATTGCAGCTGGCCCGTGTACACACATTATCCTTTCGCTAAGTGATCCCGGGAGCCCGGCTTCGGATAGAAGTGTGCCAGCTTTAGACACCGAAAATCCTCGGTACACGTTCGTCCTGGTCAGCAACGGGTCGCAGGCGAGAACGTCATTTATATTCATTTAGTCGGTCTACCTCGACTATACTTATACGAGTATCGGACAAGTATCCTCTGCAAGCCTGTCACGAGAGAGTTAGCCTCGTTGCCACGCTTCGAGAGGAAAACTTTAGCTTGGAAACAGCAGCACCAGCACACCCCCAGATTAATCTAAGACTCCAGACGTTTCTACCCCTACCACATAACTTACTACACATTTACCGAGCTACCTTGCCGACCCTCCGCTACGGATAAACAGTATTTGTTGCACTGTTGCTCAAATTGCCGCGAGTAATGACTCCGACCCGTTTTTTGACTATTACAGCGTTAGCTACCTTGCAGGGTTATACCAGCCGGTGCATTAAGTATTGCCGAATTAAATAATTAGTAATTTTCGTAAAATGCCGATTGATGTCAGTGCTAAAATCGTTAGTGGAAAATGATAAATATATGCTCGTATGATGCGATATTTTTATTCTTATATATCTGTATTTAAAGAAGCAAGTTGTAACGTGTCTGACTATGTACCGGATACGTACGAACGTGTTAACACATTCCCTGCTACAGCAGAAAAATCCGTAACTAGGCAGACACGCGAAAATGTCTATTTATTCATACACGTGATTGATTGTACAAATATTGATCTATTTGATATTACACTTTCTATTTCTACTGTCATTTTAAAATGAATGTTACTCAGAATTTTATAAAGGTTGGTAGTTATGTGGTCAAATTAAAATTGATGCGTGTACCGAAAACGGTACACGTGGGAGGGAACGTGCTAATGAGGAGACTCCTTTTCGTATATAAGGTACTGACACATACTTCTGATTATAAAAGCACAATTTAAATCATTTACAATTTCTGTAGACGGTTCTGCTATCAGTAGGTGAATCGATAGACACTTCGACGATAGAAGGAATTGCTACAACTATTCGTTCAATTATATGTTGATAGAAAAGTGTCTGATACATCTTGCAGGATCATTAAACTTGATTTCTTCTAGAACTATGGCTTTACAATATGCTGGTTGTGTTTTGTACAAGATATTTACACTTTTCCAAACAAAATTTTGTGTTCACTGCAATAGTAGTTTCGGTTCTTAGGTTGGAATATTTTCGAGAATTCAATCACCTTTAAATGGTTATTAGATGAGCGTGTCGGTTGCAGCGTTTCCAGCGTCTTGCCACGAAATTTTGTGAAGTGGAGACTCGGCGAACTTCAACGCTATATCTTCCGCTCGAGGAAGCAATGATTGAGTCGTTTCGTGTAAAGTTCCGGGGAACGCTTGTTATTACGTAATTATGGTCGAAGACTTATTCCGCTAATTGCGAGAATCTCTGAAACTTTCGTCGAGCGTCTGAATCTCAGGCTCGGCGTTGAATTTTTGTCAAAGGGTCCGGAACCGTTCCTAGTGTTCCTGAAATGTTTCACTTTCTCAGTCTGGTGAAACAGAGGTTTGAATATTAACCACTAGACATACAATTTTTCATAATTCAAAAACAATAAAGGTATTGCTTCCACTTACGTACTGTAACAGAAACTGACCCTGTTTATAATTTGGCATTAAGGCTACTACCACAAGCCAGACAAGGGGTTAAGAGACTTTTCACCTAGGAAGAGGAATTTGGCCACATTTGGCTTTATATATTTCCAGGCACTTTGAACCCTTGAGAATATATCCCTGAGAGGATTTTTTAAAACTCAAAAAAGTCAAGCGTCGGTAAACCCATTTTTTCGTGCAAGGATTACATGTGGTGCATTCCACGCAAAACCTAGACTGTATTTTGCCACAATAAAAATTGTACGAATACTCCAAAATACGATTAATAAACGTCCCAAATTTCATATCAGTAACTCTGCTAGTTTTCATGCAAAAAATTCCCCAAAACAGCTATTTTTCGGGCACGTAGAAATGAATGGGCCCTTAAACGAAACACGTTAATTTTGAAAGATTGCTAAGAGTGTCTCGGTCCGTTTTATTTCGCGAACACGCCGGGAAAAAGGTTGCTCGTTCCCGTGAACGAGAATCTTTCCTGTATGACGCATTTAGTAGCAAGATTGATTGTCCTGCATTATTAAAGCGGCTCTCTCGCCCGTCGGCCCAATAACTGTCATGCGAAAGTCATCTATTTCGCTCGTTCGTTACCTGCAGCAACATTTTATTAAAGTCACCAATTTTTCGCACGCAGCTGCTCCTTTCGATCCGCACGGCGAACGGAAATCAATCGTTCCTTCCGTTTCTCCGAGTTTTAATAAACCGAACGAACGCGCGGAATGCCAACAGGTGAGCAAACACACGGTGAACACTTTGTCGCGCGTTAATTCCAGAGACGCTGCACGGATACGTAATAATGATTTTGTAAACAGAACGCGCGCGCGAGACCCCCGTAGGATGAGGGGAGAAACGTTCGTCACAAAGGCACCTTCCATTTTCTGCGAATACATTTAATCTCGTTTTCATTTCCGCGACTGCCCGCTGGTTTTTCGGCTCGACCTTCGCTCGAACAATTGCGCTCGTGCAAAAAGCTCGTTTAAAGTCCGACCACTTCTACATGCAGCGGGTGTACTACGGGGGAATATGTATACTTTATGAGCAATTATAGAGCTAGTTTTGACGGCAGAATGGGATAGGAATACAGATCTGATTTGAAATGGTCATTCAGATTTTGCATCATATTATAATATCGGCATCGGAAGAAATTTCAAGTACGTTCTGATTTATGAGGATCATAGTCCTGGCCAGGGTGTAGTGAAGTTATCGATGAATCTTTGGTAGCTAGTTCAACCTTACAGTGTCATACAACAATTTTAAGTGTAATTATTCAGTGCAGTGGTTCGTATACAGAAAGCACAGAATCTTCTCAAAAATTATTTTTCACGATTTCTTTGGCAATGCCCCATCGTTCACCATGCAATATGTATTGAAATGAGAGTTGCCTGATCTACTGAAAAGTAAGTATATCAATATTTACAATTTTTCGGGTGGTTTGAATATCAGTCTATTAGTAACAAATAGATGCTCATTCTTCAGGTTGATGCTATTTTTTTTTGTTTTCTGTGGTTTAAGAGCTAGCTACACTTATACTAACAATAAGTAAGAACTTTTTTGAGTTTTTCATTTCAGATGACGTCAGCGGTAGTTATCGTGCGAACCAACTTTTTCAATCTGCCTACTTCCCCAGTGAATAATCACTACAGTTCAAATGATAACAATATACGAAAATTTATGAATGTGGTATAAATGCACTCCCGTCCATGAGTCACCGGACGCACGCTCATTTTGAGAAAAATTATTATTAGAACGTAAATACCATTTTTTGGCTTGATTTTATTATTTTATGTTATTATACTTATTTATTTTACGGTAATATAATACCTGAATTTGATATTAATAATATGAACGTATAATTTAAATAAACATTTAAGAACAAAAGACGACGGTCTGTATCCATTTTTCGTTTGTTTTGGAAGTTTTCCCCAAGCTCAAAGAAAGTCTTATGGAAGAAATTTGAAGGAGGTTGGAAAGAAATTAGTCCCGAATTATTAAAATCTTTAATCGAAAGAATGCTACTATTCTGCTTCAAGCGGCCATATCCACACGAGGCGGATACATCAATGAGAAGAAAATATAAGATTAACTACTTACTTATTTTTAGTAAGATCTTTAACATGTGACTTGAATTGCATATTCTCTACATTATGATCACTTTAATAAGTGCTAACTTTATTCATAATGTAGGAAATTGTATACTGTAAAATCGTCCACCTCCTAATTTTCTAAGTGTCTGGTGACTTATGGACGGGAGTTATGTATGAATCAATCTATAAAGTTACATCACGACAACTTCTTTAGATTTCCAAAATACACCCTCAAGCAGGCCGAGTGAACACGCTTTTAATATAATTAGAAAAGATAAACCATTGAGAAACGGTCCTATATCGAAGCGGCCATTTGCATGCAAAAGTAGCTCTAGAATCAAGTGGCAAAATATTTGTGCTTCGTTCCTGTATATAACGAGTGGCCAAAGAATCGTATACGGTATTGCCGGGCACAAAGGGCATCGTTACGGCTTACAAATTGCGTCGACCATCGACGCTGCTGCGACGTTAAGCCGGCTTACCGAACCCTCCGACGCCGATACCCTTCCACCTTCACCGTTATGCTAACTGACACGATCAGCTACTTTGCATTAATCGTTTTCGAGGAGTACCCCTTCCCTGTCTGCTCTCGACCATTAGCCCCCGAAGCTTTTCAGGGAAATCACCGATACACCCTGCAACATGTGTACCGGTTTTTCCGAGCGAAAATCGTTCTTATCTTCCCTTGAAAAAAAACAGCGATGGGGGGAACGTCGGGAGCATTGGACTCTATAGCGTTTTCTTGAAGATCGTGGGTGATTGCTGAGTATATACAGTGACTCACGAAATTGATCGAATGTTTGTATTGTCGCTGAGAATTTACAAATTTCAGAGGCTTACTTAAAGTGTATTTTGTTAGAGATATAGTACCTGTGCTTCGTATAGCACTGCTCTAAAAATATATGAAACAAAAGAAAGTAGGGGGGTGTTTCCAAAGTTCTGGGAATTGTCCTTTAAATTCTTTATTTTGCACATTTTCGTTTATGTTACGTTGTAGTCTTTTAATATAATCCCCATTTTATTGTATACACTTATCCTAGCGTGAAACTAATTGTGTTAGACCTTCTTTAAAGAACTTTTGGGGAGTCTCTGTTATTTACTGGCTTGCAGCAGTGTTTGGTCCCAACCCAACAATAAACAGTACCTTTAGATTCCGCAGAATTTTCAAATACTTCATGTATATAATCGTGGAACGACTTCAAATGGCTTTATGTCCTCTTTCCATAGAAAGGCAACACATCTGCACACGCCTAGTGGTTGAACAATACTGACCGGCATTGACTGGTCTCATTAGGAAAATGTGTCAGTACTTAACTGTGCATAATAGCATCAGTCATTAAGCCTGCATTCCTGTACTGTCTCTGAATTCCCGAAAATTTGGAAACATCCCTCGTAAAAATAACGCATTCACGTGAACAATTTCGTCAGTCACTGTACATGTTCAGTAATATATAGATGGAATGATATGGTGTCGTGATAAGTCTTTCGCTTTTTAATACTTCCAATCATGCGTTACACAGTTCATAATAAGTTCAGATGAATAAATGTTTTAATGAGTGATAAAAAGATTCAGAAGTTCCAACGTTAACTTCTTTTCGGTCTACTTTCAACCCTTAGGTGGATTATTGGGACCGTAGCGACCCTGTGCAACTTCAAAATAGTAATTATTTAATTTTTTCCGAATAGATAAATAGACATCAATTTTACTTACAGCATTAGAAGCATAATGAGATAATAGAGGATTACATAAATCTTCAAATAATTATATCAACACATGTTAAACAGTTATTAGTTTGAAGTTGAACAGGGCCGCCACGGCCCCAATAATCCACTTAAGGGGATAAGTCAGATATCGCTTAAAATCCGTTTAAATTTGCCTGCTCAAAAATGGGAAAATCACGTCCTCAGTTGGGGACTCCGAGAATATTCCACTGTCTGACGAATCCTTCTACGCACAACCATACTTTTGTTCCGAAATTATTCTTCTCGTTCTAGAATCGCGGGTAAACAGTCGTTTCAATTCAACGACCTCGACGTAATGTCTGTTGGTTTTACAAAGTTTTCTAATGCATCGTTTACAAAAACATTATCGAATATTACCAAATTACAATTCTCACAAAACTTCGAGCGACATATCAACTCAAAAATATAAATACAAAATGACAAGTACACGTTCGTGTAGTTCAATATTTTCTATTTAACATGTGCAGTGCGATGAGGGCCACCGATGACAAGTCCCTTTGATTTAAAACCCATGAACACACGATAACATAAATAAAAATATTGTTTCAACATTTATATTCCAAACAGAAGACCGTAACGTGTCTGGCCGGTTACACCAATTTCTCCATATAACACCGAACGCGTTGGAACTGTCAGAGACTGCAAGTGATAAAGATAAACGAAAGGTCGGCCGGACAGAATGGAAAGTTCACGGACGGGCAGTAAATAAACGAGTCGGTAGGGCGGCACGCTTCAAGGGGTAAATCTTTGGATATCGTCCACGCGACCGGCCAGATTCCATTCGAGAATCAATAGAAAGATATATGAAAATTGCTGTCGTTGGCTGGAGTCCACGGGACAGGAAGAAGAAACGCGCCGGCGCGGGACATCCTTCACGCAATTATAGTTTTTGCCAGACGGCCGGAAATATGGACGCGAAAAGGCAACGGGGGGGGGGGGGGGGGGGGGGTGCGAAAGCAGGCGAGAAAGAAGAGTGGAGGAGAAAGGGGGGTGTGAGAGGGTAGATAATAGCCAGGATAGAATTGTTCGTCGAGCAAAAAAGCAATCCATCTCAGCGTGTTATCGGATGGCGGAGAAGCTCGTGGGCCAAGTGGCCCATTCCCTTCTTCTCAAAATGCTTCTCCGCTGGAATAGCTTTATCCCAAGTTCGAAATGTCTGCAGCTGCAGTTACAGTAACGCTGTCAATGCGATTTGTTGCTCGATGAAATCTAGATTAGCCTGTGAATTAGAATTTTAAAAACACTTAAACACTGCATTCTCTGGAATCGCCATTTTAGGTTCAATGTTAACCCTTTGAACTCCTTTGTCGAGAGTGACTCAACATCGATTTTATTCACAGGTACTCCTATGTGGAATCACACTTGACATTTTTAAATTGCCAGTTTAAATATGTATTATATTTCGCAATATTTTTTTACCTAGGTAAGCAATATTACATGATATGACCCTTTTTTATAGCAAAAAAAGTCTTTGAAGTGTTCAGGTACATGATTGTTTGTACCTAATTGGTTCCTACCAACCAACTGTCTCTTCAAGTACATTTCAAATAAAACACTTGAAATAGTAAGGAGTTATTGAGAAGAAAATTAAACAAAAAATTAGGAGTCCGAAGGGTTAACTTCTATCGTGAACTTCCAAAGTGTTTGAAAGTCGTTCCTGCGACAAATGGCTTGGAAAATCAATTAAATAAGAGTGCACTTAATTGTTAAAAAAATCACCTGTTTCACTCTTACAGACAAGTCATAATCAATTTAAATAAAATTTATTTCTCTGAAATTCAGTCAAATGCACGTATATACTATCGGCCATATACATGGAGACGACTACAAATCCTTGAATTCTGATTTTATAGTTCTGAATTTCTATATGACCTCCATGGGGATAAAGGCAGGTATGTTACCTGCCTAGGAATTGTAATTGTTTTGACCGAAAGTCATCAAATAATAAAAATTTGTATTTTACTGGATATGATGAAAATACGTAATTTACTGGAAACAAACAATCGTCCCCATATAGATCTTCTTCTGGAAGAAAGTACATCCTCCCATTTCGAGGTGTAAAGTCATTCCCACTTCGTTCTGCTTTGAATAGCATCTAATTGCAAAGCATGAGCCATCCATCGGTGATCATCGCAATTTTAATAACAGTGCCATCGTGTACCCTCGAGGCGGCGATGTTTAAACAAGCGTTACGATTTCATCAAATGTGGTAATCGGTGAACAAACGCGCTAATGCAAACGGACGTTATCTAACGAGGTCGTATATCGGTGCAGAACGCACGCTTTCTGGCGAGGCGGTATGATAAAATTGCGAGTTATGAATAAAACGCGTGCACCATCGATCCGCGCGTTCGGAACTTTTAATTATAAATAATTGTGTCGGGGATAAATGGAATTAATTGCGAGCCGTGGGTGTAAATAATTATCGCTTAACGGGCAAATGGCAGCGGACGTCGATCACGAGTACCTCCGACGAAATTTTCTGAATCACTGGACAGGCGTGCTCGAATGAATGCACAAAATCACGGTAGTATAATCAAGTTAGCCTTGCGCCATCATTTTCAACGTATTTTTATTCTGACAATAACATGTCAGTTTCATGATTATACGAGGCAAACTTCAGAATCATGTAACTGTAAAGAATGTTTATACAATTTTTCTGGAAATATTCAGAAGCACATAGCTAGTGATAAATTGTTTAAACTGTAAATATGTGTTATATTTTCAAAGCAAATCGTTTAAAAAACTGTTTAAGTCATAAAAGTATTTCTAATTAATAATATAGCGTTGCTTCTGCAGCATTAAACATTTAATTCGACACAATTTGAACAAGTTGACAAACCACTGTGGACAACATCGTAGGGAACTCAATAAAATTTTGAAGAGATTTTCGAAAAATAGTGCGCTTCTAAATTTTCTGATACATCTTTAAAAACATCCTATAAGAAAGTTCCAACGTTCATCCGGTAGACCTCACAAACCGGTTGCATAAAAACGCTTTCGCTTGGTGGGAAGTTGAAGTAACCCCTGAGCAAGACGCGCGAGAGAGAAAGAGTATGGCCGTCATAAATTATGCATTACAGTAGTCGGTATTAAAAGTAACGTAGCTTCAATTAAAATTCACCGGTAACTGGATCACCGCAATGCGGCGCATCCCTCAAGTCCGATTCGATGTATCGGTGTCGCGAAAAACAATTTGCTCGCCCGCGCGAAAAGCTCGCGAAAACACGGGTCCGCGGTTGTTCCACTTAATCACCTCGCGTTCGAACTTGTTACCGAAAATTCAACACGCGAAAGTTGCGAAACCGCCCACAATTTTCGACGCCGATAATTGCGGCCTTCTTTCGCCTCTGAAGGACCTGGACCGACCGGCCAGACAACAAGTGGGATGCAGACGGCACGTGCGCAGATAATAAGTGCCATGTGGTCAATATACACTACTCCACAAAATTAAAGGATCATTAAATTGAAGGGTGAAGCCACCCTTTAAAATGAGCCCAGGTAGACTATAGTACAATTCTTTTGCACGAAGTTACAACAGTTCGAAAATCAACAATTTTTCAGACAAAATTTAGTGATCCTTCAATTTTATGGAGTAGTGTATAATCAGGCAAGAAGGCATCTGTCACTGTTCTGTATAAGACCACTATGTAGTCAGGCAATAAGCAGTATGCGCCCGTCATATGGTCGGACAGTGAGTGCTATAGATCCAGTGCATAGTCTGCCAATAATTAGTATAATACCAGTGCGTAGTAAGACAGTAGTACACATTCAGTATGCAGTCACACAACAAATAGTGAAGACTCAACATGTATTTAGGTAGCACGTAATATAAAGATATGCAGTAGTTAGTACTGTAATTAACAATCAGATGACTCACATTCTAACTATATCTTGCATACAAATTTTAATTTTATGTTACAATCTAAAATACATACTTCTAGAAAATTAAATGCACAATATCACTAATGATAATTTTAGCTTGTAGTTGATGTGAGATGATCGGTTTCAGGATGATCGGAGTTCGGATAATCGAGGTTCTACTGTATCTGAGACAGACAGTAAGTGGTATGTATTCTGCAAGTCGCCGGACAGTGAAATAGTGTTGATCCAATGTGCAGCCAGGCGGTAAGTAGTATGCGAACAGAATGTAGTCAGACGGCAAGTAGTATATCCTCGGTCAGATGTGAGATAGAAATTTGTATATATACAGTACATGCGTCGAGATTTCCAAGGGTGCCAAATAAGTAGTTAATGATAATACCGGTCAAACAGTAAGTAGGTAAAGACATTCTGCACTCAAACGAGAAGTAGTGGCCCCGTATATAATCAGACACATGTAAATGTAATTTAACACGTTGTTACCACAGTGGAAACAACCATTCCTAATCAGACACGACATAAACTGCTGGTTTGACTGTAAATCACAGAGAACGAAAATGTATAAGTACTCATTCGTATAGATGAATTTCTATGTTAATCTTAGAATGTAAAAGTCGCTGACAATATTGTCAAAATCAATAATTATGTAATTAACAAATTCATACGCAATATGAGTTAACTCGTATTGGGTAGTCAACGTGTTAAATCTATGATATGTCTTCGTGTTTACGTTATATGACATACAACTTATAGAGGTCACGATAATTGTTTCCCTTCTTCAGGTATGAGTATCCTTGGTCCCGTCGCCATGAAAGTTGACAACGCAGTAGGACGTGGTAAAACATCAGAGAGAAAACGGCCAAGAGAGGATGGTGCAATTAAACATTTTGTTCGGCCGGGAGCACTTGACCCAGATACTCAACGTGCACTTTCCCTCTCCGGCCTTTTGCAATTACACGCTCGTAATTTATCATTGGAAAATGGCGGGGTCGACGAACGGCCACGGATAACCCTATCTCCTAACCCTTTTCACGCCGCCCCGAGGAACGGCTGAATACGGCCGGCCCTTTCACCCGTGAGAAAATGTGTGCGAGTCGACTAATTGGGGGCCAGGGCTGCTCGAGGAGATCGCAAAAAGTCATTGGTTTTCGGCGTCTGGCGAGGTGAGCCTCGCCGGTCGAGGAGCAAAGTCGAAAATTCCAAGTTGCTCCGTCGAAATCTCCATAATTTAAAATGGAGATTGGAAGTTGAGAGTTTGGAGCGGGCCGGCCGAACGGATCGATCATCGTGCGATTTTAACTTCACGTCTAATGGGTGGTGGCTTCCTCCTTAAGAAAAACGACTTTCAGAAAAATTCTATCTAGCCGAAATCATTGCTTTCTCTCCGACTCGAAAGTTCGAAGTGGATCGAAATTTGCATGATGCCAGGCGGGGGCGGAAAGTTTCGTGGGCGAGGGTAAGTTCGAGCGGATCAATTATCGTATGATTTTAATTGAACAGGAGGATCGAGCGATTAATTAAACGCGCGAAGCGATCGGTTGATCGTTAGCGGGGCGGATCGGAATTCGGGTCTGATTTTCCAGAGGACGAGGAAGAAATCCGTCTTGGAAAATAGTTTGGAAATGTCGGGAATACTTGGTCCCACCGCGATGGATATTGCGTTTCAGGGTGGGGCGGGCAGGCTGAAAAGACGAAATTAGAGTGCTCGCGCGCATTAAGCCGCTTCGACTTTCCCGTCGTCTCGAGCCGCCGCAATCGCCGATAACTGCGCCGATTCCGCCGAAGAATTTCGAAGAAACGGCTTGCCGGGAAGCTAATATTGATTCTGCGGGCCGATGAAAATGTATCCAGCTCGATGAAAAATGGTCGGATCGATTTCGAAATTAAAAAATGGGAACAGTCGCGTATCGAGTAACGGCAACTCGATCGTGTACACGCAATATTTCCCCGCTGCCAATTTCCGGATGCGTAAAACTTTGAAGTCGAACAAATTTTCGCGTGAAATAAAATATTAGCTGGGCGAAACAGAGGGACCAACGGCTGCGAACAAAATGGCTCGTGATGCGCCGTTTTTAGCATTCTCATGGGCCTCGTAAATTATTACGAACGGGTACAATTAAAACTGTACTACCTCATTAAGATAGAATATTACTAAAACCAGGGCGTGCTGTACTTCAACATCAAAAAGATCCTCTGCAGAATCACAATCTGCCTTCCACGGACTTCAAAATATTTGTTTATATCCTAACCAAAAACTGTAATATCCATTTCGTGGAGAAATAAAATCCGTGTGAACGATAACGCGCTTCTATTTGCAGCGCCGTTGATGAGCGCCATTTGGTGGACAAAATAAAAATTTTACAGATTCCGTGGTGGTAGACGGGGTTGGGTTAGGTAGTCGGGTGTTGAACGCGGAATCGTGGCGGCATATCGGAAGCTGTAAAATCGTGCAACAAGGAGCGATAACGATGCGAAACGAGACCGGTTTACGATTCTCCGCGTCGAAGTCATGGCTCGGGGCTCATTTTCGTCCTTGTCGGACAACAAAGGGGGAATTCGCGGAATGGTAAAAAAAACGGCGGGCCAGATGCATCTGGGAGGAAGATGAACGAGCGTGCCACCGCGTTCCTTGTAACTCATAACAGGGCAGACGTTTTTACAGCGGCATCCGTCTGTTACATACGGAAGAGGAACGAGTGCGCAGCTGTCGCTTCTCGACGCTCAAACACGCTCTAACACGCTCGAACACGCGCGTACTCGCATGCACACGCAGCCAACGAACCGTTGGAATACGACAGTAATTTTTGCCCTTCCCTTCCGGCCAGCGATTGTTCTCCAGATACGGTTAATGGTCACCGCAACCGCGTCTCCCGCGATGTATTTGCACTGGCGATACTACCTGGATGAACGAGCCCGAGTCAGGTATTTATTTAAATTTTTTCGCCGTTCGTTGTGCTACCGTGTTTCGAGAACGTGGAACGTCTGAATTTAGGGGCAGAGGGCGTGAAAGGAAGATTGATTACGAAGTTACTCTGTCGGCGCTGTTAAGAAAATTTAATGAGGTTCGTGCATTCTTGTGAAGAGGCAGATTCGACCGTCGGAGGTCTGGACGACACTTGAACAAGGTTTTCAGATAGAAAAATCAATTTAATAGTGTCAGCGTTGAATAGTTGCTACGATTGGCACTGTGAAGACGTGCTTCAGAATTGTATACACTGGCGGCTAGTTAGATCCGATACAAAACTACTTACCGCGTAACTATAAACTGTCATCAACCGCTTACTGTCTGCCTACGGGTGACTATTGTCTGACTAAAATTGCCCTTAAGTACTAAAGACCTCAGTGCATGCAGTCATCAAACACGTCCGACTGTAATCGTGACTATTCGTTCACTTATCTGACTATGCGTCAGCCCTTTACTACTCGCCTGTCTGACCACACAGGGATGTATACGACTTATCCGTCTGGCCGTATAATGGCCATGTGCTACTTATATTGCCTGCCCCTATGTCGTACATGTACTACTTGTGTTGTCTGTGTACGTACCGCGTATACAGGGTGTCCCAGCTTATCTGTTACGAGCTCATATTTCCTAACTTATTGAAGACAGAGAAAATGTTTTATATGGAAGTTGCATGGTATGAGGGAGCACATCTTTTGGCGGAGGCGAATTCTTTTTTACGTGATTCTTTTAAGAGATATGATGGTCAAGTTCGTAGTTTTAAATGGGACTATGTATATTTGTTCAGATCATTTGATAATGCTTTTCGAGACGAATTCACTGACCTTTAATGCATGCATCCAATTTTTGGTGGTTTTCAAAATATTGCTCTTACAAATTTACTGATTTTCAACGGAAGAAATTCGGCCGAGTAGGATATACCGATGGTAGTTTTGTCCGCGTCTAAAATGCCACGTGTTACACATTGCCTCTTGAAACAGATACGAAGAGTCTGCACCAGGAATGGCAGGACCAAATCTGGACAATTGCTTTCCGCCACAGATGTAGCATTTTCAGTGTCGAGAAAGGTATCGTTGACACTTTACAATGGAAAATTTTTATTCTCTACCTTCAATAAGTCAGGAAATATGAGCTTGTGACAGATAAGCTAGGACACCCTGTATACTTCTCATCAGGGCTGGTCACACACGGGATACATACTACTGATCCATCGGGGAATAAACTGGAACTATAATTAATGCCTGACTGCACACTGGGCATCAACTACATATTGTCCAGCTAGGAGTTATCTGTTTACTACTTATTGGCTGACTCCACGTTTCCACTACTTACCACCTAACTGCCTGTTGACCTCCATTATTTCTCTGCCTGTTAACCAAATACGCGCGTCGAAATATGATTCCACTTCCTACGAATAACCCAATGGCCTATCCCCTCCCTAGTCACTCCTGAAGATTCACAGAAAGGGTACAAATATTCCTTTCTTTTGAACCCGCGTGACCTATGACGCCACTGTGTCCTTCTGTAAAATACAGCAATCCATCCACGTGTCGACCGAAATAAACTCAGGATTTGCTAGCTCTGTAATATAATTATGATCGGCAGCTTATGCCCGCGAGAGCGTATCGACGTTTCTAAATTCGCGGCGGGAGGCGAATGGACAGTTCGGGAGGAGCCGGTGAAGATATGCAGTACTCCAGGCGGAGTTAAAGAGTACGAGTTGGCAGTTTTATCGGCGTTCCGGAAGTAGGGCAACGGTGCCGTCGCTATCGTTCGCTCGCTGGCTCTAAGAATACCGGCCGGCTGCGCGGATACAGGAATTCTCGTGGCGAAATTTCATATTTCTCTTTTTCGGCGGAAGCACGGAAATACCATTAAACGGGCCCCGAGAAGCCAGCGTCGCTCTCATCGAATCGAGTTTTCAAAGGCGTCCCCCGGCTCGGTACACGCGTCCCGAATGCCGACCAAGAACTTACTATTTCATGAAGTATGCATGTCTGGCAACGTATGTGATTCCATATGTATCGCGCGCCGCCTCGCCGCCGGTACATAAAAATATATTTCGAACGCAACGCCGCCGCGAAAAAAATTCAACGCCCCTTCCTGCCATGCTGGAGCGGACAGTCGCTTTTTTTTTCTAACAATGCATGGAACATGCTCCCTCGAATCGAGCGAACGGACTGCTTTAATTTTAATCACCAGCGCACAAATTAATCCCCTTAGTTCGCGCGGCGAGTCTAGGCCACCAAAGCTCCCTTTGTCATATTAGATTTTGACCAACCGGAAGAGACAGCTTGGGCAGTCGTTGACAGTACTGGTGTACCATAGTTTGTAAACTGCCTTATACATCCATGATCCTTTGGCTACTTGACTTTACATACACTAAGATATTCCGTTTTCGATTTTACTGTGATATATTTACCACGAACTGAAATATGTTATATTGTTTTCTGACAATTTAGATCAAATTAAACGGTGATCCCTTGAAAATAAATTTGAAGGCAAATGGTTCATGACACTCTCTGTTATTTCCTGAGAAATTCCTATGTTCCTTTTAACCTGTTCAAGGATACTGACACGTGTGTGTACGTTCAGTTTGTTTCTCTAATTCAATGGTTATAGATAAAAATATGACATCTAACGGTCATGAGTGTGTATATTATTTTTCTTGCAGATCATTAAATTTTGCTAATTCTTTATTCCTTATTTTGTAAGTATGAATTTATATTGAGTAAATATTACTTTACCTAGCATCAACAAATTTGCCTCTGATGAGGTTAACCCCTTTGCTTTCAGTTTTATCAAACACTAAGCGCAGTATATAAGTGATGGTCAAATGAATTGCGCCAAAAGTATCTAAAAATATTTGGCATGCCTGTAATTTCTATCTGCGACGCATAAACCATACTCTACGTCACGTTTCACACAAAACACGAGGCTAACACGTACACCGCGTATCCCACGAGCTTCATGCGTCGTGAAGTTCATCCACGAAGCACAGCCTCGTTTATCAACCGAAGACGTTGATTGCCGTTGCAGAATGCAACTTTTACAATTTCCTAGAATTCTTAACAATGTCCTGAAGCTTTCAGGCTGCACCCGATATCCATTTACGACTTAAGCACGCCACATTACGGTGTTTGCTCGCTGTCGCGTTACGTGCGTCACAGTAGCCCATTTCCCAGGTGTATCGGCACACGTACACACACAGGCGCGTGGGAGGAGACAATAACAACGAGGCTCCCTCTAAATTGCGTCGCATCCAACGGAACACGAATAGTACATTCAATTGTGCGACTAATCGATCGTACGAAAGACAAACGACGAATTTCTAATTCCAGGCTGTCGCGGTCGCGATCGTGATTAAGTCGACTTCCAGCGAATCGTTGACTGTATTTTGATCTCGTAGTCGCCGGATAATGCTTTTAACCCAGTTTCTCTGCTTTAAGGGAACGGAGTTTCGACCCCCGAGAAGAGACGACTTTCTCAGGGTAATTTAAATTATTTTCAGAGCATCGCGAACAGAGGATATAATTTTGTCGCACCGCGAAATCGACGATGAACCGATGGGGGGGGGGGGGGGGGGGGGGGGGTTGCTCTGTAACGCAGGGAAGATTGGAGATTTTCTATCCATTCCCGAACATCCATTGTATGGTAAAACGAGAATATACTGCTAAAAGTAAATTCAGGATTGTATATTTAAATCGTTTGTTATTTGTTGGCTGTCATGTTCGTCACTGCAGCAAATTCGAGCAAATTAAATAATGGATAATCGTTTTTGTATTTCTAATAAAATTAGTGTTATGGCGATTGCATATGATGAAAAATGTACCGCATGTTATATAAATATTTGCGCTCTTAATGTGACGAAGTATGGAATTTTTCACTGTGGAAAGATGAGAGCTCCAAATGCGATACAGAATAAATATTAAATGAAAATATGATAATCTTCATTTACCACTGACATTCTATAGTCTAAAATTAGTGAAAATCTGGACTATTTAATTATATATATACCTCCGTTCATAAGTTACCGGACACTGCTCATTCTGAGCAAAATAAGTATCAGAACGTGGATGCAACTTTTTGGATTAATTTTATTATTTTTTTGTCGTTACGTTTATCCATTTTACGTTAATGTACGTATAATATCTGAACATAATGTTAATAATATACACGTATAATTTAAATAAATATTTTAAAAACAAAACTATACGCGTAATACACTGTACATACACACTTCTCGTTTGCTTTGGCAGTTTTGCTCGAAGTCTAAAAATGACTCACGGAAAATATTAGAATAACTTTGGAAAGAAATTAGTTCCGAAATATTAAAACCATTAATCGACATAATGCTGTCGTAAGTTTAAGCTGTCATACTCGCACAAAATATAAGATTAATTACTTTCTTTTGGCAAGATCTTTAACACATGATTTGAATGACATATTCTCTAAATTACAAACAATTAACAAGTGCTAACTTTATTTCATAATGTAGGTCATTTCGTGCTGTAAAATCGCCTACTTTCTAATTTTACTAACAAAGTAAGTAAGTTGTGAGGGCCCGGTGACTTTTGGACGGGAGTGCATATCAGTATACGCCACTTCCAATTTTTTGCACGCGATCCTATTATGAAACGAATCCGGCGGCGAGTTTTAGTCTTCCTCTGTTTGTTCTAACAAAGAACGTTTCTCTGGCGGCGCTAAAAACACAGGGACTCGTTAGCAATCGTACGTGTTCGACGTGGATGAAACTTTAGCTTTCCGGATGTTTCTCCGTTTCAACCCCTCGTCGTCTGGTCGGCGCAGCTTGCAACTTTCCTACGGCTTCGTTGCCCCATCGACGGGTCAACCCTATCGTATCGGTTGAATTCGATAACAATTACAGACCGTGGCGATCGATCGCCGTTCGAAGGAGTGAGAAACAGCACGGGAACGACTCTATAAAAATTCACAATTTTTCGTTCCCACGCAAACACGTGACCGGTAACATTTTCAAAAATTTGCGAGCACGCGATCGCGCTCGAAATATTCGAGCGATGAACGGGAGTATCGATGAGAATCAATCGAAACGAAACTAACGCCGATCTTTCTGCTAAATACACCGTGAATCAAGTACGATCGCGTGTAGTAAGCATGATAAATGGTCCCGTAAAGCGGCCATTCTAACGAGTGGTCTTTTTTCAGACCGAGTGTGTGCTCGACAGTGAATGGTATTCATTCGCTTCCATGGTTCTTCGAGCGACTCTCTTTTCGCGTCGTTTATGCTCTCGTCAAAACTCGCGTATACGATTCACTTGAAATATTCTAGACTGTTGGGCAGCGTTATGCGAACGGATCGAATTCTGGTCGAGTATATTCGACGCGACGACGACGTAGAAACGCGTGCCGCTGGTTCACACGAATTGTATGCGTTCCGACAACGAGCGTACTTGCAAACAGTAATAATTAGGCTCGCTGGATTCATGTATTGACAGTTCGAGTACTCTTTGGAGATCAGCACCTCAAATTTGATTTAATTAAGTGACTAGAAATTGTTGTGTAATGTTGTAGTAACAATGTAGGATAAGTCTCAAGCGTGCTGAAAGTGAAATTCCACAATTCGAAGTAATGTGAATGATAATACAATAACTAGGCTGCAGATGTTTATGCAAATATACATTTATAGATTTCCATATTTCCTATGTTAACGCAGTTAAATAAATGAAACTGTAACAAGACTGTATTTACTCCTTGAAGGATTAAAATATGTAATGTTTATTTTGAATGAAAATATCCTTTTCAACAAAACTGAAGTCAAACAGAAATTTTAAAAATAAGCGCAATTTGAACCGTGTTAAAGCAAAGTATACCGTGTAAAAATAGAACTGCTTCTGTTTTCCACACTATGTCATTTTTTAATCGTGTAAAAGAAAGTCGTATAAAAACAGAATTAGATGTATGTCATTCTGGGTATTTCATACGACAAAATCAGATATAGATAATTTCATTTACTCCTCCGTTTGAATCGCTATGACCGATCGTAATAATAAATAAACACCCCGAAATATTCTCTCTGACATTTACATATATTTGAATACATACTCCTTCCATCATAGCACAGTCCGTACAGTCCAAATACCTCAGACAGAAGACATTCACACAGCTACAGATCTTGTACGATGTTTCTAAAGTTTCTCAAAGACATCAAAATCCCTTCAAATTTTCACAACCTCCCAAGAAAACATTGGAAGACCGATCGATACTCTGAACACGCTTGAAATTCGAATAGCATTCGAGGTGTCGGATTCGGTATCCACCGAAATCACAATGGAAGCAGGAAAACCAGAATATCCAACCGAGAAAAAATCAGATTTTCCCTGGCGTGATCGAAGCTTTTTTCTATTTCGACACTGGTCGACGAGAATCGATTTCCAGAGCAGTTCGCTCGCAAGGAAAAGCAAGCTGCAGCATATGAACGTTCTAAAATTCAAGGACACGTTCCACGCGGTGTTAGGAGGGAACGACTCCTCCGTGGAAGCTTTCTTCTCATTATACGAACGAGAATGTGTACAAGAGACGCGGTGTGTGTGTCGCGCGGATGCGTGCGTGCACGTGTGTGCGTTGGTCGGTGGGTTAAGTGGCGGGTGTGCTCCTGTAACCCCACTAATGTACATTTAATGTCTTAACTTTGAATGCGGCTCGGCTCGCCTTGGATAACATCTTAAATATGCTTTTGCATTTGTACGGCGAACGGACGTTGCGTCGCTGGATGAGAAAAGGGAAAAGGAAAAAGTTTTTTAACGCGACGACCGGCAGGCGGAGGCAGGTGAGCTGCTTTTTCCAAAGGATTTCCACGTTTTCCACCTCGCTGTTCCTCCTTCCACGGCACAAAGGCTACATCAAGAATCTACGATCTCGCTGTCGACCGGCGGAATACCGGAAGTTTTTCCATTCGCCGGAACGACGGAAGAAAGACGTAAGCACGGCCTGCTCCTTCCATTCCGACCCTCGCCTCGTGCGCATGGAATTTCTTCTTTCTTCCGTTCTTTCCGCCCCGACCGCGACGATGCTTAGCGGAGTACGCGGGATCGAGGCTATCGCGGCGATTGCCTCGCCTTGATCGAAAAATATTCCGGGGAATGAGAGCTGGCGAATGCAGGATGTGTCCGAGATCGCCGGGCAAACCGAAATGGAGGCGACTCGTTGTCCTGAAATGAGTCGAAGGTGCAGAACGTAATTTTTCGAGACGAGGTTTCGTTCTCGAGATAGATGTTGAATATCCCCCCAGTACGCGTGCACAGATTTTGTATTTGTTATTTAAGAGATTACATTAATAAATCGTTTATTCCAAAGATAATGAAAATCGTCTGGAATTAGGGGAAAATATTATAGAAGAGTTCGAATATCGTTTGTACGTAAATCTTTGTTGCGATGTACACCCCCGTCCATAAGTCATGGGACACGTTGCCATTTCTGAATAAACCTGAATTACAATATAGTAGAATTGATTATTTATTTCGGTATGAACGGTTCTTTAAAAAATATTTATGTTTACATAACATATTTTTAATGATATGGTTAGTTTTCTGTTATAATTAATATGAAAAGAATCTAAAATAATTATAGTACGGTTCAAGACCAGTTTTTCAATGCGTTAAATTTTGACGACATTTGTTTCGATTTTGTGATCTAGACACATTCACAGCTATTCTGGACAGAAATTCGAGAAGAAACACCAAAAAAAATGACCGCAAGTCTGCCGAGGCTATTTCGAGTTATCGTCTCGAAACGGGGAGCATACATTAGTGAGCAAATTTTAAATTTGATATATATATAATTTTCAATATATTTTTACATTTAGAAATTGTATTCAGTGTAAATAATCTATAAATAATCGTTTGATTCAATATAGTGGGTGTTTAATACTTTTAATTTAAACGTAAATCTGAAATTAGTAAGAGTCCCACGAGTTATGGACGGGAGTGTACATGTATTTCTATGTGATAACAGGGACAAGGTTTTTAACAGAATGTAATTTGACGGACGATCCTCATACAAATCTCTAACGAAAAGCGACTCAAAATAAGTGATTACAAATTCAAGAATATATGTAACTAATTTACATCGAGATTTCAGTGGAAGGACAACAAATTTGAACGGACCCAGGAACTTGGAAAAATTTGAGTAAATGAAGAACGTCGTCGTATCGAGTGTATCAGACGGAAAAGCGTCAATTTTCCATCTCGAAGTATCCTTCCTTTGATCGACGTCCGCTTCGTCGCGCGAAGTTCGAAGAAAACGGCGAGGAAGTTCTTAGAGGTCGCCACATGAACTTTCGCGCTTCGAAGGGTGCAGGTTAGAAGAAAAATTCAATAAACCGGAGAAATACGAATTACGATGTAAAATCTTGTTTCTGGTGGCGCGTTCGCCCTCGCGGAGGGATGGCCTGACAAATGGACGAAATAAAGGGAGGGAAATAAGAAGCATTCCATATTTCCCGGGCCACCTTAAACACGGAAGTCGGATTCTTTTTACGAGCAAAGGAATTCACCGGATGATACGTCGAGTCGCATGAACTTGAATTCATTTCGCGACAGAAAAGAGTGTATTTACCGGGGAACCCTGTTGTTTCAGAGACCTCTCCAGGTTCCCCTTCGCGACCGGTCGAAATGAAAGGGAGCCTCGTGAATGGTAACCTTGTTTAACCGTATTTCCATGGCTTTGCTCTGCCTACCGAGCCGGAGAGTGTTCGTCACGAAATTTCCAACGAAACGGAAAACGCCCTGATTAGGTTTCACGATTGTAATTTCAATAACAGACTCTGTGAAGATTCTTATTCATTTATGAACTTCCGTATACCCGATTTATAGGTCACTGGGTCCTCAATAAGGTTATTATAATGTAGATAAAAAGGTGTAGGGTGTTATTTAGAGAAAATAAGTTGACTCAGAAATCTCCAATCAATTGGAGATCTATTACTAAATAATGAAATAATAATCTCTCCAACAAGTGCAATAATAACGAAAATGCAACAAAATATAAAATTCAGGTATGACTATGTACGCTGAAGTTTCGCGGAATACTAGACGTGAACGCTGATCTGGAGTGTCCAACAGACTGAGAAAAAACGGTATACTGTAATTGGATTTTATATGGCTTTCCCAGAAGAGAGATGTAGATTGGAAAGTCGAAGATCGATGGGTGAAAGTGAAAGAGGCCGTAAGTACAAGGGTTCATACAGATCTGGTTGCCAACTATGCAAAGAGGTCTTCACCAGGCCCGCACAAAACCTTGAGGAGAAAACGTAGAAATAAAGATGGCCGGGAAGTAATTAAAACGCTTGAGAAAGAAAAAATTGGAACAGCGAAATAGTGGAATAGAAAAATATAATTCTGTCTTTGATAACGACGTGCTGACAGGCGAGCAACTACAATTATAATACTAATTGACCACGTATAACAAATAATATTTCCGTTTGTAGGTACACTGTACACAATACAAAAGTTAAAAGAACCGTGAAACCCGGAGAATCTACGGTCGACCGGAGCAAGGGCGAAACGATGGAGAAGAGAACATTGGAAAGGCAAACAGCGTGTATCTTCGAATTCTCGAATGCTTTATTCTGCCACATTCGCTTGCGATTCAACCTCGTGCGGGTTTATATCCCTTCCTATTACATGCATTCGGAATCTGTTTGAATTTCTCGTTCGAAGAAATAAGTTCTCTCGTGTGTGTACCGTAATAAACCGATCGAAAGTTTCCGTGGGAAAAAAATGTGTCGCGTCGAAAATTCGATTAAGGGGACTCGATTTCTCCTGGACCGCTAAACTTTCGAATTAGTTGCACCCTCCAGCGGAACATGTCGGGATGGCTTGCACCTTAGGCACTTTTCTTCTTCATCTTTCAGGGCCACTTACATTTTGCTTGAGCAGACGGTAATTTTCTCAAACTTGACTCCGTCGCTTTGGAAAGTCCACAGTAACCGGGTGAAGGACTACGGTTATCTTGAGGTCGTAGACACACGAGGTTAGTGCTCCTGGACAATTCATTAGGCTGTTACAAGGTCCTTCTTCACTGTACATAAAAAATTTTTTCAAATTTTCAGATGACTTCAAAGAGAATAAACTGGCCAGTTTTGGAGATGTCAAAGGGTTCCTACTTCGGATTCAAAAATTATTAGTGCACCAGCTTTGAACATAAAACGCTACTCCTGTAAAAGGTTCGACCACTTAATCATCACAGAACGTTTAAAAACACGCTTGAGGACTAGAATATTATTTAATCTATAATAACATTGATCTAATTACACAAACTTTCTACAATATTTCTGTCTGTACCAAATAAGACAGTCACTACTTTTCTGTATACCCAATAGTAATTAGCAGACATCCGTTGAGGGCCTAATCACAGCTCTTCATCCATCCGATTTTAACTGTAACTTCGAAACAATTGAGCCCTGTACGTCTTCGATTGGTATCGTTTTTCGTGTCCATGTTAAACGTCCACATAAAACAGTCACTGCTTTTCTGCGTATCCAATAATAATTACCAAACATCTGTTTGGATCCTAATCACAGCTCATCATCCTTCCTATTTCAACTGTAACTGCGCAACAATTCAAATGCTGCATATACCTTCATTTGGTATCGTTTTTCGTGTCCATGTTAAATGTCCACATAAACCAGTTACTGCTTTTCTGCGTATCCAATAATAATTACCAGACATCTGTTTGGACCCTAATCACAGCTCATCATCCGTCCTATTTTAACTGTAACTTCGAAACAATTGAACTGCTGCGTATACCTTCGATTGGTATCGTTTTAGGTGTTCATGCGGCATGATTGACCGGCTACTGATGGCGAAACAAATGGAATCGGCGGACAGCCACGCGATCCCGTTCGTCAGTCGGTTGGTAACCGATAAACCGACGTCGCGGGGCATTCGGTCGAGTGAAATTTGTTCGGGTTTAGGAGCCGTCGACGCGGGTTCGTTCGTATGCATAAGCGGGTATGTTGATTGGCTGGCACGCAAAGTCGTGCGCTGCCACCGGCAAACTCTGCACCCTCTGATGCACCGGTTGCAGCCTGCATCGTGTCTCTGGCTCGCCGACGGGTATTGCATACGCGCACTATTAATATGTATTTAAATGAGCGCCTCAAAGCGATGCGAAATTGCGTCGTTCACTTCGGCAGCTGGTCCTCGCTTCTTACTTCCCCCGGCACGTGCCTCCAGCTAACGCGTCTTCCGGTCAGACGAATGTTGGAGAACGGAGACGTTAATACGTCCATTGATAATGGCCTGTAATGATAGCGTGGAGGGTAATTTTGTGGTTCGTTATCAGGAGGATTATAGAAGACGGATCAGACTGCTTGGTGACTATAGAGATGGATGAATGAACTCAAATATATTAACACTTTCAGTGCCACGCTGTATTAGCTGAAAATGGCAAACTTTCTAAATTTTTATACAAAATGAATATAACCATGAATTCTACCTTTTTAAATAATAATATCAGTAACTTACATCATCTTTTTACTGCTTCTATTAGAGCGTACTAGGTATATTTTTAATATTTTATATGATCAAATAAATAATGAATGAATTTATGTGTCACGCAGATATGGGTGATGTGGCGCTCAAAGCGTTAATATGTTCATAGCAGTGAGAGTCATCCATGATATGGCTATCTCGAATTTAATTTTGAGCCGAGTTAAAGAGGAAATAATAGTAACATTAATAGGAGTTGTAGCATATCCTTTCTATTCCAGCCAACTCTGGCCCGAATGTATATTCTACATCTCAATACTAAGACGAAAATCCTAATAAACATATTTCATGTAATAATTTCTTTTCAAAATACAATAATTCTTAGTTGCAGCGTTACATGTCACACAATAAATTCGATTTAACCGCATAACCGCGAACCTGCATTAAACTTTGAATAAATTCAATATTATAACGAGCGTTCGAAACAAGTACAACTCTATCTCATGATTAAAGTTCTGTATCCTTAACAATACATATTTATTAATACTCATTTTAATGTGTCCGACCAGTTATGGGTTCTTCCCCTGAGGCTCGGGACATGTTGGAAGAGAATATTAAACAGTGTCTGAAACATTTATGCCTCTCAGGAGGTTTCCAAAATCCTATGAACTGAAAAGTTGAGCAACAAATTATAACGCTGCGTAAAAAAGTGTATCAGTAGCGAGTTTCTAGCCCAGCAGAGGAATTTCAACTTTCCAAGTAGCCGCAATTAAATTCGATAGGTCTGGAGCAATGTCGGTGAGAAACGGCGTGCCAGTCACCCCATACAACGTGTTAAGACTCAAACGTAACTCACAGGGGATCACCGGAATAAATGTGACACGATTCATGGAGATTCGTAGAATATCAGATGAAAGTTCTGCAACTTTCGCATCTACTGCTGTAATATCGAACCGCTTTTATGCGACAGGAGCTGCGCCCGAATTCGTGAAAATGTAACGAATGGCCTCACTTATTTCGCGTGGAATTCAATTTCGAGTATCTGGATTTCGTCGTCGCATTCAGAAGTACCGTTTCACGGAATCCAAAGAATTTTTCTGAGAACGTGAAGCATAGACGGGCTTCAAAAATTAGAAATAACCTCGCGTTTCTGTTTCTTCGTTCTTTTACGCAAAGACAAAGGGATGAATGCGAGGGGACGGTTCGCTCGGGGGTGATCGTCGATGAAACGACGCAGTAATTTTCTTTCATCAGGCGAACGGAAGACTTCCGGAAAAAGGAGGAACTTCCATTTACTGTCGAGGAACGTCAGGCTGCATTTTAACGAGGCGGGACGAGGAATAATCTGGATTAAACGAGTGTTGCTTTTCTCGAACGCGATGCTTCCGGAACGCAAATTAAACTCGGAATATCCCAGCAACGAAGGAAACCCGAAACTACGCGAAACAGGCGAAAAAAAAAGAGAGAACGAACCTTCGTTTCTATGCGAATTCTTGTTTGCGTTCGCCGGAAAATCCTGTTTTCCGTCATACACGTAAGTCCGCTCGGAACGTGCAAACAAAACAAAAATCGCCGAAAATTCGACGGACTCTCAGCATCGGACAAACTTCAAACGCTTTTTTCCGCGTTGTCCAAAGCAAACTCGCGAGCCGATAAATCGTCAATAGACGGGAGGCAGTTTCAATTTTATCGGGAAATAATATTTCTCGCTCTGTTTGCCGGAACCGGAGACCCATAAAAAATTAAAAACAGTCTGGTGTAAATGAAACTAGACCGGGCGGAATATAATTTTAAAGGATTTCGGATAAAGCTCCACCGTTCAAATATAAATATTTATCAACGAAAAAGGATGCTCCCCATGAAGGAGGAAAATATAAATTAACCCTTTGCACTCCGAACAGTTTTTGATACTACTTACCAGCAACTCCGGCGCACTTTTTGAGTGAAGCTCATTGAAAAAGTAAAGTTTTATTTTGAAAGGGAAAAATTACAAGTGCTTATGAATTTATTTATTTTTATTTCGTTGGTAAATCTCCATTGTAATGTAAATAATTTGCACTCAAGATTCACAAAGTAACAGGATAAGTACAGATACACACTCTGAATGTCCCTCTAGCAGAGCCAACGGAGTGCAAAGGGTTAAAACAAGAATCGACCGATCTGGAATTTATCGAACTGCGATATCATTCAACGGAACCGAACTGTTGGTTCTTGAAGGTTCGATAGTCCTGATTTCTTACTGGACACATTTTAGGGGAAAATAAGGTCGCGTGGAAATGTTTAAAAGTTCGAAAACGACCGGTGAAGCGAACGAAAGTTTTCCTCGCGACGCTTTAATGTATCTCGTTCGGGGAGAAAGCTGGGTGCTTTCTTATTTAGCGATAATTACGAGGTCGGTGGGACGTGTTCGCGATCCTGGGACCTCTGCCGCATCGGCTTCTCTCTGTTCAACGACCGACCGCGGCGATATCACGGCAAGATATTGCACGTTGAATGGAAAATTGATTAACGCTACCCGAGACCGCCGGCACACAATATATTTTATCGAAGTTTACTGATAACGCGCTTAGTTCTTGGCGGAGCTTACTTGCAAGCCAGCCACCTTCTCCTTCGCGTGCTCCGTGACGTATGATGTTTATTCGACCCTAAATTTGCATCGTCCTTAGAAATATAGACCGCGATAACTCAGCCCCGTCGTATTAACAGAGACGCCGCTAACTGGCCCAATTAAATGATTGATGGGGAACACCGTGTTACCGTTTCTACATCGCGCACAGTCCTGCTGTTCGTGGAAACGTTCAGAGATGAATATCTTGTTTGAAAGATAATGCTTCTTCTAGAAAGAACAGAGAGTGGATAGGTTGAGAATTTGAACAGGTGATTTTCAGGCTTTCATTTGGGATATACGGTACCCGACAAAAATTTGGAATGCTGATTTCCACCAAAATCGAATGACCTGGTAAAGCTTGTACTAATCCGTCTTTAACATATTAGATGTTAACAAACATATATTTTATTTTGACAGTGTTCACTTTTTCTTAAAAATATCCTGTTGCTCTTAATTCACGCGGTGATTCCAAGCTTTTGACCGATAGTGTAAATAAGGTGAAAGTATTTTTATTTAGCAGTAAATACAGGGTCGAAAATCTGGAAAACTTAGCCGATAATGAAAAAATTGTATTCTACATTTTTGTGTTATTTTTACATAACGAATCACGTCGTGCCCACTTTTACATATTATTCGGCCCGACCCTGTATACACTTCATGAAACACTTAAGGGGTGGGTTTGGTTTCAAATCGTTTTTAAGAATCTATTAAATATCAGAAGTAAAAGAAATAATGTATATATGAAGTTACATTTTCAAGAGTTAATGAAGCTTTAAGGGGACATCAGAATATGGAGGTGGAAATTTATTGAGTGATAACGATAAGGACATTTACAGTTCGTGTATGGCTGAACATGTTCTGTTATGCTGTAACAGCCTGTAGAAGAAGATATAATGTGTGCTATTGAAAAAATGTAAATGGCTTTGAGGTGACCTTAAGATTAATGCTATTACTCAGCAAACTTCCATCTGCATATCTCAAAAGCTATTTTTTTCTATTTAACATAGCGTGCAAAATATATGTACTTATAAATGAATTTCGAGATAAGGTAAATGGGCTACAACAACAGATCATTTAGAAGCAGAGAGTAGGTAGTTAATTTAAAAAAAAATCCTCCTTGAAACGACCTTTATTCCTCCACCTATAAATCCATCATTTTGTTCTCCAAAAACGCTGTATAAAATTACGCAATCTCTACCTTATCCTTCACAATTAATCCGCGGAATAATTAATTAGTTTTTATACGGACTATCACGAAAAATCTCTCACGCGGTGAACATGAAATACGATTCGCTAAATTACACGTTATGTTTCGCGTGCCAGCGATGGCGGCACGGTGCAGTGAAACTGTTTTTCAAGCTGCTTTGCATTTAACAAGTTGAACGGTTGAAATCGAACCGAGCGATAAGAATTCGTCGTTTCGGTGAATGATAGGAGAGAATGAGAACGTCGGATGGTCGTGCGAGGGGAAACACGAGGTGTGCGTGCAAGCAATTAGTTCGAAATGCGAGCGTCAAGCAGGATGATAGATAACGGTGCGCGCGTGCCAGAAATTCTGCTTAAGAACTGAAAATGTGTGCCTTTGACGGGACCGCTATCGCCGGTGATACAGACACGCGAGTTTCCCCGGTAATTCACCGAGTGCATCCGGGAATTTGCAACCATTTTGGCGAACCAACGTTCCGTTGCTTCCATGAAATTTATTCGCCTTCGTGACGAAATCAATTTGCCTCGTTTTTTCTAGAAACTATCGACGAAGCGGTCGAACAACGAGCGCCGCGGGTTCGCCATTTTGGTATCGCTGTTCTTCGCGCGTTTTTGCAGTCGTTCGTTTAAATACCCGGCGCGCTTCGTTGGACTTCAACGGCTAAATTCCATGGAAGTCTACGGTGCGAGTCTAATCGAAATATAATACTAATTTACTTGATATAAACCAACATTATTTCGTCGGTGTAATTATTTAGCCGTGTTGTTGCTAGCCGCTACACGTTCTCCTATATAATTACGTGAATTCCATTAGCGGGCCGCAGCCGCTATACATCTAACGCGTATTACACCGAAATACTTTTCTTTTATACGACGCTCGAAATGAGAATAGATTTCAACGTTTTGCAGCGTGAATTAAAACGTAAATTACAATGCGCAGTCTGAAACGCGTTCGCCATTTTTGCTATGCACGGGAATGCAGAATTAAAGTGCCCGGCGACGTCAATGAAATTCGCATTAAAACTGTAATAAATTCGAACAAATATACAGTACAGCTTTTGCGCTGTACCAACTGAAGTATCTCGAACACTGACCTTGGCACATTATGGTGATGATGTGGAGTATACTGATGGTTAGGTACCGTCTTCTTCTCTGATTGTCCGCCATTTTATTGCTGTCCCGCGTCTTCTACCTCGAGCTTATCTGCAACAAAGTTACGGAGGAACAACAATTAAAAATCGTAGAAACAGTACTTAAACGTTAATTACGAAAAAGGAATATTTTACACAGCCAACAATTAGTTCTTTATTCCAAAATAGAGAAGAGTATACAATTCAGAAATCAATAGTTACCACCCTCTTGTGTGATCAAAATATGATTCAAGGTCTTAGGAGAAAGTAGTCTCAAACTTTTGACCAGTACCATAATCAACTAACCTCTCTATACGAGTCGTTTGAAGAGAATACGATTAAATTTATATATAATTGTAGGCGACAGCCGTTTAGTGTACTGAGTTTAGAGAGATTGAATTTGTAGTGGGTAGGATAGCTTAGTGGGATAACATCCGCCCCGAAAGTGGAAGGTCCCGGGTTCGATTCCCCGGTCTAGTCCACCCAATTTTTTCTCCCTTGCATAATCTTACTTAAGAATGCATACAAAATGGAAAATACACCTACATGTAAGCCTGCGTCTGCCACAGCAATTCGACAAGGTATTCTAAACCGTTTATCGCAGTCATGCGATATTCTCTGAATGCCGGTGCTTGTATTAAAAGATCGAGGAAGCAGACTGGTCGTTGAGTCGGGCTGAAAAGGGTGGTGGCTGGCAAATGAATAAACAAGCCTGTCCCGTCATTAAGGGCACGATGTCAGGGCGGCGAACAGGTGTGCGACGGGAATATGTAAATATACGTCCAATCTAGTCTATGATGCACATGCGAATGCATATTGCGATGTATCGTTGATTCGTCGATACGTCGGAAATCCACGAGGCCGTGAAATCATTAACGCTCGGCTAAGTCAACGTAATAGAGGGATGCTGTAATTAACGAACGCCCAATGTTAATCAGGTTTATTGGGCTGTAATACATCTACCACTCGACGCAGGCTAGCGAAGACTGTATTCACGGGAACTTCTGAATCGGCGAGCGATATCAAAAGGAGAGGGGAAAAAACCCGAGCGGGTTGAAGATGACTGGATATTTGAAAGGAATATCGAGATTCGAGTTCTCGACGTTGCTCGATGAGCTTCTCGGCCGAAGCTCGCGCGGCGGGAACAGAATGTTTCGCATCTGCAAATTGGCAGCTCGCATAAAACGTTCCTCCTCGCGCTTTATTTTAATTGCGTCGAACGGTAGATGGGCCGGATCGGGTGGATGGTTCACCCGCGAGGTGCTAATCTAAAAATAAATTTAAATTTAAATTCGACTAATTAACGAAAATATAATGCGAACGAGAGTTCCCAAATGAAATTCCACGGTACGGTTTTTTGCTGACGCGAGAACGCGGCGGCCACCGCCCCCGGGGGACCGATATTTCGGGCTAATGATTAAAGTAACACGGCCGTCGGCGGAATGTATTTTATCTCCCGACTCGCGTGTTTCGCTAATTACCTATTATACGCGGCCTTGCGTGCCCCCTCGACCACCGGGACAAACAAAAAAAAGTCGCATGAACTCGTCGTTCGAGACTCTTGTTGCTCGCGCGGGAAGACGCTTCTGTTAAGCTTCAATGAATTCTGAATACCGATGCGATGCCATTTTCATGAATATTGTACTGAGACTTTCAATTTATATGTGTACAGTTTTGTACGATTCTAGACGGTACAGCTGTACAGTAAGGCCTCGATTATCCGAACTGCAATTAGTAGCAAGACGACTCCCGTTCTAATTACATTCTACATACAAACGTTAATTTTGTATGAGAATAAAATATGTAATGGTATAAAATTAAGTACATAGTATCACTAATAATAGTTTTAACTTGTAATCAATACAAGGTGACCAATTTTAGGTTCATCAGTGTTTGGATAATCGAGGTTCTACTGTATTATTTTCTGGTACATTCATTGATTTATCAAAATTGATATAATCGAATGATTAGTGGTCTTCAACCCCTTGAACTCCTATGTCGAGTCACACTCGACATTTTTAAATTGCCAGATTAAATATGTATATATTATATTTTGCAATATTGTTTTTTACCTAGATAAGCAATATTACATGTATATGAACCGTTTTTGTAACGAAAAAAGTCCTTGAAGTGATGCGGTACATGATTGTTTGAGTTATAAAATCAGCAAAACACTTGAAATAATAGGGAGGTATTGAACAGGAAATTAAAAAAAAAATTAGGTCTTCAAGCGGTTAAGAAATTGTAGGTAACTTTAACGTTACCGGCGATGGAGTAGTTAACACGTTGACTGCCATGGGGGTCACCGGTGATCGACACGTTAAATTCTATTTAATTAAACAATTATTTATTTAGACAATATTCTGAGCGAATCTTACATTGCACCACTAGCATAGATAGGCGTGTACAAAATTGATTCCTGAAACATTTCCTTCCCCTGTGATTTATAATGAAAACAGTAATTTATATTTTGTCTGATTAGTGATGGCTGTTTCTACTGTGACGGTCAACGTGTTAAATATTACTCTTTTTTTATAATTTGTACTGAAAACAGCATGTGTAGTACACCATATTATATGGCCGCCTCCGCCGTCGAAAACGTTGATTCAAATTCATCGAGACTCCATAATGTAGGCATTTTATACGGACACAGGTACGCCATAAGAGGTCGACGAGTCTCGATCTCCTGCAAGTCTTTTGTCTTTTTACATCACGCGTTTTCCGAAAAACCGTCGCAGGGCTCGAGGAACAGTTTTGGCGGCAGTCGATCTCGAGCTGGTGTATTGAGAGGTTGATTCAGAGATCTGCTCCCAGGTTTTTGTTACTGATTGATATCCACTGTTTTTTTTATTTAAATTAAAATATATATATATATATATATATATATATATCGCCATCCACAATAAAGAAAAAAAAACAACCTGTCGTCGTTCACGAAATGTCAGGGTGCACGCGTGACGTTGCGAAATCAGACCACGATATTTTCGCTCGATTATTTTACACGATATCACGGCACTGTCTCGTTACGAAACACTCTGTACGATTTACAGTCAATCCTTTTAGCGAGGATAACAGAATTTTTGTACCCAGAACACGGTCGAATAATTCCGTCGTCTAATGTTCGTCGCGGAAGCTTTCAGCTCGCCGATGCTCGCGCGGATTAAAGTTGATTTTAAAATTTCACGTGCCGCGGGCTTGGACGTTGTCACGCTAATTTTTAAGCTCGTAAAGCGCGCGCCACGGGCTGTTCGAATGGTAAGGGCAGGCGGCCGGGGTAACTTGATTCATTGCGTTATCGCAAGTTTTACGAGTTAATTAACGGAGATTTTTAGAGTAATATCGCACGGGCACTTCGGTAAAGCGGCTCTTGTTATTACATCACGCTTTTACACATCCAGCGGCGTTGAAATTACCGCGGTAACTCCGGCTATCGCGCGCTCGACCCATAATTAGTAAACTCGGTTAACGACATCACGCCCGTTTCGCTGACGCTATCGTTGCCTTTCTATCTCCCCCCCGTGTTTCTCCTTTTTTCTCGTATTTTGTTTCGCAAACTCCTTCCCAGCGTAAGTGTAAAACGAGAAGTTACCGGCACGGCCCGGAGCGAGGCGCGCTATCCGCTACCCCTTCGTTCGTCACGGATCGGCAATTAATAAAGCAGCTGAAGCTGAACTTTCTCGAGTCGATGGGGCAAGTTTAACACGCCTGCCACGAGGGTCAACGATGACTGACACGTCAAACTCCACTAAACTGGAAATCTCGTAAATCTGATGGCTTTATATTTTACAAATCTCTCGAAGAGCCAACGATGTATCATGTCTATAATTCTTCAGATACAGGAATTTGTCAGGAGATATTTAACTCGATCTTAAGTCGATCGAGGAAGTTAAACACGATGACTGCCATGGGGTCATCGATGACTGACTCGTCAAACTCCACTGAACTAGAAATCTTTTAAATTTGATGACTATATTTTGCAAATCTGCTGATGACCCAAAGACGTACCTGGTTCTCAGTTCTTCAGGTTCAGACATTTCAGTATTTCTCTGTCAACACCCTCGTTAATCTGCCGCCATCCTGATCTTTAACACGTTCCGTGCCGCGTGGGTCATATGCGCCCCACGCTCCAAATTCGATTATTCTAAATGAATGGTAATATTCTTTGTATTCCAATTAAAACGAACGCCACAATAATAGTACCAAATGAATGGTATATCATAAGACAATTCAATGTTTGTGTTTTTAACGTTATGTATTTATAGAAACTTACTTTCGCGCGTCTGACTGGTTATGGAATTTTTCACTGTGGCATGGAAGGTGTTAAGAACGGCCTGCAATTATTTATAAGTATATCCAATTCGTTAAGTTGTACAGACAATTCGTTTAATAGCTGATTCATGCACGTAACAATTTAACTATCCGTTCGTTCTGACGATGGATTACTGCAGCTTCGAAATAAAAATACGACGTGTCTTACTGACTCTTTTCCAAATAATTGCTAAACTGTCTCGATCGGGACACAAATGAAGAAATTATCGACTGACAAAGGAATGTAAAATTAATCGATACCTGAGCGACGAGCGCAGGTAAATTATTACGCTTGTCAATAAACTTGCAAGTGACAATGATAACGTGATATAACGCAAGTGTCATTAAATAATGGCAGGTTTAAAATTCTTATTATATTGTAATGTATTGCATTTGATATAATAGTTCTCTCTGTGTCACTTGTAAAACCTACTACCCAGTCTAACCCAACCCTTATCGATTTATTTTAGAAGAAAACGATTACCATTATTTTCCAAAGGGTCCCCATTGTCAATTTATAATAATAATAAATATTCACCTGTTCGGTCACATTTAAAAAAAAGCTAACCTGTCCTAACTTGAGCCCACAAACACATCTCGAATTTCTTCGTTACGTTTCTATATCCATGACGTTGGTGAAACTATTCACAGTATATAAAATATATTTGATCGCAAATTGGATCGGAGCAATTACAAGATTGGCCTGATCGGCCGGCTTGCAAACGATTATATCGTTTTTACGGGTCTGTTTACCGGTAATACGCGCAACGGCGGTCCCTTTTAACGGCGCCGATTGTTTAATCCAATCGGACAAATGGCCGTTAGTCGGACGCGCCGGGGATGCAACGGGCTGCTGCTCGTCCAGATTTACGAGGCGATTTACAAATTGGCGGTTATTGTGCCCCGCTCGGAAATCAAACTGTCCTGTAAATCAAAACGTCTGCCAGCGTTCATTAAACGTCAGGCGAGTCCCGGAAATCGGTCGTCGCTGTACACTCGTACGACAGGATCCCCTCTTTCGCCCTCTCCCGATACCCGTAAACCATCCCTTCAAACACACACAGACACGCACACGAAAACGCTTTGTTTTTCCCGTCGTAACGCGAAACAACCGAATAACTCCGTACGTCCGGAATAATTGTTTAATCTGTCAGGCGGAGTCGCTCTCCGCTTCATTTTTACGCATGCATTTCCGCCGATTGCTTCGCCACCATTCTCCGAGATTAATCGAAACAACCGGAAAATCGTGACGAAACTTCGATAATGTCTTCGGGCTTTTATTGTGTACAGATTCTGTAAAGAAAGTTGACGAAGTTAAGTAGATAGGATTGTAGAAATAAGGGAAACTCAGGGCATGTCATATTTGAAGGGTTAGGGGAAAAGATGAAGAATATCACAAAACAGCTTTATTGAGAAAATCAATTTTTAACCCTTTGAACTCCTTTGTCGTGTGTAACTCGACATCGATTTTATTCATGGGTATTCCTGTCTCGAGTCACACTCCATATTTTTAAATTGCCAGTTTATATATGTATTATATTTCGCAATATTTTTTTTACCCAGATAATCAATATTACATGTATATGGCCATTTTTTGTAACAAAAAAAAGTTCTTGAAGTGTTCAGGTGCATGATTGTTTGTACCTAATTGGTTCCTATCAACCAACTGTATTTTTAAGTACATTTCAAATAAAACACTTAAAGTAATAGGGAGTTATTGAAAAGAAAATTAAAAAAAATTAGTAGTTCAAAAGTTTAATACTTTAGTGCATCAGTAAAGAAACAAGGTCCAATGAATGTAATTATATTGTTTATGACATAAAATTATACTTTAATTAGGCGACAGAAAAAAAATGAGCGAAAATATTATTGTTTTATATTATTTGAATTTTTCTTTCTACAGACTATAAAAATGAACGTACCCTGTTCTTCCCCCTTACCTTTCATTTGTGCTAAGATTTGTATAACAAAGGAATATCCGAGGTATAAGATTTGTATAACAAAGTATGCAGAGGTAGACCAAACCTTTGTTCAGCAGATCAAAGAAGAAAATGTATTACAGTACATTGACTTAAATATTTTAAATTGTACACCTATTGCAGTTTAAAAAGAGCAACTTGGATCAAAATCATGTAGATCCTACTACGGAATTAGCCAAGTTTCCACTACAGAAAATTTATGTAATAAATATAATCTAGGGACATAATTTCGTTTCAGTATTTTTACAATGAGACAGAGAGAGAAAGAGAGGGAGAGAGAGAGAGAGAGAGAGAGAGAGAGACAAATACTTTTTTTCAGTTCAAGTGTGATGACGCACAGTTAGACTGTTTAGGATACAGTTAGAATCCTTGACGATTCCTTGTCCGAATGTCACAGTGAAAACTGACATGCCTATCCAGACACATTATAAATTGCTGTTTATATTATTAATTGTAAAGATAAAATATATTTAACTGTTCCATCGTATACTTCTATTCTTATATTATTAATGGAATATTATCGCTTCTTACAGTTGTACATCGCTCAAAAATTACTTCATTTATAACAATTTGTGGCGCCAGTGATCAATGAACGCCATGATATTCCACGTGTTGAAACTTTGGAAGCCATAGAAAGAGTAGTAAGATCATTTTTAGGTTAGCCATTTCTGATGGTTTATTACAAAATTTGTTCCACTACGTATAACTGAAGCCTCCTAAAATACTTCCTATGAACTATCATCTGCTGTTCCAATGCAACTTTAATGCAGCAGTTCAGAAAGGAATCTAAAGTACAAGAGGGAGCAGCTATTGTTTCCGAAATTGCTACCGGGTGCTGGAAATAATATCGGAAAGCGTTCGATGCAGCACGCTCCTGTTCTCCCATTCCCCTTTTTACAGCAAACATTACTTTTATCATGTGCGGTCGTAAAGGTACAAGTGCGAAAGGTAGCTCGGAGGAAAAGCTCTCCAGGATGTTCCGGCGTATAACGTAACTGATCTCCGATATCTAAAACGCGGAATTCCGCTTATCCATCGTTTCTTGTTCCTCTTGATTCCGGTGAAAATCAGCGATTTTCATCGGCGGAACGGAAACGGCCGGTGCGGCGAGCCGGTTAAAAACCTCGATTGAGAATTGATTTATAGAATTACCGGAATAAAAGCGTGTCTGCATTTGATCGGCGGTAAAATGTCCGAGAGCGATTCCTCGAATTTCGAACGCGTTCGACGAATAACGCGAAACGTCGGAAACACGGTCGAAAGAAGAATCGAATCGACAGGAATTTCTAGTTCTGGTTCTGGTTTCAGCCGCCTTGCCCTGCAATAACGACTGTCGCTCGTAATACAGAACACGATCCATTTGTTACAAATATGCGTCCCATTTGCACGCCAATTTTCTTAACAATTTCCCGGAAGAGAGCTCTGATATTCAGAGGGTTGTTAACACTTTCGCTGGCGGCGGTTCTGACGCGAGCGCCTCAGCTGGTTGCCGCGTACAATTTCCAAAAATTGATAGCTGAATGCCGTAAGATTCTGGCATTAAAATGAGAGTAAAAGTAAAAAATGTTTTATATTATCATGCTTGCAACCACATGTTCTTTAAAACTGAAACAAATAATAAATGTAATAAAATGCACATAACTCGCTGTAAATATAAAATGACGTTAGGCTACGCCAGCGGTATCCAGCTATAAAATGACATAGAACTATGTCGGCGGCTGCCAAAGTGTTAAAAGCGACTTGTGTGCGCTCATGGTCGGTTTCCATTTATCAAATCGCTGGAAGACTCGAATCGTAAACCTGATCGCACGAGGTCGATAGAAAAATCGCAGGGCAAGGGGTTAAGGACGAGTCGACGATCGGTATAAATCTTTTTTCTACGACACGATCTTCATTAAAAATGTTACGAGGACTCCGTTCTCGATTTCACCTACGGCAAAGCCGGCGTTCGAACGGAAAACTCTTTTTTACGCGATACACGGGGATCGTGACGTGTGCGCTGAGGCTGAAAACGGACGAGGAGGGGCTAGAGCGAGAGGAAGAGGGAGACAGAGGGAGAAGTGAGAAGCAGAGAGAGTCCGAGCAAGAGAGAACGAGAAATGACGATTATTCGAATCTCCTGACATTTAGTCGGCGAACTTTGTGCTCTTCTGTCCAGCAATTTTCCTATTTGGGTCAGGCAAGATGACACGGCCCGGACCTTTCGTATCTCTCTGCTATTCCGGTACGCTCATCAACCGGAGGACAGAGCAAAGGACGATGTATCGAATCGACTGAAAGTCGACCGTACTCCCGACGAAAGTCTGCCTCTCATTCTTTTAAACGCAGCTAGGAGATCGCTCGAAATACACAGGGGAAAAATAAATCCGAGGAGAAACTCCGACTCGAAATGTTTCCACGCTAAACCTATCAATCTAGTTAATTCGATCCTAACAAGAGACGAGCTTCCAAAGCGGTGGGATTTTAGCTTTCGCCGTGATCTCTGAAGGTGTGATGAAAACGTTTTAAGCATGATCGCATAGACAAGCATGACAGAAAAAGAATTAAGATTACGTTAATTTAATTAAGTACATAATTATTGATTGCCCCAAAATTCTGCGCAAACTTCATACCGAAGAATACACCACTGAGAATTCGAATCTTTTTTTTTTCTTTACGATTTATATGAAAAAACAGTAAATTATATCGTGTCTGATTAAATATGGCCGTTTTCGCTGTGGCGTTCAACGTGTTATAATAATTAAGGCTTTGAGCGACTTGGTTGACTGAACGACTTGTCTGTCTGGCCATACATGGTATATATACCACTGATGTGTTTGAACGGACACTACGCCTATACTACTTGCTTGACTGACAGCATATTTATCTGCATACTACTTGCTTATCTGACTGTATACGGTGCTCAGCCGAATTCTACCCAGACGTCTGACTATACACACTACATATGCTACTTGTTGGTCTGATCATATATAGCACATACACTGCTGGTCAGTTTGATCATATACTGGACATATACTTTTTGATTTGACTACATGCTGCCCGTATGGTATTTACTTTGTAACTACATACAGGTATCCACTACTTACTGTCTAGTTGTAGATAGATTAATGGGCAAAGTCGTCACTGTTTCATCTTGCTATGTTAACCCTGGATAACTAACCTTTCGTAAAACGAAATCGAATGACGATCGGAACATTTGAATCTCGTGATGTCGGATGATCGGCTTAGTAAATAAACTAATTATGTTTATTATTTGCTTATTTATTTATTAATAAATTCAATACCAACATAACTGTTTTTTTCATATATCTTGTTTCTTTATAAGATAAAATATTTTTGTTGGTAAATAAAAAAAATTCAATTATATTCGTCTTTTTAATTGACGTCGTCATTTTCACAAATGCTTAGAAAGAACGTTACTCACGTAATAGTTTTCCAGAGTTAATATTCCTACTATATTAATTGCAAACTTATTTCCCGCTGCGGGAATTGTCAATAATTTAAACGTTCTAAATGCCCAAGGTATTGCAAAAACAATACTTAAAATCTTAACCTCTTACAGCACACTATCATCTGGAAATTAAATACACATGTGTCTATAATTTTTAAATCCAGTTTCATTTGTTTACGACCGTGTATCATTACACTCGGAGGTTATTCCACTGTACTGCCATCAAGCAGTTTATTTACAATTACATCTGTAATCAATATTTGCAATCTGTCTCTCATGCAATATTTCCCATAAACTAACAAAAATCTGATTACAGAATGTCAACTTATCGTACCATTCGAACAAGAAATCCCACATCAGCTACACAGATCCAATAAGTTGCTACCAAGGATAATAAGAAATTCATTCAAAACTCCTCAGTTTCGGAAACCGCAGGCGCGTTGGACACCTACCTCGTGCGAGTTTCTGACGACGTAGACGTTTCGCAGAAGCGATCATAAATTTCTCGTTACGAGCTCGAGCGAATAACTCATTCTCGATAGTTGCGTTCGGTGCGGTTGGGGCGGGGGGTGAATTTGCGGCAAAACTCGACGACAAATCGCGAGGCAAACGCAGCGAGGAAGCGAGCGAGCGATTGCGACAAAACGCTCGTAATTACATTCCGGAAGTGAGCAGGTCGAAAAGCGACGTGGCGTGCGTTCACGGTATCGTTTTGTGTCTTGGATAATTGCCGACACGCGATCCTGCCACGTATACGCGCTCACGCGCTCGCAAGAACGGAACATTGTACCGTGTACGTACTAATGTGCCATTTCACCTGCGTGCGACACATTCTACTCCGCATTTCATAAAAGTCCACATTTAGCCACCGTGACGTCGAACTTAATGACCTGCAGCCAATAAAACTTTCCGACTAGATTCGGCATGATTTTCCCGCATAAACAGTAACTTATTTCCGCCCTGCATTTTGCATTGGTACGTTCCATGCTGTACGAGTTTCGTATTATACGAAATTTATGTGAAATTTGAGAACATGTATGTTATAGAGGAGATGATACTGGTGATCACTGTCCACTCGAGATGTGTAAAAAAAAGGGTGGTAAGCGAATGTCACAGTAAACAATGTACTTAATTTAAAATTGAAATAATATCAAGTATTAGTTATTTAGTATGTTTCTGTTTGGGGTAGACGATTATATTACTATTTTGTATACAGTAAATTTTATTTTTCTTAACGAGCATCTGAACATTGATTGACCCTAACCACCTGTGGTTCATTGAACCGTGAACCTGTTTATAGTACCTGACTATAAAATTTATCTTTGATGTGGAGGCTTAAAAATTGTTCGGGCTTCAATATTATTATGGTGTAATGAAAGAATATATTTATAATTGTGATGAATACTAAGAAGAGCTTTTTTATTCTGTTTAAAGAATGGTAGCTCCGTAAATGTGTCTGTAGCTCGGTAGAATCGATTAAAAGAACGGATAAACCACAAGTTCGATAATAGCAAAGACAATCGCGGAGCTTATTTATCTAATATTAAAAGTTCTTAACTACCAACACTCCTTTCGTAAGGAACGAAAGCTCAGCGTTGGAAGGGGTGCGGGAGAGAAAGGCTGGGAAAAGTGTAAAAAAAAGAGGAACGAAGGAAAATGAGACTCTTTCGCGAGCGGTTCTATGGAATTCGGTGAGCAACCAAAGAATGGGCTTATTCAGATCAACGTTTCTTAACGAGGAAAGTTGTGCTTACCGCCAGCTTTGTGTATTCTTCGATAGCCCGATAGAGCAAATCGAAGAAGCTTCGTAAATTACTTTTCTCTTCGATCGAGATAAGATTCGCCACCTTTGCTGGCATCGCGATGGAATCTGCCTTGTGTTATGTAGAATATCCAGTGAGACACATGATTCGCGTTTGTAACAAAATTTCTAGGGTAGTAACGAAATTTCAAGTTCATATTTATCAATCTAAGCCATTGTCTTCAAGTCTAACATTGGTTATTCTTTAAACACTTAATGTTTTACCTCTTTTTTAATCTACCAGTAGTAAAATCAACTGCCTAATTTTTTTGAAACCAGTTAATAAGTATTAAGTTTTTCGTACCAGCAAAATGGATCCGAAAATCCGTTTGTATTGATACGTAAAACTTCTGTATATCTGAATGTGAACCTAAGTACAGCCCGATCCACTCACGGCCAGTCCTATTATGGGCTTTACCAATCGTGGTACTAACACGAGAAAAGATCCGAAAGTCAGTTAATTTTCTTTTTCCGTTTGACGTTAGGGATTGTGATTTTGGTGCTGGAAAATTAAAAAAATTTGAACGGACTTTCGGACCTCTCCTCGTAAAATATACTTTTACTATCATCCTTTAGATACAGTTTCCAAACACTCAATTCTTCGATCTACCATAAACTTTGAAAACCAAATTTTCAGCAGCATAGAATTAAAATAAATTGTAATAATGTGATCAGATGTGGTCCACAATCTTTCTTTTTATTCCTACAGATATTCATAGACGTAACTTCATCGTAAGTTTCTTTAAATCGAACTTAAGAACTCGAGTGTCCGGAAACTTTTGCATTGCAGCATACCTTGAAGAGTAGCTTACACAAGACCATTAACGGTAATGAAGGCACGTTTTAAAAGTGCTCATCATATATTGGACATCAATCCGTCGAATTCCATCCAACCAAATATATAAAATTCCCTCGACATTAAAGAACCGCGGGCGATTCGCCCCTTTCAATTTTCTTTTAAGAACTACCCCTCGTCCCTGTCTTCGTACACCGAACGCCTCCGCCAGGAATTTCGTCCAGCGGTGTATCGAAATTTCTTTATTTCGCGTAGGCGTGAAACGTTTTCCGATGATTGCGCGACGCCGCTATCTCATTCGAGGGTGTTCCACCCTGACGGCGGAGTGAGGGTGGGAAACATAATCATTCTTTGTAACGCAAAAATGTGCATCGGCTGGCTGGAGCGTTCTTTAGCCGTTCGGCTTGTCGTGAAACGAGGGGAATACCGCGGGTACACTCTCCGATCGGCAACGTATATCTTTGTAACTGCAAGAGCACTTCGACTCGAGCACACTCGAGAAACCGTTTGAAGTCATCGAAAGAGAGAGAGAGAGAGAGCGAAAGCGAGGGGGTTGGTGGATGAGAGTTTGATAGAAGGGTGTGGAGGCAGGGTAAGAGAGAAAGAGTTGCTGATGTTTGCGTGGAAGCGGCTCAAAGAGAACACTCGCCGGAGTTTGGAATCCAACGAAACACGAGAAAACGCGACGAATCCATTAGACGTCCGATTAAAAGTCCGCAAATCGGGCTCGGTCGGCGAGCAGCGTCGATTTTTCGTGCTACGGACTCGAGTATCGAACGTCACTCGACTATCCATCGAAAAATGCGTCGGGACGATAACGAACGGACCATAAATAGAGACTTCTATAAATCAGAGAAATTCAAACCAGTCCTCGTAACACCCGGCCAATTGGAAATTTTGATTTACAACCCTTATCAAGAAAGAGCTGTAATAAGTCTCTTAAAAAAAAGCGCACCTACAAATCGTCCATAACTCTTTCTCAACGACAAAGCTCCAAATCCCCGATACGTTAACCCGCTGCAGCTTCCGGGGTGAGAGGGAGAGAAAGAGAAAGGGGAGAGTGAGAAATAGAGAGAGATGGACACAGAGATAATACGTACTTTTTCACGGGAGTCCGTGGATTTCCGGGGACATATCGTCGAGAATCCTCGAGCCACCTTTGATTCCACGGTAAGTCTTCGAGATTCGATATTACCTGTACCACGGCCGCTGTCTATGAAACATTTATTTCACTGCACTCACCCGTGGCGTTCTCTCTTAAAACCGGCGCGTTCGAAAATTCTCACTGCGGATCACACGACACCGGAATCGATCGATTCGCCGGGGCTATTTTCGAAATAACAGTCAGCACGTTCGTCCTTTCCAACTTCTTTCTGGCTCGAACGATCGACCACGATTTCACTGATCTCGACCCGTTTCACATGTCCCGTCGTTCTTCACGATTCTAGTGTTCGCTGCTCCGCGTCGTCGATGAAATTAATCCGACGTGTGCACGTACGTAGAAATTTACAGACGCGAGAAATCCACCGTCTCGTTTTAATTGATAATGTCTGGTTGTATTTTGTTGTCGGCCCGGGCCGGTCGTGCAGGTCGTACGTTTGATTAATCGATAACGATAACGGTCCTGCGGCGCACACAGAGCGACCGATCAGCGTAAACCGCGTGCAGCGGACTTCGATAAATGTAGCTGGTTATTTATTGGCGAAATCATGCGTGCGGCGCACAACGATAGCAGGAATGCGATCATTCGCACGACGCCGAGCCTCTGATCACCGGTGCCGGATCGATCCGGAAATATTATAGTTCCGTTACGACCGGTCGCCGAGCAAACGATCCCTGATGATCCTCGTAAATCTCGAGAACGATTTACAGACCACCGGATTTCGTATAAATCCCGCTGGAACAACCGAGACTGCCTTCCTTCGAGAATTACTCCCCGAAAGGTATCGATGTTCTTCGGAGAAATCGAACGAAACTTACAAATCGACGCACCATCAATTATTTTCTTCCGTATCATAGAATTTTGTCGTGATAATAAACTACGCTCCTCGAGATCGTAGTACACACGTTCCAATTACGAGGATGCCACTTCGGCACGTTCTCTCACCCCTGCCGGCTGAGCTTCGTCTCAGAAAAATAACGTGCTCTCGATATTCAATTTCGGATCTCGTCGATGTTCAACCGTCAAACTTCACGACGTGTCGCGTTCGAAACTCTCGTTTCGGATTCATGTACGAGCATAGAAAGAAAAAGAAGAAAGATGAGAATAGAAAGAACGAAGAAGTTGAAGCAGACGGACGAGGTCCCGTGCAGGACTCTTCAGCTTCGTTCGAGGATCGAAACACCGGTTCTCAGAGTTTCAACAGGCCGCGGAGAAGTGGATCTTGATGTTTGTACGGGAACATCCGTAAGTTTATTTTCCTTGAGTGGGACCGACGTGATCCACGGACCGGCCTCGCGGTACGAACGCCGAAAACGAAACCGGGACGAAGAACCCAACCGTTGGCCCGTGTCGAAGCACCTGCACCGCCGTAACAGCCCGTCGAAACGACGAGGACGGTTAACACGACGACACGCCGCGATAGACTGGTTCGTGGTACGACATCCCGAAGCCCCTTTAGCCACGACGAGGCTACTGCTGCTGAATGCTGGCTGGTGCTGATGGTGGTGCCGGTGCTACTGCTCTACCCGCCTCGTACATACTATACGCTGAACACGGACACGCGCGCCGGCCTTGCGCGAGCGCAATACCCTGCGATTCCGACAGTAGGGGTTCTTTCATGCCTGCCTCCTTCGAAAATACTAACCCCCTCTTCTTCTTTCCGAGACACTTCCACGCGAATTCTTTCGCGAGATTTTGGAATTTCGACGAGTGTGGATTAGAATCTTGGTGACTCAATCAGCGATTATTAGGGTGCTGATTGGTTAAATTAGCGATTGCTGGGGTGCAAACAGAGGGGTTTGAAAAAATTCGTGGTTGTACAGTGGTTTGTTTTCACTCTATAAGTATAGGATCTTTCAATAAGAGGTGTTATTTTAAATTTCCCGCCATTTTCAATCTGTATGAGAGAAAGTTGTGAAAGTTCGATATATGTGTTATTAAAACTATACGATTTATAATAATGGATCAATATACGCTTCAACGATAAATAGAAATTGTAAAAATCCATTGTAAATTTGGAGGAAGTTTCGCGGAGACCGATCACGGAATTTTTTATCGCAGTGCATGAAAGTGTCAAAGGAAACCCAGATTTGATCATTTTAAGTCGCTCGCAACAATTAGGCATCTCATCGACTAGCGTGCAGCGGATTTTACATGAAGATCTCTCTATGCATAATTATATAGTGCAGCTGACCCAAGAATTGAAGTCGACGGACCATGCTCAATGTCGTACGTTCGCTGATCGGGTGTTAGAAATGCAGGCAAATGATGGTGATTTTTTAAAGAAAATCATTTTCAGTGACGAGGCCCCTTTCCTTCTTCATGGATTCGTCAATAAACAACACTGCCACATGTTAGGCTCCGGAAACCCTTTAGCGAAATAGACCTCCAATTATGTAAAAACATGATGCAAAATTTTCTCAATAGGATAAACGTTTGCAAGAAAGGTCAAGGCGATCATTTATGTGATTTGACAATTAATCACAATTAATGGTACGGTTTATACTTTTATTTCAAATACAAATTTTGGCATTTAAAATTAAATTGCTTTTTTTTATTAATTAAAAATACCTCTGATTGGAAGATCCTGTATATTAGGTTAGCCCTTGATAACTGAGTCTTTTTTTATGATATATCAATAGAAGTTTAAATTGTACAGAAATTTTACAGCGTCTACCGGAAGGTGAAGCATCACACTGGAATTGTGATGATCATTTCAATTTATAAGGATAAATATTCTTTGAAATTTCTAAAATTGTTGCAGATGATCCGTGATCTCGTGGTAGTAGGTGAAGAAAGAAGAAATGAATTTATACACCCGACGTAAAATTCGTACTCAATGACAACTATGGAGTCCGATGATCCAAGTTCTTCGGGATAGCGCAATATCTCGAGACGTACGCCGCAGTGGTAGTAGCATAACAATGTCGAACACACGCTCAGAAGTCTGGTATCGGCGATATACTCGGCACCGATCGAGCACCAGCTAGTCGTAAGAAATTCCTTGATACCTACTCCTGAAGAAAACGCTTTGCCAGCAGACCTTCGCGAACCGACGAAATTCCGAGACGTCCTTCAGACACGTATATTACGCGATAAACACGCTCACCTTAGCCAACGTAGGACTGAATAAACGAGGGTCCGACGCAGACCGCCTCCATCTCGAATTATTTTGCACTCTACCGCCTCCGAACTCCTTGTTCCTCCGCCGAAAGAAATTCCTGCCCTCGTAACGGTCTTCCGAACACCTGCTGCTGATCATTAGTTCGGTTTAAAGAAACCGGAGGATTCTATTTTAAAAAATGCACCGTCGATAGACCCTGTGACTACCGCAGAACCAAAGTAGGGACTCCACGAACCTTCATTTACAAATCTACATAATTTCTCTTTGAAATGATTAATCTACAAACTTTACCATATTCAACGAATTCTTTGTCTGAATTAGCCTCAATAGTTTTCTCCAGACACTTAAAAGTCGTTCCTGTTTAATCATGAAAATGTGTAGTAATAAGCTGGTAGCGCTAAGCTCTGCTAATAAGCTCTTGCAGCACAACTGATAACGGTCAGTTGTACTCCCTCTGATGCAACATAATGAGTTAGGGCTACGATTGAAATAATGAGTTACGTAGTTAGAAATTTAAGTTGTGGCAAGCTAGTATTTATTTTAGCTATGAAAATTCTGGAAAGTGGAAGTTTGAGGGTTGTTATGTTTACTTGTTCGAACGTAACCGTAATTTCCAGAGGCATATAAAATAAACCTCACCTTCGTAAGTGGTGTTTTTCATGAAAATTCATATTACAGTAGAATTCCGATTATCCGGCATACACGGAACCGAGGCAGTGCCGGATAATCAAATATGCCGGATAATTGAACTACACCTATGAAGTGATAATAACGAAGAAAGTAATTTAAAAAACGACCATGGATAATATAGTAATGCAATTTATTACTAAAAATAAAATATATAGATGTAGAGCATATAAAATATGTATTCTATTAAGGATTTCCATCGTCTAAGCATTATCGCTAATGGATGACGACGTGATAGAACAGGGGGCAGTTTGTGCCGGTTAATCGGGCATTCCGGATAATCGGAACTCTACTGTAGTACAGTGTCTGCCGATTAGAGGGATTGCAATATTCGAAGATTGAGGTAGTCAGGAGACGAAGGAGAGAGGAATCGCAACGCTATACCCACATTACCTCGTCGATGATCTTCTTTGGACTACAAGAGAGCATTCTTCGTTCATTGCAGGACTGTCTAATTTATAGTTGAAAATATTTTCGAATATTAGTGACCTGCTCTCCATATATTCAGCAAATCTCTCAAAAACTAAGTTGTACGTACTAAGCGATATCAAAGGTTAACAGTCAATGTTGCGAATTATAAAAGTTACCCCATTAACCTGACTTCCTGTTCGATTTTCATAAGAACTGTCATGAATAATTCAGCTCCAGTTTAATGAACCGTACGTTTCATTTCTACTGGAAAGGTTAAGCTTGTATGAATAAATAAATGTCAGCTTCGCAGACTTCCTGGTGCAGATCATTCTTATGTTACATCATTCGGTAACTTCGTGCCATCTTCGAAAGTAAAAATAAAGTCCAATATTCTCCATGGCTCCGTTTTTTTCAAGAATAAACATAGTCGCCTTCTCTCTAGCACTTCTTTCCATATTTAAGATAATTTAAAAATGTCATTCTCATAAAAAATTTGCGACTTATTAACCCCTTGCCTGATAATAACGAGTCACACTCGTATTGCGGATTATAGTCTGTCCGTGATAAATACGAGTTTCCTTCGAATAAGAGTTGTTAAAAATTTTGTATTCCAGCACTATTGACTTTCAAAGAACTACCTAAAGCAAAGTGTACCTGTACTCAGGTATTCTTCTTGCATTTTCCTGTATAACACTGAAATAATAAACTTCAGCGCCACGTAGCCGTTGATAAAATCATACGGTAAGGGGTTAAAAAACCTTCTTCTACTTTCTATAAATTTTTTTCCACGAAGGAATTTCGTAAGAATCAAAACAGGTAATAATCTGATGAGGCTATATCCATTGAGTATGGAGGATGCGGTAAAGTTCATATGCAAGCTGTTGCAATTTCTTTTGGACCTCTTTCGCTACGTGTGTTCGAGCGTTGGCATGCTGAAGAATGACACCTTTCCTATTGAAAAGTATTGGCGATTTTTCTGCCAGCGCATTTTTCAATTTTTCCAACTGTTGACAATATTTGGTGGAATTTATTGCGTAGTTTATATCTTTAACACATTCGTCGCCAAGACTATTTTAGATGTCTTCTCATTCATACCAAGCACATTATATGGAATAAGAATTCAGAAATATAACCTTGAATTGTACAGAAATAATACATGTAATATTATATGCCTATCTACTACTGCTAAATTTACTCGTAATATTACAAATGTAAACAATTGTCAATGTTGTTACATTAATACAGTAGAAGCTCGATATTTGCACGAAAACCGGGCTGAAAATGTACACCTGTGCAAGCACCAAGATTCAGCAATTAACGAGGTAACCAATCGGTTGCGAGAAGGCTGCAACCCTCGCTTCTCCTTCTACTATCGCATTTCATTTTCGTTATTCATGTTACTGTTTTTTTGTATTATTGTATTGTTCCCAGTATTTTAAATGTTAAGATTATTATACAAATTATTGTCAGAATACCTGAACCCGACAGAAGTGTCGTTTATTTATGTCGCGCTAGAGGTGTCCCGTGAGAATTTTTCTCACACTGCGACTTTTGTTTATTTTTCACCTTATTTGCTGCTTTATTGGCAAAGATCTATGCGTACATGTTATTGTGAACTTAGAGAAACACTTTTTAGGGAATTGATTTGTTAGAAGTAATAAAGATATGAAGCATTCTCAACAAGCGTGAGAGAAATTCTCACAGGGTCACCTCTCCCGGGTTAAAGGAATATGTGTTAGTGTTAAAAGTGAATGACGAGCGGAGCTATGAAAACCGCTGAAACATCTATAATCATATTATTGTAAATCTGTGTATGTATACCGTTAAGGTTCAATAAACAAACGGTGTATCATTATATCATTTTCTTTATTCACGACTAATCAATCATCCCCGTCAAGGGTCGGTGGAATGCACCAGACAAAATTCCTTTGCAAGTATTTATTAGTAGCATTTATTATAATTGAACGAACAAAGGTACTGCAAACTACACAAGGTATGCTCATTTCTGTACACTGTTTATGCTCTTTTTGTAATGTGCGTATGATTAACATTTTTCTTGTTGAAGCTCACCATATATTGAAATGTGTAATTTGATCAAAATAAAAGAATTTTTAACGATAACATTTCTCTTGTTTAAGCCGACATTTCAAGATTCAGGTTCATTTCACGGTCATCGTATAGTAGGTCGTTAAACTTGTCTTAACATCAGCAATAGTATGAAATCAAGAATACGTAGTGTCATTTAAAAAAGTCAAGGTGACCTTGACTTTCTATCGAAAACACAATTTTTTGGTAATTTCTTATATTACAATTTGTAGCCGATTGACAGCTGATTAAGTCTTTTATTCCAAACAGTTTTTTGTCAGATTATCGAAAGTGTCTGAAAAATCGTGGCGACAGTTACGTGGTATACCCTGTAGAGAGTGCAACCATCGAGCTTCTATTGTAATAGTGAAAAAGTGACCAACACGGCATGAACGGAAAGGTCACCGGTGACCGTCGTGGCTGTGAACGGAGCAGCGCGAAAGGTACAACGCTTCGATCAGCTTCGCAGGTATTAATTCGCCGCGAGAGAAGCGGAGAGGATGATCGATTCTCGATCGTCGCGGGATTGACGCCCGAGGGAAATGCGAGCGCGGTAAATACGAAATCGTTCGCGCGACCTCGCGAAACAACGACAGAAGAAATATTGTTTGTGAGCAAACACGTTTCATCGGGCTGGTATTATTTGCTTCCGGGTCGGGCGGTATGGGATTTCCATCGAACTTTCGATAATCGACGCTCTCTTTGTCCGACGAGCAAATTTTCGCTCGTGAACTCGAAGTTCCGCGGTCGGGGACGTGTCTTTCAACGATGACGACGAGGGGCTTTCTGTTTCCAGAAAATTCGCGGTTGCTTGTTTACGCGAGTTCATCCTGCAAAACGGTATTCATTCGTTCAGCCCTGAAAATTCTCGATCCTCGACGTAACGCACCGATCAACGAATACGTTCTTTGTTTCTCGCGAACAATAACGCGTTCTCCAATGTGCCACAATTCTTTGAATCTCCGCCTCGAATCGGCTGACAATCGGAGAACCCAGACGGGAATTTTGTTATGTGCCCTGTACTTCGTTCGTCATTGAAAAGTTAATATTTTAGCGTGTCACTGATTTGTTTTTGACGATATTAGTAGAATTTTCTCAGCAAATATTTATTTATATAGCACTTTAGGGAAGAGGATATCGGTGATTGGACTGCTAACACTCTGTTGAGAATGTTTGAGAAAGTTTGAATATGTTTGTGTTACTAAATTGATGCATACAACAAATAAAATTGAGAGTAAAATTGTACGGTTTCGTATTTCTATTAAGCAAGATCAAAGAGAAATAAAATAATTCATAGGAACGTAGATTATATTTCATACTAACATAGATACGGCAGATATTTAGAAAATTACATATCGGTGATTTGATTGAAAATGGTGCTTCATAGAGAAGTGACAAATCTTTTGCATCAATCTAATTGTAACAGTATGTTCATCTGCAGCCATACAAATATTAAAGTACACTTTCGAACTGTGAAAAATCTTTGTATAACCTAATTCAGTTTGGAGCACAGTATAACACAGTTTATTCTAAAGACAGTCGGCACATAGTTGAAGAAGTTTTCAATATTACTATGAATGATTCAATATTACTGTCTTTGCCTAAAAACTAGGCTTTTCCATCTTATCGTATCACACCCACTGCTTTGCTTTCATAACAACTCTCAAAACAAAGCAAGTTACTGAAAATAAGACTAGAAAATTTCCAATGTTTGACAACAACCGTTCGAATAAAGTACACGTTCTTTACGTTTCAAGGATAATAACGTTCTCCAGCGCGCCAGTTTCTTTTGAATCTCAGCTTCGAATCAGCTCGACCTTATCGAGCAATCCCAGCGGACGATAAACGCGCGTGGCCTCGATCGAACGACAGAAAATATTTTCAGCATCGAAACGAAATCGTCGTCTCGAGAAACCTATCCGAAATTACAAAGTTTCGAAATATATCGAGAAGAAATGGCCAACAGATTTGTTAGAGCTTAAGATGGTTGAACGAGCAAGAGTATTCAATTGAAGTTTATTCAGTTTTAGCCTCTCCAAGTCTCTATCGATTGACGTATTATATACTCATAAAAATAGCGTTGAACTTCGAAGCAGGGCAATTTCAGATAGGAAACCCCTTGGGACCGGGTCTTGGACTCCCGGTAGTCCGCGTCATCGTGGCCTGGATAGACAAGACGCTAAGTACGAGCACCTAGCTTCCAAAAATTGTACGAACCAAAATCCATGTAAATATGAGTCAGAACACACACATTAATTTATATACAGTTTTATTTAACACAACTTTTTTAAACAGGGTGTCCCAGGTTTTTACCGACAAACGGTACCAGTATGCTCTACGAACAGAAATGAGCAGTTCGATAATATTTGTCTAATTTATTTATAAAGCTATGTTTAGGGATTGAAGTTGATGTAGATAACCAGTATCATTTTTGTTAATCCTTAGATTGTAGATGCACTTTAAATGTTTCGAAAACTTATTTCTTTTTTCATCTGTTTTATGAAATGTACATTTGCCACGTGTTTTTGTATGTTGAACTGCAGAAATATCCACAGTTTATTTTCGCACCTGTTAGTATTGTCTAATTTCAATATGTCGACTATTTTGATCAATACAAATGCATTTACTCTCATACGAATTTCGTCTTGATTCTGTGTCATTTTGATAAATACATTTTTAATTCTCTCATTAGACTTTTATTGTAACATTTCATATTTCTGTTATAATTCTTTTACAGAGCATTTATGGGCATATATTCATGTAACACTTTTTCCTTCTTCCTTCTCGCAGAATTTAATGACACAATCTAGTAGAAAAAATCTGGGACACCCTGTATATACTGCAATTGTATACGCAGGACGAACTGCTCTGTCTGAAGGTATCGATCTTTCTGTGAATTTATTGGAAAATAATAATAAATTGTAACATAATTAATACACAAATTTGCAATAAAGACTGACCGTTCGTGTAGCAGACAACATGTCAATGAAATTCTAATTTATATCGTAAAGAATAACTTTAAATTATTCTCAACATCTCTCGAAATCAATCACACAACGGAAATTTATTACGACATACAGGTGATAATTTTCAGATTATTCGAGAGGAACATTAGGTTCGACGATATCGCGGGAAATACAAAAATTCGTCGCTGGGGGAATTTATAAAATCGCGAGAGGGGGTCGTCGTTGGCAAAAGTTGCGCGAAGAAATTCAAGGGAATTCCGAAGTTTAATTGGAAGAGAGGATCCAAGTTGTTTCAGAGTGCGCGAAAATGTATTACGCCCTTTTAACCGGCGCTGTAACTACTTAAAGTAACATTATCCATTCATCCGGAATAACGCGCCAACTCTAAAGTAGAAACCTTAACAATGATCGATTTTTGCCTGCATCCCCCGTTGATTCACCGAGATCGGGAAATCGCGCGGAATCCTGTCTACTTTAGAGAATACGATTAAAACACGTTAACCTACATGATTAACCATGAGCCGCCAGGGAGCTGAAGCAGTTCAAAGGTTCAAAGGAATTCTTGCAATACTGTTAAAACTTCAACTGTTTAATTTGATTTTTAATGGACTCAAGGGAGTCAGTGAATTTTTTAAAACTGCTCTGTGTGTCAAGAGTCTACAAGGTGAGTCCCTGTAGCACTTCAGATGAATATCACTTGCACAAAATGCTATGATACATTGTGGAATACAGTAGAGCCTCCCATAGCCAAACTAATAGGAAGACAAATGCGGCCGGATAACAAAATTTTCGGATAATAGAACAATCACTTTTTTTATATTAAACTTCATTTGTTCAAATAGAAATCAACAAAATTGACAGTTTGTTTCAATATTTAAGGATCCCATATTTTTTTGGCTGCTAAATCACATAAGTTTTCACGAAACAGCTGTTTGGACAACAGAACATTCGGATAATAGAACGTTCGGACATTAGGATATTCGGATAATGGGGGTTCGGATACGGGAGGCTCTACTATATTGCACGTTAATTTAATCTCATAAACCTAGAGTTGTGGTAGTGAAGATAAAGATGGCACAGATTTAAATATTAGATGTCCACTATATTATAAATTTTGGAGATGAGTTGAGAATGTTTGATAAAGATTGAAGGTGTTTGCATTAGCATGTTTAGTGTGTTCAATTGGTTAGTTCGTGTGTGCCCATAGAATTGTTTCAATGATATTGTAATACGACACAGATTTTAATATTAGACATTCCATAATATTATAAGACTTGAGGATCTATTGAGAATGTTTGATAGAGATTGAAAATGTTTGCATTAGTATATTTGATGTGTTAATGCTCTTGTAGTACAGTAAACACAATTAATATCAAAATCTCATCCACATCACAAAATTGGAGGACCTGTTGAGAATGTTCGACACAGACTGAAGATGTTCATGTATTAGTATGTTTGTTACATTGAATTATATAGTTTAGCTTCACTACAGTAACAACAATCCTCATTCATTGAAATTATTTATCTGAAACAAAACGAAAGAAATCTCCTTACAAACCACGTACCACAGAAGCCTGTTCACCCCATGATACCCATGAACACATAAACAATGATCCTACCAATCGACGACAACGTATCCAGGCGCAAATTGACCGAATACCATCAAACGGAGGGACACAATCCCGAAGAAGCAGGAGATTCGTCGAACGTTCCCCATCACCGCGAGGTATCATCAGAAAACCGCGGGTTCGTAGTCTCGGGGTAAGTAGTAAAATCCGAAGTTCTGTGAAGGGGCGGAGGTTCGACGAGCCCGTAACCGCTGGTAATTATTTCCTTACAAAGCAAATTGCCTGTCGGAGGGGCCAGGGGGAGAGTTAGAGTCCTGGTACGTAGTTGGTTCGCGCAATCGCATCAGGTATGCTGGAAGCACTTCGAAACACTTCTGTGGGAATGCCTGGCGCACACCTGTCTCTCTGTGTCTACGCTCGCAGCGGGGTAATACCAATTTGTGACACGTAATCCTTGCTCCCGTGCGTAAGCACGCGACACGCAGAGACACCGAAAAGCAGCCCCGTCGTACGTGTCTAACAGTGCACGGTGACAGGGGCCACGTACCGACGACGACGGCGACGGAGCTTTCAATTCCGACCGGTGGAGGACACACAGAGGCTGCTAACGAACGTAACGTACAGGCTTCCAGGTTACCCGGGGTTGCAATTAAACCTTGAACGCGTACCCCCCTGTGCTTGGATTATTAGAACCGACGTCGATATCGAGGGATACCTTCGACTCGACCGATGATGACATCGAGTCCTTACACTGAGCTTTCTCGTTTCCTGTGTTCACCTGTAACTTCGCAGCGTTTGTTCAGACTGATCTACGTTGAATCTACGGATGCATTGTGCACTTTGGAAAGAAGAAATTTTGTGTATTGGTCGCTTATGGTCGTATATTCTAACATGGCTGCCACAGTAAAAACAGTCGTCGGTGGTCAGACACGATGTAAAGTTTTCTTTTCTGAATAAATCGTAAAGAAGAAAAATATTTACGTATGCGGTATTATACACGCGTCCCTATGTTGATGTTGCAACATTGAATTTGCTCAGAGTATACTAAAAATCAATTGTTATTTAATTAACACTTTGACTGGCAGACTCAAAATTATGAACGTTTTACATTTTTATATAGAATGAATACAGTCCAAAATAATACGCTTTTTAAGCGATAATATTAGTAAATTTAATAATTTTTTTATTGGTTCCATTTGACCTGCTCAGACATATTTATTAATGCTACATATGACCGAATAAGTAATGATTGAATCGAAGTGTCACCCATATATGGGTGGCGTGACAATCAACGTGTTAAATTAAATTTGATATAATTTATCAAATTACCACGGTCATCGGGTTTTGGAACTATGTTCATATTTCCGTCCTTGGCCCCTTGTACTCGCATGACGATTCCCATCATTGTAACCTAATGAATTTCAATCTCTGATAATGCTTTCCAATAAACTAAAGCTATATGCATACATTTTATTAAAATATTTGGGCGTTGCAAAATTAAATCGTATTCACATGCAAAAATAATCTAAATTAAACTATACGTCAAGGGGTTAATGCGTATTTTCAATGATCAGACGAGGGTAGTCTCATCATGCACCAAGTGACATGAGACCACTTTGAACTTTCGACCAAAAGTGTCTGCATCGCAAAAGCAAATAATTTACGAAGTTATGATTGCTAAAACTTTGTTTTCTTAGATTCTAAATGCGGAATACGCTTGTAAGATTTTCAACAGCTCATTGAGGAACATAATGTACTCATTCGTCGATAGTGAACCACATAATAGATCGTATGAAGGTAATTTAAAGAGTACGCAACATCTACAAGCGGGGTTCCGGTAGGTAGGATATCGGATCCCTTCAAGCGAGATCAAGGGAACCCTCTAAGCCTGCTCCTGATGTTCATCTTCTAATATGTAATGTGGATAGACAGCAAATTACGTAAGTGGTCTGAGTTAGGTTTAATGAGGTCGTGATCAATATCTGGCCTGCTCAAACGGACTGTATAATCATTTATCCGCTATAGACGCCGGCAAATCGGCGAAGATTGCGGATTATCATGCATAACAGAATTATTCGGAAATTTCTGTGGTCGCGTAACGTTCGACGAGGGATCTGAAAACAATTTCGATGGTATTTCGAGGAATCGATGATTCACGAGTCGCGTACAAACGGCGTCGATTGAAAATTTCACGTTTGTTTCATCGAGCTATATCTTCGATTCGAATCGATGTAACTCTTCGAATGGTCGAAGAATCGCTCATTAACAGTCGTTACACTTTTCCAAGCCAACCTGCTGGACCGTTAGCTACGTTCACAGCCGCGAGAGATCCTCCGCGAATAGAATGAATTTTCATTATGCCGGCGAAAAGGTACAAAGGCGACTTCGAGCTTCCTTCGTCTATAGAGTTTCATTATTTCTATGCGTTAGGGGGTGTACGTGGCGGGCCTGGTCGAGCAAACTTGCAGTTCCAATCTCCCTTTTATTTTCATAGAAATTCGCCATTCAGTCCGGCGCGGGGTATAAAGGGATTTCAAGAATACCGTCTGCTTAAACCGTAAGCACGAAGATATTCGAAAGAAACGATATTGCAAATAATACGAATACCCCTCGAGATCGCGAGCAAACGATATTGAAAAAACAACACCGAGGGAGGGGCGGGAAAAAAAATGAAGCTGAAAGGAACAGAGTAGCTTCAGACTGCGTGCACGGAATACCGTTTTCGACGGTCAATCTTCATGCGCACGTAACGCAACCGTTAAACGAACATTCGCCAATAAACCGTCCGCTATCGTACGAAAAATTACGCGAAACAGTTTCGCGAACGTTCACGGTGCAGTCCGTTAGGACAGGGTGTAGGAAATTTCGACCTTGCTCGAGACGTCGCCCGAAGGAAGTACGGTTAGCTGGCTGGGTCAATAATTGCGCCGCGGAGTAATTAGGTGATACGATCTGCTGAAGATAGGCCGTCCCGACGAGACAAAAGAATGTCAAGCGCTCCATTATACGTCGCTTCCTTCCGTTTAACCCATTATTTTTATATCACCTGGTGAAGCTTTCCCCGATTCTCGTAATTTTATGGAAAACACAATCAACGGGAGCATCAGTGGGTGGGCTCGAACAACGTTAAGTGACTCTGATGAAACGAGAACGCTTCCAAAGCGATCAAGACCAGCGAGTCTACTCCGTAGACTCAGTATATCGTTACAGTGGAAAAGTCAGTGTATGGTCTGGCGGGTTATGAAAACTGATTTCGTATGCATCGATGGACGTGCAAAATATTATATTTCTTTATTTAATGGTGCATGTAGGAAGCTATATTCATTTTAATATTAACCCTTTGAACTTCTAACTTTTTTTTAAATTATTTTTCCAATAACTCCCTATTATTTTAAGTGCTTTATTTTAAATGTAGTTCAAAAGACAGATGGTTGATAGGAACCAATTAGGTACAAACAAACATGTACTTGAACACTTCAAGGACTTTTTTGTCACAAAAAAGTGTCATATATATCTAATATTGCTTAGCTAGGTAAAAAAAAATATTGCGAAATATAATACATGTTTAAACTGGCAATTTAAAAATGTCGAGTGACACTTGACAAAGGAGTCCAAAGGGTTAAAGGCATGCGAAATTTTGTGAAGGTTAATAGTTGTTTATATTAATAATTAGGTGTAGATTTTTCTATATCTTAAATTTATTTGTGTATGTACATTCCATTTCTCAAAGATATTTAAATTCCTCTCAATTTTAGTTAATTCGTAGTGAATAAATATGATGATTAGACGACGAACTTTTGTGGAATTTCACGGACTCTAGTACACAGATCATACACATTAACCCTTAATACTTAATGTACCATACAAAGAAATCACGTTAACCTTGAAATTTCACCCCTGATAGCCTTTAAGGGTTAAATAAAACATGTCAGGTAAAAATTATGTTCCTGAAATCTTCAAAGAATGAAACAAATTACTATTTACTTTTCATTTTTTACCTATACGAAGATGCTCAAACATCCGTCGTCTGGTAATTGTTTCCCAGCTAAAATAAATTCGCCCTTGAAAAGATTGAATCAAGCTCGATGGATCAACGATGACTCCCACGTCAAACTGTAGACTTGCAAAAGCTTTCGCAGAGCACCTACGCAGCTCGATAAATTATTCAAAAGTCGTCATATCGTAATTATGCGAACGCAACGGACACGTTGACCGACTATGCAGCGCGACGATTCTTGTTGGGTCTAAAAGAAAACTCACGGGTTAAGGGAGCGTTTCTAATTTACGAGCCGGCCTGTGTGATCTACGTTCGCCGGACCGATATAGTAGCTTAAAGATAATAAACCGAATTAAGATTCAAAGCGCATGTCTCCGGAGTTCAGCCACGATCGTGCGCCCCAGGTTTTCCGTGTAGAACACCAGCCACCCTGATACCTGACGCCCTTACCAACTCCACGAAAACTTCAGACCGTCTTGCGCCTACTGAAAATTTTAACAGCCTGTAGTATTAAAACCTTCATCGATTTGCAGCTACAGTGAACGCGACAACAAAATGCAGGGACAAATATACTAACTGACAATAATAGTGCTGATGACGTAACATTACGTGTCCTCGTAATTGCAAGGAGCTGATTACCTGAAAGGCCAATTTGGCTGTATTGTGAAGAGTACGATCTCTGTTCTTGTGAATTTTTGCTGTCAAATATGCAATTTGTGAATTTTAATATTTCTGCAGCAATTTTAATTAACAGACAGTTATATCAGATTTCTGCAAAAACAACGTATTACTATTACGTAGAAGAACTCTCGCTGATAGTCCCTTTAAAGACATTTTGAAGTCATCGATGTGTTTTGGACAACCTTATATATTTTTTACTTGATCATTATTGGCTCGAGGAAAAATTGTTTACACCATTATATGTACTTCTATGGACCGTACAATTTTTCTCTTAGAAGTTTCTTTCTATATTTAAGTCCAACAGAGATATTCAGGTAAACATAGATACCTGTTGAAATCTGATTGTTGTTGCATACTTCTTTTTTTACAGTACATTAGAAAAATAAATTAAGGTAGTTATAACTTTGTGTATATATTTGTACGGTGTCTCTAACTACAGTGACTAACGAAATTGTTCAAGTGTTTTTATAATTACTTTCTTCCTTAATTCAAGTGCAACAGACTAACTGAAAATTTTGTATATGTATTTCAAATGTTATTTGTTGCAGATGCTGTAACCTTCGTTCAAATAACAACACCCTGAAAATATTTGAAATGACACAATATTGAAATAACGAGTTCATTTGAACAATTTCGTGAGTCACTGTATCCCTGTTGCGTATTTGTGTCTGCTTTATCTCTTATTATCTCGAATCTTCAACATCTACAAAACCAATAAACGAATTTTTCGGTATAAAATTGACAATTCGGAGAAAAGCGAAACGTTCATTAGAAAAAGTGTAAAAGTTTCGAAGAGTCGAGGACGTGACAGAGTTCGAGTTACCGGTGGCTGGATGGGAGCAAAGGCAAACTTCAGACCCGTAGGGTGTATTTTAATAGACCCGATTCGAAACTTCCGACGATTTTCGCAAAACTTCTGCCGAACGTCAACGCGCACACACAGACACGAAACATACGTATAACGAATTTTGTGCATCGACGTGATCCGCGGCGTTACCGACTAATAGGAAGAGCCAATAACAGGCGGGATGTTAACGAACGATGGAAGGAGGGAGTGTTCGTTAATTATTTACAAGTTTATCGATGCATCGCGTGCAGCGTCGCGTCCCGTAAAATTGTCACGTTGCAAAAATTAGCGAGCGCCGGGCCAATTTCTTCGTTCCGCAACGATAATTTACAAACTCGTCGAAAGAACCGTCGGAAAATTTCGTCCGCCCGTATTGTCTCTGCTGAAACGAATTCCTCGACTAAAAAACTGAAATGATCGATCCTCCGGGCGGGATCTTCGTCGAGCGGCCGCGAAAGTGAAAACCGGGAAAGTGGGATGAGGAAACGGGGAAAATCACAGGAGAAATGCAGAGGCGTGCAGGCTGTGACGTAGAACCGAGTCGGTCTTCAAAACTAAAAGGCTACGGTGGTTGCTGACGGCGTTGTAAGTAATAGATAGGTCTGGGTAATTGCTTCACTTAACGAGAAACACGTTCGACCCTTGCGTTCGTTCCCACTCCTAACGGAATCCAATATTAACCGTCGCGTTGTTTGATATAGTTCGGTGTATTCCGCGCTGCGTGCATTTTGCAAGCTCTTTCGTCGCGCTCGTTTGTCTGACGCTACCGCCCTCAGCCCCTCACCCTTGCGGATGTTCAAGGACCTTCGTTACGAGGCTCAAGGAATTTCCCGTCGGAACGTGCCCTTTTCGCGTTTCGAATTCCCGTGGCGCGCGATTTTTCACCCCCCGTCGAACTTTAATCGTCCGAGAAAAATAAGAGGACTCCGCTCGCTCACCCCCAGAAACTCGTAATAAAGAGATACGATGTCTCGATCGACCAAAATAAAACATCACCCCTGCGCTAGTTAACTCGTCGCGTTGTCGTTTGATCGGAACGTATGCCTGCGTTTCAATTATCACTCGGGAAGCACGAAAGGGTGCGTTGTATTTCAATTTTCTCGAGTACCGTAAGGGCTCCATTGATGAGTTGGTCATATTAACACTTTGATGGCCGTATATTGCCGGAGTTTCGCGCACTTTTTGCTCAGTTTTTCATAATGTAATTACGAAACACTTTTTGAGAAAAATGCATTGAATCCATCTCCATTATTTAAATTTTAACACATAATCTTAATTACCAGTCTTTGTACATTTCTAAATCGCAATATCTCTTCCATCATCTAACGATTCATTATCACTGTCCACATCGATGTCATTATCTATACCTGATAATCGATCTGCATACATTTCTTCATCGTTTCAGAGATTAAAATTGGCTAATTGTAGTTACTACCTTGCAAACGCAGCGAAACAAACGGTAAAAAGAGAAAGGGAGGAATAAGAAAATAGTTAAAACCTATTGTAAGCTGAACATCAGTTCTACAAATCGTTTGTGTCATGTTTAACAGTCGTTGTGACTAACACAAAATGAAATCGCGTTCATGTGACGCCGGCTGGGAACCGCTCGGTACGCGAAGTCACGTATACGTGACAGCGTACATCAAAGTGTGAATATAAAATTAAAATCAATAAAAAAACAGTACAGATAATATAAAATACACAGTCCGAAAAATTATATAGAAAATTCCAGAAATACAGTAAACATTCTGAGTACCGTGATGCAATCTCGTGCTGTCCCGCCCGGGACATTCACATATTTTTTATTAATATAATTGTCCTACTTTATTACTATTTATTACTGCTAACGTCTTATTGTGCGAAATTCATAAATTGAACTTCATCATAGCTATATACGGCACGTACAGTACGTACGTACTTGCTGGTACGGGGGTTCCACAGTATAGGAAACACGCAAAACTGGAAAATTTCCTATTCTCACAGTCGCTATAAATAATTACAATGCTCGAAGTTATTCCTTAAGGAATGAAGAAGAATCGTCTTGAAAGACGTTCGAGTCGAAGCGAAGCTACCCGAAGGGCAGCAGGGTCCAAAGATGCAATTAAGTCTCAAACGAAGTACAATAGGGAGAGTATAATCCAGAAGTAACTGGCACGAGGTGGAGAAGTCTCGTAAACATATGTCCCTCATGGGGTATTTAATTCAGGAGCACGGACAGAGCTCGAATTGCCGAGTTGGCCCGTCCTCCCCACCCGAAGGGGGGCGCAGCGAAATATAGGGGAGTAGGTGAAGGAAGGCTGGTTTTTCCACGGGCGCAGTAAATACCGAAGGTAGAGGCTACCTCAGGGACTTCGCCGCTGCTTTCACAGAGTTTACAGACCCCTCCGCCACCTACTCCTTCGCCTTTTTTCTCCTGGCCGCCGCCTCGACCGATAAGGATTCAAGGAAAGATTTTACACTTGGGCGGAAGGTAAAAAGCGATGGGAGTTGGTACGGCGGTCTTGTTGAACCAACGGAATCCTTTTGTTAGCACGGCTTCCATCACCTTCCGTTACGTGTTCGATCCGTACGTACCTTCGTCGAAATATTTGAACGCCTCGCCGAGTTTCCCTTTGACAACCCTTTTTCTGCTACAATCTTTCCGTTTGCTCGAAAGCTATTCCCTAAACACTGCTACAGCCGAAATGGCGGATAGCCCGTCCTGAACAAATATTTTCCACGTTCCTATCCGTGCTTACACTTATTCGAGAGCGCAAAAATTCTGTAACTCTCAATTGGTAATCTCAAACATTATTTTCCGAAGGTTTCACATAATCTCATCGAGAGACTGTGGATGTTTATGCAAATATACACTGTCGCACTTCCATATTTCCTACTCTAACGTACGTAAACAAGACAGCATTTGCTCCTTGACGTGTTCAAAACATGTCATTTTTATTTTGCTAAATTATTAAATATCATCCGCAGTCAACTCATCGCCCTTGCGATAACCCGTCCGTACCACTTCGACGATTTCGCCCTCCAGACCCCAAACAAGGTGGCCTAATCTTCCCAACCGCCAATAAACGTAGTCCGAACCGGTGTACGATGGCCAGGATGTACGAGAGGGACGGTTAGGGCAGGAAATCTGTGTGTCCTTAGGTGTTCTTGTCGCACGATCGAGCACGTGGACGTGAGCGCGTGGAAACGTAACCTCGAACGTGTATAAAGGGTCTGGGTGCGTGTATTGCTGCCGCGTTTGAACGAAGGGAACACTGCTAGGCAAAGAGGGGGACGGCGGGCGAGTGGGGGGAAAACAGTGCCCTTAATACCAAGCAGGAGTTCAAAGGTGGACCCCGCAACAACGCATCTAATTACTTGCTTCCTCCGTGGTCCGTGGCACAGCGAATTTACATCTTGTTTGTTCAAGCACCTGTAGCAACCTATACCGCCGATCCACCCAACCTCCGATGTAGATTGGATACTGCCTATAAACAAGCAATTGCCTTTGACTCTGAATGCCCTGCTGCAGAAAGTCTAGCCACAGCAGAGTAGCAATATCTTGCGCAGGTTCGTGTCGTGCCCCCGGGGCACCCCGACGCTCTTTCCATCCGCACGAATTTCGGCCCCCGATGTACACGGTATCCCCTCGAGATGCTCGCTTTGCCCTCGACCTCGGCCCGGTTCGATCGGGCCTTGTTCCACGTTGCTCCGAAGGACTGCGGTGGGTAATCGTGTTCAGAGATTCGAGAATGAAATTTACTTGTCATGGGAGTATCTCGTCGGTGACTGACACGTCTAATTGAAGTGTGATGTGCGTCTGGTACTTGATGTAAGTTGTGTTACTGTGAAGGTATACCATAACTGGTGCATCGTTGACGGATGAGAGGTTCTGGCTTGTTCGGAGCAAGTTCTCAAAGGTTGTCAATGGTGTTTGATGAATACTCTGGAACTGAATTTAAGGTCTGATCTGACCATGTTTGTGAGTTCATTTTGAGTAGCTCTTACGAAGACCCGCGAAGGAAACATTGTTGCAACTCTGAAAAAGGTCGAATCAGGCATATATTTATATGAACTACGTGGACTCTGTCCTGCCCTAACGGCGTGACAAAGGAATGAAAAATCATAAGAAAATCCTGTGTCTGGAGGAGGATAAGGAAATGGACGAGTATCTTTTCGAGTTAGCGCAAATGTTAAGAAGGATGAGAAACCGCGACGGAGATAAGACGGTAATGTAGGACGCGGGCGAACAAAACTCCCACCGACACCGGCTTATTTTCTTTATCCGAGCGTGCCTTTAGTTTCGCCCTGAAGGAACGTCCGACTCTCTTAGCAGGTGCACGTCAATGGAGCCGCGTATCTTTTATTCCCGCAGCTTTTTTCGTCGCATCCTTTGACAACGCTCGGTACACCGAAAGAAATCACGTTCCTTCGTTCTCATCGACGTGTGTACCGCCCACGTAATTTCCTCTAGATCAATCTCAGCCCCCTATTCAAGGTATCGTCGCATTATCCGTTCCATTTGCAAATATTCTTATTCGCCAGAACCGTTATCGCGCGGCCATTGTCAGCCACGTTCGAATGCCTCGAAACTGGGTTACACGGATGTCTATTTAACAAAAAAAAAAAGAGAAACTTTTTAATCTGTAGTTCGAGTTTTGCACGAGAAACTGGAGTACGCGTAGACAATTGAAATTATGTCGGCGCGTGGGTGGGTGTGGATCAATTAGGAAGTTCAATGGAGGGGGATACCTCTCGGATTAATATTCCTAAAGAGCGACTCTTCGCAGATCAGAAGGGCAGACTGACAGAGTGCAGCGTACTCCGAGACAGAGTGTAATCAGCGTGAAATGTTTCTTTCACGACGATCTTGCTCATACATTTGATGCAGCCCATGCACTTTTGTCCGCTGAGCGACAGTGGCGCAGCAAACGAAAAACCGACGACAATTTTTCCTGCGATCCAACGCGAACGTCGAACTTACGACATTAAAGACTCTAACGAGCTTTTTACGCTCGTCTCGAAAAACGATAAACAATATTTCATTTCCAATTTTAAATTCTGAGTCAGTCGGTTCGAATTCGAGTTCTGAATCTAATTCTTAAAATTCTGCGTCCACTGAACCGAATAATAATTACAAAGAGTCTTCCAATAAGAGGTGCTATTTTAAATTATTAAAGCAAAACTTTTTTTAAATGCCTAAATTTTTATTCATAATAAAAGTATAAACCGTACCATTAATAATGTACCATTTATTATATTTATAATGGACTTTTACCATTTCTATTCGTTGTTGAAACATGTATCATTCCATTATTGTAAATCGTACAGTTTTAATAACACAGATATCAAACTTTGACTACTTTTTATTTCACAGATTTGAAATGGCGGGAAATTTAAAATAACACCTCTTATTGGAAGACCCTGTATTATTAATAACAGTAGGGCATTTACAACTTTCAATCTCCTTAGACAATGATTTAAATGTTCTTAAAAAAATTTCTAAAATCTCTGTGAAAAAGAATGCGCATACACGTGATCAATAGACAACACAATGTTCACTGCATCAATATTTGAATCTATAAAAAATTAAATATACACATATGTATCAATATCCTCGGATACCACAGCAACCGTGATCAAAGTTGCCCATCTTTCCGTTCAACAGTAATCGTAATATCCTCCTGCAATTCTCACAATTCGTCTATGTAACTAAAAAAAGCAGTAAATTGTTTGATAGATTTGAAAATCGCTTGCGCAAAGGGGGTGGCAAATGTTCAGGAGCAAACACGGCGCATCGCAGGAGCTTGATAAAGGTCGACGACGAAGAAAATCTGCGAGTTGAAATTTCGCCGGCAATCCGTGTGCAGGGTATAACAATTCGTAAGCCGAACGAATTCATGAAGCGGTACCGTGCTGGCGGGTTTCTACAATGGCGATCGATACGAAAGCGCGTGTGCGATTTATGGGGTGCACGTCGAATAGGAACGTACGCAGTACGGCTTCAATAATGTTATGAACGTTTATCGACGCTGCGACACTTTCTATCGGTCCGCCCCGAGTGGTTCTACCCGTGGCTTTTCTGATTTGTCGACCTACAAACGGCACGAACCGCTCCAACAATTTATCGTGAACAATTAGCGGTCGTGCTGTCTCCTCCATTGGAAAATCTGTCGACAAAGGCGCGTTGAAACACCGAGAATTCAGAACGTTAAGGAAACATTCATCCGAGAGCGTCTTCCTTGGCGATGAAAAACACTCATGGAGTAAAAATTATTCCATTCTGTTGCACGGATATTAAAATGTATTCAATATGAGAGAGATAGGATAGCTGTGGATCGTATGACGAAATTTCTTTCGTAGTATATAATTGCATGGAAGAATTTGAATTTAAGGAGAGTATTAATTTTATTTCAAGCAATTCACACCTTTAAAACTTATAGTTAGACAGTTGTAATTCACATTGTAGTACATTTTGACAAGTAATTGTAGAAATATTTGAGCAATTTCGTGAGAAACCGTATGTGTCAATGTCGACTTTTCAACGTATACGTATGACGTTTTTTTATTCTATTCTGCCTCGACATTGTTTGTGTTAAAAAAACTTGGAATTTTTTATTCCGCGATTCGTCGGACATATCTGGCGATTTTTCAGCCCGCTACGCCAATGCGACAGTTCCCTTTCTGTCGTATTTTTATACGCGTGAATGTAAATACGTGTGCACGCATGGGACACCGGCGCAGGGTGCGGTCATTTGCGTTAAAACGTGAAAGCCAGTAACTATTTGCGCAAAAATGTTTATCTTTTAATACTCCGGCGTTCCGCCTCTCAGTCTTTATTAAACAGAGAAAAGGAGAAAAAAAGTACTGTGCAAACACGAGGCAGCTTTGAATTAATTGGAATTATTATGATTGTTTCATTTGTCCGGTTTTGGTGTGGATTTTCGATTCTCATTTCTGAAAGTACATCGAATATGGAAATTTTCATTCGTCGAGATATTACTGAGAAAATTAGTTCGCGTTACACCGCGTTCGTGGCGAGTCCACGGCGATGCGTTCTGGTGAAATCATTAACCCGAATTGACTGCATGAGCGTGCAGTCAATTCGACCATAATCCACCGTCCCGTGAACGCACCACTTTCAATCGTATTAACGTAGACGCGACGCAACTAAATCATTACAATAAACGGAATAATAGATGTCCGGTGCATCATGAATTTCCGGAGAAAATGATATTTTCGTCGAACGGCGGTAATCGCGAAAAGTCAAATCCACTGCACACGCAATCACCGTGTGCCTTGGAACAAACGGTATGTCCAAAAGGAATTTCTTTAGGTGATAATTTCGTTGGATTTTTTAATAATATTTTCTTTTAAATAATATAGTTTTCTATACCTTCCTTTTGTAAGAAAACTTATTTGTATTTTTCAAGAAAATAATGAAATGTAGTTGATAATTTTCAACAGTATTTTGCTGTCTAGTATCAGCTGCTTGCTGAGCCTCTCTATACTGAGTAGCTGAAACTTACTTATAAATATGTGTGTAAATTTATGTTACAGTAAAGTCAATTATTTTTTTTAATCTAAAAAGTTAACATATCGGACCCGCACACGCCGATTTGGATGAAATTTATATGTTATAAATAACTATTTATATTTTTTTTTATCGGCAATCGTCTATATTGAAGGAGTGATAACAGCTCTAAAAGTTGAGAGCTGAAAATATATTTTTTGGAATATCTCGAAAAACTTAGGGGTTGCAGGAAAAAGTATTTTTTCTAAATTGTGTGTTTTTGAATGGGAGAGTTATTCGCACAAAAAATTTTAAGAAAGTATCATGTGATTACATAGTATATTAAAAATTACAATTTTTTAATTAATATTTCTTACTAAATGATAATACACTTTACTGTAAATTTGTGAGTGTGAACTATGGACCAAAATGGAGGATACGTGCTTTTGAAATTTTTTGTTTTTTGCCATTTAACGATAATTATTAAATGCATAATTTGCATAATTGTAAGTCAGGTTGAAACATTGTACCTGCTCATTGCACGGCTGTTTAACATGTGGAGTGTTGCAGTAGAAACTGCCATACCTACTCAAACGCCTCATAATTTGCTATTTTTAACACATTATCATAAAACCGAAATCTTAAACTCAATCGTATAATTTACATTTTACATTATTAATTCGGTATCCATGCTATTCAGAATTTTATCAGAAATAACTATTTAATTAAATGAAACCAATGACGCCTGTCACGGGTGACTACGTCGACTTGCAACGTGTGAATAATCTAAAAAAAATATTCTCCAAACTTTTAAACAGTGCAATAAAAACATTATCGCATGCACCATATATTCTCCAATTATTCTTTCAAAATTCATACGAGACACCCTGTATATTGCTAAAATTCATGACACCGTAAAATCGAACGAATGTTTCGATTCTGCGGAATCCAATCACCGTTCGTTAATTAATGTTAATAAGTGATGGTTTACTGTCTTGCCTAACTGGATGGCCTGTGTAACTTTTGGCTGATCGAATCGGGCGGGCGGTATTTAACAAACAGAGGCAGAGCGACGGGTCAGCAGGGAGAGACGGAGAGACAGGAGCACGCAAAATGCACAGTCACGCTGCTGGAAGGTATGCAATATACATTACCTAAACCTTCCCGCGAGACTCGCACGTTAACGAATTGTCGCGTCATTCCGTATAACATTCCACCCGGACGATCGCATTTCAGAGCGTTCCGATAAAAATGAACGATCGCTAGTTCCGTGGCATTAAATGGAAATTGAGTGACGCTGATCAACCTGTTAAATACTTCAGGAGAATTAAACGGCGAAAAGATAATGTGGCGCAATGGAAATTGATATAAGCAGTATGGTGAATTAAAATACGTTGTTTGTAATACAGATTATTATTGGATACAGTATTTAATTATTCATCGAGGTACGTGTTATTTAATGTAATAATTCAACTTTATTCCAGCGAACGAAAATAATTTTCAGCTTGTCAGTATCAATGTGGTGAATAGATGTCTAGACTGCTCCTGATTTGGAATTTCATTTGAATGTCATATCACTGTAATGTTAAAGTGTGGCAGAATGATGTAAAAGTTAGTTATTTGGCTAAATAAAAATTGAGGTTCCCAATGAACCCCGTGGCGGTGAATACGTTAATTAAGAATCTGTGTAGAAATGTATAGTAGGCCTAGCTACTGTAAACTAATTGATTTGAATTTATTTCTGAAAGTTTAGTACTGCTACACCTGAAAAATGATTGAATAGGATCTTGAGTCCTATAGTTATTTTAGTCTCAGCCACTGCCGACTGCGTATAACCCAGTCAGAAAGAACATAAGAGGTGTAGCAGACTACAAGCAAAAGATACGCAGCACTATCAGCGTCTCTGTGACCTCTGACAAAGCTAGCTAAACATTGGAATACCCGTCCTACTGGACACGGTGTACACCCGGAAGCCCCTATCAGTAATAACTGTGAGATACCGTGCCGTGGAAGCCTCAAAAGTAATAATTTCAGTGGACATGGAGCGATGCATCGCATCCTAGATACACAAATCTTTTAAGTAGATTGTGCATGTTGGCGACAGACAGTGCAATCGTGTCCTTAAAAATAATAAACGATATGTACCTATAAGTTAAAACAAACAAGCTAGAGGATATTTAGTCGGTGTAAAATCTCGTCTAACCATGAAAAAGTTAACTTACCTACTTATGTTTTTTAAACATTTCTTACTCATTGTCAGTCGAATGAGAAGTATCTACTCTATAAATCTTGCATTCTTCTTTAGCACACTGTACACTACTTTAGTCCTCAGTTGTACTTTTTGAAAGTACAAGGTTTTTTGAAAATATTCCCGGCTTTATTTCTTATTACTTTCTGTCAAAAATTTTGTCTATGATTGGTAGTACACAGGATGTTCCCTACTGGCGTGTACTACTCCATTGAACGTACCGTGGCTGGCCTACCTCATGCACATCGAGTTGCCATGCTACAGGCGTTCCAACTCCCAATTTTTAAACATCAATATCTAAACAATGAAGCGACCACCGCAATTTCGTGATTCTTGATTTTCGACTTCTTTTGGCTTGCAGAAATTACTCACTAAGATATATACCACCTGCAGTGAGACACCCTATATCTCTCAGAGAATAAGGAATCCAGGACCTCCGGGCATCTCTCCATCTCGCAGATCATCACGGGTACCTGCCAGACAAATGAAAGCACACTGTCTATTACTTAGGTGAACGTGTGGGATCAGTTTGCTAACGGGGCATCAAAGAGAGCGAAAATAAGAAGACGAACAAGACTTTCAGTCGAAAGATCGAGTGCACGGTTTTAAATATCGTCAGAGGCACGGTGACTCGAAGATCGATCACGGAGTAATCTAGTTTCCGCGTAAAACGATATTTCATTTTCCGAGCGAGTGCTCGCGATCCTCCGGCGCTCTTCATTCGTCGCCGGCGGATTCTAATGCGGAAACTGACACGCGAATACGGCCGGAAGTTCCCGGGGGAAGACGGAGTCCCGTTCAGAAACGGAATTAAGACGTTATAGAAATGGATTAAGGAGTTTAATTAAGTTGATTCAACGACCACGCGACAAAATTTTGCGCCTCATACCCCCCGTGCCTTGCCCACCCTTCCGCTGATTGCTTCTTATACTAATTTCGCGGCTCACTTTTCACCGTGGTTCACGTTTCTCAGTTATTACGAGTTATATAAATAAATAATAACGAGACTATTTTACGGCCAGTGTCCACGCTCATCGTGGAACAAGGGTCTAATGAAACAATGGAATACTCTGGTGAATTTTCTGGCGACGATGTTGTATTATATACATCGCAACAGACAACGTGAATAACATAATTAATTTTAAATTTACTTTAATCAAATGATTACTCAGCGCTGTAATATCTGCAGTAATATTCATGCCAGAGTGTAGAATGAGAGTCAATTATCGCACAATGGAATATTTGTATTTTCAATGAGGTGTATTTATCAAGTTGTTTTCGTGTGTCTTACTACTTCCGGGATATTCCACTGTACCATGAAATGTATTACAATATCACTTCCGTTTATAAATTGTAAAGTCGAAATGATCTTAAATTGTTACCTACAATCTACTTTAAATTTCTGCTTAAACTTAAACTTAGTAAACGGAATTAAACTGCCCTGAATATTCAGAAAGCCGGATGAGTAGAAACAGGCAGTGTCGGTCAGACCGGCCGTTGCCTTGCAGTACTGAAACGACCGTAAAGCATACATTTAAGTTTCATTACGCAATCATATATTTTATTCTTTGATATCATCATATGAAGGATAAGAGGAAAGAACAGCGTACGTCCATTTTTATTCTGCAGTGTTCAACTTGAAAGAAAAATTAAAATAATGTAGATTTTAATTAGAGTATAACTTTATTCATGTCATGAAAAATACAGTTACATTAATTGGACCTTGTTTCTTTACTGATGCACTAAAGTATTAAAAATTAATTTTCTCAATGAAGCAGTTTTGTGACATTGCTTGTTTTCTCCCTTTCCCTCCATATGTTATCTAAAGATAGCAATATTACATCTGTTACTATGATTATATTAAACGATATATTAAATTGCGTAAGTATCTACAGATTAGTCGTCGTGTATTCACGATCATAGCAAACGAATCGTCATTGAAAAAAAAAGAAGCAACATTTCTAAGCAACATACAAGACGCAAGGGAGTCAATACGTCTCGTGCAGGGATTTCGTCAACGTCTGGACGTTCGAAGATTCTCCCGTATCTCCGCCGAGAAAAAAAAAAAGAGAGTATGTGACGTTTGTTCGTAGCTAATCTAGGAACCATGGCGGTGCTCGGTGTAACGGTCACGGATTTTCTTTGGTTTTCCCCCCGTTATCCTCTCCCTGAACGATTTCATCTTATATCCACCGGGATTAGAGAACCTCTGTCTCTGACCGTTTCATTACTCATCCTACACGCTCTCTGAAACTACGTGTTCGTTCTGTTTGTCGCTCATTTCTCGTCTCCTCTCGCTCCCTCCGTCCGCCCACATCGGTGTCGCTCTCCCTTTCCTTCTCCATTTCTATCCGCTTTTTTTCCCCTTTTTTTATATTCCATGCTCCCTTTTTCTTCTGCCTGCCTTTTCTCTCGGTTACACCGGCAGTTCGCAATATTGTAATGCGAAGCACAATACGCTGCTCCCGAACAGATACGCCACGATAAAGAGGCGGACGCATCGAGCTTACAGAAAGATTAAAAAACGGAGTAATACGTCTTGCAGGGTATTTCCCGAATAACGAGCCGTGACCAGACACGCGAGAGATCATTAACTGAGGATTAATTGATCGATACGGTGCTTCCAGGTGCATTGTTCCTACGTTGCAACGATGGCGCATCGAATGTAGCTGTTCGAGTTTTATTATCATTTACGCGATAAATCATCGGTTGAAACTTTCGATGAATAAACATCTTTTCTACGTCATTCTGTGATTTTTATCCTCTACAGAGTGAGCCACCTGTTACGTTGTTTGCGAGAGTACTTTATGCTTTAAATGTGATAAAAAAGTTATTACACGCGTGAGATCGAAGACCATTTATTTTCGAGATACAGCTGCTATTAGTCAAAGGTCTTCAAGAATTCTGGCATCTACGTAGGGTACACTGAAAACAGTACAGTAATTTCCTAAATATTGATTTTAACCAAAACTGGTGTAGTCGAGTATGACATAGTTCGAAAAGGACCATACAATACAATTTTCAGTTTTCTTCTACTGCTTACAGTATAACTTCTAATGGTTATAAATGGACTGTGGATGTTTATGCAATTTAACATATCCAGATACATAAAATATATTGTCTGAAACAAATTATAGAAATAAAATGTGTAAGTCTGATATCTGCTCAAGGCAGACCCAATTATTATCCATGTCTCATTCCTTTATTTGTATTAAATATAAAAATATTCAGAAATAAAAATCTATATTTGCATAAACTTCCGCAGTTTAGTTATAAATGTGTACATTGTTTTTCTCCGAGTTCTCTGAATTTTTAATCTTTCTTTTCGTCTAATTTACTAACCGTGGACAATAAACGAAAATAATCGAAAGAAGATCATTTGTTTCACGTTTAATAAATTTGATTCTGAACATGTTCATAACGCAACAAAGGTCCAACCTTATTTTAATCACGTTACTTCGTTTCGAAGTTCCAGCTGCACCACGTGTCCCATTGATTCCTTATTTGTACCTCCTGGCAATGAGAGGTGACCCCGTAAATGGATCAAGTGCGCGGAACGTTACTCCTTCAACGGAAGTTCGTCGAAAGTTCCGGTTTCCCTCTGTCTCTCTTTGGGTTCGTCCAGAGTCCATTCCTTTGAGATTTCTTTCGTTTCCCGATTAGACGAGAAGGGGCGAAAGCAGCCGCTTTGGGCAGCAAGAAGTCACCTGCGCGAAAGAACGGGAGGAGCGAACGAAATTTCGAATTCATCTATGTTCGATCAAACACACGCGAAACCTTCGCGTCCCTCAGAACCGACTCGAACGTTCGAAAAATCCCTGAAACGCGTGAGCATCATCCAGAGAGAAATTAACGTCTGGAGAATGCTCGAACGACGAGGATAAATATTCTCGTTGTGGAAGGTGAAGCAAAAAGGAAAGCGTATGAAACAGAAAAAAAAAAGAAAAAGAGAAACGAGCGAGAGAGCGCACGGTCGGGTGAGCTGGTTCGCGATGGGCCTGGCGAAAATTTGCCAAGCGCCAAGGCAAATTGCGATGATTATACGGCTCTCGAGGGGGCGGGCAGAGAGTCAGAGAAAAAAAAAAGAGTCTTCCATAAACGGAGGGCTCGCAAATATTTATCTTTCGGTAGGTCGGGGGAGAAGAGCCATGCGAAAACGTTCCGGATGGCCCTTGTCGCGGCACAGAAACGCTCGGAAAGTTCTCTCTCCTGACACGATTACGCCGCTCGGTGACCAGAAATAATTTCATTAGTCGCCCCGTAAACTCATCTAGCAGTTCGCAAAGAAACCATACGCGCGGGAAATATGTACTTGGCCATATATAATCGTGGACGCCTTAACCCATCCCTCCACCCGCCCCCCGGGGAACTCTAATCACGCTACTTAAGTTCCTGTTGCATAGACGTACGTATTAGCCGACTTCCGGCACGTGTACGTGCACACCGTCGCGCGTGTACGGGTGAATGGAATGATTCGCGCCACCGAACATGCTTGTTAATGAGCGAAACGACGGGTTACACGGCTCGACGAGACCCTCCTGAAGTTAATGGACGTGTATCGATGAGACTCTAGCCACCTCGAGGACCTATGATCCTTCTACCGTGTCCGGGAAAATTTGCTAGACGCTCGAAAAATTCTAGGGACCTTATATTCGCGTGTCATTCAAAAGTGAAGCTAGCGGTGACCATTGAGACGACAAGGTGAATTTTTTAAAAATATCGATGCGCTTTGATCCTTTGTTTTCGTAAATACTTTATTTACTATTCATTCTTGTGATTCTATTCACTGCAATTTTATTCACAGGTACTCCTATGTCGAGTCACACTCGACTTTTTAAATTGCCAGTTTAAATATGTATTATATTTCGCAATATTTTTTTTACCTAGATAAGCAATATTACATGTATATGACCCTGTTTTGTAACAAAAAAGGTGCCTGAAGCGTTCAGGTACATGGTTGTTTGTACCCAATTGATTCCATCAATTAAGAAGATTTCACATAAAACACTCGAAATAATAGTTATTGAAAAGAAAATTCAAGAAAAAATTAGCAGTTCAAAGGGTTAATATCGATCCCTTCATTGTGAAACGCTTCGAATAAAAACTACCCGCTCTGTGGAGGAAAATAATCACTGGGGCGACTAATATTGTTATATTTTGCATCCTTATCTTCGTAAACCTATTGTTTATTATTTACGTTCATAAAAAAATATCCTGATCTGTGACTCGATACTGTGTCGACGTTGAATTTTCGTATATTACTCGAAGCAAGTGGCCAGTTCTCGAGACCACTATGGTGACTATTCGCCAATGAGAAGCTGCTTCTCGAGGACGTCTGATTGGACCGTGGATTTTTATATGTTGCTTGCAGCTGATGACACGTTCTCTACAACACTTTATTTCTAAAATAAAATGCACCTTGTCCCAGAGATGTTCGCGTTAGCCGAAGAAAGCATCAACGCTCCTCCACGCCATTATATTTCTCTAAATCAATTTCAAACGGAAGACAATTAAAGGACAATCGGCTTCTCTGGTACCTAAACGTATGAAAAAGGGTATTACGTGTCCCGAGTGTCTCTTGAATCGCGGTAAAGGGATCCGGGATCATAAATCCGCGAAAGTAGAATCGCGATGCTCTCGCGACACTAATCCCCCGCGATCGGCTTACGAGGGTAACGAGCACGGAGCTTGCAAGAAAAGCGCGACGGTAGTTCCTGACAACGTAGCGGCGAGCTGTCGTACCGGCACGGCGGTTCCTAAAATTAGCCGCAGATATCCAAAATTTCGGTTGCACTAGCGGCAAAAACACGAGCCTGCTGGAAATCGTGTAGAACGGTCGCAAGACACCGAACGAGAGACGGAGATGAACAGGGCGCAGAGGATTATTGCAAGAGACCCGCAAGTGGCTGGCGCGCGATCGTACAGCGGAAACCGAGTGCAAGGAACAAAGAGGCGACACCCTGAAGAGAGACGCGCAGAGAGAGGAAAAGAGAGAAGAGGGATCCGGCAAAACATACACAGCTGAAACTGACACATCCTCTGCCAGTCTACTGGCTTTTCTGAAAGCTAGAGAAGGACGAGCAAATCTAGACGCTTACTTAGTGACACACGCAGCATTTTGCTGTCGGCCCGAACTTTCTCTCCTCGTCTGAAAAGGCATTCCCTCTTTCTCCGCCGGTAAGCCTCTATTTCTCCGGTTCCAGCACGGCATTGTATTAAACCGTGGCTCGTGTTGCGGCTTGACAAGAGGGGCCACCGGAGTTATCTTGCCCTGCGTTTCTCCATCGCCTGACCCTTCCCTGGCGAAACCCTTTCCGTCCTATTCCACTGCAGGATACGCTGGATTATTCAGCGAGCAATTTAAACCGCGGATAGACCGAATGTTCCAGACCGATCGATCGCTTACGTCCGACGGATCTCCTCTCCGTCCGCCTGTCATTTATCGTTCCATCGCCGACGGATAAATTAATATCGGCACTGTCGATAATATCACCGGCTATACGCTCGCGGTGCTTCCATTGTGACTCTCGAAAAATCCCGCGGATGTTTCTGCCGTTTATTTTTGTTCGACGAGTATCGAAAGACGTGTTATTATTTGATATCATGGCTGTGTGCAGAGTCTTTGTCCAAACTTTTCGAAATTTAGTGTTATCTATTGCAGTTCCAGAATGGGTTCTATATATTATGTTGGAGGTTTGAGGTTCATCAGCTTGCTTCTTCAGAGGTCAGAAGACAACTAGACAATGGAGTGCGTCTCCTGGTTGTTGCGTATTTGTATGAGAGCTTCGTGTCATGGTTTCGACAGTCACTGTAGTTTTGAACGTTTTGTTAATTTCTTCAAGTTTAAATTGAAATTAAAACTCTGGCCCTCTCTTGGGATTTGATGATACACCCGAATAATCTCAATAGGCAACATACTTAACCCCTTGGACTCAATTGACAAGTCTGGCTTTTCATAACGTTTGAAGTAACAACGTCAATTTCTGTTGTGCTGCATCAGAGAGCGCAGTATTTTTAGTGTATTTTATTGTGAAATATATCAGCGTACCTGAATTAAATTGTACCTCAAGGGGTTAAAAGTGAACTGTAACCTCGAGTATTCTATTCCACTCTCCTATCTGCAATTTACCACATTAACTATAGCCTTGTTAACCAATTTAACCATCAACTAAAGAACAAATATTGTATCCTAAAGAAAATATTCCCCGCCATCTCCAGGTCCTTGAAGCTCGTTCGGCAAAGGTTTCTCGCGACAGTCAGGCCCCTTATTAAACTCCTCGGTCGTTCTTCCCCGTCTCAGGCTTGTTGTCAAGTTTCAAGATGAACCCCCCGACCGACAGCAACCGCTTTCAACCCTTATCAGACGCATCTGAATCTGACACGTGATTCGAAATTCCCGCGGAGCTCTTTAAAGTCGGTAGTGCGGCTTATTACAGTCTGAACGTCTGGCTCGTCGACGAAACCGACGATCCTCGGCCGAAATGTCGCGCAACCGGACGAAACGACAATTTCTGTCCGGTCAAACGGCGTCGAGACGCAAGCTGTTATGCCGGTCCACGCAATAAAGCAAATGCTCGGACGTTCTTGCTAACCGTCTCGAGATTAACGCGGCCGGCGATTATTCATCGCGAATGGCCGCGTTAAAAGGTGTGCCCCGATTAAACGGACAAGTCACGGTGACTTTTTTCAGACGACGCAAACGATGCACCTTTACGGCGCCACGGCCCTCGCAATATCTCGAATTAACGAGCCTCTTCTCGTATCCCGCTGCTGCAACGACTCTAAGTAATGCGGCGTGTTTAAAGCCGCGGTTACGTCGGCTATGCAAAAATCTTTTGTCCCTGCACCAGACCGTTTGTCGTCGCGATTACGCGATGTCGTAACCTTTTAATTAGCGATTGCGCAACGGACTGAACGAGTTCTTACGCTCACGTTTTTTCACAATTATTCGACCATCTTTGTGAGTGCGTTATCACTAAATTGATGGTAAATTTTGTTGAGATGGTTTGAAGGTTCTTGGAAGCGGGAGCTCTATCCAGAAGATTTAGAGAATTTATTGGCTGTTCAAGGTTATTTTTCGACCGTGGACTGAGTGCGCATTTATGGTTTTTACTTATGCTTGTTATTGCTATACATAGTCAAGAATGATAGCAAAATTAAATTTAAGTAATCGAATGATACGATAGGAAAACTGTATTAATTCTTTCTGCTTTAGGAACAGGATGACTGGCATAGCAAAAATTACTGTACCTAATCAAATGCATCGTAAATCGCTTTTTAAATAGAAATTCTTAGAAATGAGGATGCTGAAACATTCAAAGATACAGTGATATAAATATTAGTCGAAATTTTATGGGAACGAATAATCGTATAATTCGATCAGTAGGCTCCATACTTTTATGATATAACACATTTTTGTGTGGAACCATTTCGAAAAATCTATTCCCGTCCGAAGACTTAAACAACACACTTTTCATTTCTTTCTCGGTACATGTGCATGTCGTACAAACATGGATATATTACATTACATAAACATGCACTGTTTATTTATGATTGATTCAATGGAATGAATAGCTGTACATTACAACAGTGGCGATCCTGGTGCATGAATACTAAATTACTGTGTTATTATTTACATCTATCTGTTTGTTTAATATAATACCGATGCTGCATGACATACTTTGTAAACAAATTCATTTGCATCATCCACATCATATGAACACCGGCTAATGGATTTATCCCCAATTATTTACTAGATAGCACTGCATGTCCATTTTCGAATCGCAGACCAAACAAATTCAGTGATTCGAAATTGAACGTGTACCTTGTCGCAGGCTGGTCCGTGACAGCTGTTTGTTCAGCACGACTCCGACCGGTTAAAGAAAAATTACGAGGGCGGAATGAAATCGAATCGAACGAAACTCGTCGATGGGCGTCGTGGTTGCGGGCGATCGCGATATCGTTAGAGAACGAAATCATCGGAGAAGAAAAAGCGGCATAGTTTCGCGCGAACGGATGACATTTTTCTCGGTTGAAAGTTTTCTTTAGAGACGATGGACCAATTTTTCTTCGGCCCCGGCGACCGCATCATTCCGTACGCTCGACCGAGCCATTCTCCTCTTCACGGCGAGGCAGAAGCGTACATCGAAGCTAATGGCGCGACTCCCGGTGATTCGTCTCCAACCCGACCGCGTTTTCCCTTCCCACGTTTTTCCGCCCTTTCTTCTTCTCCGCTCTTTTTTCCCCCACTGCCCCCTTATTATTACCTTTCTCCCGACCGACCCATCATTTCAACGCAAATTTCGAACCGAACCGAGCGAACGATATCCCCGCGCGACCGCCCGCTTCACATTGCTTATGCAATCTAGAAACATCGGACCAAAATAAAGTTTGTCGAGGAATTCTCCGGGGTTCAGTTTCCTTGTGTTGTTTATAAAACGCGCTGTTTACAGGATTCTTTTTAAATATTTGTGTCGGCGATCCGCTTGATTTTATGGTACGGTCTAATTCTAGGATTTTCTGAAGACATTTTATTGCTTTAACTCATGCACGCACGCTTTTTTTTTCTAAATCGGCCACAGAAACAATTTTTTTATTTTAAATGTTCCTTTATTGCTACAAGATAACTGCTATAGCCGTCATTTGCCAGCACATCAACAAAAATCTGGCAACTATAGCCGTCATTTGCGGCAATGGGTTAAATAGACTCTCTCAAAATTTATTTCTCCGTAGTGTCTATTATAGTACTGTTCTATGTTGCTGTAAATATTGTTAGTCTGTAACGCTACTGTATCGCTATGTTTATTTTATTTTTTTCGTTGTTTTTTATTTTTTCTGTGAGTGTAAAACACAATTTTCTGCTATAGTAGAAGTCTAGATGAGATTAAACCATTCATGGTCGTTATTTCGCCTACAAACTTTCCTCAATTTTTTTAACACAATCATCAATTCTCGTTACTTCCTACAATGCCGTATTCTACTTCTTTCAGCCATATAGTTTTATAGTATTCTTAAAATAAGAAAAAGGAAACGGTGTACAGTAGACAAGAGGTCTAATTTGCGTGTGTCTACCATAGTCACTTAAATTCCTAAAGCGTACCCTTGTCTTCTGAGTAGTGAATATGCTACTATTTTCAGGGCTTACCATAATATAGGCGGCTGTAGGATACTTGATCCCATCTTCAAGATCTCCTTGTTTTACTTTTACAATTTTTCCAACGACTTCGTGCGATAAAATTCACTATTCAAGTCCTAGAATGCCCTGATAAATGAACAGCATATATCAACACACACAATTCGCTTTTAACGATCCTCTGGAAGTTTTTACTGTAGTGCAAGCCTGTAAAAAATTGCTACACAAGTGGGACACGTACTTGTAATGTATCAACCATATTCTGTGTCACGAGTGTGACAAGTTACTGCAAGGCAAGGGGTTAAGAATGTGACAATGAAATCACTATGCTACAAAGATTAGAGACCAAAATAAAAAGCAGCTTAATGTACTGGGTTGGCCAATAAGTAATGTCGGATTTTCTGGTAAGAAACAGAAATAATTTTGATTCTCAACGCTGGATTTCGATATTCCTAACATTTCAGCAATCTCACGTGTGGTGTAACGTGGATTATTTTCAATTAGACTGGAAATTTGATCGTTATCAATCTCGACAGGTCTGCCAAAACGTTTATCATGAATAAGATTAAAATCTCCATCACAAAACTTTTTGAACCATCTTTGCACCATTGTTCCATTCACAGCACCATCACCATGCGCAGCAGAAATATATGTTGCTGTCTGCACCACATTTTTATCTTTGCGAAAATAAGAAAACATAATTGCACAAAAATACATCTTCTCGTTGTTTATCTTAAAAGCAAAATAAATATTAAAAAAATTTAACCAAATATAATGAACTTTTTTTTAATTCACACGTTAATATCTCAGCTTTTGGACTATACATGCGGTTTATAGGTTACGAATAGCCTTTTGTTTTAAAAACAGCAGGAACAATCTATTGCGGAAAAATCCGACATTACTTATTGGCCAACCCAATAGGAACAAGGATGTAACTCAGAACAGCCCAATCTGTATGTCTCCACTATAATCAAGAATCATGTTAGCTTCCAAAAGCCAGATTAAAATGGTTCGCCAAGTGCGTGGACCTCAGATAATCGCAGCTACGCAGATTCGGGTGATAAGGGAACGGATTCGATGAAATTCATCCGGCTGAATGACGGCATTATGTTCGCCGGTGCGTATAAAAATATCTGTCGCCGTTCTGGACGAAGGCTTGCATTATTTGTCGTAGTGGATCGGCGCGAGGAACACGCGATCGAATGTGCAAGCCGTTCGCTCGTTTATCGTGGCCCCGGGCAAACTGATCGTGAAGCATGTTCTGAATTTTTCACGCGGATCGTTCTCCACGGCAATTCTCCCTCGAAATTCTTACAAAGCTCGTAACATACCGCCGGCCAACCTCGATCCTCGTTCTAAAAAATTGAACGACCGTTTCGCGTGCCCCTTTTCTAAAGCGTCCCTGCGTCCTTGTGTGCAAAGATGCGCGTCGCGACGCTGCTTCCGCTGGTCACGTTGCTGTTGTTTCGTCGATTCGCCGGTGCCGACGGATTCAACATCCTTGGAATTTGCCCCAGCGCCAGCTACAGCCACCAGCAGCCTTTTCAAGCATTGATGAAAGCTCTTGCGGCTCGTGGACACAACGTCACCGTGATATCCACCATTCCGTCCAAGGCAAGTGATTTCTTTCTTTCCGAACTTCTCAACAGACTGATTCTCAATAGACTCAACGCGTTGATTGCCGTGGGGGTCACCGGTACTTTTATTAAATATTTACTAATTTTAAGGCAATTTTGAATTGAATTAATATTGTGTAAGAATACAAGGTCAAGACTGTGCTACTGAGAAGTTAAATATTCTTTTTTCGTCGTGACGTGTGGTTGCAATGGGATATTGTAGCGGGTCTGACCAGGTATGGGAGTTTTCACTGTGGCACTCGGCGTGTTAACGCGTTCACTGGCAGTAATCACAGGTGACGAGCGCGTTAAATTGGATTTAATTGAACGAGTGTTAAATTTTACACGATTCTAAAATTCTCCGTAAATTGTAGTATCACGGTAGCGACGTAAAATTATATGTTCCAGTAAGGTTTGAGATTCTTGACGATTTGTACGCGTTGTCCAAGGGTTTTCTAGCCAAACTCTGCCAAAGTATTTTATGAATAAGAGCAAGTAAAAAATGTTATGCGAACATATGCGTATAAGTGCTTTGTTAAAAAGTTATTACAATAATATAAAATATAAATTAGTCTGGCACAGTGTGAAGGTAGTTCGGCGACACTCGTTCAGTCAATTTGAACTTGTGTTCAATAATTAAAATCGATGTAGTTCATCAATTTAAATTTCACCGATTACCCACTGTCGCTGGAAGTGTCAATCTATTATCGAATTTTGTGTTAAATTTGTTTCACTGTAATGAATGGCTGTTGATTGTTTATTTAAACCTTCAGCAACCTGAAGTGGTAAAGTATGCCTCCCTTATGGATAAATATTGAATTTCATTTAAGAGCAATTTGACTATCATTTCCTTTCCAAATCACAATTTTGTTATAATTTTTTAAAAAAGCACTTACGAGTACATATTCCCATAACATCTTTGCCCTATTTCAACCAGCAGAATCCACTGGCACACTTTGTTCGAAAAAAAACTAGCATACCCTGTATAAAAAAGGAAGTATCACAATGTGCCTGTATCAAGTAGCCTATTTTTTATCATGACAGAGAACGGTTTAATCGATCCCGCGGCCTTCTCGTCGTTCGTTTTTTCATTCCTTCCACGGCGAAGCGATTTTATCGAGTTACAAACTGTTTTAACCATTAGCCGGTAAGGTATGGCAATTTCTACGCAATACAATCGCGTTAAAACTTCCATCATTTATCAGGCGGCCGGTGGGAAAGTTTGTAAAAAGGCGCGAAAACACTTCTAACAGGGTTATAACGACGGTTTAATAATTCAATAATATCTCGGAACGGCGGAAGAAAAGTTCGAGAAGATATTTCAGATAGATGTTTGACTGGGTACCTGCTTCGACCACGCGTTCCTTCCGTCCCTTCTTCCCACGTTCTTTCACCCTCTCATTTTTACTTCTCATTCTACCCCTCCTGTCTCTCTCTCTCCCTCTCCTTTTTTTCCTGCCGTCATAAACTCGAGTTCAAAGTTACGCAAACTTCGTTTGGCTTCAATTTAACGTTACTAACGTTTCCTCTTCTTAAATGCGTCCCTTTGTGACCCGATGCTCGTGTTTTCGTACGGCTGGATAGACGTCCGAGAAAATCAGGAATTCGGTTGCTCATGTAAATCACGGGCAAACACGAGACCGAGGAATCGCTAAGGGACGACATTTTTCCTCGTTCGATAACCGTGATATCCAATCGTTTCCAGAAACCGATGAAAAATTACGAGGACGTCGATTTGTCGTTCAGCTACCGAAAGAACGACTGCACAGGCCTCAGGTACGTTTTATTCGTTTCTTATGCACGTGTACTCGAGTCGATGAGAGTTCGATCAAATCATCGATCGTTCCACAGGCACATGGGAGCGTACGCGTTGCTGCACAAGAACATGCGAGAGGCCAACCAACTATGCGAGGAGCAACTGTTCAGCGCGCCCATCGCAAACCTGATTTCGTAATACTCGAATATTCATTTTATTTAAAAACGATAGGGGGAAGGTTAACCCGTAGACCGCCGCAGACGAGTTGATTCATCTGAGAAATTTATTTGCGAATGTTTCAGATGGAATTAACGTGTCGTTTGAGTTTTATTATCACCACAGAGGTATCTTCTGATGAAAGTATACAACTTATTGTTATTTTAAAAGATAGTACATTCTATTGTTAGTCACTTGGAATGAAACTTCTCCCTGAGACATTTCTCTGTATTTTCAGAAAAAATTAATTCAAGGTGTTCATAATAAGCGAGACACCCTATAGAGAGTTACACTTTTGTAGCTTTATGTTAAATCGTGCCACACTTTGCCATAAAATATTAATTTTATACGTGCTATAATCAAACTGTGGATGTTTATGCAAATATACAATTCTTGGTATCAATATTTTTTGTTTTAACCCATTTTTGCCCAAGAAACTGACCTGCTGCGAAGCATTTATTATTGAAAAGCTGCACATGTAAAATAACGTACTACTATAATACCAACGCAGATTGTGATGTCATCTTTCGTGGGAACATTCAATAAGCATTCAACGTAATAACTACATACAAGAAAATTGTCTACCGACCAATAGATAGCGCTAGCAGGTGAAAATGTGGGTGTACTCAATTGTGTGTACAGTGTGCAAAAATGGGTAAATATAGTTGCAGAAATAGAATTTCGACAAAATTGTATATTCTGTTTTAAATGTAAAATGTATCTTTTATTTTACTTACCTTATAACATGTGCACCTTGCACATATTTGAATACGTTAAATTGCATAAAAATCCGCAGTCTAGTTATAACAATCAAGAATCTTACCATGATATTTCTGCTCTAATATTACCATTTTTATTAAACAGTGATCAGTAAAGTAAGATAACAAACTCGTGTAGTACGTTATAATATTTTTCCAGGAAATTATTTATTTATCTACTGGTGTACCATCTATGTCTAATTACATCCTTATAGTATTTATATGAAAACAAGAGCAGAATCGTTCTCGCTGATTCAATATCACGCAGACGGGGGTTGTTTCCGTTCGAAAAGTGTGCCGGTCTACGGGTTAAAGAAAAAGGCGAAAAAAATAGAGTTCATTTCGTAAACTCGTTAAAGATGAAATAGTCGAAGAAAAATAGCGGACGCAATTTTCTCTGAGCGAGAGCCGAAGGAAATTACCGGCATCGCCGAGTTCGCTTGCCTTTTTTCCCCGGGTGAAACAACGCCGCCCCCGCGCGTCAGCCCTTTTCTTAGAAATTACAGTAATTTCGACGCGTTACAACTTCATCCATAAAACTAATCTAGATGGTGGCACGGCTGTGTTCCAGGAGGAACAGGAGCTTCGACGCGGTGATTATAGAGCAATTATGGTACCAGTGTTATTACGGCCTGGTGAAGCATTACAATTCGCCGGTTCTAATCGGATTTTTGAGCGTTGGCAACCTGCCGTACGTTATGGATTCGGTTGGTAAGCTTGAAATCGAGTCGACCAGCGAGCTAACTCCCGCGAAGGAGCATGCCAGCGGCAGTTGGCATAAAGGCACCATGCCCGTTTCCAGACGGTCCTTTCCTACTGTAATACTTTCGCTCCCGAACGTCGTTACCCGAGCCGGAAATTGACGTAAATTGTCGGTAAAGCAGAAAGTGCGAGCGATACGGGAGCCTGAGCATCTGGAAAAGGATGGATCGCTCAGTAGTGCTTTAACTTGTACCGATTTTACGTCGAATTGGATATAGAGGGCTGGAGTCACGCCACCCTCTTTTCGTTCATTATTTTCACAACCTTAAATTAATTTCCTTTCGTGGAAGAACTGAAGTTTCTTCTCGTTGATTGCGGCTCAGGACCGTAGGTTTATTTAGAAACTTTTAGGCGACTATTTTGTAAGAATGAAAATTTAACCGAGTTGTATGGGGTGTTAAGAAAAGATGGTTTGACATTTTAAAGGTCCGGTAGTTCTGTATATTGATTAGAAAATATTTCATGTAATTAGAGAGTGACAATTTTTATGGTGTATTATTCAGTGAAGTACTAAATGCTTCGATAGCTCTGCGAATTAATAAATTAAGATTATACGATGCACGCATAATTTTAATAGCGTATAGGAATATCAGAAAAAGGTCGTAACTTTGTGAGATTTGTCTGAAGTAGTTATTACATAAAAAGGATGGTAAAACCGCGATTAAACGAAATGTTGATTCTACGGAAGTCTTTTACCGGAAATATTCTGGCAGATTCTTTGCAAATATTTGTGCTACAGGTTCAGAAAATTTAGATGCTCAATTTTCACTACCGTCAATATTTAAGATGGCTCATTTTCATGAGGAATCCATTTTATTTTATTCCGTCCTCATTATTCTCTTACAACCAGGCTGCGAATTTTTATACAAATATACATTTTTAGCCGTCAGTATTTATTTATTAAGAGCTCATTTTCTATTTCACTTACTTTATGAAGTGTAGATCCTTCACCAACTTATTTATTTGATATGATAAATCGCATAAAGATACTCTACTCGTGACTAGACTGCGGATGTTCATGCAATTTACTATATCCAAATTGGTGTATGAAGGACATTTAATAACTCAGCAAAATGAAAATTACATACTTTAAATATTTCAAAGAGGTAATGTCGTCTTGTTGCAGTTTCATTATTTAACTGCATTAACATAGGAAATATGGAAGTCTGAAAATGTAAATTCACCTAAACATCCGCAGTCTGCTCTTATGACAGATTTTCCATCTATGATCCCTCGGTTCCATTATTTCGGATGATCGACGTGCTACGGTGTCCTCGCAAGACAGACCGAACGATTTTTGTGTACAGAGCCTATTGCCAGGGATGGAGTTCAGAGTAACGTTCGTTGTAAAAATTCTCAGGAAATCCTGACGACCCGCTGCTGAACCCGGACATGGCCTATCCATTCACGAACAAAATGTCTCTGAACGAACGTATCTGGAACACTCTGCACACAAGTTGGACAAGGGTCTACTACAAATACTGGCACTTGCCGAGGGCGCAGAAGATCGTTGACAAGTGGACACCAGACGTTTCGGTGGCAGACATCGACAGGAACTTCAGTCTCGTGATACTGGGAAACAATCACGTGTTCGGCTATCCGAAACCGTTGCTGCCGAACGTGATCGAGGTTCACAGTCTTCAGATCACGGAAGAACGTGAACCACTGCCCAAGGTACGCTTCTAGTCGTCGTGGTTCGCCACACGTCGTGACAAAATACTGAATTTTACTGTATCTGGTGAACTGGGACGCTTTAGTAGCTTCGATCGCGACGTTTCTAATTTCTGCAGACCTAATCCGATTCTAGTACGTTTCATCGAGTATTCGACGGCTTCGATCGATATCGTGGCTAGTAAATTCGGTTAACTATTATAAGTGTTACACGGTGGAGCGTTATTTCGCGCAGTTTTGCTCGCGAAGCTTCTATATAGCGTCGGAGAATGATTTCTCGGGGGAAAAATACGTGGCGTTCTCTCAGGTACCAGGCTATGGGGGTAAAGTTTACCTACGGCTCGGCATTGCGACGCGAAAGTAAAGGTCATTGCTATTTACCGCCGCTCGTTCCACCCCTCCGTAACCTTCCTCGCGAAGGAAAATATTTTTCGAAGGGCATTTTCCACCTTCTAACCTCCCTGGACAAGAATAACAAATCTGTGTCTACTCGCGTTCTTTGTCCAACATTTCTCCAAATAATCTGGACACGATATCGTCCAGCTGGAGTTAGGTTGTAACGTATGCAGCGTCCGTTTCAATCTAGTCCTGTAATAATTCCATTCTGTAAACACAAAGTCATGTAAGCTGCTATAAGTCGATGTCTCAATAACAAGGGAAGGTACTGCAAAATTTCTTGATAATTTAACACGTTGAACGCCGTGGCGGTCACCGGTGACCAACATCTCAACTTTATTTTAATTAAATAATTATTCATTGTCGGAAAATTCTGAGCAAAGAAAAAAAACACGACAGAGCACTCAAATCTTTTTTCTCTTTACGATTTATATAAAAAGTAGTAAATTATCTGACGTCTGATTAGGTATGGCCGTTTTCACTGTGGCGTTCAATGTGTTAATAATAAAAAAACAAAACATCATTGGTTGCATATACTTTTCAAAAAATAGCACCATTTTATAGATCTTAAAATCACTCTGATTTTATCTGTAATGAAAATAAGAAATTCTAGTACATCCACATTCAGCAAACTTTTCATCTACAGCCTACCACATCTGCAACAACACCACAGACTGTGTGAAGTCTGTTCAAGAAATTTATCACTGTTGACCCCAGAATTTTATGGTAATGGAATGAAAAGCTCTCGCGGCCCTTCTGGTAAAAGAGCTTCGATTCAAATGGAGAACGCTACGATCAATAGAATTATTTCGTCAGAGCGTTGAAGCTTAAGTGCATTCGGACCTACGAAATCGGACATTTCATGAGACGCGTTTTTCGAGACGCAACGGAGCTCGATTGCGCGCCCCTGTCACGTGAAATTAATGCGAAACATTCAGATGCAAAACGTGACCGTTATGCACGTGCCGGTAAATTCAGCGGGCTCTACGGGGCGCCGCAATTAATACAACAATACCTTCTGGGCCCACGTGACACGAGTGTATCATCGTTTCAATGAGTCTCCAGAACGATTAGGAGAATTGCCTTTACGAATCGTTCAGATAATTCTCGTTGAAAACGTGTACTGTAAATCGATGGTTCATACAGGGTAGTGTACAGGAAAATATGATTTATCTCAAAATCGGACTTCACATGCGAAACACACTTTGCCGCGACTATTTTGAGCCGCATACGCCATCATTGGTACACGCGAAAATATTAATTTCATCAAGTAACACTTACATTACAATGATAGTTTGTGTATTTAACAAAACATACACTACCGTCCATAAGTATCCAGACACCTAGCAAATTCGGAAAAGTACCGTATTAATGCTATAATAACATAATTATTAATATTTCGGTTTTCGCTACTATTTGTCTAATGGAATAACCTTCTTTGGTCAACACTATAATAGTAACATGTTTTTCTGTCGATAATTCCTTTCCTGATCGTTAGCACTGTTAAACTCAAACTAAGATCAACCGAATGCCTGCATCGTCCTGGTCTCAGTTTTGTAAATCTTAAGCGACTGAGACTCGTGCAAATATATACGAATATCCAACCTTGGTCAGAAATAAACATATTAAATACACTGCGATATGGAGAAGGAACAAACGGGAGATAAAGTCGTCTAAAATTGCATCCCTTCATATACTTCTATATGTATGTACGTTTTTGCTTAACTTTCGTTATAGCAATTTTGTCAACATTATTTGTTAACATATATTGCTTGTGTTGTTCAATAATAGCATAATAATTGTAAAATAACGTAACAGACCAACAAAAGAACTATAATTGTAAAATATTTCAGTGATATCCGCGAACATGTAGGTGTCCGGATACTTTTGGACGGTAGTGTATTGACGCGTCTGACTAGTTACGGAATTTTCCATTCTGGCAGAGAAAGTGTTAAAGAGAAGAATTGTCAGGTATACTTTCTCACCAAAATCAATAAAGGATATCTTCCTGTATATGTAGACAAAAGTTCATGGAGATAAAACAAATTTTAAAGATTTTACAGGACAATTTTGAATACGCGAAAATCCGACGTCGTCCAACACCAAACTGTCTTCGAAAGAAGAGGGTTAACGATCGGCTGTTGAACTTTGAGAGTTGACGGTGAAAAATACACACTAACGCCAGGCCCTGTGTGTCTGATATTAACAGTGAATAAATGTATCCTTCTATGTTCGTTGACAGGATATCAAAGAATTCCTAGACAACGCGGAGCACGGCGCGATCTACTTCTCTCTAGGCTCGAATCTGCAAACTCATCAGCTACCGGTCAGTCCTTTGACCGCATTGTGCAACGGGCTCAGCTCGCTGAAGCAAAGAGTTCTATGGAAACATGCCGGAGACATGGCCATTCATCCAGCCAACATCAAATTTGTGAAGTGGGCGCCCCAGCAAGCGGTTCTCGGTAAGGCTATCGAACGTCCAAACTAACCCTTCGTCCCTCGCGACTCCTTTGAGCCAGCAGATTGACCGCTTCGGGACACATCCGTCTCATAACCTCGCTTCTTCATCTACACACGAACTCGTTTCAATGGAAATTTCTCGAAACCGTTCGGCTACCAGCAAAGAAGCCATCACGAACGAATCTTATTGATAAACCTTCTTGGCTGATAAGCTAATGAACGATCAATTCTGTTCGTTAAGTACAATGCTTCCCATTGATTCCAGAGGTCGGGAGATAAGAGCCAACGGAATCGTGACGGTTCCGTGAAATCATGTTTCATTCTATCTTTGGAAGTTGACAGGCTGAACTATAAATTCTTATGTTAGAGAATGAAAAGAGGTTGTTTTATAAACGAACAGTCAGGCAGAATACATATATACATATACAGAATAACTGATAGAGTGAACTGGCTGCCACAGTGAAACCAGCCGTTTTCAATCAGACACAATTTAAATTGATGTTTTTACTATAAATCATGACGGAAGAAATGTTTCAGTTTTCAATTTTATACATCTGTTTCTATATTATTGTCCCAGCCTTACATTCACTCAAAATATTGACAAAATCAAAAATTATTTAATTAAAAAGAAATTTTAATAAAAAACAAAGAATAGTGGAACTACATACACTAATATTTGCTTTAGTTTCTAATCAATTTCGCATCAATATTTAACCAAACAGCGTAGTCCTATGGACATCTTCATTATCCAATAAATATCCTCGTCTCAATTTTATTATAGCCATCAATCTGTATCCACTTTTGACTGTCAGAGTAATTACGAATAAGGCCGTAAACACATTTCTGTTCATTAATTATCGCATTTCTATTCGATTTACATACATACGTTGCCAAAACTCTTCGCGACGGTCTGTTCGTTAAACAGGATTCAACGCGGCACGGATGCTTAACGAAGTTGCCGGCGACTTTGCTGGTTTCTTTCATTTATAAGCGATGTTAATTTTCACGGTTCCCAGAATTTTCTGTAACGACCTTGTTCAAGGCTACTTTTTTCAAATTAAACGGTCATGACCGAAGTGCCATTGAGAAGCGTTAGCACGTCGACTATTATGAAATTAAAATTAATTAAATAACCAGTAACGAGTATATAATTATCGCCAGTGTTAACATTGTAATAATAATATAACGTAACATCTATACGATCAAAAAGTCTAATACTTTTATATTTCATAATTTGTACTTCAAACAAGATATCTTAATGATTAGATACACCCTCGTCCATAAGTTACCGGACACTTACTTATTTTAGCAAAATGATTATTGGAAACGGGATACTATCTTTTGGCTTGATTTTATTATTTTATATTGTTATATTTATCTATTTTATGTTAGTATAATACCAGAATACGATATTAATAATATGCTCGTGTAATTGAAATAAATATTTAAAAAACGAAACTGTACGCGTAAGTATGTTTCTAATACATCTCCAACTCGGTCAGACAATAGTCTGTACACATTTTTCCTTTGCTTTGAAAGATTCGCCAAAAGTCAAAGAAAGACTTATGGAAAAAGTTATAAAAAGGTTGGAAAGAAATTAGTTCCGAAATATTAAAACATTTAATCAAAAGCTTGCCGCTATTAGTCCGAACTGTTACATCATACATAGATGCATTGATAAGAAGAAAATGCAAGATTAATTACAAATTTTTACTACGGTTTTTAACATATGATTTGAATTACATATTCTGTACATTATAAACAATTAATCTGTGCTAACTTTATTTCATAATGAAAGTCATCTGACACTGTTAAATCGGGCGCCTCCTAATTTTAGTAATTGTAAGGGTCCGATGACTTATGGACGGGAGTGTATGTCAGACGTAACTCTGGCATTTCTACTTAAAATTCTCCCCAGCACTGTTTCAATCTTCTCCCTGTATATATTTATCTTTTATATTAATGCTGTGGCATGTGCTCACCTAACAGAATAGTAAAAGTTAAATATAAGAATCCTCTGTAAAAACGACCAGGAATGTTTTAGATATTTATGCGCGACCCTGTAAATGGAAGAAGGGAGTTTCTGCTCGCAAGGGTGTCGCATGACGCACCACTTGAGGGTGATTGCGAAAAATTCACTGTGTCTCTTCCACCTTGCCGCTCCTCTCCACCTTAAATTCTCCGAAAATGATAACAAAACCATCAAGTTTCAAAATATTCAGTAGAAACGTACGCAAAAGTCTTCTTTATTAGCTCTATTAAATTCGAGTTGTTTTAATAATCAAGGTTAAATTATCTTCTCTTGAAAATTTTAAACGGTACAAAATTAAGTGTATGGTGTTAATTTTCATTTACAAACAGGTGTATCAGTTTTCTTTAAGAAATACGAATACATAATTTTAGTACGGCCTGTTCGAAGAATCGGTAATTATACTATTAATTGTAGCATGGGATTTCCATTTTCTTCTCAATAAACGAAACACGCGCACGAGTTGAATAAGACATAAAAATTGAACGTCCTTGGGACGTTCTGCGGATACTCGAGAGAAAAAATAGGCAGGGTTGGGGCATGTGGGAAGGGCGATTCATGGGGAAACGAAAAGATAACTTATGACAAGCCTGCGAAAATTCTCCCGGGAAATTCTGACAAACAACTCCGCATCATTCGCGGTAACGCCCGGACTCGATGCAAATGCAAGCAGCCGCGAACTTTCGTGCGCATTGACAGACAGGTTACGCTGCGGCCCGTACAAAACGTACATATTAAAGGTGAGAATATGAAATGCGAGGGTGCAAAGGGGGCCAGGACGACTCGATGCAAATAATGAGAATTTCAATTCAATTGCCTATTACAACCCCTTTAATTTCGACGAAATTTCCCGTCTGACGTTCCGCTGATCGTTGACAACGTTTAACGTTCGTTCTGTCAGGCAACGAAATAACGATCGTTTCATACTGTCACGGCTATGGCGGATGAACACGTGTGTCATAGATGCGTGCCAATGCTTCAGGGGTTGAATCAGCGTACTAGAATGTATCAAATATGGATGAAGGTGCTGCATACATTAGTTTCTGAATTACAGAAGGGATTATTTGATAACACCGGATTTTTGGAAAATACCAGATTCGTATTCATTCTGATATTTTTGTTTTATTTTCTGTAACATGTAGAGTAGGCATTAAATACGTTCGAAAATTAAAAGTTCAGAAGTTTGTATGGATTCATTTTGAGTCTTTTTTTTAGTATGTTGTAGAATCCAAATAGTATGATATAGAGGGTTTTTTTTCAGAACCATAGGTTAAGATATAACTAACTGAAAGATACGAAAATAGACAAGGACGATTTAATGAACAAAAGGCTCGAAAAAACAATTTTTATTCTAAATTTTCGTTTCATTTATTCATGCAGAATTACTTACTACTCGATTGTGCTATTCGCGTGCGAGACACCCTGTATTTAATAAGACCTTTGCATGAGCTTATTGGAATTCTACTGCAAAAGCAGGGAACGATGGAAGCCCTACGGTAACGAGCCCTGTACGGGTACATCAGCACTATTGAACAGTTTCCCTACCTGAAACTTTTATTCTGATTTCCTGTAAAAAGGAATTCACAGAGACTCTTGCTTTTCGTTGCTGGTAACTTGATACCTGAGAAATTGAGACTGTTTAATTAAAAATTGAGAAAATATGTCTGACAAAATTATGGTCGGTTTTCAATGCAGTGCTCGTCTCTGAATCCCCAATGTTCACATTATTACACCATACACGCTATATCATACACACTTTTCTCCTTCATTTCTATTTGCATTGTAACTGATCAATGTACAAATCGTCTAATGAGGACGTTGATCGGTATTGCATCTTAATCACACAAAGATCATCTACGCATGATAGAAAACACTCTACAGAATTTTCTAGGGGCAACAATATCAGACCTGCGTTTTAAACATGCTCGTAGCTAGTTTTAGTGCTTGTAATACTCGAAGGAGGATAATCCATAAAGGCGCTGCTTCACTTCGGCTCAAGCCACGGGATACTAACATCACTTTTATATGCAGCACATCCAAAAGTGATGGCCTACGTGATGCAGGGTGGATTGCAGTCGTTGCAGGAGGCGGTGCACTATTCTGTGCCGGTAGTCGCCATTCCCTTTTTCGGGGATCAACTTTTCAACGCACGTAAAATCCTGGACGCCGGTATCGGACTTACATTGAACATCGATACCATCACCGAGGAATCTATCGTACGGACGCTCACGGACGTTATAGAAAATAAAACGTGAGTGAATTCGTTCGCGGCATCTTCTGCCGGACGGTCGTTTGAATATCGATGCTCCGCGTTGCAAATAAATTTCAGATTATCCGAGTCTGATGAGTCGACTGCGGATTTTTATGCAGATTCACGTTTCTAGACTTCGATGTATTTCGTTTTAACACTTTCAGCGTACTACCGCGCTGCACCGACTGAACTCAGCGGAATTTTTCAATTATTATAGAAAATGAATACGAGCACAAATTATACTCCTTTTAATCGATATTATTGGTAACTTTCATATTCATTTTTATTGGTTATATTAGACCTTACTAGACACAGTGATCAAGTAAATATTAGTTGATTCTAACATAGCTTTACGTTCTAATTTTAATTATTGTTAGATGCACATGTTGAATTCATTTTTTTATTCACTATAAGGATATAGAAAAAAGATATAGGGTACCATTTAAAAAATCAAAGGTGAACTTGATGACTGTGAAAAAAATTACCTACAAAAAATATACTGCAATTAGCCTGTAGACCCCCCTAAACCAAAGAATCTGAAAAAAAAAGAATTTGTATTGGTCCAGTAGTAACGGAAATAATTAAAGGGGATTTCTAGTTTAGGACACTGTTTTTAATCGTATGTTTCGAATTTTTTTCTGGGAAAATGGAATAAATATTTTAAAATACCGTTTTTGCTTTTTATTATTTAGGGTTCGGGCTTTAATTTAATATTTTGTTGATGTAAAACATATGGGAATTTTTTAAGACAGATGTCGTTAAAGTCGGCTTCAATTATTCGACAGATCCAAACGGTGTCCATGCTGCCGGGAGTTCTAGTGGTCTGAATTTGGAAAATCAAACATTATTTCTATTAGTACGTTTGTGGCTATAGCCGAAACTAGAATTATTTATTTACCGTTAAAAGAAACGGAATGGGAACGGTTTAAACAAAAGTGTTCAATTTTTACCATAACTTTTTACTGTTTTCTAGCCTTAAACAATATAAAAAGTTAACTTGGCAACATAATTCTAGTTCCAACTACAGACGGATATTTACTGAATATACCTGTCAAATTTCAATGAAATCGACCCTGTAATATTTCCCTAATTACGGACACCAGTTTCGAAAACTGCGTTTCAGAAAAAAATGCGTTTACAGATTTCTTATACCTTTGCTCTCTTCGAAATGCAAAGCTTAACTCTTCACGAAATCGGTACTACATGTGATTTTTTCAGTCTGAAATTTTTCACGGGATATTTTAGGAAATTTACTGGCCTATTGTATTGTGCAAATCCTTCAATGGGCATCTGCACATTTGTTTTACCTGCGCACGGTACCTGCACCGGCTTGGTCCCTTTTTATTGCTATGCAGTATTACGCTTGTCCTTCCTATAACTCCGCTAATACTGAGAATTTTCGCAAAAAAATTCGGGAGCATATTGTAGGGATAACAAGGATTAAAAACAGGAAAAAAAAATTAATTTTTTTCACCGTTCAAACTAGAAAGGTAATCAAGTTACGATGTTCACCCTATGTACAATATATTTATTCGTTGCTGAGATTTTTGTTTCATAAGAGAAAAGTCTTATGAAAGTGTATCTTGTGCCATCGATATTAAAAAATACATTTTATTTCACTTATTGTTAGTTTATAAGGCGTGGCATAAAAATGTCCACTGTCAGCCAATGAGAAACTCAGGGAGGTTTTACTGATACGAGATGTAATTTTTGCAGGTATTACGATAACATCAAAACAATGTCGGAGATCGTGAAGGACGAACTGGTAAAGCCCATGGATCGAGCAATTTGGAGCGTCGAACACGCGATTAAATATTCAAACTCAAGACACATGCGTTACCATGGTCATGATATCTCGTTCGTGGATTATTATGTTACCATTGTGATTCTGCTTGCGTCCTCTGTGTTCGTATTATGGTGCTGCTATCGAATTCTGAGCATCTTAAGGAAAAGCCTGCTGAAACGATGCGTTTCTGATTACTTAGGGGATCAATTTGCATTCCTCGCGAAATCGAAATCAGAGTAATCGATCGATGATTTAAAGATATTCGATTCGTGAGTGCTACACAGAAATTGATATAGACACTGATTGTATGAAAATTTTATAAAGAACATTTGATAAAATGAGTTACTCAAACGTAAACATTCTTTTAAATTGATAATATACATGAATGAATTGTTTTGGAATTACAAAGCTAGATAAGAAATTGTATCATTATAATACGGTCACTGTACTTAAAGGTTTTATTCGATCACTACTCGATTAACAAATATACTGAAACTTATCGATAAAACGTGATTTAATTAATTACTGATGTAACAAAAAGGGATAAACTACAATTTATTGTCTTCTTTTTATGAAACAATATTCAGTGTACTTTTAAATAAACAATATTGATACATTTTGTGACCATTCGAACCACCTGTATTTTATTATCGACTGTAGCACAGCTAGAAAATGATTGCATGGAAATTATCATTAATCGGTAACTAAGGAAACGATGTTATCATCATAAGGCAACTTCTAAAATTTAAACTGCAATACCGACATCTGTAGATTTGAAATGGCGGGTGTAACGGTCTTTTTCAAACGATTAAATTCTGAAGCATTCATAACTCGTGTTCTAACAAATATTAATACTATAATCTAGTTAAAACATATATCGAATCTCAGTTCTTACTTTCCCGTTAACTGATAAGTAGACTGCGGATGTTTTTGCAAGTATACTTCTTTAAGTTTCCATATTTCCTATGTTAATGTAATAAGACTGTTATAGACTTTAATAAGACTGCATTTGCTCCTTGAAATGTTTAAAATATGTCATTTTCATTTTGCCGAATTATTAAATATCCATCATTCACCAATTTGGTTATAGTAAATTGCATCAATATCCGCAGTCTACTGATAACATTTTCAATAACATAACCGTGAAGTACGAAATAAGAATAGTCATGCAAACCGATCAGTGTTACTGTTTATTACTTTGTAGAAGCATACAAAAATTTGAAATCCATATTCAGTGCTTCTGTTAAACATTTATGAGAGTGCACGTTTAACGCGTATCATATTATACAAACAGAAATAGTTGACTCACCGACTCGTAGATGTGCATGTTGAAAATATTCACCCAAAAACTGCCCACACTTCTGTTTCTTTCTTTAGGACGGTCACTCAACGAGAGCTGGTCGATCCAAAACCAAAATTTAAATGCGTACATACAGCAACGGTTTGAAAAATCACGACCATGGGTTGACTTTGAGGTAAACGCCTCGTAAATAAAAATGAACGCGCTTCATACGAACGTGATACCATAAACAGAGACGCAAAGAACATCACGACGATACGAGCACAACAAGTAATTACCTTGAAAGGCGGTGGTCTCCTCGATCAGCTCGAGCAGGGTGACAAAAAAGCACTGACCATTTCAAGAAAAAGTTACTCGCAGAGAGAATTATACCTGTAACTACGAAATCGATACAGATGCTTTCGAGTTATTATATTTAACGACACGAAGCGCCGCGCTTCCCACATAAAAATAGAAAAAAGTTGTAAGAGTAATGAAGCGTACCTGTGCGGGCAAAGACGGCGAGACGAAGTGGCGGTAAGAACGTCTCTAATCGAATGAGCGTCTAATTACAACTCTATTCGAACAATTATACCTCCAAATATAATTATAAATTGCATTCTAAATGGACTAAATACTATTATTAATCGTAAATGATTTAAGAAGTTGATGTATCGAGTATTGCGTAATAAATGGAAATGTTTGGAATAAACAAACAGTGATTTGACTAGTCTTTTCGTGGACAACGCGCGAAATATTGCGAACCACGCGTTTTCAAATTGAACGTTTTATAGCGTGTCAATGCAGCACTTAAATTATAAATAACAAGTTACAAGGACGTTAAGAACATCAGATTAAGATTCCTTAATATTTTAATATTTATGAATTGTGTATGTGTTAAGATTAATTTTCATGAAGCTTTACCTTCTGGTCTTCCAACGTTCGATAATACAGTTGCAATAAATCGCCAACCTAACAATTTTTATTTGTACATTCTTTCATAATAACGTTAATAACAAAACTCATCAATTTTAATTTGCAACGTGACATGAAATAATTGTTAAATAAACGTTTACCGACAGATGGATCACGTAGCGCCTCTGACTCACTCGGTGTTGATGCACCTGTTATTCTACGTTGGTAAAAATTGCTTAATTTGTAAACAGACGTTAATTTTGTGCTAAATGTATTTTTGCATCCTTCCTGGATCTCTTTACTAACGAAAAATATTATGCGTCATTCAATTTTTCTTTCCTTTAAGCATTTTTCAGAATCCGATTGACGCTTCCGCAAAGCTACGCACAAATTAATCTACAGAGTAAACATAACAATTTCTAAACAAAACGGGAGCACGGTAATTCCTTTATTTATCGTTCACATGTCAAATTGTCCTTGATTACACATTTATCGATGCAAGCCACAACATTAACTCCATTTGACTCTGGTACACGAAGTCCAGGCCGCAGACAAAGTTCAGATGATCAGTTATCTTAGCAAATAAAACGATGCACGAACGTTGCCCGTCGATTGTTTCCAATACAATGACTTGTAGAACATTATGACTAATGGAGCGAATCAACAACTAACTGAAAGACTGTTCCATCGTATAAACTATAAATCATAGTTTTATTCCGTTAGAGTTTTGTTTCGCGCAAAATAAAGAATGCTTCAAAAGTGGGAAGTTCCTATGGGTTTATATTTTGTATGTTTGTGTAAAGAAGAGAATATAATATATTTATGAAAATAGATCAAAGTTTCAATTCAAATACTAAAAAATTAAATAGTTAACCAACTGGCCCATTAGCTCAGTTGGTTAGAGCGTCGTGCTAATAACGCGAAGGTCGCGGGTTCGATCCCCTCATGGGCCATGTATTTTTTTTCAATGTATCTTTATTATTTATTTACTATAAATTGTAATTAATTAAACATTATAACAATTGTATTTCATCTGAACTGTTCGTTTCAAATTTTTCTCCTCTACAATTCGAAATACGAACGCAAAACATAAAAATTAATTATATCAACACGCGTATCAAGTTTCGTGTAATAAGTGGTACTTCCGACTTAATTAAGTCCCCAAACGACCATCACTCGTACAATGACACGTGAGCGCGTTCCAAACATTATATCATCATTTTTATGCGTGATAAGATAACCACTACTTGAACTCGTGGTTAACAGTATTTGGAAAAGTCAGCTGCGTGGTGTTTTAATCAGAAGCAAGCTCTCAAACAATTCGAATCCACTTCCCGGTCTGTTCTTATCGGTCGATCGAAATTCTTTAAAACTCGTGCTCAAATCCTCAATAACCCCTCGTGGCAGTCTCCAACGAAACGAGATAAAAACCTCAGTACCCATCGGATATAAAAATATGTAACTATCGAATTCTAAATACAAATAGCAAAGCTAGGCTCAACTCTCCGCGCTATATTTTCCATACCTTCTTCCCAGTAATCGCGAATTTCATTTATTTATTGTAACTCCTCACTAGTTCGTTTAATTAATCAAACAGAGTGTCATGTCGGACGTGACTTAAAAATTCTAGGAATAATTAGCGTTGCCGTACCAGTACCGACTATAGACTGCAAGGGATTAAGCACTTTGTATTTCTCCGTTGTTCGAGAACAGTCAGATGCTCCGAGTGCTCCAAAGAAGAAAAAGTAGTGGCTCATGCGGGAAAATAAATTTCCACGATGATTGAAGGTAATTTCCAGTGGTTCAGGGGCGTATGATCCGCGATGGGTAACCCTTGCAGTTCGAAAGGGTGGCTATGCGCCTGCCCCGTCCCCATGCACTCCCCGTCAGTGTTCGTATGCAGTCAAAGGGGCAACACACCACCACGTTCCTGGAACTTATCGATCCAGCCGTAAGCTGAGCTTTCTTTGGTTAAAGCTGACGTCACAGGCGGCAGCTGATAGGCAGAATTTAACTGTGGTCGTACGCTATTGGTCGGCGAGCCGGTATAAACGGTGCTTTCACGGTAACCTGTTCCAGTTGTGTTGTTATCCACTCACTGTACACTTGGTAAGTACGTCTTCTCGATTTGATCATTTTCTTTGTTTCAACAATTATTTCCTCGTTAAAATCATTTTCGTAAGTAGATTAACCAACCCTCTGACTGTGACGTTTATACGATTAACAAATATAGGAAGTTGCAAACCGTTTGGTTCGGCGTCCTGAGGTCAAGGCGAAGTGTTCTATATATAATACAAGCTTGTATAGTTTGTTCTTTCGGAAGTATTTTAATTGTTCATTTATTTGTTGCATTATACAGTGGAAGGATAAGCTTTCGATAGGAAGAAGCTGTACTGTCGGCGCTCGTTTGTTTTCTGCATTCTCTTCGCGAATAATAGTCATTATAGTGTCTCCAACAAGTTCTGTCTAGCCGTTCGATGAATATTGACATTCCGCAAGCACCTTTTGCCATTCCTGAATATTCCATGACGCTAAACAAAGAACTCGATGGTTGACATCGCGACCATTAAACTTACTTCCGCTGAGCCGATATCGCAAACTGCTGGCTAGTAATCGTCGAACGTTCTACCTATTTGCATAATAGAATCGCGTGTCCCAATAATCGCCAACTAAAGTCCAACGATTCTAACGGTATTAAAACTTCTTCCTGGTCGTTCGGGGAAACCGTAGGGCCGAAGAAACATGAATTTTTAAACATGTCGCCCGTCTGCAGTCCGTTGCTGCAATGCATATGCGCGAATAGTGAGCCGGCTACATCGATTTGTCAAACTCCCACGCGACCTAACTGCACCACTTGGAAATCAGCCTGCTTCCACGAAAACTTAACCGCATCAGTAAAAAGAATTGACCTCTGCAGTGACGAACGACGAACTGGTCGCGATTTAATTCACAAAAACTGGTCCCTGTGCATCGAATAACGGTGAGCGGACACGTTTAAATCAGTTCAGTCTGTTTCTTTGTCGGGTCTAGCCGTGTTTGAAGTGTAACAATCGGACAGACAGTTATCCGTGTCGCCAGCAATGGAGGATAATCGATGTACCAACGCCTTTCGTATCCTCGTGCGCAAGGATATCCAGGATCCGGCTGTGCGAGGCTCAGGGATCGTTAGAAAGGAAGAGATTGAATAAGTGACGATAAATCACCTGAGGGTGACTTGTTTACGATCGTGGCTCGCTCGTAAACCGGTACGAGAGGAATTGTCTGATATTTTACCGGAGAGCAAACATTCTTACACCGCTCGAACGCCATACTTGCCAATGAGAATTCGTTAGGTAAACACGAAATCGTTGACGAACGTGGCGGAGAGCAGATTCGAATTTTTGAACCCCACGCTCGCGGGTAGAGAATTTCGTTGTCGTGAGACAATGGCGATGCATGTGCAGGCGCATGGTCAGAGCTCCCGATCGATCGCATTGTTTGCAACCGAGTTCCATGGTCTTGCCACATAACACCGAGCATTGCGCATTCGCCACGGGGAAATCGCCGGCACCAGTGCGGATAGAATCGGTGTTCATTACAGAAATTGTCGGCCGAAGGTTACGGCAAGCGGTTCTCAATGTTTACGAATTTAAACGTGGCCATAAACAGCGGACTCGAGGCAAATTCACGAAACTGGTTGACCAACCGGAGGTGTTATTTACATTATGTGGATGAGGATATTTGGTCGGATTTTTATAATGAACAGTACATTTGTTGTTATTAAAACTGGTGTCGAGGATTTTCTATAACGGTCTTACATGCGTCAGACAACTTGTCTATGGGTGTTGAAAAGATAGTAAAAAATAATTTACAATTTTTACTGGAAGAACGACAGTTTCCAGACAATATATAAATAACTGATTGGAAGTCTTATATTGAAAGATGGTAACAGTTTTAATACTTGGACATTGATTTCGAAAGTATAAAGGCAATCCACACTTGTTTATAGGACATTTCGCGCTTTCACTAATTTCGCCAGGTCCCACCAGTGTATTGCTTGTGCCACTTATTGTTTGTCAATTTTCAGTGAACAACCAACCTAAGCCCACATTTTTTTGATCGCCACAGTAGCTTCAACGTGAAAGCGATTTTCTTATTCTTTATCGCATAGAATTAATCGAACAACGCAAATGGTATTATCCTTGATCTGAATTAAAGCCTTTAATCAGCGATCTGAACTCCCGACAGTAAAAATGCTTTGATACGATTACTAAATGGTTCTTTAGCCAATGAAATCCGTGTGAAATCGAATTTGTTCGAAAAATGAGGGAAACTGTGCGTTCGACACGCGTTGGACTTTGTTCCTGTCTTATACAGCAACGGTACTCTTTATAAGATTCTGTAGACGCTTTTTTCTTTCGTTCACGTTCAAAAGTCGAGTAAAAACATCGTCAGCTGTACGTTGCGTCAAACTCGTGGCGAGTCAGCGAAAATAGACTCACGGCCGAAATAACGTGTCGCAAATATAGCTGGCTCTAACGTCGGTGGAATCTCTTAAATCAGGAATTTAGTTTAAGATACAAGCAGGCACGGAAACGTACTGATGAAGTATACACGAACGTGTTCCGACATGTATCACTGTTGAGACGGAGGAAACAGTTCGATCAAGAGCCTCATCCGTTCATTCTCGGATCGATCGACTTCTTGAAACAGATAACGGCGTCCTCAGGCTGGCCGTTCTCCAATAGTTCTATTTTCGCGATAGCGATCGAGTCTAAACGGCCGACTGCCCACGCTGCTTGTAAAACGTCAGGGACATCAGTCCAACCGTTGACATTCGACTGGTCTGTTATCGTTGGAATATCGAGCGTGGGAATTTTCGTGGATAACGCGATAACCGCAATTCCAGACTAAACAATTTCGAAATCGCCACGCCGTGTAATGATCATCGCGGTTGGATTCTGATAACACCGTTCCACTGGTGTCGTCTTCATCACGTATGGATCGATGGTTCGCGCTACACCGGTCACTGAACTTTAATTGTCGCCAGCCGTCGTTAAATCTGACCGAGTTTAAGCTCCGCGTGTCATCAAGGACATTTTAATTTTCTTCGCGTGTGGAAATATAATTGGTGTGATTGGAAGTGGTTGGAACATTGGAGAGTACTTTCTGAAGCTTTTAATTCAAATACACTGTTCGATGAAATTAGATCGCGTGTTTGAGCAGCTGAGTCAGACATTCAATATTTACAGTACTTTTGTGCAGACCTATAGAGAAGATAGCCTCTTCAAGGATGAGTTGATTAGAAACTAGAAAATTTTTATTGACTATAAATTCATTGGTACTAAATAAAGACCAAGAATTGAAAGGAATGTACATACACGTGGCTAGAAAAAAAAAGAATAAACGTACACGAACAGTGACTCACGAAATTGATCGAATGAACACGTTATTTCAATACTCTTTCATTTAAAACATTTTCAGGGTAGTGTTATTTGAACCAAGGTTACAGTAACTGCAACAAATAATATTTGAAATATATATACAGGATTTTCAGTCAGTCAATTGCACTAGAATTAAGGAAGAAAGTAATTATAAAAACATTTGAACAATTTCGTGAGTCACTGTATGTGTTCATGTTCTTAAAGAGGTTTAGTCAAATGCTCAGACTTCCTCCATTTTTTCGGAGTTTTAATATATCGTTCATTGTTGAACATTTTCCGCAAATTTGATCCTCCTCTTGTTTTGAACAGTGTATAATTTTGGATCTCCTAATGGCGATTCTTGTGCTTGCTTTAACTCCAGTCGTTTAGACTTTTGGAGCAGCAGTAGATCCTGTATATTTTTAACTCCAGTTTCATTGATAAAGCTCTCGTCCAGGTTCCAACCGCTCTAGTGCTCTATCACGAGTTTGCTTTCTGTCAGCTGATTTTAATGTGCTGTACGAATTGTTTGTTGCAGAAGAATAGTATGTATAAAGTACTTCACAATCAAGACATTAAACACGAGTGCTCGCGGTCGGGGGGACTGCACGCGTATCCTGATCACTTCAGGGAACCTAAAAGTCTCTACCTCTAAGCAGCCATCTGCTAAATGATGGTCTAAAGGTTCCTGTCCTCTGGTAGGACTCTGTATATAGTGTACATATCGCTTTTCTAACAAAGGATCTCGCTCAGAGGAGCCGAGCAAGCTCGAAGGGTCGAACGAGTCACGCGGGGGTATCAAAAGGAGTCGAGATTTCGAAAGCATCGCACCGTTCTTTCCCCCATAACATCCGACGCACGCACACATCCTTTAGAACCACCGCATCAGCAATAAAGAAACGCAACGAGAGGTCGGAAAGAGAGAGGTAGAGCGAAAAAGGGAGATCGATAAAATGAGTTTGACGAAGCCGAAAGCGTCGGATGACTTCCCCCTTTGGGTGAAGTTCCTCACCGCGGGCACCGCAGCCTGCATCGCTGATTTAGCGACGTTTCCTCTGGACACCGCTAAAGTCAGAATGCAGGTAAATTCACAATGAAACACTTGCTTAATTCTTCCGAAACGGACGTTATTTCAGGTTTGAATAATATCACAGGACTATAGGAGGAAACTGGAATATCAGAGTAACAAAAATTTCATATCCATGACACTTGGGGGAGTTTACTTTTAAGATATTTTCAGCTAAATTACCTATTTGGCTCTAATTCGTATGCAATGTAATATTGAGAATTGAAGAAATTTTTATAAAAAGAAATTCATGAGGTACGATTTAGGAGACCGGTACCAACCCCTACATAAATTGAAAAGAAAACCTCAAACTGTCAGTGGGCAATGTACAAAAACAGTTACAATGCAAATGTTCGTTCTTATTCCACGGTTTCTATATAAACACAATATTATTACCGACAATTTTATTGCAAAACTTGAGTCCAAAGTAACCAGTATCTCCGCTATCGTTGAAGACAAGGCTTCATGCACACTTAACTAGGACACTGATTAATTTTTCGATCGCAGACATCGAAAGCGTTTCAAGGCCTATTTTTTATGTTCGATCGCCAACAAATCATTCGATGCTAATTTCTAGATTGCCGGAGAAAGTCGTCCACTCCTACTGGCGTCGGCGGACGGCTCCATGCTCGCCATGCGACACACACAGCCGGGATTATGGAGGACAGTAGGAAACATCATCAGACTCGAAGGAGCAAGGTACGTTATTCACGATCCTTACCCGTAGCGTTAAGAGAAACAATGGGGTAGGTAAAATGGTGCAATTACGATTGCGCGTAACGTAATCGTTGCGTACGATTCGATCCGGAGCCGGGCGGGCGCTTTTTTCACGCCCGCTCTCGATGACATATTCCATTTTGAAATTTCCGTACTGGCTGTTGATCGATGCATAGGGCTGTTTCTCGTAGTAGTAACTGTTCCGTAGCAATACGACCGTTCTAGAGCAATTTTGACTCTCTCTGAAACAGCTTCTCCGTGGCTCGGGAAGTCCTTGAATTCTGCGCGTCACCTTCGTGGTTCGATTCGATTCTATTGTTCGAATTTTCGATTGTTCGACTCGATCGATGGCCCCATGGTTGTGCCTGCTGCTCCACAAACGACGTCTAATTATACTCGAACGGATCACATGGTATTCGACCGAGTAATCCGCCTGATCTTCGTCTTATTCGTCGGAACAATGAGCCAGAGAACGACGAAACGAGCGTTTCTAATGAACCGAGTAATTAGGCTCGTTTGTCGGACTCGAGCATCGACAACGGCGGACAAAGATCGATTGGTATAATCGCAGTAATGGAATCGCGATCTAGACGTCCGATAAATCGCTGACGCACTGGCTGTTATTTCTATCGGTTACTTTTCTTTCTAACGCTTATTGGATTACCTTTCTTTTTTTCGTTCCGCGACCTCGGTTCGATTTTGAGTGCTATCGACTGTTCGTCAATTATGTAACTAATCTGCCATACGTATGCTCGACTTCTTTCAATGCTTGATGAATGGACGAACAAGTCAATGCCACTCACCGTCTATCTTTATCTTTATTTTCTCTTTCGCGAACGAGGAGTGCTTCTCCAATTTTTGTGGAATTTTAGAGTACGTTGATCGGTAGAATATACAGGGTGTCCCGAAAATACATGAAAGAATATATTGAAATTGTAAAATAATTTTTTTCTAGGAAGCTTCATTAAAACAGAAAGTAACTTCAAAGTTTCAATCATCCTTTTAGATATTTTTGTCGATTTTACTATTTGTTTTGTCATGCAACGAAGATTTTCTTGAAAACGAAGCGTTCTAAGAAAGAAATGCATTCTACAATTTCGACATATTTTTTCATACAGAATCACCCTTTTTCTGTCAGTGCTATCCATTTCGGGACACCCTGTACACCATTGACCGCCAACGATTGGGAAAGCACCCCGCGACCACCTGAAACGTCTCCCCTTTCCGTGTAACATTTAATTTCCGTTCTTATTCTTATTTTCTCTGTCTCTGTTTATTTTGCCTTTGCTCAGCTGCAGTTTCATTAGTTAACGAATTAACGGAGCGGTGTCTTCCTTGGTTGCGCTTCCACCGCGAGATACGATATGTCATAACCGTGTCCAGCTCTCTCAGCGCAAGCTCTCTCCCAGTAAACTCAATTCGATCAGCTCTCGAGCATCTTATCTCTCGTGCTCCTCCAGTCGAGGCATTGGTTTGCAGTTCAGGAAATTATTTGCTTTGCATAAGAAAGAGAAAGACAGAAAAAAAACAGAATTCAAAATTATTCGAATAAACAGATAAATGGAGGAAATGGGGAGAGAGAAGGAGAGAGCCAAACGAAAAAGAGACCGGGTAAAGTCAATTATTGAACGAAGGGGAGCAAAAAAATTAGAGACAAAAATTCATAGAGAGAGAAAAATGTCGAAACGAATGTCAAAAAAAAAAAATTGTATACCCTGGGATACGTTTGAGGGTAAATTGTGAGGGCGGTGAGCTTGAGCGAGGGTGGTTACAGGAGCCTGTACGGAGGTCTGTCCGCGGGACTCCAGAGACAGATGTGTTTCGCCAGCATACGGTTGGGCCTCTACGACGGGGTGAAGTCACGCTACGCTGGAATCATCGACGGTACATCCAACAAACTCCTAACTTTTTGATTGCGTAATCCTTACGATATAACCGAGTAGAGACGCGCGTGCGAACTGCCACCCACCTACAACTCTCTGTTACACACGCCCTGGCCGAGCAAGGGTAACACGCGTAAGTAACGGCCGGTGGGAACACACGGACGACCCCACCGACCACACGCGATAATATCTCGTGTCATGAGGTCAAAAACAAACCTCTTCGACACCCCCATCGAACTGCGATTTAATCGAACGCCACGCAGTTTCGGTCTTCATCTTTTTTTCCGACTTTTTTTTTTAAGACAGGGTGGTTTCGGAGCTGTGCTGGGTATGCTACGTACGTTATGCTATACGGCGTGATTTTACCTCCCGTTTTACCCAACATGGTATTAATAAACAAATGCTACCCTATAAAGAACAATTGACCTTAAAGTAACCTTTAAGAAATAATTGTAGTTTTGTATTATGAGATTCTACATCAAAATGAACACGCATGTTCTCTATCGTTATGAGAATAAATTTGCAGGTTTGAACCCTTAATCGTACCCCTAATCGCACATAATGCTGCTGAGTAATCGTCAGTAATTATATGTTTGTCAGAAGACATTTGCATATTCATATGGTAACATGTAGAAACGTTGAATATGAATATTGTCGAATGTTACCGGTGTTTTGTGAAGCATAGTGACCAAACAGGTCCTCAAACTTTCCAAAGTTGAATTTTCTGGCAAGATGTAAAGAAACGAAGAGAAATTTATTAAAACTGAAACTGTACTAAAAACTGTGACCACGGACAAATAGCACAGACAATTAACATATCATTATCTAGCCATTATAAAACAATCAGTAAAAGGAATCTGAAGAATGTTCACGTGTTTAGACTGATTGTTACAATGTCAAGTTCTGTATTGTTAGAATTAGTAATAAATCAGGTGATCTCATATTTTTGACTATTCAGTAGGTTGTATACCATATCATACGTAGCATAATTAGCATAAGCTCTTGGAAGTCACCTTAAGAGTCTCGCTTCGCCGATCGTTTCCACGATCGAGCAGCTCCGTGTATATCGAAAGGAAGCGAGAGGGAGTGAGAAGATTATAATAGATAACACGGCGGGAGGATCGCTTATCAGAAGAATCGATTGTCGTCGCGATCTCCTCCCGCAAATTGGATCACTCGTGAGATCGTCGTAATTTTTGCGTACCTTTATTGCGTACGCTCGGAAATGCTTTCCGGTGCCGATCGAGAATCACTTCGAATCGGTAGTACTCTATCTTCCGTTTTATTTTCTATTTTTTTTTCCCCCAACTTTCATTCAAGATTTCAAATCGATCGTTGTACGAGTAACTTCTGTACGATTTCCGAGTGTATTTTTCGATCGCGCGGCGAACCGACGAACGAGCATGTTTTCATGTTTCTCGTGTGTGTGTATGCCTTAGTACGATTCTAATAATCACCACTTTCTCCAGTCGATTTAACGAGACCATTAAACGTTGATCGCATACACACTCAGACGATCTGACAACCGGGAGTTTCCAGTCTCTTGATCTTCATTGTCGCATGTTGTAAACGTTTTCCTTTCGTCACTGATCGAACATAGAATTGTAAATGAACTGCTCGACACACGCAAGATGTTGAAAACCGTGCGAATCGATTCCATGAAGTACCCGCGATCAACGACAAGTTTCCGCCGCGATTCCTCCAGAACCCCGTATAAAATTCAGTCTTGAATCATGAATCACGAGTCACGTCGGAAGAACGGCTTCCTTCGAGAGGCTTTTCGTTGGTCCCGGATACGAGTACTCGATCGCTTCGGTGTGTCCGGTTCGTTCCGATGCATTGTACTCGTGACACTTCGCAGCAAGCTTCGAAACGTACGCGGGTAGAATTTATCCTTAGAGACAACGCAATTGATTGTAATCAGAAGGTAATCAGTGAAGCTAATAAACGTGATTAACCGCGCAGGGCGCGATCTGTTCCAACCTGCATCCTACTTACGACTTAATTAAGCAATACGAGCATTCAAAGACTCATACAGAATGAAAGATAAAAATTACGAGAAAAATTCTAAGAAAAAAAAAATAAGATAGCCCTCTTTAGACGGTGTTTTCACTGTGGACTTTTGTCTTGGCAGGTAATAACAGGAGCGGATCGATGAATATTTCCGTGCGAATCGCAGCTGGAATCACGACAGGCGCCATGGCGGTGCTATTTGCTCAACCGACCGACGTCGTGAAGGTTCGCCTGCAGGCTGGTAGTATTGGACGATCATCGGTGAGATACAGCTCGACCCTGCAGGCTTACAAGAATATCGCCGCCGAAGAAGGGACGCGGGGCCTTTGGAGAGGTACGAGGTTGCCCAGCGTGTTCATCATTTGCATGCAGACGACGCCAGACGGTAGCCCCGGGCTAAACAAAGATCCCCTTCGCAAATTGCTAGGCTCTAAGGACTTTGTTGCCATGTACTTGCTTCGAACGATGAGATCTCTCTTATGCTCGAAGGTCTGAAACCTTGTTCGAGTACTGCGCTTTAAAATAGATTTAACCGCAGCACACCTTCTCCTGGATATCCTCTTGCCGCGAGGGACTCCTCGATGGACCTTTTAGCACTGAGACATTTTCTCTGTGTATTCAGGAGGCAATCGATAGTCCTCTGGTTTGTATTTGTTCGTCTGGACACGTGGACTGATTGGTCCAATATTTTCAGTATCCAAAATGTCTGACACATTGCAATAGATCTCTATCGTGTCACAGTTTTACGGGATGATCGATCGAAGACCATGCATGAGGACTTTGTAACATCAGTGCCCAGTCTTCAGTAAATCAGTGTCAAGGTTCTTCTTGTATTACCCTAATCCAACCTCCACTGGACTTTCTCTTTGCATGATGGATAGATTGCTTTCGCAATGGACAAGTTAGCATTGACAACTATAGACAATCCATTCTATATTATCATTAGTACTCTGGTTTGTCTGTGTTCACCTAAATCCATCGACTGATTGGCATAACACCTTAAGGATCTATTACTATCATAGGATAGTTGATATCTTCTAGACCAGGCATTGGAATTAACTGCTCGCTTCGGCCGATTTTCAGAATCTAGACTATCTCCATCAAATGCCAATTTGTGGGATAACCACGTGTCGACAATCATGTCTGTGGCGTTTGCAACCTCATTGCAAGTCGTATTGCAAACGAGAAAACGTCCTTACCTAAGTCAGTCGTCTTTACAGCAGCTTCGCGACCACTTAACCTAATTACCTCCCTATTACAAGATCAGAAATGACTTTGACCAAAACTTGAGTAACTCTACGGTAGCTCTGCAACCCAGCTAGGAAAATTTTCTTCCTGCAGATCAAAACTTCACATACCACAACGAATGTAATCTTTTCAATCGATTCTAAATCATCGATACAGTCTTGCTAAAATCGAAGCAACGACCTTGTCCGTCCATTGCAGTAGCCCAGCTACCACCCAACCTAACGTTCTCCTTGTAACTCCATATTAACTCCACCTTTCCCGCAGGAACTGTTCCAAACATCTCGAGGAACGCGATCGTGAACGTGGCCGAGATCGTCTGCTACGACATCATCAAGGACTTCATCCTGGAGTCCGGTTACTTGCGTGACGGCATCCCTTGTCACGTGACAGCAGCCGTGGCAGCTGGACTGTGCACCACGTTGGCAGCGAGCCCTGTGGACGTGGTGAAGACCCGTTACATGAACAGCTCCCCGGGCGAGTACAAGGGCGTGAAGGATTGCGCAGTTCGCATGTTCATGAAGGAGGGCACGTCCGCGTTCTACAAAGGCTTCGTGCCGAGCTTTACGCGTCTTGTCTCCTGGAACATCGTGCTCTGGATCACCTACGAGCAGTTCAAGATCTACGCCAGGAAGATGAACGCCGATCAATGAAACAGCCTCCGTTCTCGTCCATCGATCACCGTGTTTTATTCAACTGCAGCTTCGTGAATCTGTATCTGAGATCGAGTAGTTTAGACGATGGGAGAGAGTACGGTGCCTCGGGAAATTGGTCAAACGAACGTGTCATTTCGACTGTCTTCTCCTTACAACTTGTTAGCATTTTTCTTCCGGTCAACGTTGTTTCAAGCAAGGCTATAATATCGGTAAGAAATTACCCTTACTGTAGGTTTCAAGAATTTACAATTGGTCTCTCGCGGCAGAATTAAGAAAAATATAACGATGAAAATGTTTGATCAATTTCGTGAGTAGCGTACAATTTTAGACTTTAATCGTTTGTTCAATGAAGGCTAGCCGTCGTTTGCAGTCCAATCGTTCAAAGTCTTCGTGGTATGTTTCTGAAATTATTGTCTAAGTTTACCCAGTGCATGTTATCGATTCGTTGAACCGTATAGTTGCTTTGTACGATCGCCGTAGGTCGGGTTCCGAATGAATTTCATAACTTGCAGCCTACCGAAATCATGCTTTTCTACCTGATACGTATTCGTATGTAATAATTGCTCGTAGAATTCTTGCCTATGCATACGTAGAGGGTGCATATGGGTGATAGAAAAGATGGCGCTGCTTGGTAGTAGAAATTTTTCGAACGGGCACACTGTATCAGACTTTTTTTCTCTTTACGGCAACGACGGATTTATGTACAAGAGAATTAAAGCGCACCTTTTGTTAATTATAAGACAGTCTCGTTGCAAACGACGGCGGTTCATTCTCCCATCTATCGTTGTACTTTTCATTTTATTCCGTAGATGCGACCGCGCGTGCACTCGTTTCAAAATCGAAGAAGAAATTTTAACCATTCGGTACCGAACACGGAAACACGTCCGTCCAAAATTATTTGAAAATGAATTCTTAATTATCGATCGGAAAGCATGAAACGGAAGACTCCTTCCACGGAGTGCACGTACGATCAGGGAAATATTTAGTGGAATCTCTCGATAATCCATAAACAAGAAACATTTTCGGCTACTTAAGCTTTAGAGACACGTAGGACAATAGCAGAGAACAAGAGATAACGTTTTTCCAGAAGAGAAAAATAAACAAAAAATAAATAGCTAGGATAATATGACGCGCAATTATGAGAGAAAAACGCCAGACAGACAATAAAGTTCGAAGTTTTCTTTGAGAGCTTAACGCAACGTGTTATCGTGTTTAACGAATGATTTACGTTTCTGAATAGACTCCGATTAATTGTTCGAGCGGCCACCAGCTAACGATGATCCTTCGCTGATTAATAATAATAATCTATTGTATATCGTTTGTCGTACTCGATTACGTTACTCGGGGATGATTTGACACGGAAAAGAACCATTCGACGCCAGATTTTCGGGTCAATTAACCATTGTACAGGGCACAATTTTTATCGAATTTCGATCGACAACTTGTAGTCTGTTTTTAAGGCTATGTTATCATCTCTATTGATGTACGTTTCACATTAAAGAGCAATTCTTATCTTATTATTCCGACTGTGTCTGATCTTTTTTCAATCGCACACGTCTGACGAGCGTGAAAGTCTTGCTTCCTCTTATCGTTTAGAAAAATTTAGTATTCGAAAAGCTTGAATACCGCACGATCGTTCGTCGACATCTCGGCGTATCTGGTACCGATTAATTAACGCAACTACACTGGTTTGAAACAGTTCTCGTGGTGAACGATGTATTTCTTTAACTTCTATGCATATTTCTGACTGCCTCGATTTGACAGAAGCTGCAGATCAAAGTTTTCAATGCAACGTGTTCTCTTATCGATTTAATAAAGAAAGTATTATCTCACTTATACTTTAATCTTGATATCATAGAAGTTAATTCGAGTCGACACAGTTTCAAGACGTTCAAAAATAAAAGATAACGAATCGATTGTTCTAGAGTTTAAGTAGATCGATCTCGTGCCCTCGAGAATCTATTCGTAAATCGACTGACTGTTTTTACCACGAGTTTCAATTTTACACGTTTCTATAACACGAGAGAGCGTGAAACTTTCGATTGTTCGAGATTCGACGATTAGAACGTCACAGCTTATTCACTTTAGTTTCAATATGGTTGCTTTGCACGCACGTTTCATCGATCGAGCTTCGATTCATCAACGATCCGTTTATTCGCCGATTTCGAATATTATTTGCGATACGAACGAAACGAACTGAAAACCTAACAACGCTGTGTATCACTTGTAAACCGCTTGTATTAAAAATGAACAACGCGATTGCGGAGAAAATTTGTTCAATTTTGAGTGATGACCTGTGCATCGACCTCGTAGAAGACTGAATCGATTAATTAAGCCGTACGCCTCAATTTGTTGACTAATCGCCGATTGTAAGGATGCGAGGTTTCGGGGGTTTCTGCGAATTATTTGAGTGAAACAGCGATTTCTTTCTCCTGTCCTTTATTATTTACGATCACAATTAATCAATGCCACGTATACAATGTAAACAGCGAGGTACAGCGAAAGAAAGCGTAATTTTATTTGCCACGGAACGCAAAATATTTTCGCCGAATTCACGCTTTGCGAACGAAACATTATTTCCGAGTTACTTCTGCATGACTTCTTTCGTAGAGTCCTCCGCATTTTTGCTTGATTCTGTAACGTAACACGCTTTGCAGCCTAATCATTTATTCAAATTTTCAAGAATGCGCACAGCATAAGATTCGAACGTAAATTGCAACAACGTATTTGAATTTCTGTTCGTTCACGGCGTCGACGATCGCGTAATTTTTCTCGTACTGCGGGGGATGCTCAAATTTAGTAGAAGTTCGACGTTATGACAGCCGAGCCGCGCGCATTCATGTTCGAATTGCGCGTGTGTATACAAACGGGCCTTCAGTTCTAGATAGGATCTCCGTAGGTATAGCTTCGCATTTGTTACAAGGTTTTAAATAAAAATTCTTCGAAGTGTACAGAACGTTTCGTTGTACGTTTATTCGCGAAACCTGGGCAGCCTCCCGGAAATCGAATTTTGGAAATCGTTGTCCGCCCTGCACGTGTCTCGTCTGGCAACGCAGTCTTCCTAAGTCTCGAAATCGGACTCTTCGGATTCGCAGCTGGACGACACGTCGTCCTCCATGCATCCTGACTCCTCGGGAATGCCCTCTCCCATGGGGATCCTGGAAAATGAATTAATTATTGTCAGGAGAACGTAATAAATTGTTTATACGCCAAGAAACATGTTACAGGCACGACAATTTTGTTAGCGGTGGACTGGAAATTAGTAACACAGTTATTGGAAATGATTAAGACTTTATGAAATATTATCTGGAAGCACTATACATGTGTTAGTATCATTATTGCCATATCGCATCTATTGAAGTTTCTTGTAATTGTATTTATACAATATGAATTCATAGATATTAAAGGACGAAAGCAAATCATTTTTCAGGAATATAGGAATGAAAAATTATACACTGAAGAGGTTGACAAGCATCGAAGTCGACATCAGAGCGAAATACTGACCTTCACTGTATTTATTTATCTATTAATGGAACCTTGTCGTTAAATAATTTAATCAGATTTTATATCATCATTTAAATATTTAGATTGTCCATAGACCATCTATAAAAAATACAGAGTCGCTTCGGAGAGACTATTTTATTTTTCGTATCATGCTGATTATGTTGAAAAGCACAGGGTTAAGTGATAAACGCAACATTCACAAATCTTGCCTTAAATCGTCTACTTAAACGTTCGTTAAGGCATTCCGACGAGATGGTGCACCGCGAGTCTGTCCTGAATGCATTTCGGAACTTTCATGGATTTCGATAAAATGCATTGTCGCGGACAGCAAACCTCCATCATCGACCTGCATCCAAGAACGAGACTATTAACCGAATGGTTAATAATTAATTCTACATGAATATGCACCATAATTTCAGTTCTCAGATTCATTCACCATTCGCCATGTCTATTCAGTGACTGGACTTACGAGTTAAAGTTACCCTCGTTGATATAAAATACATACAGGATGCTTCATAACAAATGGGCATGAACCTGGAGTGCCCAATTTCACTCAGCTGTTTATTTACACTTTATCTAATTAATCTTCTACGGATCAAACTAGCCACTAAGCGCTAGCAATGCGCAGAGGTTGAACCTTCCACGTCCATTGAAATTTAAATTAATGTTATGTACAAATCGCTCTACCCTTTAGAGTGAAAATTTACTGTCCAGTAGAAAAACAACTATTTATCATACCTGAGATCTTCAAAAGAATCCATCAAAAAGAAGAAGAAATGATTCGAACCACAAAACTTTAAAAACTTATCTAAAACCTTGCTGGCATCTTCACATTCCCTACAGACAAAAACGTTCCTCGCGATCAAGGTCCAACAGAATGTATTTCTTTCATTCCAAAAGTTATATTCAGCTTCAAAATTATGCCCAAGAATTATGAAACAGTCTGTAGATGATCAAGATCGTAGGACAAGAGAGTCCCCGACATGTTCGCGAAGCTATTGCAACGAATCATAGGGACATCGTCCTTGCGCGAGCAATTACATTACACTGTAACGTACTTATCGATGTTCCAATCCTCCCCGCAGTCCTTCATCATGGCTAAGGCCTGGCAGAAATCCTGCCCGATCGCCTTCAAGTGTTTCGTGTCCAGATGTAAACCGGCCAACGCACCTTGATCGCATCCGCAGAAGCTGCTCTCCATCGTGTAGCTCCTGTAACATGGAATCGGATGGAAGTTGGACCCTGTCACAGAGAAATAATATCGCCGATGGTACCGTGTCGATCGAACAGATCGTTCCCCCGGGATACGACGTACCTCGAGACACCTAACTGCCGCCATATGGCTACCCTGGCGGTCGACTCCTTGTGCCTCTCGACCTTGAACGAGCACAGTGACAACGCGAACGCCGGGGATATCCTTTGCATGAGGTGCGGCAACATCTGAAACGCGAACGTATCAACTTAAATGCATCCAGACACGCGATCTATTGTTTTCTGATTGCCGCAGGTTCATTTCTGCAGCCGTTTCAATGGATTTCGTGGCGAAAGGGGGTCCTGTGGTTGCATCGACTTTGAAAGGGTTCTGGAGCTACGTCTGATGGTATACCTGATTCTTGGTCCCTGCACACGTACTCATTCTTTGTTTTTGAAATGCTGGAGGTATATTAGAGTCGTTTTTACGCAAGCATGGATAACTTGAATGACACGATCGAAAAGTGATTTATTGTTTTTAACGAAATGCTTTGTATTATTGTTGAACACTTTGACCGCCATGTCACCCATATATGGGTGACACTTAAATTCAGTTATTATTTATTTCATCATTTCTAGTATTCATAAATTTATTTACTAATGTTTAATAGTGCCAATAAAAAAGATATGAATGTTCCTAATATTTTTGATTAAAAAGATTTTAACTTGAAATTATATTTTCCTTGTATAGAAATTTAGAAAGATGACCATTTTCAATCAATACAGTGTGGCAATCGAAGTGTTAATATTGTGTTCCTGGGCAAAAGTGTGTGTGCGGCGGCAAAACTGTTTACCTGATAACTAACCTGTTAACTGGGGAAGACGAGTTAACTCGTCCTGTGAAAATTGCTCCGCCATAAGCAAGGCGCCTGTTAATTGTTCTCACAGTATTTGCTGATAAATATTTAAACCGGTTGATCGAAGAAGACGATGTAACATGTGATTTGAAAGTGTCTCTGTGATGGACAAGACAATTTACCTCATATTTATTCGTTTTTAACTACAAATAATAGGCACTTCTAATCAAAGAACGACCCGGTTAACAGATTAAAGAGTAGAAACCGAAAAGAAAGTTAATCGAAACCTAATATTTATTATCAGAGTATCGAAAATGAGTTCGATTCCGTTCCCTGTGAATCGTCCGCTCGAAGGAATCTTGAAACTGGAATCGTCGATCGGGGAGAACCGCTCGATCGATCGTGAGTCGAGACCGATCGATCGCACTAGATTACCGTTCACAACCATCGGCAATGTGCAACACGTATCGATCTAAAAATAATCCCTAGTCGATGTTCAATCGTCCCTTACCAAATACTGCACCGGCTGGTCCGGTTTCGCCCTGTCCGCGGCGCTCCAAGAACCCGACCTTGAGCAACCGAACAGAAACACGTTCTTCCTCCGTGAATGTCCGTGATAGTCGACGAAAACATGGGGAGGTCTTTGCAACACCCTCGTGCAATACTCCATCAGGCCCTTCGTGTGGTAGATCACTGGATGGAGCACCTGGTTCGGGTTGCTCCAACGTCTGTTCAGGTCTTCGTTCGTCAATCCGTATCGATTACTGTAATCACACAGCGGATAATCTCCTTAACCCTTTGCATGACGATTATATTAATTGCTGAATGCGGTAGAGTTTACTATTTAAAGATCTCGATGCTACGATAAATGAGGATAATGCATTCAAATTGGTTAACCGACTGATCCTCATCACCATATACAATTGCTCATTTTTAACGTAGCTCCATGATTTAAACTCGTGATGTTTATTTTACGATACACTAATTGAAATTGTTACACTGATAAACCGGTAAACCGCCGAGGTTTACATTATATTTATAAGAGGAAAGACGTATTTACTGACACTAATCAACATACACCATTGCTAGTTTTTATCTAACTGAATATCTGAAACGCCGTGTCGTCTATCTTTTACTACTTATGCCACAATTCAGATTTCTTGTATCAGCCATAGACGTCTATCAAGGACTTGCAGTATCAAGTGGCTTCCAAACGACCACTTCAGTTTCTGAAAGAATCTCTACACCATTAATTATCGTTTAACAACGCAACCTTGAAGCACATTGCAATCTTTCATATAACTTCTTACCCTATAAATATTTCCATTTTCTAAAAAACATCCTCCTTCCAGATGCTCCAATCAATTCGAATCCTATTCGCGATGGAGATGAAGGGACAGAATTATTTTTCATCCCCTACATTTATCTGACAATTTATGGAAGGTGTGACCAGTGTATGGTGCACAATCTCTGCGATGTTTAATTACTGAAGGGCAAAGAATTAGCGTCGAGGTGCGTGTAATGCGAAAGGAGGTTCCGAGAAGCGCAATTTTAGAATTCCCGATCGGTTCGCACGTCGATGCTGCACGTTGTACCGGGCTGCACCGAGAAGGAGAAAGGCCTTGTCGGAGATCGTGTTCATTTAAGGATTCAGACGCGGTTAGAAGGACGTTTCCGGCGGCCGGAAGTCGGTCCGGAGGAAGTGACGCCTCCGCGTCGCGCATAGCTAATGGTGGGGCACTGTGGACCCCTGCCACTTCTTTTCTACCTGTCGTCTTGACATTGTTTCAAGATGTACATGATGCCTGGTACTTGGAATACTAAGTACACCCAATACAATTTTGCTAGAAACGTCGAAACTCTCCATCTAATTGCTCGACAACCTTCTCGACTCCAGGAGGGCAGGTTTACATTTTAAAAATCAGACAACTACATTTTCTAAAAGTTTTATGTAGATGTCAGTTCAGACAGTTTGAAGGATTATAATATAATTTCAAGTTCTCTGGAGACTTCAGTGCCTGGGGTGTCTTCTTCTTACTATGTAATCTGACTTCGACTGCTACGTGGTCATTTGGAAGGGAGACCTACAGTTTTAAGTGGCTTCGGAATCACCATGTGGCAACAGCAATGCAAAAGATCTGAAGATGGTCATTCATCTTAACACTGGTCGTGACCAGAGTCGTTTAACTTCACTGATGGGATTACAGTTGATGTTGCCAACATGGCAACTACATTGACCTAGGATATCCTCTGAAAGATTCTCTATGACTCTTTGATCCATTTTTTAATACATTCAGCATCAGTCACAGTTTGAAGCCACTCTACAAATACTCTATCATACATCTCTGAAGATCCGACTACTGACACCTCTTAATGATTAGGTATTAGACCAGCCTGCTGCCAGGAGCCATCCAGTTTGCTAGAACCTGCCGAATATTTCGTAAAAATGTCCTCACGAATTATCAGTAGACTAGGGATCATGAAAATCGAAAAAATCAGTGACGAGGGAAGGGACGGTCGATGCTAAAAATATCAACCGGAAAAGTGGTCACGGAAAGAAGTCGCTCGGCAGGAGATTAACAATCGTTCCACGCGTACCCGTGGACAGGAATCGCCGATCGTTCTTCCGATCGGCCACGTAATACAAACATTAGCAATTTGACGCCTGGTAATCGCTTCCGGTCTTTCAGGTAGTCCAGACGCGCGTGACACGTCCAAGATAGCAACGTAACGATCGATATCTCGCGTCGTGCAGATGGCGGGGAATAATAAGAATAATGGATACGCGGTGACGATGCACCTGCGGATGATGCTCCTTCCTTCCACCGCGGGGACGTTCACCGGCTATTCGCAGAAATTATCGAAAAAAAGGAAGAGTCATCGAGGATAATAGATTTCGTCCGGCGAGCGATGCTCGACAGACGGAAAAAACTCGGAGATGCTGATGCTCCCGGACGGGTATTAAAGTGAAATCATTGCTGAGTTTTGCCAGTAACGCCATTAAAAGTGTCCACGGCTACAGAACTCTTCTGAACACGGTCCCGTTATCCCTGTTTTAATGCTTGATCATTCGTGAGAGCTTAAAAAGTTCCAGCCGAGGGCAGAACCGATTGTTAGATTTCTTTTCGCACAGCACAGTTGTTTCCTTCATTTGAACGACGGTGCCAATCGCGGAAGAACTATTTATTTGTGAGCTGTACTCGACGTTCGGGTGAATGTTGTTCGTAGAAACTGCAGTTTGGTATGATGTGCAAAGTTTGAATTGCATTGGAGAATAAGGAAGAGACTTTGACTGATTGAGGGTGAGAGTTATGGTTGAAGAGAGTTGAAGAGAGCGTTTCATATGGTCGTAATGCGTGTTCTATGAATATATGCATGATGGAGTCAGGTCAGAGTTGTGATTTGAGTGAGGTCACATACAGGGGGGGGGGGGTGTAATTTTCCCACCCCTTTATGGCGCATCAACAAAATTTTGATTCGTCCATTAAAGGTCAATGACTTTTGGGTACAGACACCTTAATATTTTTATAGTAGATGGAAAACATGGAATTGACAACCGTACATCCTCTGAGCCTCCACACATAAAAGAAACAATTGACACAATAGTATACCTTCTTTGAAATTATGCAACTTTTTTTGCATATTTTCAAAATTATTCAAGCTGATCATTTTAGGTACCCCACCCTTTGTATACGATATTCCAACGTTCAACGATGAAATAAAAAAAGGTAAGATTAAAATGTCGTGTAAACGTAGACCTCAAGTAGTTTCATTTAAAAGAAAATTTGCAGTTGTGAAGAAAACTCACCAAAGTATATCGAGCAGGAATAAATACATGATAGCTGACATTGCATAGCCCGGCATTTTAAAATGGAGTATTAATAGTAAGTGAACCCATTCTAGCTATAATTTTTAAACGAACCTTTCTTGGACCTGTGTTTATATCATAATTTTCTTTTTATTCGTGTATCTTGATCATTTGATTAAGGTACATCTTAAATATTTTATGGAGATACTATTAATCTGCAAGGATTACTTATAGTCCCCTGCCTCTCGCGTCGTTAGGTCCCAGCAAAGTGACGCTGAAATTGTACGAGAGGGCAGATGGAGGACGAGGCAGGAGGGGGGAGGTAGAGAGCGACGTTGAAGAACGACAATGAAGCGATTGTACAACAACGAATTTCTCGGCGTTTTATTAGTCGGCCGATGTAATGGGCAACATCAGTCTGTTCGTGCTAGCGAGCGATGTCAATGACTTGGACGGAGGAGCCTTGACCGCGAACTTCTCTCACCTCTTCAGAGATCCTGTACAAATTACACTTAACCGGCCGCTCGTCTCTCTCGGGACTGGATCCGTGAGAGATTTTCAAAGGTACCGCCTCGCTACGTACGTTCGTTCGTAAAAATCCAGGTGAATCGTTCGCGCTCGTTCGATTCCGATTAACGAGCCCCGATCGACCGATTTATTGTCATAATTTAGTCGCTCGTAAATCTCCTCCGTTCTCCACACCCTCATTGTCATTTTCCCCTGGAGCCGCTGGCTGCTTCAGCGTTGCTGCATGCTGGAATGTCGCTAGAATCTATCTACTGCTAATAATTGCTCTAGAGATACCGCTAAACTCTGGAACACAGTATGGTAGAGATAAGGAACAGTAGGATGTTTTAGGTCACTGACAAGGAATAAAAAATATAGTGCATACGAACAACCTGTGTGAGTCGAAATGATCTGTCAAATACCCTGGAAAGGTTTCTCAGTTTACTTCCAGGTTACCCTGAAATTTATGATCGAACAAGTGACCTTGCACAGATACTGTAACTATCTACAAAATTATTTGCATAAAGAGCTACAGAGTCTGTGAATGGAATTCAGACAGAGCATCCATACCAAAGTTCTGATACAAGGGTACTTATAACCTTTTGTGAATCATTCAAGAGAAATGATGAAGAAAGAGGTTTCTTGAGGAGCAAACTTCATTTGTTTTTGTATCTAGACTACCCGCAAGGTTTTCTTAACAGTGTGGTTCCACTTCTAGGCTGCGATGCTACTGAACTGCATCCGCAGCTGCATCGAAAGTGGTTGCACTCGGTTTCACTCTCGGCAGCCCGCGATTATCGTTCGAGAAAAGCAGCCGGAAACCGCGAACTTATAGAATTCTTCCACGATCGTTGTCTGTTTGAAAAATTATTCTGAAAAGATCGATAGAAGTACGATCCGTTCTCCGTGCGCAAGATAAAAAATGCTTCGAGGACGTTTGACGTCAGCGTTATTTACGAATTAACGGTCCGCAGAGATGTTAGGAAGCGTTAATTGCACCGTTACGCATAATTTTTACGTTCCCAAGTTGATCAGCCTGCTGTCGTTTACAAAATATGAGAATCTTGATGAATATCGTTGAATTTTATATAACCGACAATGGGAAAAGGCGAGCACAGAATTTAATTGTGGAAGAAATGTTAATGATGAGCAACTATAAAAATAAGCACGTGGAATTGTCCTATAAAGCCTCGTAATAAAACGGAGATTCATAAAAATATGGTCGTTACAGAGATAATGCTCTTATATTAATAAATTGTTCAGCGGTCGCCGGTTTTATTATTCCCTGGCATACTTTCCACTGCGCCACCTCTATAGTCCTGAAATAATTTCGAGATTGTAATTGCAAGATCGCTGATTACGTATGTTAATGTAATTTATCTATATCATTCCTGAGCCTCCGGTGACTTTAATGCCTGGGTGACTATATTCATAAAGAATCCACCACGACGTCCTGATCAATTATTTAACCCATTCAAGGCTCTACAAATATCCCAAATTTTCTCTAAATATTCATAAACCTTCCAAAGCTGAGCAAAGTATCGCAGCTTCGGAAATTCAACAACCGACACCTTTTTACATATTGGTACTTCTCGGAATCGATTATCGATGCGTTTAAACAAAAGTTTGGACACCTGTCAGGGTCGCCTTCGCGAGAGTTGGGAAGAAGACACGCTCGGATTACGATAATTCCGAGAAAACAGGAGACAGAAGACGATGTCGATCGTTGGGAAAAATTCGCGATTCTTGCAATCGTAAAAGCGAAATCCTTAGACACCCTGGGAACGCGGGTTTCTTCATGCTCGTCTTCCATGTATCACGCATTTCTTCCGTGAACTTTACTCACGCTGTCCGGCCTCTCTATCTTTGTTTCATCTCTTCTCGCCTCGCGGCATTTTCTTCGAGGTTATCCGGAGGTTCGATCATGTAACCGCTCGGTGAACCCCTTTTTTCTCCCCCGCCGTTCGTCCGTTTCTTCGCCGGAGCCCCCGACAAGAAATCTATTTCCTGCGCCGTTGAAATATGACCGTAACTGACTTTCAATGCGATCGAACACGCCGCAAGGAATCGCGTTCCATCCTGTCGATCGATTTTTCCGCCGATTCCATTACACCGACGCGAGCCGACGTCTCCGCCGATTCTCCTGTCGAGATTTATCTTGAAAGAATTCGAATGTCCGCAGGAATACGGTATCGGGCAAAGGTACCATTGGTTGACAGATTTTGCTTTGACACAAATACCTCTTTTTTGTTTTTTGAGGAGAACAAACTCGAGTTTATATAAAATTTTATGAAACAATGTGTTGACTGCTTTTGTCTGTCTTCTGTCTTCTGTCATCTACCAGGCAGCTTCGTTATTCCATACTCGAAGGATTCATTAACTTTATCATCGAATAACTTCTAGATTTAAAATTTCTCCCCTTTCAGAGAACTTTGTAAGGTTCAGAATAAGTGATGAGTACAATAGAGATTCTTTACCCAAGTATCAGTAATTTTTGGCGGATAGCTGAAGAAAATGAGGACCGGCATTGTTCTGTTTGAACGTAACACTATTTCTCTCGATCAATTCCGGACGCTTCTGATCGCTTGCTTTCTATTTGTCTAGTTATGAGCAGTATATTATCAAGCAATCGCGCTGTTAGCTGGCAGGAACTAAAAACTTAAAAATCTATATCAGTACAGGTAACTGTGTAGATACAATTTTAGTCCTCCTAATGGTAACATCCTGAACGTAGCATAAATTGTATCTCCGTATGCCTTCTGTTATCAAAGACTGGAATGAGTTGAGTAGCCTGAAACTTCCAAGCGATGGTGTACCTCTGCAAGAATTTTCCAGAGACATTTCCTCGGCGGTTTACCGGTTTATCAGTGTAACAAAGTTTCTTTCGTTTCGACTGAAACGAGGAGATTCAAGGAGCCCGCGAACGGTCGATTTGTCGCGACGTATGGTCTATTAAGCGTGCAAATTACCTGGATACGGAGCTCGTAGCTCTCGGTGTTATCTGGTCGCGTATCGAGCGCGGCTTTAAACTCCATACGTCGTTTCCATGTGGCAACAGAAACAACAGGACGGGAGCGTGCGAGTATCTTTATAGCGCCACCGATAGAAAGGGTCCTGAACGAGTGACGTTCGTTCAGGATCGCGAAAGGGCTAGCCTCGCATTAGAATACTTCGTGACCGGTCCCGATTTGCATTCCTCCGCGGAACCAAGGCCTCTTCTTCGTGGCGTCCATCCTTCTTTTTTTTCCCCTCTCACGAACGACCGTAGAAAAGGGCGAAGGAACGAATTCGTTTGTAGCTTCTTCTTCTTCTTCTTCTTCCACCACACACCCTAAGAAACACCTCCGCCGTTTCTTCGAACAGCCCTCGCGTTCTACGTGGAATGTTTCGCAGGACTTTTTGCCATAATTCCATTCGTCGTGGAAGAACGTCCTGGCCTTCTCGTAAAATTCGCGTTTCGCAGCTGGAGAACGTAAATAGAAAATGGAAGGATCCAGCTGCATTAAGGAAAGAGAGAATCGCAAATCGAGCCTGATCGCTCCCTGGCTTCCATCCGCCACTCGGGGATGCGGTAAAATGATGATTCCTGTCGTTCGACTTCGATGCGCTTCTGTTTATTTACGTTATTTTTATCTCAGGTTTGGTTAAGACCAACAAGCTGCTCATCCTACACTTTTGCAGGAATATTATTCGTCTGTTATTGTTTCCTTTACGTGTATTAGCCGCATTCAATGAAGGCGAATTATTATTATATACCATACAATCATAACCAATCTCTAGGGAGCAGCATGCGAAATATTCTCATTTTGAGAGATTGCTACGGTAAAAAATATAATAAAACATTTAGAAAACGAACAAAATGTTTCTGATGTCCCGGATAATTACATAAATATCCAGAGTCGAAATATAATATTCTTCCATTACTATTTATCCCATTATCTATTCTTTGAAAAATGTTCGTTCGTGATCATCATCTGTATGATATGACGCAACTGAGGATTAATTTCGAGTTCTTCGAGGTAAACATGGAACGATGTTTCTAGCTAATATCGAGTTATTAATTTATTTTATTTACTGGACAGTTCAAGCAATGGATTTTCATAATAAAACTCCACCCAAAACAATTGCAAAAAATTGGACGTTAGAATGAACCAATAAATGGCACACCTACATTAATCTTACACCTTGTTTACAGCTTTTTACCTATTCCGTTTTATCTCTCGAACGCTTCGCATACATATTTCATTTCGACGAAACAGCAGGATTAAAAAGAAGAAAACTAACGGTACGAGTCGAAGCCAAAATCAGTCGGCCACCAAGGACATGGACCAGGAAACGTTGCTGTAGAGTACAAACGATTTCATGCCTACGTCACTCCGCGAATCGACGCTGTACGTCTTCGATCGAGCATCGCGAAATATTTCAGAGACGTTCGAATAAATCGTGAGATTTCATTGGAGATTCCGTTGTTCCTGCACGGTTCGGGAATAGATTTCGCGCCTATCCGAAACGAGATTTAATTTAGAGGCCCGATCCCGCCCGTCGCGGGCATAGTTCGCTGAAATCCTTCTCCGGGAATACCGGGAATCTATACAATACACGAAACCGCAGGCAAAAAAGGACCGAAACGGAATTGGATCTGCAAATAAGCTAAAAAGTAGCGAGAATCCTGCCGACTCTTAACGAAGAGGATTGTTTGACGGGCTACGAGATGGGCCAAATTGATAGCTCCTAATACGTGGAACCTTCTATAGAAAACGCGTGACTGGTGCTTTTGCCATGGACAACTTCGATGAGACGTTTCAATCCGTTCCGTCGAGTCGAAAGGTGAAAAGGAATACCGGTCGTCCGAGTACGTGTCACGAAAATATTTGTTCAAAGCGTCAAAGAAAGGCTGGAGCCTGTGTAAGGTACGTCACGCGTGTTCAGGCACGTTCGAATCGATTTTCCCGACCGTTCGACGCTTCATGCACGTTCACTGTTCTATTAATAACGTAAAACACATGCTACTTGTCCACGAATATCAATGAATTTTCCTGCAATGAAGGTGGAATGCTAATTCGGGACCAGCCTGAACCTTTGAATTATGAATAAATAAATAATAATACATATACAGACGTGTCTGAATAAATAAATTAATCGATTAAAGTAGGTACAAAAACCTATAAAAATGTAAATACATTAGGTTGTTGCATCCTAGGTATTCAATAATAATATTAATATTGTGCATACACAAGACTCTTATCATTCCTTACATTTTAAGGATCATGTATTTATCCTGAAACTAGATTCTCTAATTATATGAAACAGTATATTCTAAACCTCAGGATTTAATTATAATCAATTACAGTATGAAGTCCTACGGATCCCCTAAATTAGAAACGTGTCAATATTTCGACAAATGAACTCCAAGCACACCTCCCCCTGAAGATCAATTTTAAATACCACCGGGTTAATTGTTCCTCCAGCTAAAAGCCGACACGTCCACAAGAGACTGCTTGGTCCTTTGAGAAGAATCGTCCGGAGCAGAATTCCCGAAAGGGCCATAAATCTATTCACAAAGCAGCTCGATTATATGAAAACGATGGCCGGGCTCGTTTCGACCCTGCAAACCGCAAGAGGTTCACGGTTTCAGGTTCTAGGTCAGCCGATGGTGCCCGGGGCACGTAACAGCGGCAGGAACAGGGGCCCCGGCGAAACGGTGGGCAGCACGAGGTGCATTTAATGATCGTACGCGGCCACAGCTGTTATTATCATCCATTTCTGCGTTCTATCGACGATCACATGCTCACCTTACTGCGTGCTTTCATCGGCTCTGCAGAATAGCCGAAGAGCCGCGGCGATGTGACGCGGTGATTTAGAGAAACGCATCGGGATTACGTGTCTTCTTTCCACGGCGAAAAGCCTTTCGTTTCTTTCCTACAGCCCCCTTTGCGCAGGGAGACCGGCGAACCTGTATAATCGCATTAAATCCCACGAGAAGAGAACTGTCTAAATATATACGCGCGGGACAGCGTGTACATAACAAGGCGTGGGTTCGTAATCGATGAGCCGTGCACCGGAGAAACCCTCGGTAATGCGACTGTGTTCTCAACCCCTCTGCTCGGGAGATTTCAATGCTCGCTGCTTCGCGGCTCGCGGGTGGATTCGCGTGCAAAATTATTTTCGATCGATCCTTGACGATTTTCTGTGACCTATAACTGTATTTTAAAAGACACCGCTTCGATACAGTAATCAGAGGAGTACACGGTTAAATGATTTGCTGGTTATCAAGGGGTCCAGTACTATGAAACCTTCAAATATTATACACAGTCAATGTTAGTGATATTTCATAAATTGTTCGAAATTATTAAAAATTCTGAGCTGCTTTCTCTGGTACATCTGCAGCAATAGCCTTTAACCTGCAGTCTGTCTGAACCCCATCAACTCTGTTATCCGAACTTAGAGTCAAAAGGACTATAAAATAGCGAGGAAGATTGCTTCTGAACTCAACAACCTGCGAAACTCCAAGTACCCAAAAACAACTAAAGAGGCTCCCAAGGAATTCAACAACTGCCTGGTCATTCAAACTGGAAAAATCAGTGTTTAAACAATGTCCAGGAAGATCGATATGAAGCCTGAGAATCACTGTTCTAAAAGTTCTCGAAAAAAGGAGAAACAGGATAGACTGTCCCGGTGAAAACCGAATTATGGCTCCGAAGAGTGAATCCGAGAAAAAGGTGAGCAAGGTCGTGCGACCCTTTGGTACTGCGAATACGCCGGGCCACTCTTGCGAGTTTAATTGGATTCTCTAGGAAAGGGACCGAATTCTGGACATCCCATAAATAATCATGGAATCATACTGCTGTCTTAGGTTCTCCAGAGCAAGACGGCAGGCACGAAATAGTCTCTGAGCACGATAGAATATTTAGAAAATGCGAACAGAGTTGTACGAAAGATCAGAGGGATGTGTATCGAGAGGAGGCAGCGTGATGAGGATCCCTGTCCTAGAAGTATCAAAATGGAAGAGTGGACGGCGTCGAAGCCTTCGGGGCAGTATGGCTCCCCGATCGTCTCGAACGTCGAGGCTATTCGCGGGCTAAGACCGAGTTCGTTCCATGCGGAGGGAACGAACGAGTATGAAAACCTCGGAAGAAAAGGGAGGAGAACGAGCGGAGAAGAACAGAGGACCGTTCCTCCGGTGAGTAGGGAGAAAGATAGAAAGAACAGGGGGCCTCACATAGCGATTGCTGGCAGGGCCTGAAATAGACCTCGAGAATCCCCCTGTAGCATCCTCTGCTCTCCTCCACACCTCCTTCTTATCCTCCTCCTCCCCCTCTTCTTCTTCTTCTTCTTCTTCTTCTTCTTCTTCTTCAGCTTCTTCTTACCCTCCTCCTTCTCTTCTTCTTCGTCAAGCAACCAGCGTTGCCTGCAGCTCGAGCCTCCCTTTTCTTTGCTTTTGTTTCGGCAAAAAAGGACCTCGACTCTCGGCACTGTGAGAAGTTGTTTCTAGCATCCCGTTCGTGCAAAGACGAGGAGGAACGAGAACGACGACGACGACGACGAAGAAGAAGAAGAAGAAGAAGGTAGGTGGTGGAGGATCGCTTGTTTATCCAGGATCGAGCTTCTGCTTTCGTTTCACCCACCGATATATGGCCACGAACAGACCCCCGTAGGCATTGCCGGACCTAAGTGCACTCGAGACTGCACACCGGTTGCATTCCCATGGGAATGCGTCGCTGAGAATCCGACCTGCTAAACTGACCTGCGCCAACGTACCAGCAAAACGTGACCCACGCAACGACCGAGCCACGAAGAACATACTAGATTCGAGCCTGGCTCACTCGACATCTTCCTTTTTTCCCTTTCGCCAGCAGATAAGTAAGCCCTGTTTCTTAACGAACCACCTCGTCGTAGTAAATTCGTAGACAGGATACCACAGGACTCTCGCGAACTGAAGCTTCTTCGCAGATCCACGGACCTGATACCGGCAACCGAGCCTAGCCTCGTCATACTATTATAGATCCACGATGAATTTCCATGAAGCACAGCGATGTTATACACATTCGACGATATCGTAAAGGGGCAATGGCGAATGCAAAGCGGTTTTTCTCGTGAAATTGTCGATTTATTTGCAGATGCAGGGTCAACATTCTTTGTCTGTTTTATATCGAGTTGGATATGCAGACTTGGGTACGCGTACAACTGATACCACGATGACTTTATAAATATTGGTTTTAGCAAGAATGGTTCGAACGAAGCCACGCAATGCACTCGTCAATTTTTCTTATTCATATAGTAGAGACACGATGTACTGATCGTTCAAGATCACTTCTTCGATCATCAATTACAGCACACACAATCACCATATTTATAATTCTTCCTGTGCTTGGTAATGCGATTAACACCACGGAAAAATATCCGAGTCTCCTCGAACATAGCGATTTCAAATAATCTCACAGAGCAAGTTTAATCCTTGATCACGCCTACTGCAAATCACTGGATGTATATTCCCGTGTGTCAACAGACAAATAAACAAAATTTTCATTAAATTAATATTTATAACGTTACCAAGGCGGTACTCCCTGCAGAATTGACAAAAAATGTCCGTGTAATCCTCATACGCTGTACGGTCGACTCGTTCCTCTTTACGATCGGTGTCGTCCTTAATAAACCATAGCTGCTGCAATATTCCTGGCTACCTGTCGCGTCGAATTACCGTGCTCGAAATAGATCGATATGACCTATCCGCTATAAGCAGCAAATTGACGAGCATGCCTCGAGATCGTGCATTTCGTGCGAGCCACGAAGATGAGGGACGACGAACGAAACGAAGCGGTGGGTCTCGGATGTCACGCGACGCTCCTTTTTGCCGGACCGGTCTGTTACACACCGTGTAACAGAAACAACACGTTCCCCGCCCGTATGATTCAACGATGTTACAGGATATCGAATCGATCGGACACGAGACGAACAAAAGACAACACGAACAACATCAGGAGAAGATCTGTTTTCTAGGGTACCGGTTCCATATCGTAACCAAAGTCACCGAAAGGGTAGTCAACTGGTTGCAGGGTCGTCCGAACGCGAGAAAACCCGACCACGAGATATATTCCAGGAGCAGGTGAACCTGCGGACCGAGAACACGCGGTCAGAAATGAAGCCTACCTTGAGACACGAGGCTTTTTGCTGTCTCGTCGATACGATGGACCCACAGCGAAGACGAAGAAGATTCCAACGTGGAATCTCGTGCTTTCAGCGGGGAAGAAAACGCTGTTTCGACGGGCTGAATGTCGGCTCGCGCATTAACATCGAAACCATTCTTTACCGGACGAGGATTTCAGCTATCTCCGCGGTACCGCGATGGAACCGTATTAGCTCTCAACCGGGTAGATTGGGATAATTAGCCGTATATGAAACGTGGACGCCTTTGAAACGCGAAGAAGCGTCGAGCTCTTGTATAGGCAAGCATTAAACATCCGTTAAAAATCGGACCGGCATGTATTTAAACGATTGTAAAATGATTATACGGTTTTTTAGACGTCGAAGATGCCTCCCTTAATGGGGGCCGGTCAATGCCGGGCCCGAGAAAAAACTAAGCACGGAAAGAGCGAGGAATAAGAATAGACGGCGCCAAAGGCTTAACAAGGGAACCGGTTCAAACCTTCTGCACCGTGTGTACCGACTTTCATGGAGATTCCAGCATCACTTCGACCACCGCGCAATATATTGCAACGCCTGTATGATTCCCGTAATACTTCGTTCAACTGCGACCGCGGTGCCAGCTTCTTCCAGTAATTAACGTCGCGTACATCGAATTTATAACGTCGGTTCTTGATACTGCTCACCTGGATGTAAATAAATCGCGACGCTTTCCACAGAAATCGACCACTAAACGAGAGGATGATTTCTTGTTGTTGATTCATTGCCTCACGCTAAAAGTTTGAATACACCCTGTAGGAAGATTTTGACTTCATTTTGTTTCTAGTCTTTCAGTCAGGATAGGATCCATTAAAGGTTTATTTATAATAAATAGTGTTTATTGTGAAATGTCGTCTTCATTCAATGTCCACCAACTCGATGAGGTTCGTCTACTTTCTTCTTTATATAACGTGTACAAAGGTTTGACGTATATTTGACAGCGTTGTCCTCTTGCAGAATAAAGTCGTTGTCAATCAGTCAACTGCATGATATCATACATTCCTTTATCGTAGTTTTAGATCCTTTATTTAAAATTCTTGCAGTAGATAAGGAAATGATCTTGCGAGACTAGTTTGTTTCGACTGTACCATGTGACTTTTCTGTTAGAGAATGTTTGGTGTATTTCTGAATAGCGAGGGTTATTCTGTTTTTGTAATCTTCCTATATCAGTTTGAACGCGTGTTTTGTCACGTTTCAATACAGAAAATATATATTGGATACAATGATTTTCGATGTGGATGTTCTTGTCGCAATTTACGTTCCTCTGGACGCGACAGCCCTAAAGATAACATCGTTAATTGCCAGCTGACGACATCGTTTACGATGGAGGATAGAGATTTTGAGGGATGGTATGCGATGTTCGCGGGCACGCTCAGAAATGAAGACTGCCTTGAGGTCGGCGTCTTTTTGCGCGACGACGTCGATACGATTCCATTCAGGACGATGAAGACCGTGAAGAGAGACGACCGAGAGAAATTTCATCGTCCAACGTGTATATATGTACATATAAAACAAACTAAATGACGGGGCATCGTTATTAATAGCGTGCACCGGCACTCCGAATAGATTGGAACGCGGAGTTCAACCGCGAACCATCCACCGTCCGAATCATTTCACGCTTCGTTCTTCCTTCTCAAACAACCTCCAGACTCTTCGAGAAATCATCCGACTCGATTTCTATTAAATACGAAAAAAATTAACTGGCCTGTTCGATTTCGACGGCTCTGCCGGCAACAATCGCGGTCCGGTGGAATCTCATCTTCATCAGTGATGTTCGATTCGCTACAGAAAAGGTTTGTCTTCAAGGCTGCAATGATTCCTCTGGAAACAGCTCGAGACTCTTCCAGATTGATTTAAAAAGGTGAAGAAGCAAGCTTGTGTATAGTGAGTAAAAGAAATGTAGTATGGTTGCAAATTAGATAAAATGTCAGACCCGATACAGGGTGTATAATCGTGCCAATTCTGACTCACATTTTTCGACACCGTTCCAGAATTGATTCCATAAAACAATATGTGAACAATTAATGTTAAAAGGGTTTTATAAATTGTTTCCAACTCTCGAAGTTCTAAAAGATGCCGTCGACTCCGTACCACTTCGCCCAATTTAAGACCTTGCTATGTTCCTTCCTCCGATTGTACTCGCGTTCAGCTTCGACAGCTTCGATGACATTCACGTTTTTTCCGAAATCTCATCTTCAACCATGAATTCCGAGTTTCTTCGGAGTTGGTTCTCCGTGCAAAGGTCGAGCGATGTCAACGAACGCACTGCATCATCCTGCGTGTCGGCGACGTCTATTGTGGCAGGTTTTTTTGGCGACCTTGTCACCTTGCAGGTTTTTTGCACGACCAAGTCGATTACATTTCGGATCGGTTGGTATCCCCAGTCCACGGTGTTTGCTGTCCCGCTCGTCCCTTCGTCGGCTCGCTCGTCCTGCTCTAGGTTAGCCAGTGAATCATCTTCAACGACCCCCTCCTCTGGGATCCGGGCAGAAGACTCTTAAGGGGGCCCACGGCGCAGCGCGAGGCCAGTCCGAGAACGCGACCCTAACACTAACATCCGGTGTATTCCGAGAGTCGGAAACGGAAACGGCTGCTTGATCGATTAATCGACACACGGCAACATGAAGATCGCTCTGCTGCTGATGGTCGTCGCGGCCTTCGCCTCAGGTTTGTACGCTTTCCGACTTTTTCCCTCATGGAAAATCCTCTCGATCGCGTTCCACGGTTTTAGTCCGCTTCCAGACTCTGTATTCGTACATATTCTTGAGTAGGTTCAAGCTTGATCCAGGTTTTCTAATAGCGTTCATTACATTTTGAGATGTTTGAAGAATTTGGTCGATTTTCAATAATGATTTGAAGAAGATAATCTGTGTCTAAACTAGATTGGAGCCTCTTCAGCTATTTTAATGACTGTTTCCTTGACTTTTGAGTTCGCAAACAAGCTCACGATAAGAACGAGTATTTTCGGTGTTCTTTTGTGTTTCACTGAAGTCTACAAAGGTTCACTAAAGATCGGTAGAAGAATCGATAAAACTCTTGTAGTGTTTCGTGGTTGACTGCCGAATATTCGTAATTCGAATCAGAGTTATTTCAGTATTTAAACTGTAGTTATGTTTGGGCTAGGTATGATCATTCTAGGAGTGCCTTTAGACTTCCTTTTCTTTCAAGAATCTGTCGATAATCTCTGAAAGACGCTTCCCGTGTTTTCATCGCTCTCTTTGTCCAACGACACCGTCTGCCTTCTTACTTTTATTTCTCTGGCTAAATGCCGGCTCCGACGTCCGGTGCATTCAGAGTCTGAAGAGGAAACGCTGATCACGCACGCGACTTCAAGATCACTCGTCCGTCGTTCCTTAATCGCTCCTTCGCCTTCCACCAGTCAATTTGATCGAAATAAAATTCCAAAAATAACCCAGCTCTTCGATACATATTCTTTCTAGTTCAAGTGCTTGGAGAACATTTTCGGGATCGTTCATAAAAAATTTGTGCAGTCTCGATCCATCATTTCAGATTCTATCTGATTCAAGCACTTGGAGAACATTTTGTTGCAGCTACATTTTCAGGGTCGTTCATTGAAAATTTGCACTCTTTGTTCATGTAAAGTTCGTATCCTTCCAACTCACCGTTTGAATTCTTTGCAATTAAAGCACTTGCAGAACATTTCTTGTAGCTACATTTTCAGGGTCGTCCATAGAAAATTTGCACTCTTTGTTCATAGAAAATTTGAATCCCTCTAGTCCATCAGTCTGAATTCTTTCTAATTAAAGCACTTGATAGTTGCTATATTTCCAGGTTTCTTAAAAAAGTTTTAATTCTCCCAATCCATAATTCTGAATTCTTTCTAATTAAAACACTTGGAGAACGCTTCATGTCACATTTGCACGATTTATGCTAGAAAATTTGAGCTGCGTGTACTCCGAAATAAATTTTGTATTTAGAATAGTACAATGAGTTCGTGTAACTTCGATCAACTGGTATAATTCATCGTATGAAATCGCAACTCAAAGCGTCTAGCGGGCGTCTTCTTTCGCGGGAACATCGCCGGCAGACGTCTCAAGGTCTTCAGGTCGTTTACCACCACCTGCGCCGGCGGCTTCGCGATCCGGAACATTTTTACGCTACACACACCCCACAAATTCTCAGCGTGAATTTATTTTTTCCTGCATCTTCCTCGAAACGTTCATTTTCATACCCCGCCGTGCTCCACTATTTCATTCGAACATCCACTCTTTCCTCTTTTGCTAATCTCTGACCAATGAGCTCCATTTTTTGCTGCGAACTTTTCAAACTCTCGTACTGTCGAAGTATTTTGTTGATCATTCATAACAGTTTAGAATACCGATCTTATAAATAGTTCTCGAATTTCTATATTCAAAGTGACGCCATTGAAAATGTTTAACGTAGATCTTATTGGATTATTGTTGTTAAATTTGCAATGCCTCCACCTATCACAACTTCTGATTTGAAATATGAAAAATCTGAGGTTTCTATCATTAAAGAATGGTAAAATATCTGATGTTATTTTTGTATAAGTGTCTGAACGACTTAATCCCTTCAAGAATATTGACACGTACGAATGCGTTCATTTTTTTTAATTCGAATATTATTGACAAAAATGCAACAATCATTAGAATGAATATATGTTCAGCAGGGGATTCTAAATAATTATTTAAAATGCTTTCTGAAGAAACGATTAACACGCATGAATTTCGTTTGGAGGCAGAACGCATTTTTATGTCCCGGGCAGAATGAAGCGAATAAAATCCGGACGAAATTTCGAAGCGTGAAATGAATAGGGAGACTCGTCGTCTGGAGGCTATTCGGGGGTCTAAACGGGTCATAATTCATAAGTACAGTTAACCAAATAGCCGTAGAAGTTCAATGAACTCGCATGGTGTGTATCGTGTGAACGCGGCACTTCTCGCAAACTATACAGTCATTGCGAAGCCGGCTAAAACGAATGGCTTCGCTGATGTGTAGACATCCAGAGGTAAATTAAAATCGCGTTAGAGAATGATTCGTAGCTGCCAGCATGCTCAACCGATAGATCTCGTACGTCCAATACATTCTTTTTTACTCTCACAAAATTCAATTTACCATGTACAAGTAAAAACACCTCTAAAAAGCCATTAGCAACGTTCATCGGATTTAAAACCGAAGACGGATGGGAATAATGTTTCGAAACAGGTCGACGACATTTTAATACGTTTCGCCTCTGTTAATTAACAAATTATAAAATATTCATGCTTGCCGCCGAAGGTAACGGTTCTCGCGGCGCTACTAAAATAGGACACCGGGTAGATTAGAATTCACTGGATGATTTTTCCCGCGTCTGGGGCTGCCATTTGTGGTCTGGTCGGAAGTCAACGGCAGAGACGTGCCTCGATGAGATAATACGAGAGCAAGAAAGGAATTTCCCTTTTTATTCATCCGCTTGCTTTGTTGGGATCTCCTGACAATTGATCGATCGAGTTCCAGTCCAAGGAACACCTGCTTGGATCCTCGCGCATTCAAATAATTCTGAAATTATTTAAATGAACTCGTTTGCGCAGCTATTCATTCCACCGTGTTGAAACACTAATTCGAAGCATCCTTGGAATTTATTATGATACGACAACAAGAAATGTTACGTGATGATTATCACGATTATTTAGTATGTCGTTATTATTAACGAAATGTACAAAATACTGAGGCTAAACTCAATGAATAAAACGCAAAGACGAAGTTTGATGACTGTTCTAAAACATAATTTACCATAATTCTCTGGATAAATTGTTCGAATTGTCCACGAGAATTCAACGTTTCCGCAGTTTTTGCGCGAACTAATTAAGGCTAATTTACAGCTCAAAGGATCACAACGATCCAGCTGGACGGCGTGCAATACTTCGTGTCAAGGATGAACCCGTACAGTCCCGAACTGAACTACTTCCTGGCCTATCAGTACTGTCGCTCCCTGGGTCTCCAGTTGGCCTCCTTCGAGACAAAGGAAAAAGCCGACACGATGACGCAGTACTTGAAGAACGCAGGTTACGTGAAGTACGATTTCTGGACATCGGGTAACAAGTTGGGCACGGACATGTTCCTGTGGATGAGCACGGGTCTCCCCTTCAACGCAACCTTCGACTACATGTTGAGGCGACCTGGCAACAGACCCGCCGATGTACCTCCTGGCACTGAACCTCAACGAGTAGCACGAGAAAGGTAAAAAATTTTATAAAATTCCCATTATTCACAAACTTTAAGAAAAACAAATTACATAGGACGATAAAATCCTATTCCAACCCCTAGTGTTTAGAATTTTGAAACTAGACCGTCTGATTATGGTTAGGAACACATACGGTAACCATTAGCAAATTTTCAGAGACAAATTAAGAACCCTGTCACGAACAATGAAACTCTATTTAAAAATTGACTATCCTGCTCTAGAATGGAATAAAAAATATTCTACTGTTAATGTTACAAAATTTGTTTCGCATTTATAATCATTAGTACGTAAGTCTATAAGCGCGTCGAAGGTTTAAAAGTATCATCAAAACCGGAAATCGGTGAAGCAAAGCCAAGAGTTCTCTATCCTGTGGCGAGCAGACAATATGCGGCTATCGATTCATTGTCACGAACGATAAGTATCGTCCCTTCCGCAGTGTCCACCCGGAAACGCGTGCATCGAATCGGTAAACAAGCCGAAGACGGTCGATTGAAATTCTAAAACGGTTGGTTTTTCAGCGGGGACAGTGGAAGTGCCGACGGATGCGTCGCAATGGTGGCGCCCACGTTAGCATGGGAGGCTCAGGACTGCACCCTGGTTAAGGACTTCATCTGCGAGCAAACAAGATGCTACTACTACAACTACGGCAGCATTCCAGTCTCTGCGACTCAGGGGTAAGAGGTGAGATAATACTTGTCACAAAAATACACGAAACTGTCGAGAGAGAGAGAGATAGTTAAGAGGATTTCAAGCAGTGTACCAAGGTGAATCTCGATGGCGCACGGACAAAAAAAAATTGGAAGCCCGATAAGATATGCAAAACGGGCGCGATAATTGGCCATGTCGTCTGCCCACGCGTCTCTCGATTTCACAGAAGCGAAGTTGTAACGACCGGAGCTTCTTCTGTACCTACAGCTTCCACAATTTTTCGAAACTTTGTATGCAAACGAGAGTGCCGCGAGTTATGTTAATTGGAAAGGGGGCGCCATTGTCTTGTAAATTGATTGTCCAGGTGGACAGATTTTTTTCTCCGTGCGATTATCCGATTTAATGAAACGGACGATAACGCTTCACTGGATAACGTAGTCTGAATAAGAGAGTAAAATAGATGGTACTTGGGAGTACTTCTTTCCGCGCGACATCCTCTCGCGATGTTCCAGCGGAAACGAAGCACAATAATACAACGCAGCTTCGTATTAATCACGCATTCTCTCGCTTCTCGCAATTATACACCACACACACACACACACACACACACACACACACACACACACAGAGGCAGACACATACACGTGCGTGTGAGGAAGTGTGGACACTACTGGACCCTAAGAATCGACTGATCAAGTAGCACTAATATTTAACCGGTAGTGTTTCCAGACTTGTTCCTCGCCACCGATGCTTTTAATATCACAGGCAACTAACACCACTAATACACTACAAGTGTCACACTCCACGATTCTAAGCTACAAACGAAGAAGATCTTCCTCGTTTGGAGACCTGTCGCTTTGACCTTCCCGAGGGGCGCGACGTTCCCCCTGAAACGATTCGCGAAATTCCAGAAATCGCAGACCCTACATAACAACCACCTTGGCGCCAGCCAGCGACGACCAGGTCGACGAGCACGAGGAGAGCGAGGCCGTTAAGAACGAGGAGGACAAGGACAGCGTTGACGAAACGGCAACACCGGAAGAGGAGAGCTCCGTCGAGGAAAAATTACCTGAAGACCCGGTCGTCAGCAGGCTTATCACCACGGCCGCTCCCGCGTCTGACAAACAACAGATCACGCCATCGACGTCCGCACCTGTCGTCACGGAGGACCACGAACAGCCCACCGACTCCGAATTGGACAATACCAGGCCAGATCATCTTCCAGACATCACCAGCCTGTTCACCGACAGTCCAACTCCTCAGGCCAGAAAGCAAAACGTGTTCGAGGGTCTGCAGACCCGTGAGATCCATCGTTCGTCCCTTCGTTCCGTGTCTGACATGAAGGTGGAGCATCGAGAGTCACCGGATTACTTCGAAGTGCAGTCTGATACCGAGTCCCCTAACAACGGACTCGAAGACGCTCACACGGTCGGCCCCTACGACAGCGTTCAGGATTATTACGTGAACGATCAGCCGGAAACACCCGAGGCGTCGATGATGAAGGACCAAGACGACGACAGCAGCACGATCCTGCCAGAGGCGGAACCGGCCTACAGGTACAACATTAAAGTGCGCACCAACGGCAAAGTATTAGATCCTCCGTCCAAGTAACGCTTTACTCTTTAGGCATCGTTGCGTTATATTCGTTGATAAGTGAAGCAAGGGAGATTCTCGACGAACTAGATGTATTTTATGTACGTTATCATGTGTATATCGTGACAACGCGCGAGCGATCCCCAGGGTAGCTCGTGCCTATCATCGCTCATCATTCTGATTTAAGGAATTCTCGCTAGTGCTCGGCAGATACTGGGTTCGGTTGTCGAGCTTCCTGATTGGCAACAGCGTACTCTGACTTATACTTAGTTCAGATAATGAGGATTTGCTCCCAATTATATCCGAAGACACCGCAGTCTCCAGCAGGTCTGCCGTTGCCAATCAATATTCGACGACCGTTCTCACAAGGGCATTTACTCGACCATTCGATTCGATCCTTAATCACCCAGGTGGCACTGGCGGACATAATCGCATCAAGATCGGTTATTCCACTGTTCAGCCATGTTGTATCAATCATTAACACTATTCACTAGTAGCTCGTAGATAATAACATGAAAGTGAGAGCTCGTCTGCGTGGGATCTCAGGCATTAAGGATACGGAGAAAGCTATTATCATCGTTAGTAAGGCTAACCGAATCATTAAACTGGTGTAGGGTCGGGAGTCCGCCAGTGCCATGAACTTTCATGCATTATCGAAGTAATCATCTCCTTAGTTAATGTTACGTTCGTACGTCCGCAAGACGAAACGTTTCAAAGTCGATCTGGCCCCGATCGATCTGGACTCGAGCATCCGATGTTCGAACGAGACCAAAAGGATCTGGGCTCGATGCTGGATGGAATAATTTTGCTGCGCGGATCGCAACGTTTCCGTCATCCAGACGTACGAGGATCGGCATACGCGTAGTTCGACATCACGAAACGATTCTCTTAACCGCTACGATAAGTGATCGTCGCATGGATCTTGATTATCACACGGCGCGAATGTGCAACTTGTGTAATTGAATATTAATAAAGGTACGAATACATTCTTACGAGCCTTTCAATTATTTCTATCGAGGTGCGTACTCACCAACCGTTCACCACTCCCTCGATGTTCAGCATGGGCACTATCTTGAACACATAATCGTCTCGTAAACTGGCTGCGTACGTGCTGCTTCCTAACAACGCTTCCAAAGTCCCGTGCATCACCCACGAAGCGTTGCTCTCACCTGGGTGAACCCTTGACGTCAAGAAAATCACCTTACGATTCTGGAAAGCAAAATAGATCCTCCATATAGAATCCTTGGGTCACCCAACATTCGAAATTACAGCTCCTCAATTGTCCTCACAACCTGAAACTCACCAGTATGGGATTGCTTTTGGATTCCAAAGCCGTGATGGTCAAAAGAGGATTTTCATTTCCATCCAAGGTCTCGCAGAGTGTCTCTGCCCGGAAGTAAGTGTTAGGAGGCACCTTTTTGGTCCATTTCCAGATGTTGGTCATCAGCTGGCTATAAGTGTACGGGAAATGATAAGCCAGGTAACAGACGTCGTAAGCATGAGGGAAGTTGACCGTGAACGAGGTTGTCAAGTAATTCTTCCCCTTGGCCGGTCGCTGATAGCAGTTTCTATAGTAGCAGATATCTGCACCGGTTCTGATCCAACCCGACCTGCCCAACTGAGCCTCCTTCACGCTGAACAGAATCGGTTTCATGCCGAAATTGAACTGGGAGTTCGCTTTCTCGCAATTGATGATGTTGAACGTGTAAGGTAGATTGGCCTCCATGTTCGAGACCTCGAAGTAGAACCACTGGTGCCTGGATCCGCTGTTCACATCCGGCGTGAGGATCAGATCGTACTCTCTCAGGCCTATCTGCAAGGAAGCGGATTGGAAAGAAATAATGCAGACTTGCCGCGAAACCAAGGCTCACGGAAGTATATTTTCTCATTTGAATATTCTAAATACCCATGGAGATGTACCTGAATAACTTTTCTCAGGTTCCCGCTCTCGAATCTGGACTCGAACAGCAGGTGTTTCGAGTCTAAAAATCGTTTCCTTATTCTACTGTCGTCCAAGTTGAACAAATTCTTCTCGTCAGAGGTTTGCTGATCCATGGAACTGTTGGAGGCCAAAGCGTCGAGATCGTACACCACTTCTTGCATCAGGCTACCACCATGAAGACCTCGTTCCACACAGGTCAACAGCTTTGATCGACAAACCCTTCTGTCCTTGTTGTTCAAAGGTTCAGCCTTCCCAAGGCCATCTCCGCCCACAAGATCAGGGTAAGCTACCTTCTCGAAACCAATAACGCTTTTCACTCTGCTAGCTATCGCGCAATAGGCCTGTCTACCCATGACACTGGAGGACATGTTCTCGAAGATCTTGATCGCTGTATTTCCAGCTTGATTTTTTGATCCTCCGTCTTTCACTGAATCCTTCGTCTTCATCTTCCCTAATTTTGCATAACGAGAGTTCGGTTTTTCTTCTTCGACGGGATCAAGATCGATCATCTTCTCGGTGGGAGACTTGGATAGACACAGCTGAGGCTGTCGGTAGCCTAACTCCTTGAAGAAGACGTTGTACCTGCAAGTGCAAGTTTCGTAAATTCGTCAACAGACAGAGAAGATATTTTAGTCAGCAGTTTCCGCTAAAAATATTGTTGACATACTCAGCAAGATCCTCCTCGGATCTCTGCGACGTGAACACGCCCGCGAAGAACTTGCTCTCGTCCACTTCATCGGTCGCGTTGATCATCTTCTCGTTCGTCCTTGAATTCTGGCTCTCCTCCTCATCTCCAGAATCGAGATCGCTGTACAATCTGCTCAGGGAGGCCACGCTGTTCGCCTGTGTAAATATTTAACAGGCCTCATCAGCACCAATAACATTATCGACTCAGTGAAATGGAAATGAAGGATCGTTAGCAAGATCGTCACGAGGTACCAGGTTGTTCCTGAAGAAAACGTCGAATTTTCGCACCTCAATGCATTCATACAATGTTTTATGGCTATGTTACGTCGAAGTGTTACGTTTCACGCGTTACATCATTCCGTTCGACAAAAATACGCACCTGGCTGTCGATGTCGCTGCCGCTTTCAGCGCTGTTAGGCCTGACGTTCGCTTCTGGTAACACGAATCTGCGAAACCATTCCATTGGAACTTAAATTCTTATTCAAACGAATCATTATTAGCCCTCTCAGCTCGAATGACAAATACACATATTCTAAAATATCGTTCATCATGTGCTATGGACCAGTGTATTGGTCCAGGTACAGCTACTTATTGTACATCATAGGCCTACGTATCTAGACGAATTATTACATCAGCGCAATTTTTCAAAGTATAATGTTTCGTTAAATATTTTACAGTTTCATAATACTGAAGTAACTTAACAATTGACATCGTAAGAAAAATTGCAGCACATGGTGCACGTTCTTTTCGAATTCTTCCAAGCTGAAAGGGTTAAATTTGTTGGTCTGATGAATTTTTATAATTAACATGAAAGCGCTGAAGACTCGGTACGCTCAAACGATTGAAGTTTGTTAACTCTTGTCGAGACAGTTAATTTTGGAATTAGCCTCCAGATCGACAAGACGTTCAATAAAGTGAAACGAATGAACCGTTAACTTCGACGGCTCGATACGGATCGATTTGGAGCGACCTTGAATGTTTCGTTCACCTTGCCGGAGACATTTCAGGCACGGGCAACTCCTTCTTCTCCAGACACTGATTGATTATCCCGCATATACGTGACAGGAGACAATCGTACGCTTTATCCTCCGGACAGTTGCTGCAGAACCGGTACAGTTGTTGCAGACCATTGTTCGCCTTGATAGCCTTCCTTCCAGCTTCTGGAACAGACAAAAAGGGACGCGTGTAACGACGGAGCTCATCAGACGGTGAACACATAAATTCCACATGCTCAGACGGTTCTATTCTTCCCTAGAGAATAACAGAATTTTACTGCAGAATCGTGCAAGTCTGAACAAGTCTCTGCATAGTCTCGAGACACGACGACAGATATTATCGTGTTTTATAAGCAGTTGCTGATAGTCTGAATGGTCGTCTGCTTTCTGAAATTGGCAAAGAAAAGAGCATGACACGTTTCAATATATTACCGGGCGCCCGAGGACATCATTTTGCATACTCGAATTAATTCACATAGAATAGTTTTATAACGAGAATCAGTAACTTGCAATAACGTCTGCAACTCGGAGCCAAAGTCAGATACGACTCATGTTCATATAAAACTTCTTCTATAATTTCCAAATACCAAGTTCACCCGTGTAAAGATATTTGAGCGAGTGTATGGCCAGAATTAGAAGGCGCGGAATTCCAAAAATAGCAGATGCATGACTATAAGCATCATAACGCGTATTCGAATCGATTCGTACATCACTGATATGCACAGGGGAATCACCTGAAGCCTTTATAGGCGTACGTTCTATACTGTAGAGGATCGACTTCCGGCCGGATATTATCGTAATTCGCAATGCTTAAAGGTCGACGCCAACAAACTCACTTATGACGCAGAGGTGCTGCAACGTATTCAGGGCATAGTTGCAGATCTTCAGCCTCATCGGACCGTCGAAACGTTCCCATCTCTCGAAGATTCGCATCAGCAGGTAGACCAGCCCGACCTTGACGAATTTCGTGCAGCAGAGCTCTGCAAACGACGTGACATTCTGTACGGGTAACCGTGTCATCAAATTCTCATTTCATAGAAACGAACATGCCGCGAGCGTGTCGTTTACGTACTGCTCGTTGTGAAGTACTTGAAACACTCTAACAGTGTTCTGAATTTCAGATTCGGCGTGTAACCGACGCAGACGAAGGTTTTCTCCAAGGTACCGGCGATCCCATCCTTCACCAGCACTTGAAGAGAATACGCTGACCGGGAAAATGCAGTTTAAATAGGTCACACGGAATATGAAGGCGCGATGAGAATAGCAAGACATAAGAATTTGCTCACAGTTTCTGGCAAGACACTTGATGATCAACAGCAACGGTAGCAAGGTTTTGCTGTTGTTGTAATGCTGCCTGAGGAGCGTGTGGAACACTTTGATGGTGTTGAGGAGCTTCATCTTTGAAGCGAACTTCTGGTCCCTCTCGGCCACCTACAATTTCATCGATAATACTTAAGACGCTTATACTCTGTTGGATGATAGAATTTGAAGTTCTGAAAGATGTTACCTGGCCCAAAATCCAGAGCACCTCCTGCGTGAGGACTTCGCTCGATATGGTGTCAGCGTGCTGCAAGTTAACTAAAAGCTTAACTAGGACTTGCGTGATTCCTAAGTTGATCAGCTGCATCACCGCCATTCGGTTGCTTGTTCCTGCGAACGATAACAAATTATCAATTCGATCACCTGTTAGACATCCGTGTACCGTCAGCCGGGCGATCTATCTCGCTGAAGATGAAACGTCGATCTCTATGAACTACATGACTGGATGTTCTCAATAGAAAAACACTAACTTGACGGTTACAAATTGCTATTACTTGTGGCACTTTTGTTCTTGTTCCCTTTGGATTTCCCCTTGGACGGTTGGGGTGATATGCATTCGTGCAATATGCTGGCGATACTGCAATTAATCACGTGATCCTTGCAGTTCTGCAACAAATTTCCATCGAATCCGTTCAGTGATCGCCGTTTGACATTAAACGGGGTAGCAAAATCGAAATCGTTCGCTGGAAGATCGAGTAGATGCGAGCAAATGCCACGGGGATAATTGCACCGCGTGCGTGCAACACTTATCAGAAAATGGAACGAGCGGATTTCCAGTTTTGCATGCTGCAGGAAGCTCTCCGACAAGACACACAATGGGACCCCGCAGGTTGATGCGATCCAACCACGCCATTTCGTGCAAAACGTTCATCGTGACACGCTTCTACGAACGGTTAATTGGTTCCGCAAAGTGTCGATTGAACGTGGGCTTTAGAAAAAGCCTACGAGCAGGAGTCACGCTTCGAGAAAATTGTGAGGCATCATTTTCGCAGGAAATGATTCCAGATAAAAGCACGGGCGCCTAATAAGAGGGTGGCGAATGTTCACGGTTTTAATTGAACGTCACGTACCTCCAGCGTCGCGATGAATATTTCCATCGCACCGGAATTCTTGCGCCATAATTTTTCCAGCGTACGCTCGCGTACTCGTCGATCTGAAACGAATTCTTTATTCAAGAAACATTGTTGCTTAGTTGCAATCCTAACTGACGTAAAGATCATTTAATGTACACTTGGAAAAGAACGCAAAATAGAAATAATGAAAAATGTGGCACATACGGTGGCTCACGAAAATTGGCCAAATGAGTATGTTATTTCAAAATTCTTTTATTTAATATTTTTACGGGGTGTTGTTACTTGAAGCAAGGTTGCAATATTTGTAACAAACTGCATTTCAAATAACCCTCCAAAATTTGAAGACGGACTATTATTCTCGAATTAAAGAAGAAGAGTAACCGAAATATTTGATCAATTTCGTGAATAATTTTAATTAATGAAGTACAACAATATAGTTACAGCATTTTAATAGTATTCCTCTGGAAGGAACACCGCGTGTCCGTCTATAAGTTGCTCATTTTATTTAATGTTATTAATCCGTTCGAATCTACTTAACTTTTGGCCGACAAGAAAGTAAGATGTAAATCTCATCGAAACCGATGTGACTTCCTGTTGCCAAAATGTTGTACGTCATTATAAATAATCGAACAGGTGCGTTTAACAATGCCGTCCATGCTGTACCGAGCGTACTGTGCACTGGCAAAATGCGTGGCTCCCGTTTCAGACTTGACACAAGGCCAATCGCTTCCAATGCCATGAACACCATCCACGAAAAACTGGACATTGATATTTCATGCCAAGTGGCCGACAGAACCAACTTATCGGATGCTCCCGCAAACGCTTCTGCAAACACTCGATCCTTCGAGTGTCGCAATTTGCGAAATGCGCGATCAACGTCGACGCAATTATTAATACTGAACAGAATAATTTATCGGTGATCTCTATAGATATGAAATGTTCCACTCAAAACTAGATAAAATAGAACACTGTCTGTCATACTTGAGAATTTCCAAGTTCTAACTGATTACACCAATTATCAGATTTGAGTTGATACTTAAAATTCACTATAAAATAATAATAAAAATTCTTAAATTAAAAAAAAATTGTTGATGATAATACTTCATATTTGCAGTTCTATGTAATCGATGTAAACAATTAAATTGACCATACAATGTACAGTGAAGTCCAGTGTTAACCCTATAAACTCCTTTGTCGAGTGTGACACGACCATCGATTTTATGCACAGGTACTCCAATGTCGAGTCACACTCGACATTTTTAAATTGACAGTTTAAATATATATTACATTTCGCAATATTTTTTTTACCTAGATAAGCAATATTACATGTATATGACCCTTTTTTGTAACAAAAAAAGTCCTTGAAGTGTTCAGGTACATGATTGTTTGTACCTAACTGGTTCCTGACAACCAACTATCTTTTGAAGTACATTTCAAATAAAACACTCAAAATAATAGGGAGTTATTGGAAAGAAAATTAAAAAAAAATTAGGAATTCAAAGGGCTTTACATTTTCTGAAGGACCCAGTAGGTACTCCAGGTAAAAGAGTATGCCAGCCTAGCTAGTTGAGCTATTCAAACATTTGTACACAGATAATAAATGAAAGAAGGTACACAGATTTTCAAGAAACAACAAATCGAACCACCCCGTATAAGATCATCGAAGCTGTCCCTCATTCCAACACAGGGTTACGCCAGACATGATGACTCAGTGCAACGACACTGCACCGATTTTCGGATATGCAGAAATATCGACCAACGAGACGGAAAGTCCTTATCAAATTGGCACAACCGCAATTCACTTCGGTCTAACGTAGTATTGTTCGACTGGTAGTCCGTTGGATCGAGTCCAAACGATCTATCAGCCGTACCGAAAGCCCTTATGTAATCGAACGTACGGGATAGCCGGCTTTTCGAAAATAACGAATGACGGCCAACGTGCTCCCTTCGCACACCTGTTCGCCTAAACCTGCGGTACATACAATATCGATGCATCGTGTCATCGATCGTGCCAATAAAGTCAAATCTAAACTCGTACGCCTCCAAATCATCGTTTCGATCGTTTGGAAAAGATATTGGTATCACATATTCAAGCATGATCGGGCTAAATGCGTATATCACGAATGCATCTCGTGTACTATCATTTTCTTACTATATTTCATTCTTTACGATATTACTTCTGTCGTTTCTCGTAAACGAGGCGAACTGTATGTTAAGCAAGAAGACCCGGGTGTATTCGAAAGCGACCTGAATTTCAGTTTCACAATTTTCTGGCTAGTTCGTGTCACACAGAGGCGTTATTAGTACCGCCCGTCGTAACAATGGAATATGTTTGGCTTTTTTTTTTCGACAGAGAGAGAGAGAGAGAGAGAGAGAGAGAGCTCGTGCACCTGGAAATTAGCTTTCGAACAGGTATTTAAGGGGGAAAATCGGTGGTCGATTTGGGGATGATGACCCAGTCGGCATCGCGATACAGTTCGTATAACAAATTGTGCAAGTTTCTGGTGATTAGACCGATGAAATAGAAGCCAACGTTCGTGGTAAAAATAGCGATTTAACGGCACGAGCTCGTCTTAAAGTGTCCAATCTGTTCCGACTCGTTTAAAACTTTGTGCCGCATTCGAGGCGGGCGTTACACGATCGTTTACGCTTCTAAAGGGAACTCTGTTCATAGTGAAAAAATATTATACTGAAATGATTTCAAATTCTGACACGTTGACTGGCAGGGATAGCACCATCAAGCTGTGTTCAACGAAATAACTCTCAACTCACGTTTTTCTAATAGTCTACATAAATTTTTTACATTACAGTAACAATATAAAATAAATGTATTAGTGAATGATGAAGGTTAGTGATTCTTAAGGATTTGTATAGAAAAAGGGATATTAAAAGGTACTGTAATGACTAGCATATTTTTCAGTGCATTCAATGAAAATCTGATTTCGAGGTATATACCACGAGCTTTGCTATAGTCGAGCCGGCGAAAGAAGGAACTTGCAAAACTGAGGAAGAGAAGAAATTGAGGAGAAGAGTATTCACAGATTTATAATACGATGAAACTCAGCAGATCACAATGTTTCACGAATACTTAATTTTAATGACAACAACATTTTTTAGTAAAGAACACATTATTAAATGAATTAGAAGATAAGTACTGAACTCTCGACGATGTAAACACCCATAGCAATAAGACCATAGTGTTTCTAAGACTGTGCACGAGGAAAGTTTCTAAGACTTTTGTGTAATTATTCCCTCCTTTCGCCGGTGTGAGCATAGAAATAGCTGGAGAACATAATTACCTGAGGATGTGACGCGAGCATGAATCTTGGCCGCGACAGATCTGAGCGTGTCACCAGCTTCCTGGGGTTTGGACGCACAGCTTCTGAGTTTCTCCAACAGCGCATCGTTTATGGCTTCGTCTGCGCTCTTGCTGCTCGGTACCATCACACTAAATCGCAAACCGAACAACAGAAGCTCAGTTATCGGTGACGGTGAACTTACTGAAATTCTCTGAGGCATGCAAGTCGAACACCCATAACTGCATCAAGCTTCATGCAATGGTAGCTAGCAAAAAGCTATGCAAAACGAGAATAGCCACAGCAAGCTTAACACGTTCATTGAACCTTGACTAACGTGTAGTTCAGGATAATTTCGATCCAGAAGCCTGAGTCAATATATGCGATTGCTGTACACAAACCAGCACGCTCTGTAAACTTCGTTATTCCTTAAACTATCGAAGATAGAAGAAAGTTGTTCATACGAAAATTACTTCATTTGAAGAGGCAATTTCATATAATGATATGCAAACATGAACACCAGTTAAATGCAGATATTAACTGCGCAACATCAGCGGGTAAAATTTTCCTGAACCACACCAAGGTCGAAGGTTAACAAACAAGACGATGCGAATCGGTCCAGCGATCGTCGATACAAAAATCCTCACGATCCTCGTCATCAAAGTGAATCGACCTTGAAACGCGACGTCTCTTCAACATTTGTTGCGTTTCACATAAAAAAAAAGGAACAAAAAGAAAACAAAATCTCGTTGTTGGTGGTCACGGTCCAGCGTGTTTCGAGGGACTCGATGCAGGAACGGGTCAAACGAATTTGTCGTGATTGTACTTAACCAAGGGAAAGACGGCGATGGTCCTAGTCGTCGTCTAGAAAATCCCTCGTATCTGCGCTGGAGAACACAAGAATCAGTATTCCCGTTTCGCGCGGAGGTACGCGGGCAGCATCAATCGCGACCATGTTGGCCCGTCGCCAAATTCGAAACGTGTAATATGCGCATTAATCCGCTTTCACGATCAGCTGGTCGCAGTCAGTCAATGTCGCGGAAATGGGAATCGAACGTTGGGAGGCCGGTCGCGTCGCCTGCGCCTCAAGGTTCATTAACGAATTGTTCCAAAGGGTACGAAGCGAACGGTCGGTGCATCTTTGGAGAACGCGAGAATCTCGTGACCAACCGCTCGGTACGCTGCAGCGATTAATAATGAAGCGACAATTACTTTTCTTCGTGGCGATATCTTCCACGATTCTCGCACACCGTATATCCTGTCGCGTTAATTGGACCCGTCCGCGCTGCAAATTCTTAAACGCATTACACCGCTGTACGGAACCAGTCGCGAGCACGGCGCAATAAATTGTTATTAATTGATAAAAGGATCGCGTTACACGAGGCCTGTGGTAGGTAACGAGATTTCAATGCAATCGAGATACCACGGAATTCGTGAGATGCATTGATATTATTTTGTAATAGAGTCACTAATGAAAGTATTTGAAAAAGGTAGATAACTCTGGTTCTTGATATACTTTGTTCTTTTGTCTTAATAAACGGTAATAGCAATGCTATCAATTCTAACACGACCTTGGATATTCATATGTTACTCAGTACTAATAAGTATTTAGTAACCAGTTCTCAGATCCAGTATAGTGGCCGTTGGCACTTAATGAGCTACCTTTACAGGACGTATATGTGTGCATGCCTTTCGCAGTCAAAGGGTTGAAATAGTGGTATATGGACTATAATTTAGAATTGTGAATAATGATAGAAAATAGGTAGAATCCAAAATCCAATGTTTGTCGAAATACTTTCATAAGTGACTGTATTGTATACATGAAATCTATTGATTTCATCGCGAAGAATGTTTATAAGCAGCAACATCGAAAGCTATTAGAAAAGAAGCGTAAAAATGCAGGTGACCTTAATGGTTGCCCTATCAACTGGGGACAACGAGTTCATTCGTCATTTCAAAATGACTTCGCGATATGGAACAAGGTTTACTTCCTGGCAGAATATTTGTTATTGAGTGGCTTCATTTGTAAATTGAAGAAGACGATCAACACTTTGACGACTTCCGATTCAGTCATTATTTCTTTGATCATGTGTAGCATTAATAAACATATCTAAGCGGGTCTAATGCAAGCAACAGAAAAATTAAGAAGGTTACTAATATTGCTGATTAAAACTCGTATTATTTTGCAGTATATTCATTCTGTATCAAAGTATAGAAAGTTTGTAATTTTTAACTGATACAGCGTGGCAGTCAGAGTGTTAACAATGTACTTATCACGGGCAAGACAAGTTAATTTATCGTTACACATTTTTATCTGCAAACAAAACAAAAAATGACCCAGTTCACAGGTTAAAATGATTGGCATAGCATTGAAGAAGCTCTGAGTCACCTGCATCTTTAGCTAGAGTCCGCGTTCAAGAAGCACATTGTCGAGCATTCTTACTTAAACAGTGGAAATTTATTAGCTATAAATATTGTTGCAATCGGTGCGTCGTGTTGTTGGTAATTTACCCGGACGTTTCTAACAGCGTGACCATTTATTTGGCCGGAATCGTGGCTGGTTCGTGCCAATGCAGATTTTGCAATTATCAGCAGATCCAGCCAAATACAATGACTAATTGGACTTTACCGAAACAATACTGTTCTTTAAAAATATATCAAAAGCAACTTTTCCTCAGAAAATATGCTTTGAAACCAGTGTTGTCCACCGGTGAAAACTCCTACTACTTTGCTTCTCTATGGGGTGTAGATAACTCCATTCAGGAGGGATTAATGCTATCGATTGTATATTTTGAACATATACAGTGGCGTTCATAAATTTAGGGACCAAATTTCAGCTTTCCATAATGTTTGAAATCTACATATTCTGTTTTTCTTCTTGGTCTTGGAATTGATTTAAATATAAAAACAATATTTAATTTTATTTACGTATAAAGAAAGTAAAGTTTATTTAAATATTCTCTGCATTACTTAAAATAATATCTATTTTTTCCTGTCAAATTTGATACATGATTGTTATCGTAATTAACAGGTGGATAAAAGAAACCGTAAGTATGATGATAAAGCATCTTATACATATAATACTGAATATATTAATCAGACAATCAGCATGATAATAAAAAATAAAAAATTCTGAAGAAATTTCTGTAGAATAAAGTAGCAGCGTAATTATAATATAATATTGTTGTATTCTGTTGTATCTTAAATTACTGGTACAATAAAGACATCATAAGAACTGGTAGCATAAGAGCAACGTTCGACTCCTGTATTCTTGTAGGGAAAATAAATGGTCACCTTTTGAATTACTACTCACACTAGATTCTGAAAACTTAGAACCACGAAATCGATACTTGGAATTGATAATTCAAAAGAATATAGCTGCAATTGAATGAAATTTTAGCCAGTACTGGTGTAAACAAAATGAAGCGTGCCGGGTGGGCCCTAAATGTGCGTTCGGAACGGGGACCGGAAACCTGACGCAGAACACGCACGAAACGCGGGGACGAGCGTTTGTTTTAGTGTGTCGATTTTTACTCTTCGTCCTGGACATCCTGCGCGTTCTCCTGTGCCAGCTGACTCGTCTCCATGGGCCTCTGGTTCTCCTTGTCGCACTTCTCCAAAGCACTTTTCATTTTGTCCCTTAAAGGACCAAGGAAGTACTCGAACCGAAAACGAGCTTCCCGATCGAATTATCGCGATCGACACCGAAAACGGACGAACGACGCGAGATCTCGAGGGGATCGATTTGCTCTCAAGAGGAGCTTTCGTTCTTCGACCGGTTAACGCGTCATTCTCGCAGCGTTTTCGACAAACCTTTTTCTCTCGATCGACGAGCAACGATTGCGTTCACGATGTCACATTTTCCGTGGAAAAGACACGGGACGGACGAATGTTTTCCGTGAAATTCGCGGAACGATCCACGCGCTCTGCCACTCCGAGGCGGTTTGACGTTTCGCGCTGCCAAAACTATGTTTAAAAGCATAGCACGCACGCACGAGGCGCCTCTATTTATAGTGACGGCCGCTTTCCGAAAACCGCGCCCCTTTTCTCATATTTTCGATGCCACCCCCCTCGGTCGCGCACCCCACAACGATATACCACACGTCGCAGCCGTATGACAAACAAAACCACCTTGTCAATTCGCCACCTTTCGTCATAGCTGCTCTCTGACAGACAAACGATTCGTGAAGAAAATTTTTTCCAAATCCTGTCTCGTCTCTTTTCACTGCTCCATCGGGTCGCTGTAATCAGAAACGGAGATTACAAATTTCTCCGGCAGCCACGTCGAAGAATACGTGAACCTCGGCGCGATTGCGGCGACACGATTTTTAAGCGGGCCATAAATCATCCTGAACGGGATCTAGTTCAAAAAGACAGGTTTCTGGTCGAGTGTGACGCGTAGAAAGATTGTTTACTAATCCCGAGATCAGAGGTAGCGGAAGGGAAACCGGCTTGCCAAAAAATGCCACTTTCGCGGCGTTCGTCACATTATCATCGAGCGTTCGTTAATTTCGCTTAAAATCGTGGGAAGATGAGTGATGATGAACAGGTGAGCACGTAGTGGGACGTCATTCGATGAGATATTTGTAATGTAAAGAAGAAAATTTCCAAAACCTGGTGACAACGAAAGATGGCAACCGAGCTCTTAAATAAACCCGAACATTTGCCACCGAGCCACCGAAAATAATTGTGAACAAACGTTCACGAAATTTCGTGGAAATACAAGCGATATCCAAGTGGTGAACGTGGAACACGGGCCGATGAAAGTTTCAACGAAATCAAAATAAGCGTTTCGTTGGCGAACTTTCCGTCGTCGTCGACTACGAAACCGTGGTTGCAAAATTAATGTTTGTACTGGGTTATTATGAAATTCAAAAGCACGAGATCCTAAAATCTTTGTCACAAAGGAAAATCGTAAGGATTAATCCTTGTATCGTACGATTTGAGGTTTTCAGAGCAAAGGATAGCTGAGAAGCTTCTGTCAGAGTCCGGTTGTCCTCGAAGCCGAGGATCATAGCAAAAAGAGCAGCGTCCGAGTGCAGCAGTACAACGACACAGTTTATTAATACATTTCTGCAGCTCCGATAAACGCGGAAAATCGAGAAAAAGAAGAGAAGAACTGGTGGAGGTTGCCTTCCACGACAAACGATTGGAAAAACGAGCAGAATTTATGGCGACGCGGCGAGATTCTCAGCAAGGACGCTGCTGGATGTTTTAACCTCGCGTTCGAGATCGAGGATCCCACGAAAAACAATGATGACCGAGAACATCGGGGTGCAACGACTCGTTGATGTTGTTAATAAAATCGTGAGCCTCTGTTAAGTTCGTCCTTTACGACCTAACCCCTTTTGAAGCCCTATTTTCTTTGGTAGATGAACAAATCCTTGTGCAGTGTGATGTGAGGTCAAAAAACAAAACATGTAGAGTAGAATCAAGTAGAAACACCAGACACTATCAGTCTGTGTGCCCTTAAAGAAAATGACTCTTGGAAAAAGAATGGTGTTGGAGGATTCTAACCCTCTTTGAAACACGTTTTCTCACTCACAGAAGAATTAATCTCAGATCCTCATAAACCTATAAATGAAGCAGCAGACACAAATTACATAGAAACTGTCAACAAAATCAGCCCAGATGTCTTCGAACCTGAAGACCACAGTGAAAACATTGTCCAAGTACAGCTACAGGCAACGACACTCTGGCGTTTATTAATGACGTCCTGCACATCCGATAAGTTAATCTTTATACCATTTAATCCCTTTCGAAGCAATCTTTACTCTTCAATAAATCTAGAAGTCATGGTTTCCAAACGAAATGCTGTCGATTAAGATGTAGAACTTCAATAAATCCTTTCGTTCTAACCCTCTTTGAAGCACATTCCCTCACTCACACAAAAACTACTCCCAGTTTCAACCCATATGAGATCTTCGAATCCAAAAATAGATCACATACACCAAAATTTCAGTAGCAACTCTCATCAGAACTCCCAGTTGTCCCCAAACCCAGAGACCACAGTGGAAACAAAGTCGCCCCAGTACACAGTGCAACGACACCACTTATTAATAGCATCCTGCTGCTTTGATAGGTCAGGAAAATCGAGAAAGAACGGAAGACCGTCAATGGTAGCCTTCGACGTGGAACGGTCGGAAAAAGGGGCAAGATTTATCGCGACGCGACCAGATTCCAATCAAGGACTCACACGGGTGTTTTAACCTCGTCGACGAGGAGGTTTCGCGGCGCGGGGGTGCAACGATGCACCCGATGCACGTCGTCGCTTGCAACGGGACGAGAGAGCTGTCACGAAAGGTGACGCGAATCAGGTGTATGCGGCACTTGTTGATAAACACGAAAGCTCCCGCGGATTGATTAGTGGCTGTGCGAACTTCCACGAGAACAGTCGACGCCTCACGACGCCTCTCTATCGATTCGAGAAACGGCGCTTTCGTTCAAACTGGTCCACCAGCTTTTCTCTCCGCTTCAGATAAAATTTTCACCATATTTTCTGGCTGATTCGCGTCTCAAACTCATCATCGCTTTTTCAACGTGTCTACTGCCACGCTGTGTTAGGCGAAAGGACACAGTTTCTACATTTTGGTACAATATAAATAAGATTTTTTTCTGAATTTTAGCTTCTCTGATTAATTCAAGTTATTTTATATTACCGAAATCTTCAAAATTTGTCTGAAAGGGTAATACCATACTAATAGATTGAATATTAGATTAAATTCAACTCCAAATTGTACCGTTTTTATTTAATAGTATTACTAATTTTCATAGCTTTTTACTGGTTCTATTTGACCTGTTCAGTAATACGTGTTTACTTATGCTAAAATTCTAAAGTTTGTCAATCTCATCGTGTTATGTTATACATAGTAAACTCCGTTTAATATAAAAATAAATAAATACCATTTGTAATCAAATGAATAATGACTTAATTTGCGTAACACTCATACAATACGGGTGACATGGTAGTCAAAGTGTTAACGATGTTCAGTTCATTGTATTCGAAATTGAAACTCAACTTTATACCACGGTTAATTTGGATCGTTACATATAAACTGAATATCAATTTTTATAAACAATCTATTCAGCAAAAAGTTAATAATTAAAACCTTGTTTACAGCAACGCCTTCCTCCATTTCACAAGACAAACGTCTGTTACAATTTTTCAAATTTTTCACCCCCATTGCTCTCTTCTAGCAAACTTGACAGTACAAAAAATATCATACACAAAGATCATTTTACTAACTGCTTAGTGAGCTTCTAAGTTTAATTGAAGAGCAAAAATGGTATAATTCGAGCGCTTCAATCTTTACTGAAGAAGGTTCCGAGCTTAAAGCACAATTCGCGGCTAGCACGTACCTTGAGTCATCATCGTGACATCTGTTTGCATCGTTAATCATCCTTTGATTGTCAAGGCGACACTTCAAGCTTCTGAGCCTCAGCGTCGGAAGTTGTCTTCTGCATTTTCGGCTAACCAACCTTGAGAGACATACGTGGGGGGCCATAACAAAACGACACTTCAAAAATCACAGCGCTCCGATCCGGGTACATGGAACAGCCATGATTATCATGGCTGAAACTGAAAGCTTCCTGGTTCAACAATTTCTCCACAAATTTCTTCTCCGCGATACGTAACGAGGTTATTTGCGAACGTGTTAAAATTGCTAACACGGACCGCTTGAAGTTAACTTTGATTTAAATACCGTCTCGAACAGACAACCGATCGTTTTGATATCGTAAAATGTTCGTCAAAATGATACGTGACGAGTGATTTCAAAATAGACCGGCTGAAATGAAAGTTGAATTATTCTTTTTTGTGAGCGCGGTTCAACGAGGTGCACGGAGCGAGAAATTAAAAGTGGCCCGGGCCAGATTAAAAATGCGCATGGAATCATCGATCAAAATCGATGGAACAGAAACGGTGACAGGCGGTAGCCGGAGTACATTAGAAATGTAAATTTCGGCGTTGAAGATGCCAGGCCACACCCTTCGTTCATTCATATTCTAAACCACAATTTGCCAACGTTAACCGGTCCACATACCTGTTCTTCCCCAATCTCCTCTTAGTCATTCTGCGCGCTATAATAAGTAAACCGTATCGTATACAATGCATTCAACGATACGCACGAGCTCCATAATTAATTCGCCAGAATCCGTAAACATTCTTTTGCCCTCGTGTACCTCCGCTGCTATAAAAATGTATAGCACAAAAAATCTAGTCCCATAAACTTGAAGTAACGGCCGACTCGTGAGCCCCGCGCAAGGCATATATTCTTTATGGAAATAATTTCCTGGAAGAAACATATAGTGTCTGCAGGTGATTCGTCGAAATGGTGGCACAATGTCGGGCACCGTTAATCTCGATGGACACGCCAGGTCTAAAATGGTCCGGTTGTTGCGTTCATGCGGTGGCAGGAAAAAAGAATCGGTGTCCCGTTGATCGTGCAGGCCGATCGAGAGGAAACGACAGAGGAGTCTAAGCGTAGGAGCAGAGGAAAAAAAACAATCACGGATGATATTCGGCGGGGTGGAGGGGGTTTGCTCTCCAACAGGCATATATAAATCGCGGGTAGGGCTGAAATTCAGGTTAGTGCAGATTGTTTCTGAGCCCATCGCGAAGCTGCGATCACGCCATGCAGGTGAGTCCGCTCTTCAAGGTGACCAATTCATCATACGTTGCACTCGTTTCGATTGTATCTAAAAATGTGCAGTTTCCTCTATCGTTTGAGAACTTTTTTGTGAACCTCGAAGTGTTTCCAAACTGTAGAGGAAAAGATCTTTTCTGAGCACAGTGGATGGACTGCTTGGCAATGCAGTGAACCGAACGCTGAAATGTTGATACGCGTAATCTTTTTATAAATAATTCTCGAGATTTACGAACAACCGTTATCTCACTGGACGAGATCTGTTTCCGCGTTGCAGCTCGTGTTTTAAGATCATTCGTATGCGGATCATGAACGTCGCATCCGAGCCAAACAGATCGTATTATCACAAGCGTCGCTGGAATTGATTTTTTATTCGATGCAACGAACGATCGATCGATAACGAACTACCGCATTGTTTCTCGTGACGTGTGGTTCTTTTGTTCCTCTCGAATTCAAAAAATGTTCATCGTGGCTGGAGGACAGGTTGACCTATAGCGTTACAACAGCGACGATCTCTACATATTAAAAAAGTGTCGTTGCATAAAAATATAACTGGAGAAATTTTTAACAAGATTTTACCATTTTTAGTGCTAACTTACGAGTCAAACCAATGTTATATGATTTTCATACAGTGTGCTCCAAAAATTGCAACCTTTTTTAAATGTGACATAAAATAATGATTATTAATTTTGTATAACGTTACGTGACTTGGATGTTACATAGCAATGTATTCATATTTTTTAAGTTCTATCCGGTTTATTATATTTATCTCCTGCAATCAATATTTACCATTTTCCAGCTATATAAATTTGTTCGTACTTAAACAACATTCATCTAAGGAGAGTTGGTAGACAGTTAAAATGATATTAAAAATATTCTGACAAAATTTTACCATTTGTTTTATACTGTCTGATATAGTACTGTACATATTGTTATGCATTGTGAGCTCCAAAAATTCTACCACTTTTTTTAAACGTTTTATATAAACTGCTGACGGTTAAATGATACTTTTGTAGGTCTACGTAAGGCTGCTCATTGTCGCCGTGATCCTGGTCGCATCGACGGATTCGAAGCCACTCTTTCCGGACCTATACGTCAGCAGCTACCAATATCCTTCGGAGGCCATAAGCGTGCAGCCTCAGGTCCTACAGTTACAGAACTCACCCTATTACGTTTACAATGTAATAAAACTATCAAACATTCGTAGTGCTCCCTGTTTCTCGATTGTATCGTATTTTTGCGGTTTCTTCAGGTGCATCCAGACGTAAATGCCGTCCCGACGACTGTCGTCGCTAATGGAAAACCAGCTGTACCTCATCTACCTGCTTACAGCTTCTATTATGGCACCCCGGTTTACGATTTTCGATTTCCATTTAATCCGGTAAGAGTCACATTCACGGCAGTTTTTATAAAAGGTATTCCAGGTAATTTCAGACTGAAGGACATTTTTATGACGTGGTCCACTGTGCTCATCAGGCTAAAAGCCGGCGCAGAGACTCTTAAAGTAAATGAACAGTAAAGAAAATAATAAATTCAGCACGGGGCGTTCTTAACGGACTTTGATAGTCGTGATGAAAGTGTTAAATTTATATCACGCCTTACCTATCGTTCTTTTACAACTTTCGAGGCGACCGTTCGGGATTTAAAAAAATGTAGAGAATGTGTATGAAGGCTACCGTTCACGATGCTTCGAAATTTCAACGCCGAAGCCTTTATTAACCGGTTGACTTAGGCTCCAGATCAGGCTTTTGCACGGTTTGAAATAAAAGATCCTTCACGGATTCCCGGGCGCAATGGCTACTTCAAGAATTATTAGGTCGATCAGAAAATTTTGTCGGTCTTATTAAGAAGCTAATTTGTTATTATTGGAAGGAACGTAAAACTTAACCTTCTACATGTTGTTCAGGCTATTATATAACTGGTTCTTATTTTTTAACTTATTCATACCTCTGGAAACATATAAAATATGATCGGTAATTTTCAATAGACAAACTTGGAAGTATTTTCATTTACTAACAATTCCTTTATTTTTAATCGTAGGTGTATCCAATGTTGAAACCCCCTCAACCTGGTCCCATGGAGAAGCCAAGCTCTCCGACGACGACCACCATGAAGCCATCCGTAGAAAGCGAGGACGGTATAGAGAAATTGGACACGAAAGTCGAGCCAGAAATCAAGATGAAGAAACCAGAAGAGAACCAAGAGAACAGCGACGACGACAGCATCGCCATCGAAGCCATATAATATCACCTTTTTACGTTTAACCTAATTTATGAGTTAGTTTTACTTAAGTAAATCGTTTGTACCGTTTCGTGTTAAGGTGTAATAAAAATTGTTTCTTTTTTTAACGTTTTCGATTGACTGTGAAAGAATACCATTCTCGAGAGATAAAGCGTCAGCAATTAGTCTTTCTTCGATTCGGTATAATCTATTTTGCGAGATATAACTCTATAATTAGCCGGCTCCTTAAAAGATACGGACAATCGAGCTCGCTTATAGCAACGAGAAGGTTCTTCACCCCAGAATCGACAGATAAACCGCGGTCAAGACGCGTCTTCGTATTCGGACAAGTTCATTTGTTTCGTCGGTGCTCGAACGATCGCGTCGATCTACGGGAAAATGATCGTGATCGGAAAATATATATTTTTCATCGGTATTCTCGCGGGGTTTATTGTTCTCGCGATAACGGAGGCCTCGAGTGACCAGAAATCGAATAAAACTCAAACGAAGCACACGGTGTCCGGTGCTCCGCCTCAAGGAAAATACCTGAAGCACAAGAAGTATCAACCTCTGAGCGACAAGAAACCGCGAAACGATTTTCAGGAACGAAAGATCGTTCCCTCGAATCCTGGTGATCGTGTACGACGTTCTACCAATGAGATCGGCGAAACGATTCTCGTGAAGGGACAGAGTGAAAAATTTGGAAAGAAATTAGAAATTTCAAACAAGAAATCTTCTGAACTGAGCAACAGTTTAGCAAAATGGTCCGGAGGTATTCAGAATTTTAAAAAACATACAGTCAAAAGGTCAGATAGACAGAGGTATCAATTGGACCGCTTGTTCGAGGATTCTCGACGAAAACGCGCAGTGTTCGTTTCTCTTCCTCGAGCCAACATTTCCGATTATTATGTTCAAAGAAAGGCGATAATGGAGAAATTCTACGCTCGACAGCGACAAATAGCGAACAAATACGCGAAACACGAGTCTACTACACCTACGTCCACCAGCAAATCCGGGATACACGTGACCACAGAGAACAACAGTATATCGTCCTTCAAAGTTGAGGAAGAGGATGTCCACGAAGAGAAACAGTTAGTGACTACAACGAATAATATTGTAAATGCGACTGATTATACGTCCACGACAGAACTGACGACGGGACTGAATGTTGCCGATGCACTGAACCACAAAGAAATCGTGGATAACTCAGAGAATACCAGTAACATTGTAAGAGACTCGCCAAACTATTATGATTATTCTAGCAACGAGGATGATTACACGGATGATGGAAGCGTCGTCAACGACAAGGAAACAGCAGCAGTACGTATTGTAAAAAAGTAGAAAAATGTAATAAAATTCTTTTTTTACCTGTACACTAGGTGATCGTACCACTTCCATCTGACAGCAATTTTAAAATAATTCTTCCTAAAGAAATAATGGTTTTTCCAAAATACTTTCGTTCTATGTCATGGTGTAATGTTGTTTCAGCAAATTTGGAAATTTGTTTTGGCAGGATCAAATTGATATTCTACTGTGGGGCACGTGCATGGGAAAATTGATCTACCAGCACAACCTTCTTCTGACCGTGCATGGATCGACGATAAGGGACGGAAATTTCGTGGTCGAATTAAGCGGGCCAATTTGCGTCACCTGCGTCAAAGTGGTACCATTTCGTGAAACCAGGGCCACCATGTCGTTGGTTTCCATCCACAAGGACCAGACCACCAATTACGTGAAACTCAAGCTCAAAGGTTTTCAGGGTGACAGTTTCGCGTACATAGTGAAAATCTGGGCTGTCAGGAAGAGCAACAATAATTGCGAGGATATTGAATAATTTCGTTAATTCTAGAGGCTCTATAGGCCCGAGTCATAGCAGAGACAAATTGTATTGGTCGTTTAAGGCTGCTTCTACTTTAATTCAATGTTACTGTTATTTTACTCCGTGGAAATATTTAATTGTCTAATCACCTTAACAAACACATGAAGAATTATAAATACGCTGGGTGCCTTTACTACAATTTATGATCGAATAAGTGACCTTGTATCATGGTTATTACTTTGTATATTTACTACGGTGTACCTACGTATACTTTTAATATTAAATTAACGTTATGTACAGATCATGTTACCTTTCCAAAGTGAAAGAATTACCTTCTTATAGAAAAATAAATGGTTTTATATGACTAACGTTTCTTCAAGAAGGAACCAAAAATAATTAGGATCGCAAAAGTCGAGGTCATCGAACGAACTGATAACAATCACAGTCGTATGGTTGTCAAATGTTTAAATTTTAACAGTACCAGCGGGGGCAGCTTTGAAGAACAAGGTCATGAAGGGCTTAAAACTATTATTGAACGATACTTTACGTTACAAAAAAATAATACAATTTATACAGCATGTATCGATCTAGAATATCAAACACACGACACATTTTGCGCACTCTGATTTCCTAATTCCTCCGTGAAATCACTCGTTGTCCTCGAACGATCTTCCAAAAATTCGTACCACTGTCTTGTGCACCAAGTCCACGTACAGAATCTGAAGTCCAACCCCGACAACGTCACTGAATAATCATCGAGGTCACGCGGTTTCCACTTCAAGAACTTTTCGGCACAGCTGTCGGGAGGGGTGGCGGCGGAACATCTGGTATTTTCTCCTTTTCCTCCTTTGTCACCTGCTTCTTTTCCTCGTGGTAACCTGGAAGCAGATGTCCTGACGCTCCGTTCTTCGGGGTGGTAGCGGGAATCGGGTCCAAGGCTCCGTAAGGTTGGTAGTCCACGTAATAGGTTCCTGGGACAAGGTGAGGGTTGAACCCGTTGTACGAGTAAAAGTAGGGGTCGTAGTACAAGGACTGATAGTTAGGGTAGAAGCTGAGAGGCTCTGGTCCCTCGTTCTTCTTCTTCCCAGATTTCGATTCACTTTTGTCCTCCTCAGGATTTTGTTCAGCTGATTCTATCTTCTCGTTGGTCTGACTGGACTTCGAGATCTCCACAGGCGTTGACGGTTCAGGTCGAACGTCAGCATCGTTGGCTGGCTTCAGGGGACTCTGAGGAAGATGCAGCAGTTGGGGTCCAGGAACTTGGGGTGCGACTTGACTGTAATAAAATGGCGGGACGTAACCCACTGATGTTCGGTGGATCACCGGTTGTATCACTGGGTATGCTCTCGATGGAGACAGGTTCTGATTGCTCGTGATCACTGCGTTGTACACCTTGGGCACCCTGAGAAGCCCTGGATGGGCCGACACGAGGGCTGCCAACGCGAGGATGATGAACAGCTGCATCTGAAACAGTTAAGAGACGTTGGTAATATACTTTGAGTCCTCCAATCTTCCTATTTTCATTGAGCCGTAGATGATAGAAAGTAATGCAATCACTACGGGACCTCGAATAAAAATGCGACAGTTTTTTTCAGGCTCGCGATTATGACAATAGAAGCGGATACACTTGGTATCACGTAGAATGTCCTGTCACCGGGAAAATAATAATTCCAAGTCCTTTGTCTGATTATAGCATCGATAAATCTAGAACGACCACGCATGCATGCGTATGCAAGTGACCCTAAACTGACATATGAGACAGTTACAATTGTCAACCGAGCAAACTATGCAACAAATGTCGTGCCGTGACGCAATACGTCCTGCAATGCAGTTATGAATCCCTTCCTACACCTGTGATCAAATATTTTCTATCGTAACTTACGAGAACCCGACCTTGAAGGCAGGGCAAGTTTCTTAGAAAATTCGACCCTAACTTTCTCTACGTAAAATCCTTTTGAGACTGATCTCCAACGCTTTTAACTTCAAAACACGTTCCATTTTTACCTCATTCATCGACCTGTCCTGTCTTCAAGTTTTGGGACATCCAGACACGCGTAGGTACCGACAATCTCTTCTTATCAACTGTCTTGTCTCGAGTTCAAGTTTCAGGAGAGCAAGACACACGTTCTTGCCACGTGTCAACCAGGTGGTCACCATCATTGTTTCTGGAAAGGTAGCCGCCACCCGCGGATAAGGATCTCGCGTGCGCGCGACCCAGGGATCGCATACGAACGAGCCTGACCACGCGTGCACAGAATATTTCTACGGTTTTCCCCGTAGGTGTGTAGCCGAGATCTAGCTGTCGCGCCTAGTAGAATTCTTTCGTCGCCTCGAGATAACGATTGGCCTCAACAACAACAACGGTAGTCGAGGTATTTATAGCAGCTTCCGCCTAGCCCACGCTGTTTGCTGTTTACCATCGACAATAAGGTATAAACTCGTAAATGAAACCACCCGAACCGATACACTGCAATTGGAACTATCGAGAGTGAATATGGAGCATCTTCAAGGTTGAGTGTCGAAAGTAGCCATCGCTATCTTTGGCAATAGCATGGAAGAAGATAAAGCGACCGTGACGACGCTCCGCGATGATTCATCTCATTAGCATACTCTTGTAATTTCTTTCCCGTAACACAGTGACTCCGATAGGTTGTTTTTTATCGATCTACGAACACAATGAACCCCCAGATTCTAGTCGAATGTCGATTAGTGGAGGCAACGAGACTTACCTTTTAACTCGTAAGGTCTCCCTCTCGATGTACCTTTCCTATACAGCAAAGATCGTCGAGAAGCTGACACCAAGTAGCAAGAGAGCTGCATGAAACCGTAGTATATATGGCCCATGGGGTCCCAGGGTTCAAGTCCCAACTCCCCCACTACGAACGCCTCCTGGCGAAAGTACTCTCTGATCGGTACTATAATGTTCAACTCCAGGCCAGCTTGTATCATTGGTGAACTGTAGAAGGACATTTACCGATGCATAGGATCCCGATGCACCGTACACTCTGATAACTATGGTGGGTAAAGTGGGGTTGGATCGTATTGGGTTGAGTTTCATCTCGATCCAACAGCGACGGGAGATTCATAAACCGCTGTACGTATTTTAAATCAAATTTTTCATTACCAATCGAAGGCTCAAGGTCAGCGAGCAAGGGGTTGAAAGATCGGACTCGGTTGAGAGTTTTAGTTTGGTATGATAATGAGAAGAGGCTCATAAAATGCTGTACGTGTCGTAAATCAAGATTTTAATACTCGATTGAACATTCAAGGTCAGAGAGCAAGGGTTGAAAGATTATACTGGGAAGAAAATTTTATCTCGGTTTAACACAGACAACCCTGAAGTCCATAAACTCTTATACATGCCTTAAATCAATTTTTTAATATCCAATCGAAGACTCGTGGTCAGAGATCAGGAGTAAGCGATAAATAGTCCATTTTATTGGCAGTGCTTAATGCATTTCATCTCTTGGAGATAATACATCTAAGGTAAATATTATACGATAATTTACAGAGGACGTAAATTCAGAGACTTTATCACAACAAGCTGTCAGCGTGATTACGAAGGTATGCTGTATTTATTGTTCCAAAGGAGGTTATAAAAATTCTGAACGCGCTGTTGATAATGCCGGGGAATATCCTGGTAGTTGACCGCAGACTTTATTACACCTTTTTACCGCGACGGGCGGCAAAAGGAACAATTTCGGAGCTCCAGGTAGTTACGAGACATGTCTTGTTCGAAAAAACTGCTACTTCAGTTCGACCGAAGGGCTAATTACAAGAATTTCTCACAATGTACATTGCATTCTCATTCGTGTCGAGGATCTGTCCCACTGAACGATAACAAGTTAAATCGAATTAAACTTCGTGTAAGCATATTCGAGTGGACAACGGTAGCCACCATCTGTTCTCAGAACGATCTGGCGCGCGTAGGGAGTATTTTTTAGTGAACAAATAGGTCAACGGTACGTAGCACGCGAATCAACATTTCTAAGGGGACAGAAACCTCTCGTTTCGCCAGGCTCGTCGATTGATACTTGAATAGATCACGCCAACGACACGCTAACCGTGTCACGAAAGCTCGATTCCTGGGTGACACGCGCCAATCATCCAATCCGCTCTGCACAAGCGTTATTTATCCTGCACGCGATTAATAAAAAATACTTTCAGCAAGATCAATGGTGAACGTTCAATGACGCACGTACGTTTACATAACGGAGGGAAAAATGGAGGGTAAACGCGTTTCGCGACGGAGTTATTTTATTTCAAGCGATACGAGCGTGGAAAAAGTAGCGCCGTGCGCACAACACATCGGGACTGGTCCCGAGCAACACTGACGCAAGACACGCCCGGTCTGTACAGGCGTCGAGAAGCCAGGATCTCGCGAAATTTTGAGCTAGACTTTTGCGAAACACGATTCCCGTTATATCAGTTTATGCGACGCCGCGACGTGCAACGGGAGTGGCAGAATCTTGGCAGCCATTGCGAAAGAATCTCTAGCGAATGATCGCAGGATCGACTTGCACGATGCACTTGGAATTCTCAAGCCTATCGATACAAAAACGATAAATCGGTAATAATCTATGCTTTGGGATTAGTTCGAAAATTCCAAGTTACCATTGCGACATAATACGTCCCTGAATGACTTGGTAATGGATTACACTCTGTCATCAGCTCGAGAATTTCAAGTTGCATTTATAACACAGAAACTGTGTAATACAATGATGAGTACAACTAAGTTTCCTAATTTAAATACTAATTATATAGATACTTAAGTCTAGTGTATCGTAAAGTTATTGTACGGACTTTATAAGTATTTTTGATTGTGCTTGAAAGTGGCACCACAAAAGGTACCTGTCAAACCATCCCTCTATTGAACAGGGTGTATTTTAGGTGGTTAGAGGCTTCTGTAACCTTCTTCAGTTTGTTCATCGACTATCCTAATGTGCCTTCCAGGTAGAAACCGAGCAATACAGAATTCCTTGAATCACAATTTTGGTAGAGTTGAAATTTCATTACAATAGATTGGGGTAATTACGGAGATCTCCAGAAAGCTTCTGTTTTGTGTCTCTCATTGCGCCCCTAATATAATCATAGCTACCTCAATAAATTGCTCAAAATTAAGTTCTTTAATACATTCAGGTAGGAACAATGCGTTCAGTTTCCAAAGTATACATTAAATAATCTCGAAATTACAGAAATAATTTAAAGTCCTTAAGAGAATTCTGACTGCTCGTGTTCTAACCACGGTAGTGCATACACCCTTTTCTAAGAGATCGAAGATATTCTTAAAACGACTCAAGGCCTACGTCATTCTTCTGAATTCATCGCCTCGCAGGTTTATTTTACGCTGCATGTCGCAAGAACCAGCAATTGCACAAAGAAGAATTGCCGAGGGCCTGACATTTTTCAGTCATATTGACTCGATGGGGATGTAGCACATTCTCCTGAGCAGTAGAATTGGAAAATTCGGCAGGAACACGATGAAGAGGAGGACCAGGGGCGACAGCAGCAGCAGGATCCCGGCGTACACCACCAACCACCATATCGAAGTTACTCCCAAAGCCGGATCCAGCATCATGAACCTTGCTCGGCGAAAACGTCAAGCATGTAGAGACGATGGGGTATCTGCCGCTGGTTGGTGTATCCCGATTTTGCGAGGATACGTGCCAGAGGTCATAATCGATCAATTGACCATCCCTGGTGACTGATCAGCCGAAGATATCCTGAAAAAGAGAAGCGTATTAATAATGGATTCATTTGGTACTTGTTAGGTGAGGTAGTTGCTGAATTACTATGCTACCAGATATCGAAAATCTGATGATGTCTGTCAATAGAACGGTGTATCTCGAGTTTGTACAGAGTCACATGTACATGTTTAACACTTTGCGGACGCTAGACGCATATGTGCGTTCAAAAAGATCGTCCACCGTGTGCTACGGGTCACCGCACTGGCCTAGGCCATGCGCTTACTGTACGCTTTAAACCTGTGTATTTAGACGAATTATCATCTTTGCTTATTTCATTAAAATATATATGTCTCGTTACATATTTTGCAATTTTAAAGGACTAAAACAACTGAGCAATCGACATCAAATATATAATTATAATTAAATATTAAATGAAACACGTGTTCTACCACGGAAAATTTCAGCACATGGTGCACGATTTTTCCCGAAACTTTCAGGGCTCAAAGAGTTAAAAGGCAGGTTAATTGTTCTTATGCTTGTGAACTCCGTGACTCTGTAAATAATATTTCTATCCTTATGTTCCATACGATAAGGGAATGCGTTGTTTAATACTTAAATACTACGAGTGCATAAAATAAATCAAAGTCTATTTAAAATCCTATTCGCATATTCATACGATCTTTATCATGGATTTTAGAACGCACCTATTATTCATGAAAAATTCAATTTATGGACAGTTCGTTGCCTTGAACGAATGCTTATCAAGCAATGTTACCTGATAGAGTAACACGTGATTGTTGTAAACATTGAAACTACATTCCTTCTGTGTCTCTTACTGTCCATGTTTCTTGATAAGACGAAGCATAATTCTCTAGTTTCTATCGGAAATCGAGTAACGCAATAAACACCGTAATACGTTTTCAGAGATACAGCATAATTTGGCCTTATAAATTTTCCAACACATGTTGTGCGCGTCTTGGAATTTCTCCACAGGAATCCTCAAGCTTACGTAATCTGTTTTCGACGGAAAAAGTGTCCACATTTATTTATACTCCCAATAAAAAAAAAAGTTGGAAGTCGTTCTCCATGTAAGCGATGAATAATTGAATATACGTAGGTCGTGCTTGAATACTAATCACAGCTGTACAGGGTGTTCTATTGTGAAATGGCATTAGCTTAACTGTAAAAATTGTAATAAATACATGCATACCCTCGGATAAACCTTTTTCGACTTATGCTCTTTGGAAAATTCTTACGAATACAAACCTTAAATCGAACTAAATAGTTCAACGAACTAAAGTAACGTATAGACTACCTTAACTGCCTATAACACTTCAAGAGTCACTTTTCAAATGTTATATGATTCTAAAGCTTTCAATTCTCTTTTTTGAACACTTCATACAGGGCAGTTCTGAAGGCCCATAACACTTAATTGTAATACTAAATTAACCCTTATTTAATCCAATTATTATAACCCATCCTGATCCTTATTTAAGGGTTAATTTTAGGACCCATGTTCATGAACCCTTAAGTGGATTATCGGGACCGTAGCGGCCCTGTACAATTTCAAACTAATAATTATTTAACATGTGTTGATATAATTATTTGAAGATTTATGTAATCCTCTATTATCTCATTACGCTTCTAATGTTGTAAGGAAAATTCATTTCTACTTTGTCTATTCGGTAAAAATTAAACAAGTATTAGTTTGAAGTTGCACAGGGCCGCTACGGCCCCAGTAATCCACTTAAGGGTTAAACATTTAGTATTCCTTCTACCCAGTACGTATAGGGTGTTCAAAAAAACCATTCAATATTTGTATGGCACATAGGACACACCATGCTGAGTCGAAAAACCTTAGTAAACGTGGGTCGAAAGCTCATCCGTTCCCGAGATATAAACATTCTGTTATGTTAGCATCATGATAGACTTTTACATGTTAAAACTTAAACACGGTGTTCGGTCAAAGGTGGATTGGACGTGGTGGACCAGTTGCATGGCCCCCTCGATCCCCTGATTTAAATCCCTTCGACTTAGAAGAATTACGTAATCGAATACAGCAAGCTTGTCAAATAATTCGACAGAGGTCTGGAATTTTCGAGAAAGTTCGCGACTGTGTAAAAAGAAGATGCCAGGCATGTATGGAAATGGAAGGAGGACACGTGGAACACCTGTGAATATCGAGAAGCCAGTAGTAAGTCAATCATGATGCTAACGTACAAAAATGTTTCTATCTCAGAAACGGTTGAGCTTTCGACCTATGTTTACTAAAGTTTTTCTACTCAGCATGGTGTGTCCTATGTATCATATAAATATTGAATGGTTTTTCTTTAACACCCTGCATATGCTTCGGAAGTGTCGCAAAACCTTTCGTGAACAGTGTGTGTTTACTCCGTCACGTCAGCCGAGACAAAATGAAAAGGAACATTTCAGTCGATTCGGATGGCTACATTCTAATTTTCTGTGGACGCGCAACAGCGTTACGAGCGCGTTGCCGGTTTCAAGGATAAAATTTCTTGGTGGGGTTGCATCACAAACAACGACGCTTGCCTCCGCGAGAAAGGCGAGCTGGTCTTCCGTACGATATGCGGAATAATGCTCGAACGGATTGCGCAGCGATTCACCGTGTTACGTTTAAATCGAGACGGCGGTTTTCCAGCGGTTTTCCAGCGGTTTTCCAGCGATTTTCCAGAGGTTTTCCGATGCGGTGAATGGCATAATCAGCCAACACGCGAATGAGCTACTTACCGGTCACCGGTTGCGCAATCCGGTTCATTTGTAACGATTGTGCAATCGGCCATTGTGCCCCGATGCCACGAATTTCAACCTAAACGCTGTAACGCGCTTCAGAGAAATCCTTGAGCTACTTATCATTTCATATTGGCCGACCATTATGTTGGAATAAATCACGAGTCGTACTTTGAAGCCATTTGTGTTTAAATTATTCTTTTTTACTCACGATGAATCTCTAGGTCTGATGAAAATTGTTTCAGAATTTTGCTGAGGCTCTATCGAACTTCTCCCGGGTTTTAACACTTTAACAGCCGCAATTATTTTGAGAAAATCTAGTTACCATTTACCATTTTTTGCAAGACTGAATAGCAAACACTCCGTGTTATTCTTTTTATACAGAATATTACACCAATTATTGGGCATTTATTTTTGATCAAGACTAAGTTTGCTCATTCATTGCTGTTATGTAAACGGTCTACAAATGAGTGAAGTCACATGTACGTGACAGCGGCCGCCAAAGTGTTAAGAAAGAACCACGACGATATGGAACATGTTATAAATGTACAAAGAAAGAGAACGTATTATACGTATTAGCAGGAAAGTATTGCTCTTCATGGAATACATAGAAAGTGAAAGGGAATTAATTTAAAGTCGAACATATTAAATCGGAAGGTTTCGAAATTCATGAGCTTCTAATGAATCTCCGAACGACCCTCGCAGATCTGAAACTCTCAAGGACATCAAAAAATGACAAGGTTCAAACATTGATCTCCATGTATCAGTCTCCACGTTCACCTGAGCGCTTCAAATAAATTTTCAATTTCTTCCATCGATAAAAATCTATTGAAAAATTGATATTCGGGTGTACAATGGCAACGGACGAAGTTCCAAAAATTCTGTCCGCGCTTCGACGAATTTCACGTTCTTACCGCAGAAATTCTCGTCGATAGGCTCTCGTCCTTGTACGGATAAACGCGTTCGGCTTGTGACAGAGACCGGTTGAGCAAGCTCCGTGCAAAAAAGAAGTCTCGAAAAAGAGACAGGCCACTCCGTTGACGGCAGAACGAGAGGCACGATAAAAATCGTCGTTTGATATCTAAGGTCTCGCCGCGTGTGCGCGCGCGCTATCGCTCGCCCATGCTGCTCCAACACACGTGCGCGTGCGCGCGTACCCATAAACCGTGATCGCACGGTGGAAAGTGAAATTTTCGCGATTGCGTAATCCGTGGCATAATACCATTATTCGACGTGCAGCGCAGTTACGGCGGTTAATGAGATACTGTGATACGGAAAGCCACGAGATGAATTAAAGGACGTGACAACCGACGCTAGAACGCCCCGATTTTTTTTTAAAGTCATCTATGAAGATGAACTGGCTACAATTTAGTTTCTTCCTGAACGAAATTTCGTGATATCTTGTGATAAGTAATCCGTGCTCGTGTATTTCAACGCTTAGCTTGTTTGATTGTGGAGAAAGTGAAACGTTTGAGAATTTAATGCATCATAATGAACCCTTAGAAGAATTTACAAAATAAAACGTATTGATATTTCCACGTTTGAACATTATACGTGATTTCAGCCATTTGAATAATATTGATATAATGTAGATAAATGAGCGTATCTATCGCTGGTAACAAATACCCCGATATTCATAATCTGGGAATTTTTAAATATTCAATATGGAGAGAATAATATAGAATGTTTTGTTATTTAAGCATTCTTGCAAGGAAGCTCAGTAATGATTAGTATTCGCAAAATATTCGCCGCTATGAAAGCGTTAACTCTTACATGAATTCAGAAAAAGCGTCATGATTCACTATGGGTCATAATAATAGTCCAAAGGCAGCTGCTTCCTCTACTCTATGAATCTATACATTCGAACGTATTATCCGATCAATGTAATTTTTTAAAATATATGTATATTCGCAACACTAAAATTAGTTAACAATCGACAGAATACATTTTATAATAATGAAGTATTTAGGTTTCTTCTAACAATGGCAGGGGTGAAGCTCGACGTTCAGGCTGTTTAAATAAGAATATCTTGTGCAATAAAATTCCTTACGCAGATTGCAAATGTTCGAAAAGTTCACAATAGAGTTATCGAGCGCTATAGTCACAGCGCGTTGACGTTTCGGCGGTCTGTAGGAGAGCTGGCTATCGGCGACTCCGTTGGAATTGCCAATGAATCGAAGTAAATCGTATCGATCGCGAAAGAACGGAAAACGATCGATTCGGGCCGGCGATTGTAGGACGGAGGAAACGAGTGGACACTTCGAAGGTCTACCAGATTTTCGATCCGTTCTCCGATACACGGCGTCCTTGTCACGTACAAAGTTCGTGAGGCTAACGCTTGATCGACGAAATACCGAGTACAGTTTACTCTGGACACACGGTAGTCCTTCGAATAATCAAGGGACCTCTGTTTCGATCGCAGCTGAGCAAATAAAACATCCTTGTCAGCACACACGTGCGCAACTGAACGACTACTACAAACTTGAATAGTTCAAACTCCAATGATGCTGGATAGGAAACTCTGACTTTTTCTTTATACCTGCAAAATCATCGATCTTGCTTGACACTATCGAACCCCAAATCAACCAATGTGAATGTCACTCCAATTATTTTGCCGTTGAGGCTACTATAAAAATCTCTGGCTGCAAAGAACAACATTAGTCGATCGTGAGGAAACGATCAGTGCGTGCCAAAACGGTAGCCGTTGCACAGAATGTACAAAATTTCCATGCATTAAGTAATCATCAAACTAAACAGAAAACCATAGAATACATTTACATGGTATGAAAGTATTTTTATGAGCACCTACTGTAAAAATCAATGCAAGTATGCATGCACTTAAATATTTAAAATACAAATTCATCCCTTTCCGTTCAGAAGTGGATTGACACTGAATCTTGACAACAAACCATCTCTAGCGGTCTTTAACCAAATTTGCTGCTCCGAATTTCAAACAAATGCACGCAAGAAAAATCTGCGTCATCGATTTAACTTATTTTGGCCTGTTGAATCAGCTGCTCGGTTGTACTGCAACTTTTGACCCATTCTGTACATAGAGAATTATGTCACGCCCCCTCTAATTCTTCTGAACAGCGTAATTTCCACGCGAGCGTTCCCTTTCGAATCATACCGAAGGAATGAAATTCTACTCGAGATGGAGTAGAGGCTCTAGGAATTCAGCAACGCCGACAGCCGATCCATCGATCGTTCCTACCTTCGATTGATCCGGCGCGATCGCACATGTCACAGGAAAACACAGGAAGCTCCCGCACGCGAGGATGCACCGGCAGGGATGGTGGACAGGCCTCGGCGGAGCGACACGATCGCCGATTTCCGCGAATGCGCGATAGATCGGCGCCGAGGATCGATTCTCGAGCGCGTCCACTCGCTTTCCGCGTACTGAGAGCGCGGCAAGCTCCCGTGCTTCGATGTCCCGGCCACTTTCCCTTTCTTTCGGCGCTTTGGAACAGACTTACCATGGTTGAGTCAGCTGGTAACGCTTCGTCGGTGTCTGATGAACACGATTACCGCGACCCCGTCGCACACGGACGAGCCGTCCGTCGCTGCCCGAGACGATCGTCTGTGTGCGAATCCCGGTGGCATTGACGATCTGGCTTCTATTGTCCGGCAACTTAGTCCTGAGACCAAACAGAATTCAATAAACGGAGAGAAATTTCTAATACAGAACGTGCATTCGCATTCACGTTTGAATTGGCTGTATTCTTGGTGAGTTTGTAATAACAGGATGCTGTGTAGCCATGAGATTGAGTCAATGATTCATTGGCATTGTAGCGAGATATCAAGACGAAGTTGTCGGACTATACCCACTTAATTCGGCTGCTTGTTTGGGAACCGGTCCTGTTTTCGTTATCTCGTGTTTCATCGTCAAGGGGTCCTAACGTACAAGAGGGAGAATGAGGACATTGGGTCGGGTCAGGGGGTAAAGAATGCTCGAAAATTGTTGGTGTATTGTGAGAAAACAGCCGTTGGACCGAGAAGTTAGGATGTAGAGCAAGTAATCCGTATGTTCAGATTAGCTTAAGTAATTTGAAATCTTTGTTTTCGCTTAATTAGGTCGTGTTTTCCATACATGTACCGAAATAATGAGTAGTTCGATAATCAGATACGTGTATAACTTTTGTTGTGACAATGAGATGTATCGAGTGTAAGGAGAAGAATTGAAGATCGATACGCAATATCAAAAGTAAAACGGGTTTTACAAAACAGTATGAAAAGGTGACGTGTGACTCATTTAGAAGATACGCAATTCGTTTTTGTATCGCATCTGGCAACCATGGAGAGATTTCTTTGTATACTACGCATCGAATGAAGTTCAATGCTCTTGCACAAAAGCGGCCTTTGAGCAGCATTCTTTTTTTATACTGTTTGGCGCGGTTGCAGGCTCCTCGAAGCACCAGCGCCGTCGTGGAACGGGTGAAACTTCTCTTAATCGCGTAACCGTTCTATCCAAAGAGCAAGTGTAATCGCCAAACACAATACTTGTCAACCCCACTCCTACCTCCCGAGAAACGCAACTAAAGACGACATTCCTATCTATGATGCGAAGTTTTGTGGCGTGGGACCACAGTGCCACTGAGCGCGACACCTATTTCCGGGAAATTGGAAAATTCCACCCCCCACAAGCGATTTCCCTGCGTGACGCTTTTTCCACGATTTCTTACGATTTGGACGCCGATAGGTAAGGAACTACATAGCGAGATTTCGAGAATTCAATTCCCTTTGATTTACAATTTTTTTACTTTATTTTTAATTTATTTTACTACGTTTTATCATTAATATTTTAGTAGTAGTGTTCGGGTATAATGTATTTAATTTTCCTGAGCACATTGGGCGTTTAAGTTGTCAGTAATTAGTTTTAATTCAATATTGCTGTATCTAGTCTTATTTTGTATAAATTTTGTAAATACTATCATATATATATATATATATATATTTATAAATATATATATATATATATAAATATATATATATATATATATATATTTTATGTAATATATTTAGTGTATATAACACAAAGCGCGTGTTTATTCGTAAGTCCTCTCGAAAAATTCGCGGTACATTTGAATTGAGAACGCGTGACTACTGACGCCACAAAAATGTCACAAGTGGCGCCATCCCTGACAAGACCCCGGAATTAACTACCGGCATTCTAAGCGGCGCCATCTCGGACAGATGCTCGGAACTAAATAGCGAAAATCCAAGTGGCGCCATCTACCGAAAGGGAATCGATTATTTACAGAAAAATTGGCCAGGGGCGCCCCGAGCGTCACGCCGTTGTTTAGTTCGAGATCGTGCCAGAAGATGGCGCTGGTGACTTCTTACAGGCGCAATTCGGCGAAGCATTTATGAACTGAATCAAGCGTCACCCTTCGTAGCCTCTCTTGGAAGGCAACAGTGGGGTTGACAAGTACAGTAGCGCCCGGTTAATGTTCGCAAATTCTGCCCGGTTAATGTTCCCAGAGCCATCCCACCAGTTCCTTGAACTGGTCGCCCGGTGCTCCGAGCTCGCCGAGGGTCCGCGTTATCTATATACATCTTTCATCAACGATGACGCATGCCAATGACTCACCGAAATATGAAATATCAAAGTTTTATGTTTTTCATATTGTAAATTTGAGATTGCTTTAATCAAATTACTGAGATCCGTGCAATGAAAATGATACCAAACACGATAATATTTATGTAATTTATTTGGACATTAAATTGTGACTTCAGCTGTACTTTGAATTGAGTGCATTTTTGTACTTTGTAAATCTCTTGAACTTTGAATTGTGAATTTATATGGACTTTGTATTATTTCTTGGACCCTTAACACTAACCGTACCAGGCCCGGTCAAATGACCTGTTTCAAAAATTAATTTAAAACTGTACATTCATTGTTATTTCTTTTGTTCATCTAATTTTATGTAAATTCTTATATTATCTGATTAATCAATTTCTCAATTTTTGTTTTTTTGTGCTACTTTTTTTACTGAGGAAAATTCATCGCCTGGCTTGTTTATGACCGGTTACAGTAAGAATAGGTATATATGAAGTGCCGGTACGGTTAGTGTTAAATTGGTGTGGACTTTAACATTTCAATCGTTGAATTTCGTCATTCTTATGTAGAACAATCTATAATAAAAATTTATTTATTCAAAATAGCATTTTATTCAATCTCACACGCTCTCCCAACCAGTGTGCCACACTCTTGTCCCCAACGCAGCCAGAGTCGAGAGCACCGGATAGAGCAATTCTCGGAACACCTACCTACCCGTATAATAGTCACGCTGAGGTCCCAAGCGAACATTAACCGGGCACTACTATATTGTGTTTGGCAGTATGCTATCATACCGATGCATGATCACAAGCATAATCGTTTTATTACGTGTGAATAAAAGTAACTCGCGATTAGTCGCGTAATATGAACTATTTTAAAACTGTAAATATTTTACAAAGTTGTCGCTGGAATATTCAATGATTTATATTAAATGATAAGAATTTCATTGGATAAGCACGCAAGTCCAACTCCAACTTGCAGAGCTACACACAAACTTTTATTGGAGAATGAAGTAAACGCTGAGTGGAAAGTAAAAATTCAAAAACGGGGCATCTGTTTTAAAGTCGTTCTCGACCGCTTAGTAGAGGACGCACCCTACCCCTCGGCCCTTTGTACGTCCTAGGCCCACTAGGGGCCTTCTATGGGTCCTTTGTCCTCGGTGATTTGTAAATTGTCCTTCTCTCCTATGTCCAGGTATCCTGACGGTTGTGTACTGCGCTTCGGGGTTGCACGGTGACGGCAGGGCTGCATGCGTTGCGGAAAGAATTCGGAGTAAACGTTTTGAAGCGCCTGCGTGTTCGAGACTTCACTGTTTAGTTTCGCTGCCTAATAAATTCATCAAGTTTACAAAAAGATCCTTCGAATGTAGTATCTGTCCCACGTGTACCAACTGAATAATTTCTGGTTATTTCCTGCCTAGTCTTTAGTAGTAGACAACGCAGATCCCTAGCTTTCACAATTGTGGACCTTACCATAAATCTGCCCGGTAATAAATATATTTATATTATGACGCGCCAAGATTTAATACAACGCTATGTTGTACTAACTACAAGAGTTGAATCGAACGAGTTTTCTATGCGAAAGAAATCGCAATTTGTAACCGTTGGGAGTTGTTAAATGAACCAGAGTTATCCTTCATTTGTAAAATATTGTTGGCCCTGAAAAGGGCCTTTTTGAAAAGTGCTTTTTAAGCCTTCTTCTCGGTCTTCTTCGGGAGTAGAACAGCTTGGATGTTGGGGAGCACACCACCTTGAGCGATGGTGACACCAGACAGCAATTTGTTCAATTCTTCGTCATTCCTGATGGCCAACTGCAAGTGCCTTGGAATGATTCTCGTCTTCTTGTTGTCACGTGCTGCGTTACCAGCCAACTCCAATACTTCAGCAGCCAGATATTCCATCACGGCTGCCAAATATACGGGAGCACCAGCTCCAACACGTTCAGCGTAGTTTCCCTTACGCAAAAGCCGGTGGATACGACCGACAGGGAATTGCAGACCAGCCCTATTGGAACGAGACTTTGCCTTTCCCTTGATTTTGCCTCCTTTGCCACGGCCAGACATTTTCGACTAACAAATAGTTCGAAAAAAAGGGACGAAAGAACGAAGTAACTCCTTTGATGAGCAAAAGAGAAATGATACCTTGACAGCCGTCTTTCACGGCCTTTATACCCATGCGAGGTGCTGACCGCTCCGCCAATCAGGGAGCGGATGGAGTTTCCTCGCTTCTGATTGGCGCGGCGCTGTTGCATACTGCTCGTACAATGAAAGCGTTTGCGCGGGACGGCAATTTTAACATCTCTGACATACTGAAATATTTTTTCTTTAATTTTAAGAAATAGAATAGACTGAAATATTTCACTTCTAGTTTCACAAATGAATTTAAGTTAAATTATTCAATAGCTCAGTCCTAAGCCACATGTATTCATTCTCGAACGTTTTGAGACATCAGGACAGTTATGGAGATATTCTAACTCTAAGACAAACTACGTTTTCTTTTTTAATGCGATTTTGTTATGTTTTTCTTTGAAACCTATTGAACAAATGGAGAAGTGGTTGATACTAAAAAAAATTGATACAGTTTATAAAAAATACAGTTCTATGACGGTTTTGGGATAAGCGCTGAGCGGTCAAACATATTCCTCTCACCAGAAGGCACCCCCATTTTCCTTACTGCGTAGCCAGATCCTCAAGAACAATGCTTCCCTTTTTAATGCCGTACGACGTCGGGTCGCTTGCCATGTTTAAACTATCTCACGACTGTTTTGACAAACACAGCCATCGTCACTCGATAGCCACATGGCCTTAAGCCATTAACCAGTGACTTAGGCACTAAGCAGACGCCAAACCTCGAGGTCCTCAAGGAAACCCTCAACCCTCTCATAAATTAAAGAAAGGCAAAATAACGTCAGGCTACGTGCCTTCAAACCGTAACTAAAACGCATCGCCGCAAACATACAGAAGAAACTGTGTAACGGAAACGAGGATTCTGAGACCTTTGTAACCAATTCCAAACCCCGTAAATAATCTTACTTGAACTATTTTAAATGTATTATTTAGTTTCTTGGTTATGTTATGCTTTTACATCCTTCGCATGTAATTAATTCTTTACTGTATGTATTAAGAATATATTATATCGTTTCACACGTACAAAAAACAGTTCAGATCTGTACTTGTAATTCAGAGTTATTTCTGTATGTAGAAATTAAGTATGTCATCACACTCAATGACAGTCTGTAACACATTACCATGAGGAAAAGACTTACGCTTGCAGAATTAAATCAACACCAGTGATCAATGACAAAATAGTAGAAAAAGTAATGTTTAAACGAATTCGTAAAAAAGAAGACCGGGACAACAAAAACTGTTTGCATATAAAACTCGACTTGAAATCCTACCGTGGAGACATCTGTAAAAAATGTTGCTATGAGTGTCGTGAACACTACGTATGCGTATGTTTCATCGTACTGTGTTCGATGCATTGCGACGAACGCAACGTAATTATATACAGAAGAACATGAATTGCTACACGATCGTTGTCGTTTAGAAAACTAGTTGGACAATCAACTATCAATGAAAGAATCCAAAACGATAAGAAAAACAAACACAATAATAATAGTCCGCATTTTTCAATGGTCCATTTTAAGGAGCAGTCTTATGTTATTCATTAATCCGTAAATGGATGGGTATTCACGATGATGAAAACCGCGTGCAATATTGTGTTCTTAAGCCCACGCTTATTTCTAAAAGGCTGCATAGAAATAATGTTCCTCCAACAACAGGGCTACTTGTTAAAAAAATTATACATTAGGAAATGTTGTGTATCGAGAAATGACCACTTACACCAAATTCGCGTTAATCGAAAAATGATTCGACAAAGGTTATTTTGACCGATGGAAACACAAATGTATGAATAAAAAATCAGATGGCAAGTCAGTAAAAACAGTGTAATAACCGTGAATCGAATGTGCTAGAAAAAGAATACTCGAGTCCAATTATATGCGAAAACGCAACTACCGTAAAATAGATGAAACAATGGGTTACCTCTATGCTGAAATCAGGGCAACAAGAAGACTATTTTTTTAAAGCCTATAAAAATTTCGTATGCGAACAGAATTCCTTAAAAGCTATAATAAACGCGATCGTTTCAATTATGTACTAAGTATATAGAAGTTTTGAAATAATTTTAGGTTATCTTGTGAACTATAACGAAGTACATGCTACACGAATCACCGAAATGCTGTAGGTTTCTCAAATCGTAGAGGTTAGGATTCATACGTTTTCTATGCATTTAACGAATTAAAATTTAGATTCAACTGACCAATTTCTCAATTATTCATAGGAACATGATAGATTTTTACTTCATGTCACTGCTTGTTGGAGAATGAACTGTGTAAAAAAAAGTACTGACTAAAAAGAGTTTATGACTCTTAACATGTTCTTAGGCTTCATAAAAAAAATGCTTCATCGAGTTCATGGGTTCGAAGAATGAATGCGCATAACACATTGTAGAGGTTAGAATTAATGTGTAACTACTTTTTCGAACTTTGCTACATTTAACGGTCGGAATATTTTTTTCACGTTGCGACATCAGGGCGACAGTAAAACGCAATTCTTCCACGAAGACTATTCATGCTCCTGAAAAATTCTTAGGGTTCATACTAGTAGTACGCTATGTATACAGTTTCTAGGTCAGAATTCCTACGGAATTTAGAGAAAATCTATTTGAAATCTTTGAAACTCATTAAAAACTTAGTACTTGTCTGTTAGGAAATATTCATGCAAAGACGATAAAGTTGGGTTTCATGAAAAATAATCGCAGAGAAAGTCGAAGTGTAGTGTTTCCTTGGTGCAAGTATTTGTGGCCTCGAAAAGGACCATTTTTATCAGCAATAATGGAGCCCCAGCATACGGGGTATTTGGAAGACCCCTAACCGACATCTGTTGTTTACCTGCGTAGAGGTTAGAATCCCTTGCAATCGAACATCATTCGGTTTCAGGACTGCAAACTTCACCTTTTTTTATGTAAATGAAGACAACCTAACCCAACTTTTACGGTTGAACAGATGTTACCGTGTAAAAATATAGAAAATATCAGGATGTAACAAGGGTTAGATTATATACAGGATTTCAGGTATAAGCGGGATTTATGTTTTTCAACCAAAATAGTTCCTTCGTAAAAAAAGAATTTGTGGCCCTGAAAAGGGCCAATGGTGTGTTGTTCATTGTAGTTCGATTATTTCTTAGCTGCAGCTTTGGTGGCCTTGGGTGACTTGGCAGTCTTTGGTTTCGGTGTTTTGGTTTTGGCCGCTGGCGCTTTGGTCGCCTTCTTCGTCCTCGACAAATTCTTGGTCTGAGCAGCCTTCTTTGGCTTCTCTTCTTTCTTAGCAGCAACAGTCTTGGCTTTCTTCTGAGCGGCAGGTTTCTTTGCAGCTGCAGCAGCGGTTTGTTTTTTAGCTGCGGCTTGTTTCTTTACAGCGGCAGCCTTCTTCGGGGTTGGTTTCTTCTCAACAACCTTCTTCTCGCTGACAGCGGATTCTGTCTTCCTGACAGGACGTTTGGTCTTGTTGCTCTTGGTCTCGTTGCCCTTGGTTCCTGTTGACAGCTTGAAAGATCCAGAAGCACCTTTTCCTTTGGTCTGAACGACTGCGCCAGAAGTAACGGCGGTCTTCAAGTACTTCTTGATGAATGGCGCCAATTTCTCACCGTCCACTTTGTAAGTGGTGGCAATGTACTTCTTGATGGCCTGAAGAGACGATCCCTTACGGTCCTTCAACTCCTTGATGGCGGCGTTCACCATCTCGGATGTCGGTGGATGAGACGCCTTCGGTCGCTGGGACTTCGCCTTGGACTTGGTCTTTTTCGGGCTCGCGTTCGACGACGCGTTTTCCGTCACGGAAGTGTTTCCAGAGCTTGTCTTGTCCTCCATTGTTTCTGTATAAAGTTACAGATGCAAAATTACAGCTGCGAAGTTACGACAGATACGAAGTAACGATGTACGAAGATAGCGTGTAGCTGAGTCGTTCACGGTTGAAGCTTCGTGCATTGAGTATGACGCTCTCAGAGACTGCCACTACGGGCAAGAACGCGGACCATGAAGAGAGGCCCCTGCTAGGTTTCCAATATCACGTTGCCGAGAATCAGGGTACTCCGAGTAACATTTTACGATATAAACACCCTTTCACCTAGTTTTTCGCGGTTTTTTCGTACAATGATTTTCGACCAGTGTCAGGAGAGTCTGGCCATGTGATTCATTGATCGTTTCCATGTTGTTTTCAGTCGATAAATAGGTCACGATTCACGTGGACCCATGATCGTTCAGAGTTACGGATAGAGTATCGTGGAAAATCGAACAAAATTAAAGGAATTATTGTAAAAATTTTGTTGAACACTAATAGTATGGACGTCCTAGTGTTGGCTTCGAATATCTTTCACCGAAAATCGAAGAAGAGATTCGGGAATTACTGTTAATTCGACGAGTTGTCCACCAAGGTAGATACAAGGATCGAGGAAACGTGACGCGAACGATCCACGTGTTATTCTGTCGAACTAAATGTTTAACCGACTCGACAAAATTTCGGGACCATACAAATTATAGACGAAACCGAGAAGAATAATTTGTTGGATAATTTTTTATTTCGTAAATCGAAATGTGGAGATGTAAATATGCCGTGCCCGGAAAGACCGCCTTGCGCGAACTGCGTCGTTCGCTAAACCGACGCTTCGCCTTTTTGTAAAAGATAAGTTATGCAAATTTCCGTGCAATTGTTATTAAATCTCGAACGTCGTATAATAGAACGTGAATATGGGTATAATAAATTAATTATTAGAAAATATAATACTTGTTTGGAACTTTCTAATTCAATATGAAAATAAGTAATCTTAACTTGCACAGTGCGGGCACTTTGCTTTTTCGTTATACGCTTACGAAATATTGTTTACAATTTTGCTTGCAATCTAATGGTAACAAACTATGGCCCATTATAGATCGTATGTGAAGGAAAAAGCACTAATAACAGAAAATAAAATGAATACTTTTTATGTTATGTATTTTACATTTTGAAAGCAACGTCTGATTGATGAGACTTTATGTGATGCAGACGCTAGATACAGTAAGTACTCTAAGAAAGTTGTGCGTAGTATTCTTTGGAATTTAAGCATTGTAAAATAATAAATATATTGAAGCTCTAAAGTTTAATCAAGACTGCCAGCACAGTAAATTTAAGTAAAATCCCTTAAGCTGAGTTTTAACAAATGATATATTGGGTTTATGTTAAGTACAATATGTATGTACGTACTTAAATTATAAAATTTAGCATACTCTCTATAGTATTACACATACATGTACGTAAATAACAAAATACAAGACAGTATGTGCATACTCCTATTTTTAGGAATATAAAAAGATTGGTATAGGGAAGTTATGGAATTCAGTAAAGGTGAAAGTCACATTTCATTTTTTTTTATTTCAACATCAATTTTATTTTGCTTTTGGAAGTGTTATAACTGCTCCTGAGACAACAATTTATGTACATTTAGATATAATAATTCCTCGCGCCTTCAGAAACATTTTATAAAGAATATTCTATAAGATTTGTTCAATCTTTTAGTATATTTGTAAACTATTTTCACATTTAACAATTTACATAAACATAATACTTAATGAACTTAAGAAACAATTCATTACACTAATTCCTAAATTTTGTAATCTGCCTGTTCGTAAATGTGCAGAACTATTGCGCGCTTTAACAATACATATTCTCACAACTGTCGTGTCCCTCGGATTTATAAATCTTCATAATGTTATATACATGTTATAAATCTTAATAATGTTCTTCAATTTTGTGCATTCCTCGTGCATATCAGAATGCAATGATTGCCTAACTTTAATAATTCTTAGATCATTTATTGAGTTATATAGAGATTTTCTATGGAGTATTATAAATAATATTTAAGACAGTACACAACTTTTATTCAAAGGTTCTCAGGTATACCGATACCTGAGAAATTGTATATTAGTTCATAAGATGACGTGAACGCGCGTTACAAGAATTTATGCATAATTTGTGTATCTTGCGTTGTATATTCTATATTGCATGTCACATTATTTTGACGACCTACTTGGTTTAGCGAATAAGCAACCATAAAAAACATATCTTATCTCTAGTCTATAACATATAACATGCTCATATAGATTTCTGATACGAAACATCAGTGGTAGCTTATTCACTAACATTTTGGCACATCTGGGATAGGTTACTTGGATTCTATCAAAAGCATTGAAACGGACAGTTCCTTTGTCTGAAATATTGGTGGCCCTGAAAAGGGCCGTTTGTTCTTTTGAAAATGGACAGCCAGATGTTTTTAACCACCGAAACCGTACAGAGTTCTACCCTGGCGTTTCAAAGCATAGACAACATCCATAGCGGTCACAGTCTTCCTCTTGGCGTGCTCGGTGTAGGTGACAGCATCACGGATGACGTTTTCAAGGAAAACTTTCAGTACACCTCGAGTTTCTTCGTAGATCAAGCCAGAAATACGCTTGACACCTCCACGACGAGCCAGACGACGAATAGCTGGCTTCGTGATACCTTGGATATTATCACGAAGAACCTTCCTGTGACGCTTGGCTCCTCCCTTTCCCAAACCCTTTCCTCCCTTACCACGACCAGTCATATTGATCAAGAGATACAAAGGTTCTAATGAGACGAGAAACGCAAAAATGTGATGGTACGTTGGAAACGGTCTCTTTATATACTATCAAGAAGAAGCTATCCCCACTACTTCATTGTAGACCAATCACCAAGCTGCAAGCACTCATCCCCACTCCTCAACAAACCGACCAATCCGGAGTACTGTCGGGGCATCGATGCATTATATAAAGAATGCACTTTCATGCTGGAGAACATATTCCCTCGTTAAGCGAGATCGTTTGTGTCTTATTCAGAATACTTGTATTTAGAATACACGTAGGACGTCATGGCTCGTACTAAACAGACCGCACGTAAATCAACCGGTGGAAAGGCTCCACGCAAACAGTTGGCTACCAAGGCAGCTCGCAAGAGTGCGCCTGCAACTGGTGGAGTGAAGAAACCTCATCGCTACAGGCCCGGTACAGTGGCTCTTCGTGAAATCCGACGATACCAGAAGAGCACTGAACTTCTCATCCGCAAGTTGCCCTTCCAACGGCTCGTTCGTGAAATTGCTCAGGATTTCAAGACTGATCTTCGTTTCCAAAGCTCAGCAGTTATGGCCCTTCAGGAAGCCAGCGAGGCCTACCTCGTTGGTCTTTTCGAAGATACCAACTTGTGCGCTATTCACGCTAAGCGTGTCACCATCATGCCAAAAGATATCCAGCTAGCTCGTCGTATCCGTGGAGAGAGAGCTTAAATAGTAATATTTAATAACCGGTTATTTTCAGGACTAAATGATGACGTAGATGAAGTGCTTATTGAGCAAAAATCGGCCCTTTTCAGGGCCCCAAATATTTTTACGAGGAAACATTAACGGTTCTATTTGAAATCCTATTTTATTAGAAGAGGTAGGTATGTACATGATAAATACGTACAAATACTTTAATAATGCACATCAATACTCAAAAGTTGAATATTCTACAACCTAAATAATAGTAAAATCAGTTTCCTGCTATAAACTATAATACTTCGATCCTGTGAGTAGGACTTCAACTGTCTGGTAGGTACTTCAAACGAGTACCATAGTCATCATACAAAAGTCAAACTTTGAATTAAGGTAGAAATGCACTAATATTACGTCACCTGAATTTACGTGCATGTTTGAACCATTTGGTAATTTTATATCGAATAAAAATGCATGTTCTATAAGCAATTGTTCCATTTCTGTGCTCACGTGAGAATAAAATTCTGAAAGGACGTAAAATCGTAGTGTGCATTTACACGATAGCAATACGCGAAATGCCGGGGACAGCATGACATATGATAGTAATTTATCTCCAACAGATTTAAAACCGTGGAAATACGCCGGCTCACACTTCGAATATTAGAGCGTAATAGCACGTAATTTCACGTGACGTAATAGTAATATGTTTCTACCTTAAATCAGGCTACATCAACCTTCAGCACCCCTTCAGAGTACGTAGTCACTAAGGTATATTTATGAAAGAGCCTCTAGTAGACTAACTACGTAAAAACAGACGATCAATACATCCTGTTGGAAACACTTTAGCGCTCTACGTGCGAGAGATGCTTCTGGAACTGTAAATGTTTCTCGAACGCCCCAACGAACTTTGTTATCCTCGAACTTTATCACGAAGGCCCTTGAACCTGGATCTTCCTTCGAAATGTAGAAGTTACCGGCTCAAAGGTACAACTGTGTACAAATTTAAAGACCCCACAGACCAACGCGAATATTTGCAGCACAACAATGTACGTGGAGGCTTGTACGTTTGTTCACACCAACGCAAAAAATTCCCGCTAAGACCGAATTACTAGCGATTTTTTCGCGAAGGGTTTATTTCGCCCTCCAAGGCGTTTTCTTTGCTACCGCTCTAAATTCGCAGCTTAAAAACAAAGACAAACGTAGGAAAATTAATAGGAACTGTTAGAACTTATCCTATTTTATATAACTTATCACACGAAGATTACAAAAACGTAAAGAAAAAACAGGAAAATATGCATTGAAATAGGAAAAGAATTAAATGAAAGTGAAAAGTATCTGATATTGTGGTTATGTTTTTACTATAGTACACTGATAATACAGGCAATATTCATTATCTAGTTGTAAACAAGTAATTACTTTATTACTACATAAACAAATACTAACTTTATTCGCAGCGACAGCAAATATTTCGCTTCCGTGTGAACACATGCGAATTTCGCTGACGCTGCGAATATTCGCGTTGGTCTCCGGGGTCCTTTATCCGATCGTCCGTAGAATTGGTGTTGCTTTGGATACCGCGACACTATTATCGTTTTACCTAGCCAATAAACGTTCGGCTTACCCGAGTGGACATGTATATTTGTCACCGGGTTCATTATAAACATAAATTGTACAAGATAGTATTCTCCAAGTGTTTTAATCGAATATCATAAACACACGAAATTTATTTCTGGCGCATCATGTTGTAGGATCTTCGAAAAAGATCCAGTGGTGCTCCACTGTGTAAGTGCGGGTCACATCACAAAAACAGCCAACAGCTGTTTGCTCAGAAGCTCGTATAGAAACGCACGCACACGCAACGTACACACGATTTTGAATCGTCCATATTTCGAATGCGAAGCCGCAGACTGTAAATGGCAAATGATATTTTTATTTGTTAAAACAAAAGCTAAAGCATGAAGAACCTAAGGTTTTCAGATTGTACAACCTTTGTATTCTGTACTTAAGGAATATGACGTGTATGGCCTAAACAGTAACTGTAATCGTGTTTAACTAAACTTATTTCACGACAAATAAATAAATAACGAACATGTTACTATACAATACATAACTCAAGTTCGCGGCGGAAGAAGACGAGTATCGCACAAGTAGGCGGCTACCTACGATCTGCTGATTTTCCCGCTAGTTTCAACGGTCATCAGAAAGAAACACGCAAATGTGTAACTTGAGAAAACTCTGATGGAAAAGGAGAAACCTTTCCTCAGGACGCGAATGACTCCTGCATCGCGACGATGCGCAGCTGCGGACGAAACCGTAGGGCCTGCGATGCAGATGTTTTATTGCCACTTTTGTCTAAGGGGCTCGACTGTTTGAGCCCGAAACTTTGGCCGAGAAAGTTTCTCTGCAAAAGCTAAAAAACATTCTCTCGCAATTCTGTTCGCTACAGTACAAATATAAAAATTTGTATTAGGGAAGTTTTTAACGAAATAAATACTGAAACGAAAAATATTTGCTATACTAAACTACGGGTTTATAGATGTACCGGCGTTCATAATATGTACTTCTCAACCCCACTCCTGCCTCCCGAAAGCAGTTATGAAAAACGGCATTCCCGTCTACGATGCGAGGTTATGTGACGCGGACCACAGCGCCACGCTCCGTGGCCGTTTTGTCAGTCATCGACATGTTTGAATTTCTGACTTTTGATCTAACAAAATTTCTTCGACTTTTACACCGATAATAATGCTAATGCAAAAATGATACTAATGCGAATATAATTTATGAACAATATTCATAAACATCAAATGCACAGTGCTACAAAATGGGAGGCAGGAGTGGGGTTGACTAGTATTCTGAACGCCGGTGTACAAAATCTTGCAGTGGAAAAAAATTTCAAATATATGCATGTAACAATTTTATTGTAGTGCGGCGTCTGCCCTGCGAGTGTTGTGTACGTAGGGCGGATGAGTGGGGGAACCGTCGCGGATACATTAGCCATTTTTCGGCAGTTGCGATCTATGTGCCTACCACAACACGTGTTTGCTCTAGTTAATTATAATTTCTATTTATATATATTATATATATATAGCTTTATAATGAACATCTATTATTAAACTCCAACATGCAGTAGAATTAAATGGTCGATAAAGACTTGGACAAACATGAACAAATGCTACAATGGGTGAACATTGGGAGACAGGTACTCACAAATCGTATTTAAAGTTTAATTAAATTTTTAGGGAGTTATGTCATTTTTTACACACCAATCTTGAAAATTATAAAAGAGCGCCGGTCTTTTAAACGTACTTAATTTGTTAATATTCAGCCGATGAATATTTGCAGCAGAAAGAGTTCATATCGTTGAAATATTTGTTGGCCCTGAAAAGGGTCATTTGTTGGTGGCAGGCAATTCGGCAGGAACAGGTGTGACTGGAGAGTATGATCCTGGGTGACCCTGACTATTTGATGTACAGCTGAGTGTCCAGAACTAAAGCCAAACTGATGATTCACAATGATGTTATTTTTCGATGTAAATTGATGGAATGGAGTAATTTTTTCATAGATTTTAGCTAATATTGGGATCAGACTGATGGAATGACAGCTATTTATTGCGTCAGGTTTTTTTCGTAAAGAATAGGAATAGTTTTAGTTACTTTCCACTGATCCAGGAAGTAGCACAAATTGAATTAGGCTCTGGAGATAAAATATACTTGTAGTAGAGTTTGTGGACTAGGATGGCCATTTCTTTGCCTTGGGCACCAGTATACCTGTCTTTTCTGATTACCATATCGTCTTGGAAGTGAATATCTTTATGAAGAGCAAACCATTTAAATATATTTCACCTAAGCAGGGGTTGTGCAGTGCTTGGGTCTATTATTTGCCCAATTACCTGCTTCAGACCTGAAAGATTTTGTTTTTCATTTCTTCAATGGTTAGCTGAAATATTATTTCAAATAGCCTTCTTATTTTCTATTTCTTATTTTCATTTCAAATAAAATTTGCCCAGGCCTGATATAAAGTTATTAATGATGTTCAGTATGCGTTAAATTCCATTAATGAAAGTACCGGTCAGATTTCAAGCAAATTATTATTTGCTGTAAGGCAAAGAGAAAAAATGATTGATGGAATTGCAGCTTATCTTGGAGTCAAATATATCGTCAGTCAAAAAAGTCTCTGTACACCGTACTAAAATTTACTTAACGTTGTATATTTCCAACGGAAAAAGTAAGAAATAAATAATTTTTACATTACTATATTCAGAGGCATCACATTTATTGTTAGTGAAAAAGAAAGATTTAGGAGAGGGCGCAGTACCATAGACAATATACATATACTGAAGTATTCAATAGGTAATGGAAATAAAGAAAAAAAGGGAGGAAGTATATGCTTTTTCTGATCTGAAGGTCGCTATCAAAAAGTAATGCGCAAAAAGGTATAGATGTACACTTGATCGAGAGAACAAAGGGAGGATATAAGGATATAATATACAGTAAGAGTAAATGGAAGAACATCGGAATAATTCTGGACCACTACAGGCTTGAGACAAAGATGCCTTATGAGTCCCACGTTGTTTGAAATATATATTACAGATCTGGAGGAAGAGATGAGAAAAGGACAGAACGGAGGGTTGATAGAAAAGACAAAATTTTGGTCGCTAGCCTACGCGGATGATATCGTATTATGTACTAGCGAAGACACCCAGAGAAATGAGGGGCATGCTAAAAAGATTGGAAAGATTTTGGAGAAAACGGAAACTCACAATAAATGTGGAAAAGTAAAAAATATTGGTTTTTAAGAAAGCAAGAGGGAGAAAACGGCAGGAAGAGTGGGCATAGGAGGGAAAACAGATAGAGACGGTAAAGGAATTCATGTATCTAGGATATACACTAAAATCAAATCTAACAGATAAGAGACACATACAAGAATCGGTCAAAAAGACAACGGCGGCAATGAAACAGAGTTAAGGAATTGGTCAAAGGAAATTTGAAGAGGATTACAATAGAAGAATACGAATGTTCGAATTGGTTCGAATGATCTGGAACATGTAGCGAGGAGATGCAATAAAGTAGAAAAAGCTGAAAATCTAAAGAGAATACCTGAGGAATCTAGAGAAGGATATCTATGGATGAAAGAGATACTTAAAAAAAGAGAGGCAATATAAGAGAGCAAAGACAGGGAAAATAATCACGTGAAATGAACCACGGCAGAAAGTAAACGTAGAGCAAGCATGATAAATATAGTAAATATGTGTTATCAAAATGTAACATAAAGTAAAACATGTAAGATGTATATAAAACACACTGTACCCCTTGCAATGCTGGAAGGCAAGCAATAAATAATATATATATATATATATTAGTGAAAAAGAAAAAAAATTTTCCCACCAACCCACCACACCCGTGATTGCAGCAAGGGTGCGGAACAGAAACCGACTTGTGCAAAACAAACCGCAGGCAGCCTAAAAACGTCCGTACCCTAAGACAACCTTCAGATATATACACTCCCATCCTTTCCACGCAAAAATCCGCACCTGCTACAAATCAACGAACTTTTCAGCCAATCAGAAAATTATATTAAAACACACCTCACTGCGAATTCAAATAAATAGACATCCTCCGAAAAAAGAAGCATTCAAAACCATGCATCTCAAATCGAAAGACAGTTAGTGTATACGTGACTGATCCTGTTGTTGCATAGGTGTTATCATTGCTGTTGAAATTAAGTAACAGAATATATTGTTAAAACAAATACAAACATTCACTCTCCTCACTAGTTCGCGTGCATTAAGTTGGGACGAATATCATCGTCTCGACGTTGTCGCGATTACGTAAGCGAGATTTACCTTGCTAAATTCGGGCTAGAATTGTAACGGGAAGACGGAACACAGGGCAGAAAGAAAGCCAGTAAGTATGTGTTGGCTATAGCTGGAATGTAAGAGAATAGGTGGCCAAGGACTTGCCGGAAAGAAGAATTGAGGAGTATTCGGAATGGCAAGCCCTCGGGATGGGACAGCCAACTAATTAAAACCCTCAACGAGGTAGGAGATGGTGAAGCAGTAGATCTACCGTCATCCGAACAGGGGTATATAGCCCTGGAGTGGAGTATGAGATACAGACCCATGCAATAGATCGCGTCTGTCGTTCCTCTGTCTACATAAACCGTGATATCGTAATAGGAACTGTTTGAATTACTTATTCAAAGATGTATGCGTATAATAAATGTACAATGATGGAGAACATACAACGTTTCATTTATAAACGCATCGCAAAAGTTCGGAGATTTTTCTGTTCTATGTCTTCATTAGTTGTCGCCATGGTTTCGAGTAGTAGAATTCGTACAGAAAGCTTATTAGAAGTTAGTAATTCTAACAAGTTACAAAAAAAAAATGAAGAGAAATACAAGATATTGTTGTGAAAAGTGTGACATTGGACTTTGCACAGAAGACTGCTTTGAAATCTACCACACAACGCTTCACTTCTAAGGTAAATCATTCACTTCGGGCCGCATAGTACAATTTTGATTCCACGACCTCGGTCGTCGAGGGGTTAAATACGCTCACATCATTCAGTTTCCCTTTTATTGTGGAAGGTGATTCCAATGCCAAGCATTACTTGTGGAACAATATCTTCTATAATTCTAATGGCGCGACTCTAAAGAACCACCATGATCATTCTCCTCATGAATTGCTTTTCCCAGACACACATACTTGTTTTATACCTCAGAAAAACCCCACTGCCATTGATTTTATTCTGACAAATTCAAATCATAACTTCTCCTGCGAAACAGTAGATGACCTCACAAAGCAACATATCCAACCTGCACACGCCGATTTTTATGAAACTTATATGGGAGCTTGTTCGCAGAAAAATATTGGACACGTATTTTTTTTATCGACCATCATCCATACTGAAGGGGTGATAACAGCCCTTAAAGTTGAGGGTTGAAAATATATGTTTTGGAACATCTCGAAAACTAAAGGGTGTAGGAAAAAGTTCCTTTCTTTAAATTGTGTTTTTGAATGGGGAAGATACTCACACCAAAAAATTTAAGAAAAAACCATTTGTTTAAATAATATATTAAAAATTTCGGACTTCCGGTTGAGACAGGAGAAGGAATGCACGTGATTGTGTGTAAACGATCAGTAATCAAAGAATAAATAGAGAAAAAAGTGTTGTGGAATACAAAAGCTGGAGGAAACTGATACAGAAAGAAAATTGCAAGAATAGGCCAAAGGGCAACAAGGGAAAACATAGGGACAAGTTCCCGAAGCGAGAAAATAAGAGCACTCGTAGGGTAGAAAGAAAGGCGGGTAAAAGAGTCAAAAGAAGGGGAGTGGATCGGTAAAAAAGGAATCGTTAAAATTGAGGTTGGAGTGAACGAGAAAAGGGAAAAGTCAGTGAGAAGGACGAAGTGTTGTTAGCATACAGGAACCACAGACGAGGGACAGAATGGCTGGAAGACCGACGGGTAGCAAAAATAAGCCGAAAGAAAAAACATTAGAGAATTTCGGAATGGGAAAAGAAATAGAAGAGGACATAGAGAAAAAGTTGTTAAAAGCAATAAGATAGATGGGAGACGAACTAAAAAAGAGAACAGACTAAGTAGACAAAGCAATTGAAGAACAATTGAAACAACAGATTCAACGGATAAGGAAAGAAATGCGCGAGAGGTGGGAAGTAATAGAAGAATGGAAGACAGAGGGAAAAGGGAAAGAGGAAAAATAAGAAATGATACGAAGAATAAAAAAGCTAGAATGGGATAAAGAAAAGAGGGAAAGGTAAAAAAGATAGTTAAACATAGTTATAAAAGGAGAGGAGTTCGAAGAAGAAAATGTTGAAAAAACAGTGGAAGTATTTCTAGAAAAGAACTTAAAAAAAGAAGTTAAGATGAAAAAGGCGTATATAGTAAAGGGAAGGAGAGGAGGGAGAGGGGGCAAAATGGTAATTGCAAAAGGGCAAAGCTGGGAAAAGAAATCAGTTATTCTACCACTTACTGATGATTTAGGTAACAAAGTAGCATAAACGTACACAAAGCTTCTCTTTTACAAAACCACTTCATTTTGTGTACATGATAAAGCATCCTCATCTCCCCTCGAAAACCACATTCGTAGTACCATTCAATCTTTCTACCAAAATGAGAACCAATATCCTTCAACTCTTCCCAACTGCCAGATATTCTTGACTCCATTCAAAATAAGAAACTTAGCAATCAAATTGAGCAAGAAAAGGGTCCCAAGATATAACCAAATAACTTCATCCCTTCTCAAACACGCTGGACGAAATGCACTGCTACAAGTTCACTATATTCTCCGTGCCTCACTCACCTTGTACTACTTTTCAGACCAGTGCAAAATAGTTGAAGTCATACCAGTCCTTAAGCCTGCGAAAAATCCAGGCTCTCTTAATATCCTGTTTCATCCCTGAAAATAACATAATAGTTAATCATCAGTATGGATTTAGATCTGGTCATGCAGCTCTGCACCAATCTATCCGAGTTGCTCAACACCACATCCACCAATTAAACGCGAAACGGTATGTGGCAATGGTTCTCCTTGATCTGGAAAAGGTATTTGATTCGGTTTGGTGTGATGGGCTGACCTACAAGCTGATCTCCCTAAATTTCCATCCATACATCACCAAGTTGCTTCATGCTTACCTCTCTGATAGAAAAATGATCATCCAAGTATAAGAAAAACTTCCCTCCATGGCATTTTCTTATAAAGATCAGGAGTTCTACAAGATTCCATACTTCGCACTCTTCAATTCAATATCTATATAAATGATTTTCTTGAAAGTTCGAATACCCATCTTGCCTTATTCGTGGACCACAAAGCTACCTATTCTTCCTCCTGGAGTGCTTTCCAATTGGTGGACAACTTACAAGAACATCTAAACTGGACAGAAAAATTCTCCTTATGGAATTTATCCTTAAACCCACTTAAAACTGTTTTTCACTATAAAAATAAAAATAACGAGCGACTTACCCAAATTAACCGCCTGGAGAAACTATAAACTGGGAACAGAAGACCATATACCTTAGCACCATCTTTGACCACAATTTGGACTGGAGCCCAGCGGTTGAAAGTAGATACAGTAAGGCAAAGGCAGCCATAGCAGCATCCAGGGTGTTTCTAAACAGAATTTCCAAGTTACCTCTTAACCTCAAAGTCCTCATTTACGCGGCTTGTATCCGTCCAGTTATCCTCTATGCAACCAAAATCTGGTTCTTGGCAGCGCAATCTCAGATCAAAACTCTCCAGAGGCTGCAAAAGAAAGCCCTAAAAATTACTTATCATCTTCCATCAATTTCTCCACTACAGAATTACGTCTACTTAGATATGAAACATCATGATTGCGCGAATTGCCAATAGGAATAGGAGCGCATTTTAAATCCGATTGTGCAGCATTTAAGTATTTGTTAAATCTATTGTAATGGCATTTTAGATTTTAGGCTAAGCTAAGAGGATAAAAGAGAAAGTTTCGAAGGAAGCTCTAAATTAGAATTCTCTATTCTAGAGTAATTAACATATCCGTGCTTTAGTCCGTGTAATTTTTAATAGACGGGTACACGGATTACATGTGTATCTTTAATAAACGTTAGCATAACTAATCGAGAAATCCAAGTTTAAGCATGTACCTTTTGATAGGGCTTCTCGGGTTACACTTCGTAGACCAAGTCGAAACCTTGCAACGGTTAGAAAGGAAAAGGTCATGAATCTCTTCCAACGGCTTACCGGAGTTTGTCATCAATCTCTCCAACCACCTGTAGCTTTCCCGCGTTCAACGTTTTGGCGGGCCTCTACCCACACGCGCCACCACTGTTCTGCATTCGAGCGCCCTCACGGACAACGCGCCTCCACCACCAATGACGATCGAGATCATGACAGGAAAGATCCATCTTTAGACCATATACAGTGGTGGACTGTTGAGAATGTTTTACTTGCCTATATACAAAAACAAAACAAAATTAATAAAATAGAAACATATAACTAATAAAAATGTGTTTTACAACCATCTTGTGCACGGACAAAAGTATTGGCACATTTTGGATAACGGTATGTTAAATTATAATTTAATATTTTGTAGCATGTCCTTTCCGTTTCACTAGCTCTTTCAATCTATTTGGCATCGAATGGACCAACTTCTTTGTTAATTCATTGCTGATTTTAGTCCATTCTTCCAAGATTATTTGTTTTAATTCCGATTTACTCGAAATATGATGTTTTCGGATGTTTTTCTCCAATTGGTACTGTAGCAGTTACGGCACTGCTACCACATCCCTGCCGTGAAAGATCGAAATATTACCCTCTCTAACTTTCTCTTCTCTAAATGCTTCCGGCCTATCCTTTCTTCAACTTTTTTCTCAAGGCCCGCTCGCGCCTGGTCAGCGTCAACGTTGCACATTTGGCGACCAGACCCGGGCGGACCCGCGCGCGAACCTTCCCATTTTCTTTCCATTTTCTATCTCTCTTCTTTTTCCGTTTTTCCTTTTCTATCTTCTTTCTCTCGAACACCATAAAAAGACTAGCAACTTTTCGGCACGGGCAGAACCTCTGGCGGAACCTCTTGCGACACACCACGTATACGACCGTGCGACATTGACAATACTTGTTTCTTATTTTGTTATATTAATTATAAATAAATTGAGCGTGTAACGCAAAATCGGAGTTGACCATTACGCACCCATTCACCTCAGTACCAAATATTTTCAATTGGATTTAAATCCGGGCTTTGGGGAGGTGTTTTTAACGTGTGTGCTGTATTGTACACAATCCATTGGCGAACTGTATACGCCGTAAGTGCAGGTGCATTATCTTGTTGGAAGTAAAAGTTGGGCGGTAAATTTAATTTTTCTGCACTTTTCTTTAAATTTTCTTTTAAAATATTCAAATAAGTTTTTGCATCTACTGATTCATTAATAAACACTAGTTCCCCTAGCCCCGATGAAGATATGCACCCCCATATACAAACTCCACCACCTCCATGCTTAACTGTAGCTTGGAGGGTTTTCAAATCCAATTCGGCGCAACGCTTTCTCCATACCAATATCCGACCATCCGACTTAAATATATTGAATTTGCTTTCGTCCGAGAACAAAACTTGGTCCCAAAAGTCATTATTTTTATTTGAAAATTCTTTCGCAAACTCTAGTCGTCTTTTTTTATTAACTTTGCTCATGTACGGTTTTCTTCGTTTTATAAATGTTTGTATTCGGAATCGCATACTGTGCTAATACTTATGTCCACCACTGTATAACCAGCCGAGGTGTCGATTCTATGTTTACATGCGGCTCCAACCGAGCGTGAATAAAATTCAAATTGTATTGTGTTTATTTCAATGTATTATTATATTTATTATAATGTACTTTATTATTTTACATTATCCTTTTATTATTATTTTAATAAGAGCAACGTGTTTTTGTACTTTGTAGTAAGTATTTAATCAGTATCAACAAGTAAATATAATTCAAACTATATCGTGCTTGGTCTCATTTTAATCAGAAAAATCTCACAAATACATTGGTAAAAGTTACATTTAGAAAAATTAATAAATAAAAAAGTTTTATTGTTGCATTAGCATTGTCTCACCGATACGTTTCGGCCCCTCGCTTTGTTTCCTTGGACCTCTTTCTCTCCTACACTGTCTGTCCCTTTCTACGTTCACGCTCGGCCGGGGCCGCATGTAAACATAGAATCGACACCTCGGCTGGATATATGCAATGTTTGGGTCCCAATCTCTCTTGCATTTATCCAGCTTTTAGTGTATACTTGAAGTCATGAGAGAATGTGTCGCTGGACGACGAATTTACGTTCGTTCTGCGCATCTCTGCTTTTATTGATTCAACACGTTCCGTAACTAATGATAACGCGCAAGCGCTCTTAGATCGTCATAGACCCCAAGCAGCTCAGAGCGTGTATACCCGGTGAGCAAAGACTTTCATTACGTGTGTTTCATTATCTATTCCCCCTATTCATGTATTATTGTCCGCCATGTATATGGTCGGTGGAGTGGGAGGCGAATGATATATGGTAGTGGCGAACGTCCCGGGCTCAGTCGAGCTGTGCGAAACGACTACATACTCTCATGATTTCAAATATACGTACGAGTGAGATTACATCTCTTTCTGTGAGTAATTTTTGAATAATTATTAGTAATGGTGCAAACATGTATAAAGAATTGCAAAGAACGATAAAAGCGTAGTACGAATATATCTTTTCATCAGTAAATGTTTCATTACTTTCAATGTTTAGTATTAGCTGAATATAATTGTTACGGAATGGGCCGTAACGATTCGAGATTGTCAAAGTCTCGGGTTTCAAAATGAATATTTAAGAGTGTTTACTGTTGCTTTTTTTTATTTCTAGGCGGTTTAGTTGCTCGAGTAGAAGTGCTGATTTTTCGGGAAGCATTAATTAGGAAAGCTAGGAGTGGAAGGGTGGGGTAGCTATGGTCGGTTGGTGGGAGAAAAGGGTCTTAGGACTGACCTGGGTCCTTCTGACGCGCGTAACGTCAACGGTGATGATGATGATGAGACTAATTGTTAGGTATAAGTAAGGACTGTATATTCCTCTGTCTCCAAAAATTTATTATAAAATACAAGTGAAAAATGACTATGTGCTGAGTAACTAAGAGTACGCTTAATTCTCCCCAAATTCTCCGGGTGGCATACCTTTATAATTTCGGTATTTCCCTCTCCTAGACCTTGAATACTTTGTGAGGGTGGAGATTGTATCAATTCTCGAAACTCATTGGGTTTTACATTTTGACCCTCCACCCTCTCAAGGTGTCTAGGAAAGGGCAATGCAAGACGTCCTGGAGGGTCCGGGGACCACCAAGGTTCGAAGTGCGTGTCAGGGCTGAAATGAAACGCGCGCTGAAATTTGAGATTTCGAGACATCGAGGCATCGGGAAGAAATAAATAACTATATACAACTTAGTTTCCCGATGCTCAAGATGCCTGGCGACGTCCCATGTCGCCCAGCCACAGATGGCCCTCAGACCCTTCCTGAGAGGCCTTATTGTTTGGAAATTCAAACAGATGATGATGTGCGTAATTACAATAATATCCATGATAACAATTCTTATGGTGATAACAATAACGGTTGGAATTATGATAATAACAATGAGTATGATAATACTAATAATAATAAAGGGTAAGATAATAATAATAATAATAATAATGAGTATGATAATAACAATAACAATTATAATGGTAATGATAGTTATCAGAACGGAAATGTTGGTAATAGTAGCATAGGTGGTAATTGTAGTAGTAATGGTGATAATCATATACAACAATACTATCGGATTATAATGCTGTACAGATTCATCTGCGTGGAAAGGGGCAGTGAGTCCGTAACAATAATATCGCATAATTGGTCAAATTTAATGTATACCCGAGATTGTACTTTGCAGCAGTTCTAAAATAATTTATTTACAGATTTCCAAAATATCCAGAATTAAAACAACGGTGGATAAAAGCAATTGAATGTGATAATTTTGAGTCTTCACCTTATTCAAGAGTATGTACAAAACATTTTGTAACTGATTGTTTTGTTCTAAGTCCTTGGAGTTCAAAGAAAATATTAAGAGCTAATGCTATACCAAATGTATCCTCTTCACCTCCGTTCTCTCTTTCCAACCTTATAGCTCTACTCCGTGCAATAATACCCCTAAAACTAGCATGTGAAACATGTACATTCTTATCTTAAAATTATTCCTAAACTTATGCTCTCCTGTGTCCCACACCTGATTCAGTATCACTTTTGTATGTTCCACTCTTTCTCTCACATGTCCATTTATACTTCCATTCTTTTGCACCATCACTCCTAAATATGTAAAGTCCTTGACTACTTCCAGCTCTTCTCCATTCCACTTCCATTCTATCCTTCCTGCCTTACCTCCACCCTTTTTGAAAATCATTATTTTTGTCTTCCCTACATTTACTCTCAATTCTTTTCTATCTAGATATTTCTCTAATCTTATTATTTGTTTCAGTTCCCCTTCTTCCGTGGCCATTAACACTACATCGTCCACATATGCCAACGACCAGACTTTTTATTTGCCTACTATAATTCCTCTTGCCTGTCCCTTCTTCAGCTCCTCCTCCATGTCCGCTATGAGTACAGTAATGTCTCCCCTAGTGTCCCAACTGGTTGTTCCCTCTTACTGTCCTATGTGTTGTTCCTACGCCTATGTCGGAGTCAGTCAAGCGTGTGATGTTTGTAATGCGATACTCGGCGGCGGTTCTTTTGATGAGAGTCCACTGCTTGACAGTTCATAATATAATAACATAACATTTTTAATGTTACTTTTTTTATCTGAAAATGTTTTTAACATATTCGTGAGACTTTTCCGATTAAAATGACATCAAACATGATATAATTTGGACCACATTTACTTATTTCATACTTATTGTATAACTCATTTTATTCTATTTAGCTCCATTATCGCAAAGTCATTTTGCTAAAAAATAATAGAAAAGTTGTGAAAAATTAAAGAAACTGAAACAATTTTGTAAATTTTTCCGAGAATTTTGCTGAGCTGAAACATGTAATTATTGTTCGACACATGTGTAATCTTCCCTACAAGCTTCTGATAAATTACAAAATCATGATGCCGGAAAAGTACATAAAACATAGACTCTGCCGTAAAATGTAGGCTGTTCCCTCCTACTGTCCGAAAAACGTAGGCTGTTCCCTCCTACTGTCCGAAAAACGTAGGCTGTTCCCCCCTACTGTCCGAAAAATGTCGGCTGTTCCCCCCTAGTGTCCGACAAACGTAGGCTGTTCCCTCCTACTGTCTGAAAAATGTAGGCTGTTCCCTCCTACTGCCCGACAAACGTAGGCTGTTACACACTGTCACAGGCAAGCTTATGTATTCGACGAACAATGTGTAGAGATATTTCATGTATTTTGCTAGCAATCCGTTTTTGTAATTCATTCGAAGCGATAATGAAATGAATTACTCGATAAGTATTAATAAGTAAATGCGATCCAAATTATATCATGTTTGGTCTCATTTTGATCAGAACAATCTCATCAAAATGTTATAGACTTCTTCGTACAGAAAAAGCTAAAAATAAAAAAGTTTAAGTGTCGTCTTTATTATAATGTTTGGTACGCGGGTTTTTAAATTTCTCGGTTGCCTCGACTCTGATTCCATCCTTCTCTTTTATTCGCTGTCCTTTTCTTTGTTCGGCGAGCTTCAAAGGCGAGCTGCGCAGCTGGAAATGTAGTTTCGGTGTTCTCCTACTGTCCCAATTCGATTCCTAGCTGAGGGACAGTAGGGGAGACATTACTGTACTGTGAATAGTGTGGGGATCAGCGGACACCCTTGTCTTACCCCGTCCTCTGTCCAGAACCCCCTTGCTTCCCTGTTTTCTACTCTGATTACATTCCTTGTTTCCTGGTATATTTATTTTACTCTTTCTAACAGCCCTCTTCTTACTTCACACTTTTCCAGACTTTGCCATAGCTTTTTCCTGTTTACGAAATCGAACGCTGCCTTGAGGTCTACGAACTTCGCATACACTTTTCCTCTTTTCCTTACCAGTTCTGTCTCTACTATGTGCTGCAAGATGTATGCCTTGTCTATTGTGCCTCTGTTGAAGCATTCTATTAATGGGTTGTTCTGTTTTCTGCTTGTTATAGTAATTAGAAGTACACATGGATGTTTTATATTTAGTTGTATGTAGTACCTACTATTTTGTTTTGTTCTTTTCTTGTTTTGACACACTAAAACAATTTACCTGCTTCCACCCAGACACTATTTAAACAAATGATGCAATCTAAATCCAAAACATATCCTGCTAAGCTGAACAGCTTCGCAGTCACTTTAAACTTTCATTCACCAAGAGCATATAATTATGTCAGAGATACATTTCATAATGTCCTACCTCATCCTCGAACGTTGTGAAAGTGGTATGCATCAGTTGCATGTGAATCAGGTTTTCATACTGAATCCATAAGTACTTTAAAGATAAAGGTTTCTGAGTGCGAAGGTAAAGGTAAAGCTTGTGTATGTGCTTTGATAATTGATGAAATGGCAATTCATAAGAAAATACAGTCGGACGGTAAAAAATTTGTAGGGTATGTTTTAAGAATATGTTTCAACAGCATGTAACTTTATAAGTTAATTATGCAAATATATACAAAATGATTTCTAGCTAAATGAGTTTTCCAACAAGTGATACATATGTTGCAGTTATGTGGGTGTCGGCAAACAAGCTGAAAGTATTACTTCACTGTAAGCAAAAGTGACAATTGTATTTTTAATTAACTGTGTAAATGACCCATGGAAACTACCAGCAGGCTACTTTTTAATCGATGAGCTATCAGGCAGTCAGAAATGTAACTTACAAGGACAGGGCGCGAGATGAGCCTCTTAGATTTTGATGCGCTTTTGCAGGATTGTAGTTCAGGTGGGCCGTGCCCCAAACCCACAAGGGCAGGTGCCAAGTCTCGCCGGTATTCGAGATAATTGTTATTAAAGTTTCGTGAGACCTTACATACCTTAAGCGTTAAAGTTTTGTTAGGGAAATGGTGATGGCGTAGAGGCTGGTCACTGCCTGCCACGAGAATGTCCTGTGTTTGCGTCTCCGCTGGACTTTTTCATTTTTTTTCATCCCAAAAATGAATCTATTTCTAATCTATTTCTAATTATAATAACACATAATATAAATTTATAATAGTTGTCGAATACAATTTCCATACGTCCCCGAAGTATGGAAACCGCCCCATGAATCGTCGATGTACAAAAATCGCTTATTTTCAACATAGGGTTTGATTGATTAATTATGTTATCCAGAAAATCTTTGTAAGTCTCCTTTGTCTAGCTTTCCAAATTTAGTGGAAGTGATGAATGCACGTTTTTATTTACGCAGTACCCTAAACGCGTAACAAAGATTCCCGAACTGCACATCTGTGTTGCACGTAGGTACCTTTATTGCCGGCAGTTCTTTAAGTCGCAAGGAGTTTTCGGATTAACTCCGAAGCTGTTTGAATTGCTGGCAATTTATCATCATAAGTAATAAAAGTTATGTTATGTCTTGTTATAATTAGAAATAAAGTTAAAAAATTTATGAGATGAAAAAAATAAAAAAGTCCCGTAAGGATGCGAACACGGGACATTCTCGTGGCAGGCAGTGACGTCGGTCTCTGCGCCATCACCATTTCCCTAAGAAAACTTTAACGCTTATGGCATGTATGGTCTCACGAAATTTTAATAACAATTATCTCGAATACAGGCGAGACTTGGCATCTGCCCTTGTGGGTTTGGGGCAGAACCCAACTAAACTACAATCCTACAAAAGCGCATCAAAATCCAAGAGGCTCATCTCACGCCCTCTCCTTGTTAGTACATATGTGTTTCAGATTACTTCATGAAGTTGGAGTTAAAGTTTGCAGCTTAACTTTCGATGGTGCTGCAACAAATATGGCAATGACAATGTGTCTTGGAATTCAATTATCTTCCACTTGTTTAACACCATGTTTTCCTCATCCAAGTACAGGGGACTATATTCATTTGTTTTTAGACCCACCTCATATGCTGAAACTTATTCGAAATACTTGGGGAACTTGCAAAGTTTTATATGATGATAATAATAATGCAATTATTATTATTATTATTATTATTATTATTATTTGTTTATTGTATTGAGACATAACGCCTAGTATAATTTTTCATTTGGTTGTGCACGTTTAGTACATTAGGCTTACATACTAATTTGGTATCGTATTTACTTATCTTATTACGTGTTATTCTACTATTTACACTTCTCTATATTATCTATAATATGATTGGTGCGGTCCTTTCGCCTGTATTATACATTCGACATGTTACATTTTCATCTATCTTGTAGCTCATTCCATTTCCAAGTGTCGTTGCCCATCCTATTTTCCCGGCTAGTCTTATTTGTGCAATAATCCTTTTAATTGGTAGTGTAATATTCAGATTCAGGTATTTCGTATTTTCTAGTACTGTCGTATCTTTGATGTCCTTGTACATTTCGCTATATGTGGATTTTATTGTTTTCGTTCTGTTCTCTTCAAGTAGTTGTCTGCTTATTTCTTGTATTATTTCTTGTTGTATGTTATCCTGTTCTATGGTTTCTAATGAGTTGGTATTTTCATAGTCGCATTGATGTATTTCAGTTCTTAGCTGCGTAACCAAATTTCTCTTTGTGTCCGGTATTCTTTTATCCAAAGCCTTCAGTTTTTCTCAGCATCTCCTTGCGAACCTTTGCTCTCTCATACATGTTAGCCTTTTCCAATACCTTAGTGATCTTTTTATTACCTCTGTTTCTAAGTGTGTTCTCCCTGTTTCCATTCTTATCATATGTCCAGGAGAGTTCTGGGTACGCATAGCATTCTTTTTATAAAGTCTGCTTGTAATTTTTCCACTATTGCTGTATGGTTTAAACCCCACATTCCTGTACGATGTAATAGTACCGTCTTTACTGTTGAGTCGAATAGTTTTTCTACTGTTTCCCATCTGTTAGATTTTGTAATTATGAGGGGTTTCCAGATTGTGCCTAATGCTATTTTTGCATTGCTTCCGAAGTGTTTTGCAGCGATGTGGAAGTTGCCAGTTTGTGTGACGGGTACTCGTAGGTATATGTATTCTTTTACTTCTTCTATTGCTACTTCATTGAACGTTATTTTCTTTACTCCATTCTTCCTATTGTATTTTCTACATACAAGCAGTTTTGTTTTGTCTGTGTTTACTTCCAGCTTGTTCTCTGTGCGGTAGTTATGTAGTGTGTTTATCTTCTCCTCTAGATCTATTGGATTGGTTACTGTGATTATCAAATCATGTGCAAATAGGAGTTGTTCCATTCCTTCTATTTTGCTTGTATGACCTTTATCCTTGAAGTACTCATCGAGATCATTAGTGAGAAAAGAGTTGGGCTTAAACTATCACTTTGGAGTACACCTTTATTTATCTTGATGTTGTTTGTAATCTCAGTGTTTTTGGTTTTTATTTGTGTGCTTGCTTTTTGATATAGACTATGTAGTACTTTGATTATTTGTGAACTTATGCCTGCGATACGTAGCTTATACCAAAGAACCGAGTGCCAGATTAAATCAAACGCTTTTCTGAAGTCCACAAATAGTATATATATTTTCCCTTTTGGGTGTGCTAGTGCCTCAGCAATTTTAGCTGGCAATACGAATATGTTATCTTCGCATGATCTATTTTCTCTGAATCCTGCCTGGCCTTCTGGGAGTAAATCGCCGCTTCTGCACCACATATTTATCCTTGATGCCAGTATTGTAGTGAATATTTTCGTGATGGAGTTGGCTAGTGTTATTCCTCTGTAGTTGTTTGGGTATAGCTTATTTCCCTTTTTGTATATCATTACCGTGTTAATGTTCCCTCAACTTGATGGAATTTCGCCTTTCTGTAATGTACGGTTCATGAGCTTTAATAACTGTTCTTTCATTCCACGTGGTAGATATTTGTAGAACTTATTAGTAATGCCGTCGGGTCCTGGTGTTTTCCTTACTTTCAGTTTCCTTAGAACTGTATTTAGTTCTTCATACTGGATTTCCTGGTCTAGGCATGGGTGCCTTGCATCAATGAGGTGGTATTGTTGGCCTGTGTCTTCTTTATATACAGGGTGTCTCACCTTATCTATTACAAGCTCATATTTCCTAACTTATTGAAGATACAAAAAATGCTTTATATGGAATTTGCATGGTACGCGGGGCACATATTTGGCGAAACAAATTTTTTTTACATTATTATTTTAAGAGATATGAAGGTCGATTTCGTTTTTTTAAATGCAACTACATATTTTTCTTCAGGTCGTTTAATACTGCTTTTCAAGATAAATTCACTGACCCTTAATATAGACACCCGATTTTTAGTAGTTTTCGAGATATTGCGCTTATAAATTTACTGATTTTCAATGGAAGAAATCCGGCTGAATAGGAAATACCGGTGGGAGTTTTGTCCACGCCTGAAGTGCCATGTGTTAGACATTGCCTCTTGAAACAGATACGAAGGGTCTCCGGCAGAAACGACAGACCTAAACTCTGGACAATAGTTTTCCATTGTAAAGTATGAACGATACCTTTCTCGAGATTGCAAATGCTACATCTGTGGCGGAAAACAATTGTCCAGGTTGCCTAATTCCCTTTGTGTCAGTGCATATCTACTTATTTCTTTTTGTATTTGTATCTGTGTAGCTGTTAGGTCGTCATCAATATATATTTTCTCTCCTTTTAGTAGCTTCTCGTTTTCCTTTATCTTCACTTTGGTTTCCCAGTCTGCTAGCTTAACTGTTATCATTCTATTATTTTTTTCTGTTTTTATTGCTTGTGTGTATTCTATTTTTGCCATTTTTTGTGAATTAGGAAGCGAAGAAGTAAAAAAGTGTAACAATGACTGGAAGAGTGAAAGACATAACAAATGAAGAAAGAAAAACTATATTAAATTTACATAACATGAACAAATCTTATAATGAAATTGCAAAAATCGTGAAGAGAAGGCGATTCATTGTTCGTAGTGTCATAAAACAGTATAAAAATCAAACAAGTGTTGAGAATCTGACTAAAAGTGGTGACTCTCAGAAGCTGTCAGTTGAAGAAAGAAAAAACATTATAAATACAGTAAAAAGAGATCCAAAACTGAATGTTTCTGAAATTATAGTTATGATAAAAAATGAGTATCAAAAAGAAGTAACATCGAAAACTGCAGAAAGAATATTGCGGGATGCTGGTTATTCTGCTTGTGCGGCACGAAGGAGGGCGTACATCAGAGAAATAAATAAAAAAAGAAATGAAAAGAATTCGCAAAAGAATTTATCCCAAAATATTCTGGATTCTGAGAAAAAGTATTGTTCTCAGACGGAAGCAAATTTAATATCTTTAAACAAACAGAAGAATGTTGGTTTGGAGGAAACCCAATACGGAAATGGAACCGTGTAATCTGCAGGCCACTGTAAAACATGGAGGTGGTGGATTAATGGTATGGGAATGTATGGCAGCATCGGGACTCGAAGAACTTGTATTTATTGACGACATCATGGACAAATATCTATATTTAAATATATTGAAAGAAAATCTTTTAAAAAGTGCTGAAAAAATAAATCTTCCCAGGAATTTTTACTTCCAACAGTATATCGTCCGCCAATGGATCGTATACAACACTGCTCACACTTCAAACACGCCACCGCAAAGTCCGGATATGAATCCGATTCAGCATGTGTGGAACGAATTAGAAAAAAGGATCAGAGAACATAGTACAGTAATGTCTCCCCTACTGTCCCTCAGCTAGGAATCGAATTGGGACAGTAGGAGAACACCGAGACTACATTTCCAGCTGCGCAGCCCGCCTTTGAAGTTCGCCGAACAAAGAAAAGGACAGCGAATAAAAGAGAAGGATGGAATGAGAGTCGAGGCAACCGAGAGATTTAAAAACCCGCGTACCAAACATTATAATAAAGACGACACTTAAACTTTTTTATTTTTAGCCTTTTCTGTACGAAGAAGTTTATAACATATTGACGAGATTGTTCTGATCAAAATGAGACCAAACATGATATAATTTGGATCACATTTCCTTATTAATATTTATCGAGTAACTCATTTCATTATCTCTCCGAATGAATTACAAAAACGGATTGCTAGCAAAATACATGAAATATCTCTACACATTGTCCGTCGAATAAATAAGCTTGCCTGTGACAGTGTGTAACAGCCTACGTTTGTCGGACAGTAAGAGGGAACAGCCTACATTTTTCGGACAGTAGGAGGGAACAGCCTACATTTTACGGCAGAGTCTATGTTTAATATACTTTTCCGGCATCATGATTTTGTAATTTATCAGAAGCTTGTAGGGAAGATTACACATGTGTCGAACAATAATTACATGTTTCAGCTCAGCAAAATTCTCGGAAGAATTTAAAAAATTGTTTCAGTTTCTTTAATTTTTCACAACGTTTCTATTATTTTTTAGCAAAATGACTTTGCGATAATGGAGCTAAATAGAATAAAATGAGTTATACAATAACTATGAAATAAGTAAATGTGGTCCAAATTATATCATGTTTGATGTCATTTTAATCGGAAAAGTCTCACGAATATGATAAAAACATTTTCACATAAAAAAAAAGTAACATTAAAAAAGTTATGTTATTATATTATGACCTGGAAAACCGTGGATTCTCATCAAAAGAACCGCCGCCGAGTATCGCATTACAAACACCACACGCTTGACTGACTCCGGCATAGGCGTAGGAACAACACATAGGACAGTAAGAGGGAACAACCAGTTGGGACACTAGGGGAGATATTACTGTATATCGTTTTACTCATGTAAAATTGTGCTAAAACGGGTTATTCTGTACGAATGGAATAATATTGAACCCGAATTCACAAAAAATTTAGTCCAGTCAATGCCCAAAACGCTAAAAAAAGTTCTTAAAAGGAAGGGACTAGCAACAAAATATTAATACCCTTGTAAGGGAGAAAAAATTGGGTGGACTAGACCGGGAATCGAACCCGGGACCTTCCGCTTTCCGGGCGGGTGCCATCCCAACTAAGTTCTCCAACCCACTACCAATTTAATCTCCCTAAATTCAACACACTGAGCGGCTGCCGCCTACACCCTACTTTTAATCGTCTATGGATGTTACTATTCAAGTGTGCCAATACTTTTGTCCCTCTATAAAATGTGTGTATCACCTTATTTATACTACTGCTTCTTATTATATAATAAACTGAAACAGATAACAAACGGATGTGTCGAAAAATTTATTCATTAAATCAATTTGTTTAGTAGCTATAAGCATTTGTATCATAACGATCATGCTCTGCCAATACTTTTGTCCAGCACTGTATTTTCTCTCCTTTTAGTATTGGGTTGTTCGGAAAGTAATTTCGTTTTTTTTTGTGAAGATGAAAGACAATTTTCGTATAATGAATAAATATTTTATTAAATTATATATTGGCCATTCTGGTCCAATTCCTTTTGCCATCTTTCTGGCAGTAGCATGATTCCACGCTCATAAAATTTTTGCTCTTTGCTGACAAAAAACTGATCCAGGTAATTTTTGACCTCCTCATTTGAAGTAAAGGTTTTACCGTCTAAAAAAATTTTGCAGTGTCCGGAACAAATAATAATCCGAAGGTACCAGATCTGGAGAATATGGTGGGTGTGGCAGTGTAACCCATTCAAGCTGTAAAAGCTTTTGGTGAGTGACCAAACTTGTATGAGGTCTCGCATTATCTTGGTGGAACACTACACCTTTTCTGTTGATTAATTCTGGCCTTTTCTGTTGAAGTGCATCATTCAGTTTGTCCAGCTGATGACAGTAGACTTCCGAATTAATTGTTGTGTTATCAGGTAAAAGCTCAAAAAAAACGATTCCTTTGAAATCCCACCAAACAGACAGCATCACTTTTTTTGATGGATATTGGCTTTCGAAATGCTTTGAGCCGGTTCATCTTTTTTGCTCCATGATCTCTTGCGTTTGATATTGTTATATACAACCCATTTTTCGTCCCCAGTAATGATGCGCTTCAAAAATGGATCATTTTCGTGACGTTTGAGAAGCGAATCACAGACGTCAACGCGACGACACAAATTTCTCTCCGTGAGAACATGGGGAACCCATATATCGAGCTTCGAGATTAAACCTAGGCCTTTCAAGTGGTCATAAACAGTTGAATTTGATAAATTTAACCTCTCACCGATCTCACGTGTTGTTATTCGCCGGTTTGCATCAACTAATGCCTTTATTGTGTCTTTATCAGCTTCAACCGGCCATCCAGAACGTGGTGCATCTTCGACATCAAAATTGCCGGATCGAAATTTTGCAAACCAGTTCTGGCACTGGCGTACTGTCAATACATCTTCTCCATACACGTCGGTTAATTTCTTTCTGGCTTGAACAGCATTTTTACCTTTTCAATAGTAAAAAAGTAAAATATGACGAAAATGCTGCTTTTTGCTCTCCATATTTAAAAGGGCACCAACCAAAAACTACTGACAAATCAATTGGACTTTTACACACACAAGCCTCGCTATATCAGCTCTCAAAACATATAATGATTATGCGGCTTAAGTGTGAAGTTGGGTGCGAAAAAATACAATTAAATCCTCTGTCGGGAAAAAACGGAATTACTTTCCGAACAACCCAATAGCTTCTTGTTTTCCTTTATCTTCAGTTTGGTTTCCCAGTCTGCTAGTTTAACCCTTATTATTCTGTTATTGTTTTCTGTTCTTATTGTTTGTGTATATTTTATTTTTGCCTCTACTCTTGATTTATCCTGTAGGAAGTTCTTTATTTCTTCTGTTTTTCCCTCAATGTTTAGCCCTTTGATAATGATATTGTTCTTTTTTTCTTTTCTTCTATTCCTTCTAATGTTTTGATTCTATTCTCCAAGCTCTTCTTCTCTTCTGCCCATTTTAGTTTCTTTTCTTCCATTTTTTCATTTATTTTTGCAATCTCATTAACTACGTTCATTACCTCTGCATACTCTTTCCTTGTTTCTATCAGTTCTTCTTTTACTTTTTTAATTTCTCGTGCCATAGAGTCCATCTTTTCCATCATCTTATTTAGTATCGATGATATATTTTGGTCTGTTACAATGTCTTCGTTGTTTGCGGGTAGCTCCTTATTTGATGTTAATTTCGCCCGGTTTGTTGTCTTCTGTTGCTATTTTGCATATTGATGTACTTTTTATAAATCCTCCTCTCATGGTTTTTTTTCTTTCGTTAGATATTTTTTTTTTCTTTTGGTCTATTGCTCTTATTCGATTCTTGCTTGTGGTTTTTCCTCACTTTTGAGATTATCTGTTGGAATTTTCCTTTTTTACCTTCTCATTTTGATGTCTATATCCCTCATAAGTTCTTCCCTCTGCGAATCTCTTCGGCTATTTTAACACCTTCACTTTTTAATTTTATGCTTGATGTATAACTATATTTCTGTAAAACTGATTTTTCTAATTAACGCGTACACGAGCTATGTTCTCAACCGAAATCCTCAGGTAAAATACTAATAATGCAATTCACTGGGAAAATTATGTACACTTGGTAGATGTACAAGAAAGAGAAGGATTACATTTAGCAACTAAAATAACAAAGCGGCATATTAACTGGTTTAAAGAAAAAATGAAAGTAAAGCTAGCTGCTCAAACTTTTAGTTTGAGTGTTGCGAAAGCCTTGCAATATTTATGAGAAACTAACTATTCTCCAAATTTTGAGGATTGTGAACCAACGGAGCAATTCATTATTTTCATGAACGACGCTTTTGATATATTGAACAGCAGAAATCTGTTAGCCAAGGGTTTTAAAGCTGGTGTACAACAGTACAAGAAAGATATTGTGTTTAACAAAATCAATGAAGTGATCAAATACATCACTTCTTTAACATATGGGCCATGCAGAGAACCACTGCACTTGAGTCAAAAGAAAACTGGTTTTATAGGATTTATATTCAGTTTACGATCACTTATGCACACATTCAATCAACATGTTGACAACCAAATTGATGGTAAACTACAATACTTACTGGCTTACAAATTTTCTCAAGATCATCTTAAAGTTTTTTTCAGTGCCATTAGAAGTATGAGAAGACACAACAATAATCCTACTCCAAGACTTTTTCACGCTGCTTATAAGAAATTTGTTGCGTACCGTGTTCTTCGCCGCGATTGGGAAGTGTACACAAGTACACCCACTTGCCGAATTAACGGCGCGTGAGTAAGTTGAATGTAGAACGATGCATATTGTGAGGGTTTCTGTACGTTGTATGGTTTATTGTTGTGTCTGAGACTGCTTGATGTGGTTATAAATTTTGGCAGCGTGGAAATCTGCCTTGGTGTGGTGCTGGCGTGAGAATCCCTTTGTGTGCAGAAGTTACGGGTCTTCATTTTGTTTTTGGTAGCTTGGTGCGACCAATCAGCGTACAGTGCATCGCCGATCGTCCAAGTCGCACTCGCGTACCCGAGGGTGTGGAAGCCGGGCGGAAAAAGCCAAATGGGTCGCGCCGCAGTGACCGCTCGCAACGTTTTTGAGGCGCGTTTACCTGGGATTTCTGGACACAGTCGTTGAAATAATAAAAATTACACAGCTTGATGTGTCGTGATATTTGACTGTCCAGATATCTCAGTTTACAGGGTAAAAAGTCACCATTGCGCCTCAACACTATTGCTTCCACATCGGCTGAAGATGTTTCAATATGTAAAAAAAAGGGGTAGATGCCATTTATGCAATAAAACGGACAATAAAAGTTCGTTAAAATGTCACAAATGCACAAAATTCGTTTGTAAAAGGCATTGTTACGAGATATGCACAACGTGCTATAAATAAACAATTTCAATAGAATGTATTGTTTTTTGCAATAAAAGTACTATAAAAGATATAATAACATATTTCTACATTTCCTTGATCCTTTAGTTAGACCGTAAAATTAAAAATACGAATTTCACATATTCGGGTCATTTTTGTCTCAAAGACCGTAAGTGTATAGTTGAATCGAAGACCGTAGCAGGATTAACAGCGATACAGTCGGACAACTCGTTTTATAATTTTATAAATATAAAAAGTTATAGCCCTGTAAAACAAGCTTTAACGACTATATCTGCTGGCTAGCTGGACACTCATGTACAGGTCGGAATTATGGGGGTGGCAAGAATGGGAGGAGATAGAAAAAGTACTAAACAAATTCATGATGATGATACTCGGGTTTGATAATAACACACCAACGTACATGTGGAGGACCAAGGTGGGTAGACACAGGATAATGATTCAAGCAAGGAGACGAGCGGCCATGTACCTGGCGGATATACAAAAAATGGAAGATGATGGATTGCCAAAAATTTGCCTAAAGGAGGAATTGAGGATAATTGAAAATAGGTGCCCCTCAAAATGGGGACAAGCCTTTGAAAAAGCGCTGAGAGAGGTAGGAGATGGCACCTTATTGCGGCATATGAAGCACAATGTAGACATAAATGTTACGTATAAAAGATTAGAAGACGATTTGAAAATAAGAATTGAGCAAAATATACAGGAAGACTGGTCCAGCATTGACAAGTCTAGGTATTGCGAGAAGTACAGATTAAGGAAAGGGACGTAGGGCCGGAGAAGTATTGGACTGCGCGAAACATAAGAAGTATAGATAAAGAGCAGTGGACGAGGCTTAGGTGTGGAAATATCGGCAAAAAATGGTACACGAAAAACGGTGCAATAGAGAGGAGAGAGTGCAGAAATGCCATGATGCGGAGGAAACTCTGTATCATGTGTGGAAGTGCAAAGGAATGGATGAGTGTGTAAATGGAAAGGTCAACGAATGGATCGCAAAAATTAGGGATAGCAGTAACATAGAGGGAAGTATCGAGAAAATGCTAAGAGGCGAACTGGTAGCAGAAACGTGCGCATATATAGTAGCCTGTTGATAAAAGGGCTAGGGATAAGAAGTAGAATTACATGTTATAGATAGAGTAACAGCGATAGTCATAGTTATAGTACCGTATAATTAGGTGGAGCGTTTAGTTTTTACGAAGAAGTTATAATAGCGGGCGGAAGGTGTGGAGAAACAAGGTTGTTTAGTATAAGAGTATACCAAAGATGTAACGATAGAGACTCAGGACCAATCAGCGCCCAAAGTGCAATTTATATATGTAAGCTAATTACTAATAAGAAAATGTATACCAAAAACATTATGTAATGTATAGTGAGACAATAAATATCTATCTACCTAACAAGCTCTAACGATACCGTCAACTGATGTTATACATATTTGCAAAATTGCCGAAGCAGAGATACGATTTCTAGAAAAAAGAGATCAATTGTCGCAAACAAATATATTACATAAGTTGATTGTAAAAATTATGATCAATGTTCGTCCATCAGTATTTAGTGAGTATCAGGAACATATGTACGATAACGATGTAGAATCTAATCGCATTATACATTTAATCAAAATCATCAGTTTTCATTATTGTAATGTGATATAGTATTATAAAGAAAATAATTTATTAACAGATCATAATAGAATAAGAAGTAAACTTACCAAAACTACTTTATTTTGCAATCAATAATTATGAATAAATAATTTTTTTCTAGACATCTGTGTATTGTTCTTACTGTTTTTTTAAACTAAAATAAGTTATAACGAAATAATTACAGATTGAATATTTATACATTGTTTTGAAAACAAAAACTTCCATCATTATTTTGCCCACATGTGACGTCACGTAGATGATTTTATCTTTGCGTCAAGGCAGTTATCTAAAGCCGTGTCTATATGTACATATGGTCTAAGGATCCATCGACTAATCAACGCCAGGCTGAAGGGCAGCTATTTTTCCATTGGCCAAAGGAGAGCTGCGGAAAATTCAAAGTTAGCGCATGCAACAACGCCGCACCGACGATTGAAATGCTGCTTCGAAAATTCAATTGTTTTATACTGAAAGCGATAACATCTCTGCAGAATTTTTGAGGAATTAAAGTGCTTTGAGAAAGTTATACTTATTTCGCTGCCAGGATTGCACCTTCCACGAGCAGACCGGATCAGCGCTCCACGGGCACACGAATCAGCCAAAATAATCCTAAATCTACTAACCGGGTACGCAACAACTTACACGCTACATAGATGCTCCTTCCTATCACCAAACCTTCAATTCTGGAACTAGTAACTAAATATTAGTTCTGTGGCTTGCCACACACAATATCTCCAAGTTTATTGAAAATTTTCCTGGTATGACCCTCTTTCTTAGACAAAAATCACCTACAATTTTTCATCTTTAATACGAATGATTTCATCCATAATAAGAAGTAAAAATTCCCAGGCGACGCTCACCATACCCCACATTACTAAGCTCATATGTCTAAAAAAATCCTGTCCTTGGAATATCATTGATGAAAATATTGAATAGGATTAGGCCAGGGATGGACCCCTGGACGCTTGGTGTGTATATACTTACTCGGCCTAAGGACGGATAATGGTCAGGAGGCCAACATGGCCTCATGTTGTGTACGTATTGTGTAGAGTTGGAAGGTTGGCGTGCGTGACGGCACATGGACAAGAAGGGTACACCGATCGTTCCGCCTTTGATGCTTCTGAAACACGTTGCTACATAAACCGATTAGCAGATTTGACCGTTTCGGCCAATAAGGAAAATGCGTGTGCTCTGTTTTTATGATTATGTAAGAGAAGGTAGGCCCAATTCCATTATTGACCAATTAGACCCGCATTTCTTAGGCTAGCCAACTTGTCATCTCTGCACAAAATACAGTAGCGTCCGGATTTTTGGCCACTTTAGCGTCCGCCGCTATCCCCACCAATTCGTAGAAATGAAGTATCGAGTCTCCGTGTGAGCTTTAAACGTGACACCTGTCATAACAATGTAACTTTTAACGCCGATCTGCTTTCGGTGAGTGTCGCCACAGGGCATCGCTATCTCACTCACACTCAATCTTTCCCTCTCTCTCAGTTGAATTTTCGGAATACACCAATCCACATAAGCGTCCGCGCTTGGTCCCGACTGCGGACGCTTACACGGACACTACTGTATCTGCCAAGCAGCCCATGAGTTCTGGTTGACGAGTCCTCGGCTTTTTCGGTATCGACATCCTAACGTCTTGGATACGTAGGCAGTTAAGGAATGAAGAAACAGGTTTATCTGTTGGGACGGCGAACGGCGTGGAAGCGAAGATGGCCGCCTTGAACGTGCACGTAGCACGCTTTCTTGGCGAGGTAATTCCCACGTTCGTAGGATGCAGTCGAGACGGGAAGAAACGACGAGAGAAACGCAGCGTCGTATATGTTTACAGTCCGATTTTTATTGTTCTTCATCATTATTCACATGCTCGTTTGTCGAATATCGTAATTAGCTCCTGTTTTCCCGGTTGTTTTTAAAAAGCGATTGATTTTGCGCAGTATGAACAAGCAAATAGAGCACTGATTATTTGTGGTAGAATATTAAATATATTTGGTTAAACCAAAAATATTAGTCACCTTGAAGTCTATTATTTGGCATAATTCAATTAAGCCAAAATAAATCACTGCACAGCACAAGAGTATACAACACTGTATGATACGACAGCACGCGATACTCAACGAAAATGCATAGAATTTGATCCCAGGTGACATGTCACGTATATACGAGTATGTGTACACCAAACGAACCAGGTGAGGCAGATGAGGCATAACGTGTGTTCGAAAACGTTTGCATGGTGTGTACAATTAGGCGAGCCCGAGCAAAAGTGCGGCCTTTGAGAATGTGTGTCACATTTATGGGAAATGTGAACGAACGAACACGAGTGAACATGAGGTATTTACGAATAGTCGATTAGTGAAAACGAAAAAATACTCGAAAATGCTTGCTTGCATACTCACAGCCGCCGATTATCCGTATAGGCAACAACAAAGGAATGCCTTTTGTGTGACAACCACGTTTAGCAAAATATTTCGGAAACTATTCATTTTAGAGCAGGAGTGGTATACCTTAAAGCATCCCTCTGCTTACTTTCTCGAACAACCCCACCGGCGCACTTTACAAGCTTGTCTCACTGTAACAGGTTAGTAGGATGTCAACTCCAGAAGCCATAAATTGATTCAAGGACCACCAAAGCCACTCGGCCTTCTCCACGCTCAAGGAAATTTCAATGTTTCGCAGACGAGGTAGACAGCTGCCATCTGTTAACATAAATTTTGTATCAATATGGTTTGTATAAAATACAACTGTTGTTGGATGTCAAATAAAGGGATGTTCGTGAAACAGAGAGAGTTCATATCGTTTAAAAATTTGTTGGCCCTGAAAAGGGCCGTTTGTTCTTTCGTGAATGGACAGTTAATTTTCTTAACCGCCAAAGCCGTAGAGGGTTCTTCCTTGACGCTTCAGAGCGTAGACAACGTCCATAGCGGTCACAGTTTTCCTTTTGGCGTGCTCGGTGTAAGTTACAGCATCACGAATAACGTTCTCAAGAAACACTTTCAAGACGCCACGGGTTTCTTCGTAGATCAAGCCAGAAATACGCTTGACACCGCCACGACGAGCCAGACGACGGATAGCTGGCTTCGTGATACCTTGGATGTTATCACGAAGAACTTTCCTGTGACGCTTCGCTCCTCCCTTTCCCAATCCCTTTCCTCCCTTACCGCGACCAGTCATGATGTACACAGATGTTCAAACTTCCAAATGCAAAGAGCAAATGATGACTTACGCAAGGTTCTGGCCTTTTTTATAGAGGCGCAGCTGCAGATCCCCCACCACTGCGTCCACAGCCAACCAGAAGCCCCGCGGGCGCACCGTAGAACATAAAAGCGCGTCTCCAGGGAAACAGAATTCATTTTACGTTGCTCTTTGCATTTTGTCGGATCGGTGTGACGCTCGTTGCTCTTTAACGAAATAATGGCTCGTACTAAGCAGACCGCTCGTAAATCAACTGGTGGAAAGGCTCCACGCAAACAATTGGCTACAAAGGCAGCTCGTAAGAGTGCGCCTGCTACTGGTGGAGTGAAGAAGCCTCACCGTTACAGGCCTGGAACTGTCGCTCTTCGTGAAATTCGCCGATACCAGAAGAGCACTGAACTTCTCATCCGTAAATTGCCTTTCCAACGGCTCGTTCGTGAAATTGCTCAGGATTTCAAGACTGATCTTCGTTTCCAAAGCTCAGCAGTTATGGCTCTTCAGGAAGCCAGCGAAGCCTACCTCGTTGGTCTTTTCGAAGACACCAACTTGTGCGCCATTCACGCTAAGCGTGTGACCATCATGCCTAAGGACATCCAACTAGCTCGTCGTATTCGTGGAGAGAGAGCTTAAATGCCAAACCTTATTTAATAACAATCGGCCCTTTTCAGGGCCAAAAAACATTTAAAACGTAGATATACTTCAGGTTTAAAATTTTAATCACAGTTTAGCTAAATACATTGCAGTGGAACATTTTTGAGTGGAGACTGAAACACAACCTAGACGTCTTTTTACGTTATGAGTTGCCTAAAGGTTGATGTTTGAATTTATGTGAAGACTCTTTTTGTGGGAGTTTCATATGTGCATTTACAATATTCTTGCGAATTTGTGAGTACTACATTGTTACAATGTTTCATAGATCCTCCATTTTGAATATCCTGTACACATCATATTCTGTATAATGTGTCATACTACGTAATACTGAATTCATTGTAAAAGGAAAACGTACAGGGTAACATTTAAAGGTATACTTGTTTATTAACGGTCCTGGGTAGGGGAGTATTTTCTGACACACATCTGGTACAGTTCTTTGAGGAGGGGGAACAATAGAATAAAACATCTGCGCGGTTCGGGGTGGTCGTCATGCTTGTTTTGTCCACAACCTAGAACCCTGAGTTGGGGTTCACACACAATTTTCTACAGGCATCTATTATTAAATAGAAATAACTTATTCTTCACAACTAAGAACTGTATCATACGACCTAAGCTGGTTGTTGCTAACTTTTATCACAAAACTGTATATCATGATAGCTTTTTTGCAAGTACATATTCTTTGTATTTTATACCACAGTTTGGAATATTATAAACGACGAAGAATTTATACTTTCTAATTAACTGAATATTTTTTACAACATGTGGTGAAAATTTGATAGTACGTATCCGTCCTATATCCGGTAAACAAATAAAATTAAAATATTGAATTTTCGTACAATTTATTGTTCAAGTTAAGGGGCGAACGGGGGATGCGCGTATGAAATTATATCAACTTAACGATATTTAGTCAATAATTAAGATAACAGAAAATGAGTAACGTCTCGGATGTGCGTCACGCGTTGCGAGTTGCGGGCGGACTTTCCGTACGCGTCGAAGGCTCTCAAGAAAATCTGTTCGGCCGCATTCGTTAAAAGTGCAGAAGGGATGCGTGCAGTGAAAGTAGGAAAAGTACCGAGTGGAAAGGGAGAAGGTCTTGCGAACCGAATGTTTTATGGCTTTACAGCATTTGGACCCGATCACTCGGGGTTCGGAGATTAGACGTCTCCAACCGCTCGGAATTTTCCGATGCACGCTTGTAAACACGCCACAAAGCAATAACCAGTATTAGGACTAATTGTGAACTGTTTTCGACAATTCATAATTTTAATCTGATCTTTCACACAGTATCAGATAAAAATTAAAAAACAAGTTACACATTTATTGCGTCTGATCTTCCATATTAATTGTTCAATTTATTTTCCTTTTTTGAGAGACGTGAAAGAAAAGGCACGTCTGAAATGGTAGACTTGCAAAACATAATACTGTACGCTCGGGTGCATGTCAGCTTTCCCTCGGTGTAGGAGAAAGCCCCTACCACTCGCCTGACTCGTTCTTGTTCGCGCGGTGTAGAAGGCTACACTACTGCCCTCGCACTTAAGAAACAAGATGGCGTCACGCGAGTGGTGGGAGCTTCCTTCCCCCACATCCAGGGAACGCTAGCGAGATCCAATTGCAGAATCAGTTGTCTCTGGACGTTCTTCTGTGATATAACGCGTGTAATGGCTCCGAATATTAGTGTCGTTCAACGAGCACGAATCACTGCGTTTTGGGAAGCCGGGCTCAATATAGAAGAAATTAGTTATCGAATTCCCTGCAGCGAGAAAACCGTACGACGTTGGATTCGAATATGGCAAGAAGGTGGTGAAGCGGGGCTGCAGGACCACCGTAGAGAGAATAAGTTTCGAAAGAAAACAACAGCGGAGCACGACGTCGAACACGAGCAAGAAATGGACGAAAATTAAGCTTGAATATTTCGCATGCTTGCGTGGCTCCATCCCTGATCGATTGAGGCATGTGATTCACCAGCAAGGGTTGGCTCAGACTATAGAGTGCAGAGACAATATTCTATAAAAAATGGCTCTTTTCAGAGCCACCACAAATTTCTACGTTGGAACAATTTGGAAATACAAACTATTCACTTTTTTTCCTATTTAAACATCCTTTCCGGCCTATATTCTTGATCACTTTATTGTTCTTACTTAAAAGTAAGTAATAAGAAACGATAACAAAAACAAGATAGATCTGTACTACTATTACAAAGAGAAAGAGTTTGCGATTTTGTTTATGTTCAATGATCTCGAAATCCAATGAACCGATTTTGATGGAACTTTCATGTTCGCATTTTTATAACCTCTGGCTTGTCATAGACTATGCACAGCATTGCGCTATCTTATTATCGTTGAAAAAAATAGATCATCGAGTAAAATTATCTTTGCGACGTCACTATGGCGCTGTGGGGTCGCTCGGTTCGTGTGCCGGTGTGGTGGGGACAGCCTGTTACTGTCTGCAACGTCATGAAAGCATTTACGTATGAGGTGGCAGTCTATCGGATTTTATACTTATCACTATGAAATAATTTCAATGTTATTGTTTACTTTTCAAATATACGTAAATGTTCTAGATTTGAGACGCCCGAGCAACACCGGGTAATACTGCTACCATTATATAAAATGATAAAGAAACATTTTTCACGATTTCTTACAATTAAAAATTTAAATAGTTTGAATTATTGAGAAACTTACTACATAATTTATATTACACAGATTCTTTATCAAATTATAGCGAAGAAATAAGTATCAAGTATAGTGTATTTAGCCATCAATGTCCCAACCGCAACGAGGGTAGCCTCCTACCGCAGCGTGTAGGAAACAGAAATGAGTTAGATGAGTGGTGGAAAGCTCCTTCCCCTACACCGAGGGAAACCTAGCGTTCCCGCTATTGTACGTAATGCAGAGCATTTTGGATAAGTGGCAACTGTCACTGAAGCTTCGATTAGAAGAAATGACTTCACACTGTGCGAAAGGAAAAGGATTTTCTTTTAAAACAGCACTATATTGTATGCCATTCTCATTATTCATTCAAATAAGAATGTTTTTAGTTGCCATCGGACACCTGGTAAAAGATGCGATAGATCGTCGTAAAGCCATTTACAGCCCTTGACCGTGTCCATAAATTCCTTGAAAGCCAAATAGTATCGCGTTACATGCTTGAAGAATCAATTGACACCCGCTATAAGTTTAAGTCACTTATCGTCAGATTCCAAACTAATTGCATATTTAAGAATTGTCTATATTAGGATTAGGAAGTGCATGTTAAGTGTATGTTAGAAACAGAGGAAATTCCTTCGTTTTGAAATATTTTGTGGCCCTGAAAAGGGCCATTTGTGTGGAGTTATGAAGTTAAGCTTTCTTCTCGGTTTTCTTGGGCAACAGAACAGCTTGAATGTTGGGCAGCACACCACCTTGGGCGATGGTGACACCAGACAGCAATTTGTTCAATTCCTCGTCATTACGGATGGCCAATTGCAAGTGCCTTGGAATGATTCTGGTCTTCTTGTTGTCACGTGCTGCATTACCAGCCAATTCCAGAACTTCAGCAGCTAGATATTCCATCACAGCTGCCAAATAAACTGGAGCACCAGCTCCAACGCGTTCGGCGTAATTGCCTTTACGAAGAAGTCTATGGATACGACCGACAGGGAATTGAAGACCAGCTCTGTTAGAACGAGACTTCGCCTTTCCCTTAGCTTTTCCACCTTTGCCGCGTCCAGACATGTTCTTTCAGTAGATTTTTCAAATAGCAACGTAAATGCACTCGAAGAGATTGCAGCTGAATGTAACCAAGCAGGAAACTGGCCCTTCTTATACCCAGGCGCAGCACGGAGTCGCCGACCAATGGCGGCGCAGCTCGCTCCTGATTGGTTCGGCCCGCGCCTCCACGCTTTACGATATATAGAAAGCGCCTAGCTGCAGAAACACATTCGGTCTCGAATTCTTGTAGCAGACTATCGTATTCTGAATTATCGTAAATCTGTCTACGATGCCACCTAAAGCGAGCGGAAAAGCCGTGAAGAAAGCTGGTAAAGCCCAGAAGAACATCAGTAAAACCGACAAGAAGAAGAAGAGGAGGAGGAAGGAGAGCTATGCTATCTACATCTACAAAGTGTTGAAGCAGGTCCATCCTGACACTGGTATCTCTAGCAAAGCTATGAGCATCATGAACAGCTTTGTGAATGATGTCTTCGAGCGTATTGCTGCCGAAGCTTCTCGTTTGGCTCACTACAACAAGAGATCCACCATCACCTCCCGGGAGATCCAGACTGCCGTCAGGCTTCTGTTGCCTGGTGAATTGGCCAAGCACGCCGTGTCTGAAGGAACCAAGGCTGTCACCAAGTACACCAGCTCGAAGTAAACGACTGTTTATCGATTCTACAATCGGCCCTTTTTAGGGCCAACAATTTTTTCAAAACGTAGACGTTTCACGTTTCACTGAAACTCTCCCTGCAACCTACCTCCCATAATTATTTAGTGCTCTGTCTTTAATCATTTAGCCGAATGTGTATTCCAAAAGTCCAAATACTCTGTACTTTTTTAAATGAACGTCAAAATTTTGTTTCTGTGATGTGAGTTGTAGCGTTTGATTAGTGGAGTCGTTTTCAGAATCAATAGAGAAAAATACATGACACCTCGTTTGAGAACTTGTAGTGGCAATGGGTCGACAGTTCTGAGTCATAAAAGTATCCTACATTAAATGAGTGAAAACAGACTTGACGATGAAAAGAAGGGATCGGTCATACGGATTTCTGTGAGGTCTGTACGTAGACCCCCCACGCCGTGGATCTTTCGTCGTCAAATGTCCCGTCACTTAAAACACGTATCTATTTAACAAGTCATCCAAGTTACTACTCTCATAGTCGCACCCTCAAAAGATACTTAAGACATATCTACTTGATATCGATTGGCTATGCTAGACCGACAAGTGGAGACCTAAAGGCGGGACTCATTAAGTAATAACAGATCACTATATATAATACGTTTTCATGATAAACATTTTGGGCTGACGTGAAATATAATAATACTATTTAGCAAAGAGAATGTGTCAATAATTTGTTATCTGAAAACTATTGTAGGATAATACAAAGTGTATTTATATTTTGCAGTATTTTTTAATTTAAATAATAAAGGTTGTTAATAAAAATGATTCCTTACACACGGCTTGAAATATCTAAATAATTATTTCTAATCATGAATCAGCTTTTTTACTCAATAAAATTCAATCCTAGCTATATTAAACCGATTGCAGATGTAACTATATCTCACAAAACTCACTAGATTCTACAGGAATTTATTGAGTTATGTACAAAATTTTACAATTTCGTTCATGGATTTAGTAGCATAGCACATATCGAATTCATTTTCTAATAACATTTGACTTAACATGAACCATCGATTATTCCGTCGACTTTGATGTAGATGGCGCAACTACTGTGAACGTCGTGACTGCATCCGATTGGTTGAGAATAGGCGGGAGACGGACGTACTATTTTAGTATCTTAAACCCCGCAAAAAAATAACAATGATATCCATAGCAACTACAAGGCTACATATTTAACGAAAGTTCGTTTTCTTATCGTTAGATAGGATAATAAATATGACATATTAATTTGAAAGTATTACTCGAAAAAGTAAAAGTAGTTGTTGGACTTTCCGCTAGGTGGCAGCACGTGCCGTTTGCAGGATCCCTCCATGCTTAAATTCCTTGTTAAACTGACGCTACTACGCAAAACAATAATCTTGCACAATATACAACACGTATATAATGCAAAATTATTTGAACAATGTCATGTACGTTTTATAACGTTTATATAAATCTAATAGTCATATAATAAATTTGTTTTCAGCTAATAAACGCATGAAACTTTGCTTGACATACCACAAACACACAGATGATGACGTGTCTTGTAATTTATATGACTCCCTCAAGTTCCATTTTTTATCAGAAACTTCCTTATCGTCCTGTGTAGGATGAACACACATAACAATCCCGGTCTTTCTGTTTATAGGCCTCTGCCGCAAAACATTAATTCCTTTTTAGACAATGAAAATGCTACTAGAACTTGTTTGAATGTAATTAGAATGCATCTATTTTTGCAATGATTCACCTAACAAAAATTTAGGGACAATCATCACTTGGCCATCTTGCGATGATACTGGAACGTCTTTTTTTGTACTTATTTATCTAATGGCAAATAAATGGGTAATTTAGCAACTCCAAGCTGGCTTTCATATCCTTATCTGTGTATTTCAATTAGATGTACTGGATTTCCAAAAATGGTAGTAAGAATAAGTATGTCACTTTACTCTACAGAGAAAGAAATTCATGATATTGAAAAAGAAAATATATTTTTCTATATAAGATTAATATGTTCATTCGACACAAAAAAATATACATTTTTCGAAAAATGCTAGATCGTTTCTGAAAGGGCGATTAAGTACGAACTGGTTTAACACATACACTAAAAATATTCAAAAATTCATATTCACGTTTCTGTATCCCAGTTACACATTATCAGTATCGTCTCCACAGGAAGAATATCCAAAAATAACGTCTGAACAATGTTAAATCTGCCTGACGATTGTTAAAACAAGTAACAACCATGAAAAACGCATGAAAAATTCCTGTAATGCATATAAAACGAATGTTTAACGCAATCGTGGTAATTGATTTTAATCCAACGACAGAAAGTCCTATGGTACTGAGCGCACATCGCTAGTCCCTCAATTATCTTCAAGATTTCCTTGACATCCACAACAAATCGTGTAGAAACAATATATTGTAAATTAACAGCGGTTCCTTCTGCTCATATTCTGATAGGCATAACATGCAAATTTTGCCATAATTGTTTAGATTTTTAACTTTTAGTGGGCGATGTACTATCGGCGCGAAAAGACGGTTTCCGATGTACGACGCCATACTTTCGTTCCGAGATCAGATTCTATTAAAAACCGGGACTCAGATGAATCTGCACACACGCAGCTACATTTTGATACATAAATCATTCGTTACGGGGTATTTGAAGCGGAAATATCGAGTTCGAAAGTTGAAGTTCGTTTACTGCTTGGTCGGTGTCACGGAATCGCGGGATCCGACATATTGGGTAGGCCTCTCTCCTTGGTCCGCGCTCCTGCCTGTAGTGGCAGTCGCTGGGAGCGTCATACTTAATACACGAAGCTTCAACCGTGGACTACACAGCTACACGCTATCTTCGTACATCGTTACTTCGCATCTGTTGTAACTTCGCAGTTGTAATTTTGCATCTGTAACTTCATACAGAAACAATGGAGGACAAGACAAGCTCTGGAAACACTTCCGTGACGGAAAACGCGTCGTCGAACGCGAGCCCGAAAAAGACCCCCAAGTCCAAGGCGAAGTCCCAGCGACCGAAGGCGTCTCATCCACCGACATCCGAGATGGTGAACGCCGCCATCAAGGAATTGAAGGACCGTAAGGGATCGTCTCTTCAGGCCATCAAGAAGTACATTGCCACCACTTACAAAGTGGACGGTGAGAAATTGGCGCCATTCATCAAGAAGTACTTGAAGACCGCCGTCACTTCTGGCGCGGTCGTCCAGACCAAGGGGAAAGGCGCTTCTGGATCTTTCAGGCTGTCAACTGGGAAGACAACTGAAAATTCAAAGATCAAGAGGGTTCCTCGTACCCCGAAGAAGGCCGTAGCTAAGAAAGAAAAGTCTGTGGAGAAGAAGACAGCAGCCAAAAAAGCTGTAGTCGCAAAGAAGCCTGTAGCCCAGAAGAAGGTCGTTGAGAAGAAACCTGCCGCGAAGAAGGCTGCTACTCCAAGGACTCCTGCTAAAAGAACAGCTACTGAAGCCAGAAGCATGTCCAAGACTAAGAAGACTGCCAAGGCTCCCGCAGCCAGGACCAGAACTCCCAGGCCGAAGAAGGCGGCAGCGTCGAAGGCTGTCAAGTCTCCAGCCAAGAAATAATTATTTTTTCATCATCCAAATACAAATGGCCCTTTTCAGGGCCACCAATTTTTTCATACGTGGAACTACTTTGAGTTTGATTCATGCAATTATTAGAATAGGCATTCGTATCCCTTCAAATCCTTTTCGCACTTTTTTTAAACATTTCCGCGCATCCATGCAACACTACACATTTGAAAGGAAATAATTCGTAAAATACGTTATTTTCGGAGTATTTTATGGAATTGCGAAAATGGTTTTAGGATGCCGTAACACCTTTCAGGATGCCATAGGTCAGGGTGCCACAAATTACAACACAAGTACGTTCGAATGGATCCCTCGATGGGGGGTTGTCTGTTTATTTCTTCAAAATGAATGCACACATGGAGTGTCTATTCGTGTGAATGGATACCGCTATGCTACGAAGGGTCCCATTTTGAGGCATAGATCTTTCAGCAGATTGAGAATGTTCGGGCATACCAAAAGTTAGAATTGAAGTGAGACATCATGAAAATTATTTTTACGCGCGTTCTATTTAACGTCACCTTATTTATAGATAATGTTATTGAAAATATTTTGTTTTACAGTAAATTAAACATTGCTTAGGTTAGAAGAGAAAGAGCCAAAGATTTATAAAATAGGTTAGGTTTATTATTCAGGGAATTGGGTTTCTCCACAAAACAGTCCGGGGAGCAATTATATGATTTTGAACCTCTACTTAATGATAAAAGACAAGGAAAAATATCCTATTACAAAAAAAATACTATGAAAAATAATTGCGAAATAAAAGTTGATCTTGGACCATAAAATGGTAAGTGATTAAAGTCGTATTCGATATGTCGTTACTTTTTGAATATGTGAACCATATGACTCGGATGTACAAGCACTTTTTCATTAGATGATAATTCGTATGTTTAAAAATTTACAAGTCACTCAAAAAAACAATTCATAATTTATTCTGTACAAATTTTTAAATAAAAAATGTAACTTTTTACAAGATATGAGATTAAATGTACTACATAAAGTTTCAAATATTAACGAATATAACGGTTATTCCCTGTCCGTTTATGAAGAAAATACGTTAGAACACCATACAGGAAATGTTGTGAGCATGTCCCCCACTCTGCGTTCTCGACCAATCAGCTGGCAGCGTGAGGAACCCCCCGAGAACATAAAAGAGCGGATCATTGTCTGTGAGGTACATTTGGACGCTGATCACGGGTGCTGTGCGCTTCGCATCTCTTCCCGAGTAAAATGGCCCGTACCAAGCAGACTGCTCGTAAATCAACTGGTGGAAAGGCTCCACGAAAACAACTGGCGACCAAGGCAGCTCGTAAGAGTGCGCCTGCAACCGGTGGAGTGAAGAAGCCTCACCGTTACAGGCCTGGAACTGTCGCTCTTCGTGAAATTCGAAGATATCAGAAGAGCACTGAACTTCTCATCCGTAAACTGCCCTTCCAGCGGCTCGTTCGTGAGATTGCTCAAGATTTTAAAACGGATCTTCGTTTCCAAAGCTCAGCTGTTATGGCCCTTCAGGAAGCTAGCGAGGCCTACCTCGTTGGTCTTTTCGAAGACACCAACTTGTGCGCCATTCACGCTAAGCGTGTAACCATCATGCCTAAGGACATCCAACTGGCTCGCCGTATTCGTGGAGAGAGAGCTTAAATGCTTACCAAAAATCGGCCCTTTTCAGGGCCCCACATCTTTTTACGTGGAAGTACTTAACGGTTCTATCATAAACATGTTTTTCAGAATGTTATTTTAGGTTACATCGTACTTCGATGTTGCACAAATTGCATCGAGTATGCGTGCAGAATCATTTACAATAAAAAAAAGTGGCTGGTAGCATGGATTCAGATGCTTTTTCATATGTTCTTTATCATTTTTTCTGTCTTTCGTTGCCTACATAGAATCTTTCTTATGCCAGTGACACGTATATTCAATAATTATTGATTTGATCATGAACAGTAAACATTTCTGACAGTTTAATTTGAGGTTATATTTTACACGAAAATTTACAAATGCCGCATTTAAGCTAATGCAACATGGCGGTCTATGTATTAAACACGCAATGAATTGTTAGGTTAGTTTAATCATTGAAATGAATTGAGAATAGTAATTCAATTGCGGAATGTTAACTGTTTATATAATACTATTGGAGTCTCTCTCAAACATTCTTAATATAAAATTATTATAGCAGAGTTAGTTTCTAACCAAGACTAAACGATAGAAATTTTCATCGTTGCATTTTGAACTGGAAGATGACATGAATTTATTGAAGGGAAAACTTTCAAGCTTGTGCAGAATTAGAGGTTCTTTCACTTGGTTTCGATGCGGCGTGTAATTTATAACCTAGAAATCTTTAGCGCATGGCGGTAAAGGAGTGTTCTTTTGATTTAGCATGAAACGAAGGAGTCAGTTTTCCAAACTGTTAGACGTGTCCTGTAACATACATGGTTTGAATAACAGGACAGGACGTAAAAAATATTATTATGTAAGAAATGATGCATCGTGCAAGTTGTTTTTAAAATTCTAGAAAAATTGTATATACTTGTTAGCAATAAATCGTGTGGTCAAGATAAATATTAGAAACCCGTTCCGTGGCGGTTTTAGAGTAAGTGCCGAGTGGCTGGCTCCGTGGCCAGATCCTCACGAACAATGCTTCCTTTTTAAAGGCAATACAATGTCGGCTCGATTGCCATCTCTAAAATATCCCACGACTCTCTCGATAAACAGACCCATCGTCACCTAATAGCCACATGGCCCCAAAGATTTAGGAATCGAATGTTAGAAATGAACCATTCTCCAAGTCTTGAGGTCTTTGAGGAAACCCTCGACCCTGTCATACATTAAAGGAAGGCAAAGTAACGGCGGCCTATCTGCCTCCAAACCGTACCTAAAACACATCGCTCCTATAACATACTGAAACATTTGTATGACTTCACTGCGTAGATATAGAATAAAAATAATTTATAGTAGTTCAGAAATTGTACATAAAAGTGCCGTAGTGAATATAAAAAAAAATTCAGCTGAAAGCGTGTCCCTCATTTATATTCTCTCCTGCATTCAGTTTATAATATGTATGCGTGTTTAAAAATACTAAATCCATAGACTTTTCTTCTTTCTTCTATTTTATAACTTTGTATGCGTAAATAATTCTGTAATAGTAAGAATTTTATTATTTAATCTACAACGTTCATTGCGAGGATATTTTTTAAAAATTGTTTCTAACACACACATGGCTCACAAGAACTTTTATGCTGAATTTAAAGTGATTCAGGATATGCAAAAGTCTTGTGCAAACTTATATATAATAACGTAATTGTATATTAGAATTTATACATATTTACGTGCATTGAAAACTGAATAAAGAGAACAAAAAATCAACGGGATTAAATATAACAATTGTACCAAATATTGTACGGATCAGTGAACGTGTTGATGAATCAGTTACGAATTTTTTAAGCAACATGATTTTGAATCCATAGAAGGAATTCTGTATCGTGTGCAGCGTTCTTTATCCTGATTGGTTCGGCGGTTGCAAACCGGTGCATCAGCTCATCGTCATGGTCGAAGCGTCGGCATGTGGTCGGCCGAGGGAAGTCGCACGTGATTGGTGCGCCGCTGGCGTCCCCTTCCGTAATATATAGAACGCGCTTAGCTCCGAAAATCATTCTACCTACAACCTTCGTAGGTTTCGTATCTGCTGTTTGCAAAGCATTCAAAGAAAAGCTCGTCGCAATCATGCCACCCAAGGCTAGCGGAAAGGCTGTGAAGAAAGCTGGCAAAGCTCAGAAGAACATCAGCAAGACTGACAAGAAGAAGAAGAGGAGGAGGAAGGAAAGCTATGCTATCTACATCTACAAAGTGTTGAAGCAGGTCCATCCTGACACTGGTATCTCCAGCAAAGCTATGAGCATCATGAACAGCTTTGTGAATGATGTCTTCGAGCGTATTGCTGCCGAAGCTTCTCGTTTGGCTCACTACAACAAGAGATCCACCATCACCTCTCGGGAGATCCAGACTGCCGTCAGGCTTCTGTTGCCTGGTGAATTGGCCAAGCACGCCGTGTCTGAAGGAACCAAGGCTGTCACCAAGTACACCAGCTCGAAGTAAACGACTGTTTATCGATTCTACAATCGGCCCTTTTTAGGGCCAACAATTTTTCAAAACGTAGATCTCTCTCGTTCTAAAAACATACGACCCTATGTGCTCAATCCTATGAAGTATCAATTGTGTAAGAATTCTTCTTTGTACTATATTTTTTAATATCTTATCCTTCGTCTTTCTTTAATATTTTTATAATATGAAGTATAAAAGGCACTTCAAAATGAAGAATTCAAAATACTATAATATATAGCAAAATGACTTTCTGCAATCGTGTGATAGTATTTAGTGTTATGTGCAGAGTCAAATATTAGAGTTCATCATTTACAAGTATACTTCCCAAATTATAAATTTGCAAGAAAAACAAATAGACTTGAAAGGTCCATTCCTGAAATCTGTCACATTTTAATTGACTAATTTTTCTATTTAGTTTAATAAACTCGGGTCCAGTTTTTGAAATTTAAATTTCGTGTACATCGTATACTGCACATAATGGAAAATCAGCGGAATGTCGGCATGAGTGCACATTGGAATTTCTATTTAATCAGTTGGCTCAAAATCTTGCGTGACTTTTTGCAGTCATATTCACACACTTTGCATTAAAACGTGTATATACTTAAACTACTGGTTTGGAGGGCATAAGTCTCACTTCTGAACAAGTTTCAAGTCAAGCTGGATTACGCTAATCCGTAAGGAATCATAAATGAGTATAACAAAATTCAAATTTCTACTCTCAGCTTTCCATAAAGGTGTGGTCGATATGATTTGTATATCCACGACCAAGAAAGTTGTATTAAGAAATATAAGAATATACAACGTGAAAGGAAATGACAACAAAATAGTTCGTTTCATAGAATTTGATATTCTTTGAAACTCTGAGGACACGATGCTTCTGTACATTTTAGTGTACATTTGTTACACAGAAAAAGTGTCAACCGTTTTGTCTTTTAACACTTTTATTGATGAAGTTAATAATTATTTGCTAGTAAATGTATACAGTTACTGATTTCATGCTTTTACTGTAATATATGTAAAAACTTACAATTAGTCTGTATCATGAACCAAATTAACTCGCCTGTGACGACAATGTGATCAACGTATAAACCATACCACAAGATACTACACATCGAATTCTGCGAACTGCAAAGCATTGTTTGTTGCTCCTATTTTCTCAATATATATGTATATATATGTTTGTAACTTATATATATATATATATATTACATTACAATGATTCAATTACTGAATATATACATCTAAATCTTACTGGATATAGGAATATGTAGGAATGCTTCTGAAGCGAAGAGAGTTCTTATCGTTGAAAAAATTGTTGGCCCTGAAAAGGGCCGTTTGTTCTTTCGTGAATGGACAGTTAATTTTCTTAACCGCCAAAGCCGTAGAGGGTTCTTCCTTGACGCTTCAGAGCGTAGACAACGTCCATAGCTGTCACAGTCTTCCTTTTAGCGTGCTCGGTATAAGTTACAGCATCACGAATAACGTTCTCAAGAAACACTTTCAAGACGCCACGGGTTTCTTCGTAGATCAAGCCAGAAATACGCTTAACACCGCCACGACGAGCCAGACGACGGATAGCTGGTTTCGTGATACCCTGGATGTTATCACGAAGAACCTTCCTGTGACGCTTGGCTCCTCCCTTTCCCAAACCTTTTCCTCCCTTTCCACGACCAGTCATCTTGAAATTTCTGTCTCTTCTTCAACGTAAGCGAACTTTAGTCAGAATGATACCAGAACCTTTGAAATGGCACTTTTATGTATGTTCAGCCGATCGATTTCCCCCTCCACCGACCTTCTACGAATCAGACGCCACCTACCGGAATGCACCCAGAGCGCGCCTCCACCATGAACATATATATACCCCGACTCCGGGTGTGGAATCATTATTTTCTGACTCTCCGTAGCGTGAGGTAGAAGTATTCGATAGAATTTGAACAACGATGGCTCGTACCAAACAGACCGCTCGTAAATCAACAGGTGGAAAGGCTCCACGAAAACAGTTGGCAACTAAGGCAGCTCGTAAGAGCGCGCCTGCAACTGGTGGTGTGAAGAAGCCTCATCGTTACAGGCCTGGAACCGTTGCTCTTCGTGAAATTCGACGATACCAGAAAAGCACAGAACTTCTGATCCGTAAATTGCCTTTCCAACGGCTCGTCCGTGAAATCGCTCAAGATTTCAAGACCGATCTCCGGTTCCAAAGCTCTGCTGTTATGGCCCTTCAAGAAGCCAGTGAAGCTTACCTTGTTGGTCTTTTCGAAGACACCAACTTGTGCGCCATTCACGCCAAGCGTGTAACCATCATGCCGAAAGATATCCAGCTGGCTCGTCGCATCCGTGGAGAGAGAGCTTAATTTCTTTTTAGTTTATAATAATCGGCCCTTTTCAGGGCCTCATATCTTTAAAATGTAGACACTTACGGTTTCAGTTTTTACAGAACGCGTGTTCGTATTTTTAGATATGCCTGGAGCATGCGTACAAGACAACAGTAGTAATGTATGTGTTTGGTAATATTATTTGTTATTTATACAGGATGATTCACGTAACTGTAACAAGCCATATCATTTTTTCGGTTCCAATTAGAAAAAAATATTAGAGGAAAAAGATGAATGGTTCAAGGTGGGCTACATATTCACGATCATATTTCTTTTGCAAGTCCAATGCAAGTGCATTATGCAGTTGCACTATTTTTTTTAAACGGAAACCTTTTTCTTTTACATACATCGAATCCTCTCGTCATTCCACGTAAAAAAGTATTATGGTAACAGGGTCGATAAATTATTACTTCGCTAGTTATTTGAAAAAATGGCTATTAAAGGAGATGCTCAAACGCTTCATTGTAACGCTATGTAATTACTTCACAACAAGCGCTCAAAAGAAAATTCGGCTAGCTACAAGATATAAGGAAAAAAAAACAATATTCGGAATTCTGTATGCAGAAAAAATCGCGGACGGAGCCGTGTCCAAGGCATGGTACAGAGTTTTAAATAAATATCTTCATTAAGGAAGCTCATACACCAAAAAAGAAATAAAGATTTTATTTTTATTGCACAACAATAACCAGAGATCACCTTGGTTATGAAAACAATGAAGAAGTATGAAATGTTTAGGTTGCAATAGTGAAGCGTTTGACATACCTACTCATCGTGTACTGTGGACGCCCATAGGCGTTCGGTATAATGGCTCAGTGTGTACTACTGCAACTCGGTCGCACGTAGCGTCTGCATACGGTTAATAAATACATTCATTTAAATATCTCACGAACTAATCACTTTTCGACCATGTTACTCTAATACTTTTTTTACGTGGAATGACAGGAGGATTCGATATATGCAAAAAAAGGGAAGGTTTCCATTTAAAAAAATAGTGTAACTGCAAAATGCACATGTATTATTGCACTTGCGAAAAAAATATGAACGTAAATATGTAGTTCACATTGAACCATTCATCTTTTTCCTCTAATATTTTTTTCTAACTTCAACCAACAAAAGATATGGCTTGTTACTGTTGCGTGAATCACCCGTATAGTTACTTTTGTTGCTAATTGGGTTGCAGTTTTAACGTTCGTCTGCGTTATCAGACAGGATCGAACGCTTTACGAAGGTTAAAAAGCGAGATTACTACTAATTTCTTTATATCGAATTCGAAGAGTGGTTTGTTCGGTTGCATTGGTGTTGAGGATGAATAATGTGAAGTGCTCTGGGAGTTATTTCTCTTGTGTCTTAATTATATCATTTGAATTAGACCGCCTTTTATTTCTATTATTCTAGAATATTTTCGTTTCCTTTTATGCGCGCTTGGATCTCCGCCACACTCAGACCTGCTGCTTCTCTCGCCACGTGCTCTTTACCTTTGCATTCTATTTTTCGCTTCCATTATTTTCTAAATAAATCACAGATATTCAGAAGGTATCGGGCCTAGGCTACTGAAATAAATTGAGTGAAGGAATAAGCTTTAAGAAGTTCGCGAGTTTTTGAAATTATTAGAAAAAGGACGATGATGGCTGAATATTATCTAACCTGTAAGCACTCATGGAGGAAACACATTAACGTTGGAAATTTAATATGGAAGCAGCATTGCAATTAAACGATCTCCTAGATGTTGTCACTGGGATAAGGCCCAAGCCTGATGTTACCGAAGCCGCGAATAAATTAGGTGAGTGGAAAAAGGCAATCATTTTACCAAAAAATCAAATTTCTCATATCGATATGTACTGAATTTCTTTCCTTCCAAAAAATTCATCAAGCTTGAACACGAAGGAATTAATAAAATTGTAATTGGAATGAACACAAGTTGGAAATTTTAAAAATAGAATTTTTCACCAGAAAAATGTCAGTCTCTAAACTTGTATGGTGAAGTGGTCGGATTTGATATCAAACTGTTTGTTACGCCTTTGAGCCCCGAAAAGGATATAGCCGAGTAAGAGGTCAAATATGCCCTTAGAACAAATTTGACTTGCGATGGACCATTCGATAGCTTACGAAAAGGAAACATTTTACACAAATTTTCAGCCCTCTATCTCGATTGGGAGGATAGTAACAGGGAAAATTCAGATTATCTGGTTTTTGCACTATTTTCTCTATTTATTCGCTTGCGAAAATTCTGAAAAAACGTTCTATATTCTGGATACGGTGACATATATTACAGAATTTTTACCGAATTTTTTCCTTATAGATTCTAGTTGTAAAAAATTAAAAACATTCAAAAAATGCGGATTTTTTATTGAAGTTTTAAAGACACCGCATTTATATTTTGCTGGAAAGGACATCTTATCATAACTATCATCCTAAAATTTTTTCAGATTTTTCGGTAATGTGCGCCGCAGTTAAAAAAAATTAAAAACCGATTTCTTCCAGGTGTTTCGCACGAAAAAGTACCTTTTACTCTGAATTTTTATATTTTCTTTATTCAGTGGGTTTATTAAGCGATATTAAACATTGTTATATTCAGAAAAGCAGTATATAATTTATTGTTAAAGAAATAAAATTGACGGGATCCATTGAAACTGTTCTGTGTGCGTTACATTTCAAACTATTTACCACACTGCCAAGGGCATCATGGGCGCAGCGGTTGTGCCCGACTGTGGAACCGTTACAACTTTTTGGACGCAGGTTCGATTCCCGCTCAAACTTTTTTTATTTTATTTATATGTTACAAAAAAATAATAATGTATTCTCTTAACCGTAATTAATATAAATGACTAGAGAAATGATTCAACGAAAAGTGCTTCAAAATTATTTTTGTGAATATTTTAATATAAAGTATGTTTAGTACGTACAGGGTGTCCGCCTTAAACGTGGACAATCCATTATTTCCTACCATATTGAAGATACAAAAAAATTGTTTATATGATTGCATGGTACAAAGGGGCACATTTTTAACGGTCTAACTTTATTTACATTATTATTTTCCGAAATATGATGGTCAAATTTGTTTTTTTAAATGGAACTATATATTTTTCTTCAGGACATTTAATAGTACTTTTCGAGACGAATTCACTGACCTTTAATGTATACACCCGATTTTTAGTGGTTTTCGAGATATTGCGCTTACAAATTTACCGACTTTCAACGGAAGAAACCCGGCCGACTAGGAAATACCAGTAGTGGTCTTGTTCACGCTTTAAGTTCCACGTGTTAGACATTGCCTCTTGAAATAGGTACGAAGGGTCTGCACCGGGGACGGCAGGCCCAAACCTGGACAATAGTTTTCCGCGACAGATGTAGCACTTGCAATCTCGAGAAAGGTATTGTTGATACTTTACAATGGAAAACTATTGTCCAGAGTTTAGGTCTGCAGTTTCTGCCGCAGACCCTTCGTACACGTTTCAAGAGGCAATGTCTAATACGTGGCACTTCAGGCGCGAACAGGACCACCATCGGTACTTCCTATTCGGCCAGAGTTTGTTCCGCAAAAATCAGTAAATCTATAATTTAGATTCATAAAAAAATAATCAAAACCCACATAAATTTTCAAAATTGGAAAAAAAAATTTTTTAATTTTTCTCAAGCTTTTTTTTAGTTTTTTCGAAAACCTTTCGTCGTATGAAAAAAAGGAATACAACATAAAATATGCGTCCTGTCTAGATCTACAACTTTTGTCTGACATATTTTTTAATATAATCAATAATTCAGAAGATAATCGTGATAAAAATATGATTTTATGAGCATTTTATTAATTATTTTAATGTTTAAGGGCCCTGGGGCATGTTTTCCCGTTATCCGATTGAGCTCAAATTTTTCACAGATTATTTTTTGATTAATTGGAACTATTCTGGGGGGTGCCGCGGAGAAAATTTGAAAGTCGAAAATAAGAGCCACCCTAGTCCACATACTTTTGAGCGGTAGTGTACATTTCTAAAGCAAACAGATTGAAGTGTTCAAAATTCGCAAAAGAATATATAAATTATGATCAACACTTCTGGAATAGTGTAATATTTTTCGACGAAGTTAAAGTTAATTTATTTAACTCACAATCAGATGGGAAAGGCATCGTGTGGGGAAAACCGAATACGGAATTTAATAAAAATAATATAATCCCCGCAGTGGAGTATTGAGGAGGCTTACAAGGGGAACACCAGGGTGTGGAAATCGCTTTTGGAGCGACAGTAGGCATAACTTGTAGTACACATATCCTGCAACAAAACCCTAATGGGTTTCCGTAGAATGGGCCTTGGTTTTTGAGATATTTTGGTTCAAAGTTTTTAAAATTTTTGTCTCCGCTGTAGTACGATTATAGACAACCAGTGTTTCAACAGAACATCATAGGTACAACGGTAGAGTGACTGCCTACTACGCTGGAGGTCCCGGGTTCAAGTCCGCATGGGATTACAATTATTTTTCTGTATTTTTTTTTCACTTTAATCAAATATATGCAGTGTAAATCATTTTTATTTAATCTGACTTTAATTTCAAAATCGAAAATGCATCACGAAGCGGTGCCGATTGATGTCGCGGCACTCATTGTCAGGGCTGTGTACTGCGGACACCGTGCAATCAAAAAGAGCGATACCATAGGATCAATGGTAGTCGTAAATCAACAAATCTTAATTATTATTTGGATTATTTAGAATTTTTTTTTCCGTAACTGTAAAATGAAAAATATTTTTGCCGTAAATGTCCACAAAGTCACTCGAAGCCGCAACAAATAGAACATATGTACGTATGAAAATATAAAGATGAAAAATGCATTTTCGATCTTGAAAATAATGTAAGATTAAATAAAAATGATTTACGCGGTAAACATTTTATTAAAGTGTGGAAAAAATAGAGAAAAATAAATTGTAACCCCGTGCGGACTTGAACCCGGGACCTCCAGTATAGTAAGCATCACTATACCGCTGTACCTATAACGCTCTGTTCAGACACTGGTCATCTATTATCGTACCACTACTGCAGACCAAAATTTAAAAAATTTTGAACCAAAATATCTCAAAAACGAAGGCCCATTCTACGGAAACCCATTAGGGTTTTGTTGCAGGATATATGTACTACAAGTTATGCCTACTGTCGCTCCAAAAGCGATTTCCACACCCTGGTGTTCCCCTTGTTAGTAATGTTCTGGGACTGTATGACAGGGGTTACCTTTAAATCACCGACAATCATTTCACCGACACTGTTTCCATAGACACTATTTCAACGACAATGTTTATTTACCGACACGTTGAAATCACCGATAATCATTTCACCGACATCGACACAGCATCGACACCGAGTCCTACTGCGTACAAGTCTTATTAATCATTCAATCATTATACGCCTCACTTTCGTATGTGTTTGTCGCTTATTTTGTGTCTAGTAAACGGAATGAATTCGGCAGGAAAAAATCAGAATGTTTCCAACCACTTGGTTCAAATTCTTTCTTCCAATCGCGGTAAATCAAAAATTTGTGTTGATGGTTTTGTATACAATAAATCCAAAAGTAGAAATGATTTATACTACTGGGTGTGCGAGATAAATGGTAAAAAAGGTAACAGCTGTGAATGTAAAGGTACAGCAAATACACTATATGTAAATGGACAACACATAATTCGTTCCCATGATCCTTTAAATATATTCATGCACTGGAAGCATCGTGGTCTCAAATTATACAATCTTGTAATAAAACAAAGGAACTGGCTGTCCTTACTGATGAAAGTCCATGCAAAATTGTTCGAAATGTAACCATAGACACAGAAAAATCTATTCAGCCATATCTTCCTAGTAATAAAGCTTTGAAGCAGCAGGTACTGTATAAACGAAGGAAAAATAAGCCCAAAGAACCACAGAATATTGATGAACTTACTTTGCCGAATGAACTGTCTCAAACCTTGGACGGGAAACCTTTCGTAAAAATGATAAAAGAGGAAGCAGGAAATATAATATTATGTACAACCGATGACAACGTAAAAACTTTAGTGAAAATGAAAATCTGGTTCACGGATGGGGCGTTTAAATTAATTCCTACTTTTTATAAGCAACTATATACTATACATGTAGGATTTCTCCTGTTAGGTCCAGATATTATGACCAATAATAAATTAATTGATCTTCGAGGGCGAGGGGTTTAGTAACTATTGTGCTCTGAGTTTAACAAACACACAGAATTTAATAAAAATAGAATAATCAGTAGATATATAAAAATACAGAAAACTGAAATAATATAAAGGCACGCAGACAACTGTTCTGTTCGACAACTGTTACGCAACTCCTCCCTTGCATCCTTCGACAGTCCTATGCCACCCTCGCGCTTTTGTCCTTTGTTTTTACAACGACGCCAGGACGCTTGACATTAGCTTAAACTCTGATGTCGCTAGCACGCTCGTCTTAGGGCTCATTTCCACCTGCGACTAGCCGCGCGCGTCTTTAAAATACATTGCGGTTTATGGGGCTATTTCCACACGCGCGACTCGCATCGCGACCGAATGTCACACAATGCTTCAGAAACCCGAAAAAGGTCGGTTATTGTTCGTGGGTGAATCTTGTCCTCTTCGATTGGGTCTACTGCGCGTGGTATCCACGTGTGCGGCCCTTTTCCGGAAACCCGGAAAAGTTGGCAAAATTCTAGAATTTTTTGTCTACGCTATATATTGAATGTGTTATACAGGATTACTTTTTAAATGTTATGTTATAAGTTTTATAAAAAAAGATCTAATTTACTACATATAGTCAATTCGTAACCGACTTAGTAAACAATTAAGAACAATGCCATTTATACCGTATACCGAATCCACAGTCGATGGCAGAATGTCCATTTCTTTCATTCGACCTTATTACGACAACGTATTTTATAACTTGATCGTAAAAAGAATCTCAATCATAATAAATGCTAAACTTCCTAAGCAAGAGATTTCTTAACTACCAATATACACGTTCTTTAAATAAGAGGACCTGCCAGGTCGTAAACCGTTTGAACTAAGTAATTATACAACTCGATTCAGCATTAAAAAATAGGCATACCGTACATTTAAACTTTTTTTCTAGGACCAATAGTTTCTGAGATATACCGTAAAATATGTTTTTCGACCACAACTTCAGGGGCTATTTTCACCCCCCTAGATATGGACGATTGCCGATATAAAAAAATATGGGACAAACATTTTTTTGAGAACTATCACCCACAAAAATTTCATTAACATCGGCGGTTGACACTTGGGTACTGTCTCTTCTAAGTAAGTTTAGTCGAACTAATACAAGTATTAATAAAAATGATTTAATGAATACACATCGTTTAAGTATTCAAATATGTTGCAAAAGTACCATAAAAGCTCATACAGAAAATACTGCTGGTATCGGCAGGATACGTGTAGCGGTGCGACACAATAGGTATTGCCGTGGCGGTGCCTGGCCAAGGCTCGCCGAATGCAAGACACTATGTATAAAAAATCTCCTGCTCCAGTCGCCTATGCGCCCATCTGGCACTAAAAGATGTTTCGGAGTCGCCCCCATGTGGTGCTGAGATACTTGAGAGTCGCGGCATTTCGAGTCGCAAGTGAAAATGAGCCCTTAACCGTTTTAGCGCCACGCAGCGCGATCGCGCTGTTCACGTTCTGTGCTGAAATGTGCCGCAATGTTTGGTCACGATTGTCAATTCGCAACGCGCTCGGTTCCGAATGTAGTAAAAAGAGCAGCGCAATCGCGTCGATCGGCATTACTTGCAGACAAATGAACGAAGCGCTATCGCGCTGCATGGCACAATCCAACACGGATTTTTAAGAACCCCTGGCACTAAAACGGTTAAGGTGGGATTTCCTATGCGCGACTGGTCGCTGCGTTCGCGCGCAGATGGGATTTCCAATAAGCATCAGACGCCTGCGGCTACATGCTTTCGAGTATATATGTAGATGCAGTGCCCACGCGCGATAGTCATTTCCAATACGTGTGCGTGTGACGCATTCATTTATTTAGTACATTGTTGTGTACCAAACGAGAAGGTTGCATATTGAGAGAAAGAAATAAGTCTTTAAAATGAATCGAAATTTACTATCATTGCTATTAGCAGAACAAGAAGGCGAGGAAATTCTTTTATCGCTTTTGGAAAAAAGGAAAAGAAAGCAAATGAAAAGCATGTACAAAAATCGAAATAGAGAGGGCTATTGCACTATATTAATAACAAATCATTTACTGAATGACGATGAAACATATCGACAATTCTTTAGATTAAGTAAAAAACGAGTTGATTGTGTTTTAAACCTCATTGGTAACAATTTTAAAAAAAACATCATCTAGGAGAGTGATACATCCGATTTCACCAGAAGAAGAATTACTCTTGACATTAAGGTACTTTAAAATTTCAATACACATTTGTATATTTGTATACACGGTTGAAAATCACGCATAGGAAAACAGAAGCATGCTTTTCCATTGCACCGGACATTTGGACAATCGCGCATAGGAAATCCCACCTTTAGGTCTAAACAAAACACATGGCCCACCTTGCCCGAACATTCCTAGACATCCCACATACACGGTAATATCGATAAAGAAAGTCGGGTTATTGCTTCACTTTACGCACTGCTGTCATCGAAGCGACAGAACATCTATAAATGATTATTAGATCAAATTTCCATTTTAGCTGGTGAATTAGGCATTTCGTTAAAACCAGAATTTACTGTTACGGACTTTAAAAATACTGCGATAAATGCAATCAAATCAATGTTTCCATCGACAAAGATAAAAGCTTGTTTTTTTCAATACATGTCAAAATATATATCATAAAATTGTAAGTAATGGATAAACAGGAAAGTACAGAGCGGATGAGATATTTAGTTCATTAATGAGACGTATTCCATGTCTTGGATTTTTGCAACCTGCAGAAATTCCGAACACACTTAATGACTTAAAAACTTTATTTCCTTCTGAAACTGAAGACATTGTGAAATGATTTGATAAATATTACGTAACTGGCAGTGTTAAACGTAGGCGTAATGGGACACTTGATTCGGCCTCCACTTTCTTCACCAGAAATGTGGTCGGTGTATGACAACTGTTTAAATTTTCCAAGCACTCAAAACACTGTAGAAGCGTGGCACCGACATTGGCAGTATTTAATCGATCGCCATGTTTCATTGTTTCAAATTATAGGTGAAATTCAGAAAGAACAAGCTGTGGTAGAAAGTACACTGGAACAATTGTTACTAGGTGAACCATCACTGAAAAGAAAGAAAAGACCGAATAAGACAACAAAGAATACAACGAATAATAAAAAATCGTCAAACATATACAGAAATGGATTTCGTAAAAGCATTAGCATACAATGTGTCCTTATAATTCTATTTATACATAATAAAATAGCATATGTATTAAATTTAAAAAGCTATATTTATAATCTATGTCCTTAATTATAAGTAACGCTTAAAAGTATTCGCGTATACAGGGTGGACCACGAAGCGTGTTCAGCTTAGATTATTCTGCTGTTAGCGGTTCGATCGGAAGTTTTTTTAGCTAAAATAACATGGTTGAAGGAGAGCTTTAAGATGATCGTATCAAATTTGTTGTCAACCCTTTTTTCCAGAGTTATCAAGGTCACCTACAGTTTTTTATAGGTAGACCTACAATTTTTTTACACCCGTCTTTTAGGAGACACTGAGACGAATTCGGTAAGCGTCATAACAAATATTTTTTCCTGAATCTAAAAAGACTGAAGAAAACTCGTAGTTGGAAGAATTTTGCAAGCCACACTGTTGTACACTTTCCAGAGCTGTTCATAGCTGTTTTAGCTACAGTGGCCAACAATCCGCAAATTAGTTCCCGGCAAATTGCATCTGATTGTAGTACGTCTAAATCAAGTGTTTTATGTATTCTCCATCGTAACCGTTTTCATCCTTTTCATGTGCCACTGCATCAAGAATTTCATGGAAATGATTTTCATAATCGTGTAGTGTTTTGTCGATGGACGTTAGAACAAGTACAAACTGATGCTTTATTTTTCGATAAAGTGCTGTTTACGGACGAATCGACATTTACGAATTATGGTCAAGTAAACACCAGAAACTTGCATTACTGGTCGGTAGAAAATCCTCATTGGCTATGACAAGTGGAAAGGCAACGTTCATGGAGCGTTAATGTCAGGTGCGGTATGATCGGGAACTGGATAATTGGACCTTGCTTTATTAACGGTACACTATGTTGAAGTAAGAATTAAAATAATGTTATGATATAGTACTGTATCACGTAGTCAAAAATAAAAGCGATCTAACGGTAGTAGCGCTGACTTACGTACTGCAGAACAGAATACGTGTTAAGAAACAAGAATGAGATAACATAAGAAATGTGCTTCGTAGTGCCTTCATTATTATAATTATTAAAACTTCACTATTAAAAATCACAACTACAAAACACTAAACGGCCAGAAATACGCTGCATTCCTTGAAAATGAATTACAATTTCTTTTCGATGAAGTGTCGATATTGTCACGTAATGAGATGTGGTATCAACGTGACGGTTGCCCAGCACATTATGCAATGGCAGCACGTCAAGTACTCGATAGGAAATTTCCTAGACGTTGGATCGGTCGTGGCAGTGTGGTCAATTGGCCAGCTCGCTCTCCCGATCTTACTCCGTTAGATTTCTTTTTATGGGGTGCATTGAAGGAAAAAGTTTATAAAGAACCTCCAACAACGCCGGAAGATATGCGACAGAGAATTGTAGATGCATGCTTAACCATCAATCCAGACGTCATAGAAAGAACTAAGCAGTCATTTCTTAACCGTTTACGCGAGTGTATCGCTGCTAGTTGACACCATTTTAAGCATCGGTTCAATTAAGGTAAATGATATTTTTTTAATGTTTCTTTGGTTTAGATGTAGAAGAAATACTTTTTATGGTGCTTGCCGAATTCGTCTCAGTATCTCCTAAAAGATGGGTGTAAAAAAATTGTAGGTTTACCTATAAAAAACTGAAGATGACCTTGATAATTCTGGAAGAAAAGGGTTGACAACAAATTTGGTACAATCATCTTAAAGCTCTCCTTGAACCATGTTATTTTAGCTAAAACAACTTCCGATCGAACCGCTAACAGCAGAATAATCTAACAATAAGCTGATCACCCTTCGTGATCCACCCTGTACAACTTATATTAATTAATAAAGTAACAGTGTGTCATAATAACTTGTATCATTTGCCTCATTATTTTTTTTATGCAAGGAATTTGAATGTGTAGATGAAGATGCATTATCGACGGTAAGATATGGCGGTAAGTATAATAATTGTCGATGAAAGTCGATGTCGGTGAAATGCTTGTTGGTGATTTCAACGTGTCGGTAAATAAACATTGTCAGCGAACTCGGTGTCGGTGAAATCGTGTCTATGAAAACATTGTCGGTGAAATGATTGTTGGTGATTTAAAAGTATATAACCCGTATGTCAGCCAATGGTGTCGGCAATTTAGAATTTATTGAAACAACAATGGACAAGAAGAAATATCTGAATGTTTTATAGACAAATTTAAAGCCTTCGGCTGAAAAGTTAGGAATGCCCGCCGTATAGTACATACTTTCACCATGACAACGAACCGAAGTATACGGCGTACGTTGTCAAGGAATGGTTGTTATACAGTACTCCAATATTATTGCATATACCATCACAGTCACCAGACTTAAATCCGATTGAGCATCTGTAAAAAGAAGTAAAAACGAAATTAAGCAATTTTCAAATTACAAACAAAACGGATGCAGAATCTAAAATTACAGAAATATGGGAAAATATAACAAGTTCCACTACCGAAAAAATAGTTCAGTCTATGCTTAGATGTTTACAAGTTACGCATATGTGACAAAATATTAGAGTTAAAATTATTAACTGTTATACATAATTTTATTGTACAAAATACAATAAGAGATACAAAGATATTGAACCACACGTACAGTTACCGGAGTACGTACAAAAAGAAGGCGAAGGACGTGCACAAAGAATGATAGCAATGTTAATGTTAAGATGCGGAAATATAGAAGAAAATAATAAATACTGGGCAAATGAGGAGGAGAAGAAATGTACAATTTGTAAAGAGGGGCAAGGGACATTGGAGCATATACTAAGGGAATGTAAAATGCTAGATAGAGGGAATATAAAGGAAAGAGAACTTATGGCAGATGTATGCAATGCGAGAGTATTAGGAAAAAAGTAAATGCGACAAGATAATAATGGCAATAATAGGGATGCGAGAGTGTGGGTGCTGGTGTGCAAGGGTGTGTGTGTGTATGGGAAGACATGTAAATAGGAGAGTGTGAGCAAAGATCAGAAAAGTAGATACATGTAGACATATGTAAACAAAAGATATATAATATAGCGTTAAAGTATTTTAGAGTTTAATATAGAATATCAAAGAGGATAGATAGGAGGTAGAATATAAGAAAAATATGTAATAATGAAGAGAAGTTGTAAATTCTTCATTCTTATCAAATGCGAGATTATTTGCTAAAAATGCACACTGTACCCTACGACAAATTTGATTAATGAAAACACTGTTTGTGAACTATACCTTGACACTATCTTTGACCACAAGTTACACTGGAGTCCAGCAGTTGAAAATAGGTACAATAAGGCAAAAGCAGCCATAGCAGCCTCCGGGGTGCTTCTAAACAGAACTTCCAAGTTACCTCTTATTGTTAGCCTCAAACTCCTCATTTACACCTCTTTTTTAAAATGGAATTCTCCTGTGTGTGGGTTTTACGGTGCCTGGGTCCTTTGGTTGGTCCAATTATCCGTTTGATACCTGTAAGAATTTAGTTTATGTTTCTTGTCGGGTTAGTATTACTAGGGTTACATGAGTCACGAAGGAAAAAACTTTCGAAAACCTGATGACATGAGATTAGTTCGAAGTTAGGAATAGGGATTTGGGAAGTCGAAGGATGGTCTTTTTTCTACTTACAAGGGACGTTTCGCAAGTCGTCCACTCCGATTTTGATGAAACTTTGGGATAATGTAGATCTCGAAAAAGTATTTGATACTTTATTTTTTGTCGGCAATCATCCATAATGAAAGGGTGAAAACAGCCCTCAAAATTGGGGTCGCAAAACCTATTTTGCCGTTTATCTCGGAAACTATTGGTTGTATAGAAAATATTTAAATGTACGATTTATGTATTTTTTAATGTTGAATCCAACCATGTGAACAAAATTCTAAAAAAATTATTTGTTTAAAAAATATATTAAACATTAACATTTTTTGCAATTTTTGTTGGTAAAATGTTGATGTATTTTCATGAAAATTTATATACGTGAACTATGGACCAATGCCACAAATACAGATAAATTGGAATTTTCAACTTCACTTTTGTAATAAACATTATTCCATGCGCTGCATACTCATGTTTTATACTCGACAACTATCTGTAGGTTTGTAAAGCCACAGAAGTTGAAAATTGTTATGTTTTAAGTCATTTACATTACCTTACGAGTGAATGTTCTGTTTGGAAATGCGAAAATTACAAAAAGCAGTTTTTTTTATTTTTTATAAAGCCTAAGCCTATGTGGTAATATAAAATTTGTATGCAGCGACGCCTGGAAGCATTAGCTTCTTATTCGCTAATTTAAATTTTACGTATTGGGAATATGAGATCATATATGAATTTAGACCTAGGAGGAAGAGGGTTTTGTCAGGAAAATTTTCAAAAAACCGGGTGATATTTGGTATGCCAAGCCACAGAAATTAAATTTGTGAGACTTGTTATTGGTTGGGCGATATTGAGTTTAGGGATTTAGGAGAACATCTATGTAGCTGCCCGAGATTGAGGGTTTACGTTTCTACTGAGGGGGAAGGGGATTTTAGGATAGTAAGTGTTACGTACCGATTGCAATTCTAGTAACTTAGCTACGACTTAGCCTTTTGTGAAACGCACGATCTCTAAAGCAAGGGATTCACTGGATTGAACTACTAAATTTAAATGTTAAAATATTTACAATTTATTCAAACGATTTATGTTACTCGGCGCGCTCGTCCAATGCAGATTCTTACAGGAAAAATATTATTCTGATAATTATTACGATATTTGGTCAAGGTATTCCGCGAATTATAAATTGCAAGATGGATTACCTCCGGCAATGGCGTCGTTAGACAGGAGCTTCAAAGCTGGCGGAGGTTGCAGTTGCTGCACTTTTGCAAGATTCTACTTACGTTTTTACAAAGATTATTTACAGAATTATGGCGACACTCGAACAGAGTTTCAGACTTGACTGGCACTGAACTGAGAGGGAAAACTTTTTTTTCACATGCTTCTCTTGAATTTGGAATAAGTTCAAGTTCTATACCTGCAATGAGTTCAGTCTTTTTAGTTCGTTGAGTCGGAGCTCTAGAGTCGCCCAGGGAAGTGGATCTTTTCCGGATCTTGAGAGCCGTGCAGTAGGGGTCCCCCTCCTGCCTCACATTTGCTCTGGTGGTTGCCTTTGCCTTCGATGTTGTTTTATCCTCCACCGCGGAGGGCTCCTTGAAGATAGTGTCCAGGAGTTCCAGTGGATCACTAGTCACCTTAGCCGTCGTCCGTGGATAGTTTTAATGTGTTGCGTTGTAGCGCTCTCCAGTCGGTGCTGGGGTTGCGCGCGTATCCGCCACTTAGAATACTTGTTATTGTCCCGAGAAAACGAGAGAACACGATGTGACTCCTTCAAGTATCGAATAAATGTTCTTCTTTTTTGTTATATCAGTTGAAGAAAATGACCTTGGGCATATGACTTCATGGGGGGGCTTGAGGATTTGGCTACTCTGGAAAAATGGGATCTGAGGTGGGGGAATTGCTGGGATTGTGTGTCGTTTTTTTTTGGCTAGATATGCTAAGAGGGCCGAGCACTGACTGCAGTTTGCCGGGTAGTCTCCTTTACAATTGAAGCATTTGACCGGGGTGTCAGGGATTTTAGTACATACTTTCGTGTGGTGGGGTCCTACACATTTAACACATGTCGGATTTTTGTTACAATTGGAAGATGTGTGTCCGTGAGCCTGGCAGCGGAGACATTGAATGTAAGGTTTTTTCGAATCGTACTTCTCCCAGTAGACTTTGGAGTGGAAGAGGGCTCCAATTTTTCTTACTTCCTGCAGGGTGGTTCCTGCAGCGAAGGAGATTCGGTATATCGGGTACTTGGATGCTGGGTCTTTTTGTATTCCTTGGCAAGAGGTGGGTTGGAGATTGTGGGATTTTAGTTCCCCAATTATCTCAGACTGGGGTATTTTGGGAAGCCCTTTTAGGACTAGGGAAGTTGTTTTCTTGCTTTGAAGCGAGTACGTATGGGATTGGATGCCATTTTTTAGGCAGAATTGTCTGAAATTGGTGTGGTGTTCACATTTCTGGAATTTTACCTTGGTTTGGGAGCCAAGAAATTTGATTTGGAATCCGTCTCCGTAGGTATCTTTGAGAGTTTTTACTAGTGTGGTGTACTCTTTGACTTGAGAGTGGATGTATAGGGGAGGGGGGTTAGTGGTTCTGTCAGTACCTGTTTGGGGAACTTCAGATGGGTTGGTCTTTGCGGGCTCGGGTTGCCGGGAAATTGGGCTTTGGTCGAAGCACTTGCTGAGTGCTTGGAAGGGGTTCGATGTGGGGACGTTTGGGGTAAATTCCAGTTCCATACCCGTTTTCTTTTCCGGTTCCTTGGTTATCAAGAACGTGTTCCTAGAGTCACTTAGTGATGTGAAGCGCTTCCTGGACTGCTTTCACCTTTGCTTGGGTTTTGCCCTCCACAGCGGAGGGCTCCTTGAACATATCGAGGAAGTTTGCAGCGGGCGCTGGATTGTCCTTCTTTGCGTCTCCTACTTTCAAGTTCCCCTGTTGTGACTATTGAAGTCTCTTGAATATAATGGTCACTTCCTACTGCATTAGGTGTTTTCTGGTGTAGTCAGCTAGCGATGTATACACTCGGAGTTCGTAATCTCGAGTCTTTATTATTTCAATTGTTTTTTCTCTTTTTTTTGTTTTTTTTTTTGGAATGATGTCGATGAGTGGGTGGGAGGTTTGCTAGCACCGCAGCAACGCCCCGCTGAAGGTGTTTCTCCTTGGTGCCGTTCCTGCCAGCGAAAGCCGGCTTGCCGACGGGGTGGCGTTGAAGCAGGATTACCGACTGAAAGTATGTTAACACAGAGATTAGACATGGTATTTCGAGCGGAAAAATGTTCAAAAAAACCGCTAAATAGATCCAGAAAATGATAAGTATACATGCAATGCGCATGCACACATTTGGCTGGAGAGCGATCCAGCCGGTAGACAAAAGAAAGAACATCAAGGAGATTTTTCCTGCAGGGAAGCACATTGGTACGGTCCTGGTCCTGAGGTGCGGGTTACTTAAGCTGCAATAACTGATTAGGCAAGCAAAGCAATATAGAACTGTGGAGTTGGTGGATGCTTTTATGTGTATTTGTGCTAACGTTTAGGCGAGGAGAAATTCAGCGCCTGCTAGTTTCTTGTTTAGTCTCGAGGACAGTTTAGTTAGGCGAACTGTTTAGGTGCATGAATGAAGAGTGTGGAAGGATTGATGGGATGCGTGGTGTGAGAGGTGCGTGCGTTCTCAGAAGTCAAGTATCGAACGGATCGTGTGACTTTCTGGGAATGCATCTCCTCTGTATGAATCTGGTGTGGAAATGCGTGTGGAATGTGTGTGTGTGTGTGTATAGATTTTTGGGACCTCCGGGTCAGAGTGTAGAGGAGAACCGTTTGAGTTGTTGCGTGGAGAGCATTGCGTGGAGAGTATTGTGTGGAGAGTATTGCGTGGAGAAGTTGCGTGGAGTCTGTTTGTAAGGAGTTATATATTGTGCTGTCTTTTATTATTTTAATATATATATTAGTTTTATTATTTTAACTCACGACTCACACTTTGTGTCATACTTTTGAATCCCACAGAACGAGACAGGCAAACGGTCTATGTGCGGTGCATGAGTGGAAATTTGTATTTTATCTTATATGGTATGCAGGAAGGCTTATAAGCTGAGGTCATTTGAATTAATTTGTTGCAATGGTTTTCGGTACGGTATCGATCGCAAGGACTGTTGATGTATGTAGAAATTAGCGGTATAGAGGCCATGTCATGAAGTTTTTTTATTGGAAATCTGAACGGTTTACGGAGAATGCGTTTTAGGATTTTATTTTGCAGTGTTTGAACGGACCTCTTTTGGTTTACATTGTGACAATCCCACCATATTTGGGACCCGTAGATGAGGACAGGCCTGACGCAAGTCTTATAAATAGCAATTTTTATGGAGTTGCAAAAATCGGGGTTGTCCAAAATGATGGGTCTCAGTACTGTAGGCATTTATACGGACACAGGGGCGTCGTAGGTCGGCGACAGCCAACGGTTGCCGATTGCGCGACGAGAGATGACAATGTATGTAGCCGTTGAAGCTGTTCGTCGAAGAGGGCGACGACTCTCGATCCCCTGCGAGTCTTTTGTTTTTGACATCACGTGTTTAACGAAAAACCGTTGCAGGGCTCGAGGAACAGTTTTGGCGGCAGTAGATCTCGAGCTAGTATATTGAGAGGTTGACTCAAAGACCCGCTCCCGTTTTCTTTTTGTATATGCACTGTTCTTTTATTTTCTTTTAAATTAAAATATATATTGTTACGAACACCGTGAAGCCAACCGTGATCGACCCGAAGGGAGCGTTCGATCTGTCGTTAAGGGACGATCGCCGTTATTGATGAAACAGATCAATGAGAGAGTCTGATTGACAGTCAAGGAGACAAGACGCGATATTATAGACTATGCCATTCCTTGTTTATATCCTCATAATAAAGTTATAAGTGTGAACATGTCGTGCGATGATAATCCCCGGCGCAGCAATATTTATATCGCCATCCACAGTACGTTGAAAACTGTATAAGCCTTCCTGACCCGCGCCCGGACCGCTGCGTGCCAGTTCAGGCGTCTGTCGAGCTCAACGCCCACATAAACGACAGTGTCCGACCACTGCGCGGTGTGCTGTTCTGTTTGGAATTTGTGATTTTGAGTAAGCCCTGATTATTTGAAACGTCTGGTAAAGAGGATAGCCTGGGTTTTGTCGATGTTAATTTCCAGTTTCCAGGATTTGAAAAATTTAATAATTATGCCTAGGTAGTTTTGCAAGCGCGCGACAGCTACCTCCGTGTTTAAGGAGGAGGTGAATAGAGCTGTATCGTCGGCGTACAGCGCTAGATGGCAGTGGAGGTTTCTTGGAATGTCGTTTATGTAGCGTTGAACAAGACGGGGCCCAGAATTGAACCGTGTGGCACGCCGGCAGAGACAAGTCGTAGATTTGAGCGCGAACCCGAGATGTTTACGAACATCTGTCTATTGCTGAGGTATGAACTCAGTAGTTTGATGATCCCCCCATCCAGGCCGGATCGAGATAATTTAAATAGCAATGCTTTGTGCCAAACCGTGTCAAACGCCTTGGAAAGGTCTAAAAGAATCATTGGAGTGCAATGTTTGACATTCAGGCCATGAGTGATGCGCTGAGCCAGCGTGACTACCTGGTGTACAGTGGAGTGGCTCCTTCTGAAGCCGAACTGCTGGTCGATAAAGAAGTTTGAGGAATCAAGGTGTCTTTGTAAGACCGAGTGGATACAAGACGAGAAGTTTTCCCAGTATCGGAAGGAAACTTATGGGTCGATAATTAGACGCCGACGATGGTATTCTTCCGGGTTTATGTATAGGCGAGACCTTTGCTATTTTCCATGAGTTTGGGAAATAGCAGAGGTTCGCCGAGGCCTTGAATATGTAATAGTTTGGCATATCATTTTTTTGCTCGCATACTTGAGCATTGGAGCAGTAATTTTATCATGACCGGAAGCCTTCCAGTTTTTTAGTTTCGAGATCAGCCCAGCTATGACCGACAGCGAGAAGGCAGAGCCCAGAGAGCACCTAGCCCGCCGAACGCTGAGGAGGTTGTTGTATTCTTCCACTACCTCGGTATGGCACCGAGCAACACCTCGGTATTGGTTCGGTCGTGGACTCCGGCCAACTGAGTCGCAAATAGCTCGGATTGTCAAGGTCTGAGACAATACTAAGAGCACCTGATCGCAGCGGTGGAATGATTCTAGGCGTCCTGGAGTGTTTCAATGCGTTATAAGTTGACCAGAAGGTGGGGTCAGTTTTTCTGAAAGCGGCAATGGTATTGCGCCATTCCAGGTGCCGAAGTTGTGATATCCTAGCGCGGATGACGCTGGAGATATCTTTAATATTATTGCTACAGTCCAGCCCGCGGGTTTACCGGAGCTTCCTGAGCCGCCTCCTGTAGCCGACGAGGGAGATGAGTTGTTGATCCTCCCTCAACTGTCTCTGTTTGTTAGACAGGACTGCTTTTTGAGCGGAGGCCTTCCGCAGGCAAGCCTGCAGAAAGAATGTAGTGGTTCTCACGCAATCCTCAATATCAGATTCGGTGTGGAGGAATTGCCGAATGGTGAAGCTTTCGGTGACTTTTTGGTAAAGGGCCCAGCCAGTGACAGCGCCGGATCCAAGAGGTCGACTACGGGCCTCAGTCTGAAGCAGGACAGGAAGATGATCCGAACCGCCGCGGTCCTTCACCGTGCAGGACAAGTTTTGTTGAACCGAGGTGAGAAAGAGGTCTATTGTGGATGGTACGTGATTACGCCGGTCTGGAAGGCGTGTGTAAGAGTCCGGATATACAACGTTGTACGGCGATTTTATCATATGATTGAAGAGCGTGAGACCAGCTGGATTGGCTCTTGAATTATTCCAAGCTCGGTGTTTTGCGTTGAAATCACCACCGATTATAAACGGGGTACCGTACTGTGTGAGCGCTCCGATCTGGTCGGCGGACAGCGGGTCGCTCGGAGGGGCGTAAACCACCCTGACGATCAAGCTGGGATGCTCGATTTGTATTAGGCATGCTTCACACAGCAAACATTCAGGTTTCGGAATCACGCGAAATGATATGCCATTTCTAATACAGAGGGCCACGACACCCGTGGAGCGTCTCCACATCCTATCATCCCTAACAATAGAGTATCCCGGTACTGAGAAAGGTGTGTCCCGAGTCAGTCTGGTTTCCGTGATCATAAAAATATGGACCAGCAGCTCAGCAGCAGCAAGAATAATTTCGTTGCAATTTTTTCGCAGCGTCCGGGTATTCCAAAGTAGGATTTTAGGAAACATTGCTCTAGTCAAGCTGACTGAGCACCTCCCAGAAGACCTGAAGTTTATCCGCGTTCGATCGAGCGACAGGACCGGAGCTTGGCCATAAGCGTCCTGGTGACGCTCAGCATGAATTTGAGGTTTACCAAGGACTCGAGTTCCTTGATGGAGTCTTTTAGTTCAAGGAGAGTGTTTAAATCAGAGTTTCCCGAGGGCCCTGGAGGGGCGAAAGAATTTGCCTGAGCAAGTGGAACGGCCCGTTGTGAGGCGGCGAATCTGGAGGCGATTTGCCGAGCGTCACCGGAGACGACCGTAGCGTAAGAGACGGCGTTGTTTCTCAGAGTGGAGGTGGTGAGTTGCGGAGGGGCACTTCCTTGAGCGCTGAGAGCAGCAAGCGAGGGATTGATGAATGCAGCAGCCTTGGGTTTTACTTCCTTGGCCCGTCTGGCCACAAGATATTTAAACAAGGATGGAGATTGCGAGAAGTTTGCAGTGTGTGCGCCTCCGCAATTCACGCATTTCGGTGTAGCCTCTAAGGGCTTCGAGCAGCCAGAGGTGTGATGCTCGCCTGCGCATTTGACACATCGCGCAGGAAAGTTACAGTTGGTAGCGGAGTGTCCGAAAGATTGGCAGCGGAAGCACTGAGTGTACTTCTGATTCGAGAAAAATTTCTCCCAGTAGACGCGAGTGTGGAAGTGGTAATTTATTTTTTGAATGTCACTGAAAGTGGTGCCGTTAGGGAAGTTAACACGGAAGATAGCAAATTTATTCGGAAAGGAGCGTTTAATTGAAGAGCATGAGACAGAGTCGAAACTGAGGTGTTTCAGCTCTTCCACAATCTCGTCTGCTGAGAGCTCTGGGAGTCCCTTCAGGACCACACTCAGTGCTTTCTCCAAATTAATCGTGAAGGTGAAGAAAGGCACATTCCCTTCGCAAAGGGTGTCCTTGGCCTTATTGTAATTTTCGATGCTGTCGAATTGTATCCTAATCTTGTTGCCGAGATATTTCAGCTTAAAGGCGTTTCCGTATAGGTCTTTAAGACCTTTAGTGAATTTACTTAAATTATAAGAGAAATTAGAAACATATAGTGGAGGTGGTTTAATCATAACTCTCCTGGCGATGTTTTCCGAGTTTACGACTCGCGGCAGAGGACGCGACGCGTCCGCGGTGGTGTTGTTATTATCGGATTTGCGTGACGCGGCGGTGTCGGTGACGTCACACAGCTGGTCGAACGCAGACAAAAGACGGAAGCGGTTAGACGTGTTGATTCGAGGTATCCAATTGGCGATTCCAAGAGAAGTTGCAGTCCGTGAGCTTTGGGTTTTAGACTGGTGGCATTCCATAGTAGGATTTTAGTTGGTATACTGGCCATCTAGGAGGGTGGAGGTTTCTAGGAAGGCCATGAGCCTTTCCGAGTTGGTTTTACAACACTGGAATTTTTGGGCGAGGAGTCTGAAGGCCGCTAACATGGTTTTGATATCACAAAGGGAGTTTATTTGATGTATGGTTACGAATATATCGTTCAGTTTTGGGGTTTGTTTCAGTGTTGGGTGAATTTGTGGTTTCAGCTTTAGTAGCATGGGCGTATGATTTGGTTTGGGAAGGGGGTGTTGGAGGTGGGAGCAGCGGTCTTTTTGGTTGCTGAGGAGGAAAAAGGGTTTGGAGCGGAAGAGCGGGGGTTGGTTGCGCTTGAGTCTTGGTTTTCTTTGCCAAGTAAACGATGAGGGCAGGGCATTGGCTGTAATTTGCAGGGTGATCCCCTTTGCAATTGTAGCACTTTGCGGGCGTATCCGGGGTTTTGGAGCACGTTTTGGTAGGGTGTGGGCCTGTGCACTTGACGCAAATGGGATTCTTGTTGCAGTTTGCTGACGAATGGCCGTGCGCTTGGCAACGGAAGCACTGGATGTATGGCTTCTTAGAGTCATATTTCTTCCAGTAAATTCTTGAGTGGAATATGGCTCCGACCTTCCTGGCTAAATTTAGGGTGGTGGCTGGGGAGAATGTAATTTTATAGAAAGGGTATTTGGTGTCGTTTTTTGCCATTTCCTGGCAGGAGAGTGGGTTGAGGCCCAGTTCCTTGAGTTCCTCGAGGATCTCATCAGAGTTTATCTTTGGGAGACCTTTCAGGACTAGGGAGGTGGTTTTCTTGCTTTGCAGGGAGTATGTGTGATACTGGATGGAATTTTTCAAACAGAACTGTCTGAAGTTTGAGTAGTTTTCAATTGAGGAGAAGGAGATTTTGAGTTGGTTACCCAAGAGCTTAACTTGGAAACCGTCTCCATAGGTCTCTTTTAGGGTTCTGATTAATTTCGTGAATTCTCTGACTTAGGAGTGGATGTAAATGGTGGGGGGGTCTGGCGTTGCGTTCAAATTCAATTTCCGGTAAGATAGACTTTGTTGTGCAACGTATAACACTTACGTCGTTATTTTTGTATAATTTGTGTATTAGTCTGTCGTGCCAGACAGTGTCAAATGCTTTCTGGATGTCTAGGAGGGTCATGGCTGTGTGTCTTTTTTTGTTCAATTCTAGGATGACGTGTTCGGTTGCCCTGAGTATTTGTTGGATAGTGGAGTGTTGTGGCTTAAATCCGAATTGTTCATTGATGATTATGTTATTGTCTTCTATGTGGTTGTTTAGGATGTCAAGGATCAGTTTTTCTAGGATTTTTCCTAGGATGGGTAGTAGGCTGACTGGCCGATAATTTAGAGGCGAATTTCTGTTTTTGCATGGTTTAGGGATGAGGATTATTTTGGCTATTTTTCAGGCCTTGGGGAAATATGAATTTGACGCATGCGTGTTCAGGAAAAAGTTTCAAAAACCTGTTTACATGGGTTAACTGGGAGTTGTGATTGTGGATTTGGGAAGTTTAGGGATGTTTCTCTTGTTTCTACTGGGGATATCGTTTGGGTTATAATTACCGATGGATCTGATAAGTGGGTTTGTGTGTGTATAGTTAAATGTGTTACTTGTGAGCTTTTTAATGTAGGTGTTTGTGCGTGGCATGTTGGTTTCTTCATGGAGAATGACGGTAGGGTAATCCCGTGGGTAATTTAAGATGATTCTAAGAAATCTGTTTTGTGTTGTTTGGATTTTCTTTAGGTGGGTGGTATGCGCTGCGCACCATGCTTGGGCTCCGTATGTGAGGATAGGTCGTACACAGGATTTGTACAGCTGGATTTTGTGAGAGGTGGGTAGGGAGCTACCTCTGCCTATAAGAGGATACAGTGGTCGTATGGTGCTGAGGGCCTTGTGGGAGCGTTCCTGTATGGCAGGTTTCCATGATAGTTTTGAGTCTAGAGTAACTCCGAGATATTTAATTTGCTTTTTCCAGGGAACTTGTGTTTGGTTGATGGTGATTGGAGCCCGGTGAGGTGTAGGTTTTGTCGAGAAGATTATGGCTTTTGATTTGGGGATGTTTGTGGTTAGTTTCCAGTTATCGAGGTGGGTGATAACTTCGTCTAGATGTTGTTGGAGTTTGTCAGTTGCATTTTGAAGTTTCCAGGAGGAGGTGTAGATGGCAGTGTCGTCGGCATAGATTGCAGTGTGGACATCCTTGCTTTTGGGGATGTCGTTTATGAAGATGTTAAAGAGTGTTGGTCCTAATAGTGATCCTTGGGGGACGCCTGAGGTAATGTGTTTTAGGGTGGATTTTTCACCGGCTACTGAGACGAACATTTTTCGGTTTTTTAGAAAACTGTGTTATTTTGATGATCGGAAGTGGGGTGTTAATTTGGACCAGTTTTAGGATCAGGCCTTCATGCCATACTGTGTCAAAGGCTTTTTGTATGTCGAGGAGGGCCATGGCGGTGAGTCTTTTCTTATTAAATTCCAGGATGATGTGTTCGGTGACTAAGGATTTGTTGTATAGTGGAGTGTTCTGGTTTGAAACCGAATTGTTCGTTTATAATAATATTGTTTATTTTTAGGTGGGTGTTTAGGGTGTCTAGGACGATTTTTTCTAGGAGTTTTCCGAGGATGCTGATGAGGCTAATTGGTCTATAGTTCAGAGGTGAGGTTTTGTTTTTGCCAGGTTTGGGGATTGGGATTACTTTTGCTGTTTTCCATGTATTTGGGAAGTATGACAGCTCTATTGCTTTTCTAAGGATGTAGTAGATTTGTAGGATTTGTTTTTTAGGGAGATTTTTTAATTGGGTAGGGGTTATGGAGTCAGCACCGGGGGATTTTGAGTTTTTTAGGTTACGGATGATTTTCCATATCTTACTGGGGTTTGTTATGGTATGGGGGTTGTTGACGGTGGTATTTTCAATCTTCCTGGAGGTTTTGGAGGCTGTTTTGTCCCAGGGGGAGGATTTTAGTTCTGTGCTTTTGTGCGTCTGTAGGAAGGTGTTTGCTAATATCTCAGCCTTCTCTAGGTCAGAGTAGGCTGATTGGGCAGTCGTGGAGAGTGGAGGTATGGTTGTGGGGTTGTTTTGAATTTTGTTGTATACTTTCCAAAGTGATTTGTCGGATGTTTTGAGAGTTTCAAGCTTTAGTTTCCATTGTGCTTGTTTGATTAGATTTATGTGTCTGTTGATCAGGGTGGTTAAGTAGTTTCTGGCTAGTTTATGCTCAGGGTGACCTGTTTTTTGGTATTTGCGTCTGTGTTTGTTTCTTTCCTTGATTAATTGAAGGAGTTTGGTGTCTGGAGTAAAGGTTCTATGGTATACTTTGGCGGATTTGGTGGCTCTTTTGTAGGCATATTGGATGTTGTTGGTAAGTTTTTGAACTTCGTGGTCAATGTCTTGGTGGGAGTTGATATGAGCATTGATTTGGGGTGCGTTTAATATTTGTCTGTAGAGGTCCCAGTCAGTGTTTGTGATTGTCTTGTTTGTAAAATTTTTTGTGTGGGAGTTTAATGTAAGGGGGATCGGTAGGTGGTTTGAGGAGAGTTCGTTCAGGGTTTTGCATTTTTTGTGGGTGGTGAGATTTGTGAGAAATATGTCTATGTTTAAGTCTGTGGTTAGGGGCTTTGTGAGAGCAGGTATTGCTATGTTCAATGTGGTAGTTGTTTGAGTTAGTGTGGTTAAATAGGATGATGCCATTTGGGTTTGCAGTGTGATTGTTCCATGTTCTATGTTTGGAGTTGAAGTCCCCTCCGATAAGGAAGGGGTGGTTGTGTGTTGTCAGGTTGTCGAGGGCTTGGGTTTCTAATTTTTGGTTGGGGGGTAGGTAGGCTGCTCCAACTATCAGCGGGGGTTTGGTTTTAATTCTGGTGAGTATTGTTTCTATGTTTCCGGTGTTTGGTTGCGGGGTGTCCTCGATTTGGAGGTTCTTGTGGATGAGAATGGCAACCCCTCCGCCTTTGGTGGTGGAGTTTTGGGATCCGTCCTTTCTGATAATTTGGTATTGCTTGATGGAATCTGTGGGCTTAAGCCAGGTTTCTGAGATGATTGCTATTTCTATGGAGTGTGATTCTAGGAGCAGTTGTAATTCCTGGGTTTTGGGTTTGATGCTAGTGGCGTTCCATAGGAGGATTTTATTAGGGAGTTTGGTCATCGATGAGGGTGGAAGCTTCTACAAAAGCCATCAGCTTTTCAGAGTTGTTTGTGCATGTCTGGAGCTTCTGAGCTAGGTGCCTGAAAGCGTTTAGCATGGCTTTGAGATTACAGAGGGATTTAATCTGGTTTATGTAAGAGAAGATGTCGTTTAGGGTTTTGGTTGGTGGCTAGGGGAGGTTGGGTGGGGGTGGCTGGATTTGAGGGTTGGTTCTTTTTGGCTAGGTAAGCCAGAAGAGCTGGGCATTTGCTGAAGTTTGCCGGGTGGTCTCCTGCGCAGTTGCAGCATTTAGCTGGCGTGTCAGGGGTTTTGGTGCATAATTTCGTGTGGTGGGGTCCTGCACACTTCACACATTTCGGATTTTTTTGCAGTTGGAGGATGTGTGCCCGTGGACCTGGCAGCGGAAGCATTGGATGTAAGGTTTCTTGGAGTCGTATTTTTCCGAGTAAACTTTTGAATGGAAAATGGCTCCAACTTTTCTAACATGTTGCAGGGTGGTACCTGCAGCGAAGAAGATTCTATATATGGGATTTTTTGACGTTGGGTCTTTTTGAATTTCCTGGCACGTGGTTGGGTGCAGATTATGGGCTTTTAGTTCTCCCATTAATTCGGCCTGGGGTATTTTAGGGAGTCCTTTTAAGACCAGAGTGGAATTGAATTCCGTTTTTTTTGACAGAATTGCCTGAAATTGGTGTGGTGCTCACATTTGAGGAATTTAACCTTGGTCTGGGAGCCAAGAAATTTTATTTGGAATCCATCTCCGTAGGTATCTTTGAGGGTTTTTACTAAAGTGGTGTACTCTTTGACTTGAGAGTGGATGTATAGGGGAGGGGGGTTAGTGGTTCTGTCAGTGCTGGTTTGTGGGACTTCTGGCGGATTGGTTTTTGCAGGCTCGGGTTGCCGGGAAATTGGATTCTGGTCGAAGCACTTGCTGAGGGCTTGGAAGGGTTTTGATGTGGGGATGTTTGGGGTGAATTCGAGATCCATACCTGATTTCCTTTCTGGTTCCTTGTTTATCAGGATTGTGTTTCTGGAGTCACTTAAAGATGTGGAGCGCTTCCTGGTCCTTAGGGTGGTGTTGTATGGTTCGCCATCCTGCCTGACGTGATGCCTGTTTGCCTTCACTTTTGTTTGGTTTTTGTCCTCCACGGCGGCGGGCTCCTTGAAGATTTGGAGGAGGTCCTCTGGTTCCAGCGGGCGCTGGGCTGCCCCTCCTTGTGTCACCTGCTTACAGGTGCCTCCGTTTCACAGTTCACTTGAAGCTTGGTATTTTCGTACAATGAAGACCGGCACCATAGCTTACTATGTTTCGATGCTTTCCCTAAGCGAACGAGACTCGGAATGAATGTCGGAATGTGGTGACCGGGATAGTGAGGGTCAAGTCGTAGGAGTATATATACATAGCGCAGGATGGTCGTGGACTTGCGGGAAAGTCTGTGCGCTGCTGAACCCTCTGCTAGCGAGGTCGGGAAGTGCCGCTACAGATCCTATAAATGGGGTATCTGGATGCTGGGTCCTTTTGGATTTCTTGGCATGTAGTGGGTTGAAGATTGTGGGCTCTATGTTCCTCGGTTATCTCCATATGGTGTACTTTGGGTAGGCCCTTTAAGACCAGAGAGATGGTTTTCTCATTTTGGAGCGAATATGTGTGGAATTGTATGTTGTTCTTTAGTCAGAATTGTTTGAAGTTTGTGTGATGTTCACAGTTTAGGAATTTTATTTTGATTTGGGTGCCGAGGAATTTTACTTGGAACCTGTCGCCGTATGTGTCTTTGAGTGTTTTGATTAGAGTTGTGTATTCCTTCACGTGAGAGTGTATATATAAGGGCGGGGGGTTAATGGTGCGGGCAGTACCGGAGCGGGAGTCTTCGGTCTGCTTTCCTTCTTTCAGTTCTGGGTTGGAGGGGTTTGCAATCAAACGATTGGGATATCGGTGTCTGTAGTAATTAGCTGCGACAGATGCATTACCGTCATATGCATTGCTGTATGTAGACATAACAATGGACTGATAAATACTGACTGTTCATAACGGGAAAAGTAAGATAGTAGGAATGCTACAAAGCGATTCGTGATATTGGGAGAGTTTACACACAAATCTGAACCGGGACAGTAAGCTACAGCGAGATACGTTAGGTCGAGACACAGTCAAGTGCACGTGTACCCGACGAATATTTAAAGTGGACTTTCTCGAAAGCAAGCCTCATACGAAAAAATTTTATTCTACATTTTCGGATTATTTTTCGATGTAGAATCACCACCTTTCCCGTTGTACTACCAGTTACCGACCACCCTGTATATAAAAAAAATCTGACACAAATTCTCGAGCTTCCGAGCTATAATCATTTCTAAAGCCGTTGGCAACACGTTTTTTTATCTGCTTTGGTGATTTTCATATTTCCAAACAGAACATTTACTCGTAAGGTAATGTAAATGACTTAAAACATAACAATTTTTAACTCCTTTGGTTTTACAAACCTGCAGGTAGTTGTCGAGTATAAAACATGAGTATGTAATGCATGTGAAGTATGGTTTGCTGCCCCCTAGCGATAATATAGTGAAAATAGTGGACGATGCGATGCTATTCATGTGGCGAGGTATCAATAAAGAAAACGAGAGAAAATCAAGAGCTACTCTGTATTCGTTTAATATTCGAACCCTCTTTCCTGGCCCCGCGAGCTTTACACACTTTACACGCTTTACATACAATAGCTGCTTTCGGATTGTATGAATAAGCCTTCAGCATGTAATATTATGTATTACAAAAGTGAAACTAAAAATTTTAATTTAGTCGTATTTCTGACGTTGATCCACAGTTCACGCATATAAATTTCTATGAAAATGCATCAACATTTTACCAAAAAAATGGCAAAAAATTTTACTTTTTATGTATTTTTAAAACATGATTTTTTTAGATTTCTGTTTACATAGTCGAATTTAGCATTAAGAAATACACAAATCGTACATTTAAGTATTTTCTATACAACCAATAGTTTCCTAGATAAACGGCAAAATAGGTTTTGCAACCTCAACTTTGAGGGCTGTTTTCACCCTTTCATTATGGATGATGGCCGATAAAAAAAATACGCGTCAAATATTTTTTCGAGTTCTACATTATCCCAAAGTTTTATAAAAGTCGGAAAGGGCCACTTGTGAAACGTCACTTCTCAGTAGAATAGTAGTAGCAATAATCATTGAAACATGACTAAAATCCACAGATACATATGATGCCCACTGGCTTTGTATACTACAAATGCTATATATAAATGTAGTTCATACCTGCTGCCAGATAAGGCAGAGCACCAGCACCAGCATATCCCGTAAAATTTTCTTTGAAGGTCAGTTCTCTTGGAATGGATCTTCATTGTGTCTTTCGCTTTAGCATCTTTACTACATCTAAACACAGAGCCAAACAGTTTTGTATTTAATACATAATGCAAACAAACTCTATATAACATTAAACAGAGTAGTGACTGTAAAACAGTAGCAACAGGAGACTATGACCTTAAACACATAGAAAAAGAAATTAAAATTCAACTAACCAGTTTAGGTCATTATAAACATATCTTAGAATGAATGAATGACAAGATCACTCTCTTGATGGTTTAATTGATAATCTTCATTGATTCCAATTTGATCCATCTTGAATAACAAAATACTAACTCAAGAATGAGCCCCCATACAGGACAACAAGGATCGATTGTCATCTTTTGGGAAGAAGTTGAAAGTACCTAAAAAAAATGTGATTCTAGAACTTTCACAGAATTTAAATTATAGCTTAATAATATTTAATATTTATACAAAGTACGTACCTGAATACAGACATGTAATTGTATAATACACATTCACAATGTGCATGCATGATTATTTCCAATAATGGTAGATATAAATTACTCTTCTCATTCTTTAAAGACCATCAAGATATAATTCGTCTGATCAGGAAAAAGAAACAAAGTGATACAACTTTATTGTTACATAAAAATACAATAGAATAAAAAAAATAATATAAGACACTTAGGTATTAACTTAAACAGAAGCAGAAATATAACATATTACTATATAAATCAGATGTAAGAGATATTTTAGTATATAAAGCATGTGAATACATTATTTAACATTCCTCTTATAATTACAAACATTGATACAGTAGCTAATTATATAAAAAAAAATTAACAAATAATTTTAAACAAATGTGCCACAAACCACTTCATAATATTGTTAAAAATCACCAGGCAATATTGAAAGTAGAAATTGTGCTGTGAAATACGCATAATAAATAAAAAAGTAGAATTCTCTCTTGTAACAAGGTGTATACATTTTTCAGAATATTTTTACCTACTACACCATGTATATTAAAATATCTTAATAGACTAGACTATAAAAATTACACTTTTCAACAAATTTTAATTGTCTAATAATAATTTTAATTTGTAACATTCAATAAGCATTTCTTACAGATTTTTGTGTGCTGAATATGAACTTTAATTTTTTATACATACACGGTGTCCGCGCTATATAAATGTATACACCTCGTAATTTTCTAACGTATTGGAAATACAAAAAAAAATTGTTTACGTAAAAATTGTATAATACAAGGGGGCAAATTTACTGACGAAGACAACTTTTGATACATCGTTATTCTCAGAAATATGAAGGCCAAGTCCGCTTGTTTATATGGAACTGTATATATATTTTTTCTCAGATCATTGCGTTACAAGCTGAATATAGTAACTTAAATATAACACATACACGTTTTGTCTACTTAAAGTTTAAAAATGCAAGGAAATATTATTATATATTAAAAGATATTACACTGTAATCCGTTACTTCACTATTGGATAGTTTACGAAGAAGTAACCCGATACTGGTTCAAAGTGACATAATCCCGCGCGTGTAATTGTTTTGTTATGACCGGCAAAAATTATTTCATTCCTATATTGAAAATACAGCATGATTTATACGATTTCTTTATGCTTCTCACAGGAAAATGTCTGCTCTATCGAGTGGTGTAATTGGATTTTCTCCTAGACTCCCAGTTTTTAAACTAAATCGAAAAATATCCACCATAATTTGCACATTTCATTGTCCTTTTGACTTTGATCACTGTTTACACGTATTGAAGTCTTTGTAATGTAATAATAATTTATATGATTTTATTTGGGAGAGTTCACAGAATCATTTCGTGTAAAAAGCAACTGCGTAACTTTTACTGTTGAAGCAAAATGTCTTTGAAGTTGAAAATTTGCACTTTGTTCAATGTGAACTTTTTCAAAAACTGAGAATAATGAAAGAAAATGGTTTGCAGATTCGTATTCAGCGCGTAAAAATGTATAAGAAATGTCTGCTGAATGTTGCAGATGAAAACATGTTAACAATCTCACGATCATAGTTAGAATCGTTTTAGAACAACTTACCTCTCGATTTCGTTGTTCGCTAACAACTGCGAAAATTTTCATGGCGGCCGTACATACGACATCGAATAGTATGTTGATAAGAAATTCTCGATAGGAGTTGCTGGGTATCGATACGAGTAAATTGATTGTCGTTTAACTTCACAATGTTCGTCCGCGAGGTAGCGCCTATAGTGTGTTTGACACCTGATAGCCGAAAATATTCGTGATGGGATATTTTTCTGAATGACATTTGTTAAGTAAATTAAGGAAGCAAGTACGTTCGTCGTTGGCCATCACTTTCCCAAAATCACGTAAGAAAAAACTTTGTAAAATTATACTTAAATATGTTTTCCTACGTTTTAGAGGTTATGTATACGCTGTCGGCGGTGTTACTTACATGCGTTGTGTACGCTTGTTAAACGTGTGTGAATTTTTACAGATTATTCGGTAAAAGTAAGTTTTCACTATGTCGGATGACGAGGATTTAGTTTATGTAAAAAAGCAGAAAACAGTTCACTATGGATCGCTGGAGGAAGCAGAACGTGCTAGATTGGCTGCTGCAGCAGAATCATCCGAAGAGGAGAAAGATGCTAGCAATTTGGGGGACAGTGTCAATGCCACTGCTACTTTGGGAAATGTGCACATATCCAATGAATATATGGAATTGGAGGATGAGATGTCCAAGGATAGACAAGCTCTTTTGGAGGAGTTCGAGCGTAGAAAGAAAGCTCGTCAAATCAATGTGTCCACGGATGATTTTGAGGTAAAGAAAAATTTGAGACAATTAGGTGAACCAATTTGTCTATTTGGTGAAGGCCCAGCAGATAGGAGAACCAGGCTGAGAGAGCTATTAGCTAGTTTAGGAGAAGATGCGATCAAGAAGAAACATGAAGAAGATGAGAAACCTTCTCATGCAATTGAACGTGATACTGAAACAACATGGTATCACGAAGGACCAGAATCTTTACAAATAGCTCGTTCTTGGATTGCTAGTAAGGTTTATTCTTCTTTAATTTTGTTAGTTTATTATTTATTTATTATATATTATGTTTCTAATTCATTTATTTTGTAGCATATTCACTGCCTAGAGCAAAAGCTAGGTTGGACAAAGCAAGACAAGATTTGGAATTACCAGCAGCAACCCGTACAGCACGTCGTCAGGAACTACTGAAGAAACTGCAAGCGCTAACAATTTACTGTTCTCAAATTGGGGACACAAGGCCAATTTCTTTCTGTCAGTTTAGTCCCAATTCTAAAATGCTTGCCACAGCATCATGGTCAGGCTTATGCAAATTATGGTCTGTACCTGACTGTACTCTGTTGCGAACACTTAAAGGGCATACTTGTAATGTTGGCTGCATTGTTTTTCATCCAAAAGCTACTATTACCGAAGAGGTGGTAGGAGAGAAAGCAGGACAGACTTGTGTATTGGCATCCTGTGCTTCAGATGGTATAGAAATAGCTTTTTTGTACTCATGTTCAGGTGCAACAGAATATTAAAGAATTTACATAATTTATTTATACAGGAACGGTAAAACTGTGGAGCGGTGGGTCAGGTGAAGAGCCGCTGGCTGAAGTTGAAGGTCATGAGCCACACAGAGTTTCAAGAGTAGCATTTCATCCGTCTGGACGATTTCTTGGAACATGCTGCCATGATGCATCATGGCGACTTTGGGATTTGGAACAACAAGCAGAAGTTCTGCATCAGGAGGGTCACGCCAGGGCTGTACATTGTATTAGGTATGTACAACGTTTAAAGCATGTTTAACATGCACTCAGAGTTCTATAATCAACGTTTATGTATAGTTTTCAGTGCGACGGTAGCGTAAGCGCGACGGGTGGTCACGATTCGTTTGGCAGAGTATGGGATCTCCGAACGGGACGATGTATTATGTTTATGGAGGGTCACCTAAAGTCTATTTTCGGTATTGATTTCTCTCCGAACGGCTTTCATATAGCGACAGCGAGCGAGGACAACACCTGCAAGATATGGGATTTGAGAAAGAGATCTTGCATATACACTATACCATCGCACACGAATTTATTATCGGATGTGAAGTATCAGAGGGTGGAGGGTCAGTACCTGGTCACAGCATCTTACGACAACACCGCTAAAATATGGTCGAACAAAACTTGGCAACCTCTTAAGACGCTACCGGGTCACGATGGCAAGGTCATGTCAGTCGACATCTCTCCCGATCACAAATTCATAGGGACTACTTCGTACGACAGAACTTTTAAGCTGTGGGCGCCTGAGAATATGTAAAAAGACTGTCGAATAAGGTGTGGTTAAGTGGAACACGCTTTTCGAAGCCTACGTTAACAGCGCTGCTTGCGTGGCTGTACATGCTTGGTAAATTTCTTTTGTAATATATGAGATTCAATAAAGATATATTCTTTATTAGTGATTTCTTTGTGCATTACTATTACGTTCAACTTTTTTTTAAGTTTTTAAGTTAGTTGGAATCACAGGAAAGTTCGATAACCAAAGCGTTGCGCGATAAGCTTTTCAATGTCTGATTCATTTTACTGTCCCTGAGAAGAAATTTTCACTACCGGGAACGACGTCAGAGATTTGTAAGCTTTAAAATATCAGTGTTCGTGGAAATATACGAATTTATAGAATCAATGAAACTCACACTTGATAAATTTATAAGATATGTTTTGTATATCAAGAAGAGTTCTTTCACTAATTTGGACTAGCAACGTCGCCTGTACGAAATGTTAAGGAAACGTAGATTCGCGAAGTTCGTGGACAGGTAGGTAGAACAAGATGACTTGTAACTTCCTAATGGCTGGCACGCTGTTATTTGCGATTGGAAGGACTTGAAAGGATAAGCAGCAGTTTTCGAGTTCAACGTGGAACTTTGACTATAACCAGACGATTTAAGTTCACGAAGGACCGAAGTAATTGTGAACAAGAGAGGTCGCCCGTACTTTTACTTTATGAACAAACTTTGAAGGGTGTTTTCGTAGCAATTGGCTCCGCCTCGGATGGAAATACGATTTTACATCGAGAACAGATTTTTAACAACCCTTTTACCCTTCGTTTCGATCAGCTACAGAACTAGAATCGTTCGAACTCCTTTCAAGAACGATCGAAGGGATTGGAAGGCTGGCGAAGTTAGTACATTGAGTATAAATTGATCGACGTTATATTTATATGGTTAAATTAATTACACAGTACATCAATTTCGATTTACCTAAATATTGGAGTGTTCTTTGGTTTTTCTTAAAGTCGTCGCCAAGGATATGTTTTGCTAAATTTCGTCCGGCAGTAACATTTACAAATAATACTTATCCTAAATGTTTATGCGACAGGGTTGATCGCGTTCGCTTCCTTATTTTTTTCCAAAAATAATTTAAATTCTTTTGTACGCTTCAGATGGTTCGACGGCGAGTCTTACGATAAACTCACGTTCATGATAATCCAAGAACGATAGAGCATACAAAGGAAAAGAGATTTTTTTCCACGGCGGAACGGCGTCTCCGCGTTGCAGATTTTTAGCTACGAGCGTTCGAAGGACGGAGAAAAATTCGTCGCGGTCACGGACGGTTCATGTGCGGATAATTCCTCGACGTTTCCCTTCGTTGAAAAATCCTGCGCGTCACATGGTCGAAGTTACCGACGTCTTCGATATTCTTCAACTCGATTTACGCTGACTCGTTCAACGGCAGGGGTTGATGGAGCCAAACTTTGCCACCACCCTCGGCGAAGTCAGCAGCCGCCTGGCCGTCACCTTGCAGCACCCATTTCGTGGTCAGCAAACCGTCAACTCCGACTGGTCCTCGTGCATGAATCCGGGCCGTGGAAATTCCGACCTTCAAGAATAGCAACGTACCGTAAAAATTATGTTTATCATGCAAAAGTACTTCATTAGAAACAGGACATCAAAAATATCCAAGAGAAGTGACGTTGAATCGAAAAGAAAGGATTATTAAGCTATGATAGAGGGATAGAGTTGAAGGTCATATGTTTATCTGTAAACTGACTTCTCATTTTTTAATGCTATTCTGATTTTTCAAGTGACTTATTAGCCTTTCTCATTTAATCATATTTGCAGTCTTGAATTAAAAAAGGGAAAGTCGTATTGTACGCGAAAAGATGACTTTGAAAGACCTAATAGAGTGCCTTTACAATTGTCAGCACTTTGATATAACTTGGTCCAAATCTGGTAAATGCTTTTTTAGCGCGGTTAAATCCGTAAAGCGTTTTATGCGTCAACTGGACAATGCTGGCGGGAGGTAGAACATGCTGGCGAATATTTCGGTAACGCGATTCGGAACCGTTCGATGGTGCACGATTTTAATGGCTCACCTCCGCGCCAAGACCGAATCTGTAACCGTCAGAGAATCGTGTACTGGCATTGTGGAATACGCATGCACTATCGACCTCCCTCTGGAAATGGGCGGCTCTTTTGCTGTCCTCGGTCACGATGACATCGGTGTGCCCGCTGCCGTATTTGTGAATGTGATTTATCGCGTCATCGAGGTTCGACACGACCTCGATGGTGCATTCGAGGGCACCGTACTCGGTTCTCATACTTTTCGCGGCCGGTGGTCCGAACGTCAGCAGTTCCCGCAGTTTTGGTCCGGAATTGATCTTCACCTGCAGTTTCGTATCGTGGTATTAGCTCAAAATTCATGTATAATTCCTATAAATTTAAAATAATTATTCAGGAGACACCTATATTAATTTAAGAAACCTTGAGAGGTCCAGTCTGTTTCTTGACAGCTTAGTCTTGGGTTCTGAAGATGTGACTTACACCAAGTTAGCATACTAGTGAGTAGCATACAACGGATTTCTAACAGATTTGTTAAATACTATTTTTTCTTTTTGGGAGAATGTATCACGTACAACGAAGAGGACATGCAAGGTGAAAGAATAGATTTGTCGTCGCCTAATGAGTCCCTCAGGTTTCAAACCTATGTAGAGGGTGGACCGAAATTCATGATACAAATGTGGTCAGGGAAATTCTATGGCTCGAAATAAGACGAAATTAAAAAATAACGAAATTGCGTGGGAGGCTTTGTTTTCGAGAAAAATGTATTTGAAAATCAGTCGACTAGGCGTGTATTCAACTAATAACCGATATTACGGATTTCACTACAGACCGCTGCTGTGACCATTTTTGTACACGATTTTCTCGATTTTCGTCTTATTTCGAACCATAGAATTTCCCTGACCCCATTTGTACCATGAATATCGGCCGCCCTGTATACTCGCGCGATAGGTGTCTCCATAATGTCGTTTCCCAACAAGCAACTCACTCCCTCTTTCTGAAGCAAATTGCAAACGTCGGTGAAGAAGTTGTCCTTCATGTGGCTCTCGTGGATAAGCAGAGTCTCCATGGCGTTGCAAGCGGCAGGATAATCGCATTTGGCGTCCCTGATGATCCTCAGAGCCTTGGCTAAGTCAGCCTCCCTGTCCACGTACACGTGGCAGATGCCTTCAGCGTGTCCAAGCACGGGGATGTGCTTCGATTGCTCTTGGATGGTTCTGACGAGGTCGGAGCTGCCTCGAGGAATGATGAGATCGATGTGTTTCTCCATGGACAGCAGATCACCGACGTCCTCCCTGGTCGAGACGAGGGATATGGCGTTGGAGGCTCCAACTGTGGTCAGAGCCTCTTTCACCAGGTCCATCAAGTACTTGTTGCTGTGGGCTGCTTCTTTGCCTCCTTTGAGAAGCAGACCGTTGGCGCTGGACATGGCCAAGGCTGCTACCTGAGGTAAACTGTCTGGCCTAGATTCGAAAATAACCAGCAGAACACCGATGGGTACTGTGATCTGTTTCAATTCCAGATTATCTGCCAATTTGGTCCTCCTGATCACGCGGCCGACGTTTGTCAGGGAATCATCGGCGATCTGTCGCAAACCAGAGCTCAGGGACTTCAGTTTCGCGGGAGTTAGGGAGAGACGAGAGAGGAGAGCCTTTGCAAGACCACTCTTCTTCGCAGCTTCGAGATCCTTTGCGTTGGCCGCCAAAATCTCGGACTGGCGAGTCTCCAGAAGATCGGCCAGAATGTTGATACAGGCTGCACGCTCCTCCGGACGAAGAGCTTGAAGAGTTCTGCTGCCGGTGCGGGCTGCAAATTGTTATTTTTGTATTGAAAAAGACCGTCTTCAGGATGGAGTGTCTAAGAAAAGACTTCGATCGAAATGGAGAACTATACAATTAGATTCACGAATCTTATGTTTCATATTTTAATAAATCGATTCTGCTAGAGATTAGGGCTTCGTAATGTGTCGACTGTTTGGCTGAATAGCAGCTACGAATGTATTAAATAAGTTTTAATGGAATCCGATGTCGATAAAAATTATCTGAAGAGGACGGTGAAAGAAGCGTATTTTCTCTAGGGAGAAGTTCTCGGGCTAAGAATATTTAACTACTTTCCTTTTCGTTGACACTTTCAATGGACTGCCGCGAACTGGTCTGAATTATACACGCCCCCTCCCCCCGAATAATGCAACACTATCTATATCTTAAGAGGCACGATACGTGTCATGGATAATTGTACAGTGGCCACGATACAGCAACCGTAAGCCGTTTCGTTTCTACCTTCGATAATCGATGACCTATATTGCTATGGTAGCCAGAACAAAATGACGCGAGTGACCAATCTCTCCAGGAAAAAAAGAACGATTACGTTCGACGCAGTGATAATCTTTTCCGATGAACCGATTAAAACAAGTTGAACTCAGAAAACAATCTATTCAAATGAGTTTAAATCTAAAATTTTAATTCGTCCACATATCACGAAGATATAACGAGTGTATGAAGTCGGATGGACATCCAAAAGTTACCGTTTTCAGCAACGACCTCCACAGGCGTAGACGATCCAGTCGTTTCGGTAAAGAAGGTACCGATTTTTCGTCCTGATAGGATGTTCTTCACAGCTTTCTCTTGCGTTCCGTTGCAAATTACGACGGAGACACCACGGTCCAGTGCCCAAAGAGCAGCGTTCACTTTCGAGTCCATACCACCTGTACCGACCTTGGACTTCTGTCCAAACTTGATGGAACCCCTCAAATCAGAGCTGAAGGTATGCAACATCTTTGCTCCATCTTGCCAAGGTGGTAGGTTGTAGATACCATCGACGTCGCTCATCAAGATCAACAGGTCGGCCTGTACTTCTGCAGCCAACATGGCCGCCAACGAGTCGTTGTCCTTGATGGAAATCCCTTTCCTTCCTCCGCCACCGGCAACTTCTTCGTCGACCTGAGGTGGGGGCGATACAGCGTCGTTCGTATTGATGATCGGCACGATGTTCAAGCTGATCAACTCGCTAAGGGTGCTGAAGAGATTCTTACGGGTCTCCTCGTTGTAGAAGTCCGGCTTGGTGACCAGAACTTGGGCCAATTTTACACCATATTGGGCAAACATCGCATCGTACAGCGACATCAAACCCGATTGGCCAACCGCTGCAGCTGCTCTAGGTTCCAAAAGAGTTCCTGCGTGAAAATGAGATCGAAGTTACCGTACCACCCTCCTCCACTGTACCGTGAGGCTGAGATGCGGTCAGTAGATCATGTGGTGCAATGGAGGTTATTGTTTGGCGAATGATTTTTGTTTTTCCAACCCTTTTCAGCAGAACAGATATTCCTTGAAGATTCTGCATTTAATATTCTACAATTTATGTTTATGTTACCGCTTAACCGATGGGACATGAACTTTCACTGTAGAAGTGCAATAATTATTCATAGATGCAGAGACTATTCATCTAAAAAATTGTCTATCGTTGAGTAGTAATCTGTAAATACTCGTCAATGTATAATGTAATTAGTAAACCCATCACCTTAACTGTATTGAAAGAACATCCCCGGTTAAGCGTTAAGTAACTCAATCAGAACGCTGAAAAGGGTTAAATGGAAAGATCAAGCGAACAGGTGAACGGTGTAGATTTTCAAAAGCTCGTCAACGATTCTCGTTCAATTCTCTTTTCGCGGTAGCCCCGGCGGTGTTGTGCAAACATTTCCAAGGGAGTAATAAGAAAGAGGAGCACCGTATTTTCTCAACAAATTCCGTTAGTCGTGTTCGATTCGTGCCTCCCGAAAGGAAAATTACCGCGAATGTTTTCCCGGGCAAATAGAATCTCGAAGGAATTGCCGGGCAAAGGAATTGGGCGGCCCTCGGTTGTTAGTTTAACCTACATGGGAGGGCCGGACATTGTCAAGTTCCTCGAGGAGACCGTGGATAACCGAAAGTACCTCGGGGACGTTGACACGTCCCTTCTGAACGTTCGAGGAGTACGTGGTCGCGCTTCAATTTACGACCGTCTGTGTATCGACCTTTTTTTTACGCGACCACAAAACGTAAAACTCTATGGGGAAAAACATTCCCCCGGTTAATGTGCGCAAATAACGCGGTCGAGGAATATTTTCGCCGGTATGCATTGTGCAACAGGGATCGTCCGTGTATAAGATTGTTCCACGGGCACCACAAATATACACCCCCATTCGCGGCATTCTTTTTCACCAATCCCAGTAGGGGCTTCTTCAAGTTTTTTTTCGGGGATTTATACGACGTGTTCAGAAAAGGGAATAATCATGGGAAAGACTAATTGAAAAGGATAGTTTTTACTATTTGACGTGCGTTGATAAGCTTCATTCTAACTATTTCTCTTTCACTGCTGAATTTCGGCTTCATCTTCATTTCGTTATTGTCATCTTTTTCTTTCTTGCTGAACTATATCCTTTTTATACCATGAATATTATGATTTCTGATATCATATTGTTTCTATTCACCCCATTAAACAAATCTTTTAATCGACATATTTCGAGGTAAATGTAAAATCTGTATACTCTATATTAAAGATGTAAATTCTTCATAATTTTGATATTATAATTATAAACTGTTCTAGTTATTTGATGTATGTTAGATTTATATACACGTCTAATTATTGGTAATTTGTACTCTGAATAATTGAAACTGTTTATAATTATGGCATAAAAATCATTGACAACGCAGATGGGACCATAATATGGAATAACAAGACTTTAAATTCACCTTGGAATGTTCTGTTCATACAGAAATAAGCATAATAACAAGATAAGTTAGCGAGAAAGGTAAATGGGACAGCAGATTGTAGGTGAGTGTGACAAGACGAGACAAATAGTCAGAGTGGGGCATGATATTTCCTGTTTACACATGTCTCAAAAACAATTCTTGGAGAGTTTTGTCAGTTGTTCTCAACCATACGTAGCTCTCAAAATGAACCCTCGATCCTGTTACATGATTCCAAAACATTAACATAAAAAAATCCTAAATACGCGGCGTTCGCGTTAATTATGTTTTCCTAATAACCTGTATAACAGCCGGTTGGCGAGTAATTTCTTTCGAATGAATTCGTGCAATCGTTTAATCGACCTTACGAAGTCCGTACGTTTTAATTTCCGGAGTTTATACGAGGAATTTCATCGGCGTAACTTTCTCGAATGACTCGTTTAATCGATTCACCGGCGAACAATTCGAATCTTCGCGTACAGAACTTCCCGCAGCGGGTAATTATAATTAATTAATAGCGCACTGGGTTTCGGGGCGAATCCACGAAAGCAACGAAAGTGAAAGGGGAATGTGTCGTGCTCGAAACTCATTAGCAGCCGGCTATAAAGAAACGAAGATCGCGGACCGTGGAAAGAGCAACCGCGGGATTGTGTACTCCAATTTGCAGTTAGCCGATAATATTCCAAAAATAATTCCAGCCTCCAATTACCCTCGGATATAACGGAGTTCTCACGGAATAAAAGAATTTTTCCTCGAACAGGATGTCTTCCGCGGATAATGATCTCCGAGTGTTCCCCCGTTTGGAACGAGACAATTACGCTGCTTAAGGGTAACAGGGGACGTTTAATCTGTCCTGTAGAATCGTTGACTGTGGTTACAGCCTCTAAACTTTCATACGCATCCATGTGTCTGTAGCCAATGACCAACAAGTGTGCTCGTGTTCGCGTAACAGCTAAATCGGAATTTCTGTATGAATCAATAACAACTTTCAGCTACCAGACAGCTGAGTGGAACAAGGATTAACCCTCTGCATGCTACGAATTGCTTCTACGTTTGGACAGTTACTTCACAAGTAAAAATGATCAGAAAATTTCTTTCATTCTGTCTTGGCTCATAAAGAATTCTTCAAAAAACTAAACATACAATGCTACATACAGTACGCCAAGAGTTCTGTCTACAGAAATTGTTCAGTCTTGAAACAGTTAGCAGACAGAGGATTAACAGTTACTCGGTAAGTTCGGAGACAACGGGGACACACTTGTTAGCCGATGAATTCCGTGTACACGATTATTGTTAACAATGTGTACAAGCAGTCGGTGTGTCTGTATGCACGCGGAATTATACCTGCATGTTCTCTGGTGTGATCAGCAGGGCTCAGCGTTTCTCTCATGGATAAGGACATCAACAGTTCCTGAGTGAGCTTCTGTTTGCCGAACGCGACCGCCCCGCTGGTTACCATAATGCATTCACGACCTTCGTTCTGGCATTCGGCTACCTGTTCGACGATGGACGCCAGACGTCCTAATGCCAATCCGTGCTCGTCCTCCCTCGTGATGACGGCGCTGCCCAATTTCACTACCAAACGACGAGCGTATTTCAGCTGGCTGCGGTCCTCGAAAGTCGCGACCCGCCGGGGCCTCTCGCTCGTTTGCAATTCCCTTCGTAGGTCCACTCGGTTGCCCTTTAACACGATCATGAAGTTAAAACTCGACACTGTACAGCGTGTTCCATTTAACTGGAACACTCGAAAACGCGAGGTGTTTTGGGAGAAAATTAAATGAAACTTTGTGGGTAGATTCGAGAGGTAATTCTATTGAGTCATCTCATAAGTAATGCGGTTCTTTTCGGTACGCATAACTTTGCAAACCTTTTTAATACGGTTTTGGTGACGGTGAATCATAGAATGAGTCGAATTGAACTTTTAGGCGGATTCTTGAACAGGTATGATAGGATTTTGTCCAACAGTAACCCGTGAAACGTTTACATCGAACTTTTCACGCAGCCTGGCACGAAGTTCATCTTTAAGACTATACATCCTAACTCGAAAATCTTTGACAATGGATTATACTAGTAATTTGTCCACACACATCAGATGTGTTTTTCACTGTTACAGTTGCATTATTTCCATTATTAAACTCATATAACGGAACATGAAGAATATGGTCTTTCGTCCTGTTCATTTTAAATGTTTATAATAACTGCAATACTCGATTTACACTTGTGTACTTTCGGAACAACATTGTCTAAAGGATCCTGTTTATAGTAGTATGTATACCAAACAGATAAGTGACGATCGTGATAAGTACCATTGTGTCAAATTCAGCTCTCAGAAAAATCGCATTACTTATGGGATGACCAAATATATGCAAAGAGACATGACTGTGGATATTTATGCAATTTAATATATCCCAATTGATTAGATAATGGAAGAAATAATAGAATGGTTAGCGTAAGACAGTCAGGTGGGAGCAAATAGAATTCTAGAGTACAAAGGAATACCAAAGAGAGGGATGTATGTAAAAATACAAGGTTTAAATATGTATAACCGATATACATTAGAGAATGTAGCATAGATGGATGAGAGTGGAAAGTTATTGTAAGCCAATCCCATATTGTAGCTCGCAGGCAAAAATTAATAAAAGATATATATTCAAATTGGTGAATGATGCACTTTTAATAAATTAGCGAAATAAAAATAACGTATTTGAAACATTTCAAGGAGAAACTGGAGCGTTGTTGAAGTTTCATTTTTTCAATTGCATTAACATGGGAAATATGGAAGTCTGAAAATGTATACTTGTAATTATCAATGATTATCAATGGTTATAATCTACTCGACGCGAGAACGATATATCTTGTTCTTCTTATCGCACCACCCAATTCCGAAGCATTTTTCCATACTGCTCCGCTCGTTATTATAACTCTCTTCCTCCTGAGATTGGTTCATTGCCTACCTTTTAATCCTTTAAACCAGCTTCTTTATTTATTTTAATTATTTCTCCCCATTTCTCTTGCCTAGATCTTTTTCCTTTCCTTATCGTTCCACTCTTACTCTCCCATCTTTACACTTACTTCTTCCTTCTAAATCTTCTCTTTTTCGATCTTCATCGTGCCGCATAATAATTATCACGTTGCATACCTCTTATTACTACTATTATTATTATCATGTAGTATAATATTATATTAAACTATACTCTACTCTAGGTTATATTTAAAGCCAGCACCGAGCTGTACCTCGCCTTTGCACTATAATTGTGCACAGTACATGCTGTACGTTTGTCTCCAAATGTTTCACGGTTCGAAGGGTTAATAATTGACGTCGTACCTGCAGAAGCGGATGAAATATTCAGGTCAGTTCGTAAGACTTTGTAATGGCGGGTGTCTATTTCGAAAAATCTGAGAGTAGGCGCGCTCAAAACGGTCAAACGCGGCTCCGTCGAGACGAGCGGACGTCGGCGCGGCCCGGTGACAGCGGAAGCTTTGAATTTTTAATTTACATCCGTTTAGTGGTATGTTCGCCTCGGTGTTTCGTAAGCCCTTAAATTTATTTTCATCGCTCGCAATTTCGCGTCGCAGCTTGCGAGTTAAAGCCGCGTGATGCTTTATTACGTCCTTGTTTTATATCGTTCTTGAAAACCGCGGCACACGAGCATCGTAAGACGACGTTATTCATTCTGGACAGTCATTAAAATGTAAAGCAGCGGACCCGTCCACTCGAGAATGAAAAACCTAGAACAATTTCTACGCTTTAGCCCCGTTCAAAACGCGCGGCCGCTGTTCTCTTTTATTCCGCGCCCGCGTCAAACAAAGCTAATTTGTTTCGTTGAATTTTTCATACACGGACCGGGCCGGGCTGATTCCTCAGGCAAAAGTTGATCGACATTGCAGAATGCTTTTGCATATGTCGCTTCGTTTTCGAGAGAAGCTAATTCTGCTTGCGCCCCTGCATTTGCTCAACGATGCACGATCTTTGTTATTCATGGTTGCACTCGAAATAATTACAGCGTTGATTAATTGAAAGGTAAAATTGTTCACGCTTCTAAAGAACTGAAAGTGTACGTCTACACTGACAGAAGTTTGTGAATGATTGCGTAGAAGTGCATAACTTTGTGTTCAGCTGTTACGCTTGCACCACGATTACCGAGGAACCCTCTGTAGTTCAACGAGTCTTTGACATTAAGCAATCGAGAAGCAATTCTCCATTAAAAAAACGATATGAGAAGCAGTCTTGTGCAAATTAACAAATACAACAGATAATCTTCTAAAACAATTAATCATATTTCAAGGTCTGTACAGGATTTACACCACCGCTCAAAAGTCTAAGAACAGTTGTCATAATTGCATTCAAGTCTGGAAAAAAATGTTGACTCATTTGAAACTGTATACGTTAAAGAAATTATTCTGTTCTGATGTATTAAAAATCTCGCCAAAAAGTAATAAACCATTTATGTTTTTTTTTCATCGAAGTATTCACCATGTTTCTTTATTCTTTAATACGTTGAACACCGTGGCGGTCACCGGTGATCGACACCTCAAATTTAATTTAATTAAATAATTATTGAGCGTCGCAAACTTTTGAGCAAATTTCAAATCGAAACAATGATGCAGGAACAGAAGAACACGACTGAGTACTCAAACCTTTTTTTCCTTTACGATTTATACAAGATGTTAAAAAGAAATGGCCCGATACTTAAAGGGCTTATAGTATTCACCGAGAGGACTAAAAAATGTCTAATCAACATAGGTCCTAAAAGCAATCCTTTCGGTGTAAAATCAACTTTTATTATTTATTAGCATTGGATATAATGAGTGAGTCTCTTCCAAACACAATGAATGTATAGTTTCATCCTCGACGAAGGTGGATAGACCGAGGCGGTCCAGTAGAATGGCCTCCTCGGTCACCTCACTTGAATCCTCTGGATTCTTTTTGTGGGGACACTTAAAGACTTTGGTCTACTCATCGCCGATAAATAATGTGCTGGACTTACGACAACGAATAGGAAATGCTTGTCGTTCAATACGTGGCACGGAAGGAATATTTGAAAATGTACGTCGATCTATGATCCGCAGATGTGAGCTTCGTGTAGCAATGGAAGGAAGACATATCGAACATCTACAATTATGAAGATTTGTACTACAATTGCGTCTATGAAGTGTGCAAATTCAATATGTTGCGAAAAGACTCAGTTATGATATCGAACGCTAATAAATAATAAAACTTGATTTTACACCGAAAGGATTGCTTTTAGGACCTATAGTGAGTCCCATAAGTATTCGTACCCTCACTGTCTATAAAAGAAATTTGTTCAAACTAAGTGACGCGTCTGAGGTTTTCAAATAAATCTTTAACTATAATTTTACACAAGTATAAAGTTTATTCCGTCTAAATTTTAGCAAAATTTAGCAATTAATAACGAAGATATTTCGTTTATAGAATTATAAATTTCTTTTATACACAGTAAGGGTACGATTACTTATGGGATCGACTGTATGTCAATTAAACATTTTTTACTGCTCTCGGTGAGTACTATAAGCCGCTTAAGTATGGGGCACCTTTTCTTTAACACCCTCGATAAAAAGTAGCGAATTACACGGTGTCTGACTAGGTATGGCCATTTTCACTGTGGCGTTCAATGTGTTAAAACCGCAGGGGTCCTAAGTCGTTCGAGCGGTCGTGTACATTATACTCTGACAATCTAAATAGATCTGGTGTACAATCATGGTAACCTTGACGTAGTGACTAATCTTGCGTATCTCTGAAATGCAGTATTTTGGCAAACGTCGTAATACTTATCAACTATGTCAATACGATATCTAACATTGAAAGAAAATGACATTCAAAAGACTTGTACCCAGTGAATCTGAAGCTCTGTGAATATCACCACGATCGTCGTACCATTCTGTATTGTTTGGCGATTTTCTATGCTGTTAGGAGTACTTAACGATTTCCCGATTGAACGGCTCCTTTAAAAATTCCACGGATGCGTATCTGTGTAGAATCGTCTGACTCTCGCGCGCGTTATCACCCTGCAACACTTCAATCGCGCACGAAAAATTCCCCGGGGGCGAATTTGTATTCGATTGCCACTCGACACGATTTCACGCGTCCACGTGTGTGATTTGTCCCGCGTAATCTATCAGTTACATAAAAACACGAAATTGTTTTCCCTCTCATTATCAGGTTAAATAACGCGACGAGATTAATTTGCGTATCGAGAGAGAGAGAGAGAAAGAGAAAGAGAGAGTGAGAGAGAGAGAGAGAAAGAGAAAGAGAGAGAGGGCAGTCAGAAACAAAGAGAACGTCGTAGTCAGAGATTTAATTATACGGAACGACACTTCGCCTCGTTTTGATTGATTTCGCGAAAACGTTCGAATAGACGGCACGTTTACAATTGAAATGAGCACAGGTTGCATAAATTGGCGTGTATCGTGCGTGGGACGCATAACGCGACAAAATGTGTTCATACGATGGAAATGAAATTAAGTTTAGTTTGAAAAATGTTTTTACCCGGTGTATTACAGGTCGCTGCACTGCGGATGTCCACGCGTTAATATTTTACATTTTTTAAATAAATATGGGAAGAGATATAATTTTGTTAAATCTCTGTTTCCGTATCTGTATCAAAATGTAAAATATATGAAGTTCTGGAAATAGATGTTCGCATGAATTTCCGCAATCTAAACACTGTTGTTCGAATGTTTCGCCAAAATAATGGACCAAAGATCGAAAAGAAATACGAAGGAACATTTGTAACGAAGTTACAGAACTTTCGACGTTCTGAACGAGCTGAATGAGCGCAGCACAGTTACAGAGATTCGCTGAACCGCTTTCGTTTCGGTCGAGGACGTCTTCAGCCGCATCGTTTTCTGTTAAACGCGATTTCGAGCGGATACTATCGAATCCCAGAGGGCTGAAGGTTACGCGGATTTTTCTAAACAGCGACCGACGTCTTTTCCAACGATTCCAGATACGTTCCGACGCAGATTCCCGTCGGTTTCGCAACTCGAAGATTACCGATTGCGCGTTGTAAATCATATCGTGCCGCTCTTATCAGCTTCGCAAGGCGCAGTTTATTTTCCAACCGTATCAATTCCTAATTCTAACGTCAAACCAAGAGTTCTAGATTGCCCGAGGGCACGGGGGACCCGATAAAATTTTGCTACAATCTGTTTGCAACCTTCCCGGTCGACCGTGGCAATGAGCGTATACACACGGCGGTGAAAAGAGGGTTCAGGACTTAAAGGGCAGATAGTAATGGAGAAAATGGAGAAATGGAGGAAAAAGGTCTAATAAACGCGGGTCGAAAAATTATTATTTTCAGAGTTGTACAATTTTTCGTTCGTATTAAAGGAAATGACTCGCTCGCTTCTGCTTCTCTCTCGCGGCATAAAAACAATAGATTATTCTATTGTTTCTCCTTCCAAAAGAAGAAAAAAGAATTCTGTAATCTCCGAAGTTTACACAAGGTTTTCCGCATGCCCTCGCATTTCCACACACGCTGCACGTCTTCGTACCACAGAAATGGAAGTTTTAACCAAAGCGAAGAATTGTTTCAAATTTCGATAATATCAATTTTGTTATGAATGTTTATCAGGACTTTTCTCCGCCATTTCGAGAGTACTGTTTGTACTTCAAATCCTGAATCTTCTGTTTAATATTCTACAGAGATATGTACTCGCGAATTCGATCGAAATACAGGGAGAGATACAGTCATCAGCCTCTGATAATCACATTTTATCTTTAGTCGAGTGTATGGTAATTTTGAGCGAGCTTTCAGAGAGATTCCAGTGCCTATGGCTTCCTTCAATCAGAAAGCCCTGTAAGTGGTAGGTACATGCTGCATTTCGAGCGACCATCATCCGTTTTGACCTGTTGATCTTAACGAGCCGCTGCCAGTATCGATTCGCATCGACCACGAAGATTAACTCGTCTCTCGAAAAGATATACTGGTTTCAAGAGATATTACTCGTTCTCTCGCTTATCGATCGAGACTCATTAACGATTGCTAAACCACGATTTTATCACGTACCTCGAAAGCTTTGCTTTGGCTGGAAAAGAGTGTTCGAGGATCATAATTTTTTTTTGATAAACTCTAAACACGGTGAACGCTACAGTGTAAACGGCCATACCTAATCAGACACGATATCATTTACTATTTTTTATATCAATCGTAAAGAAAAAAAAAGATTTGAGTACTCAGTCGTGTTCTTCTATACCTACATTGTTTCAGTATAAAGTTCGCTTAGAATTTTGCGACAATCAATGATTATTTAATTAAATTAAATTTGAGGGGACGGTCACCGGTGACCGCCACTGCGTTCAACGTGTTGAACCGTCAGAGACTATGTGCAATCGACGAATTTTTTCGTGACAGCTGCACGGCACTGAAAGATATGAAAATCGCGCGATGAGTTCGGGAAAGTTCATTTCGTATACGCGGAAGAACAGAACGGCGTTGGACGAGCGCTAGCATGCAACGGGGACGATATTTATAATTCGGATTCCGTCGTGTGCGTAAACATAGAGTGATACCAGTTATATTATGTATTCGCGATAACATTCCGCTATATTTATTGCAGCGCAGCCAATTAAACTGGCGATCACGGAGATCGAGCGGCGCATTTTGCATCTGAAAATGCGTTTAAACGTGTTATTTGAAAATCGCCAGGAATGGGGTCAAAAAAATATATTATCGCGTCGTTTGAACGCGTCCCGTGAATTTTTCCTCGCCGTAGCGCGTCGCGGTACATATATCAAGCGCGAAATTACAATTTCTCAAAGCAAAAAAGCACATATCAACCCTGTTCGGGGCCAAATTTACACAGCTGGCGGAAAGTAATTCAATGTTTCCTCAATTACAATTATTCCAGCATATCAAGGATTGCATGTATGCGTAAATTTAGTTTCTCCTTTATAATTAAAGTATTATTCACGAAAATGTCACGCTTAATGGCCATGTACTTGTAATGTATTTCTCTCAAACATTTATAAATTTTTAAAAATTGTTTAAATGCTTTGAATTTTTCCAATATCAATAAATTTGCTTCTATAGAGCTTGACGTACATTCACAGGTGTTAGGAAGATTGAACAAAATTCAGAACTGTAGAAAACACATTATTGCCAAAGGCGAGGTACAGCTGTATACTATTATCGCCCCGATCTAAAATTTAGTTATCAACAATATTTAAATTTAGAAAGAGAATCAAACATATCTGATAGTATCCCAGAAGAGAACAATTTTACTTGAAATTACCCTCATGATCCGTTTTTCCTTAAAAACTCCGAAGAATAAGAATCAATCTGAACAGACAACTTCGAGCGAAACGTCCGTTAATTGCACCATTTGACGCCACGAGAATGCTCGACCGTCCGCCGAGCGTTACGAAAATCGTCGAAAATCCGTGGAAAATTGAATCGGGAACAGAGTACCCAATCGCCTGTGCACGCTCGATCGGACGATCGACCGATTCTTCGTGGGAGGGTGAAAATAAGAGAGAAATCGCACGTACGGCTTGCTCGGGGATCCTTAGCACCGACGAGGAGGAGGCCAGCCTTCTTGGAAGACGTCCAAGCCTACTGGATCTTAACAGTATCAATGCGGAGTACATGGTCGCTGAATTCTTCTCACCGTATAACACAATTACGATTTTCCTAACCGAATGAACGTTGAACGGTCACTCCGGACTCCTCGATAATACGGTTTGGTCGTGGTCGGGGTGAGAGTGGGTGCAAAATGGGAAAGCTGGGGTTTGGTTGATCAGAGATCGAATGGATTGACTGTTAGAGAAGAAGCTGGGTGGTTCGAGGGTGGATTCGAGGATTTCTCAGTGAATCGGGGGATCTTTCGGAAGATGAGAAGAGTATGGTTGATGAGAGGATTATACGTGGACCTCGGTGTTGAGGCGCAGCGGTCGCCACGGTGGTCAACGACGCACTACTGCTTCGTTCTCGATGAAATTGCGGCAGAAAAGTATCGTTATCTCGCAAAGATTAGAAACCATCCTCGAGTGAATGCTCGCGAACGATTCCGTGGTGGGAGGGACAGGAGATTCTTCTCTGTAGAGCCTCTGACGTTACACGTTGACGATCGGCCTTACCGTATCGAAAGTCCAGCCAAGGACACGCAAAGTCCGTCTTCGCGCGCCCTTTGCGCAAAGAATTTATTTAGCTTTGTGCAGCCGGAGTCAGTGAACTTTGACCCGGGTATCGAGCAAACAGAATCGCTATCGACTGCCCGGACGCGTTTGACCGATTCGTTTGTGTAAGTATGCGTGTGCGATAGATCCGCCGGCGATAAATTCGACTTGTTTGACGTGCGTGATCGTGACGTTTGTTTTTGCGGATTTTCTAAACAGGTCCGTACGGAAGCGAGGAGGAATATCGAGAGTTGCCAGGAAATTATGCGAGCTTCCGATGCGGTCCTCCGGAGCGGCCGATTTCGAAGCGATTGGCAAATTTCCATCTCGTCCGCGATATCGCTGTGGAAGATGGATCTCCGCGACACGGCGAGTTCATGATCGCGTTACTCGCTGTTTATGTCGCGTAAATCGTGTCCCCGTTGGTCCGATCTGTCTCTAAGACCTTCGATTACACCGGTCATACGTCTTCGCTCGTACACACACCAGCGCGCTCGAAATGTAGCGAGGAGACAAAACGCCTTTGATAAGAAGATATATTTCGAGCGCTCTCCACGGTATCGTCTGATAGCGGATGAAACGTCAAGTTCGCCGTTCGAGCGGGGAAGATAATGTATAGGATGCACACAGACATATTCATATAAAATATGTAGACGCACATTGCATCTCGAATTTAAGAGGACAGTCATTGTTTCTCAAACGCACCTGAGAATCACGAATCTCAGGATATTTGTCATTTCTGTTGAAAATGCTTAATAATTCGATTTTAGAATGTAGTACGAAACCGTATACTTACAATTTTTCGTGTGCCTGTTAACACCTTGACTACCACAGTGGAAGCTCCCATACCTGGCCAGACACAGTATACTATGTCAACCAAATGTCAAAACTCTCATTATTACACTCGTCGATTCGAGAAAAACGTCCACCACAGACCACCCTTTATTTGTATCAATTATCTGTGTCACACATGCGTGACGTCGAGCTCTGAAAACAGAATCGACGCGTCACACATATGTGACGATGGTAGCGAACTTGTTAATGTGACGAGTCATCTGAAATAGAAATCGTTCAGCCACCTTGAAACTTCAATATTACTTGACTCTGCTATATCGATCGTGGCTGTTACAAAAAATGGCAAGAGGTTAAGCAGCATCGGGCGACGTAATTATGAAAGCGGTATCAGAGATGCGAGTCACGAAAGGATGGCCACGCGTCAGAAAATATGAAATAACCCTTGTCGTTGTTCGCTCGAAGGTGGCGCGCGGCGCCGGCACGTACGGGTTGTAATTAAAATTCGCGCAAACAGCGGGAACGTCCACGGAAGGCAATCGCGGATGGCTAAAAACTTCAGGCTGTAATTCAGTGGCGTTGAACGAGCTGAAAAAATCGTAGCTCGGAAGGGTATCGTGGGCGTTTCGAAATTACGCCACTTATTGGCGAACGGGCGGGACAAAGGTGCGCGAAACGAATTGAATCTTTCGATCTGACAAAGGTTCGTTGTAGATTTTTCGTTGGATAAAACGGACACTCCCGGGGGCACGAACACTTCCACGTGGAAATACGGGGACACGATCACGTTTATTTGTCGCCGGGTGAATCCTTTCAATGAAAAGCACTGCCCTGAAAGATCTCTAACGGCAATGAAGCGAAGACAGCCGGAATAGGAGAGAGGTTCTCGGGAACGTATCCCTTAACAATTCGTCGATGTAGCTCGGGCTTGCTTTCCGCCAGGACGAGAAGCTATTTGTGACGAATCGGGTATCCCATGCAGTTACAAGTTCCGGGTAATGGTGTTTCAATGTGATCGAAGGAATACTTTCTACGCCGTTTGAAATGTTACGCAGCTGTCTATGCACTCGCTGCTGAATCAGTCTTCACTCGTGCTTGAAACGGTAATATTGTCTGATCGTTCAAACGATAATGAAGTTTGTGAGCTGCTTGTAACGTTAATTGAATGATCAGTATCTTTCAGTTGTACTTTTCTAATGAATGTAGATCCTCAATTTCTTTATGAGAATAGTGACCTGGACGGTCTGATGCGATATTGACATTGTGACTGGCACGTCAGTTACGTACGACTGACATGGAATGTTATGGGTGGCATTACTTGTCTGACCATGAATGACATTACTAAATATTTTCAGTAAGGTCTAACAACATCATGAGGAAGTACAAAAACTATAAAATTGATGAATAGCCGTATAATTTGATTGATTGACAACAACAGCACGATTTTAATTAGGTTTAAGTTAGTGTTTATGCTTCTCGTAATTTTTAAGTTTGTTCCAAAGTTAATTAAAGTAGATACGAAGGTATACTTCAAGGGCTCCCATAGTTTTCATCTGCAACCGCCTCACTTACTAATTAATTAATCTTGAAAAAAAATATATATATTTAGTATAAATTCAACACCACCAAATAAAAAAAAATTAGGACATATACACTCTCGTCCATAAGTCATGGGACACTTGCTCATTTCAGCTTTACGTTTAAATTAAAATTATTACACACCCACTATATTGAATCAAAAGATTATTTACATTGAATACAATTTCTAAATGTTAAAATATATTGAAAATTATATGTATCAAGTTTAAAATTTGCTCACTAATGTATGCTCCCCCTTTCGAGATGATAACTCAAAATAATCTTGGCAGTCTTGCGATCATTTTTTTTGTTGTTTCTTCTTGGATTTCTATCCAGAATCGCTGCAAATGTGTTCACAGATCACAAAATGGAAACAAATGTTGAAAAACTGGTCTTGAACCGTACTATAATTATTTCAGTTTTTTTTTTCATATTAATTATAACAGAATGCTAACCATGTTATTAAAAATATGTTGTGTAAACATAAATGTTTTTAAAAGAACCGTTCATATCAAAATAAGTAACCAAGTCTACTGTATCGTAATCCAGGTTTATTCAGAAATGGCCAGGTGTCCCATGACTTATGGATAGGGGTGTATGTGTCTCCGAACAGGTCAAACCAATAATTATGATAGAATTTAGAAAACTTTCAATTTTGTAAGAATTCAGAAAGTCTCGACGTCAAGTTTATTTTTGGGAATGACGGAGTTTTTGAATTCGAAATCGTGATACGCGTATTCCTGGCGTTTCGATCGTTCATCGTCCGTAAGAATCATCGGCGGGGCTAAATCATGTCAACGCACAATATCGCTCGATTCGTGGCAACGATACACGCTGTTTGTCATCCCAGCTGTCAAATCCATTGTCCCTAGTGGACTACTTATCCGTCATTGTGGACAACGATTTGATTCGATTGATTGCGTGCGCATTTCGTGCCGCGGCCGTCCCAAGGATTTATCTCCCCTGTGTTTTGGCTTTTGCTTTTGCGCCTGAAAATCGACTTTAATTAGCCGTCGCCGTCGGTTTAATTCGCGATCGACACGATAAACGCTACCGAGCTAAGTATTTTCGTAAACAATCGACCGTTTAACGAGTGCGCGTGTTACGTTCGCCGTGGCCGACCGTAACGGCCGATAAAAATAATTAACGGCGTCGTTTTAATGGGATGTTACCGGGCGATCGCCGGAAAATCCACTCGCCAAGGAAAAACCGCCATCGTCGATTCAAAGAGAAACTCGTTGTTGCTTCTTCGTGTGACGACGTGAAATGATTTTTGAAATTCAATTATTTGTTGGAACGTGTATACGGGGTGAATTATTTTACGAAATGTTGTGGCTAACGGGTAGTATCCACCTTCATGTATCAACCGACTCCACAAGCAAGTAAATGCAAATTTGAAGACATATATTTCAGAAACAATTGTTTGTACGACACCTCTGAAATCTTGAACTCCTCGCGCCATCACCCACGACGAAATTACTATCACCACATTACGTTCGCCTCAGAAACCACAAAACTTCCGTATGTTCAATTTAACGCTTCAACATTAGATGTTCAGGAATAACGACCTGCAGTGTGCCCTTTTACTGCAGCATGTAGACGCTCGTTAGAATTATAATACAATTTTTATAGCCATAGTTGTACTCTTTGCACAGGGTGTACTGAAAAGAGGGTTCAACACTTTGTAGGATAATGTGTAGTAATTATAACGAATAAAAAATGCTTGCAATCTCATTCACAGCTTTTCCAAAGATCCTATACTCCTATTTATCGCTAGCTACTATGAATCCACCTGTATTTCTACTATTTCTTTATTTAGAACTAGCTGCGTGTGCCCGGCGTTGCTCGGGCTTTTGAGGGGGTGGGCTTTAGGTGAATTAAAAAGAAATTTTGATGATTCTTCAAATGCTCACTTGTTCAAATTTCACTTTACACATTCACTTCCCGTTTCCTTTAACTAATACTTCCACAATAGATTTTAAAAGCATCCAGACATTTCTTAATTCTTTAAATGGTCATAGTTATTTATTTTTTATTTTGTTTTTAAGGGAGAATACGTGAAGAATCAGTTTTCCTCACATATTCCCCCTTAAAATTATTGAGCTATTACACAAAAAATTACTCGGGCTTAAGTTAAGAGGAGGTCACCTTTAGGGATGCTTGGGGGGGGGGGGGGGGGGGGGGGGGGGGCACAGTATTTTTTCTAGGGTGTCGAAGAATATTTATACCAAACGTTGAACGGTATAGAACCCTTTGGGTTCTTAAGTTAAGAGGGGTTGGGCTTTATTGGTGGTTGGGGGGGTGGAGACCCCCACAGTATTTTTTCTAGGGTGTCGAAGAATATTCATGCCCAATTCGGTTCGGTTATGTTGAACGGTATAGAACCCTTTACCTAACATACATACAAATTTTGATTTTTATATATGTAGAGATTAAAAATGAAAAACCGTGATTCACATAGAATCATTAAAATTCACAGGGCAGAATATGAAAAGACCATGTTAAAAACAATGGTCTTTGTTCGACAATAACATAATACAATTCTTTCGTTTCCTTTTCAGCGAACGCTTTAATTTCGAATCGTATCGTAGTGTAAGAGGTAAAGAAGATTATTCGTTCCGGTCCGTGGCTGATTTTCCTATTCCCCTGTGTCTCGAACACCGAGGAAATTTTTCGTTCGATTATCGTGGGAAACGCGAAAGTGATCCACGGAGAGAGGGTTCGCCGGGGGTGGGTCGTAAAAATTGCGAAACGAAAGCACGTCGAGGGACCGTATTGTTCGCCATTTAAAACAGAGCAATTCCTCTGGCCGCGGTGGAAAGTTTTGAAAGCTATTTAAAGTTACCGACGCCGCTGGTTATACCGTCGGCCTTCCGTTGCCTTTGCCCGATTCACTTAAAATTAAGGAAACGTTCGCGAAAAGCTGATGGGTAACACAGCCCGCGATGCGTTCGCTTTGCTTGCTCGGAGAAAAGTTCACGCGATTTCGACGAATTTCAGCCTACAAACGGCTGCAGAGGAACAAGACAATGTAAACGATCTCGTTAACAGATACCCTTTTCTCCTGCCAGAGTTTCCATCTACAACAGCTATCCACGAAGCGTTATAAAATGCACTCTCTGATAAAAGCTCAAGTAGGTACAGAACAACTTCGTGTAATTTTTCTATATAAGAGGTTTCTTAATTAACCTTCCGGGTCATGCTGACTCATATGTACACCATCGGCCATATACCGTGACTCACGAAATTGATCACATGATTGTTACTTCAACATTCTTCTATTTAACACTTTTTTAAGACAGTGTTATCTGAAGCAAGAATAAGGTATCTTTAACAAATAACATTTCAATTGCACTTGAAAAAATTGCAGTTGGTTGGTTGCACTAGAATTAAGGAAGAAAATTAAGTACGAAAATATTTGAACAATTTTGTGAGACATTGTATATGGGGACGACTGTTTGTTTCCAGTAAATTACATATTTTTATTATATCCAGTAAATTATAAATTTTTATTATTTTATAACAGTCGGTCAAAACAATTACATTTTCTGAGCAGATAACGTACCTGCTTTTACACCTGTAAAGGTCATCTAGGAATTCGGAGCTATAAAATCAGAATTCAAGAATTTGTAGTCGTCCCCATATACATGGGGATGCATGGTATATGGCTGGTAGTGTATGAGTTGAGATTTTTTAGAATGCAATGTCTAGTGTCAGACATAGGAAATTTTTTCTCAATTTTTTTAGTAGCTGTGAATTCATCAAGTAAATATGATCGACTCTTTTCTTGCCAAGGTACAGATATAAATGATGTCATTTTCTGTTCAATGTCCAATTTGCAATTTGGTGGGAAAAAGTACACAGTGGCCCTTTTTATTGCAATACGCACAACATATTGGCCTCTTGAGAATTCATCTATCTTTGCTTGTAGTAATAGTAGTATTTTGGTGTGAATAATGCATAAAGTTCAAATGCAATAATTTTGAACGTTTGCCCTTTTTCTACCAAGGTACAGATTTCGAACAGTAATGGATTCTTCTCATGAAGAGAATGAGACGTTTTCTTGCTATCCCAGACACAATTACAGACGACGTATTAAAGGAGGAAACGGTCGAAACTCCATGCTGATCGCATTGTTTTCAGTCTGGCGAAACGAAGAAATTGCTGGAGTGGTGTCTGTTTAGATAAACCCCCGGCAAGACAAAGAATGCTGAGTGATTACGGGGAGAAAGCGGGCTCACGAAGCACCAGATGTAGAACCTTGTTCGTTTTTTCTATTCTCCTTTTTCCTCGTTCGCTGTCCACCCTTTTCCCTTTAATTCGGCCGGCGACAACGTCAGGATGTAATATTTATTACCGAAAGAACGTCGCTGAGAAGTCGTAGCCGAGACGACAATGGTCCCGGGATTATAATGACGTTTGGACAAGAAGGCGGAGCAAGAAAACTGTAGCCGTAGCAAGAGGTAAAGGAGGATCGATATAATCCTCTCTGTAGCAGTTAACGAATTAACTGGTCGTTCAACGAAAACCAGTACGTTTCCTGAAATCTCTCTGTTCCACGGAACCGCCCGAAAGTAAATATCGAATAATCGAAAGCTATGAGTTTACTTTGCGTCGAAAAGAATAATTGAATCGATGAGCCGAAGAACAGTACAAGTCCAAAATTAGCCATTTTCAAACAATCTGGAAAGTAAATGGAAAATACATAGAACTATATGTTGGGACCAAAAACAATGCAAAAAAAGTATCGATAAGTAAGAAAAAGTTCGTGTTTCAGTAAACCCTTCAGTTTAATGAGTGTAACAACAGTATCTGTCAGAGATTTGTACTGTTTCAACAAGCTGTTTAACAATCACTTTTCATTAAATAATTTCTACTTCAGTTATGTTTAAAGCAAGTTAATAAATTTTTTTTGTACTAATGTGTTATTTTTTAAGTCTCCTAACTAAAATGTGGCTTGAGTTGAAAAACAGTACAAGTCCGATGGTTTCATTTTAATTATTGAAAATTAATATAAATTGGCCGGCAATATAAATTTATGGCTTAAAAATTATATTATATGTATTATGTTATCCGTCTATAACGATTAGAGAAATCATCACACAGAGTTACCGGCCAATAACCGTCAGCGGTAGTATCACACACATGTTGTGTGATCGGCCACTAACAGTTGTTCCGGCTATCACACACATGTTGTGTGAGCGGCCATTAAAGTGTTAATGAACAAATTTTAACCATAGTTAGACATATATGAATATTCGTCTGGGTTCGCATGACCGTGTTTAAATTGGAACAGCACTATAAAATTAGTGGCTTTGATGATACACGAAAACTGATACTATTTTTCCAAATATCTCAAAATGGGGTTTTTGGACTCGTACTGTTACTCAACTCACCGATTCAGTTATTTTAGCCAAAAACGGGTGAAAACTTTCTGGTATGATATACAGATTGTGTCGCCTAAAACACGAACCTAGTAATTAGCTTCTTCTTCTGTTATACGCTGGAGCTGACATGAACATGTATTCAATCGCGTGTAATAATTTGACTGTAACTCCTTGCCTTATATAAAACGAGTTATACTCGTGTTGCACATTATAGTTCGTATGCTGTAAATATGAGTTTGACTTGAATATGAATTGTTAAAAATTTTGGATTACCGCACCCTTGATTATCAGAGAAGTATCTGAATCAAATTGCACGTGTCCAAAAATCTTCTTCCTGCATCTATTCTAATGGCAAAAAATCGTAGGGCAAGGTGCTCAAATGATTTTCATTTCCACAACTTAAAGACATTGTCACATTTATATCTACCATAATCGTATAAGAATGTACTTTCAACACCTAATTTACTTTCTACACGCCGGGGTGGAAGTGCATTTCGAGCAGCTTTCCCTTATCTCGAGTCATAAAAGAATTCTCGTCTTTTCGTGTGCGATCGATCGTCGCGCCGAAGACACTTCGATCCGCCGGTCTTTTCTTCGTGTAATCGCCGCTTATCGCGCGAATATTTCCGCCGCGCGAAATTAAACGCGGCCGGGCGATCCGCGATAAGGCCGGGCGAACGGGATTAACGCAGCGATACACTCGTCCCTGAATTCAGGCGAACGTGTCTTTCACAGAAGCCCGTGCTATCGCATCGAGCGACGATATCTGACGGGCGGAAAATATACCCCGAAAAGGAGGGAGACAGAAAAAGGACAAGGAGAAAGGGAGCCGAGTGGCATTCTTCGGGAGGAACCGGGGCGCGCGATCGTCTCGCAGGAAAATCGTCCGGCCATTTAGGATTCAGCCAAAGCCCCGCTGAAAGTTACGTTTCATAAACGCGATTGTTCGCAGGGGGAAAAAAAAGAGAAGAAACGAGAAAATGGAAAGAATGCAACTGGGAAGCACGAGCGAGAAACACAGAAGCGGTAAAGCTGCATGAACCGTTTTGGTATTCTGGCCTGGCGAGCGACAAAAGCTCCAGGAAATTCGTGCCGGGGCTAGGAGCGCGAGCGAACACAAGATTCATCGAATTAAAGTCGCGGTGCGGCAGTTTAACCGCGAGCTTCGACGTCGCGTGTCACGCGGAAACCTTCCCTTGGAAAGCGGACAAAGCTGGGAAAAAAAGTGGAACAACGAGTGGAGAGGGAGGATGCAAAACGAAGAACGGACGGGACACGTGGAGATCGAGACGGTGAAAGAGTCGATGGAGAGGCTGAAGGGAAAGGGATACGGGGAGGGAGCACTGGGTTCGTCAGAACAATATCATACAGGGTTTTCTAATTAAACGATGAAACTGTCATGTGTTCATAAACGCTTTATTAAATATTAATTAATATTAACCCTCTGGAATGAAACGAGGAGTCTGGCTCATCATAGTAACCCAATGCCAAAGCATACAATGACGAGCTGCATTCGTTGTAATGTTTGAGCTACTAGACTTTACTTGTGAAATTTTAGAATAACTATAAAGAGGGTCAGTTTCACTTGTGGCAGTGGAAGTAGTATTTTAATCTATTTTATTGTGAAATATAGTACCGTAATCTGAATTATGTTGTACGTCAAGGGGTTAATTAAGTTTGCTACCACTGTTCACTTGGAAAACCGTCCATCGCAGACCACGCTACATTTTCAATATATATTTTGATTATGCACACGTAAAAATGTATTAAAGGGGCGCGAGAGTGTTGCAAAGAATATGTCACGCATATGTGACACGCGGTAGCGAGAATTGTAGTAACATTTCTGTAATTTTGTGAAGCTATAGATTAGTGTTTAATATCATTGGACACGTATAAAGAGGGATGAATAATATATTCGATGATTCATGTCGGAATTTCAGTCGGTCTGCTAGAAAGGGTAAATATTTAGAAATGAAACAGTAATAGTAAATGTATTAATAGTTACTTCGATAATCTCCAACGATGAAAGCCAAACTTCAATTGGTTTATCGTCCTGAGAGTTGTTACAAATTTGCAATTAAAAGTAATAAAGAGATGTGACCTTGAGGAGCCTAGTTCTGTAGACCCAGCAGCAACTCTTTAATTAATCATTTATGAGCATATGTTTATACAACATTTCTTACTTGTTTCTATTCATAGAACATATTGACACAGTTTGATTGTTTTGTCGATCGAATCACTCAGTTTGATCGTGAGCCTGAAGCAAGAGTCTAATATTGGCCTTGCAAGGTCACTGAACAGTTTCCTTTGAATGCAGCCGCTATCATTAATCTTAGTTCGTGAAGGACCTGCGGTTTCATCAAAAAATTAATAAAAGGGTACCGAACGGTTTGTAACTTCACGCAGAACGACAAGACCTCGTAAATCATTCAAACAAATAAGAACTCGTTGAACCCTCGGACCGCGAACACCAACGTCAAATCATGACGTAATTAAGAGTTCGTTGGTGAACCCACGTACTTTGAAATTCCCTCTCAAATCCCGAGTTTCAAAGAAATTCTGGAAGAGTACCCTTGATTTGACTTCTCAATGCACCTCGGTGTCAGACTCTAATTATTCCGCGACATGCACAGCTACCGTTCGCGAGCTCTTGGAAGATTAATTGATCGCGATTTCTATTGTGAGGGAGTCACTCGAAAATCTCTGTCACGCGGTTATACGTCAAATGAACGAGAATACTTTTGAAATGCAATTTCAAGAGAAAATACGTCTCGTTTTAAATGTACCGCGCAACTGGTTAACGTTGGTCCATTTTCAGATAGACAGTAACAATTCTTTTTCTGAATGTAGAATATACGATGGATTTCAAGTAGGTAGTCAGAGTTTGAGATTATATTCTACTCAGTGTAATGACGAAAATTGATTGAAAATTCAAACTGAACAGCAACCATGTGGTTCTCATTTTCTACGTCTTAACAATGCTAGGACAGTTTCATTTTGCTATTCTACTCGTAAAATTGATTATTCCCATAATCTACAAACTTTAGCCAATGACAAACTAATGTTTACTATTACGCTTGGACCTTATTCCTGACGACCGCTGCTTTCACGAACCAACCGATCGAGCCATAAGATCCGAATCGTCCATCGTTCGAATAACTACGGATAGCGCAAGTTTTTGAGAAAACACCATTCCCGGTTCTCCTTCATCCCCGGTGGCCTGTTCCTTGTCCCTCGGCCCGTTTTTTCCAATTTTTCCAGCTGTACTAGCAGAAAGAGAGAGAGAGAGAAAGCGAAAGAGAGAGAGAGAGAGAGAGAGAAAGACAAAGAGCGAGAGAAAGAGTAGTTTTGTCGGAGAGAGGAGGAATCTGCGCGCATGTGCTGCTTCGCACACGGGGTGGCAGCCTCGAGGACGACTAACAGAGGCGTAGAGACAACGAGAGGAAGTAGGAAAGAGTGCAACAGGGGACGGAGGGTTGCGCGAGCAAGAAGGACGATCGGAGGGAGAGAGGGTGATACGTGTGAGAGTACCCTGAAGAGCGGCGTCGGTAGTACGTGGTGGGAGAGGCGAGGGGTAAGAGGCGACCGTTCACGTCTTTTCGACGTCGACGCAACCCCGTTGGCGCAGAATAGCTGCTCAGTGCTCGTCGAACGGCGCTGTGTTGCGACGGGACCATGCCGCCGCGCCCTGCACCACCGATCAACCGATTTCAGGTACGCGAGACACCTTATCAATCCCGATAAATCGCTACCCGGACGATCCGCCGCGATCTGCTCCAACCCCCGGCCGTGTGCACTTTCGCGCGCGTTTCCACGAGGGGACACCCGTCGAACCGATAGATCCTCCGGACGAGTCTCTCCGATCCGCGTAGATCTGCTCTTCGCTGATCGTTCACGATTTTGTGCGGCTTCGTGTGTACGCAACGTTATCAGGACGAACGGCTGAACGGGATCCTTTGATCCCCCGCGGTTCACTCTCTGTTGCGCTCTCTGTTATGATCCTGTGTGCGGTTTAGTGGCCTGAATCACGAGACCGTAGCTTAACCCTCCTGCGAGTCGGTCCACACGGACAGATTTTTCCACGTGTTCCATCCGAATGTGGATCCGGTGGCCTCGTTGCACGGGGATACTTGTTACGCGTAACGATCGACCAGCCATCGATCGATCGTATAGGAAAAAAGGAGGAAAGAGGTGTGCACCAGAGGGAGGAAATTATCCTGCCGTCAGATGCATCTTCGGTGCCCCCGTTTCTCCAACGGAGAGACCGGACTCGTTTCATGGTGTTCCTCGGTGATCCCGAACGACTTCCGGCGCGTGTCTCGATCGCGTCCAAGAACGGTACGTGACTTCTTAATGCGTCCGGGGAGGCCAATGAGACTCCGCGGTTTACGCGAGCCACCGGAAGTGTTATTCGCCTCTGGAGGGCATTTCATCGTGTCACGAGGGGGCGAAGATACTTTTCGGAGGGTACGAAGTGGGTCCTTGGGCAGTTTGCGGTCTCCGTTTAGTCCTGACTCGGTAGGGACGATTTGTGTTGTGTCGTCGGGACTGCGTGTGAAATGATTTAAACCATTTTGTGTGCACCAGTCTCTCTTTCTTGCCCTCTCTCTCTCTCTCTCTCTCTCTCTCTCTCTCTCTCTCTCTCTCCCTCTCTCTGTCTTTGTTTCTCTTTTTCGCTCTGTGTGTCGAAGATCAAAGAGACGCGAAAGGATTTCATAGCGGATTTCCAGCTGCTTCAGAAAGGGATGCTTTTGATAAAGGTGCCAGAGGCGGTTGCCTCATTTTCTCGCCGCTCATGGAGAACCGATCTTCCGCCCGTTTAAAAATCTCCTTACGGAATTTGAGAAGCTTGTTCCTGCCTCCGACGAAACGCTATGCTCCTCATCGGAATGTTTAATTATTCGTTGAAAGGGAGCCCGGTTTTCGATGCTCGATGATCGCGATTCCTTGGGCGAGGTAAATTAATGGAAAATCAAGGTGGAACGGGGGGTCGTCGAAAAGTTGAAGCATTCATTCGATCGGTCGAGTGTATTGGTTTTTCTGCGATTGCCTCGGAGAGGAAAAAAGGGGAGCGTGCACCGGCATCTTTGATCGCCACGACTTTTCTTACGTAAACGTTCCGGGGATTATAAATTCGTCGTGAAGAATAAACTTGGGTAGTTAACGTAGTTGGCCACGGTTCGATGGCTCGAGCGTTTTCAATCAATCGAACTCGCGAGCCGCTTCAACTTCTCTTTTCATCTCGTCGCGAACTTATGCACCGCCTCGGAATCGGTGTTCTCTCGAAAGTACGCGATCCACAGCAGCGATGTAGCAACAACAATAACAACGACAGCGACGTCGCTTGTTTTCTCGTCGCGCGTAGGACAACCGAACCGTGCGGAGCCAGAAATGCGTTTCAGAGTGAGCAGCGCACTCGACGAATAATGCAATGTTAAATGGTACCGAAAAGGGGCGTCGTTGTCGTGGTAAACGTTGCTAAAAATCGCTCGAAAAAACGGCATTTCGCTCTTCCTACTGTTATTCTGAATGGGAACAGAGGGAACAGAAATCTTCCGAGGAGAATTTCGTAAATTCTTCGCCTTGCCACGCCGGAGAAAAATGAACACGCTCGGTCATCGGAGTTTGTCGTTTACGTTAGTGCCTGAAGTTTTTTACTTAGCCGAAGAAAGAAGGGAAAAAGTTAAATATTGGGTAAGCTGAGGACTGTTTTCGCTTTTCACGTCAAAGTTTGCCATGAAAAGTTGAGGATTGAGCAATCTCTGTTACAGACAGTAACTTCGTATCGTTTCGGAATGAACGTTTTTATTTTTTTTATTTATGACAGATTTAAGGGAAGAGACTTTTCTAATAAACTGTACCAGTAGCAGTATTTAATATGGCACTATTAATTTTTTAATCTTCTTTTCATGGATTCATTTATTCTGTTTGTATGTTTCTGTATTATATTCTATTGTAGAGACAGATTAGACCGTTCAAGGTCATTCCTTTGTCTGCTCGAAAGCGAGCATACGATTGAAAGAAGAAGACGAATAGGACATAGCGGGAGAGGACGAAGATTAAAGATCGTGCCAAAAGTGGGAAGTCGACACTGGCGGGTATACGACCTTGAATGACCCAGTCTGAATGTCTACAATAGCATTTACTCTAGCTGGTAATCTCCGCTTTAATTTCATCTCTGAGGAGCTCCTTTGATCACGAAATTATTACAAGTTTACTCGTTGTTGTAACTTAGAAGCGAAATGACGTCAGATGTACGTTTATACGACTTTATTTTATCATGTTCAACACTTTATCATCTGCAGAATTCTTTAAATTATCCAATTTATAGAATAATTAAAGGAACATGTACTTAAATTGTTTATTGTCCATTGAGATGTCAAATATTATAACAGCCACAAGTACTCTCCAGTAAATATTGAATAAAAATTGTACAAGATTAAGTAGACAGTATTTTCTCAAATCCTGATGTCTGATGGATTTTCGAAAATTAATGAAGATTCTGTTATTGCTTTTTCGTCGGTATCGAATGCTTGAAATCACAGGCACACGGAATCATATAGTAAGGGTTGACGGTAGAAGTCACACGTACGTGACAGTGGACGATGCGTTGTTAGGTGCTGAGTCTGTATCAGGGTGTTTCATATTGCGGCATACCTTGTATAGTGGACAGCTCAAAATAATTATATTTGCTCTCTAAAGAATTATAATCTGCTGTACCTAAAAAATGTCGACGACTACTATGTATTTGATATAGTAAAATAATCATTGAAGATCGCATATACTGGAGATGAAACTTTCCGAGCATATTCTACATACTTTGAAAATGAAAACAGGTCATGTAAACATTTTCAGGCACATTGTCACAAACATTGTCATAGCACATTTTTTTTATTCATAATTTTGTGAAGATATGTAAACAGTTTATCACACATGAAATTAGTACTTACCAACTACTACCTATTTCGGTAGCTCGTTAGCTGATAAATTCATTGATACTAATCGGTTGAAATCATCCTGAAATTAATGGACTTAAATCACTATACATTTATTGTAGAGGGAATCAAAGAACTGTAGGAGTAGTTGAACAAGGACAGTCAAATTAATATTCCCTATGTTGTCACTCAAAAATAACTGCAGTTGTCAATTCCTTTACGCTTGATAAAGTCATAAAACAACATTACTCATGACCTGATATTTTCGCGTGTCGAGCTAGTCGTTACGGTAGTTTCCATCCTGGCAGATGCGAAGCATACGATCCGCTGATTCTCCTGATGTGTACGGAAGAGAGACAGAACTCTCCTAATAACCGAAGAAGAAGGAAAAAAGGGGTAACATCTTGCGTTGTTTCTTTTTCGGTTCGTTACGCTTTTCAGGGGTGATAAGCGGAAGGCGAGGGGCGCGTGTATCTCGGGCACGACACAGAATAGATATTTCATTGTTACGGGCTGGAATATTTTTCGCTGACAGGAAATAATGCTCGTCCCGTCTTGTCTCGTTAGGGAGAATTCCTGTAGCCATTCTCGCGTGTCAGTCGCGTACAGCCTTTATGCCTCGACCGGATTAATGGTACAGAAAGAGGAGATACTTTTCGGTTGGCCGGTCGTAGCTTGCATTCTGCTCCACAGTGGAAAACAAAGTTCGCCTCTGTATATGCCGTCGCTTCGTTAGGATCGTCGGAGGAGAACAAGAAGAAGAAGACAGAGGCAGACGGTAGCTGCAGCAGCCTCAATTTTCAACCGATGCGAGAAACTTTCGCCAGCCATTCGAAATTTTACGAGACGAACAAGTAACCCGGCCGCCGCGAATATCGTCGAAAGAACCATTATGCTACTTGTATTCGATGGAAGCGAACCTCGAGGCCCTTTTATCGTTCGCGTCGTTTGACGCGCCGGTTTTTTTTCCCTCGAATCGACCCTACACGGGCCAACCTAACCGTTGTTCAACCGACGATACGCAAACGTTCACGCTTTTCAATGGACGTTGATCAACCTCTACCGTCTGCATTTTCATCGTCTGCCAGTCGATGAAAATGCTCCGCACCGGCGTCTTCCGCGTTAACGTTTAATAAACATTTCCCCCCGCGGCTATAGTTCGCCGTAGTAACTCGCCTCGAACTTCCGGATGCTTCGAATCGCTTTGAATGTTATTCGAGACTTTTGCAACGAAATTTCCTTGCTGCGTGATATTTTGTTGATTTTACGATCGAAGGGCCGTCAAACAGTTGGCAATTTATTCGGTTTTTGAGCGGTGGTTCAAGAATTTTCGAACGGTGAGTTGTTTAGTGTTTGAGGAAGGAAAATTAATTTTATCAAGGCTGTTGACTGAATGAAATTTTTCGAATCTTTCAGAATTTATATTCAATGAATTACATTTTCACTCATTTCGATGCGTAGATTTAACTCCTGAATTATTGACAGGGGTTCATAAAACATTATGTATTTACATTTTACTTGTTATCATAATATCTTACTGTCATACTGTTATACTATTTTCCCTGAAAAAATTCATCTCTCGCTTGGGAGGGTTAACAAGTTGCCATGTCATCCACGCAGGGGTAGCGCATAATCATAATAGACTTTGCAGTGCAGTGCAGAAGATAATATTCATGCAAATTGCCTAAACAGAAGTAATAATAATACAATAGTAAATAGGTGTACACATTCCACTGTAGATCGATTATTCATTCGAGCATTAACACGTTGACTGTCACAGTGAAAACAGCCACACATGGTCAGACACAATTTAAAATGCTCTTTTCATTACAGATATTTCAGAACAGATTTATTAAATTATTTTTTACCAACATATTGACTGTGATAACAATCAAAATTTCATGTAAATAAATAATTATTTAATTCGACAATATTTAATGTGCTGGCTAACGTAACACTGCAATAACTGTTTAACATGTGTTGATATAATTACTTGAAGATTTATGTAATCCTCTATTATCTCATTATGCTTCTAATGCTGTAAGAAAAATTGATTTCTGTTTATCTATTCGTTAAAAGTTAAACAATTATTAGTTTGAAGTTGCGCAGGGCCGCTACGGCCCCAATAATCCACTTAAGGGTTAAAAAAGGAACTACGAAGGTTACAAGTAAAATCGATGAGAAGTACTAAAACTTGAGAGTCGTAGAATCGCGTTTGCAGCCTCCGACGAGTACAGAAGATTCGCAAAATCCCGTAAACACCCTTCGCCAATTTGGTAGCGCGTGCGTGAAATCGAGTGGATGAATTTCGAGCGTTTTTATATCTCGTCTATCGGGCCACGATAAATATTCTTCCCCTGCGTTGGCGGTAAACTGGTTCGAGGAGGGTTTTGCAAGTGTTCGAACGTTAGTGAATTTTCGCCGTGCGACAGGGGAAAAGGCGGCATAGGTTATTGATTATCGTGAATGGCTTTATAAATAACCGATCGTGTAGGAGCAGCTGCCGGAGACGCGTAAATATCGTTCGCGGTGATTCTTTAAAAAATCGCCACGACGATGCGCCACCACAGAGCGGCTCTCTGTGTACGTACGTACGGCAGAGGAGCATCGCCGTGGCCGTCGTTTGATCGATGGCCCGGTAATTCGCTTTGAATTCTCATTTTCGTTCTCGTCCGTTGTGTTTCTGCTCGTTGGACGACACGATATTCCGCCGTCTACCCTCTAGCCCCACGTGCGCGCGCGCGCGAGTTCACAAAAACACACCATTTTATATTGGCCGTTTGCGTAATATCGTGGTCGAGGAAAAAATTCTGCTGTTTACACGCTTCATTTTTTCCCACCCCTCATACGTGCTCTTTCGGATTACCCCGGTCGAACGCGATATTAAATTTTTTTATAGCTCCACTCCGTACACGGAAACATATTTTTTCCCCTGGATGCACCCCAGGGGGATTTTTCGTCGGCGATTCGCTTCCGGTTCCTTTTGAACGTCGAAACGCCGGCGCTCGAGTATTTTTCTCGGTGTCCGTTGTTATTTACGCAACGAGACATGCTCTGTTAAATTTCCCGAGAAACAAGGACGTAAATAGTGGCGTGTTTTGCATCGGTTAAGGCAGCTTTAATAAGGCAAGCGGTAACTCGAGTGTCTCATCGGCTGCTGGTAGATCGTCGATTGTACTCGAGCACAACCACTTCCGTACCATTGATTTTCATTCAGACCGTGTAAATAACGTGCACGTGTTTATTCTGTATGACGAACGTCGTGAAGCCTTCTTTAACGCGATGACTGCCGTGCCGGTTGCCAGTAACCGGCGCCTCAAATTTTATTTAATTAAATAACTACTGATTTATGCTGCGTTCTGAGCAAAACCACTGCAACACTAATGTACGTAGCGTGTGCAATCCTAAATACTTCTACATTTTTTTCCTTCGCAATTTATACAGGATGTCCCATCAACTTTGTCCACCTGGAATATCATCCTTATTTCAAATAATAGGTAAAAATGTTACTGATAAAAGTTGTAGTATATGAAGAAATACATAACTTAATATCAATAATTTCTTTACAGGTGGAGGCGTAGAGAAGATCTGCAGGTTAATTTTGAATTTTCAAATGGAACGTCCAATTTTTTAAGCTGGATTTCGATAAAACAGCGAATTCTAAGTATAAAAGTACTAAAATACATTTATCCTAAAACTTACCATTCCTGAGATATTTGGCTCTGTTCATCCTATTATTCTCATTATGAAGCTATGCTTACAGGTGTCAGTACGTCGGATGTAAGCAAATAGTAGATAATAAATATCATAAGAACGGTAAGATTTAGGATAAATGTACCTTAGTACTTTTATACTCAGAATTTGCTGTTCTATCGAAGTCCAGCTTAAAAAATTAAACATTCCATTTGAAAAATCAAAATTAACTTCTAGATCTCCTCTATGCCTCCACCTGTAAAGAAACTATTCATACTGTATTAGGTATTTCTTCATATCCTACAACTTTTATAAGTAACATTTTCATCTGTTATTTGAAATAACGTTGATATTCCAGGTGGACAAAGTTGTTGGGATACCCTGTATAGAAGAGAGAAATTTATGTTGTGTCTGACCGATGGCTGTTCTCATTGTGACAGTCAACACGTTAAATACCCTTCTTCTCTGTAATTTATATTAAAAACGTCAACTTATGGCGTGTCTGGCCAAGCGCGACTGTTTCCACTGCATTATTCAACGTGTTACCAATTTCCATCAGCGATCTCGAGAAAGGAAAAAATTCTTTAACAGTTTTTCCATTCCGTTAAACAGAGAGTGCAATCGATGTAACCAGCACGTAAATATTTGCCCATGAATGAAACGTGTCCTCATTCAAACGTTCTCATTCCGTTTCCTTTGTCCTGGCAAATTTGCTAAAGTTTCCGGCACGGGATCGTTTTAACGAGAGAGAGAAAGAGAGATGTGACTAATCTCGCGGCACTGTGACATTCGCCTTTCAAATCGTATCATTACTCAACTTACGATGCCGTACCAAAGGTTTACGTAATAATAACAAACCTGAGAGAAAGATTCGTTGAATCGATAGAGGGTTTCGATCGGCTCGCTTTGAAGAACGTTTCGCGACAGACCCTCCGGGGGCGGTATTTATACGCGAGAAAAGTCAAAGGTGGCCAGCAATACAAGAGTCAATTATTTATCGAACACTGTGAATATCACGGCGTCTAATCATGACGCACGGCATTTCGCTCGATTGCAAGCAAACGAAGATCTCCGGGAATCTATACCTCCGAGCTTAACGTAACCACCTTTGAAGCAGTAGCTCCTCTCGCGAGTATCCAATCAAATTTCAATTCGCGTTCTCTTGTGAATTTTCTATGAAATCAATCAGTGCCCCGAAGCACGAATGTTAGTCGAACCTTGTAAGTTTTGACAACCTGGACGTCTCGAATATGAACTTCGTTACAGTTTTATAAGCTCCTTCTTAAAGTAAGGAACAGCCTACTGTGGTCGTCTCTACTATAGTCGAATATTACCTGTTTCTATTGGGTTGTCGGATAAGTCTTAAACCTTTCTGAGGTCACGTGTATTGTTACCTGTTTGTCAACTGTTTCTAACCTATTGCACATAAGTGTTTTGTGCCGTTAGCAAGCTTACATTTCAGATAATTCTTCACTGTAATAATAAAAGAAATTTATATAAAAAATTATAAGTTAGTCACGTTTTAACATGAAAACGAATAAGGAACATTTGCGGTAGATATTGCTTTTTTGTTTCAAGAAAGGGATAAATGCTACGCAAGCTCATGAAAAAGTTTGTGGTGTTTATGGACAAGATGCTGTATCGATGACCACTACAAAATACTGGTTCCGTCGCTTTAAAGATGGAAAGTCTGATGTCCATGATGAACCTCCACAAACGGTTGCAAAGGCTGCGATGCATCCCAAAAAATTGTTTATTACGTGTTGCTTCCACCTGGCAAAACGATCAATTCAGATCTTTATTGTTTACAATTAACACGCTTGAAATGTGCAATTGAACAAAAGAGACCAGAATTAGTCAACAAAAAAGGTATTGTTCTTCACCATGATAACGCCACACACATCTTTGAGAAATCGATAAAAGTTGTCAGACTTTGGTTGTGAAGTCTTAATGCACCCACCTTATAGTCCGGATATGGATGCATCAAACTATCATTTATTCCGGTCCTTACATAATTTGTTAAACGGTATAAGTTTGCGTTCGATGCAGGACGGAAACAATCACCTGCTGGAACTTTTTGCTCAGAAGCAACAGAAATTCTACACGGATGGAATAATAGATGGCAGAAGATTATAGAATACAATGGTGCATATTTGGTTTAATTGTATTATTGCAAGGTGTTGGAATGAAGTTTGTAATTTATATCTAGAAAAGGTTTAAGACTTATCCGACAACTCAACACAATAAATAAATTGAAGGTATACCAATAGAACGAATTAGTAGAAAACGAGTCGGCACACCCTGTAAACAGGTGTGCAAAGGACGACTCTGGTGCAGAAACCAAACGACATCAAATGGTCGCTGGAACAAAGCGACGTGAAAGCTTCATTTCGTGGGTACATTTTCTTAATCGCGTAATCACGCGTTTCACTTTTACGGCTTGTGCACAGGGAAGATCAGAGAGTGGAGCCGCGAAATGCACTATTACCCTGTGATTGCCTGCTATTACGTGAAATTTATGCGACCGCTTGTTGAGTTAGGGAAGGTTGCGTCGCACGACATTTGCATAACCGACGCCACCGTCGAATTGAAAAGAATGGACCTTTTCGCGAAACGTCCCGTGGAGAACGAGCGCGGTACCACCGTAAAGACCAGAGACGAGCAGTATTCACTGTTCAAGGCCACTGAGCGGCCTCCCTCCCATATCATTTCATCGCTTAAATTTACCTTTAACGTCATTCCACGAGTAACGTCGTTTTTAGAGCTACCGTCAAGCATAAATGAACTATAATATTTTCAGTGGTTCGTCATTTAAATACTCTGATTCTTTCTGCAAAAAGTTTCTCTTCTGTTGAGCCATGAAATTCACTTTACACGATTATACTTGATTACATGATCAGCATCGTAGGGATGCTTCTGTCAATTAATTGCCAGTTGGCAGCTGCAACGAGATCCGAATAATCTTTATGATATCAAAATGGCATCAATTTTTAATTAGTTCAGTCAGAAATTTAATAATACATTGAGTTGGAATAAAAGTTGCACACAAAAGTAGATCCACCGATAACTTTTTCATCGTGTTACAGTCTTAAAGTTCATTCGCACTGAAAAATTGTATTTTATGACGTCCATATATTTTTATACGAAGGATCGTTCCTTTTCCTCTTGTATCAAGCTGTACACAGGCACGCGAAATTTTTCCGCAACGTTTCGGAATCGGCGAGCTGCACGGGCCCGGGATTAAACGTTAAATCGTCTTCTTTGCGCGATAACGTGAAGTTAATTTTCACGGAGCGTAGTAACTCGACGTTACTAAATTGCTATCTCCTCGAAGGTTGATTAAAAGCGGCTCGATTTTTATTTCATTCTCTTCCTCTTGTTTTCCCTTACCCCGTCCTTTTTTTTCGATGAAACGATCGCAAATGCAGCGGCGCAGCCTCAGAGATTCCCCGGCTCGCCTTACGACGATAATCCCGGTCCCTTTGGAGTTTCAATCGACCGTGATAAACGCTCACGTGAAATGATTAATTAGAGTGCAAAGAACGCGGGGCCGGAGGACGCGGCTAGGAAAAACCATCAGCCTAGTTTCGACCGGGGTTTTCTTTCGATTAACGCGCCGCCACAGTGAAAACAGCCATGCCTCAGACAGTTTCCTGTCTTTTATACCGTCGGCTTATAGGTGAAACACTCTGAGTCGAAATTTTAAGGTTTTGTGTTTTTTAGTTTAGTTATAGGCTGATCAAGTGCACTGACAATTGTAATATGTTTGAATTTCATTTTGTTAAACGCATTAACCCATTGATACATACTTTTTTTTGTACACCTGCCTCAGAAACACACTTTTTTTTTTAAATATTCCATTGTTGCTACAAGAAATTAGATGAAAAGACAGTGCATATAAAGGTTAATTAATACGATTTATATTAGTTCTTAGAACAAATTTTTGACGGTGACACGTACAGGACTCTCGCCTGGTAACTTTGTTGTTTGCTTTTTTAGCAAAAATATATATGACTGCTACAGCCGTCATTTGGCAGCATATCAACAGAAATCTGACGGCTATAGCCGTTATTTGCGGCAATGGGTTAAGTGAATTTTCTTATTTCCCTGAGACGTGAAACCAACTAGTGGTTTATCATGTTCCTTTTGTGTTAGTGTGTTTCACTCGTTCGCCAATGATGTACTAATAATAAAAAGTCTGTACAGCACCAATATTACGTACAGTTAACCAATCGTAAGAGAAGATAAAAAGAAATTACACAGCAGATAGATGATAAATATTGATCGCGTGATATAAAACTAATAATAGACAAACAAACTGCTTTGTGACAATACAATGAAAAAATCCAATGATCCCCAGTGGTAAGCAAATAAAATAAAATTTCGAAAGATAAATATTAGGTAGATGCGTATTCTTTACAAAAATTGATTTGTCCAACCAAACTAAGCTTCGCTCGATGCTGCAGCTGATACATTCCATTTTTCAAAAATTCCGGATAGTCTGCTGCAACAACGATACAGCTAAAACATTCCTAGCAGACCGAGTGTGATTGATAGGAATCCAGCGTTCCATATGCACCAACTTAATACGTGTATGCATGCCCGTGTAACTCCCTAGTCACATGCTGTTACACAGGATCAGATTGAATTTGAGGCCAGCCGGTGATGTCTGTCAGTCGGCGCGTTAAAAAAAAAACAAGCCAGTGTGTGGGTGGATGATCTAGCTTGTTTCGCGGGCTGGTCCTGTGTCCCGTGAAATGGCGCGCGTAGCGCGAATAAAAAATGGTTTCGCGTTGGAAATCGGTGGCAGTCTTTTTCGACGTTAATCGATCCTTTATCTTTTGGGAGCGTTACTCAGCTTTTTCATCCGTGCTCGTCCAGGCCGGACCAGCGGCGGAGCTAGTCAAACTTTCATTAAACACTTTTTACGCAGCCGGGCGGGTAAGTGGGAAAGTCTGCATAATTCATGGGAAACGCGGAAGCACGCGCTTTCACGGCTGCTGATAACACGTTCTTGAAAATTGCCAGAGGGCTGGCTGTGCGCACCGATGGCGGTTGATTGGCTGGAAGTGAGTCGTCCATTGTAATCGTCCGTCGCTCTCTTTTCACGTGAGAAATCTCTCACATTCGCGGCAGCTGTCTCCGCGTGATCACCCGGTGGCCGTGGAATTGTCTCCGCATCGGAGTTTCTTGATTCTATTTTCTCTCTTTTCTCTGACATAGAAAAGTATACACCAGTACACAGAATTACGTTAGTTGGGGGGTTCGAAGGTTCTCCATGTGATCGACAACGTTGTTGGTCTGCAATCCTCTATACATTTTCCATGTTTTTTTATGACCGTCTTTCTTCTGTTAAACTCTTTATTTATGCCGATCATCGCATTTATAATTTTCCACATGTCTAATTAAGTTATCTGTATGATAGTAAAATTGTACTGATCAAATGATACGCCAGGGAGACTATTCAGTGACCTTGAACGACCAATATTACCCGCCTCTACCGTAGCAATCACCATTTCAATTCACCACTAATTCTTATTTTAATAATAATTTTAATTTATTAACCCTCTGCACTCCTAAGGTCAGCTATACTGCCCACATTTTATCAGTTATAGATAAAAGTATTTATATGCGTTCGGTCATCAATGTCATCGGGTGTTTATACTTTTCTATGTTTATTCTATTCTTATCCTAATTCGTAGTATATAAATTTTAAAGTTTGAATACGAGTCGTACAATCTAACAAATTGCCAAGATTTTTCGTTATCTTTTTGTATAACTCAGAAATCTAAGAAAAAACTCCTTCGAGTTGACTACCAACGTATAACTTAATTGCTAGGAGTGCAAAGGGCTAAATGCAACGTATAGAATCTAACGAAAAATAGCCTTGAGAGGTCACGTGTCAGTTTCTCTGCAGTAATTTACAAATGGAGCCAATAAACTCGGTATCATCTAAACGTCGATATCAGGTAACAACAACGTGCACACGTGTTTCTTTGCAATCCCGAAATGCGTTTCAATTTCGTGACACGTCCAGTCAGGCGATCGTTGTATCGTTTCGATCAGCAACGATAGAAATCTGCGGTTCACGCAGCGGTTGTCGTGATTCTAGGGAAAATTACCCGTGTGAATATCACGCGACACGTTGAAAAGTCGATCCGAGAAGCGGTCGAAATTCTGCCATTATTGCGAATCGGGAACCGTTCTCAAGTGGGAAGAAAACGAAAAAATCTCGATCACTTGTACAGAGAAAAGGAGAGGAAAAGAGAGAGAGAGAAAGAGAGAGAGAGAGAAAAAGAGAGTATCATGAATTGAACCTTCTCTACGGCGAACCTGCACCGAATACCAACCACGTTCCATTTTCCTAAGTGCTTAATCGGTCGGAAATGAAACGCGATATTCAATCTGTATCGGGATATCGAATCCCTGGGATATTTTCAAAGTATACTTTGCAACAACGGAAGGCAGCAGCAATTATACGTTTTTCGTGTTCCCGTCGAAATCGCGTAATGAACGATTCTGGAATCTCGCGGGCCACTGAGCATTTCAATGAATCGCGAAATCTAAATTGAACGATTATTACGTTCACGGGATTCGTGGTGATGTGTACGCTTGGATGGATAGTTTACAGGTTATTAAAATAGCAAATGGTTGACCATGTAGCAGGGACACCGAAACTAGGCTCTTCAAGGTCGTTTTTTCGTTGGGATGGACACATTGAAGTATAGCCGAGGAAAGGTCTCACAATTATGTAGTTAAAAAATACACAATTTAAAACAAAAATGGTTGTCCTACGTCCAATAGTTTTCGAGATGTTCGATAAAGTATGGTTTTCAGCCCCCACTTTGAGGGCTGTTTTCACCCCTTCAACATGGAACTTTGCCAATAAAAAAAATACGTGTCAAATATTTTTTTGAGTTCTATATCATACTAAAATTTCATCAAAATCGACGTGTGACGGTTGGGTATTATCCATTGTCAGTTTCAAGGTCCTGTCATTCCCAAAAATCAAGATAAATTCTTTCAATAGTTTTTAAGAAATCTTGACAACCAAGTTCGAGAAGATACTTCAACAAATGTATGTTACGTCCTGCACAACGCAATTCATTCTTCGAATTTCGCATAGTCGTAAATCCCGCTTACGCTCGATCGTGACGATGTGATGGGACGTTGGCTCATGTAAAATGAATTACATAAGCCTAGATTAGGTGAAAGAATAAGTGCCTAACACTCGATGTGATTTTAGTAAACAGTATAATTCAACACTCAACTAGATCAGTGTACAAGTCCGATGACGTGTTACAGTCATATATGGTCGCGTGTTTTAGTTGAGATTCTCCGTGTGTATAGTATCTCGGCTTACAAGGGAAGGACCCCAATTTGTCTGGCTTCAATTTTAACGAGCTTTTGTGAGATGATGGCATACAGGTTCCTAATGATACACGTGAAATATTAGGCGCAGACACTCGATAATTTTAAAGATATAAACAATTAAAGGTACATACTTCCAAGATGTACTATGAATTTAAATCGAGTTTATCGAAGTTGCATTGGCAAAGTGAAATGGTTGTTTGATTAGTAAATTTGGAGGTCCTGGAATTGAGTCCCGTTCACCGAAATATTTTTTTTTTACAATTTTATTGCGGCAACAGCGTATATGACGCTGGATAATAATTGTCATGCATACAGTAAAAACACAAATAATAAATAATCAACAGTAACAATAAATGCATCTCATTTGATATTTGAAGTAATGGTTATAAAGAAATACTATTAATGTAGTACTGAAATGGTCTTTTAAATCATAACAATTTCAATACAGTATTCTTTCACAGTATTTTCTTTTCATCATGCACTCCGTTGACGTAATAAAATAGTAAAAAAGACAAATATTTCGGTGAATAGGATTCGATCCCAGGATTTACGATTTACCTTTCGCCTGTGCAATTTGGGTAAACTCGATTTATATTCATAGTACATCTTGAAAGTACGTACGTTCAACCCTTTGAGGTCTGAAAATTTCAAGGTAAAGCGTGCACTATGTGCTGAAGTTATCTACGGTAGAATACCTGTTGAACAGAATATTTCGTTGTAATAATACGGTTAATATCGATTATTCAATTGTTTTAACGCTCCAAAACTGTGACATTTAATAATATAAGCTGAGATGATAATTTATCCCAAGGCATAGGTTTGTAACACACAATGAAGGGTTATGCCTGGGCCGGTACGGTACAATTCGGTTTTTGGGACCGAACAATGTACCTTCGCCATTTCGTGATATTATTTCGTGACAATTTTGGGGTACATGGTCCTTAATATGCTTAATTTAAGGAAGGGAAATTTTACGTCGATAGATCTAACATTTCTTAAAAAAGAATTCTCAAAGATGGGGTATCTTCTGGACCGTATATATGCATGTGCCCATTTAAAGGAATGAACTATATAAATTATTCACTGCGGGAGCAGACTTTTCAGTTTTTGATGTCAGATAACTTCAGCGGCAGTTATCGTGCGAATCAATTTTTCAACCTATCTATTACCCTCGTGTATAATTACAATACTTTACATAACAACGGCCTACAAAAATTCACGAATATAGTACAAACGTACTTGAACAAATCTTCAAAGTCTCATGTAGATACACTGTTCAGTCCCTTAAAAAAAGAAAATTCACGAGAGGCCGCGAACGAAAAACACCCGTTTAAGGGAGTCCCGATGCGACTGGGAGGAGTGTTATCAAAAATAGCTGGGGGTGTATCGTTTAGTAGAATAGGATGCTACCGGAGAGGCCTCTGGCGAGGTGAATCCGCGAGAGAACGGTTATCTGCCGACGAGCAGACGAGAGTTTACGTTACGTATGTTAAGGAAACATTAATTCGCCGGCAAAAGTTTGCTTTGTACCGCGAAGCTAGCTCCCTGTATTATATCCGAGTTCCTCGGCAGCGTTTATGCGGCGTGCATCCTCGTTTGTCCTCTCATCGTTGTTCGCGAAGACCGTTCCCGTCGCGCTTGCCGTACATTATCTTCGTTCTTTGGGGTCGCTGCGACGTCACCCGGTGATAGATCGAGCGGTTCGATCGATGTTCCCGCAAGATTAACATGTGCCGGAAATTCGTCGATCTAATTAGACGTTAACTCCGTTAACTTAAATATCGAACTTTCCTGTTAATAACTCGTTGCTTTAACTCGATCAGCGCAGGTGCCCGGCCATGTGTGCGCGCCCCAGCAGTTTAACTTGCGGCTGGCCGGTTCGTTTGTGCAGCCTACGTCAATTTCATTCGTTTAGTCTCGAAGTCGACCGAGGCGAGACCAGTTTGCGCCCGTCGAGGAGCCCGTGAATCGCGTGAACGCGACGCGATCTCACCCCCTGGCGATCTTCCGCCACTTTTATCGGTCGACGTGCTGAGCAAAGTCGATGCGCAGGGGTGAAACCGGTGGTAGAACCGGAAACTGAACGATTTCTTAGGTATAAATAGAGAGGGAGTTAATATATTGCCTAGGGAGAGGGTTATCAGCGATTGGCTCTACATATTTAATTTAACTTCTGCAAAGATATTGAGACATGTATGGACATTTAATTTTGTTGTAATTTAAAGGATTTGTGAACCTTTTTACAATTTTAGTCTTTTTTCTGTAATTTTTATGAAAATTGAAGGGTATGATGAAGAAACAAGGAATGTTACAAAACAGATTTAATGAGAAAATCAATTTTTAATACTTTAGTCCACCAGTAAAGAGACAAGGTTCAAGTAATTGAACTGTATTGTTTGCAACATCAGGTTATACACTAATTAAGCGGTAGGAGAAAAATTAAGCATAGAAATAATTGTTTTACATTATCCTAACTTTTTTTTTCAAGTTGCACACTGTAGAATAAAAATGCGCCTACCCTGTTTTTTCTCCTTACCCTTTAATTGTAATAACGATGTGTGTAAGGCAATAGCTGTACGACGAAGGTAGTTAAATATTTGTCTTACAAGGAAGGGTATTGGACCGTCACCTCCAAATTTTGATGAAATTTTGCAGTTTGTAGATTAGCCAAAAATAAGACAGATATTTTTTTTTTAGCTGCGGATACTCAAGTTTAAAGGGCGGAATCACCTCCTAAACATTGACACCTCTAAGGTTATCTCGAAAACTACTAACTATTTTTGAAAATCTTCTTTACCAAATTATTGTTTATAAAAATCCATACAACTTTGCAATTTGAAATATATTTTTATCTTTAATAGTTTTCGAGATAGCCATGGAGGTGTCAGTTTTCAGGAGGTGATTTCACCCTTTAAACTGGAGTATCCGCAACTACAAAAAATACGTGTCTCTTACTTTTGGCTATTCTACAAACCTGCAAAATTTCATCAAAATCGGGAGGGACCGTCCAATACCCTTCCTTGTTAGTGTGTCTGACAAGGTACGACAGTTTTCACTGTGCCATTCAACGCGCAAGAAGTCCTTTTTCTCATGCATTTGTTCAATTCGATTGGTCTTCTGCACCTTTAATACGTTGAATGCCATGACGGTCACCGGTGACCGACACCTTAAATTTAATTTAATTCAATAAATATTGATTGTCGCAAAATTCTGAGCAAACTTCATACTGAAACAATAATGTAGGAACAGAAAAACACGACTGAGTATTCAAGTCTTTTTTTTTCTTTACGATTTATATAAAAAATAGTAAAGTATATCGTGTTTGATTAGGTAGGTGTTAATATCGTAGTCAATATTTGAATAGACAAGCGCGAGTAGAAAGAAACCTGTCTGTAGTCAGACACGCCGATTGTTTTTCTCTTTTATTCGTTACACAGTGAACCATAAATTGTTATTAACTATAGTTGCATCAAGTAGGGCTAATTTAACAATACGTACATGTTAGTGATAGTGTGCTTCTAAGAAGAGTCGAAGACAGATTGTGCGACGCTATGTCGCCTTACACTTATTTACGAGTGTCTTGAGGATTAGTTTTGGGTCGGTGTGTCGAGTGTATCGCTCGGTGGGTGAGTGCCAAACGTTAGCCAGCGACTCGAAGTCGCTATGGGTATAGGGTGTCATAGGATTTATCGTTTGGAAGAGGCATGAAGGTGAATTTAAAAGTGGCAGACGACGTGACATCGTACTCCTAGTTTTAAAATAAAAGAGACATCGCTTCTTGCTTTTTGGCAACAGAACTGTGCGGAACGGTACAGTACTTACTCCAGCACCGTCATGGAACGGGTGTTCTAATTTTTATCCACCATCCTATTAATTTCTAATGCATTTGAAAGCTTTTTTTTTTATACCTCTTTCTGACTGATCGATTACACCGTAGTCAGGACTGATGATTCAGGCCTGTTTAGATCACGTTCGCCACAGAACATGCTACAGACGTTCTCCATTACTTCTTTTTAACCACACTACTATTTTGTAAAAGAGAAAAAAAAATCCTGTGAACTAAATTAGAAACTGAATTCAGAACCTTTCGCTTGCCAGGCGAGTGTATTTCCACTAACTAAAATATCCAATCCACTGTCGATTTCCTCTCCGTGACCGCAGCACACTGAACGACTTCCGCCAATAATTTCCACCGCGTATTTTATTTTTTACACGCGCACCTACTTGATCCATTGAACGTAAAAATATTTTTCATTGAATTCTGGACGAATCGGAGGTAACGAAACGAATTGCACGTTCGCGTGTCGCGTTTCGAATCGCACGTTCCCGTGCAGAAAGGAGTATTCACTCGTCCAGCACTCGAGAGTTCAAGCAACGCGGCAGATTTCAATCTTCCGTCCTCTTATTTGCGGAATATATTCAACGGCCTCGGTCGACTCCTCTCTTTCCTTACACCTGGCGGGTCAAAGTTAAATCGTCGCACGGTCCACCCTCTCCTTTCCTTCCAGCGACGGCTGTTTGTAAATGTACGCTTTGAACTTGAGCTTCGGAGACGTTCGCGTCGAAACGCGGCGACGACCAAAGGCCTTTATGTAATTAGGGAGCGTGGAAACGGCAATCGCCTGGCCGCGTATCCATCACTCGTCCTTTTTAGATCGACGCCGTTTCACCGTCGTCTCGTTCTTAGTCCGAGTCTTTGGCCAACAGCTCCCTATGATGCTTGCGCGTATCGCGTCGCTGACGCGAATTTCTAGTGGTGTCCAATCGCGGATTCTGTGGTTTCATTTCGACTGTAGGAGCTGGGTTAGGTTTCAATCCTAGGTAGTACGTTTCAAAGAGAATCGAATTGGTTTTAGATTACTCAGGTGGTGACTCTTGTTGGTACATGTCAGGTTGATGTACGTATTATTGTTATTCAGTGCTGTCTACATTAATTTCTAATCATTTTCCTAGATGTTGCTTTGGCTACACCCTTTCATGGATTTATCCAGTCGAATTAAATTTAATTTTACGTCTCCATTCACCTTGTCTGTTTTTACTTTTTCACTTGGTTTTCCTCTGTCACACTTTTTTACAGACATATTATTATTATTAATGAGATAAACCATATATATAGGATTAAATTAAAGCGAAATGTGCGTCGGGTGGGTTAAGTATGTAAGTATTCAAATAGAAAGTTTCATAAATGCGCATCACTGCTTCACAGGTTGAAACCACGCACTGAAATAAATAAAAGATGCAGAAACATAGGACACGTATAATAATTTCTGACTCGTGGCGCGCAGATGTTTCCGGGCACTTTACTTTGTCGAGCGTACTTTAAAAATTGTGCGACAAACTCAGAATTATGAATACCCTCAAAAATGAGAGGCAGGGTCAGCGATCTCGGTTATATCCTCTCTGTGAGCAGCCTTTTAATTTTATATTGCTTAAAATTCGGAATAATTTACCTCCTACGAAGTAACGCTGAAAAATGTACTATCCGGAAATGTTTGCACGTCGCCGCGGCTCTCCTGCTCGGTGTAAAACACCGTGTGCACGCGTTTATGAAACATCGTGTACGGTTAAGAAGAAGACCGGTCGGACAGGGTTTTGCGTGTCAGAGATTGTACACAATTCCGATGCGTTTGCGGCAGGTTTTTCGCCGCGCGGTCCGAATCGTTGCGGTGCGGTGGATTTCGCGTTGCATTTACCCGGCCTACCCCGCCATTATGAAATACTTTCCGCAGAGAATTATGGAATACGAAATAGCTCGCGTGCACGTGAGATTACAAGGATGCTTTGTAAAATTAATGGCACGGAAATTAATTATTCCGCTCGTCTCGGTGGAAACGGTGATGAACGTCGAGCGTGGACACGTTTAACCGTAAATTTCCAAACTCGCCCCTACCTATGCTTTTCGTTTCTTCTTTCCTCCAGCTCTTCCGTTCCGTTCCGTGTTGTCCGCATCGATAACGTGACGCGTGACACGTGACACGATGACAGTTGTACGGACGGGTTTCCATCTTCAAAAGAATTGGCGCGGGACACGAAGTCTCCGGTAACTTCGCCGACCCTCGCAGCTAAATGAAATTGTTTCCGTGTAATTTTGTTTGCCCGTCAAAGCGTCGGGAGTTCCTCTTTCTTAGGGACGGAATCGCGTCAGCTTATTCCGTCAGGGCGGGTGTTTCGCGTGCACGAATTGCCTCGACGATAAGCTCGGCGATGCTCCTTCCATTCCCGGCATTCCACCTCGAATGGTATAATTTTCGACAAGCATCCTTTGAAATTGCTCTCTGTTCGCTTCCGGGGACGATCTTCGCGAGATTGCCTTTCGAACGCCCAAGCAAATCAACCTAATCGTCTTTGTTAAATCGATGATGTCGGAGCAAGAAGTGGCCTACATTTGTAAATGTCAAACAGCGCGGTTTGATAAGTTCTACGGCTCAAGGAATGTAATTTTAAATATCACGTGATTTATGCGAGTCTGATAACACCGTCTATCGGTGAACCTTGCCTCCTACATAATTATACACCGCCGCGCTTACATGCGTTCATTCAGCTCTCGTTTTCATCTATTTACATCGTACTTGTATGTTAGGAAGATATTAAGCCTTTAAAACAGCTCGTTTATCATCATAATCCATTAGGCTGAAATTTTAAGTAACAGGCAGCTGTACCTGAAACATCACTGTCTCATGAGCTTAATGTTGATGGCGTATCAGCGCGTCTCGCCGTTCCGTGAGAGCTATGAAAACCGACATGATAATTATCCTACAGAGTCATGCGAGCATATGTTAAAATTCACGCTAAACGCTTCCTCCTTTCTATGGAACGAATCGTATGAGATTTATTGAATATTTCGTGTGCATTTTTTTTATTATGCGATCCTTTTTATAGAAACGATCAAACTGCGATTTATATTCACGAAAGACTTAATTATATGTGTGTTTGCATGTGTTACCCTCATTCTTCTTTTCTTCTTTCTTATGCTGTAATTGTGTGGCGATTGTATTAGGTCAGTAAGTAGCTCATTCATCGTAAGAATTCATTAGGGTACAATTCTACGTCAGAAGTACAATAATTGTACCTGCACCAGAAGTTTCCAGCTTGACTGTCTTTAAACAATAGGAGTGTCGTTCTTTTGTCATTGACTAACCAGTTAATCTTTCATTTAGTACAGATAATAATTTCATTAAAGTTTGTTCATTGGTTGCCGAGCTATTTCGTAGATCAGTATCCTTACTATTGTGTCTAATGTCTCATAGTTTTTGAATTTACGCGAGTCTGAATCAGAACCTCGAAATACATCTTTCGGATAAATAAGTTTGGCTACGTTCACCTTCAGATCCACCTAACTAAACCAGAGAAGCGTCGATTTTGCTGACCGGAAAAAGACTGTCTTATAAGACCGTGGAGAAATGCGAAGTCAGGTGGGTTGTAGGAAAAGTTTCCTAAATTGTTCCGAATGTTCGGATCTGATTGGTTAAAGGGCGGGCTCGCGTTCGAGGGTGGAAACAGAATTTCAAGTAGTACGCTGCTCCTTGGAAATGAATATTGCTTAAAAATCGGGAAGATTCGAGTATTTGGGGGAACTCCGGCAATGTCTCCGCTGTAAAATAAGGACGACAATTTATATGAGGGTGTGGCACGCGCGTTGCTCCATAATTCCTTTTTTTATAGGCTACCTCAGACTCTACACATGGTGGCTTGAAAATACGATTCTTCCATACGTATACATACCACGTATCATCAGTGTGCCTAAAAATATTACTCTGACGTTGCAATAGTTCCACAGAGTCATACGCGCAACCATAAAAATACGCACAACAAATTATTTTTCTCTCAACCAATCGCACGGAACCGTAAAAGATTTATCCTATGTATATCGCAGGAAACCGTTACGTCGTCGATCGTTTTCACGGAGAACGATCAGAACGCGTTCTCCATTCACGAGGGTCCATCACTTTCTTCGGTAAAAACCGTGGAACTTCCGAGTTTATGGGGGTGCGTCGAGGTGCGTCCAAGTTTATAGGCGCATCGCCTCGGTGCATAAGGGAGAGAATAGAGGCGGCCGTAAAAATCGACGGAAGAGGTTCAGGAAAAGGGTGGTGGGTGGATAGGGTGGGATGGATCTGGCCAGTTGCAGGCTCTCCATAAAAGCGATAAAGCCGAAACGCTTTGTAACTTGTAACGCGCGTTGTATCGGAACGAGAATCTCCCGCCATTTCGTCGATTGTTCTCGTTTTTCGAAATGGTCGCGTTTCGCTGCTCCCTCCGACGTTTTAGCGCCGTTTACCTAAGGTTCTCTTACCCCCGTTGAATTAGTAACCATCCTGAATGTTCTCATCGGGACAAGATGGCAATTGTTGTGTTCACCGAATCGGATAAGACTCCGTACAACTTAAAAATACAGGGTGATTCATAAATGCATGTCCATACTACAGCAGGTGAATCGACACATTAAAATAAATAAAAAAACGTCTTATGAAGGTATGTCCTACATACCTTGGCTTTCGAGTTATGGATGATTTACCAGCTCGAATAAATGGGACTGCTTATCTTAACTTTTTTCGAAACGACCTTCAGGAACTACTGCATGATGTGTCCCTGGATATCAGGCAAAACTTGTGGTTCATGCACGACGGTGCTTCGCCTCATTTCCTTCGTACAGTAAGAACATTCCTGAACAACACATTCGCAAACTGATGAATAGGTCGAGGTGGACCCACTCCATGCCCACCGCGATCTCCTGATATTAACCCATTAGATTTTTACTTTTGGGGCCATTTCAAATGTAATGGGTATACCAACGCAAGTGAAGAATGTACACGATCTTCGAGAAAGGATACAAAATGGATTCGAGTTAAAATGTTAAGGCGTGCAGTAGCGTGTGTTGAGGCACGAGTCGGATACTTCGAACATTTTCTTTAATCATCCATAACTCGAAAGCTAAGATATGTAGGACATATGCTCATAAGCTGTCTTTTTACTTATTTTAGTGTGTAGATTCACCCCCTGAAGTATGGACATGTGTTTATGAATCATCCTGTATATGAGAGATGTTATCATTATTTTTAAATTCTTGTTTCTCTCTCTTGTTGTGGGGAGGTTCGATGCCTACTTCGTAAGCCTGACAATGAGCTGAACGTGTTAGGCTTTACTATTTAGATAATGCATGATGATGATATGATGATGTGAGGACTTTTAGAGTGATGCAGCAAGCGTTCAGGATGAAGTCCTTTTGTAGTGCGTACACTATATGTCAGGGTATGCGTGGAGTGTCAAGGCTATTATTTAGAGTGTTCAGCATGATAGTAGTCGATGAGAGTACCATAGGAACTACATGAACAGTCTGTGCTAATTTTTCTGTGTCTAGACTGTGTTATTATCCTCATTTGATAGTGTGATGTGAGGTTTATTGTAAGAGATAACTTTGTCAGTAAATTTTATTGCGGTTGTTATTATTATTGTAATTTGGAATCACTGCAATCGTGAATCAAGAAACGAATCCACATCACGAAGGACAAAATCGCGAATATTCAAGAAACTCCGTAATGAGATGATCGAAACGGATTAATATCCACGGTGGAAACGATGAAACGCATGAAAGAGTTGACTCATTACTGAAATTATGATTTTAATTGCTGGAACGCATCGTTTCCCGGCGTCCAACGTTTTCAGCGTTTCCTTCCTACCGTTTCAGCCGCTCTTCATCGCTTTCCTTTCGTCTGTTGGTTCTCGCGCGTAATTAACACGCGTTTTTCCGTGAGAATCCGCAGCGGAACTTGCCGGGGCTGTTTGAGTTGCGGCGAACGGAGTTTATTGGCGACGGAAAACCGATCACCGCAAGGATCAAGCCGCTTTGCAACTTTATAATGGAAAGCGTACGTCAAGCTGACAAGATGCGAAAACGAAGCCTCTCCTCCGCATCTGTTTTCTGTTGCGCGAACGGAACCGGATTTGACGAATTTATCAATCGAACGATGTACTATTCGGCTACTGAACCCATAGCAAATGACGGTGAAAATTTGTTGTTTGAAATTTAGAAATTGCTCGTTGTATGCCAGGTAATGAAGCACGAATTTTGTTGAAAAGTTGCTCGAGGATATGTTTGTCACTTCGGAGAAAATAGGCATAAACAATAATGGTGATGATAACATAACACGTTTTAACTCACTGAGGAAGAGGAAGGTGAACGAAATAAAAGCAGACAGTGTAAAGGATGATGTACGTGCAGGGGGCGTGCCAGTATGATGTTATAAACCTGTTAGCCAGTAATTTAATAATGAAGGAAATTTTAGTGAAAGGAAAATGGAAGAGCAACAACGAAGTAGAATAGGTCATACTTATTTCATACAGAAAAGTGGTCCATCCATTTCTGATATCTGTAAATCGAAATTGAGTTTCCTAAGTTTGTACAAAATTCTTAGTTAACAGACAACATTTAACCCTGATCATTCTCTCGGAAATAACCTTAACGTTGAATAGAATATTCAATTTTAAATATTTCAAAAGTTACTACAATATTTCAAAGTATTTCAAGAACTGAAACGAAGAATATTACAGGGCGCTTCTGAATTTTTTAATTTGCCATTGATTGATGTTCAAGAATCTCCAAGCCACGTTTGCCTCGCGAAAAAGCAATAAGAAAATTCTGAAAAGTCACGCAACTCGTATCTGTCGTTCAAAACAGATAGAACATAAACGCGAATAAGAACTAGTGATACTATTGGGTAAATAGGAACTCGTTCAAGTGTCAAACTGTCAATAACTCACGAAATGGTTCTATATTTAAAGAAACTCGACAAGAAAGAAACTCTACACGAGGTGTAGAAAATAACAGCCCTGTGTTTCAGGGATAATTCTGCCTGTAACGTGCGACGAACATTTGACTCTGAATTTGGAATTCATTTTTTTCATTCTACGTAGTTTGTTCTTTAAAACAATCAAGAGTTGGATGGTCTTACATGCTCCTCACAATACTGGTCTATAAAACATTTACCAGTAACAGTATAAAATATCGAATATACCATTTAACGATGGAAGATTTATAATCCGTAAGAATTTATATAGCAAGTGGATTATCACAATTTTTGCATTTTTCACTGTGGCAGTCAACATATTAATCAGTCCTGAAAGAAACGTACTGTGTACCTGAACATCTAGTTCGATTTCAAATCGTGCTGTACAATCAAATCCCCCGTTGACATTGACAAATTATCATAAAAACTTTCAGCGAGCTTCGAGGATATTAATTCATCGCAATATCGGGGAAACGGTCATTCGAAAGAGCGTAACTCCGGTAGAAATCGATTCGTCGACTTTTTCAGACGTTTCGACGAGATCTTCCGACTGTCATGGTGGGAAAACAAATCGACCAACACATTGGATCGCAGTCGTGACAATTTTTTCCATGGAAGAGATTGATCATCTGCATTCGTCACAAGCTTCGATCGTTCGTTTCCGTCTGCGTCACGGTCGAAAGCCGTTTCTTTTATCGAGAAGAGGTCGGTGAAAAGAATAAATCAATGTTTGCACGTTGAATCAACGCCCGAGCGTCTCGATGTGAAATTCGTGGAGCACTCGAGCGTTCTGGTTTCATCTGCACTCGTTATCGAATGGCCTCGTGTCAACGACGTTATTGTGACGTGTCACGATAAATAGTAACCGATAACGGCCGTTCCAATCGGAACGTTGCCCCTAAGTGTTTTGTAAATATTTTTTTCCATCTTTCGATGTTTCTATTTGAAGTCGATATCGCCATGAGACAATACATGAGGTCGATTCACGGCCGTTTGCTCGAGACGTATCGTTATCGTTATGAAAGAGAATCGTTGACGCCGTATTTCGATTGGAGACGTTCCTATGCATCTGCTTGGACACTGTTAACTCATTCACGTATAATTTAATTCAGACTACGGTACTATATTTCACAATATGCCTCCACACCAGGTTAAAAGGTGGAAGACCACCAGAAATGAAACCTAAGGTCTACGTGAGTTTAAATAGATCACAGATAGTGCAAGCAACTCAGGCTCTTACACTTAACATTCTCAGCTTTCTCAAAATAAACAAATTTTTCCTTCTTCAACACCACATCGAGTTACTCCTGAAGCTAAATTTTCCAGTTGTATCCGTCTCCAAAAATAGTCCACCAATCGATCAATACTTTCCAACCAACCGACTCGATCACAATTAAAGAAAAGGGAGTAAAATACTTCAACTCAAGCAATCACATATTTCACATCAAATATTCATACAGTATACATTAAGCACCCACACACTTCGGATCAGTCAGACAGTACACATCATGCAATTACACAGTGTAATTGATACGATCCACTTGTAATTATTAAGAATAAATAATCTGTCTGTCAATCATCCAATCGTGTCTGATCAGTCTGCATCAATTGTGATCGTGGACTAAGCTTCCATAACTTATCTATCGCAGCAGAAAATCGTTATAAAATTTCTGCAAGTGAAATCCAGAACCTCGGACGTTGCGAGTGCAGCTGGTCGTCGTTAGGATACTATGCCGAGCCAGACCTGTCATTCGAGTCCAAGAGGTTAAGCAGCTGGTCTCGAGTAATTACAGGTTAACAAGACACGTATCGGACATTAAGTAGTCACGGTGTGGCGCGGGGATTTGTCAGACACAAGTAGTAATGGATCGTCAATGTCAGCCGTCCCGAGGTTATAGCGTTGGGATTTGTCAGATGGTAAACAGAAACGAGGAACGTGTCGCGGGCTGTCGTTTCCATTTAGCGTTACACTTGTCCCACCGTGAAACGATGCTTCTACAGCCGTGTCGAAAATTTTCATTTTACGCCCCAGCCTCCTGCAAAATTCGTCCTCTTCAACTGCAGCCGCATCAGCCGAGATACGAGCTTTTTAACGCACTCGCGACGAATTGTTTTAACAAAGCACCGCGGTTCAGTGGGATTGTTGCGACCTGAGGACCGGTATTCAGGTCAAAACATGTTGCAATGACTAGCATACCTTGGTTACTCGTTAGCAGATTACCGAAACTCATTTATTGTGACTGTGTCAGATGGAACGGATGCCAGCAAGGTTTGAGAACTTTTTGACACGTTGACTGCTACAGTGAAACCTCCCATGCCTGGTCAGACACACTATAATATCACATTCAAGCATAAATCACGAAGAAAAATATGTGTAACTATTCTGTTGCACAGTTTTGACGTTCTATTCTTACTATAATATTAAATCTACTCAAAATTTAAAAAAAATTAGTGATTGTTTAACCCATTTGCGTCATTAGCGCATACATGCATCCAATTTACCTGGTCATTATCTCCAGAATGCAATTATGCCCTCTAACACCTCGTTTACAATGTACGTACGTAAAAATTTCTTTGAAACTTCTTTTATCCTTGTATAATTAAATTGTACTGTTTTTGTAATTTTTATTGTATTATAGAGAGCTGGATTTAAATATTTTATGTTGCTTTTACTGAAATACGTTTTATGCGTGCAAAATAATATCTATGAGCGCGTAGGAGACAGTCAGTGTAGCTGCTTATCGTGATTTAGTCGACATATGATCTATGTACTTGTTTCTTCACTTTTACCATTTGCAAATCACTGAACCGTTAACTTTTCTGTACTTTTTAAAATATTTGTACTTAGATATAATAAACAAAAATTTGGTGATAAGGGAATATTTTTCATACTTCCGGATGACGCAAATGGGTTAATTAAAGAAAATTTAATCTGACGATCAACGGTGACCTCCACGGCAGTCAAAGCGTTAAATATAACTGTGCCCTGAAAATTGCCAGGGTTTAGGACTTTTCAGTAAAAATAGAAATCTCACCTCAAACTTTAGGCATCCCTCCAAAGAATCGCTAATTAACGAAGCAAACCTCCAGACACAGCCACGCTTGCACGAAAAGACAATTATAACGAGAATATACTAACCCAAAGTTAAAGCAATCAATTGTAGAATACATTGAATATTTGTACAAATTTCCGATATGTCTGACTACATACACGGTTTTCTACTTTATCACGGTACGTGTCAACTAAAATCTCCTTTACGTTTATTTCGTCATCATTTCAAGCTCTCACATTCACAGAGGATCATTATCCTAAATAAATCATTTGTATTAATACATACATGCAAATTTTTCACGTAGGAGATTCATCGTAATTTCACCGTTGGAAGGTCGTGGTTCATTACTGTGATTGAGCTTGCTGGAAAACAGGTAATTTTTCCAAATCCAATCGGCCTTTGTCACACGTGTACGTGCAAACGCGACGCTTCGTGTCGACCGAGGATTTTCCAGCGAGATGAGGTTATTGTATCTTTTAAGCGACGTGCCTTGTAACGAATGGGAACTTTAATTATCGAGGAAATCCGATGCGATCGTTTTTTCATTCTTTTTTCCGGCATCGTCTCGCACTGAAATTTCAGCGTGCTTGTCGAGCACGCGAACGAGAATCTTTCTTTTCGACGTTTCCGCGTTCGAAACGAACTTCTAATTTTAACAATTCAGAACCCGCCCCCGTTGAAACCGGAGTTGCTGCTCTCGTGAGGTAATTTAATAACAACCTGCCCTTCCTGTATTTTTTTTTGTTACATCGTCATCGAGAACTCGGTGATTTTTTTACAGGTAGCATCGTGCATAATTGACCGGCGCGTCCATGAAAAGTTTATCGATCGTTTGTAACGGCTGCATTTACCTCCGAAGAATTTTTATTTATTATTCACGGGCTCTCTAATATTTAATGCAAATCTGTCGACGGAACAAATGATGTTTTTACTTCAAACAGTGCAAAACTTTTTAACCAAATATTGATTTGCAGTTCGTTATATGAAAAGGTATTTTGAAGTTTTATTATTCGCAGACTCTCCAATATGCAATTCGAACCTTTGACTAAAAAGCTGATATTTTTATTTCAACTAGTGTAAAGTATTGATAACAAAATATTGCTGCGGAGTTAAAGGGTCATTCAGCTTTTATTCATCGTTCGATGAATTTTCAATATTGAGCTCGGAGTTTTTATCTGAACCACATAATACAACATAGTTGAAAAGCTACTTTTCTTTGTAATAAAAAATATAATAATACAGTGGATTCCGGTTATTTGGGACACATCGGGACTAGCGTCCTTTGGCCCGATTAAGCGGCTGTCCCAATTATGCGAAGTGTTACATAGGTAAATACAGTAGTTAAAATGATATAAAGCAAACAAACTATAGCTTATATGAGGAATGCAGTGTTTATTTAAATATTTTTAGAATAGATCAGAGCCAAATATCTAATTTGTACATATATGGATATTCTTCATACGCAACTTTCTATTTTCAATCTTTGTCAATAACCATCAATATCATTACTGGACTGTCCGCCAATAGGCACCCTGTTCTTAAAGTCCCCCTACAAAAAACAATTAAAGCAAAGTGCACAACATACTAGGTAAAATAAATGAACATTAACGCTTGCCATCTTCTCATAGAATACTGCAGTCATCTGTCTCAAATAAGCGGCCCGTTGTCCTAATTAAGTGAATAAAACCAGGGCTATTTATTCGATTAGGTTCTGTTCTTTGAGCTTCGTCCCAAATAAACGGTTACCTCGATTAACCGGTTGTTCAAATATGCAGAATCCTCTGTAATTGTATATTGAACCTTAACGGTATACATACACAGTTTCACAACATTATGATTACAATGTTCCGGGAGCATTCATAGCTCCGCTCACCATTCACGCTCAACACTAAATTGTACTTCCTTACAGTATTCTGACAGTAATTGTTACAGTGATCCGAAAATTTAAATACTGGAAAAATACATATAATACAAAAAAATCAGTAACATTTAATAAAGAATATAAAAATCATAAAGACGATCTGTCTTCCCGAATATAGCCGAAAAGCTATACATGGTCAGTGGGTTACGTATAATGTCTACCAACGTTGTCTTTTCAGGCAGCTTGTTTTAGATTCATATGAAAATTAATTAAAATAACGGGCCGTGTTGTAGCGCAAAAAATCCTTCAATTTTCCACGGGGGCCTCGTAAAGGCTGTTCCGGGACGGCTAACGAAATAATGAGCTTTCTTTGTGAAGCCGAACCTCCCTGGAACGCATATATATTCTCGGTTGGCTCATTTCATGAATATAAACTACGCGGAAAATATATATTTATATAGCGAAAGGGGTCTGGAAGCGGGATTATCCGTGGCAAGTTGAACCGCGGGTAGGAATTCTGATACAGCGAAGACGCCGAAAAATCTATAAACCCGTAATATCGAGCCGCGAAACGCTCGTCTGAGTTCTTTATGGACGGCCGGAAGAAATACGGGGGCTGGTGAACCCCTTCGTCACCCACCCCCGTTGGCCGTCTGTTTTCTTTAGCTGCACGCTCGATCGGACGAAAAATTGTGCCGGCTAGACTGAAAAATTGTATCGACAGGTCGCGGCATATTCTCATGTCCGTCGGTGAACTTCGATCGGGCAAACGGAATGGAAAAGGACCTGTCGAGTAGTAAATGGAAACTTCGTTTGCTCGACCATTATGTGCTCGTCGATCCAAGAAGACGTACTGGATGGACGTAGATGTGCCTCTTAAGCTTTTACAAACGAAACACCTGCTTCCTCTTTAGTATCGAGAGAATCGTTCATGGAACACTTCTTATTATTAGTTTTTCGTTTATTTGATCGAACAGGATATGTTGCAGGGTGTATGTTATGTACATAATATGTATATAATATTCATATGTACGCACCTTGAACACTTATAGCGTTTGTATAAATAGGCAAACAGCAAATGCAATACGGTTCAGTAGCATGGAATCTGTTATTGTATACATTTGCTGCCACGTTCATACACGTACCAATTGATATTTTTAATTGTCAAATCTGTGCAGTTACTATTCTAATTCATTAATTGTCTTACAATTAGATTGGGTTAGGTGACTCTTTCTGCATATACATTAAATTGAATTCATTTCGTATTTCTAAATTCAAAAATATTTGATATTTTTTTAATATTTACTATTTCACTAGTAATTACATGCAAGTACTGAATTTCAGATTCTCACTGTAACCTGTATGTACGTGTACTATCGTTCTGACGCAGGAATTAGGCACATCAAGGTCGCACCCTCCTCTTAATTTCTCGAACATTTTTCACTATGCGTTCTACCATACGATGTTTATTATCTTTCACTTTCATTTTAACACGCTGAGCGCCGCAGTGGAAAATCCTGCAACTAACCACACACGTGAAAATACCTTTTTATTAACATGTATCGTTGAATATATTGCAGGGGAGATAAAATTGGGTGGGCTAGACCGGGAATCGATCCCGGGACCTTCCGCTGTCCCGGGGGGTGTGCTATCCGACTAAGCTATCCAGCCCACTACCAATTCGATTTCCCTAAACTCAACACACTAAACGGCTGCCGCCTACAACTCCGGTCAGCCTGACAAACGTGGCCGTCTTAGGCCACACACAAATTCAAAATTCACAAAACATAAAGACCAAATACAATAGCGTGAGGGCGAATCCCACTTCTGAATTGTGAGGGAGCAAAAATTGGGTGAACTAGACCGGGAATCGAACCCGGGACCTTTCGCTTTCCGGGTGGGAGCTATCCAACCCACTACCAATTCAATCTCCCTAAATTCAACATACTAAACAGCTGCCTAGAATATAAATATTTATTTATTTGATAATATACTTCTTATTTTCTACTGTCATTGTAACATAGATGTAACTCAAAATTTAGTTGGGGTAATCAGTTTCGTGATAAAATTAAAATTGGTATGCGGATCACCGGTGGTGCACGCGGCGCTTAACGTGTTAATATTAAAAAATCTAAGACTTCCAGAATAGAATTTTGCATGTATCTCGTTGCACTGTTGCGTCTGTGTAAATGACAAGCGACCTTGAAATATCTGCTTTCAAATTGTTCGTCTGCCTGGAAGAGGTAGCCATTTTGAATTCCAACCCATTACTTCCAAGAATTAGGCAGTCTAATTTTGTATGTTACTCATTCTAAAAAATGCCGATAACCATAAAGGATAATCGAGGTCCGTTTTTAGCCACCAATGGGGTGAAATTGAATATAATTCATTGAAGCTGGCGAGGGAAAATTTGGGTTGATTCTATCTCCCTATCTTTCACACCTGTGGAACGGTGCTCGTGTCGGTTTCATACGTCTCATTACAATAGATCGTTATAACGGGTTCGCTACGCTTCATTATATTTCGGATAAAAGCTCTCTGCCTCGAAAGCACAAATTATTATTATCGGTAATACATGTTTGCTCGAATATTCGATGGTTCTTCCATTTTGCGGCATTCAGACATTCTGTTTAAACTAAAAATTATTACAAAAGCAGAGAAAACGGGGTGAACATCGATTGAGATTCTTATATGGAAATCTTGGTCCCTCCGTTTTATTTTCTTCTCGTCTAGCATGAAATATTACGAAAACACCGGTTCTGACTTCATATTTCACTCGTGGATAATGAAATTTCCGCGTGCTTGACGAGATTCGTTTAAACGCCCCGTCAAGAGCGATAAAAAGACTCGCTTTATTTAAATACAGATCCCTTAATCCGAAGATCGATCACGCTAATCCTATTCGTGGAATTTGATCCTATTATACAGTAGTATTATTCGCGAACTGTGTAGCGAGCGCGCATTATTCACAGCTAGCTATTTTCTGTGAATAGGACCACTTAAATATTGTTTGTAATTATTCCAGAACGTTCATTGTACGTAAATTTATTGTTTGGAAAATTATTTCGTGTTGCGTTCAAACTTCTCTTAACACCGATTTTATTATTTCTCTGTACGCAGGATATTCTAAATTTCTTATTTTTCTTTTTATATTTTGAGTGGTCGACGCTGTATCGTGTTTGTCGATTGTTAAATATTCAACAGAATACGCGCGCATGCATATGTAAAAAAAAGCAGCAACTATCCTCGATTGTTACACATGCAGCGTTTAATAGGAACCATAACTCGCCTGTTGAAGAACAACAAAACAGCACTAGGAAAAAATATTCGAGGGCTGTTTTCACCCCGTATTACGGACGACTGCCGGTAAAAAAAAATACGCAACAAACATTTTTTCCAGCTTTACATTATACCAAAGTTTCGTAAAAATCAGAGGGGGCTCTCGTCGGATAAATGTCTGTCTGTGATATGTAAAATCGAGAATGTTTGGTTTCTGACACGCGACGCGAGCAGATTCGCGAAAGGAAGCATACGTTCCTCGAGGCACACACGCGCGAACGAAAATATTTGCGGAAGCGGGTTTGCGTCTGTCTCCGGATTTTTGGCAGAATTTCGGCGAAGTGTACCTGGCTATCCAATGATATCTGCCGCGTGTATACATTTACGAGCAAATATGCTTGAGAAACGAGGCTCGAGAGGGTTGCGAGAGGTGATTGCACGATTCTGCATCGTCCGTCGAACGACAAGCGTCGGATAAGTTTAACGGAAGAAAAATGCTCCTCCGATATTTTCCTAAGGAAATATCTATCTCTGGCAACAGAAAACCTTTTCTTCCTCTCGCCTCTTTTCCGTCCCGTCTCACGGGGGGCAATTCCGTTAAAATAATTTTCTTCGAAACAGCGGAACGGGATCGCGCAATACCTACGGTTCACCGGCAGCTACTTTTCACGTCGTTCGCCCGACGTCTTTTTTCCGAGGAGTTTTCTTGTTACGGCGGGAAAACGTTATCATTTACATTATATTCGATGGCTTCGCGGTCGGAAGAAATCGATATCGGAAATCTCTCGGAGGCGACAAAACAACGAACCCGTCGAGAAACTCTCGAGATATCCTCCTTTGATACGGTTCCTTCATCCTTATCACGTGGAAACCGAGCTTCTGTTTCCCGCGTAAAATTATACCGCCACGATGACTTCGAGCTGAAAGACAGGGACAGAGGGAACAGCTTTCCTTGTTTACAGACTTTTCAATACTTGACGACGTTCCGCTGTTTCCACGAACAAACTCCTTTAACGAAATCCCGCGACTGAATTCCGCGGTTGGAACTTCCGTTCTTCGTACCTCGACACTTTTCTTCTCTTTTCCTCTTCCTCTCTACCTTTCTCCGTCCGGCTGTATCTTCGGAAAGAGCTCGCCGGTGAATCGGAGGGCGGCCTTTGCCTCTCGAAAAAGGGGACGCGATGGAGCAAAAGGAAAGTCGTATCTTGGGGAAAACGTAAATGGACGTCTTATTTCCACCGTTTCTACGTCTGCCCGTTTTACGGTGTAAATAATAAATGCGATGTTCGCCTTGCACCGTTATGCCACCCTTATTCTTCGAGAAGTCTCCTCTTCTCTCTTTTTCACCCTTCTTCTTCTTCTCTTTCTTTTTCAGCAACCAACGCTTTTTCCACGTTTGTCGTATTTTCATTTGCGACGCACCGCGTGTGTTTATTTCCTTCCCAAGACCCTTGCCCTCGGACCTGTTATAGAATTAGAGATTTCTGGAGGTATCTCGTCGCGGTAGATCCTCGTACCTTGCAGTCGTTCTTCGAGAGACCTTTGGTTCGGAGAATATGTTTGATGATGAGCAAATGTGATAAAGGACTGCTTCTTGCTCGCCTAACGGTGCTCCGGATGGACTGTTTTAGAGCGAAGAATGGTTTTAGCTATGTGTATTGTGAAGTGGATACAATTCAGCAAGGGATGATTTTAGATAAAGAGATAAATGGAAAATATAGACTAAGATTTTTGTATTTATTTGAAGATTCTAATTGATAACAAGATTTAATGTCTCTAATAATTGCATTTATTCATTTATTGTGTATTAACTCTTTCCATTATTATTATACTAATATCGTTGTTCAATTGCTGTTTATGTGATCGGTGGTAAAAATCAGAATTTTAAATTAATTTGACGCGTACTATTGGTCACGTTTAAAATAAACTGGAGTGCAAAGGGTTATTTAATGAATGTGCCTGTAAATGTGCTACATTTGTCAATACTGAGATTTCTCTTCAGTTGTCTAGAATTCCAGAAGAATTTGTCTATAAATTCTGTTGAGTACTCTTCAAAATATATTTTGCCTGCGCACGGTTATCTATATTTTGCATTTCGTATTCAATCCATCGCGTACACTCTTTTTCTAGAACTGCTTCCGCTCTACACCGAAATTCATTTTCGAACAGGCTGAGAGCTATGTACATTTGAACGCAAACACTCTTCATCCTCGCTTGCGGATTTTACAATATGCATCGGGATACGTATTCTACGTCATGCAGTTTAATCTGGATAACAAAGAATTCGAGTAACTGAGCGTTGTTCAAATATTAAATATTTTTTGTAGGCAAGGGATTTTATCTGAAAATGGGATTTATGATTTCGCCCTGAATCGACTGTTCGTCATGAAAGAAGATAAATAGACGGCAGTTGGGCAGTTAACATTGATGACAAATTGAAATTCATTTTATAAAAATGGCTGTGTGCAAATAAAAAAAATCTCATATTCGACGATATACAAAGTACAATAAAACCTTTATTACCTTCGATTATTCAAATGTTCAAAATAAAACATTACAAACGGTATACGCAATGCAATTTTTAAAATAGTAATTGAATATGGAACTTGGAACTCCACAGTTTGTGACACGAACGAAAAAATGAAATTATAACTTTCGGTGAAAATTTATCAACCTGTATTCCGTACACCATAGGGTCCACTAATAAAAAAATTCAGCACAATATTTTTATAAGCCTCTATATTACATAAAACTTCATAATCTTACTCTTATAAAAAAATAAAAAAGTTAATATCCAAACAATTCGATCATCCAATACTATATAACCCCGCTTAGTTCAAATAATCAAGGTTCGACTGTAATTTCAAAACCGGATAATTCTTGAATTTATAGCAAAATTTATAACCAATAAACACGTAAAAATCGTACATTTAGTAAAGCAAATGAAAGAAAAAATACATTTTGCACACAATGTAGTTTCGTCGAGATTCCATTTCTTCCGTGACATTAAAATAAAAAACATTTCAATCTATTCGTACAAACATTCGCAGTATATTCGCAAGAAAGTTAGATTGATACTCTAACAGGATAGCCGTGACTATAAATAATATGCAGACGAGAGTTTCGCCTTCAATCGTCAGTTTGTCATAAAAGAAGATAAATAGCGGTCGAGGACAATATCGGTGAAAGGGCCAGATTCATTTTAGGAAGCGGCGCTTTCCATCAGAAGAAGTTCGCCGGATATCAGGGAGCTCTGGGGTGCGGAGAATTTCATTTTCCTGTGGAAGCTTGCCAGCAACAGCAGCGACCGATGTCATGAGCTGCTTAAATGCTCCCCCCGTATCGTTTCGTGGAACGCTTTTACTACGTACACGGTGCTGGTCTGTCCCTTTTCCCTTTAACCCTTTTACTGCCACGCTCTGCTGCAGCTACTTCCCTCTGAACGATCGTTTAGAACGAGGGACCACGACAGTGGCTCTGTCGAACATTGCTTTGAGAGATTGCGAACGCTAGCTCGTTCTTTTTTTGTACATCGTTCAGAGATTATTTTGACTTGGTCGAGATTTATTATTTTTAATAAAATGCTTTATATTTGTTTCTGCGGATTATGAATTTATTTCTTTGAAATGGACAATACAGTATGTCTCATTTTCTACATCGGAGGAACAGAGCATATGTGATAACATTCTCTTTTTATTAATTTCTAATTTATTTCTTTCCTTCTAAATGAATAATGTAGTGGGTACGTTTTAATAAAATGTTTCATATTGGACAGTGGCGGATTAAGGGCAAATGAGGCCTGAGGCGGAATCAGTGGAATGAGGCCTCCTCTAGTCCTGTTAAAAAAATAAAAGTATAATTATTACGTAAGACTGATTGATTTATTGAATTTATTGACTTCAACAAATCGAGGTGAATCGCTATAAATTATGTATATTTTCAATAAATTTGCTTATTTTTTCGCATACATATATGACATACATCGTAACACTTATGGAGTTTTGAGGCCCCTGACTGTGAGGCCTGAGGCAGTCGCCTCATCCGCTTAGTGGATAATCCGCCACCGTTCTTGGATTAAATTAAATATGAGATTTTTTAAAACATCTAATGCAACATAGTGCGCATCCAAGTGTAATGTGATACTTTTGCACGCATTAAAAACTTTGAATACGGATAACTCGAAAATCACAAAACAATAAACACGTACGATCTCTCAGTTCCTTTAAAACGTACTAACTCGAAGGTGCTTGCAATGATGAGTCTGTGGGAAGTACATATAAGCAGAGGAAGAGTATCTAAAACAAAACGAACGGGTTCATATTGACCCTACGTCGCCGGTTAAGAGTTCATAAGTTTCTTTCAAGAGCTCTTCGTCACGCGTTTTGGCTCAAGTTGCACCCCGTATGAATAATTCCACTGGCCAGTCGATTCGAAGGAGGCGGGAAACGTCTGGTCCTCGATTGCCGAGCAGAGTTATCGCGTGTCCAGCAATACCGCGAACCACTGAACCCGGCGCTTGTACATCATCTTTATTGGCCCGTTATGGCGGCTCGATTCCGATCTTCTCCCGGCTCGAACGTAAATAAACCCCGGGAACCATGCTTCCGCGGGAATTTATCGTTCGTGTTGTTTCTAATTTCCCTGGTAGGTAAAGTTCGAGCATTACGAGTTACCGGGACCTTCGGACCGTGACACTTTTAGCCAATGATGGGGCAAAAGGGAACGGCAACCTCGTTACACCGTACCACACGAATGGTGACGTTAATCGTTCGAATAAACACGTGTACTTATCGATTGCACGATGTGGCCGAGTGGAACTCAGAGGCGGCGCGGTGAACGACGAGTTCAGGTCGTTCGGTTGGCGAAATATCTGATAAGTAATTCTGGAGTTCCACGTAACACTGTTCATTCTCGATAGAGTCTTCGTAGAAAGTAATTTTCGTTCTTTCAGAAGAGCATTTCTATAAAACTGCAGAGACGGTCTTAAAAGTAACTGCGGCTGCAAACACTTAGGCTAAGAGGGCCTTAAACTAAGGCCACCTCCCCGAGACAGTATTGCTGCGCCGGGGGTTGTCGTCGCTGGACATGCTCTCGCTTTATTACACTTTATTATAAGGAATATAGAGTCTATTTCGTCTTGTCTCCTCAACTGTCAATGCGACTCTGATCAATCTGTTTAATCAATATTGGCGATCGTCCCTTAACAACCGCCAGATCGAACGCTCGCTTAAGGTCGATCTCGTCGTGGCTTCACGGTGTTCGTAACAGTATATTCGAGGAGACCTCTTTTCTGAACCCGTTCGGACCTTCAACCGGGTCAGAGCAGATTGTAAATCTTGATGTCGACGTCACCTTGCTTATACGGTCAAGCTGTATAAATTAGTTTGTATTTCACGCGCCACATCTGGTGAGGATGTCACCAGTGTTTGGGAAACATCAACAACATACATACTGATAACTTGGCGTGTATACGAAACGGTAGCATCCCTTCTACACGTTTTACCCCACTACTCGAGTCGAAATCCTTCTAACTAATCAATTAATCGGACTTTAAATGTAGAAAAGTTGCGACCATTAGAATTGTTTAAGTGAAATAGAAAAGATGACGTCAGTGTTCTGTTTAACCTCTTCAGGGATGGTGACACTTGTCTCTAAGACTTACCTTTTTTTAATGAAATACTGTTAACAAGGATATTGTAACTTAGAATTACACGTGTAAGTATTTAGACAAGTTTTAGCATTACTATAAATTATATCGTTAGTACATTGTTTTAATAGTCAATCTGATTGTATGAGATGTATTGTGTTCTTCTACCTTGCTCAAATAATTTCCTGAGTGACCGTGTGTGTACAGTACTGTTTTTCTGTTTAATAGTTATGAATTTATATCGAATAACTATCATTCTTCAGGAGGTTAAATACTCTATATGCTTATCTACGCATAGCGTTGCATTTAAATTAGAAAGGATGAAGTTCGTGTACAGAACCAAGTGAAAAGCGTGGAATAGTTGTTCTGTGTTCGAGGCTCCATTTTCGAGAATATCGATATTTAATATTCAGTGACTGTCCTTTATTAGGGCTCGATTAATGAAATACCTTTTTGAGTGAATGTAATAGTATCTATATAGAAGTTTTACACAATATTCAAAGTTAAAATCAATTTTTTTATTAAGCGAAGATGTTACTTAATTATTCCCACAAAATAAAATTTAATACTTCTCTTTTACGAACAGCCAGTTAAGTTAGGAGCTATAATTTTACAACGACCTGCATATCTACCCTCATTTACTACAGCTGATAACCCTCATAACTAGAGCACGGATGTTTATCCAAATACATATTTCATTCTAAATATTCAAATCTCTCCATATAGATAAAAAGACCGGAAACTCCACCTAAATTTTGTCACGTAAAACTTTCAAGACTATATTTTTTATTACTGTAACTTCTCAAAATGAGTCTGCTTTGCATACTCGGATGTTCAGAAATGTATGAGCATCCACGGTCTACCTTTAATGAACATTCTATCAGTAGATTTGCCTAATGTACGATTTCACAATAAACCTTCCACCGACTGCGCGTATTCGTATCACTCGAACTCGTTTGGTGGAACACTAGGGAATTTCTCGGTCCTTTACCTCGCTTTGTGGTCGTCGTTGTTTCTGTTCAGTAAATTAGACATGGCAAGGTGGATGTTCGCGGCGGATGATGTAGGCGTTCGCGCTTAATCATACGTGAAAGCACCGGCTTTAAAATTGTCAAATGGATTCCACTTGCCGGTGACTCGAATCGCATTCAATATCCGCGAATAAGAGGGCTGAGAGGGATGAAGCGAGAGGCGAAGCGCAATTACAATCCATTTCACTTGGAAATTCGTCTCACAGTCGAAACAACGGATTTGTCTTCCGCTCCTTCGCGTTTCCATGAACCTCATGCGTCGAAACATCCCCTCAGAGCGTTAAGATTGACAGTTATTCATCATGTCCTACGGGGATGATTTTTCACGAATATGTGCAAAAAAGCTGCCGCAAAATTAATTGAGATCTCGAATTAAAAAGTCCCAATTTTTTGTTCACTCTATGTATTCATCTCAGTAAGAGGATAAAAAGTTCAAAGGGAACCGTACGCTGGAGATGCTCACTCTCTCAGAATAAATGTATAGGTCTTAATATAATGCTAATTTATTTTATAAGGACAGAAACAATAGAATTAGTGAAGCAGAAAGTTAATGCGGTTTGCTGATTAAAATAGAATTTAATGCGACTCGCGATACAACTGAGAAAGACTTACAATTCAATTTCAAAATTATTAGCTCAAAGAGACTCGGCTGTTCGCTTCGTACAACTTTATTCGTCCTCCGAAAAACATTCTTCAGAAACAATTCGTACGTAATCTTTTTGCCAGGGTTGAGATGACGATACGCGGGTAAAACATTAAAAAGTACTCAATTTATCAAAAATAATACTGTTCTGTTTAAAATAATATTTTATAATTTTTATAATGATACTTCTATTTTTATTTACTTTACTCATTACTTCACAATGTATCCTCTTTGTCAGCAACTTTGATAGATTTGTTTTACGCAATAAATTATTGTTTTTAATATCGACCATCTTCGCGTTGTACAATCATTTTGACATCTCGAAATAAAAAAGAGAAATCTCGTGACCTGTCTTTTGCACTGATCTTTCAAACACGATAAAACTCTAGAGCTTTTGACTGTTAACATCCACTTTTACGACCTTTTTCTTATCGTTTTATACAGCGCTCCTTTGCAATATACATACTCTTGAAACAGATCTTAAAACTACGAATACTCCCTCGATACCACAAGTGGTTAAAGTTTTCGTAGAAATCCTCCAATTTCTCCAACATCTTAGTCACGATGTCACTCTACCACAGATCTGATACGCTATAGGGCCATGAGGAGTCTCATCGTTCGCATAACAATTATGTACGGTAGTGTAGTGTGATCTCTTCAAGTTCTCAGTAACATGTTCGTATATACATATGTCTCACGTAACAGAGAATTAATTCCATGCTTTTCAACAACGAGATACACTCGTGATACAGAATATGATCCAAATGTTACAAACACAAGTCCCACTCGGGCATCAACTCTTTAATAACAGTATGTTATCAGTGTATAAGATCAGTCTGTATTTCCACTTACAGGGAGAGTCAAAAGAGCGTATACACCTTACAAAAATGAAATTCGTATAATACTTAGATAAATTAAAATCGAATTTAGCTGCAAGTATTGCAAAAATTCAATTGCCGGATTTATGGGTCTTTCAACCAGATCGAGACCCAAAGCATACCCCGAAGGTGGTTAATACAGAACAGTTTAAATCAATTAAATCCTCCACCACAGTCTCCACATCTTAACGTAATAGAAAATTTATGGGAAATATTAGACTCGAAATTATGAAAAATAAAAATTACGCGTAAGGAGAACCTTAAAACGGAATTAATAAAAGCATGGAATGATATTTCTGTTCAAACAACGCGTACCTTGGTTGCATCAATGTCAAGGCGATTAGTCACTGTAATTGAAGTTAAAGGTGGGCCGACAAAATATTAAATGTACATAATTTTATTAATTAATAATGAGAAATCATTCTTAATTACTCATGTATACTCACTTTTGACTCGTTTTTTTTACTATTAACTTATATTCCTACATACTTTATATCTGTTCAATCAATTTTAAATTTATGTAACATGAGTTTTTGAATAAATTTCGTGCCTTCAAGGTGTATACTCCCTTTTGACTCTCACTGTATATACAACATTTGCTTACGTCACGCCTACAGCATCCAAGACTATATTGTTTGCACCATGGGACCTCTGACTTTGGGAGAGTTGTTAACCCTAGTGTGGTCCTTTGGGTCTTTTTTGACCCAACGCGTCTTTATTTAATTAAAAAACTATGGCAGTGATGACATTATAATGCATGCGACTGGTTATCTCTACGTTCCATGGATCTCTCATTATATCATAAAAATTAAAATACGAGCTCCATACACTCGTGGCATTTTTGATACAAAGACTTTGATTATATAGTCAAACGGAAGAATGCAATAGGGTTACAGACGTGCCTCACTTATCAGAACACTCGAACAATCGAATCGAAAAGTTTCTCGCACGAAATCGTCCGAGAAATCGTAAAGCAAGGATTTGAATAGCAAGGCACAGAGGTTAATCCACCCTGTCGAGGTGTTGCGTCGCGGCATGTTGAATGCACACGGCCACGAGGAAACGATAACTCCGTAGACGAGTGCTCGCGACAAATATGGGCGAGTTTAAATGTATCGTGGAAGGTCCGTAAAGCTGACATCGTTTCGCGTAATAGCTTTATCATGTTGCTCGCAGCGTTTCTCCGCGCGATCTGCCTTTCTGGCGCCATTCACCGCGTCGCATTTACACGTAAATGTTGGCCCTCGCAGACACACCGACCCGCACCACCCGGGGAACTTAATTTAATTTGCAGTTCTTCGTTTCGTTCCTTTTTTTTCTTTTCTCTTTTTTTTCCGTTCCCGGTCGTCGTTGTCGTTATTTCATCCGGTCGATTCGACCGCGGCCACCTCAGGGATAATTCGAATTGCACCCCCGACGAGGCTCAAGTTGTAACCTCGAAAACGAGATCCAACCGTACCCGGCCGCGCTGTTGTCCCCGCTGACGTTCCGGTTATCAAAGGGAATTTCGAAATAAACGGGACGTCTTACTCTTTGGCCGGCTGAAACGCGTTCTCCCGGGTAAAATGACGCGCGCCAGCTTTCAAAGAAGATTCGAAAAAGTCGCGGAACCTTTTGAACCGTCCCCGTCTTCAGACCAGCTTCGCTTTCTTCGTCTCCGCAGCAAATTACCGGGAAGCTTCTAAAAATTTTACCGGTCCACTTTGACCGAGTGTTCGAAGTTTTTGAAGTCGACTTTTTGAGAATATAGAGACTGAAACGTGAAAATTCTGAATTATTGGCACAGGAGGTGTGAAGGCGACTTTTTATAGAACTAAGTAAAACGTGTAGGATGATTTTGTTTGACTTTAAATATCTGCAATTGTCGATGAAAGTATTCAAAATAATTTTCTATTCAATGTCTATTACTTAAAAAATTAATTGTATTATTAATTAGGAAATATCCTTACTGGACGGGAAACGTGTAAGTTAGATGATTATTGTTAGATGTTCTTCAAATTCGTTATGCTTAAGCTTATAATTTATGTGTTACTGTTACAATGAAAGTATACGGAATGTTTTCGTACTCATTTGTAACACGCTACTTATAATCTTAGTGTTTGTTTATATTGTATGATCAATCATAAATATTGGGATACTTAGATATCGTTGTCAATTTACACCAATCTATTGTGTCTAGAAGTTTTCATAAGAACATTACAGTGTTGCCATTGTGTCAAATAATGACATACTAAAGTTGCCTAACATGATGGGCTGTATTTAAACATGTTTAACCCATTTCCTTATAACGACGAACCACACTAATGATGAAGATTTTGCTCCATATGTTGGAAGAACACGACGCAGTTTATCATTAATTTATAAAAATTCAGCTTAGCTCCTTTTAGCTCCTTTAAAGCTAAGCTTCCTGGCACAGCTCCTTTGGTTGTCAGAAGCCTGTTAAAAGCAAACCATACGGTTTAATGTATGTTCATTATTTACCAGACAACTGGGACACATAATTAGTTAATTATAGTGCTCTTGGCGATTAATAAAATCTGATGGCAAAAGGTTAAATAAATCAATAGCATCCTAGTTTGAAATCCATAATAATTTCTCTGTAAAATTCTATAATTCAATCAACGAATTTATATTTTCCATTCGTACATTCAATCCCCTGTCAGTTGCACCTGTAAATAAACCGGTTGTCGTTCGTTAACGTTTTTTTTTTCAACGATCCACAGAAGGAAAGTTATAGAGCAAAAAAAAATGAACAAATCAGTAGAATGAAGGGGGACAATTGAAATTTACAGGATCACGTATCGATGTGTAATAAACGGCCGGACGAACGATCTGTGTCGAGCGCAGTAATTTTTCGCGTTCTCGAATTCGGAAAACAACGGAACGTTGTTTGCATTTTCCGAAAAATACTGACCGCACGGCGATGGACAGAGGTCACGATAATCCCGCGGTCGACGATACGAACGTATCGCACGATACAAATTCTGTTTACGCTTTCGTTTTACGCGAATTTTCGTCCATCCGCTCCAATTAATCGAGTCAAACGCCCGACCTATACGAGTTATACTGGAATATTTCGTTAATAAACAACCAGGCGGCCATATTTTATGTTGATCTAATGTTATAAATATTGATCATAAATATACGGTTCAGTGGTTTCCATGTTGACCAATGGACACGTAAATGTCGAGGAGACTAATTTTGATATGAATTATGTTACTATTCCTGCTCAATTAGCTGATGTTACGCGATTGACATACACGTCGCGTTAATTAATCGTTCAGCTTCCGAATAATTCTGTCCGCGGGGGGACGGTGAACGTGAATCACCGCTCATTGTCAGAAGCTTCGATACACTCTGTAGACATTGGAGTTCTCCCAAATTTTCTGGCGACAAAACTGTTATGAATTTTCCTCTATGTCGCCACGTGTCTTGGAAGTTACATACCTATGTATCTATATATCTGTATTTTTAAAGTTTTATTTCGTTTATTTATAACTGTATACAATTATATTCTACGGCTATACTGCCACCAAGGAGTCTGTTCATTTACTATTATGCGTATATCTCTCGATTCAAACTTTGCGATTTGTCTTTATCAATTACTTGATATATCATTTTCGTTATACGAAGAAAAATGCCATGTATACAGGGTTAAAATTATTTATCACTCTATAATTACATATTATTCTAGATCTAACTTACGACAATTTGATAAAACATTGTATTAAAACGAGAATTATATTTTATTATACACCGTATACAGTAGACCATTTACTCATAGTTTAACCCCTTGCCTTACGATTTTATTAATCGCCAAGTGCGCTACTGTTAATAATTTAACTGTTCAAGTGCTTCAATAAATCTGTACAGTTTGCCTTTAAGTATCCTTTAACAGGTAAAAAAGCTTTATCTATTGTTTAGTTTCTATAAATTAGTACAGATCTGTGTCTTTCCAACACATGGATTCGCGTCACGAGTGTGTCTCGTTGTTACAAGCAAGAGGATTAAAGAGAGTAAAAAACTCGCGAGGGTGTATCCAAACTTTCGAGCAGGGGTATAGTACAAAAATTTCTCCCATTTCCCTTGGAAACTTATGCCGTTCCGGTGACTCGTTGCAAACGCTTTACGACGATTCAATCAGACGGTCAGACAGCTTCGTTGACGCGATCGTAAAAATCGCTAGATTTACGCTTTTCACGGGAACGATGTAACTCGTAAACCTACATCCCTAGAAACAACTATAAACATCTAAATTCCTGTTTACAGTGACCGTTACTCGCAGAGAGAATTGGAAAGTTGAAAGTTTTACAGTTAACGCACGATGCGTTGCCAAGTGAATATTCCAGATCGCTTTATGGATTATTTAGAATGAGAAAAGCTCGGCCGGCGTTGCTGGATTTCCATTTGTCCACGCAGATAAGCGTCGTTTAGTTTCAATGTCGAGGATGATAAGCATGGCGCTGTAGACTGTTTAGGATTCCCAGTATGCTTCTACGCTTTGACCCGGCTATCCCATTTGCAGTCGTGTCTGGTTTTTGCAATGATAACAACACGGACACCGTAGCGATTTGCAGTTGCAGGGAAAACGTGCATTTCCTGGGATTTCCCGCGAAGAAGAGTTTCAGAGGATTCAGAGGACCTGTGATTATAATACTGATTGTAATAAGAAGAGCTACGGCGTGTGTGAGCTTTCTAGGGTAGAATCATTTATCCAGCGGGATGAAGATAGGGGGTTGTATACTGTGCGGGGACGAAAAAACAAGTAAAAAATATGGAATAAAATTGTTTGATTAAAGAAGTTGATTTTTTTGAGGATGGAGTATTGAATAAGAAATGGTACTGTATATTTTTGGTTTATTTTTCGTTTGGAATCATCTTTTGCAAGGTTATACCATCCACTCCATCCGATATGAACTTCAGCATTAGAGAAGTAATTAGGGATTTTATATTTAGTACATTCTCATCCACAGATAATATTATACTTATTCAGCACCCTAATTTTACAAATAATAAAAGCTTTAATTATATGTAAAGCTGTGGTGCTGAATAAGAATAATATTAACTGTGGACCATAATGTACTAAATATAAAACCTTTAATTATTTGTCTGATGCTCAAGTTCATATTTAAAAGCTGCAAAGTATCAGTACTGTGAATAGTTATATAAAAAGAAATATAAAACCTAACTTTGCGATAGTAAAAATGACTGCATTTAAAATGCAGATCATTATATTAAAAATATGGAAACCAACCCTCGAATATGTTGAAGAAATTGCATCTAAAAGATGGAACGACTACGATGAATATTCTTTTCATGATTTCTTTAGTCGTATATACCATAGTACAACTTTTCAGATATAATTTCTTAAAAGTACTCGACAGTTAGGTTCTGCAATTTGAATAGAATAATTTGTATATAGAATACTACCATTATATAAAGTTGGATCGAGATATTTTCGACCAGCAAGCTGCAATTCGCTGGTCTATTGATCCATGCGGTGTTCGGAATAATTTTAATACAAAACTTTGGGTGATTCGAGGTATGCAATTGTTCAAAATCTGCAAACCTATATTCCAGATAGCTCTGGCAATTGTTTCCCTGTCCCGCTTGCGTTTGCCGGGGCAAAGACGCATATCTGCTGTACAGAATAATATAACTGTACAGGGGGAATCTGAAGTAGACAGCCAAACTGCAGAAGCATTTAGGCTCGTTGAGAATGAAAATGTAAATAGGTCGAATAAAGGTAGGCCCAGAAACACTTTCCGAGATACAAATACTTTTTATTCCCTGCACAGTTTCATAAGAACGTTTATAGTTAGATATGTCGTCGCGCAGGTTTGATTGATATCTTCAACAATATTAATTACTCTTGTAGAATTACGATAAGCGTTATTATTTTGTCCTATTAAGACAAGGAAACTGATTATTATTATTCATTCTTTCGTCCTAATATGGATAACAAAAAGTGACACCGAGAATAAATTTTTCAACCTGTAACAATTTCAATATAACATTTTTCACTTCGATAATTTTACAAAATGAACGTGTTTCGTATACTTCTATACCCTACATCGTATAAACATCCTCAGTACCGATCACACACTTAAACATTAATTACAAAAAGTGTTTATATTTCAGAAGAGACATATTCTTGAAACTACATTCATCTGACTAGAATATGCTGACAAAGTTGTCCTCTATAATAATTTGACCTTACAAACTGTAGAAAATGCTGAAGTCAAACAGAGTTGCCTTAAAAATTCTCCTGTACCTCTGGCTACAGTAGAGCTTCCATTATCCGAACCCCAGTTATCCCTAACCTAGCCACCCCTTTCTAGTTTCTAGTTGTACAAACTAAAACTACGTTAAAACACCACTATATATTTTGAATTTTAAAACAAATTTATCATTTTTATACGAAATAGTTACAGCATGAATTATCATGTTAGTGATTGAACTTCGAATAATCGAGCTCCTGGCGTATACCAAACGTGTTATGAATAAGAAGCTCAACAGAACGGTATTAACTTCAAAGGGACGTTCCACAATCTTCACCTCAGAAAATCGAGAGGACGGTATCAATTCCGGTGTCCGAATTCGTCGGACCATCCTGCAGCGTCCCCGTTTTATCGTGGTCGTGGCTCCTCTCACCTCTGTAGCTGTACGTGTGTTTAGTTTGTTGATATGCTCCACATCGACACGTCGGCGTCGTCTAGAATCTAGCCGGGTGCAAACCGTATCGACGGTCGTTTCGGGATCCTTCATGGTGTATTCTTCCGGAACTGGGTTAAGACCCGAATTAAATTTTCCTCGGCGGCGGCTGCGCTGTAATCTTGTTCGTTTGCATTGGGCCTGAAGGTGAGGCGGAATTTTCCCGTGGAAACATGTTACCCTCGACATATTTCACTCGACGAGAAAACAAGGAATTGTTGCAGAATGGTCAGTAATTCCTTCGGAACAGTCTACCCTGGACGCTATATTTGACGTCGGCGTAATAACCAGAGAATCGCTCGAATTATTTAGTTTACCTTATTTAACACTTTGATGGCCGCTGTCACGTACACGTGATTTCTATTAATTTGAATGAAATACTTGTGAAATAAATAAATACACGTATCTATCACTGATAACAAATAAACGTCCAGGTACTAATAAAGTGGAAATTGTAAAATATTCAATATAAAGAGAATCATGTAAAATGTTTTTTTACTTAAGAATTTTTGCAAGAATGCTCAAAGATAATTAGTATTTGTAAAATTTCTGCGGCCGTCAAAGTATTAATTTTAAACAGTGAAAACTACGTGGGGTTCACTGCTATCGATATCAACTTTGAACTCGATTTGTAGGATAAAAAATATTTTAGAAATAATAGCATTGTAGTAAGTGCTAGGATAATTATTAAATCTGAAATAAGTCTAGAAAAAGTTTCAAAATCTTTGGAGAATTCAGATATACTGCTATATTCCATATTTGTTAAAATTATACCAAAAATCGTTCCATGGAAATGAATTGAAGTTAAATCTTCTTTTTATTAATACAGCTCCCTCGACATTTTGTTAAACTTTTCACCAACTTCGACGTTCTATCTGTAAGTTTCTCAATAGTCTCCGATTATCTTTTGACCCATTTCAGTTGCAAGTAATTCCACAACTCAGATTTCGATTTTGAACCGGTTTGTCCTACTTTTCGGTCCAAGTCACTCCAAATCTTCTCAACTGGGTTAAAATCGTGTGATGGGCAGTACGTGATTTTGATCTATCACTCTCTGCGACTGTTCTAAATAATTTCTTCAAACTTTTACAATAATGCAAGTAAAGTATCGTATTTCTTTACTGAAAATGACAAGGATCTAAAGACTTATGGACAGCAGTTCAGCTGAGACACTCGCTAAACTGGAGGATTGATCTAAACCGATTATTTCATGTGCACCAACTCAAAATGCTTTGCGAATACACACTGTTCTAATCGAAATCCTCGCGAAACTCATTCTCCGAGTTCTGCACGGTGGAACGGGGCCCGACCCTGTCGTAGAAACAATGGATCTCGAAAACTCGAGGCAAATGGACGCGGCTCGTATTAGCGGTGGTCGCGATAAATCACCGAGTCGAGTCATTTATGGTTTTATCAGCAGCGAGTTTCTCGTCGATGTTTCGCCACTTTGACAGAACGCATAAATCTCCGCACGATTTGCTGTATCGGATTGCATTCTTCTGGCGAGATTCGATTCCCGTTGATTGATAGACGTCAGAACGGCGCGGGTGTCCTTGCCGATGGAGAAGTGTTCGACGTTTGATCACTTTCTGTGTCCTGTACAGGCGGTCTGAGCTTCGATAAGAATCGATGATCCGGTGCGGCTGTCGAAATTGAACGATCGAGGGCCTCGATCACCGAAAACCAACGATCAAAAATGTGACGAGCGCCGGATCCTCGAACGACCAACACCGGATAGACGTTGGACGCTTGACGGTGGATTCACCGTGAGTATCGTTTTCTTCAGTTTCATTTATGCTGGACCAACTCAGCCATAGAGAGTATCGCTATCGACCAATTTTACACAGTTTTGAAATTAGTAATTATTGTTGTCAGGTTGGTGCATACGACATATCCGATTTTTATTCAGCTTCGTGTGCACTAGAAATGCTATCGGTGTATTGTTAGGATGGTTGATTATTATTACGTTATTATAAACATTCTGTTTCACGTTTATTCAAAGTCGATATGGATAGGAATGAATATAGCGTCGTTTTCATTGTGTCGAGATTAACTGTACTCGAAACAAGCCATTTAAACAATTGAATCGCTGAGTGGAACAACAGTACAAGTCCAAACACCTCGTTTTGAGATATTCGGAAAAATAGTGTCACTTTTCGTGTATCACCAACGCTATTGATTTTATACTGCTGTTCCAATTTAAACACGGTTATGCTACCCAGTTAAACGTTCATACATGCCCAATTATGGTTGAACTTTGTTCATTAATTTTCAACAATTTAAATAAAATCATTGGACTTGTACTGTTTTTCAACTCAACCCACTTTCTAGTCAGAGAATTTAAAAAATAACACAGTAGTAAGAAAAAGCATGCATTAACTTTGCTTTAAACATAACTGAAGTAGAAATTATTTGATGAAGAGTGATTGTTAAACAGATTGTTGAAACAGTACAAATCCATGACAGATACTGTTTTTACACTCATTAAACTGAAGGGACTACTAAAAGTAATAGGATAGCACGAGTATAGGATACTTTTTTCCATTGTTCTTGGTCCCAACATGTAGTTCTATGCATTTTACATTTACTTTTCAGATTGTTTGAAAATGTCTAATTTTGGACTTGTACTGTTCTTCAACTCATCGATTCAATTATAAAGACACATTAAATTGAATCAGGTATAATTTTTAAGAAAAAGTAGATTAACCCCTTTAAATTTTAAAGCAAAAGAAGCACTTCGAATTTTGTCAATCGAATTTACGTAAGTTTTATAGTTAGGAGACCAGTTAAATGCCCCGTATTCAAGAATGGGTTTAACTAAGGGTCTGTAAAGTAGCTTAAGTAGTTTCCAACCCGTATTCTCGTAACGACACTGGTAACGTGTCATCAAGAATTTTAGTATCACCCTGTAGATAAAGCACACGTGACAGTGAAAAGAGAACAGACGAAGCATTATCAAGAAAAAACCATTATCTCCGGAAGAAGAGAGTTTAAATAATGAGCGGAGCAATCGGAAAATAATCCTTGAAATTCATTATGAACGGAGGGAAAGGTCGACGGAACATCTGCTAATTAACCCTCGAGGCTACGAAAATTCGAGTTTGAAGGATTTTTCAACGGAAAATCAGCGACCGTTCGTTGCTACCCTCCCCACCCGTTTCCTATATCAAACCGAGTGTCTCCCAATTTGAAAGTCCTGAATAAAATACGCCTCGAAATTGCATGACGCCTGTTTAGATACATCCGGCGCGGCGCAGGACGTTTCGAGGAATTTTCATAGAAAATATGGGCCGAGCCCCGCGGATGAATATAACATTTGAATATAATATTCAGAGGCACGATTTCCGCCACTGGCGTCGTAATATATTTACATTTCGCGTCGCTACGGTATAAAATACGAGTACACGGCTGTGTATTGTACACGTACGCACAGAGGAGAGGACCGTTCGATTTGAAGTGTGGCGACCGGTTCGCCGAAGGCCCGATACAAAAGCCGTGGAGAGGTCTTTAAAGCAGTTCCGGGTTGACAGGAAATACAGCGTGGCGATGTCCTGCCCCACTGCAAATAATGCCGTGAAAGATTGCATAATTTATTACCGTTAGTATCTAGGGGCCGTAAAGCATTATGAACGTCTTCATAACTCTCTATCAGCGGGACAGCAGACGTCCGATACCGTGTGACCGTGCTCCCCTGGAAAATTCTATTTCTCTGTCCGCATATCGAAACTGAATGAGAGATAAAAGGAAACAGAGGCTGCAGCATGTTTCGTGGCACGATTTTCGACCGCGATCGGCCGTAAATTATTCTGCGGGGGCAAACGAGTTCGACGCGATTCAATTATTCAGAACGTTCGACCGGAATTCGTGTCACCAGACAATTACTCGAACCATCAGCCGGGGATATAAGTGTTTCGCCGCATTTCGAGGGTCATTTCGGTGGTGGTTTCTGATGTAGCCAGTTGGAGTGGTTAAGCGCTGTTTAGGGTTAGAGAATAATGGTGTAGGGTTGGGAGATTCAATGCTTTCCACCACCGTGAGTTTTTATGGCTACGTCACCCCTTCAGATAGGGTATCTCGAATGACTTTCAGAGGGATGTTTCAGGGACCATTTCGACCGAGTTTTACTCAATGGTAGTGCAACATACAGAGATTGTCATTTTAAAATTGTGGTCCATCTGTCAAGCATTTTCGAGAAATTTAAAAAATTAAACATCTACGAAAATTACATGGCTGATTCATTTTCGGGGTAAAATTTCTCAAAATCCCTCGATTGTAATATATTAGCATGCATATCAAGTAATATCATTATGTTAAATTTCATTCGTATGAATAGTAACAAGAACTGAGATGAACAAGGCGAAGAAGAAGTCTTCTGTCTGAGACGGAGGAAATTCAGGAAACTAGAATAAGTGTAAAATTTCCATAAATTAGAACGAACAGTGGTACCAATGAAACTAGATTCTTTGTATGTCAGTGATACTCTATTTCTCCAACTTACGCAACAAGACGAATAACTATATCAACTCTAAACTATAACTTATCCCAAGTGTATATAACAAAATTATAGTCTAGAGACATCTTACAGGACCAGTAGTCCCAAAACTGAAACTAACATCCTAAACAATTCATTTTCTTAAAAATTATTGTAAATCAGTTCTTCTTCCTTCTGTCTGCTCTCAATAAAACTCTTCGAACAAAAGAACACAACTGACAGTAGTTGCATCTCATGATCCAATTGTTTTGTTAAGACCATCACTTCTGTCACAGAACTCTAACAAGCTCATCCTGATCGCGGCGTGTTCGTTCAGCATAATCCCGCCGTTGGAAGTTCCTGACGAAACGGTTAATCTACCCGAGTTATTTCATTCGCAACTGGAATCGGGATAACGTTTCGGAGCGAGTAAAAAGGACACGTTTGTCGCGCGACGGCATTCAAGCTTGAAAAATCCACTGTCCGTCCGCGGCCACGGTCATTAATTGAACCCCGTAATTGCACGTTTAATTCGTTACTTTGAGCGTGGATAATGGAGTCGACCGGTTGCTCGATGATGTAAAATTGTGGAACATTCGTCACCGAGTAACCTTTTTATCCGCAACATTGTGCAGTCAATTGTCCATCCGTGACGCACTTCTTCTTCTTCGCCGTTTCCCACGCGGCGCCCTGCTTCCGGCTGTTGCATAATGCCACCCCGAGACGTCGCGGCGGAATAAAATCTATCGTATGAAAGATTTACACGGTCGGTGAACAATTTGGAATTATTTCTAGAGCTGCAGTAACGTCGATCCGTTTGCAATCGTCATTCATTCGGAGTTGCGGATTTAATCCCTTAACATACAAATGAAATAGAACTCGATGTTTGCTAAAAATACCATTTAATATAGCTCAACTTAAAGTTATGTAAGGTGTACAAGAAACAGAATATTTACATTGCTAAATATCATAAAGCAATGATAATACACAATATTAATGAACAATAATTAAGTAACGAATTAATAAATAACTTGATAGTCCTGTAGAGTATGGAACTTTTCAAAACAATCAGCGTATAATTCTTGGTGTCTCTCAGACGTCAATCGTCTAAAATGACATACGAAACAAATGACGTCTCTCAGACGTCTTTGTATGCCAAGGGGTTAATTACAGAAAATTATGCGTTCTGAAATTTGTATATTGTATCATGTGGCGTATGAGTAACAATGAGTGAGAAATGTTACATAAAAATGTACTCATAAGTAATAACGAAAATATTAAATATAAATTAACGCGTTGACTGTGGTGAGAATCACCAGTGACCGGCATCTCAAATTTTATTTAGTTAAATAATTAGTAATTTTTATATAATGTTGAACATCATTACATAATGTACGTACTAATAATAATATATTCGACTCCTTTGCGATTTATATTTAAAATACCATACTCTGTTGCGTCTGACTATCTATGGTAGTTTCTACTGTTTCATTCAAGGTGTTTATATAGCGAAGCCATCAATGTAATAATTTATTAAGCACTGACAGAAATAATTATACTAACAACTCGAATCGTACACATAACAGGCATTCTTATCAGATTCCATCGTAAAGACAAACAGCTTACTTCTCGAAAAAAAAAAAAATTTTAAGGTCTGTATTCATACTTCCGAAACGACCTGCACAAATTTGGACCTAAAAGATGGAACATTTCATGCACTACAGGTTAACAGTGTCATTGATCTGGCAATATAAATTGCCATTAAATTATTGTCGAGCAGAGATCGAAAAAAATTTAATATAAACACCATTATTTTACCTGGTCATCAACAGGCAAAATTGCCAGTGTATGTCGTACGAAGCAGAGATCGACCAAAAATTCTCGGGATGATGAGGGAGGGCGCGAGCAGGGTGGAAAACCGCGGGATCGAGTTTCTCCCGAATCGAGGTGCTCGAAAATTTTCGGTTGGAACTGTGACCCGATTCATCGTCGAAGTAACGACGAACGTACGAATGTACTCTCTCATGTTCGAGTCAATTAAGCTCTATCGATTGGTCCGCGGACAAAGACAAACTCCCGAACTTGCCAGGAACATTACGGGGTTCCGTCGTCGAACCGGTTCGCTTATCGTGACTTTATTAACGGTTCGATTGTCGAATTAAGGATACCCAGTTTCTCTCTACCCCCCCCCCCCCCCCCCCCCGGTCTGGTCTATTCAGTGAACAGAGAGATCTACCAGGCTGCCAGCTAGGAAGAGTCGGCGAGAAACGCTTTCGTGTACCGAGGGGAACTTCCGGCGGAACACGAGCGTCCACTCTGTTCGTCCGTAGAATTAACAGGATGACGAAAGGGTTTATCGGGAGGGCGCGACAAATGGAGAGCGAATTAATTAATCGCCTCTGCGGCGAATTCGGGTCAGACCATCGGGATTTCACCCTTTGAACCGTTCGTTTCTCGAAACGTCCACCGCAACTCCCCTCGATCCCGCTTCTGCACGTTCGACAACTTTTTTTTTCCCTGAAGGCCCCTCCGCGGGAAAATAATTTGTTGGAATCGAAGGTTGATCTGTTGATGGTTGCGACGGAAGAGTCGCAAGGAAATGGGAGCTTTATCGCTGAAAGCAATGAAGGTTCGTCTGGCGGGTCAACGCATTTACCTTTTCTCTCTTTTTCACTGCTTCCTTTCTCTCTGTCAGATTGATTGCGAGACAGAAACGCGTGGGTACTGCGAGTGTCAAAAGTGAGTGCACTCTTGATGGATGAAATTGATACTGTAGTTCTGTGTAGTCATGGTGAGCCTTTTTCGTTCTTTTTGTTTTTTAGTGATATTAAATGTGACAGAGTTTCTCATGTATGTGTTGTACAGTTATTTATTGTTGTCTGAAGTGTCTAATTAACACATTTACTGTCTACTGGATGCTCAGAATAAACAATTCACTTTTTCTAAAGAAGTTTATAGTAATCTGTAATCTAACTTGAATATGCCTCTACGGCCTAAAGACGCCTGAAGTTGTTAGAATAGTATGCAACGCTTACTCAGTATGTTCTTGTTTATAACAGATTAATTTTTATAAGATGCGCCTATTCAATATTTGTTCAGTCAACGAATGCCTTAATTTTTTAGAATGACTCTTTGTCACTGAGAAGATACACCTTTTCGTTAAACACCTTACTTTCGATAAAGCTGGTTCATTGAAATCGTCTCTCATAAATTTGTATTTAATGTAGCATAGTGCAAAGTGTGTACTCATTTTTGAGCGACACTATAGAAAGAACACCCCCCCGATGGAGTAGGGGTGCATGCGCACCCCTAAAGCCTTGTCCTATTTTTGTCCCGGATGCATTCTAATTCTCGCGATACGTACTTTCGTTTTTGATTCGTCGACTTTTCATTCCGACGGTTATCGGATTTCATATTCTTTCCGTGAGATTACACCGAGAGAAAGGAAGTATCTCGAGATGAATTGAATTTTAAAACGAAATATTCTACAACATCGACTGTGAGAAAATCAATTTTTTCACGGACATTTCAAATAGGAAACACGACATTCTACTTCGTAGGTTGGGTGGACATTTTCAGTGCTAAAAACAAAAGTAAAGAAATAAATTTATAGGAAACAGGGTTGATCAGTTTGGCTCTTGAAACGCTCATTCATTTATTTATACGATAAAGAAAATATACACAAATTGTCACCATTGTAATTCGATTAGGACAGTTTGTATGGCAGTAGAAACAGCCATATGTAGCCAGACAGAGCCCATTGTGTTCTTAATATAAAATCTGAAGGAAAAGAATATTTAACTATATTTAACCGTATGCTTGTATTGTAACCATATTATTGCAGTGTTAAATATAGACTCAATAACTGTTTTATATCATTTACGTTAAGTTTATAAAACTAAATTTATTGTAAACTGATTGTTGGCAATACAAAACCGTGGTACAAAAGTGGGTTTCAGCTTAATCTCTGCATCAAATCTATCCCGAAATAAATCCTGCACCGCTGCTATATAATTTTCCTATAGTACATAGTGAGCTTCTAAAAGTTTTAAATTTAGTTATTATTTATTTGGCCACGAATGGTAAAACTAAAAATATCTAAAAACGTCTAGCAGATTCAGTAAAAATTGCAAAGTTTCATTAAAATTATTGTCTAAAAAGGACATAATTAGACACAACTTTCACACTCTATCAAAGCCTAGAAAGTCCTGTCGTTATCAGCCTACACACTGTGGCAGTCGAAGTATTAATCCTCATTCGTCCCTTCTGTCAATTCGACACATTTTTCTCACAAAAATGCGATAAATATGAAAGAGCACTATATCATGCACCTCACTTTATTATTTGTGAACGATGGGGAGATTCTTGTGCCTGAATGTACTGAATGTACAGAAATTTTATTTTTATATTCTAAATAAAAGAGTTTTGCATATTTAATTATTTATCTTTTCATTATATTGATCTTTTACCATGGTGTCAATTTGAGACCAAGGGACAAATTCAGTTGGGAAAATAAGGGACCGATGAGGGTTAAACAATGTATGATTTCAGATGAAAATCTCTTTGAATTTTTCTGCATTGTTCAATATATCGAGGTATAAAGAGGCTTCCAGAAATTTTTCTCCCGTAAATCGGGTTTAGGCAAAATAGTTTTTCTTCTTACCGCGTGTGCATTCAGAATAGTAAGCCCGGTTTGGAAGATGGCGACGAATCCATTGCCTGCGAGATTTCTTCACGGCATATAACGACCTTTGAGCGGTATTATTTTTCAATAAGACCGGATACGCGGTATCGATCCTCTTACAAGCAAAATCGTCCGTGAGAGTGCTCTCCGGGAGAGTATCGTTTTTCCGTGGCGTTCTATTCATGGACCTTGAGGAGAACTTGCCTCGTCTTATCGCAATTTCATGTAGGAAGAAATTCCCGCGATAAAAACAATACGAAACGGTGGAGGAAGAAGCTGGAGATCGTAACGTCGCTTTAAAGTGGCGTCCGTAATTTGCACAGACCCATTCCCCGCGGATCCTTCGTTTCCGAAACGATTATTTGATTAGGCGAGTGGAAAAATTCTGTCACGAGAAATCCTATTCCCGACACATTGTTTTCTTTTTCCCGACGCGTTCTAGCTCTCAGGGTGAAAATTTAAACGCCCGACACTTTTTGGAAAGTGATACAGATCGCCCTGAGTGTTTCGTGAGACATGACATAATAAATATTAGGTTTTACTTACAAGGAAATTTATACATGAATGTTGCAATGCGTTTTCAGTAGTAATTAACACGTTCGCTACCAGCGTCACGTATGTGTGACGCTTCGATTTTGTTTTGAGAGCTCGACGTCACACATGCGTGACAGAGATGGTTGATAAAAATAAAGCGTGGTGTGTGGTGGACGTTTTTCTCTAATCGACCATGGTAGCGAACGTGTTAATGAGAGCTTTGATATTTTATTGACATATTATGGTGTGTCTGGTAAGGTATGGGAGACTATACTGTGGTAGTCAACGTGTTAAATATACTTACGTGTAGCGTTACAGCCACATGTGCATAGAATTATTTAGAATCATCGATTTCGTCAACAATTCCGGGAAAATTATTTAAATTGTGCTGTGTGTGTCGTGAGACATGGCATAATAAATACTAGGTTTTATTTACAAGGGAATTTCTACACGAATGGTGTAATCTGTTTTGGATAATAATTAAATATACTCATGTGTGTCGTTAAAGCCACAGGTGCTAGAATTATTCAAAATCTGCGATTTAGTCAACAATTTTGGGAAAATGATTTAAATCGTGTTGAGTGTTTCGTGGAGCATGACAAAATACAAAATGTGTAGATGCTCTGAGAAATATTCGTCAAAGGGAAATAAATATTAGGTTGTAAACTGCAGTATTTACAAGGGAATTTCAACACGATTAGTGGAATGTGTTTTCGTTACTAATTAATTATACTCGCACGTGGCGTTAAAGCCACAGGTGCACAGAATAATTCAGAATCTTCGATGATGTCAACAATTTGGCAATGCGTGCCACATCGAACGTATAAGTAGTTTTTATGGGAAACATTTGCATCCTCGTAGCTGGTTTCGGCGTACTCTAAAACTTCCGGTTTTAAAACTAATAGGAAAACACGACTACGCGGACTATAGAATTTTCGGATTACTGGACGTTTGTTCTTCTTATGCTGACTTTTATATGTTTATGTAAAAGCATCGTAAATATCAGCGACATAAGTAAAACTGGAGGCTAAGTGAAAACATTTGGTTGCAAGTAAAAAAGCCGTCAAACGCTAACTAGCAGATATGTAAATAGCATGAAGTATTAAAGTATTTTAGCTCTTGCTGCAAATTCTTGAATATTTTCAAATTTTGGAATCCGTGGTTTTAACGCAGCACTTAAAAATTAAATTTATGGTTTCTTTAAGTTATATTTTTTCTACACGGTTCTCGACACAACTTGGACGATATTTTATGAATTATAGTTTAAATATTTTAGAACGCAGCAAGCTTCTACAAAGTTCAAAAGGGTATATATTGTTTCTTCTTTCAATAGAGAAATGTTACCAACATTTGATTTGAGAAAGGATTACGTTGAGCCTTAGGACCATCAAGACACATTCTGTTCATTTTTTTAAGTTCTATTATTGAAAAATACGCATGCAGACTGAATAATAAGTTCCTTTATATTCTGAAAATGCATGCATCTATCAAAGCAGAATTAAACTGATAATGCAATAAATATCGTTCCGTAACTGTAAAATTATACATATAAATTATACACAGGAGTGTCCTATAGCATTTCTTTCTAAAAGAAATGATAAAACAATTTTCATGTAGAAGTAAGAAAACTCGAAGGTGAAATGTCCGAACGACCATATTACACAACCCAAAAATATACTCGATCTACAGTTCCCTTGTTGGTGTCCAACAACTGCTGTAAAAGAACCACCGTTTGGACAATAAAACGTTGCACTAGTGAAATGCTTGAATAGCTAAGTACGAGCGCCATAAAGCTTTCACTATAATTTATAGACCATATACCGTATCAAAAAGAAACGCAACATCCAAGAATTTTATTCTTGGCTTCTCAGTCGAGCTCAAGTCCGGCGGTCACTTCCGGTGGATCATCTGGTGCTCCGGTTTCCTCGCGGAAAATACGTACATCCTGCTGTAAATATGTTGTGAAAGTTATTTAATTTACAAACATTGTACATTTTTATTTATTTCCTTACGGGTGAAAAGCGTGCAATTTGTTTTATATTATTCTCTGAAAATCAAGGATGATGTAATATAAAATTGTTAACAATTCGTGTTCAAGTGAAACTCATATTTATAACGTACAGGCTATAATCTGCAACACGAGTATGATACGTTACTATAAGACAAAGGATTAAACACTGAAAAATGAACGGTTACTCATCTTAGCACAGACTTTTAACAATTCATGTTCAAGTAAAACTGAGATTTATAGCGTACAGGCCATAATCTGCAACAAGAGTCTGTCTCGTTATTATAAAACAAGGTGGTAAACACTGAAAAACGAACGATCATCCATCTCAGCCCTGACTGTGGCCGGCGTATCTCAGCTTCGGCGTTCCCGGCGTAGCTGCACCCTTATCAGACTCCCGCGACATCACGCGAATTTCAATTTAAAAATGGATTCGACGATAAAGCTCCATAAGGATGAGGAGCTTAGTACCTGGCGGCGTACCCCGTACACTTATATCAGTGGGATATGTCGTAAAAAATTGTTAGTTCCGCGAGTTTGCTCGGTCGACGAGTCGCAACGTGCTCGGTCGTTTTCCTCGCGACGGGCACACAATTCGCGTGCAGCGGCACGGTGAATGTTTTTACGGTCGAGGGAGTACGAAATATACACGTTTTCGCCAGGATGGCGTAATTTCGAGGAGCCGGACCACGGGGAGGAAAGGAAAGCTTACGGACGCGACACTTGCCCCTCGTCGCGTCCCTCGAACGTGAACGTTTTATGAAACTCAGGCCACGGAAAAATTCATAAAAAAGTCGCATCCTCCGCGCCGCAAACTCTTCAGACGTGTCGGCATTATTCTGTTGTGTTACGTCGGTGACTTCGCCAACCTGCCACGGAGCGTCTCTTTCCCGGTTCGAGAGGAGAAAGAATTTCGTTTCGTGATTCCTTCGCGCGGATTTATTTGAAAGAAGCGTGGGATGCATCGGGTTCCAGACCTGGATTATTATCGTGCGCCGTGTGGGAAACTCCAGTGTATTAACACGTTCCGTAACGCGTGGGTCGTATGCGCCCCACACACCAAATTCGATTATTCTAAATGAATGGTAATATTCTTTATATTCCAATTAAAACGAACGCCTCAATAATAGTACCAAATGAATGGCATATCATAAGACAATTCAATGTTTGTGTTTTTAACGTTATGTGTTTATAGAAACTTATTTTCACGTGTCTGACTAGTTATGGAATTTCTCACTGTAGCATGGAACGTGTTAACACGTTGACTGTCACAATGAAAACAGCCGTACTTAATCAGACACGACATAGGAATATAAACTATAAAGGGTGTCCAAAAAGGTCGGTTCCAAAGTTATACTACGTGTTAATGAGGTCGTATAGATACAAAAAATTTATATAAACGTATGACCGAAAGTGCTTTATTGAAAAGTTGTAAGCGTTCAAAGATTTTCATCAATTGTTATGGCAGCTATAATAAATGTTTGAAATTTTTGTGTGTGTACAGGACTGAAAATCTAACAGACATCACAACGGTTGATAGAGGTCTTGAGGCTGTAGCTCAGGACGTGTAAACAATAACTGTCAATAAGAATTATTTGTGACTGTCTGCGATTCTGTGTAAAGAGTTGTAAAAACAATTTTGCCGTAAATTTTGAAACGCTTATAACTTTTCAATAAAGCATTTTCGGACGTAAGTTCATATGCACTTTTTTCATCTACTTGGCCTCATTAATAAGTAGTATAAGTTTGGCCCCGTCCTTTTTGGACACCCGGTATTTTGGAAAATAGGTAATTTGTGTAAATTAATTAATTCTTTTAAACAAATATTTCTTATCTGCACTGCCATACTGTCATTAGAGGATTACACCAGCATTAATTTATTCAAATCGTTCACCTCCTTATAATTTCGAATCTACTACTGTAATTCTCTATTTGCATGGCTTTTGTATCTTCAGATCCCAAAATGGTGGGTTGCTTAACCTGTTACCACGTTGGATGCCTCAGTGAAAGCTGTATTACCTAATCAGACGCACAATTTGTTATTTCTTTAACACATTTAGTACCACAGTGAAAACAGCCATACCTAATCAGACGCGATATAATTTACTATGTTTTGTATAAACGTAAAGAAAGAAAAGATTTGAGTACTCAGTCGTGTTCTTCTGTCCCTGCATTATTGTTTCAGTATGAATTTCCTGCAGAATTTTATGACAATAATTATTTAATTAAATTAAATTTGAGGTGCCGGCCATCGATGACCCCCACGGCATTCAATGTGTTAACACACTGTTCACCGGCTGTTTTATGTAAAAAATTACGGTGTTACCGGCTGTCAATTGTAATTGCATTGAAATCGATCGAATAGTATTCGAGAAATCGTGTCCATCAATTTTAACACGTTTGCTACCACGTGTCACGTACGTGCGACGCATCGATCCTCAGGAGAGACCGAAGTCAGATAGATGTGATACCGGCGAATGTAGTAATTCTTTCTAAATAACCTGTTACATGTATCTACATATGGAACCAGTGTCATACATGTCTGTCATATTATTTGGAATATTCAATTGAGCTCTTTGATATAATATATCTCACGTATGCATAATTAAAAGGTACATTGTATTTAATAGAACTACTGAAACTTGAGCGCAGTCTCTGGAGAACGGTAGCGAATATGTTAAACGCGTCGACGACAAGTGAAAAGTCCCATAACTAGTCAGACGCGGACGAACTGCACCTTTCACACTCGAGTGACACCGTAATATTTATGTTTCTGTTTTATATTTCAATTTGTATTATATTACTTTATGTTTAACGTGCACATTTGATAATGAATGGACCTCTGAAACGACTGTTTTAAAAGTAAAACAAAACCTCTTACTGAACTCACGGCAACGCTAGCGTTTCCTGCTTGCACGCATTACATTTAAAGACTTCGAATGCAAGGGATTAAATTACTTTAACCGTAATACGTAGGTACACGATACCATTGTTAATTGGCTAAATTGCAACCGGCAAGTTCAGTGAAACTCGCTGCAAGTTGCCAATAACGGAATTTATTGTGGCCCGAGACTCAAGGTAAGCAACTGCGCGGGTTCTCCAGAGATTTGCGAAAACTTTTCGCTGTACAAATGGATCCCTCGAATCGGTATCTCGCGGTAGCTTAAACTTCCCAGGCGCTGCAAGGATCGCGTCTCAAAATTGCCGCTGCTCGCGCGATATTTTCGAACTTCGAACTCTTCTATCTCGACGAGCCATACTTTTTCTTAATCAAACGTTAAACCGGTTACCTACAAAGGATACCCGAGGATTCCGGACAAGCTTCTTAAGAAATTGCGATCAAGCGCGAGAAACTCCGAGGACTTTGTGAAACGATGACATTTACTCTCTGACACGCTGAATGCCACCGTACATTGTTTTTAACTAATTATGAGATTCAATCAAGGAACTACTGAACCTCATCCAATTTTTAGCAAAATTAATAGTGGAAGGTCAGTATAAAATGAAAAATCTACCGCTTAATAATAAAATATTTGGGTCGTTCACACTGTGGCTACAGAAGATACATATATGTTAACGCTAATATGCAAATTATCGTTAATGTTAGCATTTGCTGGTTATTGTCAACATTAACTTATTAAAGCCGTTAAAGGACAAATAAAGTATTATTTTCACTCCAAGCCAACCCAACCCAACCATATATTCTCTCTTTTTTGTAGTGAAAGTGTTTTTTATCATAATAAATAAGATCTGACTTGTTGACAGCAAATTATATCCCTAAAATACACATTAACTAAAAATTGTTAGATAAAGTTTCAGTTTCATTTGAAACACATAAAAATTACCTACGAAGTACATACCTTTTATGTTGTGTTATTATATTTTAGGGATATAATTTACTATCAGCAAGCCAGATTTTATTTATTATTATAAAAAACACTTTTACCATAAAAAGGAGAGAATACATGGTTGGGGTGGGTTGGGTTGGAGTGTAAATAATATTTTATTCGTACTAGAAAGACTTGATTCAGTTAATGTTAACAATAACTAGGGAATGTAAAGTTTAACGTCTCCAAATAGCTTCGTATGTGGTAACGGTCACTATAATGGTTTTGCGTATTGTTTATCAGTTCTGAATAATATACGAAATTCCTGAGTTGAGTCAGAATATAAAGATAAATAATAAATGAATAAAATACATCTAATGATTGTCCAGCTATCATCAATCTACATATATCGAATGATTTTTCTTATAATGTATCGCAGTAAAAGAATATTTATTAAGACCTACGTGCATTAACGTGTCTGATTTGGAACTTGCCACTGTGGCTCGGAACGTGTTCAACGTTACAGTAGAAACTGCCATACCCAGCCGGACGCACTATAATATTTAATTCAAATTAATTCATTGCGTGTACGTAAACGGGACACGCCCTTCATTTCAAACTGATTAAACAGTAAAGATGATAGGAATAACTGTAGATAAAATGAATAAAAAAAAAGAAGGATTTCGATTGATTACAATCTACTGTGACAGGTCCTTTGGTTTAATCATATACATATTTCACTATGTAGTTTTTCATATAAATGAGATAGGCACTAAGTGCTGAATAATTTCATCTTATAGTTGTTATTTTATATTTTTATTTCAGTATTAATGCTACTTAAAATATGATAAAAGTCAGTACTTATTAAATTAAATTAAATTAATTTTTATAGGATGGTCCCTGATTATTTTTGTGGCAATCAAACGTGTTGATTGTAGAAGGTGCCGTGTAGTTGCAAAACTGTAACTCTGTGGAATGATTCGAAGTTGTCAGTACGATCGAAACGATCGTCCTTGATTCTTTTCCTCGAGGACTCATTAAGCTTTCGCGTGGCACGCGAGTCCGCTGGATGAGATTACGCGATAATTAGCAAACTGCGCCAGCTGAGTACGGTTTTTTGCATGGCCAAGCTGGAACAGCCGCGATAGATCATGTAAGTTCTATCTGAAATTATATTAACACGTCGTCCGGCACCGTATTCACCAGTGTCAGCAATTTGAGTTTACCTAAATGACTGTGAAATTTTATCGCAGCCATAAAATTCTACGTAAACTTTATGGTAACGACATAAAATAACGAGTATACCGTTATATGCTAGTGTAAGTATATTAATATATAAGTATATTAAGAGTATACGATAGTAAAAGATGCAAGGTTCTTAACAATTTCTATAAAAAAACAGTATCATAACATTGCTGTAAAATTTTCTATTCTTCCACGAAATACAATTATTATTATATCGACTTCATTTTAACGATGTCTTTACAGTAACAAATAGTACACATGTAATAGTAATAACAAGAACGATAAATGAACAAACTTCATCATTCGGTGTCGTTATACAGCTTAACCTTAATTCGCAACATTATAGAACTGCAATACTGAAATGAAGCTTTTACCAACATACAGTGACTCACGAAATTGATCGAATGGATTATTTTAATACTCCTTTATGTAACACTTTTTCAGGGTACTGTTACTTGAAACAAGTAACAAAATATGTTTCAAACACGCCACCAACATTTGTACTGACTCAATTGAACCTGAATGAAGAAATAAAAGTAATTATATTGAAAACATTAAATCAATTTCCTGAGTAACTGTATGTTTGTATAATATTTCTCCAACAGTAAAAGTAGCAGAATATATTGCTAAAATTTGTCCAAGGATTTTAGAAACATCCTGTACATATCCTTTTATATTGGTAAGCTATATCTATCTGGCCATTATTCTTAATAAATCTTAACGATTTATATAAGAAAGTGTACTGTATGTTGTACTTCTCACTCTGAAAATTAACATATTAAACGATCTCTCGGTCGTTAATAAATCATTTATAAAAAACTATGCTACGTGGACAGTCTTTCGCAAAGGTCGAAGGGCTGAAGGAAAAGTGGAAGACGAGGATATCGAGTCGGTTGGTCGGTAATAAATTAATTTCCTCGAGTAACCCTCTCGCTTCCATTCGAACGTACCGAGGCGCTCCTCAGGGTTTAATCGATTCAGGTCATATTACTTCCTAATCCGTGGAAGCTGAGTTTTGTCAGGTCTCGAACGAACTGCAACCGAGTTATTAACGGAAGAAGAGAATCGTTACGGGGGACCTTCACGCAGCTATTAATTCAAGAATCCTTCGATCGCACTTCATTTCCCTTGCAAATGCAAAAATTTACTAATTTCTTTTATTGGATCAACGAAATCGAAATGGACGCGGCTAATGGAGTCAATTAGCGAACGAGTTTTAATATGAATACGTAATGTCCTTCAAAAGATTCTAAAAGGTCATCTTCGGGCTCAAATTCGAATGTCATTAAGGTCATTTCAATTTCACTGTTTTCACTCTTTTTTTTTGTAAGGGACGTTATTAAAGCGTATGGGGCCAATTTTGCTTTACAATTTTTGAGAGATTTTTGTTCGATCGTTGTGATTCGTTCTAACAATAGAAAAGCTCACAATTAGTCAGACGCGTTTTAATTGGTAACACGTTTTAAGGCGTTTTACAAATTGATACAGAGTTAATGCTTTTCGAAACATGATACATTGTACGAAGAGAGAGTCATCCTATAACGGAAATAAAAATTTTTTTGTTTTTCATTATGCATTCACGAGAATATTATTAATAGATAGATGAAATTTTCCCAATTAAAATGAGTCCAAAGACGATCTCATTCGGACTATTTGTTATCACAGACATTCCGACTATCGAATTTTACCTTATGCAAAATTTTAATAACAAATGAACCAATGAGATCGAGCTTGGACTCATTTTCATTGGAAAAACCTCACCTATTCATCTGTAATATTTTCATCAATGTAATATAAAAAATAGAACAATTTTATTTTTTGTCATATTACTCTATCTCTCTCCCTCCCACAGTATCGCTTCTTGAGCAATGCTCGTAAATATTATGCTTAAAAAAGCGATTACAACTTGTCCAAGTACGGTTGGCTGAAAATTCCCGGTCCCGAACGTTCTTACAGCCAAGCGTGGAACTCTGTACTTTCAATATAAATCATAAACGGGAAAAATATATTCAATCATTCACACGTGTTTCTATATTATTGTTTCAATCTGGAGTTTGATCAGAATACTGTCGAAATCGATAGTTGTTTAATTAAACAGAATTTTAGGTGCCAGCGACAGGTGATCACTGCAGTCAACGTGTTAATATTAATAAAACAGTAACCTCGGTCACCGTGCAGTCCACCCAATGAATATTTCATCCAAAATTCTTCATCGATAAAACTGAACCCCGATGAAAAGTCAGTGAAGCATTATTTTTATCTTCGATAACGAGGTTCTGATTTCTCCTGCGTGCATCAGTTTTTTTTCAAATTTTCCCTCCGTTTGGCTTCTCATTACTTTCTTACCAATACGTGTTTAGAACTTGGACGTGTGCAAGTGATTGAACACTGCTTCAAACAATTAAAATCTATTCAAAGGATGTAAACACTTGATAATAAATATAATGCTTGACAAAAACAGCTGAAAACCGCGGATAAATTAACTCTTCGAACCGATCGCTCTGAAGGCAAGATATCGTCTGCATTTTCTACGCGTCGCAAGGAAAGTTCTCGAGAAGGACCCGTAAAACTAAAACTCCCACGAAAAGTCTAAGGGAAAGGGAAAACCTTCCCTCGCACGTGCATAAACACGCGACATCGTGGCGACGCGTAACTGCAGAGCTAGGGCCTGCAAGTGAGACAATTTATTACCCCCTTTGTCAGCGGGCTCAAGTGTTGGGGCCCGAGGTTTTCGATGGTGAAAGTTTCCGTTTGAAATGAAACTCTCACCATTGACTCTGTCCGTTACACATTTCTCTCTGGTCGATATTATATGCTTCAGAGAATAAGGAAGTCAGGACCTCTAGACAACTCTCTATATCTCAGATCATCACAGCCATCTGTCTCACAGAAAAAAAAAAAGAAAAAAAGAGTGAAGTTCTGGTTCGTCAAGAGTCTCGAGGTCGTATTCAGTTCTTAATACGGGTTTTATTACGCGCGAGAAACCGTCCGATCCCCTTGAGGAGGGGCTGGAAGGGGTGCGGGCTGGAGGTACGAAGTTTTCGAGGGGTCCTTGAAAATTGGCGGGGTGGCCGGGGGTATCACGTTTCAGAAGTGCATGAACGCAGAAACGACACGCTATGCCGTGCCATATCACGCCAGGCCACGTGAAACGGAATGCATTGATTATGCAGACTTATCTCACGCTCGACGGACGAACATATGCATGTACGTACGTAGCTCGAGGAAAATCCTCGCAGCATTGTGCGAATTTTCGCGAATAATTGACAAGCGAGCTCGCGAAGATGTTTCGCGCGTGTTTCCATGGAGCACGTGCGAGCCTGCCATGAATCAAATCCTCCGTTTCAACGGTCTCCGTTCACTTCATCTTTCACGCGTTTCCTCGATCTCCAGTTCTTCCTGGAACAAATCGAGGAACAGGGATTTTTCGCGAGCGGAAGCTCGAACAACGCCGTTTCCTTCGGAGCTCCGTGTGACGAATGCGATTCGATTTAAACTTATCACGACACTTATAAATATCATGCGAAACTGATTGCATGTGATAGAATTAACAGATATGTCGTGACGCGAGTGGACAAAGATAATTTTCAATGGTTTAACAAATTATTCAAATGATATAATGTAATTGTTTTGTTAACGTTAATGCGTTGAATGCCAAGTGGGTCACCGGTGACCGGCGTCATCGATTAAATTTAATTAAATAAATATTGTTTCGTATAAAATTTTGAGTAGCATTAATATCGAAATAATGGTATAAGATACGAGTTACACGATCAAATAGCTAAAAACTTTTCTGTTTCATAATTTATATTAAAAAGGAAAGAATTAGAATGCGTCTGACTAGGTATGGCAGTTTCCACTGCGGCACACAACGTACTAACCCATGTACGCACACTTTTTGTTTCCAGATCGGCCTCAGAAACACTTTTTTTTTTAAATGTTCCTTTGTTGCTACAAGATAACTGCTATAGCCGTCATTTGCAGGCACATCAACAAAAATCTGACGGCTGTAGCCGTCATTTGCGACAATGGGTTAAGAGTTTAAACTCCGTTACAGTCTCATTGCCAGAGTTAAAAATAATTGTCGTGTTCTAAGTTTGCGACATGGTACGGTACTATACGATCGAAAGAATCCATAATATAATAAATGATAAAGTAACACTGAGAAAACCTACCATTCTTTTAAAACTTCAGTATTCATAATTTTTTCTTTCAATGTGCTCATTGTCTATTTATACCGCATTATTTATAGCACTATCATGCTGAAGAGAAGTCCGTGTTGCTGGAAGATTTACTCAGGAAAAAGTCTCAATGCAAGAGGGTTAAATTTCGCACTACAATTAAAAGCGAAAAATAATTACAAAAATATTTGATCGATTTCCTTGGTCAGCATATTTTTTATGTACGTTAGCCCTGGAGTGGGCGGGCAGCTTATTTAGTAAATATGGAGCGCAGCGGACTGGAAGACCAACTGAAGTTTAAGTGGAAAAAATACTTTTTCTCAGTTTAAAACATTGAAATTTTAGTAATAACAATTAATGTATAGAATAACAACTCGGTAACCAAAAGAATATACAATGTAATGAAAGTATAATAAAAAAAATATTCTGAAGCAAATAAATGTACATTCCCTTTTAATTTATAACTTTGTCTTTATTTAACAAGTTTGAAATATAACAAAAGAAAACTTTTTAAACAAATCAGTGTACATTTTTTCAATTTTGGTTTTCTTTCTAATTTGAGGAATCTGATATAGAACCATTTTCAAAACAATTTTTACACAGTACAACTATGTGTTTCAAACACATAAATAAATAAATAAATATTGGTTTCGTCCAGCCGGCCGATGAAAAATATTATTTCTTAGGATAAAATAATCTTAATCTAGACTGAGAATGAGCACTGAAGATTCAGCAATAACTAAAATATGTAACATTAATAACCGCGTCGGTATGTGAGACCGTTCGCGCCCACTCTATGTTTAAATATCATTACATGAGAAAGAGACATTCTTCAAAATGCCGTGCACGTTGAAAGTTTTGAGATTTACGCGTCGGACGATTTTTGCGGAAAATCGGGAATTTCCGCAGACGTTCGAACATCTGTGTCTCGGCGCATTGGCCAGGGAATTGCAGCTGTCTTGTACAGTTTATAATGTCCTCATGAACTTGCGAAACTTCTTGCAGCTGGTGGACCGCCGTGATTTATCGTACTTTTAACGAATTCCGCGTGTCAGCTTTTCGCGAACTTTCGTCTGCTGCTGTGTATCGCGGAGGCTACGGCAGCCGACGAGCGGATTGTATCCTCTTCTCGAACGATTCATTCCGACGCATAAATATTGAAAACCGCATGACGCGGCACGCTAATACTCGGAAATACTCCGGGTAAGTAGCTTTCCTTCGAGAAAAAGAACGCGGAAAACGGAGACACTTCCCGTTACACAGTCACGAGCATTGTACGGTTAAAATCCTTCGAAAACCTCCTCGTTGGTCGTCGGTTTCCTTCGTAATCCATCCTCAGTTAATGTCTCCTTTAATTCCGCTCTCTTTTGCCGGCCGACATTCCCTCGAAATTCTTTGTTCGCCTAAGGACTCCTTGGGCCGCCTTGACCGTCGTGTTTGTAGTAGATTCGAGAGTATTCGTCTTATCTATTAATTACATTTAGAACACTGTGTGTTATAGACGGAAGGTAGTTTTTAATTTTCTAAGCGAAGAAACAGGTAGAAAATAATAGATTTTCAAATGCTAAAATTCAATGAAAGAATTAGTGAACTTTACAAGGGATGATATCCAACCGTCACACGCCGATTTTGATGAAATTTTAGTATGATACGGGAAAAAATCCGTTACCACCTCAAGATGTACTTCGTTTTTACGAAAGTGATATATTTATATAAATATAATAATATTTTTGACGTTTATCTTCATAGTTAAAAAAATTAAGGAAGTTAAATAATGCTAGGCCTCGCGGTCGAATATTAGACAGCGTAAAACAACAGCACTTTTTAGAGCTACCACTTCTGTGAAAACGAAGTACAGCTTGAGGTGAGAACGGATTTTTTCCCGTTTATATTCTTGCAATTAATTACTGTCATTTTATGACCGTGAGTGGCACGAGCGCGGCCTGTGCTCGTTAAGCCTAGCGCACATTCCGCGCCGGTCACGTCACAGAGAACCTTTTTACATTCTTTGGTAATTACTGTCATTCAAAACACAAAAGTAACACATAGGATGATGCAATTTCTCAGAATATCACGAAAACTTGTAACCTTTTCGAGTGTATAGGTCCACGGACAATCGGCGTGTATGAAAATAGGAGTATTTTGCGCATGTAATAATAATTATTTCAAAGATGAAATTAACAAACCCAATTTATCCATGTTTTTGGTTTTGGACTATAGTTTACATACATAAATTTTGATGAAAATTTATTAAGATCCTACCAGAAAAAATTGCAAAAATGTTACATTTTTAAAATATTGTTTAAACAAATGTACTTTCGACAAAATCGCTCACATTGCTAAATTCGCAATTAAAAAGTACACAATTTAAGAAGAAAATGGTTGAGCTACGTCCAATAGTTTTCGAGATATTCGATTAAATTTGGTTTTCAGCCCCCAATTTGAGGGCTGCTTTCACCCCTTCAACATAGACCATTGCCCATAAAAAAGACACGTACCATATATTATTTTGAGCTCTATATTATACTAAAATTTCATCAAAATCGGCGTGTGACGGTTGGGTATCATCCCTTGTTAGTAAATTTCTAGAGAAATAGAAAATTTAGATTGCAACATAAAATAAGAAGAGTATCGTGGAAGAATTAAATATTTGTGTCCTTCACAGCATATGTTTATAAAGATCCGTATTGTCATGTCTGACTATGTACAAAATTATCTACTGTGGTAGGGAATTTATTTGGTCAAACAGTCTATTGTATGCTGTTTACAATCAAAATCCTTGATGAAGAGAACATTTAATTATTCCACCGTAGGCTCGACATCGTATGTAATGAACGTCACTGAAAATTTCATACCAAATTAGTTTTAGATTAGTAGTTATTCGATTAAATTGAATTTAAAGTTACGCGCGATTCCCACGGGGGTGCGCGTGCGAATTTGAATTAAATTCGGGCACGGTTCAGGAATAAATACAGTAGAATGTCGTTTCTGCGAAATAATAGAGTGGCAACGCGAGGAACCTGAAACAGCAGAACTGTCAAGAACTTTATTACACCAGACAAGTATGTGTTCAATGAAATTTAACAGTCTTGAGTGTTGATGTTTGCACAAAGAAATTCCTAGGTATAAATTCACTTAAAACGTGTGTAATGTAATACTGACATACCGCACGGTGCTCAAAGTGTAGAGTCGCTTCAAATTTCTCTTTACCCGTATAAACATCCTGCGAACAAGATTTACGTTGCTGTCGAGCTCGTAACAATGCGTAGAAATAATCCACGTGTTACGTTATAGTTCCCCGAGCTTTCTAATCTCGTTCCGGCTGGAGAGTTTCCGCGTTTCTAAACGTTCAAAAGAACGAGAAACTCGCTTACGCCGAACGGGGTTAGCAGTTGAAAATTCGCCGTGTAGTTTCCTCGTTAGCCGGGGCACTTATTACACACGGACACGATTCTAGGTGCGTACATGTATATTGTGTACGGGGTGTTGCCTAACTCGTGGGAAGCACTACTGCCGTAGATTCGAAACGCAAAAATGACAAAGAATCTTTATACAGGATATCCCAGGCTTTTGCCAACAAACTGCGATTTATTCTTTACCTAAAGATAAGAGAAAAACGTTACATGAAGTTCTGGAATAAATGTTTTCTTACGAAGTTATAAGCCAATAAATATTGTATGAATTAAATACCGGTAGTAACGGATTTTCCATCAAAACATACGGAAAGTCGACTGTGTTTATGTACTACTTCACAAAATTAAAGGATCTCTAAATTTTTACCAAAAAATTGTCGATTTTCGAACTGCTGTAACATCGTGAGAAAAAATCGTAGTCAACCTGAGCTCATTTTAAAGGGTGAAGCCTCTACTTTCACATCCCTGAACCGAATTTTTTCAAAGACTCTTTTATATCATAAAACGGAGTGCAGAACTGAAGTTACTTTTTTTTTAAATTTTACAAATTCAAACGATTCTACGGAGTTTAAAAAATTTTGTTCGAAATTCATTTTAAAATAACTTCGTAAAGTGAAGTCTCGCCTTTACAATGACCTCTGAAAAATTGATGTACGATTTTTTGTCGTCGTGTTATCGCACTCTACATGAAAAGTGTGCCGCTGGAATTTGTATAACACAAGGTACACCACGAGGCGGTTGCACGGTCGGACTTGTACCTCGTGTGTAGTGTGTGTGTTTAGTGTGTTTAGAAACGAGTATTACCCCTTTTTCTCTTATTTTTAGGTAAAGAATGAACCACCATAATTAGTCAGGAAAAACCTGGGACACCCTGTATAAACATATCGTGACCCACGAAATTGGTCAACTCAATATATTATTTTTCAAGGCATTGTTACCTGAAGAAACTTTGAAAATTTCGTTGGAGAATTTGTGAACACTCTGTGGACACTGGTTCCTACACCAGGTGCACTGTGTTCTTATTGTTCGAATAATACATAATTTTAGATTCAAATTTAAGCCAACATGTTAATAGAAGCACATTGAAATACCAATGTCTAATGACTTGTACCGTTTACCACAGAAATAACATGTCATTATTTATTTATATATTCCAGATTAAATCGTGCTCAAATTTTTTAAATCTCACACAAGGAAAACCTACTTATGTTCAATTAAACTATTTCTATTCTTTATATCTACTTTTATTTGTCAACATTAGTTGCTAGAAACCAAGAGAAGCTGTAACTAGGAAACAAGGCCATGTTGGACGCACGTTTATGTGAAGTTTATGGTAAAATAATAATAGAATAATTAAATATGTTCTACATTATAAATAGCCTGTTATATACTGCTTGACTATGTACGGAATTTACTACTGTATCGCTCAAGGCGTTCCTGACCACAGGAGAAAATTCCGTGTCAAGTCAGACGTAAGATTGGAGAAACCGTCATGAGAAAGTAAAGGAGCTTCAGTAGCAAACAGAAAATTTAATTTTTAATACGTTAACTGTCACGTAGAGTTACGTGCACTCAGACTTCGGAACTTTCTTCAGATTGATCACAAATTTGATAAGCCTCCTAATACAAACGAAGGTCTATATTCTGAGACATGATATTACAAATGTCAGTAATATTTTATTTCACGATTCTAAGCCCACAGTCATGTAGCTACCACAGAAACAAGAGAATCCAATACTATCTTCTGCAGTCAATAAAAATTAAATCTTACAACGAACTTACCAATCATCTAAAAACTATCTAAACAAATTTCCACCACATTCTCTGAAGTTCAAAAAGCAAAATTGTATGAGACACATATTTGTCCACACTTCTTCCCATTTCTGTGTCCTGAATCCATCACAGATATCTTCCACGAGTTACGAAACACCCTGTACAGAATTTCACTCTCATAGAAGGAGGGTGAGGACGGTTCGTGATTCGATTGTGTTACTGCGACTCGTTTTACGTAGAACGTTAATCGTCCGGCCGGCCAAACAGGTTTCGATTGATTCATAACGTGTCCAGGGACGATAAATCAGCCGGTGGAACACGCAGCGATGCCGCAATGTTTAATTGGCAATGTTTCGCGTAATTCGTAAATAGCCGGGCGAAAGGGTTCCTCGGACGCGCGGAATTTTCGGGAAACCGTAACTCGCTCAAGGGACGGCTCGTAAACCGGCGGTTTCATTTGTTTTTCGAATGATTATTGGCTAGCGTGACGGGAGAACGACAAACAATGCCGCTGTTCAACGATACCGTGAAAATTCATGCGGCCCCGACACCATGAAAAAGCCACCGGGAAAATCTGTGCGTTCCCCGACAGCGTCGATTTCGTTTCAGCATTTTTTTCCACGTCGGTGAATTTAGTTGTAGCTTTTTTTTTCGATACTTCTCGTCGATGTTATTAGGCGTGGAATCGTGTTCACGAGCTCGTGAATCGAATCCGCCGCGAATCGATCTCTCGTTCGGCGTGCTTTCAAAACGTAATGCAGTTTACCCTCTGTCCATATCGATCTGATTGTACGCGATGTAACGTAGGGTAGCGAATATTTTGTTATTCATTTTGCGCTGATACGCTCGGTATTTACCGGTCTGTGTGCGGCTTCGAACAATGTTTACTTGGGTGTCCTCTAACACGCGTTCTGGTTCCGTCAAAGCATCGTTCTGACGGAGGACCGCGTGTGGTTCGATGCATACGATTGACGTACACGCTTTGGCAATATTTTAATTTCGTTCAGCGTTTGGAAATTCTACCTACTCTTTGAATTTCTAGTAAACAGCAGTCGTAATTGAGGCAGAGAGTAAAAAATATATCCACGTTTAGTCAATCTGCGATCAATGAATTTATGTACATACAGGGTGTCCGCGCCAAAGTGATACAGGCCCGTAATTTCTCAAGTATTAAAGATACAAAAAAATGGTTTATATGAAAATTGCATGGGACAAGGGGGCAAATTTTTTAACGGAGACGAACTCTTTTTTACATTATTAGTTTAAGAGATACGATGGTCAAGTTCGTTTTTTTAAATGGAACTATGTACTTTTGTTCAGATCATTCGATAGTGCTTTTCAAGACGAATTCACTGACCTTTAATGTATACACCTGATTTTTAGTGGTTTTCGAGATATTGCGCCTACAAATTTACTGATTTTTAACGGAAGAAACCCGGCCATATAGGAAATACCAGTAGTGGTCTTGTTCGCGCTTTAAGTTCCACGTGTTAGACATTGCCTCTTGAAACAGATACGAAGGGTCTGCGCCAGGAACGGCAGGCCCAAACTCTGGATAATAGTTTTCCATTGTAAAGTATCAACGATACCTTTCTCGGCACTGTAAATGTTACATCTGTGGCCGGAAAACAATTGTCCAGATTTGGGCCTGCCGTCCCCGGTGCAGACCCTTCGTATCTGTTTCAAGAGGCATTGTCTAACACGTGGAACTTCAGGCGCGGACAGAACTACCACCGGTATTCCTATTCGGCCGGGTTTCTTCCGTTAAAAGTCGGTAAATTTGTAGGCGCAATATCTCGAAAACCACTAAAAATCAGGTGTATACATTAAAGGTCAGTGAATTCGTCTTGAAAAGCACTATCGAATGATCTGAACAAAAGTACATAGTTCCATTTAAAAAAACGAACTTGACTATCGTATCTGTTAAACTAATAATGTAAACAAGAGTTCGTCTTCGTTAAAAAATTTGCCCCCTTGTACCATGCAATTTTCATATAAACCATTTTTTTGTATCTTTAATACTTGAGAAATTACGGGTCTGAATTACTTTGGCGCGGACACCCTGTACATGAGTTTCGAAAAGTTGCGCTACGTGCTGCGGACCACCGTATTACTGGACCGAGCGCAAATGTTTGTCGCACGCTCTGAACCTGTGTATTTACACAAATTGTTGCTTCAGGGTATCATGTTACAGTCCATATGCTTTGTTAAGTAATTTACAGTGCCATAACACTGAAATAATTTAACAATCGACAACATACATATTACACTGGTGAAACCTTCAGGCTGACCCGCGTTCTACCGTAGAAAATTTCAGCATACAGAGAATATATTTTACTGAAAGTCTCGAGGCTGAATGGGTCGATCTGCAGTACTAATAATCGAGTGTCTATTATTTTTAGAAGCTTTCCTAATTTTAAGGAATATTTTTGCAACGAAGGACTGACTATAACAATAACAAAAACTCTACCATACTATGGCACAACCGTGCATATAATTTTACAAATAATTTAGAGCTTTTCAGATCAGTCGAGATTCAACAACTTACTACAGTAGGACCTCGATTAACCGGATCGCGATTACCCGTGCTCTCGTTCAACCAAGGTCTCGGGTATCCAGGGTCTCCTGTTTACTAACAACAAACGCTTGTGCATACCCTACGATTCTCTTCCGTTTGTACCTAATCTAACAGAAATTTAGTGCTGCTGAAAAGCTTAATAAAGCACTTATAAGTGCATCTTTAAAAAAATAGATAAAATTTAAGCAGATATACATTTGGTTACAATTATATTATAAAAGGAAATACATTTTCTAAGAATAAAAAGCTTACTTTGGTATAGAAAATACATTTTTAGTTATTTCCCCTCGGGCCTCGATTATCCATTGGGTCTCGATTTATCCGGGCTGTCTGTCTCTCGATTAAGCCGGTTAATCGAGGTCCTACTGTATTTCAAAACCTCCACTGAATGTACTGTATTTCTTGAAAACAAATACTTTTCACAAGCTGACAGTACAACAAACGTGTTAATATTAATGCCCTGCTTTTTCTTTAATATTTGTAAACGATACGACCGTATTTCATTAAATCCGATTGTATTTACAGCTGACGGTATTTCACAGTGTTTGCAATATTCTTCATGGTGATCTCTAGCCGCCGTGAATCACGATTGCACTCGCGAACGAATACGTTTCATTGGCCTTGCAGCTGCTCGTTCTCCATTATTTATGCGTTCCGCTGGCGGCGATTTAACAGCGTCGCTGCAAAAATCCGTGGATAAATTGGCCTGATTTTTTACGTGCGTTTCATCCACGGCAAAATAAAGCTGGTCATCTGGTTTTCGCGATGGCTGTACTACTTCGACCTAATAGGGCTTATTCAGTAGTGTCATACAAATTTCGTAATTAGAGGGACAGCCAGAAACATAGGCATTTAGTATCATACGGGGTGAGTTATTACAAGTTAGCACTTAAATACGTGATATGGTTCGAATATTATGATTGAGGTGAACATCCTAACCCTTTGAACTCCTAATTCTTTTTTCAATTCCCTTTTCAATAACCCCAATAATTATTTTAAGTGTTTTATTTGAAATGTACTTCACAAGACAGTTGGTTGATAGGAAACAATTAGGTACAAACAATCATGTACTTGAACATTTCAAGGATTTTTTTTATACAAAAAAGGGTCATGTACATGTAATATTGCATATCTAGGTAAAATAAAATATTGCGAAGTATAATACATATTTAAACTGGCAATTTCAAAATGTCAAGTGAGACTCAACATAGGAGTACCTGTGAATAAAATCGATGTCGAGTCACACTCGACAAAGGAGTTCAAAGGGTTAAAATTGAAAAGGTGTGAGACGTTCAAGAAATGAATTTTCAATTCATGTCAATAAACTAAAATATTCTTCTATAATAATGAAGTCAAAACAGTTACTGAGACATAATAAACAGAAAATACAATCGAACTCATATTTCAAAAATTTAACCTTTGGACACCGGATGCTCGAGCAACGACGCGGAGTCCGAATGCCGGGTCATTTCGACCCATAGCGAAAGTTGAGACATATTTGTTCATTTTGAAGGAAGGTTTTGTAGTAAACTTTGCTGTCATTATTTTTTAGCATTATTTTGTTATTTGCCAGAACTTTCTTTGATAGAACTTTGCTAGATACACTTCTTCTTTACTGCTATACTGAATACTGACACGCAACATCCATTGAGTCTCCATCCGCCGCGACAGTCTCGATTCGTCATTGTTTTATGTTAGAGCGAGAAGACGACAGTTGACTGTTGCAGCAGGTGAGCTACGGGACGGGTCAAAATGACCCGGCATTCGGTGGTATCTGCCTCAATATTTTAATAAGAATTGCCTAAAACATCAAAAGATATAAATTTAAAAGATTCTCACGACGATGAAACTTTCGTGAGGTAAAACACTTGTCGAACTTTCGATTTCAATGTGAATTCGACCGAAAGGGTTCCAACCACGTGCTCTACGTCCCAGTCCACCAGATTTGTCCTTAACGAAGTTAAAGAGAGAGACTCGGAGGCACGAGAGGATAAATCGTCCTGACTTTTGCGCGTTTGGTGGCCGCGGAGAATAAAACCGACCATGTTTCCGGCGGTACGTGAATTTGCAGGGAATTGGCCTGGCCGGATTTCAGTTCGTATCTCGCCGCTGATCCTCCGGGAATCGTTGCTGAAGAAACAGGATCTTCCGGTGAATTTCGTCGTCCCTCGAACAGAGAACAGACGGAAATGAAACGGCCCGCAGCGGGGACGAAACGAGAAAATCGCCGCAAGAAAGTTTTAGTTGTCAAAGTGCACTTTCTCTCTCTCTCTCTCTCTCTCTCTCTCTCTCTCTCTCTCTCTCTCTCTCTCTCTCTCTCTCTCTCTCTCTCTCTCTCTCTCTCTCTCTCTCTCTCTCTCACGCTGTCTCTCTTTCGCTTTTCACCACGTTCCCCGTTAATGCCAGGATAATTGCGCTTTCCGTTCGCGTGTTGTGCTCAATCTGTGTCCTTCGACAAAAGACACGTACTTTCTTAACTATGAAAATCGTTTCAGGCTGCCACGGTTCCTGCTAATCCCGTGAAAATTCCGCCGAGAAGCAATTATCCGCGAAGCAGTTAGCGAAACCGACGAAACTAGAGGAATTAAATTTATCCACCTGGATCTTGGTCAAACTTTTTTCAGGAATAAGACATATTTGTACGTTTAATCATTTTAACTTTAAGTTTAAGTATTAAGGTGTTCCAGGAAAGTTTCTATATTTTTTAAGTCTCTTCTGTCATTTTTAAATTGTGCATCGTAGTATAAGATACACTGCCGCTTAAAAATATTTGCCCAGCTATGTATGCACATTTTCTTATATTGTTACGGTAAATGTTTAAGTGATATTGTTAATAAATGTCGCTTTCGCCATATTTGCTGTAACGGTGGATGGGCAAATACTTTTAAGCGGTAATGTGTGTTTATTAACCACTTGGCGTGCAATTTAATTAAGATTACTTTTGAATATGGATACTATTTAATATTCCTGCGCCTGTCTGTGTAGGTAGTTGTTGAAAGGAAAGCAACATGTTTCAGTTTTTAAATTGAGTATTTTAATAAAATGAGAAGTATGTTTTTGCACATAACGCTACCTTATTACAAAGCATTACAAGAGGCTAAATTCATGAAGTTACTGTGACGAGACAGACTCGTCATTTGATTCCAAGGAGTTAATACACAACTCAAAAGCTTTTTTAGGCTGAATGCAATGATATATTTTTCATATTATCTCGTCTGTTTTGCAGGATATCACATACAGCCTCATTCAGTAAATACTACTGTTTAAAATAGCCTTTGAAAGTATAATAGCAAAGAATGTACACGGGGTGTTAAAAAGTGTTATAAGAATGTCTAAATCTAAAACTGTGTACTGGACACTCATCCTAAAATTACTTTTTTCATATTACGTTTCCGAATTTCATGTTGTCTAATACATAAGCATTTTCGTTTTAAATGACGAAAGAGATCAGAATGGAAGAAGGTGGGGGAGTTGATCCTTTCGATGGAAAAAATTGCTGAAACGAGTTCCAGATCGATCGAAACCGACATCCTGGAAAGCTCCGACATCGGAGACTATTTCAATAAAATGAAAATCTCTCTGTCGCTCGTTCGACGGTTTTATTAAAATTACCGTAACACGGACCGAAAATGGATATTTCGAATCTCCGTTAATGCGATCCATTCGTTTGATTAAAAAGTCCTTTCACTGTAACGCGTGTTTTTATATCCTCTTTTTTTTTTCATGTTCATAACATATCTGAAAATGTTCGAAACTTTGATATCCCGTGCCGCCGTTTCGGTATTAAAAATTCGAAATTAAAAATGGTCCGCGTCGGTTATTGGATGTACCATTGTTTTCCAGCTGATCGATACTCTTATTTCGGAGACAAACGCAACCCGTCTGATGAATTATAACCGAAATTTTCCGTGACTCACGGATATAAAGGGATAATGAGTTCTCCAGGCCTCTCGGAGGATCCTGTCCTCATCGGCTCGTTCGTGACCACTCAAGGTGGTCGTCAGACAATTGTATTTACTTATCTTCGTTCCACTTAATTGGTCCCGTCCCGGGTTAATTGCCATTACCGCTCAAATTAGTCCCGCTTTTGAATCACACGATAATCCGTTCTCCGCTGTTTATATACGCTCGAGCGAAGTTAAACAGTTCAACCCTAATTCAGCCGGTTAAGAAATTATAGATTTTTAAGTGGTTAAAAGAGTTTTACGAGTGAGTTTTTAATTACCGTTAAAGCTCTTGAAAAACTCAGTAGCACATTTTCTACTGTTTGCACACTCCAAAATGTTGCTGAATAATTTCTCCGTAATTTGTAGCCAATTAATAAATTACAGACTTTGAAAGGGATTTATAACAGTCTGTACAACACTGTGCTCGCAGCATTATTCTTCCAGAATTTCAATAGAAGTCTATTAATAATCAACGATAATATCGTCGTTATCGATTCGCTCGTGACCACTCAAGGTAGTCATTAAATAATTCCGTCTGCGTATCTTCTTCCCATTTAATTGAACCAGTTCCGAGCTAATTGCCAATACCGCTTTCGAAACGTTCGACAGCTTATTTTCCACGGTTTCTGTACTTTCGAACTAAATAACGTAACCCTGCTTCGTGTCCAGTTGAAACATTGCAGAATTTGAAACGCTTTAAGCGACAAAGTGTTTGCAGGGTAACTCTTTCGGAGTTTCAACAAAATTCGGTGGATCATTTCTACGTTTGATGGTTGGGTGGCGTATATTTTTAATTAAGTTAGAAGGAAAGCTGTTTAAGATATGTTCGGTTGTTCGAGTCGCATAACCCGCAGGAACAAAAGGGAAAATAGAAGTTGAAAGAGCCAAGAGGAAACATCAGATGTGAATCAAGTTTCCGACCAATTACGCCACTCTGTCTCTGAAAGGATTCCGCCTATTAGAAAAACGTCGCCCTGGGCGATCGTTTCTCACACCACTGGCAAATTTAATTCACCCTCATCGGCATACCGAAATGACCCGAATAAAAACGATCTGACCGCATTGAAGTCCATTTCCCATCCCGCGAATTAATTTAACCCAGCAATAGTGCTCTGTAGCCATTTGTGCCTATTCAAGATTTTTCCCAGAGCTAAATTAATAAAGGAAAGGAAAGGAAGCACAAAAGTAATTACTGGGGCTGGTATAACGGAAAAAGGAAGAATTGTTTTTGGATGGAATTATGCCTGCGGGATAGAGAACGATTAGTTTATTGTTATGACGGAAAATTAATTGGACAGGGAGTTTCAGAGAAAGGTTTGCAATAGTGAACAAGAGAGTATTAAGAAACGTACTTTCTAAAATTAATATTTGTAGAGGTTTAAACGATAATAGATATAGGATTCTTAGATTATTTATTAGTGATTATAAATCAGTAATTTTTTGAAAAACTATGTAGTGCGATGAAGTGCTGATATTTGCATCGAACTGAGAGAAAATCATGTAAATGTCTATATTTCAGTAAATATGAATTATAAGACATACGCTTATTAAGATTTTCTTGCTCAGTTTGATGAGTATTAGCCATCTTAAAAATTAGTAACATATTTTTAAACACCCTGTATGTTTAGTGTGTCTGTAGAAAAGGAATTCTCAAAAGTTGACAATCAATTCAATTGAATAACATAAGTGCTATTTCTTATAGAATTTTCTCTGATTTTAAATTTAAAATGAAAATGTGATATGACAAATATTGAAAAACATTGTATCCATAAATATCTCTGAAATAATGAAAAATGTTGTGCTGATGAATATTAATTAAATAATAAAAAATTTTGTGTCCGTAAATATCCACTGAATAACGAAACATTGTGCGTCCACAACAAATTCTATAAAAATTGTCCACTATGGCCGTGGCATATTTCTGAAATTTTCACGACGGGTAAATTGGGTTGGTACAGTTGATGGACGTTACATTACATTCGCACAATCACGTTTGTAGAGAGTATATCGACAATACCGCAACGCGAGTAGAATCAGACGATTTCTGGTCCGAATAACTTGGAACAGGCAATCCATACGGCTTAATTATCCGCACGAAATCACGAATTAAACTCAATAACACGGATGGAAAGTTCTCTGACCGATATCGTGCTTGATAATCTGTTATCTATTAACGGTTCGATTAGCATATTCGGAACCGTTTTCGACCAATTTGTAAACAAGTAACGAGCTGGCAACACGCGAACCTTGGTCTTCATCCTGAATACTCATCTAATTTCCTGTCGATCGACTCGGTGCCATTGTTTTCAACGTCATCGAACTTCATCAAGTTTCAGCCGATTCTCTTATATCGAAAACGTTTCCGAGTTACCCTCATTCCAGGAGAAAATTGTCTTTTCAGTATCATATTGTCTATGAAGTAACGTTCCAAATGGAACACGAAGCTTTATTTTTAAGAAAATCGATTTCAAAGAATAACTACTACTTTTTATTAAATTTTGAGAAGCTGTGACGTTCTAATGATAATATAAGATTTGATAATTAATTAATAATAATGTAACAACTGTACAATCAAATAGTTAAATATCTTTTGCATTCGCGATGTATACAGGACGAGCTTAACACGTTGAATGCCACAGTGGAAACTGACAAACCTAGTCAGACGCAATATAATATGCTACTTTAAATATAAATCATGGAGGAAAAGACTATTTTACTCTTTGATCGCATAGGCATCGCCTAATACTATTATTGCAATATTAATATTACTCCAAAATTTCGCAGGAATTATTAAATATTTAACACTTTGACTGACATGTCACCCATACGTGAGTGACACTTAGAGTCAATCATTATTTATTTGATCATGTATAGCACAATAAATATATCTAATAAAATCTAATAGAATCAATGAAAAATCATGGAAATTACTAATATTATTTATAAGAGCAGGTAGAATATAAAGTTATTAACAGTTTGTATAAAAATGTAGAAAGTTTGTCATTTTCAGCCAATAAAGCGTAGCAGTCAAAGTGTTAATGAAAGAAAATTTGAGGTGCGTCATCAGTGATCTCCACAGCAGTTAACGTGTTAATTTAATTAAATAATTATTGATTGTCGCAAAATTCTGAGTAAACTTCGTACCAACTCAATAATGTAGGAACAGAAGAACTCGGCTGAATACACAAATCTTCTTTTCTTTATGATTTATATAAAAAATAGTAAATTATATCATGTCTGATCAGGTATGGCGGTTTCCACTGTGACGTTCAACGTGTTAAATGTGTGGTCCAACCAATGTGGATCGCTTCTTCAAACAGGAACACATAAAGAATATGTAATAAAAATACAACACATAAAGCCGTGTTCTCAAAAAAATTTACAAAAACTTATAAACAAGTTGGCTAACATCTTTCCTGGAAATTGGTATCCAGTTCATTGTTTTTATTGTGGTATCTTACCATTTTTGAGTAAATTGTATTTCCATGAAGCACAATAAATGATTATCGGAGTTTGTCGTCATACAATCGTACATTTTCAATTGATTTTTATGCAAAGAATCATCCCCCTTTGAACCACGAATTACGGTCCACCCCGAGAGGATGCCATTCTCCGTGTAGAATTCACGACGGCGTGTCAACTTCGTTAGATTTCGACAGATTCGGTTGGATCGGCGACGCTTCCGGGTTTCCTTGATTCCGGTAGAAAATTTTCTTTTCAATATCGACGCCAGGCTACGAAGTAATATTCAAAGTGGAACGAGAGCGTCGTTCGTCGGCGAAGGCCTTGCGAGAGGGGCCATTTTCACCTACTTTCTAGGCACGGCCACAGTGGCATCATTTACCGCGAGAGAGGAGGAAATTATTAAAAGCTACGGTGCTTGTACCTTTCTTACGCCTTTCAACGAGCAAACTTAAACTATTCCGCGTAATGGAACGAAGAGAAAGAGAAGAAGCGAGAGGGAGAGCGAAAGAAAGAGAGGAAGAAGAAAAACGCGACGTCTCAGTCGAAAATACTCATCGCGAAAGTCAACGTTACATCTTTATTCAATCCCGCGACGAAATAATTCACCGTTCTAAAGAGCAATAATTTCAGCCAGCAAATGATTATGCATGGGCCGAGTAAATGCTCTCCGAACGCCAGCCCCCGGACCGCCGCACAATACCCGAGCGGCTCCAGAACTTTATAAGCCCTTTTAATTCGCCGCAAAAATTACGTCTTCTGCTTTCCGCTGTGCAGCGTATTTTAATGTCCGTCCCGCGATTATTATTGATTTACCGCGCTGCATTCGACACGTTCATTAATTTCACTGTGTCACGAAACTCTTTAACGCGGCATGATAATGCCTCGTGGACGTCTATTTATTTTTAAACTCCTCGTAATTACGATCGTCCCTCTCGTGGAGTTTCGTCAGGCAGTGCAACAAGGAAACTTTATGACACGGTCGCAGAACAATTCTCATTTTGAATGAAGTTTGAACTGGTCATCAGCCTATGCTTTAGGATGACTAACAAGGGGAAGGCATAGGTGCTGCTCTCGCTTTTGGAACGACAGTATGTGGAGGTCGTAGTACCCGTGTAGTATAACAAAACCCTTAAGGGTTTCTTTAGAATGGGCCTTTGTTTTGTGAGATATTTTGAGTTAAAGTTTTTTACGTATCGAGTAATCCAGATACATAAGAGGTACATTCAAGCAGATTCCGTAGCTACGACGGTAGCGTATAGCTTCTTACGCAGCCGGCCCGGGTTCAAGTCCCGCAGTGTGTGAAAAAAAAATTTTTTTTTTACCAGTTTTTAACATGGAAATATATTTTTTATACATTATGTATTATATACTATGTTACATATTATCTTGTTATTTACTCACCCCCAGCGACCAGGTATTCGACCATTTGTTTGAGCAGGTATAAGACTACCCTTACGGTCGAATGTGGTTGCTATCCTATTTTACCTGATTGACACTCTCCGGCGTCAAAACTTTCGGTATGAAGAATTCACAGAGGAAAATATTTTCACAATAGAAAAATATAAAAACATCCGTGAAAGAGATGATTAGAATAGTTTGTTATGTTATTAATGTATTTTTAACCTTAAAATTTGCGCAAGATAATATGTAACATAGTATATAATATATAATATATAAAAAATATATTTCCATGTTAAAAACTGGTAAAAAAAAAAAATTTCACACACTGCGGACTTAAACCCGGGTCGGCTGCGTAAGAAGCTGATACGCTACCGTCGTTGCTACGGAATCTGCTTGACTGTACCTCTTATGTATCTGGATTACTCGATACGTAAAAAACTTTAACTCAAAATATCTCAAAAACGAAGGCCCATGCTAAAGAAACCCTTAAGGGTTTTGTTATACTACACGGGTACTACGACCTCCACATACTGTCGTTCCAAAAGCGAAAGCAGCACCTGTGCCTTCCTCTTGTAAGTAAGTCGCTCGAAGCAGGTCAGTTTATGGTTCGTCCAACTTTCACTTCTACGGGGCTTAATGGCTATCAGCCGTGTCAGGTGCTCACGCTTCTGAAGGGTCAGAGAAAAACCAAGAACGATTCATCGGATACGTAACGAGCACTTCGACATGGAGGAAGTTTCACCCTATTTCTAAGTCTCCCTTCCGTCAGCAAGGTTTGGAAGCCATCATCACCCCAGGTCCAAGGATATTGTGCTCCAAGGGACACATTAGAAGGGACACGTGAGCCTCGAACGTTTTTTAAGAAACCAGTCAGCAGTTACTTCGGTTCAGAACTGACGAGAGTTTAGTTCTAGTTATCGCACATGGACATTGTATTCAGTAGGTACACAGGACATCTTGGTTTTAAAAACGATCAAGTTAACCTCATAAATTTTGTCCCCTTTGACCAAGCTGGGTGTCTCGAGTTTGGGGACCAGTTCATTCCTTTTACGGATTCTTGACCGTGTCAAAAACTAAGCCCCGTGCTCACATTGTCTAAACTTTGTCAAAAATTAACGTACACCCCTGTCCGTAAGTCACCGGACACCATCTTATTTTGAACACAATGATTATTACAACGAAGATACAATTTTCTGATCTGATTTTATTATTTTATGTTATTATATTTACCTATTTTACGTTACTGTAATACGTGAATATGTTATTCATAATATGCATGTATAATTTATATAAATATTTGCAAAATAAGACTGTATGGGTAAATAAGTTTCTAAAACATCTCCAGCTCGGTCAGACGATAGTCTGTACACACTTTTTGTTTGCTTGTGAGTTTTACCCAAAGTCAAAAAAGACTTATAGAAGTAATGAATTCCGAAATGTTAAACGTAGTTGACACACACCGATTTTTATAGAATTTTGATATGATATAAATCCCGAAAAAAATATTCGACACATATTTTTTTGTATCGGCCATCTTTCACTTCGAAGGGGCGAAAACAGCCCTCGAAGTAGAGGGTAAAAACCCTATTTCGCAGTATATCTCGAAAACTATGACAGATAGAAAGAAAGTTTAAACGTATGGTTTGTCTATTTTTTTGTTTAAAAAATATATTAAAAGTTTACATATTTTTACAAATTGGGCTACATGTTAATTCATTTTGATGAAACTTTGTACATGTAAACTTTGAATCAGTACCAAACATACGAATAAATTGAAATTTTTACCTTCCACCTTGCAATACATTTTTGGTACTGACTCAAAGTTTACATGTACAAAGTTTCATCAAAATTAATCAATATTTAGCCCGAACAATTTGCAACAATATGTAAATTTTTAATATATTTTTTAAACAAATTAATTTTTTGAAAAACTATTTACATAGATAGATTCAACATTAAAGAATAGACAAACCGTACATTTAAACTTTGTTTCTGTCTTTCATGGTTTTCCACATATACTGTGAAATAGGATTTTCACCCTCCACTTCGAGGGCTGTTTTCACCCCTTGAAAGTAAACGATGGTCGATATAAAAAAATACGTGTCGAATATTTTTTTGAGATAATATCAAAATTTCATAAAAATCGGCGTGTGTCAACTCCGTAACATTCCTTGTAAGTGTCTGGTCACTTATGGACGGAAGTGTATACGAACCTGAAGGTCTCAGAGACACGTCGACCAGTTCGATCGCCACCCAAATGGTTTTCAAGACGGCTCTTCATCATCGATGCGACTTCTTTCCAATAGATGGCTGTTAGGGGACCGCGAATGGAAATGTCAACATCATGATGACACCGATGTCATCGTAATCGAGGCAGATTCAGGCTAACGACACACTGCCAATCAATATTCTCGTCGCGGTCGCGGAATTCTGGCAGTAACGTAACACCGGAACTATTTACTCGGAAAGTACAACGATCCGGTAAATTAGCGGCAATCTGAAATCGGCTGATGGCCAGATTACCCGGGATACGTGAGGGCACTGCTAATGGCCACCACCGTTGAAACTTTGTTCGCCGAGGTGAATTACGGACGGTCCGACGACTCGAACACGCTTCAAACATTTTCATGTTCGCTCGAAACGCATCACCGTGTGTCACAATCGTTTGTTCAACCTTTCCTCCACCGCAGAGTCTCGCCAAAAAGCATCACTACGGTCCCACGCAAGTGGAGAACGAATTTATTTAGTATTCTTGCATTTGTACAATTAACCCACGGAACTCCTTTGTCGAGTGTGACCCGACATCGATTTTATTCACAGGTACTCCTATGTCGTGTCATACTGAACATTTTTAACACTAAACCTACCGACAATTCATATGTACCCATTTCTACCGAATCGGTCAAATGACCGGTCTTTAAATAAAAGTTATATTTTCTGCAATTGAGTGTAGGTAATAGTGAATTTAGTACGGACAGTAATAAACAAAATAACTTTATGATAATATTAAACACATTTAATCATTACATTTTAATTATAAACAAGAACAGAAAATGAATAATAAATAATAGTCGTATGGTCACCTGACCAGCCGTGGTAGCTTTAGTGTTAAATTTCCATTTTAAATATGTATTATATTTCGCAATATTTCTTTTTACCCAGTTAAGCAATATTACATGTATATGACCCTTTTTTGTAATAAAAAAAGTCCTTGAAGTGTTCAGGTACATGACTGTTTGAGTTATAAAATTGTTTAAATTGCTTCCTATCAACCAACTGTCTTTTCAAGTACATTTCAAATAAAACACTTAAAATAATAGGGAGTTATTGAGAAGAAAATTAAAAAAAATTAGGAGTTCAAAGGGTTAATAAAGTGTTAGCAGGGCATTTTCAAATACATTTCGAAGTCAATGGTATTTTTCGTTCAGCTTCTGAAAGTCTAAAATTTTGTTTGTATCCAAGGACTTGTATGTTGACAGATTTTCATACTCAAGGTCATTTGAAGGACATTCTTTCTACCATCGACAGTTCCTTTTACAGTTTCTCGTGTCTTCATCAGCTGCAAACATACTCGAGGAGGTCAAGTTGAATGAGCCACCGTCTATATAAATAAAATAATATCTTTAAGAAAATTTGAACGATCACTATTAGACTCATTTTCTAAACATTTGATACTACGCGCCGCTATAGTGGTTCACCTGTTTTGCAGCTTGCATTCAGAGACTCTGGATGTCACGTTCCAAGCAGCAATTTCTTTAATATTTTTTTATATCGTTCAAATAATATTTTGATGGTATGAACTAGAAATAGTTTGCGTAATGAGATGCCTTGTACAATTACTTTTCATTGTGTTTCGCGACAGGTGGACTCTTTGGGTCAGCCGTGGTTTAAGAGTCAAATAAGAGGGTGTAGGTATCTTCTGGTTCGGTCACGTTATTTCCCAGCAATTTACGAATTCACGCACGGTTCATCGGGGATGAATTGTAACGTGCCGTACGATCGTCGAATTCCTGAAATTCTTTTTCGACCGCTTGGTATTCCACTCGCTGGACCACCCCACAATCTTTTCTCTTCGATCCTTCTTACTTGAATTCTTGCGCGTTCGTCCGTCGCATTTTCATAGTTTCCCAGGATCTCTTCCTCCCTTTATTTTACACTCGTCCTTTCGAACAATCTTCTCGCCCCTTAAAGTTCGATGGTTTTGTCACTTAGCCGTTCTATTGTTCTAAGTTCGACCGATACCACCGAATCGCTCATTCACGCGTTATGAGAAAACTTTGAACCGTGGGGGGAGTAATTGAGTCGTGTGAGGTAAGTAATTAACACGCTGTGTGTTACGAGTGTAAACGGTCTCTCGGATTTAGTTTAATGAAATGGTTACTAATTTTTACATCATTTTGTGCAGCGTCAATCACTTTATTATACTGACACGTATGTTCATGTTTAATTTTGTTTATAGTGAAGTATTGTTGCGAAAGATACGTTTACATTATGTTTCTCACAGATTTCTGAACTGTTGCTTTTTATATCGAATAAACAGAATTGAACAAAATTAACACTTTTATTGTCATGTCATCCATTTGTGGGTGACGCTTAAATTCAGTTGTTATTTATCTGACTTCGAATAGTATTAGTAAAAATGCCTGGAAAGGTCTAACAGACTCAGTAAAAAACTATAAAGAGTTACTAACATCATTGATTAATAATGGCATAATTTCAGATTACTATCATAGTGTATCAAAGTCTAGAAAGGTGTGTCGTCTTCAGCGTACATAGTGTGGCAGTCAGCGTGTTAAATCAGTCGTTCGTGGAATGAACAAATAATATATTAGTTTAAATGAATAGTATAATAGTCCATTAATAAAGAAGAATATAATGAATAAGATTTGCATTATACTACTATCATTTGGAAATATATAAGTTGCTTTTTATTACGAAGGTTTTACCAGTCCTTTTGTGCACGTGTTGAATGAACGTTGAATGTATTAATAATCTCGAAATAAATTAATAATTTAATTAACAAATAATAAATAGGAAAATGCGTTTTTTCTTCAAGGTATACTCGAGAAATTTGCGTTACGGCCGATTGAAGTGATGAATAGTCCCTCTGGAAGAGAATTGATAACGAGATTTAAAGAAAACTGGAAGTTTGGTGAAAAGTTCAGCAGAATACAAAGAAAGTATCAAATGTATTAAAAGTTTCTTATAAACTTATTCCTGTTCAAGTTGCTCGCTCGCTGTTGCATAAAATACAATATTATATTACCCTGGAACTCGTACCGTGGAAATTACAATATTTTTTCCAGAATCAACCTACTTTGCCCGGTGTAATGGAAACCTTGCTACTTAATTAAACCTTACCTATAGCGTTCCAAAAATATAACTAGATAAGTCCTGTTACCGCAGAATTTACCTGCAGTATTTTAGGGGATTTTACTTCGCACACAATTCTTTCATAAAAATTGGAACAGTAAAAAACACGGTACAAAGGAGCACGGATAAAAATTTTTCTAAAGCTTCATTAAAAAAATGGGTTTGCAATCTCTTCAAATGTACGTGTACTTAATATCGATTATTTGTGTGCGTACGGAAGAACGTAAAACGGTTATTTACGCTAAAAAGTGGTCAAAATGTTAGTTAATGTATACAAAAAGTTATTGAAACTTATAAGTTATTAAAAGTTATAGTCAACATCGAGCTAAATATTTTCAATAATTTATTAACACGTTGCCTGCCAAAGTGACAACTGTCACACCTACTCAGACACATTACAATATCTCGTTTTAAATATAAATTACAAATAAATCAGAATATAATAGAAAACTTGAAAAGAAGTTCAAATATACATTACATCTATACAAACAATACACGAATTTATAAAACTAAACCTAGACAGTTACAAAAAATTCATTCCAAAATTTCAATTTACTTTTGCACTGGACATCATCAGGCCTCCGCTTTCACAACATCAGCCTTCGTATCTTCTCGCATACATTTACAATTCATTAAAAGTACAATACACCCAGGCCACCCCAGCAGAAACACCAAAGCTTCAAATTAAAAAAGCGTGAATAGAATCTGGTCTGAATCCTCCCGGCGAAAGACAATCGTGCAGTCCGGGATTCCGATAGAAAATTGATCGACCGGGGGAGAGGCAGGGGTGGTAGAGGGGTGAGCCGGGCTGAACGGGTGGGTCGGGCGGAAGGCATTAAAAATTACAGAGGGAAGAAAACGAAGCGGTGCGCCGGTTGTTTGCACGGCACTTGGACTTCCGCGAAGTTCATTTCTCGCCGAGAAAGAGGCGAGCGGTGCGAGGGTTAGCCGAGGATTTGGCCCTCGAGCGAAATGGGAAGCCGAGAAGCGTAAAACGAGGGATGAGAAGAAAAATATGGAATATTTGGGCGAAAGTGAAAGGTCGATCGGACGTCTTTGAATCGATCGACATTTCCGTGGGAAAAGACGGCGGAGAAAGGGGTAGGTGGGCCGGGTGTAGCCGTTCGGAGGGTGGACAGGGAATGTCGCTAATGGTGTGCCACGGCTGGAAGATCCTCAAACGCGAACTTGTGCTTTACAGGTCGAGCGTGACTTCGACCCGATAATGGTATCGTTCGACCCGTCCCCTTCGCTCGAACAAACGCTTTTCGGATGAAGAGCTCGTTGAATTCGAAAGTCTTGTACGTTCCCTGCTTCCGGAGCGACGCTTCCTACGGATCATTGATTCCGGTACACGGGAACGTTGTTTCGTTCGGAGCTGTTTTGTTTTATCCGGTCGCACGGAGCCGCGGATTCCGCCGGATCCTTCGTGTCGACGGAAACGAATTTCTTCATCCTCGCCACCTCCCTCCGTTTCCGTTTCGCGACACGGGATTCCTTTTTTCTCTGCTCCTTGGATGACACCGTTTGTGTCTATGCGACCGAGTGATTCCGGTCGGAGAAACGAAGAGGAAATGTAGAATAAATTTTGTTGGTCGTATGGGTTCGTTTGATAAGACGATTTCGTTTTGATGTCTATCAGCTGTTGCCGCGTTTAAGTATAGCAGAGAGACAGGAATTAGAGCTCTCGAGGTCATTTCTTTGTCTGTGACACGGTATTTTGTTCTTCTTGCTTTAATATGTTGAATGCCGTGGGTGTTAACAGTGACCTATGCTACTGATTTGATTAAATGAAATAATTCTTATTTTTTATAAAATTCTGAAAAACACTAACATCGAAATGATAATATAACATGCAAACTGTACGTTTGAATGGTTGACGATTTTCTGCTTCGTAATTTATATTAAAAAGAACAAATTATAGTATGTCTGACTAGGTATGGCTGTTTTCACTGTGGTCATCGACGTATTACGGATGCTACAGTGAATGTAAAATTAAAAGAGAAAAACAAACTAGATATGGTTCGATGTAAAGAATTGAATATCGCGTTAAAAAATACGAGGTCAATTTATAGGCTGAGTCATGAGCTTGAGCTCCAGACTTCTACTTAGAAACAACTTTGATTATTTTTGGCGCATATTTTCTCTGTAATGGGACCATAAAAATAAAAATCATATCAACGTAAAAAAGAGCGCTGTTTAAAGTCGTTAGATAAGAATTTGTGTGCTACATGCGAGATATTCCCAACAGTTTGAAATGAAGAAATAGTAAACGTCTCGTCGAAATATCTGTACGAACGAAAGTTTATCGTCGATGAATCGTGCACGTGCCCGACGAATATTCAAAATCGATTTGCTTGAAAACGAACCCTAATACGAACAGCTTCCAGTTTCCGTGTTTGCGTTATTTATGGTCGGGGAATCAGCCCTCTCTCGGTCGCATTACAATTTTGGTCGGACCCCCTATTTTAACCCGAATAAGCATAAGGCGACGCGGGAAAATCGAGAATAAAACTCGTGTTCCGTCCCAGTCGATTCCCCGGACGCTTAAAGCGAAGAAATTTCCAAAGTAAACCTATTGCCACGGAATAGGAGCGAAACGAGACTCCGCTCAAAGCCAGCTACACTTATTTCTCGCGAAACCATACATTTTTATCGGGGGTTGAAGCGGCGGCGAAATAACCGCGTTTCCCTTATTTCCGTTCAATGCGATAAGCGTATTCAAAATACTTTCGAAAAGTGTGCGGCGGAAGGGAATTGACGAGCGAGAAGCCCGCCCCGGACCGAATTTTTCCCACGTTTCGGAACCATCTGCATCTCCCGAACGAATCTGCCAGTGATAACGCTCGTAAAACAGCGTATTTCATTTTCATGCTCGTGTTCGTACACCGCAAACCGGAGAATATGGACGCTAAACGAACGCCAGATGGAATTTACTCGACGCGTATAAATATCAATGGGAATTCCGCGATAGCCGCGATGGCGGACGTCGAACGGCTGATGATTAAAACCGATAAGTGCATGAACGATTCTCTGTGTTATTTTTATTCATTGCTCTCTCTTTCTTTTTTTCTCCCTTTTGGCAGTGACGGGTTTTGCGTTTTCAGGAAACAAGATGGCGCTAAATGAATCTCTGGTTTCGTCTGGTCGTTTGAAATATCGATCGAGTAACCAGTGGAGTCCATTAGCGCCCGTAATATCGTACGCTCGATCTTAAAGCCAGATTGAGTTTGAACAAGTAGAGCGTACCTGCATTCGTAATATAAATCTATGCTTGTTTTTAGTATGAATCGAGATTTCATCTTCCTCTTCTATATGGAGCGCAGAAGAATATTCATTGAACCGAACCACCGCGATCGACTCCCCAAAAATTGTGTTTGTGCAAGCTTATTGAGAAATTTATTTTTGATAGGGCAAAGTGTGTGTGTGTGTGTTGGAACATGATCGAGTATTTTCTACTAGAATTCGAATCGTTTGTTGATTTAAATTTTTAATGAGTAGGGAAATATAGTGAAATTGCTGGTGTCATTACTTTCTGCGGAAATTCATTCTGACCTATAGTACATCGAATTTTGTCAGACAAAAGAATAATGAAATATTGAAGTGTTTTCTTCGCCAAAGCAGAATATGTGGAGATTGATAATCGTCGTGTTTACTGTAGTATATATTAATTGAATCGGTGAGTTGAATAATAGTACAAGTCCAAAAACCATATTTTGAGATATTGGGAAAATAGCATTAGTTTTCGTGTATCATCAAAGCCATTAATTTTTTAGTGCTGTTCCAATTTAAATACGGTTGTGCTAACCTAGATAAACGTTAATATATGTCTAACTATGGTTAAACTTTGCTCATTAATTTTCAATAATTAAAATAAAACAATTGGACTTTTACTCTTTTTCAACTCAAGCCACTTTTTAGTTAGGAAACTTAAAAAAAATAACACGGTAGTAAAAAAAACATTTATTAACTTGCTTTAAACATAACTGAAGTAGAAATTCTTTAATGAAAAGTAATTATTAAACAGCTTGTTGAAACAGTACAAATCTATAACAGACACTCTTTTTATACTCATTAAACTAAAGGGATTACTGAAACACGAATTTTTTTTACTTTTCGGTACTTTTTTGCACTGTTATTTGGTTCTAACATGTAGCTCTATACATTTTACATTTACTTTTCAGACTGTTTGAGAATGTCTAATTTTGGACTTGTACTGTTCTTCAACTCATCGATTCAATTGTAATTTACGTAACCAACTCGTGTTATCACAAATGCTGTCCCTAATTACGCCCAAGGAAGAATGTATGCTAATATTAGAACTTTATTTATTACATTCTACATATGACAAGTAATTTTATCAAACTTCGAACGGGAATAATCTCAGGAATCCTAAGATTTGTCAACTATTTCAGAAACGACCTACATATAGAACAGACTACCCAATCCAGTCTATTTGCATAAAATTCCAGCAAGTATGACCAATTCTGCCATACGTCAACTTTAAACCAATCCAGCTAGCGTTCCGAATGCTCCTGCTCGCAACCAGTGGTTCGCGTGTAATTTCAATGGAACCACCTGGTATAAAGGGTGAAATAGTTTAGCGGGAGCGGGACCACGTGGAAAATTCCACGGAATTCCAGTGGTGTAAACGAGAAAGCGAATGACTCGACAAGGCAGTCGCGAATTTCACGGTGGCCACGTTTCGCCATCGACCTGCTGCAAGTTCGGTCGCATAAGCCGCAGGGAACGGTGCTGGCGTTAAAACGAAACGGAGAATCGTTTAATCCCCCTTAAACAGCGTCCCGTGCCAGCGAATCTTTTCTTTTTCAAGCTGATTATACCAAGAGTGCGCCCACACCGCGCAATTTCCCTGGAGAAAATTTCGCTTCAGGTTTTTCGTTATTTTTCCCCCATCCTCCCGTGACGCGTTATTTTGCGGTCGGGTTATTTGGTCATCCGGTTAATTATTTCCGTCGCGGGATTATTCGTGCAGTTAAAGGGTGTTAGCCGCGAGTTCGCGCCTAAGGAAGAAGAATCGTCGCGTTTATCGAACATTACCGAGCTTCGCAAGCTCGAAAAGCGACGCGATCTCGCCCAGCGAGATTCTCAATGCCCTGGAACGAACGTACGTTCACGTTGAACGTTCAAGCTGCACAGCACTGCAAACCCTGGCGGTGTCGCGGGATTTGAATCGCGAACCATCAGTGAATTTCTGATGCCACCGATCAAGGATTATCTCGTGCCGGGTCGCTTTGATCCGCCGCGTGTAAAAATCCTGCGTGACGGGAAAAACGAGTGGAGGATGAGCCGACTTCATGAAAGCGAGATACGCTGCCACGGATTTACGTGCCACTTAAACCACCGCCGCGCTCTTTTCCACCATTATTTTCTATGTGGCTTTTTCAAACCGAGCGATTACGTCGAAACGCGACGTTCAGCTCGACGCCCGACACTCAAAATGAAGGATTTCGATTTGCAAAAAAGGATCGTTCCTTTTTATATATATTTTTAACCTTGCTTTAACATCTACGTTCATTAGCAACGCGGTACATTTGTTTTCTAACATACTACGGATCATTGTACTATGTACATTCATATAGTATACAGGGTGTCTCACGCAACTGGGCGGAGATATATCTTTAAAACTGTTAGAGATAGAAAAAAATTTCAAAGTACAATAGTAAATGGTATTGTATGTTCTACATTCCTGTATCACTCTTATGCATTCTTGTGTAATGATGCACTTGTAAAGTGCAACTGCACCTTTCCTTTAAATGGAACTACATAATTTTTCTTGTATAAATCGATTCCCTGCATCATTCTGCGTATAAAAGTGTCATGGTGATATGGTCGTAAACTATACAGTTTACGAGATATTTCAACTTTCTTAGTAATACGTTACCTTTAACCCTTTCAGCGCTGAAAATTTCGAGAAAAAGCGTGCACTGCGTGCTGAAGTTTTCCACGGTAGAACACGTGTTAAACAGAATATTTCGTTATAATAATATGACTAGTATTGATTATTCAATTGTTTTAACGCTCCAGAACTGCGAAATATGTAACGAAACAAATACATTTTAATAATATAAGCTGAGATGATAATTTATCTGAAGACATAGGTTTATAACACACAATGAACGGCTGTGCCTGGACCAGTGCGGTGACTCGTAGCGCACGGTGAACGATATTTCGGAACGCATATATGGGTTCATAGCGCTGAAAGGGTTAAGCGTTTTCTTATATCTACGACCTTGTTCACGCTGCCACGCAGTTTGTAAATCATAAAATATGTTCGAAGGGTTGTCCACCATATTCTAAACACTTTTTCATTCGTGTTCTAATGTTATTTATGACATCACTTATTTGGTTTCCACTTATTTTAGCTGTTTCTGTCACAATGCGATTTTTTAGGTCTTCAACACTGTGAATTGGCCGTGAATAAACTTTATTTTTTAAACTTTTAAGTGTTTAAATTTTCACGCAATACAAATTTGGACGATGTTAGTCTGGTTAAAAATTATGGTTGTGAAATTGGATATTCGTAAAGATTATCTGTAAGCGAATCCGATGTTTTAGTTGTGTGCGAAATGTATAGTGTATTAGGTTTAAGTGTATGCAAAAATGTGTTTATATCATTGTACATGTCTCTTCTAATCCAGCAAATTTTATACAAACCTGTTTTAATTGTCTTCAATGTTTTAAGAAATAGCGAAGTGTATACACTTAAATCGGACATACTGTGCAGGAATGTAGAACCAAGACCATCCACCCTCCTAACCGCTATAATATGCAAGGTGTTCCAGGTTTATCCAGCTGAACTGCTTCTACAAGTAGAAATAAGCAAACAATACTTTGTGAAGAATGTTTACATGTTAACTTGTTTACTTGTACTAGTAAACTTACTGGCCAGTGTATACACTTACCAACACAGTTTAGTAATAGCATAAAAGTGATATTAATTCCTGGTTAAGAAACGATTTATTAAGTGAACTAAATGCAGGTTAATATTTTCTTATTTTAATAAAATGATGTCATAAAAACATATATTGGGTTAGGCATCGCATATTTGATAAATAAACCATTTTCTTTCAATAAAATATCTCAAACAGAGTGTCGATCATGTTGCAAAATATTTGGTTCTTTCTGAATACTTTCAGATTATGTCGTTTGCATACAGTTTCGCTAAATTAATACAAATATTGACTATCTTGCCTCTTAACACGTTCATTAATAAAGATAGTAAATTGTTGATTTCATGCTTTTACTGAAACATATAGAAAAATCATAACTTACGAATTACCCCCGAGAATCGAACACGGACAGTGAATACGTGTAAGAAGGACACCCTGTACACTGTAAAGTACTAAAGTTCTACTTACAATTACTTACATTTCTAATGAAAGTAACGAGAATGGGCTCCGTAATACATTCCCGAAATTCCCCCACTTGCGTGTAATTTTAATTACAACTCGGCCTTCGGTCAATCAGACCGATTGAAGATCCGTTCATTGTACACGCGGGGCAGTCTCTAACGAGGGTCTATTGTTCCAGAAACCCGCGTCGACAACATGAACTCGAGCGGCGAGTCTGGCGGTACGATGACCGAAGACTACGAGGTAACAGGCTGCGGTCCACCGGAGGAGGAAACAGGTTCAAACTTGCCAGTTTGGGAAGCCGCAGCAGCTTCTCTAACCCTGGGCTTCCTTGTTTTGGCAACGGTGTTGGGCAACGCGTTGGTGATCCTCAGTGTCTTCACCTATCGACCGCTGCGAATCGTACAGAATTTCTTCATCGTCTCCCTGGCGGTGGCTGATCTCGCTGTCGCCATCCTGGTGATGCCATTCAACGTTGCCTACCTTCTTCTCGGCAAATGGATCTTCGGTATACACCTGTGCAAGCTGTGGCTGACCTGCGACGTGCTCTGTTGCACGGCCAGCATCTTGAATCTCTGTGCGATCGCCTTGGATCGCTACTGGGCTATCACAGACCCTATAAATTACGCCCAAAAACGAACTTTGAAGAGGGTCCTGGCAACGATAGCCGGCGTGTGGATTCTGTCAGGCGCGATCAGTTCACCGCCGTTGGCCGGTTGGAACGACTGGCCCGAAGAACTGGAACCTGGAACACCCTGTCAGCTGACGAGAAGACAGGGCTACGTGATCTACTCCTCTCTGGGCTCGTTCTTCATACCATTGTTACTAATGAGCCTGGTCTATCTAGAAATCTTCTTAGCGACGAGGAGGAGACTTCGAGAAAGAGCTAGACAAAGCAGACTGGGAGTGGTTCAGTCGACCAGGCATCGCGAGACAGACGACGCAGAAGAGTCTGTCAGCTCAGAGACGAACCACAATGAGAGATCGACGCCACGATCGCACGCGAAACCCTCGTTGATAGACGACGACCCAACCGAGGTCACGATAGGAGGAAACGTGACGACCTCCTCGAGACGATCAGCCGGTGGAAGAAACGCCGCTACCACGACCACTGTGTACCAGTTCATCGAGGAGAGACAGAGGATCTCCCTGTCGAAGGAGAGACGTGCCGCGAGGACGCTGGGAGTGATCATGGGCGTCTTCGTGGTCTGCTGGCTGCCATTTTTCCTTATGTACGTCATCGTGCCGTTCTGCCCAGCCTGCTGTCCCTCGGACAGGATGGTCTACTTCATCACGTGGCTAGGCTACGTGAACAGCGCCCTTAATCCGCTCATCTACACGATCTTTAACTTAGACTACAGGAGAGCTTTTAGGCGGTTATTGCGGATTCGCTGAAACAGGATGATCGGTCAGGTTGTCTAGAAACCGTGGGAAACGTTGTTCTCGTCGTTGCTCGGCCGGCGGCGACGGAAACGACGAGTTCACCTGGATTCGCTGGAGCATGATGTGAACTTAGAACTCTCGAATGAAACTGACAGAGACTCGCTGGTTGGTTGGTCACGAGGATCGTTCCATTCGATGGCGAAGCGATCGAGCAGCTGTCCCTAACGGTCGGGCGACGAAATGGCTGACGTCCCCACGAAATGGAGTCACTCTGGTTTTACGTTCACTCGGAATCGGTGGACGTTCGAACCGGAGACCTCTCAGCGTTGAGAATGAAATTTCGTTTCTTTTTATGTTGAATCGATGAACGTAGCTTTCGAATTCGCGTCGCGTTAGGGATTAGTTCGCGCTGAAACGCGATAGTCCAAACTCGAAGGTCCATTAAAGTTGTTCCATTAATCTCTAAACTGAGGATAGATGGGATCTTGGAGGAGACGGAGACTCGGTCGTTTCATTTTCTTGGCTGAATGTCGCTTCGATCAGTACGATAACGTTCGCGCGGTTTCGTTTCACGGGCAATTATGCCGTGTACACGCCGGCAACCGGATCGGTGGAATTCGATCGATGCTCGTTCAATCGTGGGTAATCGTGAAACGGAGGCACTCGATTCCTGTACAATCAACAGACTCGATTGAAACAGCGCGCTGCTACGGAAATTCGGTTCTGGCGTCGAGTCGATCGTTCCATTTTCCAAAGGAGCTTCCCGGTAGTTTTACCGGCGAAAAACCAACAGGAAGTTGTTCTTTGACGAACGAACGGATACACGGTGGATTTTTCCAAATTTCTCCTCTCTCTCTCTCTCTCTTTCTATCTATATTTTCTCCCTCTCTGCGTCGGTTCTTTTTATCGCGCACGAGCACGATAAAATCGCGAATATATTTTAAGGGTCTCTTTCGACCGTGAAAAAGGTCAAAGTTTCATCGTGACCAGTCGGAAAAATTGAAAAGATGAGGATGTACGATCGAACGACCCAGCCTAACCAACACGGTCGTTGCCGGAGGAGTCCTCGCGCCGCCAACCTCGAAGTATAAGCAGAGCAATTCAGCGTTTAACGGATAGGAATTTTCTACGAAATCGACCAAGACTCCAGTTAAGACGTTTTAGAAGATAGATTACGTATCCTAGACAGACGATACGCGTTGTAATCGTATCGTGCGTAAGATCGTGCCGTAGGTGGATACACGCGCACACACACGCACACAGGCACACACATACATGCGTACCCCGTTCGACATATCCTTTGTTCGTCTTTTAATAGCAGAAAATGAGCGGAGGATTTATTCGTGGAACAATAGAGATGGTTACCCTGCCGCTGATAGCCGATGATCGTTCTCTCAAGTAGCTCTCGTTGAAAGAACGTTTTGTTTGAAGTCGACTGCTCGCTTCGTACGATGTGTTCGACCTTCCTTCCTTCATTCCTGCAAAGAATCAGAGTGACGCTGAAACCGTCTCGATTCATGGTCACCCGGACGACCAATTGGAAATTTCACGATTTGCAAGGTAACCGAGTCAAGGTTCCTGCTCTACAGACGAACGCCTCTGACGCTGTTAATCCATCGGTCTAGCCTGTTAATGTACATCTACCTTCTTCCACAGGCTACCCTCGAGTCGAAGAACACTAGCTGCAGACGCTAGATTCGATGAGAAGTCCAAGGAAAATTGTTTCACTGGACGTTTGTGAGTTCTTTTCTTGCAAAAGATAACTCTGTTATGCGTTACTGTATACCTGGACAATTGTTGAGATTCTGTTCCGACGATGCTACGTTCATTTCAAGAATTTTAAGGATTTAAAAGAATTCGTGCTACGTGAGGGTACTTCATATTTTAGGTCGCGTTGCCATACAGTAATGTCCTCTCTTCAGAAGGCAGCCTGGATATAATCGATATCAGTTCCTCCTAAAAATTATAAGAGATGGTATTTCCAATCTAAAACGATTCGCTATAAAGTGAACCTCTGGGTATCGTTGGAAAAATCGTGGCCCCATTTGTACGTTTCCGGATTCGTTACCCTGTAACGAGATCATCGACGTTTCCGATTTTTCCGCAGCAGAGTGGTCGATTTCAACGAAGAAGAACTCGGACAAGGTTTCTCGAGAGAACGTTCGTCCCTGAAAAGGAGTTCAGAGGATTTCTTGGTAACGATAATAAGCAAAAACGTCTCGAGTAATGTTGAAAAACGCGCAGTGGCTGCGTAATACCATCCATTACCAATCACTGGCATCGTGGTTGTGAATATTAATGACAACGGAGCCAAGCGCTGCGGAGAGAACAGTATTAAAAAGGCGCCGTTCCGCGCTGACGATGGCGTCTCAACGACGAACACGCACACATGTGTACACATGTAGAATGAAACGAATGGAGGACGATCTGCTGCATACAGTCGTCTGCATCTGTGTAAAATTATAGTTAAGTCGCATCAGGTCTCCTTTCCATTGATACATTGTTACACAGACACACGATTTCCACGAAACACATCTCGTGTGAGAGGAATACAAAGTTCACTCTTTGCGCTTCGACACACGTTCATGCACGACTGTCGCCACGAGGAATCCTGAAATTCCTGTATTTCTCCCTCTGGAACGGAATAGATTTCGATTTCGGTAACACGAATCAAAATCGGAAGATTTCTGAAGGGAATCTTTGTTGAAAATCTACTGCGACAGGGTTAGATATTGTTGCACCGCAGTAGAAAATCCCGTGATCGGTCAGACACGTGAATTTAACTTCTCATAAATATAAATTGTTGAGGATGACATTTATCTATTTGATGTCACGTTTCTTATGATGCAATGTCATCGTGACATCAATGTTAGTTAAATTTTAATCATTTAATTGTAAATGGAAAAATCGTTGATCGTTACAAAATAGAATTCATTATACGTTCAACTACCCTCTCTACAATGTTTCTCTCAAAACGGGAAATTTGTAAAATTTTACGGGGATCAAAACGTGTTATCGAAATCTCAAAACTGTACTCATCGTGTACTTCGAGCAAACCTCATGTTCGTCCGTGCAATTTTATCGAGAATCATCTGGCATCGACGAGAGGTCGAAGCGCGAAAAGTCGAACGAAAACGAGTCGTTCAACGAGGGACTAGGTGACACGTTTGCCGTCCCCTCGAGTGCCGCGCCAAAAAAAATCGAACAAAACCGAAATCCGATCGGTGAAAGGAGAAGAAAAGAGCGGACTGAACGGGAGGATATGAACGGGCGTGGACGTATTGCGACGCGCTGAAGGGTGGAGGGATCGTGTGAAAAGGCTGGTTATTAAACTCGACCTCGTCACCAGGGCACTCTATAATAAGGTTGTGATAAGGTTGTGAGAACATGTTCGTAGCCGTGCTACGGACAACACAAGATTTTTAATTCTTAGGATAGATGAATGAACATTACTTTATTCCTGGCACTGTCCAAAAATGCGGCGCCAGTTCCCATCCAACAGGGAATAAACGTGTGACGCTTGAATAGTTTTAATTGGACGTTAAAGTCGACCTCGAGCCTGCTTTTCTTCTTTAATCATTTTTCGGTTCTACCCCATCTTTCTGTTCTCCATCCGCCTGCACGGTTGTCACGTCGCCAAGGTCTCCGTATTGTCCCCGCCTTTCAAGCAGAAGCTCCTTCTCTTCCATACACACGTGCCCGTTTCCGTTTCGCTTCTCCGTCTTTGTATATTCTGCGACAGTAAACCGCGTTAACGCGCCGGTACATATTATGGGAGAGACGAAATTGAGCCTGCACTTTACGTTCTTCCGAAACGATCGTAAAAGGCTGGCCTCCGCTTCTGTACAGTTTGCAAGCGAGAGGCCAGGTGAAACGATTATCGCAAATTCAGTCCATTATACTTAACGGGCGAAGTACAGCTCGATGGATGATCAGAGTCCGATACTCGTGTTTCGGCTGAATTTTTCAGCACCGCTCCACTGTGTCCTCCTTTTTTATTTATTTTTCTTTCGTATTTGCGGTACAAAAAACCGCTTCATCGGAGTGCACGCGCAGCACCCGCATGGAGGCTCCACATTTTTTCAGGACATTCGTTTCGTTCGAAGGAAATTCTGACGAGCCATTTCCAACGCTAGACAGGTTCTATTTTTGGGTTTTCAGCGTGGCGCGCGTCCTGTTCACAGAAAACGCGATACGAATGCCAACGAAATTAGAGTAATTACGCCGTGGGAGTAATTAAAAAGTTTTTAAAAGGCGCCCCGTATTAGGCTCGTTCAACTTCTTTTATTTACCGTCTTGCCGGCTGATCGTGGCCTGCTTTCCCTCCATTAATTTCATTTATGTTGCCTTCCCTCGTGTTTGCGCAGGTCGCGCGAATATCAAACTTCGGTTCCTGTCGAGAGATCGAACACTCGACAACTCCATTAGAGCCATACCAAAGTATTCCTGTCCCCGAGTCTTGTCCCATATTTTTCGCCGCTTCCGGTTAAAGAACTCTCGTCGGCTCGTTTGCACGACACAAATAGAAGGATAATTACTGTACCATCCATAATTATTCGAACCATAATTATTACTTTAAAGTGCTTGCCAGTTTATACAATTTTTTCTATCTTTTTAGACGACTTTTCTCCGTATACTCCGTCTTGACTCTGAGCTTCAGAAACTTCTGCACCGCGAAGTTCGAACAATAACTGATGTCAAGAATTGAGCTCTAATATTTCATTCAAAGTCTGAATATGATATTCTAAAAATAAAACCTTATACATATTATTTCTGCGATATTTATCGAATAATAAATACATTACGGTGGTAGAAACTCATAACTATGTGCAACGTGTCCCACAGGTTTCCTAGAATGTGTATAAAATTCATAAAAGATAGCTCAACCTATTGTCTAGTTCTGTTGTGATAAAATAAAGGTATCCTTCGAATAATTATGGACGATATCTCATATCGAAAAGTCAAGGCTTCCAGGAACATCGAGATCGAGCTTTAACGTCGTGTCGCGTAGTTTCTCGACTATTCTTGGATGGAAAATACGGAGATGCGTAGGTATATTATTGTATTGAACGATTGTATTGCATTAAACATTACATTGTACATCCGTATCAGCAGGTTGATTTTCGAGGAACATATCGCGGATCGATAACGCGCACTATCGTTTCCACCTGTTTCTCCATTTACTCTCTCTCGCTCTATCTCTCTCTATCTCCTTCGATGTTCCTTATAACGTCGTTCTTTCTTTACGATCGACCGTTGTCGAAGAATATTATTAAAAATAAATTCTGGCTGGTACGCTCGCGTCGTCGACTGTTTTTTTCCGCGACGATTTTTGTACGTGGTGAAATGAAGAAACGCGCATATCGATCCGCGAGATCATGCGACGATCTTATGATTATTATTATAAATTATTATGTAACATTGGGCCTGGTCGCCCGATCGAGAGAAACACTACGCTATAGATACGTATAACATATACATATAAATATAAATATAAATATATACATATATATATATATACACACACGTCTAGTTATTAAACTAATACTCCATTGGTTGTGATTTACAAGTATAGCAATACAGGAGCTCGAGTTCTCGTGACCTATATCGCGCGGAGCTTCCCTCTCTCTCTCTCTCTCTCTCTCTCTATTTCTATCTATCTCTCTTTCTTCGATGAATTTATATTACATTAAACCGACATGAACTTTTGGGAACATGTAATAGCCGGTTCAATTTCGACGATATTTTCTCTGATTTGTGCGTGCGTTTCGATTCGACCTTGCGATCGACGTTTTACTCGGAGAGATCATTACATTCACCTCTTAGAATGCTATAATAAATGTAATAGTTTCAACATATATGAATGTATAGTAATATATTAGTATGTTGGGTAGCTGCGAATGGTCGTTTTCCGAGGTATAAGGATTAATTAAATGTTGTGGGAATTTTGCTTTATTCGATCAACATTATATATTCCATTATTATCAGTGACCCAATTTTGACGATCTCATTGACACTCTTTTGTCGATCTTATTGATACTTTTCTCAGAAAATACAGAAGATTCGTTCTCATAACGCTTAATACATTTCTTATCATTTTATTTGGTCTATAAATTCATATTCAAGAAATACAACTAAACGAAGCAAAATCCTGTCCCTAAGTTTAATAAGCTTCTCTCCGCAGAAGTTAAGACACCTTTCAGCTTTGTGAAATGTGTTTAAAATTCCTTCAATTCATATAATTATTTGCACACTGAAAAAGTGTAAATCACATAGCACGAAGTTCAAGGAATATTAAAAATTATTCACAGAGGATATTAAAAATATCGTTCCTCCATATCTACTCGTTAAAACCGTTCAATCTATGCTGCAGGTGTAACTTAGAAAATGCTGTAGTACTGCAGGAACATCAGAAATGGACTCATCGCATTCACAAATAAACCTATGAATAATTCAAACCTGTTTACCTTAATGTTATCGGAAACTACATTCCCATCGACGCGACAGACTGAAATTCTGCAGTATGAATCACGGGGAAAGCGTGTCGCCGTAATCAAATCGTTAACGAACCCGGAGAAGAGTGTTTGGAATCCGTTTGTACACATCGAATCCGTAATGTTCCAACATGTCGATGACGCTTCAACGACGCTTCATTGCAAACTCGTTGATCGCGAGCATCACACGACAAATCGATGTCGTTCATTAACAACGAGAAAAAAGAATCTTCCTCTATCAACGTACGGTCCAATTATGAAAATCAATTGATCTCCGGTCACTTGAGTGCACTCGAGTAATGAAGTGTCGTTTCCCTCTCGACGCGAGCAAGTCGCAACTTCCGTCTGCGTTATCGCGAATCCCATTAATTAATTTGCGAAATTTTCATACGAGCGAACGTTCGTCCCAATTTTTACTTCACGTTCGACGAAATGGACGAAAATATTATCTACGGGTGAAAAGGTGAAGAAAGGTGGGACAAACCTTAGGAACATATCTGTACCTTGATAGAAAGAGGGTCAATATCCAAAATTATTGCATGTGAGCTTTATGCATTATCACAGCAAAAAGGGACATTGGCCTTTCACTATTACAGGCAACGTTAGATACATCCTCAAGAGGCCAATGTGTTACAATTAAAAGGGTCAATATACACATTTTATCATAAACTTGTAAATTGGAAGTTGGCCCATTTTCTACCAAGGTATAGGTATAATACTCAATAAGAAATTTTTAATCTGTTAACTGGATCATTCATTTTTTAGGAGCACTTATTGTTTGGAATTACAAATGTATAAAAATGAAGTAAATTGTCTTTTCTATCACAGAAACATTTTCAAATAACAGGTTGAGTTATTTTCTCTGATTAACAAGTTTCAGTATTCGTCAACAAATACTGTGAGAGCAATTAATATACGCCTTGCTGATGGCGGGACAATTTTTACAGGACGAATTAACCCGTCTCCTCCAGTTAACGGATTAATGAATATAAATCGGAAAATATTGTTGCTTGGATTTATGAAATATATTTCTCGTGGAGTTTGTAACGTAATGGTTCCATATAAGGTGTACCTGTCTGAAATCTATAACGAAGTAAGAATAATAACTCATAGACACGTCAGAGTAGTATATTAAGTATTCACAGGAAAGCGTGTAGAATTCCAATACTTCTACAAGAAATATTTACTTTGTCAGTCTTCAGTCAGAAGTTATGGAGTTCGTATCCGTACTTAAAATTAGTTGTTCCTTTCACCAATACTATTTCCACAGGGATTCATTCTTGCATAAATTCTAAAATGGAAGATATGCTTCTTTCAAGCATTCAAAGTGTTGAAATGAACGGAAAACATATCGAACTTAACATTTCACTATTGAAAGTGTTTTATAAATTCGGAAGATGTATTTTTCGATTCATACCGATTATGAGCTTTTGCTATCCTTCCATCCAGTGTTACATGTCCCTAAAGTTTCGCTCTATCTCGTTTTCTCCAGCCTGTGTATAAAAAATTCGATGTATCTGTTATAATTGACATTTATTTTCATATGACTGAATTTTTATTCGCTTGAAATTTCAAGAATCGAATGATCCTCCGATTAAAACGATCGATCACACGTGACAACGAGGGGAAAAACTCGGGTACGAACGAGAGTGGAAATGCTCCGATCGCGGAACCGGAAGCGCGGACTGCCGAGTGTTCATGTGAGCCTGCCGCTTGAGTGTGTAAATATTCAAACTAAATTTAATGAACAGAGCAACATAAATAAAGAAACCGTTCGTGTATGTGCACGAGTAGCATGCGTTGGAGCATAAGCGTGAATGATGAATCTGTCGATGCGACTGTCGATTACCTGTACATCCATCGTGACGAATTATTGTAAACCAGAAAATCTGTTACGATGACGCGTAAGACGCACGAAATGTCCATTTTGGGTCTGACGACTTTATCGATAACAAAGAAAGCAGACACGCGTGGTAAATTAATCAAATTGTCAAATCTAGCAGCCAAAAATAAAAGTACAGTGTATATTAGCAATGAGTTTTAATTGTAGGGTGTTTTGAGAGGATAGATAATTTTGCAGCGTTATAATAGTGACTGAAGTGGACAAAGAAATTCTTAGTCGAAATGGATACCTAAATTAACCCTTTAGAAGTAAGCCGCGATTTTTTATCTTAATTTTGAAATTCATTTGTTCTAAATTTATTCAAATTTGTCAAACTACAGAATTGGTCAGTTACATCATCAAAACTTTCACAGTCAATTAAGATTTGTTACGTCATTTTATCATAAGCTAAAGCTGCAGTAGAGACAAGTAATGTTGGAGTGCATGAGGGCACTGAACAGAATTCCTGCCATATCATTTAATTACCTAAAGTTAACTTCCTATTATTCCTATTAAGTTTCTAAACTTCGCAGTCCCTATCCAGTCAGCAAATTGTTGAAGTTGGAAATCGTTTACAGTCGAACATCGATGGTTACAGGAAAACGGAGCTGAGAGTTCGTGCATCTATCGAGACAACCAATTGGGATGTATTAGAACTTCGACTATACATTCCCAATAGGACTGAGACTGCAGCTTTCCCAACTATTTGTTGATCTTCATTTGCCTGTATCATAGATGCTTGTCGAAGTTAAATCTATCAATGTCCACTGCCAATGTAAAGAAATTAATTCCCAGATCTACATTGACCAAACGTCTTTTGACTCTGTTCCAATGTATACGATAAACCAGAGAATCTTTGTTCATTCTCTCAAAACACCCAGTACACCTCGAAAGTTTCCCGATTTCCATGTTCCAGGCGGATTAACCACGTAGCCCACTTGTCTCTACCTTCCTGTCAGTCTCCAACAAAACTGAGACTGTGGCATTTCCAACTACTTCAAGATCTTCATTCGCCTGTATCATAGCTACCAGTCAAACTTACTACTATCAAGACTCCACTGTCCATCTAAAAGGATTAATTCTCAGATCTACGTTGGCCAAACGTCTTTGTGTCTATTCAAATGTGTACGATAAACCAGAAAGTCTTTGTTCATCCTCTCAAAACACCCGGTACGCCTCGAAAGTCTCCCAATTTCCATATTCCAGGCGAATTAACCACGTAGCCCACCTGTCTCTACCTGCCTGGCAATCTCCAATAAAACTGAGACAGTTGTTTTTTCAACTATTTCTTGACTTTCGTCCGCTTGCATCATAGCTGCCAGTCGAAGTTACAACTGTCAAGACTCCACTATCCATCTAAAAACATTAATTCCCAGATCTACGTCGACCAAACGTCTTTGTCTCTATTCCAATGTGTACGATAAACCAGAAAACCTTTGTCAATCCTCTCAAAACACCCGGTACGCCTCGAAAGTCTCCCGATTTCCATATTCGAGGCGGATTAACTGCGCGGCCCACCTGTGCGGTTCTCGCGCAATTTCGCGACCTTTGCCGTTCGTGCGGAGGAAGCGCGTGAATCGCGCTAATCCTCCTCTCTTCCCCGTTCGTTCGCCATAAATTCGGGTCTACTTAATTAAGCACGGCTGCATTCGGATAATAAAGCTATCCGTGTTATCCGGGACGATCGTTGCGACCCGATACGAAGAGAACGCTCGGCGTTGTGCACCGTGAACGATGTTGTATCTCGTGTCTCGGAACAGCGCCGGAGACGTTCGCGATTATTCCGTTGCTCGAATTACGCGGACCCGAAGCGAGAAGAGATAACGATACTTTTAATTGCTACGTCTCGCGACTGTTTTAATTGCACCGCAGATAGAGTAAGACGTCCGATTTGGCAAAAGCGAGAGATCGAACGGATAAAGTTCTCGACCCGTGCGCGGGATTTCGTGCGTCTGCTACATACGAGCGAAACGAGAAAATGAAATAACAAAATATATATATACACACGTACACACACACACACATCAGTATGTATCAGTAAAATGTAAAAACCCTTTTCGGGTGTGATTAATCTCCTGAAAGCACCTCCAACCATTTTCCTCTCCCGGCTCGCCGTTGCGCGTATGTGTATACGCGAACGTATGAATAGTCATTCGAAAAATGGAATTAAAGATACGGAGGGTACGTTGTCGACGTTTTATATCCCGCGACGTATTAATATTCGTGGCCGCATGATCCACGGACCGTCGACGGAGCACGCGATAGGTTAAAGTTCGGTTTAAATGTGTTTACAACGGAGAAGAGAGCCGTGTGCATTGTGGCTGACAGAAATTTTCATTTGCGTCATATCGGAAAAATGCGGATGCGTCGGTCGTCATCGTTTATATACTCGGTAAAAGGACGTTTTTGGAAGATGAGACAACCTCCCTTTGTTCGCCTCTGAAAGGATCGTGGACGGACAAAAGAGCAAACGAGAAACACTTAAAAAAATTTTGAATGCCCTCGAAGCAATGCACAACGACGTCCATAGGATTCTGCAAATTTTTTAGGAATATTCTCCATGCCCGCGGAGGCGGTATGAAGCGGCTGGACGAAATTACATTATAAATTCAGTTTTAAACTATTCAGTGAATCACGGGTAACGCAAAATGCTCGAAACAATACAGAAAATCTCCCCTGCTGAATTATGCAACGGTTTAGTAGGTCGAACGATAATCAACGAGAGTATAGAAGTTTTCGCACGAATTTTCGAAAGAGCGACAAACGAGCAAGTTTGTCGACGTGGTCGTAGCGGGAAATCATGTTCGATCATCATCGGGGCGATTTATTTTCGCGTTGACGTCGATCACACACCGTGTCGTTGCTTTTGTTCGATTCAGAAGACTGTTTTAACGCGATTTCGTTGTCTCGCGGCGATAATTGCGGAACGAACAAAAAGACTGGCGACGCTTTTCAGATACCTGAGCATGATAAACTCGTTCAAACGATTGGGGGTGTTGCGACCGAACTTCTAACGGCTGCAAACGAAGCTCCTGTTGTGTTCTACGAATAAGCTTATAAAAGAAAATTCATACTTTATAGCTCCGGTGCAATTAGCAATTTTTGAGGAGCATCTTGGATCCAAAAGCTCAACCCCTTCACGTATGTTTGAAAAGTGCGTAACAGAAGCAACCCTTGTCAAAGTTTACGATGGCAACACAGCTTCACAACTTTATCATTTAATTGGAGTCGGTCTTTCTGTGATATGATTCAAGATAACACCCACAGCAATTGTGTAATATTATGAATATTTTTTCTAAAGAAAGGTTGAAGTCCAATGATTAAAAATTAAAGATACCAGGATCGAAATAAAATAGGGTCTAAATTGACAAGGATCGTTTTTGTTATAAACCCTTCAATTAAAGTCAGATTACGGGACTATGGTTCATAATAAAATACACTAAAAAATCTGATTCCGTGTACGTATGGCAACAGAGACTAACCCTGTTTATAATTATTAGACTGCGGATCTGTATGCAAGTTAACATATCAAGTTCGTGGCGAATGCACGTTTTATAGAGTAAGTGAAACAACAAATATGCTCTTAAACATTTCAATCCCAAAATGCAGTTCTGCCATAATTGCATTTTATCAGTTACACGGAAATCAAAAATATTGAAGTCTAAAAATGTAAATTCGTATAAAAATCCACCGTCTAACAATTATTATAAAATCACCTCGAGTAAAATCTAGTGCCCACCTGAAACGTTATGACAAGTGAAGCTCGTCATTCTATACTTCAGCGTTAAGTTATTACGCCGAGCCAGCCTGGTCCAATGGGTTAATGAGTTTGCGACTTGTAACCATGTCGAGAGGACACGCGTTGAACCGAGGATGAACTATTAGCTTCGGTACGGTCACTAATTGTGAGTGTCCAACATAGAGGAATTTTGAAGCAATCAAAGTCGGTGATCATCGCGTACTCTGGTCGACAATTTGAAACTATACCAATCCGCGTGTCCCTCCGAACCAATCCCTAAGGGCGACTTCGACACGGTCCAACTTGGTGGAGAAAAACAGTCTGCAAATGACCATGGCACAGCTTCGACAGTCTAAACAACAACTCCATTAGTTACACGAGATTAGTTTGCGTCGCGTGGAATACTTTCTTCCACGTTGACACGGGTGAAAGTTCGATGGTCGGAGAGAACCGAAAAAGAGTGGAATCTTCGATAAGGTTGTTGGGAAACGTGACGGGCTGGTACGTGACGGAGGATGATCGATACGTCTCGCTTCTAATCCTCCGCGGAGAGATTCAACGCCGCGACCCGGCACTTTCCTCGCAATTTTATTCGAGAACGCCGTTCGCACGCGACGCTGAATCGTCGACAAATCGTCCGACGGAATTACAGGGCCCTCGCCGCTTTTCCCGCCCGAGTTTTCCGTTTCAAACGGCGCCGGCAAAGCTCGCGGAAAATACGCCGGGCTTCGGGTTCGCTGCATTTCACCGAGGGACCCGACACTCGTGTGCAATCGCTGGAACAGCAATAGTAAGACCGTAAATGCGAGAAATATCGAGTTTACACTGCGATACGGGGTGAGTGACTGGTGTCTTAACACTTAACCCGCTGCACGTTTCACACAGAAACTTGTGCATGCGGCCCGCTGTTTTAGGGCCAAGCTGACAAAACTTGTGAGTGTCGTGTTGTATACCAACGTAGTTTATAAGTATTGTATTGAAGTATCTCTTTGGACACCCACTATCATCCTAACTATCATTTCAAATTCCTTCTTGATAATTGGTAACTCCATATTTTGCTGACCATTCCTCCTACATAGAAGCACATCATTTCATTTCTTACTCTAAGATAACCCCTACCCTTCAATTCTCCGAACCCTTCTTCTACTCCTTAATACCTCTGTCTCTTCAGTTGCATCTTCAGTCAGGCTTATCTTCTCTATCATAAAATAAACGTCTAGGTTTGAACAGAGAATATCCGTCGTGCATAGCTGCCCAATTTCCGCAATTCCATAGATTTATTCAATACAATAAACTCGAATCCTGCGGAATATAACAGTCGCAATGATGAAACACTCATCCTTAATTGTATTGTAAGGATTTTAAATGATTAGAGATAGTTTTACTTTTTAAAACAATATTTAACCCTTCGCAGTATAATTGTTTTCCTAGTTTGCTGTCGGCCAACTCTGATTTTATTTTTTCTGGTTTTGACATCTCATCTTAGGTATGAAGAAATTGCTTGCAGTTATTTAAAGTTTAGTCTTTTATTAACAAAGTGTTTGTTTATAAAGAATGCATAATCTCAAAGTACAAATATGTAGTTCATTGTTATTTATATTTTTTTAAAATATGATACTTTTTAAAATAATATCCTATATGTAAATATGCGTCCTGCCGCAAGTTTCACAAAACTATAGTGTTCTTCGTCTTCCACCTTCTGTTTCACGATTCGAACATACCAAGCAGTCATTATGTTTGCCTTGAGGATCTGCGGTTATTATTCATTATATGTAATGTACCATTTGGCCGATTTTTCTGGTCTGATGTTGAGGGTCTTCCCCGTTGTTTCGCACCTTGGAAATTTCCCACAAATGAGTCCACTAATTTACGAATAAAATTTGTATGTTTCATGGGTTTAATGTTACCTCTTTTGCAGTGTGATCTACATAAAGTATATGAATTAGTGGAGCAAAGTTCTAGAGCCCAAAAGAATAATTTTCTCCACCATTGTATAAATTTCCGCATAAAACAGCAAAATGGTTCGCGCGACCTACGCCTCCCATGTACTTATTATAAATGCAAACTACCTGAGGTTTTTTTTAAAAAAGACGATATTATAATGTTACACTACCTAATATGTACTGAACCTTCAGGCACGCGAATAAAACCAGTACAAACAATAATTGAATTGCACATAAACTGATCTCTCCAAATAATCTGGAAGTATGCGATTGTGTTTAAACATTTTATAAGGAACATTAATATTATTAATATTTCAATGCTGAGAAATGTGTAATACAAGGCATTCATGTACATACACATACACGTTCAAAGCAATTTTTAAATAAAACTGTTTCCTACGGATTTGTTTTATTAGCTACATGAAGTACCACGTCAGAGGTGACCCAAGAGTTCCAGGGAAAAATAGTATTGTCACGCTAGAGGTGACCTCATAGTGCAAAGGGTTAATAATAAATGTCAATTCACTCTTTATGTACTATACACTCTTTCAATAGATGTTTCTCTCACAAAGTCTCAAAAAACTCACGCTCTGCCATCCACTCGACACCCAAAACTGACTTTTGACACATACACATTCACAGAGGTAACACGCATGCACTCCTTAGGGCCTAGGAACAGATCGACGAACTCGTCGCACGCATCAACTCGCATTCGCTTAAGAAAAAGACCTAGAATACTTTTTATTTGTCTCGTGAGTTAAAGCACAGATTACGATTTAACTTGTTTAATTACGCAGACTTGAAATTGACAAACAAACATTGCAGTCATGAACTCAGAGTAAATTAAAAGCCTCAAGAAACAACAGAAATTGTAAACTTACGCCGACGTAAAAGCGACAGGATAATTGTTAAATAAGCTCTGACTCGTTAGAACTGGTTGACAGCAGTACAATAAAAAATTCAATCTGTGGTACAGTTCATATTTTGGAAGATTTCTCAGTGACGTTGAAATTTTCTGATGCACTGTGCACTATGAATAAAGTACAAATATGTAATATATGTAGACAAGCCAAATGAATATTATCCGAGTTATAAAGAATTTTGGAATGATTAATGTTGTACGATTTTAGAAACATTTTCTGTTAAACACTCGATGCGTGTAATCGATTATCGTACACGGTCCTGTGTTTTGTTTTTCAAAAGATGTCGACAACCGTACGATGTCAAGCACTTGACACTACGCATAGTTTATGGCCGCGCTATATCTCTTTCAGCGACTGTACAGGCTGAACTAATCAACTCTGCTTCCGCGACACGCACCGTGTTTCACGACGATGGCATAGTACAGAGCTGACAAGTGATTCTGCGTGAAAAAAAACGAGCCGAAAAGGTAGAGCGAAAATGTTCCCTTTGAACTTTCGTTTTCGAGAAAACGAAGCTCGAAAGTTTAAAAGCTGCACGTGCACCGACCTTTATCAGGGTACTGTTTTTTTCGTTACGTGAACATTCTCAACGTCACAGTTTGTTATTTAAAATAGAATTTTTAACGCCACGACAAATTTTGCAACCTGGTGACGCTCGAAGCGAGTCGAAATCCAGTGAAATTTGTTTCGTATAAAAAGACCGAATAGCACCGTCGCACGGACGAATTCAATTTGCTTAATTCTGCGTTCGTTCGCGTTAACGAAGACGCGGAGTCGCTGGCAAAAAATTCGAACGACTGGGCTAATATTTGTAATGTTCAAATAAGTCCACGGTGGAGTCGATTCTCGTTGTTTATTCTCCACGGTTCCGTTTCGACGGAGTTCCGCCGGCCGTTCGTGGCTCTGGTTTTTCCGAGTTTCTCGATCGACGGCCTTTATTTTTACACGTGCACGCGGCGCGAATGAACGGAAAAAAAGAAGAAACAAAAAAACGACCGCAACGAAGTGTACCGGAGGACAGGGAAAAAGGGACGGTCGCGCGAAATTCCATGAAAAATACATGAGAGCACTCCGAGGGAACTTCGTTATCGAGGTAAGTTGCAAAATCCAACGACAGGCTTGCCTGTAACGTTTCCGATTAACGTTTCATAAGTCGCAATGCGATTCTTCTCTCGCAAGCCAAAAATTTAGGCAACCGATCTACAGCTGAGATGCTCATAATTTAATTGTAACTTTTCTTAAATATGCATCCTGGCGCGCGAAATTGTTCAGTAGAAACAGGTCACGGTGTCGGAAAACAATTTTAAAGGAAACATATTTTCAGGGTTCGAACAATATATATAGAACAGAACAGGTTGTTTTGAAGAATTTTTTTCTACATTTTTTAAGTTATTAGATTGGTGCACATGAAATATACGATTCATAGAGTAATGATTAGGTCGGCATATTTTTTTTAGGAAAAGGACATTCGTTTAAGCAAAATAAACTTTATTTAATTCTATACATTTTGACAATGACTGTACAAGTCACACCATTTTTTAAAAACTTCTGGTGCTCAACATTTCATGTGCACCAATCGAATACTATTCTTTTTAATGGAACAATCTTCTTTTTATTATATACAATGATAGAGAGAATTAAAATAGATACAGGAAATTTGATTGCTTCTGTATTTTTTCTATAAGTATTAACTACAGTAAGCAGATAAGATGTTCACTGGGATTATAGAAGCAGCCATATCTGGTACGGCATTAGTTGGGTTAATCGATCATATACCGACGCTGATAATCTCTCCAACGTGTGCTTTTATGCTTTAAAGTGTTAAAGAATCCGATAGCATATTTGTTATTATGCCAGCGTTAACAACTTTTCACACGTGCTGTACCCCAGTGAAAAAATCCGTGCATGGTCAGACAATCAAGAACAGGTTCGCATAAATAGATATAGTGAATAATGTACATATTTTTTTACTTTATTACGTACATTCTATTTTATATTGTCACTGTATCGTTAATTTTATTCAAAATATTGTAACAATTAGAAGTAATGAAAATTTTATTCAATTGAATTTAATGCGTGAAGCGGATGTAAACGTGTTCTTTAAACCTGTAAATACTACAGTACTCGATAACAAACTTATTATTATATTATTAATGAGCAAGTAACATGTTCTAACATGTTTATTGTACACTTTTTATTCTATACTATCATTGTGTCGTAAATTTTATTCAAAATATATGAGGGGTTAAGAGTTTTAACAATTTGTATGAATTGAATTTAATTATTTGATGTGTCGAACGTGTCACCAAGTGCTCTTGAATCTACAACATTAACTTCAGAACTCTTCAAAACTTTGAAAGCATCAGTAATTATTTGACTACGTAACATTCGACGTGTCCATAAAGTCTTCCATTTTACGTAAAAATTCAAACAATCTGAACGTATTAAACGAAAAATAAGTAAAATTGAGAATATACCCGAAACAGACTTTCCGTAGTGATACAGTCCATGCATCAATCAGTATTGACAATTTTCTCCTCCATTGTAACCGTCTGGCCATCTATCTCCGTATTCGTTGTGCGTATCGAAATTGAAACAAGGAGGAAAAGCGTAATTTAACTTTCGGGCGTTCTTCTCTAACTTTCCCATTAAACAGCTCCTGAAACCCGGCGCTTTCTCGCCGTAAGGAATTAACGTGGTCCCAGAGAAATAAAAAACGGTCTGGGGGATCGATGGCGGCAGAAGTTCGAGGAGGATTTCGGGGCGTTCGCGTATATCAGCGAAATCGCGATCGTGAATCGTTTATGGGGGCATTAGGCATTGGTTCTCGAGCACCACGCGAACTATGGCAGCAGTAGGAAACGTGCAAATCGAGATAGGAACCCGGTCACTTTTCTTTTCCCGCGCTACAGTTTCCGTAATGAAACTTTCCCCTCCCGTGATCTAGATAGCCGCGCGGTTGCTCTTTCATTTTCGTCCTCGAGACCACTTTTTAATGCCCATTGAGAACATGCCGCTCCGATTGCTGTTTCGTTACGTGCCTGCAAGTCCATTTTACACCCTGACAATGTCAATCCTCGTAAAATGCGTTGAAACCATTCCTTAAAGCGTTGAGCCTCAGACCTAACATTTAACAGGTTGAACGTTACGCGTGATTACTGGCGACCAGGATTACAGGAGCATGGATTTAATTTAATTAAATAATTATTCGCTTTTATATGATTTTGGAAATACAGTAGGACCTCGATTAACCGGCTTAATCGAGAGACAGGCAGCCCTCATAAATAGAGGCTCGAAGGGACATAACTAAAATCGTATTTTCTATACCAAACAAAATGTATTTCCTTTTAGAATATAATCATAACCAAGTGTGTGTCTGCTTAAATTTCATCTATTTTTATAATTTTGCACTTACAAGTGCTTTACCACGCCAACTTTTCAACATCACTAAACTTTCTGCTAGGTTAGGTATAAACATGAGAGAATCGTAAGATATGTAAGTACAAGCGTTTGTTGTTAGTGAACAGGAGACCCTGGATAACCGAGATCTCGGTTGATCGAGACCATGGATAATCGCGATCCGGTTAATTGAGGTCCTACTGTAGTAGTATTGGAAGTCCGAGTACAAGAAATAATCTTCGGAATGTAGTTGTTGGCTTGGATGTAACTTTGGACAACGCCAAGTTAGTTAAAGAAGACATACAGAAGTTGATGTAACGTCGATGAGGAAATAACGTAATATTTCAATAATAATATAGATTACGAATTATGCTATGGAAATGTTATCTTTTCTGTTTCATGATTTATATTATAAGGAGGATGCTGATGCGTTGACTAGGACATATGTCACTTTCCACTGTGCGCTGGACACATCAATCAGTCGCATACTCTAGACATAAACTTATGTCTGCCTGTAAGAACGATGATAAAATAAAATAAAATGTTTGTGTAACGGACATCCATAGGCACTAAAAAATTCAAAATAATAATAATAATAATAATATGTTCTTACTACACCCACTTTAAATACATACAAAAAATAAAATATGAGGTAGAAGAGATGAGGTACAAACAAATTATTTATCAGTCATTATGTCTTAAAATCTCAAAATCGCCAACAAATGATGAATAAATATGTTTCTTCCTACCTTTGAACCTACAGATGCCTATTGAGCAATCTCTACCATCTTTCCAACATCAATATTCCCCACAGTCATAAATACTTTTTCGTTTCTCAATATCGGATCATCTTGTATCCTACGTAATGACGAAGAAAAGCTTTAGAATGCTTCTAGAATTACACGTCGTTAGCGTGGTCCGACAGATTCAACGATCTCGTAAAATGATATTTTTTAAGAAGCGACAAGAATTACCAGCGGTGAACCGGAAATGAATGCGGTATCGGTAAAATCGAGGGTGGTAATTCTTGTGCATGCGACTCGTTCGTTTCCTCTGTAAACCGCGAACGGAAATCCATTAAGGAAAATTACTTTGTCAATATTTCGCGTGGATAAAAACGTGAAATCGAACGACGTGTGTTGAGACGAATCACAGTTCCCGTGTGTTCCTCGAAGTTTCTTCGTGGAAGCTCGTTCAGGCGACCGGTTCCGCGGAAATGCGTCAGATAAATCGCAACGAACCGACGGTGAACCGTAATAGCGGACTTAATGGAAGAATTGGGTCATTATCAATCTCGATACGATCTGCGATAAACAGGCCGCGGGCAGCGTACGCGCTACGTGCATCGAAGAATTTAATAAACCCGTATCACCAACAATCAATTTTTACACGTTTTAACGTTACGCTCTCCACAGGGATTCAGATAACCCAACGTTTATCGCCACTGTCGTACTGTAATTTAACACTATATCAGCAATTTATTACTTTGTCGCAGCGGCTCCCAACCCATCTCTTTTTAACTCAATTCACCACCATTAAAAAGTAATAACATTGTAAAGTCATACATAACAGTCCTCCTGAGTGACAGAAATTTTTAAATATTTATTTGTCTGTTCATTTTGGTACTGATGTTGTCTAGCTTTCCAGCGTGTGAGTTTATTTTCTCTTTATTTATTTACTTTATCTATTTAACTCAATTCACCACCATTAAAAAATAATAACATTTTGAGGTCATGTATAACAGTCCTCCCGAGTGACAGAAATTTTTAAATATTTATTTCTCTGTTTATTTTGATACTGATGTTATCTAGCTTTCCAGCATGTGAGTTTATTTTTTTAATCCTCGTTATTATACACTACACTTAGGATGTAGTCTTCCAATTAGCCTGTTTTTAAGACGATCTTAAAGGAAATTTAAAGCATTCTCGTGAAACTTTTTCCTGGGATAGTATCGTCGATTACACATGCACTTTTAAAAGGTCATTTTCAGCCATACCGTTAACACTCAACGAGATCTGAAATTGTCCATTCTCTACCATCTTACATACGTATAATGTGCACTACCGATAAAAAGTTTGGAAGCAGTAGCACTTTTTAAAGATTATTTGTGTCCATTCTCGTTGAAAAAAATTAATATTTAAATAATAACAACAATGCACAGTCATTTTTAAAATTAATTATCTGCGTGGACCAGTAATCGAGTCTTCAATTGTAAAAATCTTGTAGCGTTTTGTCCAATCCTAATGTTCTCATTTATATATTGTACTGATATTTATTTTCCATTGTCACAGACAACTGTCCGATTTTTCACAGTTTTCCGTTCGAACATAAAGATCCTTCCAGACTTTTCGCCAAATGGCAGAAATAATTTTCCAGGGACAGAAGTAACGAGAAGCTATGCGGCTCGAACATAGACAGCATAGTTGGATCACTGTGGCCAGAAACTGTGGAACGATAAAAGGATCGAACAGTCGGCGAGGGGAGAATTACTAAATGCTTCGAATCGAAGCGTTCGAACGGCGGCGGTGTGCAGCAGGAATATTCGCTCGAAAATTACGCCAACTCGGCGCTTATGCCACCGCAGCGAGGCTGGGTGTCTTCGAACGGTAGTTTGCATTTCGATGGAGAATTTTCTGCACCATTTGTAATGGATCGGGTGTAAAATAGTTGTTCGAGCATCGGCGAGAATCCCCGAAGCGAGCGTTCGATAACTTTCAATCCTCTCGACGCGGTGACAAATTGAAAATTTCCCAGCCACCCCGGTCCCTCGAGTGAAAGACAGAAGTTCGTCAGGACGAGGAACAAAGAAGAGAAATTACAGGTTACGCGAAACGAATTAGAGATCTCGTATCATGTTAACGTGCAATTTCATTTCGCTTAAGGGTTCTCAAAGCCGCAGATAAGCCGCTAGTAAAATATGTCAACTTTCATGGAGTGCGTTGTTTTAATTTTTAATTCAGCAACAGCAGCAGCCGTACGAAATCTTTTTTCTTTTGTTTCGATTCGCGATAACAACGCGCGCTCGAACAAACGCGAAACGTTCTAGGCAGACGTGTGGAAATAAATTGACGATAATAATGGTCTTTATTTCCATAATAGTTACTGGGAATAAGCATGCCACGGTCTCGTACTTGATATTCGACCAGATATCACCGCGACTCCCACTCGTAGTTTCCCCTGAAATTATGTAATTTTCACAAATCATTTCGATAAGGTAACACCGAGTGGATCTCGCGGTCGCCATCCTAGATAGAACTTTTCATTAGTCCCTAATAACCCGCCCCGTAAAATGATGATTTTCCCGGCTGCGTGTTGGCCATTAAACTGCAACGTGTTCCTGACGAAACCGTGGAAACCTCGATGCATAGAAACTGCTCTTAAATTCACCGTGGTCACGGTTCAACCGCGATATATCTTATTAAACGACAGCTTTTACCTGCTTGCGTGAACGCACATGCAACGCGACCGCCGCATTTCTAAGTGAAACCATGAAATTTTCACTGCGAGAGAGATTTTACTTTTCAACTACGGTTCGCCTGAAGGATTTCGTTCAAAATAATTAAACGTTTCTTGACCATGTTGTTGAATATTCTTCGAACAATATGCAATAACAATTGGAGAACCTTGTTGGAAATAGGCCATTGCAGTCGCTTTCGTCTTAACACGTTCTGTGTTGTGCCGTCGGTGGTACACGCATCAATTTTAATTTAATCATATAACTACCAACGTGTCGGGAATTTTAAATAACATTTACGTTACAGAGATCACATAAATAAGAAGTGGTATACTAGATTTATAAATACTTGTAATTTTAACTACGCACACTAGTGTCTATAAGTATCCGGACAGCTAGCAAATTCAGAGAAGTAGCGTATTAATGCTATAATAAAATAATTATTAATATTTCGGTTTTCGCTACTATTTGTCTAATGGAATTAAAAAATATCTTCTTTGGCCAACAGTGTAATAGTAACAAATTTTTCTGTCGATAATTCCTTTCCTGGACTCATGGTTGTGATCGTTAGCACAGTTAACCCCTTGACGTACAAAGACGTCTGGGAGACGTCATTTGTTTCGTATGTCATGTTAGACGTTGACGTCTCCGAGACGCCAAGATTTATACACTTATCATTTTGAAAAGTTCCATACTCTACAGGACTGTTAACTTATTTATTAATGTGATACTTAATTATTTTTCTGTAATATTGAATATTAACATTGTTTTATGATATTTAGCAATGTAAATATTCTGCTTTTTGTACAGCTTACATAATTTTAAGTTGAGCTATATTAAATGGTATTTGTAGCACAATCGAATAGTATTTTATTTGTATGTTAAGGGGTTAAACTGAAACTAAAATCAAGCCAACATCTGCATCGTCCTGGTTTCAGTTTTGTCAATATCAAGTGACTGAGACTCGCTGAAATTTATACGAATATCCAACTCTAGTAAGAAATAAACATATTAAATACAGTGGGATGTGGGGAATGAACAAACGGGAGATACAGCCGTCCTAAATTACATCCCTCCATACGCTTCTACATGTATGTACGTTTTTGCTTAACTTTCGTTATAGCAATTGTGTCAACATTATTTGTTAATAAATATTGCGTACGCTGTTCAGTAGTAGCATAATAATTGTACAATACCGTAACAAACCAACAAAAGAACAATATTTGTAAATTATTTCAGTGATATCCGCAAACATGTAAGTGTCCTGACACTCTTGGACGGTAGTGTACGTATGTTAAATACAAAAGCTGCTTGCACGTGTCTGGCCAGTTGCGGATTTTTCCACTGTGGCACGGAACGTGTTAGAAGACCGCCAAGCAGGAAACCATTACATTCGCCTATATCAGGTAAGGGATTGAATTTCATAAGCTTGGTCTTTTCTATTCACTCCACTAAGCAGTGGGGAAAAAAGTGGCGTTTTGAAAAGGCTATCGATAAAAGGAATTACGAATCTCGCGGCCGACGGTGTAAATAACGGGCGCGACCTATCGGGATCTTTGTAATTAAATGAGATTCATGGGCTGGAGTGGTTCCAATTAATTAAGCGATTTTAATTAAAACGATGCGAAGTGCATCGAAGTGGCGGCAATTGGAATATTATGTTCTATAGAAAATACGCGGCCCGGTTGATGAAGCGGTGAAACTGACACACGTTATAAATGTTTTTAATGCGGAGAGAATTATTTAATGAAAAATACCAGTTTCGTCGTAAGATGCATACAACAAGAAGAAGGAAAAACAATGCAGATGCAGAAGATGGCAAATGGGGTCGCGCGGTAGCATGTGTACCCTCAGAATATAATAATAGTAATAACTCTTTATTGAACAGTGATCGAACAGGTTAAATTGAATAATTTGCGAAAACAGTAAAATCCAAACGTAATGAGTTGTTTAATACAATAAATACAAAAGTAAGTTAAATACAAAAAGTAAATAAAATCAAATTCAACATAAGATTACACAGGTTATTCTTAAAATGAACAGCTGAACTGAAAGGAACTCTATATGCTGTAAATATAAATTTTACTCGAACATAAATTCTTACAAATATTCTATTACATCCTTGACTTTCAAAAAATTATCCAATGCAAATTTTACATATCGATAAATATTCTTCCTGCATCTCGCTCTTAGAGCACTTGAACAATAAACTTCAGACAGCTATTAAGAAAATCGTGAGGCAAGGGGTTAAACAGCGCGTTCGAAACTCATGCTTATGATGTTTAATTGCTTATACCTAAAAAACGGAGCTTCAGATTGCAAAATGGTAAAAAACTTTTCGATTCGTTTCGTCACGAAGAATATACAGTTTTCAACATTTCGTATTCAGCGTGTGTCACGCTGAAGATTGCAGGAGAAGCGTACCGGTTGATTGAATGAGGGACATCTGACGGAATCCCGAAACTTCCGATGAAACATTAATGCGTTTCAAACCGCGAACCGTGCTCCTAATTATTAATACTCGTTGGCTTGTCGCGTCTCCAGTTTCGCGAGTAATATCGTTCTGCAATTAAGATCTCATTCGCGGCGGTGACGCGTCCGCGTCACGGCGCTTCCAAGGGCTCGATTTTCGTCGTTCCTCTGGTCGGACGAACGCCTCGTGCGGACGAACCACGGCCACCAGCTAGACAATATCGTCGTACGTCCGGGGAAAATCGAACACACCCAGTGGGGAAGCAACAAACGCGTCACTATGCGAGCACACGTGTACGTATGTACGTGTGTATTTCGCCTGTCGGTGTGCATGTCAAGGTGCCCCAATTTGCGTGCGAATACGTGGAAAAAGCTCGCTGGTGATTTACAATACAGCGCCTAACTATAGTGGCTGGCATTGTGGCGAAGGAAATACTTTGCGCGAAAAAAAAAGCGAAGCAGACAAACAGTAGGAGAGAAAGAGACAGAGAAAGAGAGAGAAAGGGGTGAGCTTTCACTGTGTCATCCCTGCGGCAGCCAGTATAGAGAAACGTAAACGAGCCTGAGGATCAGACCTATCCAAGATTCACGCTCTCTCCTCTCTTTGCTCTCTCTTTCTCTCCCTTTTCTCTTTGTCTCTCTCCATGTCTGTTCCCGACCAACGACTTCCTAGAGCCACCGAAACTTTCCCGTCGACGCAGCTGCTCTGAACGAGAATCCACGAGATTCCTAGGTACGATATATACACTCTTGCCACCGCTAATAGGGAATCAGACTAATTAACGTTGGCTATCTCTCGGAACTAAGCTGACAAAATTTCCGCGGGAATTATATTCTCTGTGCAAGGTGAAGAAACGTCCTGCAAACGTGTTCTTCCGCTGAAAGAACCGTCGAGGGCAGCCTCTTACCCTTTTGGTGCTGCGGATGTGTAGATTTGTTCAGCGAGAATCAGCATGAGACATTCGTGCACAGTAACGTTTGTTACTATACAGTGTGCGATGAAAGTTTGGCAACTTTTTAAGCAACTGTCTTCTAACAAATTTTTTATTAACAAAAACTGAAAGATACTAACAACATTGGAGAAAGCATACAATTTTATTTAGACAAGGTATGGTTTTGAAGAAACTGCCATTTGCTTTGATACAGGCTCTGACACGCTTTTGGAATTGGTTGACCGATGCACGCAGCGTATTTTCATTTATTTCGTTCCACGCTCTCACCAAATCTTGCTTTAACGACTCCACAGACTCGTGAGGTTTAGCACAGGCCTTGTTCCGTGAAACGTTTAATAGCTTTTGAATCCACAGATTTTTCAACATTGAGCAAACGAATTATGTCAACCGGACGTTTTCCTCGCATGTGCAAGGAAATTATAGAGGCATGAATTTCTTCACGTTTGTTCGACATCTTGAAATGAAATAAATGCACAACATCTGTACACCATTAAGTAGACAATTGAATAGCGAATCCAACGATAACGAATATTTTTAGAAAACATTCATTTATATGAGAAATATTTTATTACACAAAAGTTGCCAAGTTTTCATCGCACCCAGTACTATTTGAAGGATGGACAGCATTTATTTTTCACTCGATTCAAGCTTGCAAGTAGAAGTCATGCGACTATTGGTTGTGCTTGTGATTGCATAGTCCAGTTACTGACATATTTTTTATAATATTGCATGCATTGTAAGTATAATAATACAAAAGGTTTTGAGATTCTATGGAAAACTTGGACTTAATTATTTTTTACTTTTTGTAAGTACAATATATTTTATTATTTTGAAGCCGTAATTCCATTGTATTCACTAATCATTGGTACTTCTTGAATGTAAGCATTGTTATATTATAATTTGGTATCTTGGCAGGCCGTTAAGGCAACACAAATTTCGTAGAGATTACGATTATTATTTTTATTGACAAATCGAAGCGGTCAAATAATTGTACAGGGTACTTTATATGCGTTTGGAAAATTCGTTCAGATTCCACGTCAGTAAATTGATCGGACTGTGAGGTTGATGCATAAATTTAGCAAACATTTTCTATCAGATTTTGTTATGGTAATTAAATTAAATATGTGGATCAACCGATGTCAGCATACTCCATAAGCAAAAAAGAGTGAAAAATGTTATATAAACATTTGTCCATAATTGCTTCATTAAAAAATTGTAACAAAAATATAAAATACAAATTAATATTGCACGGTGTGAGAATATTTCAACGATATTATTTTTTCTGAATGATTGAAAACATAAACACAGAATTAATTATGTATTCATGAAATTCTCTCAAATGGTCGACATTTTGAAGTGAAATGGAAATGGTAACTTATTAATGAAAGGTAGGTTAATAATTTTGAGTGGTCTCATGCAGTAAACATGACTTCATAAATGTATTTGCCAGATGTCTAAATTATTATTACACTCTAATTTATATTTAATTTTGTTCAGCATTTTTGTCTTGTTTTAATACATGGAGCATGTTGGTACAGCTTGATCGTTAATCCGGGAACACTCTGCATATACAATCATGTTATTCTAAAATTTACATTATAGTGTTATATTACAATTGATCAAACATACCAATTAAATGTTTTCCAGAGGCTGCCCTACAGCCAGAAAATCTAAATGTCATCCATAACACAGCAAATATAATTATTTATTATAATTTATGTAATTATAATCGGGTACGTAATAACCTCCTCTCTAAACAGAAAGGGCACATGAATTTCCGGAAATCTTCGATATTTTAAAATATGCAAAAGCTGACTAAAAGCGAAGATTAAGGTTCGAAGGGTCCGTTCGAAACGGTGTGACAAAAAAGGTGTACGAAACTACACTTTGATATACGATCCACGAAAGTGCAACTTGCCTCCGATCTAATTGCATTTTTTATCGTCGCAGCAGTGTCAATTTCCAGTAAATTGTATTGATTTATCCATGGCAACGGCGTTGAGTTTCTTTTTTTTCGCGTTTGTTCCATCGGATATTGTCGCGGCGCGGCCATTAAAGTTTGCCGTTCGCCAGAACGCGGGCGGGTTTTTTTTTCTCCTTCAACCCTTTCTCCGATGATAGAATTCATAATCCAATTTTCCAGCGGCGCGATGGTTTTTCGGGTTATTAATCGCGGCGACGCCGACGCGCGCACGAACACGGCAATATTTTGGCGAGAGAAAAAAGGAACAGGCGCGAGAGGTGAGTTTTAGTCGCGTATAGCCGACGATAAATTTACGTCGTTAATTCTCCGGCAAAGCCGAATTGGTCTGCCTTTGTTGCACCGCCGCGCTACCGGCAATAAATTCACCATTCCGATATCGGTCCTGCTAAAAGGTTACCGACGAATTAATAACTGATCGTGGTATAGATATCGGGTCCGGCTTCGATTCGTCGAGACTCGTAATTATATCGACCCCGGCGTTACGCGAGCCGTGCTCCCTTATTTCATTAAAGATTTATCATTCCTCATTGTTCAATTGTCGCAGATTCCCACCAATAGAATGTAATGGTCTCGTTGATTCGCAAAAACGCATCCCGATTTGTCCCGGAAATTATACGGGATGTTTCAGAATAAGTGGTACAACCTATTCAACGTGATTCTGCATAGAAAACATCGTTCGAGCTTCTATTTTGAAGGAAATTAAGTTTAAACATTGACCAAGTACGCGTGTAATTAAATTCATTGTATTTATTAACACGTTTACTGACATAGTGAAAGCTGTCGTGGCTGGCCAGACACAATATAAATTTTTCTTTTTCATATATATTACAAAGGAAAAGAATGTTTAACGCGTTGACTGCCACGGTGATCACCCGTGACCGGCGCTTGTCTTCTTAATGGGGCCCTGGTGGTCGGCCGTGATCGGCGTTACTACATTTCTCATAATGATTAAAATAAGATCAATATCAACGATTAAAAAATGTTGAACGACGTAAATAACTAGAAAAAAATTGTGAAATAAAAGGTGCGCTATTCAGCAATTAAAAATTTTTATTAACCATATTACTTAATATTTTGTCATTATCCAGGATGTCCAAAAAGGTCGGGGCCAAAGTTATACTACGTGTTAATGAGGTCGAGTAGGTAAAAAAAAATTCATATCAATTTATGTCCGAAAGTGCTTTATTGAAAAGTTATAAGCGTTCAAAGATTTTTATCAATTATTACGGCAGTTATAATAAATGTTCGAAATTTCTACCTTGTGCAAGAATGCAGGCTTCCATTCGTCGAACTCTTTCGAATTAAGACGTGTAAACAATAACTGTTAATGAGAATTATTTGTGTCAGTCTGCGATTCTGTATAACGAGTTGAAAAAACAATTTTGCTCGTAAATCTTTGAACACATATAACTTTTCAATAAAGCATTTTCGAACATAAGTTTATATGCACTTTTTTCATCTACTTGGCCTCATTAACACGTAGTATAAGCTTGGACCCGACCTCTTTGGACATCCTGTATACTTAGAATTATAAAAATTCTATTGTGGCCCCCAGGGCAAAACATATCAAACTTGCGTGGCAGTCAACGTGTTAAGTATTCAGTATTACACATGGGTTCCTATAATAATGTTAAAATGTTAAACTTGCTCAGAATATAGTAAGAATTGATAGTTATTTAATTAAACAACATTTGAGGCGCCAGCCCTTGGTAGCTCCTATGGCAGGCAACGTGTTAATTAAAATAGTCTTATTTACTACATCAAATTGAGTCTATTTCTATATATACACATACAAGCCTTCAAATTAAAGCTTCACATAAACTTACAATCAGTTCATGATTCCCTGATATGTCGATCAAAAATTGTTTACAGTGTATCAACTTTGCATTCCGAGAATTTTTAATACAACTAACTAACAACTACAAGATACGTTAATTCCATTCATTTACTTTGCTAATCCAGTTACTGCAGCAGTAAATGAAACTTAAATTTTAAATCTCGAAATCCTCCATGGTACTATATCCGCAGAAGCGATATATGTTGCCGTAGCAGCGTCAGTGAAGAACATAGAGTTTAAAATAAATTTTTGAACATCATTTTCTCACCACTGAAGTGACAACCTAACAAATTATATTCCACATTTTCGGTTCTCTTTTGCATACCTGTACAATCAGCCATCGCTGAACCTGCTCGTTTCGATACACCCTGTGTACATATCTCCTTCATCTCTCCTAATTACTCTTCTCGTAAACCTGAAACGATCCCTTCAGAGCTGCGCGATGGAGGCTTTACACCGGAAGAGGTTCTAAACTTTTATCTGCGAGATAAGACGACGCCTGAGTGGCATGCAAAAATCCACGAAACGTCATCTGGTTGACAGAACGTTGTACGTGTGCGCGAAAATTTTCTTGCAGACGCGGCCAATCTCAGCGAGGCAGATTTATCCGGGCCGTTCCGTTGATCGTCGCATTAATTACCGAAAACCGTGGCATCGGCTTTACCCGTGAAATTTATGGCATCGCCGGTCCCGTTCGCGATTCCGATCGGAGTTACACACGTATAATGCCAGCCGTAGTTAAGGAAGATTAATAATCCCTCAGCCACGGGATTTGACGTCCAAAGACATTTACGTGGGCGAGAAGTTTGCACTGGGTTAGCCTCGGAGGAAACGGACGCTCGAAGCAGTTCCCGTGACCATTGTCATTTATATTCGCCCACCACCCCACAACCTCCACCACCCTCTGCTCGCTTTGTTAATTCAATGCAACAATTCGAATCTCCCCCGAGACTCGCGGAACTAGGCTCGCATTCGTACCAACCTGCGTTTCAATGCTGCGCACTCCTTTCTTAAAACGGTCTGAATAGATAAAAATATTGTCGAGCCACTGAACCGACCCTGTATACAGGGTGAGTAACTAGAAAGTAGCATTTAAAATGATTTTCAGTTTGTTAATATTAGCGAAAGTGGGCAGAATAGAGTTTGTAGCGTTCTACGAGGGGGTGTACAGGGTGTTAAAATAAAGGGTTCAGGATTTTGAGGGCAGATAGTACTCGCGAACTGGAGGAAAAAGGTAATCATAAACATGGTTCGAAAAATGAGTATTGTCGGAGTTATAAATAGTTCTTCGTTTTGGTACTCTCTGAAAATATTACCATCTTTATACTACATATTTGTTGTATAATATGAATAATCGAAAGCTATAGGTGCTAGCTTCTAGTGACTCACTATGTATATAAAGAACTGTGTAAGAAAAAAGGAAAGAAACGTTCAGGAGCTTTTCAGGAGACTGAAATTGTATGGCTGATCAGTGACGCGTCTGTTCTACTTCACAGTATTCCGGCCAGTGTCGCATATCTACGTCTGAGGCATAATTTCCACAGGATTTTCATAAAAGTTTGAGGGGAAATGAATAAACGAGTAAACAAGTTAACAAATATCTAAACAAAGAATACGTATTCACGGTGTAAACGTCGTTTTGTACAGTCACTCACGAAAGTCTGCGTACACACCATAAAAAGACTATTTTGACTAAAATAAACAATAATTTCGTGTAATAACATATTTATTTATTAACAGATGGGGTAATATTAACTATTTGATAACAAAATGTATTATTCTGTAGGAATATTTGAACAGATAATAAAAAAAAAACGAATTATGTATCTCACAAAAGTGTTCGTACAATCTTATTTTTTGAGATTACGTATTACATTAATATTTTGCCGGGCCTCCTTTTGCCTCTAAAACAACTTTTAATCTTCTTGGCGTAGAATGTATTAACTTTACTTTTCTTAGTGTACGACCACTTATGTGAGATACATAATTTATTTTTGTCTTATCCTTTCAAATATTTCTGTAGAATAATACATTTTATTATAAAATAGTTATTATTCTCTCATATATTAATAAACAAATATGGTATTATGGGATTCAAAAAATGACACACTGTGAGACGTGAGTTGATAAATAAAACTATTGATATATATATTAACATAATGAAACAACGCAATACATAACTCCTCACAAATGGACTCCACGCAACTCTCCACGCAAAACTCTCCATGCAATGCTCTCCACTCAACTCCTCGATCGATCTCTTCTGCTCTCTGACCCGGAGGTCCCAAAAATCTACACAAACACATACACACATATTCCACACGCATTTCCACACCAGATTCATACAGAGGAGATGCATTCCCAGAAAGTCACGATCCGTTCGACACTTGACTTCTGAAAACGCACGCACCTCTCACACCATGCATCCCATCAATCCTTCCACACTTTTCATTCATACGTCTAAATAGTTCGCCAATCTAGACTGTCCTCCAGATTAAGCATACAAAAGTATCCACAGTATTACACGAAATTATTGTTTATTTTAGTCAAAGTAGCCTTCTTATGGTGCGTACGAAGACTTTCGTGACTAATTGTACATGCTCCGTAGATATATGACATAAATGTAAAAAATATTATAAGTAGATAAAGTGTCAACATTTATGTGGACGTCTGACATTAGCATGACATATTATTAGTGAAAACTTCCATACCTAGTCGGACACAGCATACTATTATATTTCAAACAAAAATCATGAAAGAAAGAAATATTTATCTACTTGATTGTATAGCTGTCACTTTACATTATTATCACAATATTAAAGCTGCCAAAAAAGGCATCAACACGTTGGCTGACACACTGGAAACAGCTATTCCTAATCAGACGCGGTTACCGTTTTGATTGTAAATCACAGAAAAAGAAAATGTTTAAATATTCAATCGTATACATACCTTTCTGTGTTAATCTTGCAATGTAAAATTCGGTGAGAATATTGTCAAAATCAATAATTATTTAATTAATAGATTGGCTACCCAATACAAGTTATCTCGTATTGGGCAGTAAACGTGTTAAATGAAGTTTGAAGCACCGATCATCGGTGACTCCTGGAATATCCAACGTGTTAACAAGTGTTACAAATAAAGAAACAGTCCTAATTCTTTAGGAAACCTCGCTTCTATGTCCTGTACCTTGTTCCTTATAAAATCTGCACATGAATAGATCCTGCCATTATACTAGTAAGTTAACAGTCAGCAAAGTCTTAGCACCGATGACTGTCCTATTTATGACATAAATCCCAATTGATTTCCAATTACGACAGGCTGTCCGTTCCTTTTACGGTATCGTACACGTTTTCATGCCTCGGCTCCATAAAGCTTTTCACAGGGCAAGAAGTAACGGGTGGAGGTAAGAAATGAGCGACGAAACGAGACCGGTGTATCGAGTAGTAACGGGAATCGCGCCGCCATACGTCATGTACAATAGCGGCGCCGCTACATTTTACGGATATTGCATCGATCTTCTGAACGATATTGGATCGTTCGCGGGTTTCGATTACACCATCAGGGAATCGTTCGATGAGCATTACGGCTATAGAGATCCGGTCACCGGACGTTGGAACGGCATGATCCACGAATTAATGAACAACATGTCGGACATCGCACTGGGACCAATATGGACCACTTCGGACAGAGCCAACGTAAATATTTCTTCTCGTTCTCCGACAATGACACACAGCAATGAAATACGATTACTCGATTAGTACACCTCGGTCTTTATCACGACAAGTAGAGAAAAGGTCTTCAGGATCGACTTTAGATTCTTCACTTTTGACTGAACCATAAACAATCGGTAATGCGCTCGTATCTTTCAGGTGGTAGACTTCACGATCCCGTATCAAAGACAAAGCGGCTTCGCGATAATGATGCTGAAGCAAAAGAGACAGATACCGTTCCTCAGGTTCTTAATGATCCTGGAGCTCGAAGTCTGGCTGGGCCTCGCGTTCGCCTTTCTCCTGACGATATTTCTGTTATTCATCCTGGAGAGGTACTCGCCGTTCAGCTATCGGAACAATCGGGAGAAGTATCGAAACGAACCAGATGATCGATTCTGTTCGCTGAAAGAATGCTTCTGGTTCGTGTTTACGTCGATCACCCCTCAGGGTGGCGGCGACATCCCGAAAAATTTATCGGGCAAGGTGGCAGCTGCGACGTGGTGGCTCTTCGGCTTCGTCATCGTGGCGGCGTACACCGCCAATCTAGCCGCTTACGAGACCCTTGAACGATTGGAGAGAAACATCGACTCCATGGACGATCTCAGGAGACAATATCGTGTTCGGTACTCCACCTTGGCCAATTCCTCCGCGTACAGGTACTTCCTGTCCATGAGGAACGTCGAGGATTTTCTTTACCAGTAAGCAACTTTCGAAATCGTTCAGTGGATCGTAATATAGATCAGTAGGCTGCGCAGGATTATGCAATTTAACATACTCAAGTAAAGAGAATAAAATGAAAGTTATTCTTATTACGAACTGAAAAAGTATTGAAGTCTGTACACAGTGGCAGATCGAGAGGGTAATAAAATATAAAAATATTATGGCACATCCTGAAAAACTTGTTAGGTATGTACTCAATGTGTTGTCAATGTATACTTTCTGATTTTTTATAATATATAAATAATTAATGTGAATTTAATTATTTAGGCTATAGTATCAGATGGAGATATTCAAATATAAATGACAAGCAAATTTTAAATCTTGTAAAAGAAGGTTCAATCATAGGGAGGCTTTTATATCAGACAACTTTCTTATAAACATTTTTTCAAAATTATTCAACGATTTGTAATAAGAATTAATGAACTCTGGAGGATTAAGTAATTTAACATATTCAAATCAAGATAATAAATACATACTTCATTAAAGTCTTCTCGAGATGAAAATTATCTTGATTACAGACTGAAAAAGTATTGAAGCCTACACGTGAATATTTGCATAAACATCCAGTCTATTAATTAATTGTAGTTAGAATTTGGGCAGTCTAGAAAGTTCTTGTTCATAAGAGGCTCTTATAGCAGACAATTGTCTTGCAATTAACTTTCGAAATTATTCAATGAATCGTAATAGGAATTAATAGACTGCGGAGAATTACGCGATTCACCACATTCGAATCAAGGCAATAAATACTTCGTTAAAACGTTCACGAGATGAAAATCATTTGTATTAAAATGCAAAAATATTGAAGCCTGCATATGAACATTTGCGTAAACATCCAGAGTCTATTAATTAAATTATAATTAGAATTTGTGCAGTCTAGAAAGATCTCGATCATAAAGAAGCTTTGCAGCTTAAAGGGGCTCTTAAATTGCTCAATGAATCGTAATAGGAATTAATAAACCGCGGAGGATTATGCGATCTACCATATTCAAATCAAGATAATAAATATTTTGTTCAAATTTTCATGAGATCAAAATATTTTTATTAAAATGCAAAAATATTGAAGCGATACATGAAAATTTCCACGAACATCCGCAGGCTACGTATTAATCATAATTAGAGTTTATTATAGAGACGTTATTATACTGGAGAATTTCGTCGAAAACAATTTTTTCAAAAATATTGTTACATTAATCGTGGTTCTAACTAATATAGCTAGAATTTAGATAGTCCAGCGGATCCTCCTCTAGAATAAAAATTGTTCGCGAAGGAATTGGAGACGAATGAGCCTCGATGAAAGCGTACCCGACCGGAACAGATCCGGCTACGTTGTGTGGGATTATCCGCTGGAAGACAAGTTCACGAAGATGTATTTGGCGATGCATGAAGCGGGATTTGTCCCGAACGTGGAGCAAGCCGTGAAGATGGTCCGGGGCGTAAACCGCACTTACGAGTTCGCCTTTATAGCGGAAGCTATGACCATAAAATATCTGATGCTGACGAACTGCGACTTCAGACAGGTCGGAAAGGAATTCAGCAGGAAGCCGTTCGCCCTTGCCGTGCAAAAAGGCTCCCCGTTGAAGAATGTGCTCGACGATGCGTGAGTGTCGCGTGTGCTCTAACTTAAACGATATAGCATCCATAGATTGAATACTGAACGTTAACACATTGAATGCGGCACAGTGGCACGAAACTCCTATTTTCATCGACATCAGCCAAAATTTGAAGTGTCGAAATTCTGTACTATAGCTTCATTAAATCTTTATTAAATGATCGTAGCATAAGAAAACACAAAAAAGTAAACTTTACATTCACATTAGGTTTGATCTAATTGTATGTGAATCTGACCTTTACGAAAATTTCGGTCTTTTTGTTTTTCAGTTGCTCCACTTTAAACAATTATTGCGTGAATCCTATTACTTCATAAGTTCTCTATATTTTACATATTACTGAGTATCGCATTATCAATGATTTCGTACAAAAGACAATCTGAATTAATTTGAATTTCATCGCTAAACGATTGTATAAAATAAAAATCCGCTGCACTTAATACTATAATAATTCAACTAATGATCTAAAGTTTTGCTCAAAGTCGTCCAAGGGATAATATGTATCCTAATTTAGTCCTTTAAGGTTAAGGTTCTGAAAAGTAGAAAAGTTACCTGCTACTAGCTGCGATTGATAAAATAAACCTAATGTAAACATTTCAGTTTATATTTAGTTTCGGCCAGCAGACATGCTCGATCGTCATGTCTCGTCGATCGATGAACGCATTAATCACGTGATTGCTTTCTGGGGGTGCGCACCCCCTGTAACCCCTGAGTATCTGAAGGGGTGCACAATGTGCCATAAAGAAGGCATCATCGAACCACAAAGTGCGCAAAGAGAATTTCGTCTTTACCTATAATAGTTTTTGAGAAATTAATTTTGTCCAGCTAAATGTGCCACTCGGTCACCGGTGACCGACACCCCAAATTTAATTTAATTAAATAATTATTGATTGTCGCAAAATTCTGTGCGAACTTCATACTGAAACAATAATATAGGAACAGAAGAACACGACTGAGTTCTCAAATCTTCTTTTTCTTTACGATTTATATAAAAAATAGTAAATTATATAGTATTTGATTAGGTATGACCGTTTTCACTGTGGCGTTCAACGTGTTAACGTTGCCAGACCTCGAATACTCGTAATGTTTTAAAATGGAAATTTAGCAACACAGGACTACAGATGTTTTTATATCGGTTAAAGGATCACACGTCTGAGCATCGAAGGGAGATTGATCGAGTTGGAGAAGAAATGGTGGGATAAAAATCCTTTGAAAGCGAATTGCCCTGCAGTTATGGATATTAACGCGGGTTTCGGCCTCGACAATTTGGCGGTCGTGTTCTTATTGATCTTGATCGGCATATTGCTGGCAATTTTAATACTCTGTCTGCAATACATTTGCCGTTATTATCGGCTGAAACGGGAGACTAAGAAGATGGAGCCCTTTGTGAGAATGCTGTTGACTCTCAGACACAAGGTCCGAGATCGGAAGAGTGGCTAAGAAAAAGTAATATATTTCTCATCTTTCAATTTGCACGTAAGTATAATTAATTGCTGTGTGTATAATACGTACGGAATGAAAGATGATGCGGAAGAAGAATAACAGTAATGCGAATGCGATAGCGGATGAGAGAGGGTGTTGTTTTCTCCGGACATTTTCCATTTGTTCGTCGGCTTAACAAACTGTTCAAACATAGCCTGTTTTCCTGGAATGGCTCGCAAATATCGTAATTTTCGTGTTCTGTTTGCTGCAATTAACTAATCCCCTCTCTCGTCCAATGGTTTCAGCCACGCGAAACACTTCCCGGTCTGGATAGGAAAAACCCTAACTCGTCCGCTTTTCTTTTTCATGGATCCCGCTGTAACCAATGACGAAATTGCGCCGTTTTATTCAACCTTTCAGAGCTTGTTCTTGTTACGACGGGAATCACAGTCGTCTCGTGATTCTTCTTCAAACATGATTCCATTAGGAAAGAAGCTGTTTCTTGTGCAAACAAAGGCTAACAAAGAAGTTTCATAGAGACGGGAGACAAATGGATGGAGTCTAATTGATCGCACCGAGTGTACACTGAATTTACAACCAACAGTATTGTTCATAGTATCTGTCACTTTGAAATGTGCATTTTTCCTCTTTCAATAGAGGCTGAGTCTTGAATAAACACTATCAATGATTAAATTATTATATTCTTGAATTACCCGAACCTCAACTAATATATCTTTTTAAATTTTTCGTTATATCTCAATAACTATTAATTTTTACACGCATGTTTACTAATACTTTTTGTTTATTTTAATGTGTGCTATACGTGCCCGAAATTGGAACCATCAATTCCAGAATACCCTGTAAATTTATAATGACCACTTTTTGTGGCTTTTCTACTTCACATTCTTAGATGCCTGTCAATTGAAAAATTATTAATATGTTGACCGCCACAGTGAAAACAGCCATACATAGTCAGACACGATATCATTTACTATTTTTTATACAAATCGCAAAGAAACAAAAAGGTTTGAGTACTCAATCGTGTTCTTCTGTTCCTACATTATTGTTTCAGTATGAAGTGTGCTCACAATTTTGTGACACTCATTAATTATTTAATTAAATTAAATTTGGGGTGTCGGTCACCGGTGACCGCCACGGCGTTCGTGTTAATATATCCTTTACATGATTGTTTGCTACATTCAGCTTTCACTATTACAGAAAATCATTTTCCCAATTCAATTATTTTTATTAACAAATACACATCTTGTAATATTTTTGCTATTCTCTGTATCACATTATATACACGTCCATGAAAGTATTACTTTTTAAATGTATACCCGACAATATTTTTTACCCGATACATTCTTTCAACGTCACGATCCATAAAGATTACTAGAAAAACCGATAACTTTTCAACCCTTTTTTCCCATTGTCTGAAACTCTAACGTATTTATTCATCGACCACTTTCACCACGGCGAGCACTATCCGCGCCCTATATTCAAAGCCATCAATACCAGAGCACCCTGTAAAAAAATCAGTCGGACTCCGTGGTAAGAAATCGAAGGGCGCTCAATTCGTCGTAATAGCTAGTCACCAAGATATCGATGTCGAAAGTGTGGCTTTCTAACGTCACACGTAGAAAAAACTAACGATCGACTGGTTCAATTACGAGATAACAGGATCACGCGAGCGCGAGAGGACACGCGAGTACTTGCGTCGGTGAAGCGTTGCGGCGCTTGTTATGTCGAAGCGATCGTGCCGCACGCGTCTCCGTTCTCCAGAATCGCTAATTTTGACGAACGGAAAAGAAAAAAAAGGGATGAGTGGAGGGAGGGAGTAAAATAGGAAGCCGAAGGTGTCAAAGGGGAAGAAGAGACACAGAAATGGTGCGAGCACGAGGGATTGATTAGGTCATCCCCGCGGCAACCGATGGACAAACACAAATAAAACGGTGTTGAGCACCGGGTCTCGGTTTCGACAGCAGTTCCAGTTGCTCGAACGATTTCCGCACGCGATATCCGTGCCCGAAACGCGACATAGCACTCGATCGAAGCGAACTAATGCGCCTGACGGTCGCTCGTAGCCGGGAAATTAGCTGCAATTTCGTCCTCGAACTTTTCCATCGGATAAGCGCCGACGAACCTACCCGAAACGCCTCGATTTTCTACGAATCTACAGTGCAACTTCCGTAAAGGAACACTTTGCAGTCGATTGCTTTTTTGTTAATTAAACCATGAAATTCGTGAACGTTTTTATTGCTGCGTGGCTGGCCCTTGGAGGCTGGGGAGAATTTCCGGCTTACGGGCAGAGAGTCGTCGCTGACAAGGACTCGGCGAAGAGGACCAGGCCTGTCAATCTCTGTAAGTATAAAGGATAGAAATTTATGGTAATGAAAGGGGATGATTCTACGGTGTAGAGCACATAAAAATTGTGAGGTAGATTTTTGGAAAGGTGCTTCGTTTTTTAGATAAACAAGGGTGTAAATTAATGGAGCATATTTGCCCCTGACTACAGTACAGTGAAGAGAATTTATTGTTTTACATTGTTTACTGTTGAAATTTACTATGAATGTACGCTTTACAGCGTACATCGGGAGAACTCAATTTTTGTATTTAAAGCAAAGCTTCATATGAAAGAATATACTCTACAATTTCGACTTCTTTGAATTTGCATCTCTGCTAATTTTCAGTGAGTTCTGCACCGACGTTGGCTTATGGCATTTTGCTACCATATTAGAAATTCCGAGCATATTTCTCGTAATATTATTACTGTTGGACAATTTTGTTCTTCTTGTATACTGGTCATATATTATAGCGAGAATTTTGATGAAACTATTAAACGAGCGACCCCTCGCATAAACAGAAATTCACAGTGATTCAGAACAACCTATTCATACGAAATTACATTTATTAAAAATATCTGTCAGTTGTTTAACTCTTTAAACGACGATGGACCCATGCGTGCATTTGGAAAGATCCCTCACCGTGTGCTAAGATCCACAGTACTGGTGAGGCCACAGGTGTTTATTGTACGCTATAACCTCATGTATTCGAACTAATTAACAGTTTATCGTATCTTATTAAAATATATATATCGATTCCACAGGACCCAACAGGGTCAACATTTCCAACAATTTCTAAATTCATACATTAAAATAATTAAACACTTCAAACTTGTTTAATTTTCCTGGAATACTACAGCCCCTGACCATCGAATTAGGACCACTCGTAATTTTCAACATGTTTTCTGTTTTTAGTAAAATTGAAAGGTCTGATTAAACTATAATAACAAAGTTCATTAACTATTAAGGTGTTACACACATACATGTTAATATTTTGTATCCCCCCCGCCTTAATTATAGTTCGTGTTCTTTCTGGCATGCTTCGAATACACTGCCTTGTCATATCTTTTATCTCGCCATTATTTTGCCAAATATCTACAATTTTTGTTTTTAAATCCTATAATGTAGTGACCGGTGACGAGTAAACGAGTGATTTGAGTTGGCTCCAGGGATTTTCGATGGCATTCAAGTCGGGTGAATTGCCAGGCCATGGGAATACGGGGATGTTTTTCGATAAAAGAAACTCTGTGACGGATTTGTCTCTGTGGGATGGTGCTCCGTCCACCACTTTCACAGTAGTAATAAATCAATTGGACCACATACATTGTTCGTCTGCATATTTAGTTATAATTTGGGCAGCCAAGAACAATCAGCCATTGATGACATAGCGTTATAGGTAGGAAAGTGAAATGTTTGCATGTGGTCCTCATTCGATGGCCAGGCGCTGTACATTTTATCATCACGTACACGTTGCATTTAAAATAACTAACGAAGTAAATACACGCGTAGTTACTGAAATGTCGAACTGATTTCTCTCGAAAACGAACCGTTATTTCGATTCATTTCAAGAAACCACCCCTTTCGGTTGTACCACGAATTTTCACGCACCCCGAGTATGGTCTCCCCCCTAAAACTCTCCAAAAAAGAATTCTAATCCCCACGTTCTTTTCAGTCATCATCAACGACGAGGTGAACAAAGTGGCCAACCGAAGTGTGACGTTAGCCATGAGGACTCTAAAGGAGAAGTATCCCAAGTACTTGGGTCGAGTCTGGACGGTGCAGATCAACGAGTCCGATGTCAACGACACTTTGGACCGTATCTGCAACTCTTGGGACTCGGCTGTGGAAGAAGGAGGTAGCAGAGTTCCTGATCTGGTGCTGGACACCACGACGGCTGGTTTGGGTGCCAAGATATCGAATTCGTTCACAGCCGCCTTAGGCGTGCCGACGCTCTCCGCTCAATACGGCCAAGAGGGAGATTTGCTTTATTGGAGAAACCTCAACGCGGATCAGGCTGGTTACCTGGTGCAAGTGATGCCACCGGCGGATTTGATCCCAGAGGCGATCAGACGTCTGGCGATCCACTTGAACATGACCAACGCGGCGATCCTCTACGACCACAACTTCGTCATGGACCATAAGTACAAGAGCCTGTTGCTGAACGTACCAACCCGGCACGTGATCAACGAGGCCTCGAGAACCGTCATGGAAATGAGGAGACAGTTGCCCAGGCTACGGGACCTGGACATCGTCAACTACTTCATTCTAGGCGACGAAAACACCATGAACATAGCGCTGGAGGCTGCAGAGTCGTTGAACTTCACTGGAAGAAAGTATGGATGGTTCCTGTTGACTCCAGAGAGCAATGTCTGGCCCAGGTGCGAGTGCAGAAACGTAACTGTCCTGTTCATGAAGCCTGTGTCCAATAGTCAGAAGAAGCTCGATGTTGCCTTGCCAAAACCTATCGTTTCTTCAGGTTTCTATTACGATCTTGTCCAGCTGGGCGTTCGAGCCATGAAGTCAGCTCTAGATAGTAGAGAGTGGCCCCTGGCACCCAGACAGATCACCTGTGATGAATATAACAATACCAATACACCAGAGAGGAAGCTGGACTTGTTTAGCAAGCTGAAGGCGGTTTACAAGACCATGACACCGACGTACGCTGGAATCGAATGGGGAGCAAAGAACGGGGAACACACGGCGAGGTTCCAGATGTCTATTCATTTAGTGAGCATAACGGAAGGGTCTGTTAGCTCGATGATCGACAGCGGATCCTGGAACGCGAGCATCACAGCACCTTTGCAGGCAAGTTTGAAAGTTGACAGGATATCGATCATGCTCGATCGTCAATTCCTTTCAATCCATTTTCCCTTCCAGCGTGATCCGCTCGCCTCGAGTTTCCTTGCCGCTTTAGCGCCTCGAAGAGCCTTCCATCGATTCGTAAAGTTTCACCTTTGAGAAATATTGCGTTCTCGAAGTGCTTTCCACCGGCACATGCAGACAGATTCAAAGGTTTGCCAGACACGTTGTAGCGATTTTTCCAATTTTTGAAAACGATCCAATTTGAGAGGGACGAAGCGATGGCGCGGGAAATTCACTCAATTCCAGGAAGAGCTGTTTAAAATTAATGGCATACGAAATGAACGGGGCAAATTGATAGCACCGCGTACGTGACATTATTAAGTGGAATTAGGTCGGTTTATCGATCGACGTAAAAAAATGGTAGTTTTGAGTCACGCGAGGATGAGGCTGCTCGATAATTGAATGTCACGGTTGCAAAATGACGTTGCACGACATCAGATCAATTTGCAATATGTGGTCTACTAAACAGATTCATATACAGAATTAAACGTTCATTAAAACGTCTGATTGAACGTATAAAAATGTGTGTGTAAATTGCAGTTCATAGGTCGTCCGAATCGTGTCACGAGAAGAAAAATCTAACAATAAGTAATAGTTTCGTATAGTTCATTTATGAAAGAACTGTTCGTTATCGACAATACGATCGTCTCCAACGATGCTATTACTTAACGATAATTGCTTAACAATTTCTTGACCCTGACCCTTGGCCGATTGGTCACCACCGTCCTACCCTTGACACGCGGTCGCTACAACATTTTATTTACACTTATTCCTGATAGCGGCCAGCGCTGATCGAGATAACACATGCAACTTTATTTGTTTATCCAACATCGAAAGCGAGAACCCCACGTGATACGTGTCCCGGCATTCGAGGCTGTAAACTCGCGTCCAATACCGTTCTTTGCTCTACGGTTTAGGGTAGCAGCTTAGGTTTTGGATCGAACCCTATTCTGGCAAATTTAAATCGCCAATTTAAATAACTAGAACCTTTTATCGTTACAAATTTCGGTGTATAGAATTTTAGCAGCGAAAAACACTTGAATTTACAGTGTCTACAGTATCCGTCGCCTGAGTGTTAAGTATGCACTTACCCCCTTTTTAAAAGGTCGTTTATTAATATAGTGATTTATTGAGTTCCTGCATCCCCAATTTGCAAACCCTTTGTGTCTAGTAAACCCACGATTTCAATCTATCCACGAGATTCTCCATTCTGTAAAGGTGACGAACAGCGACGTCATGAACACCACAGCGGTGAAGAGCTACAGAGTGATCACCATACTCCATCCTCCGTTTGTGATGTTCAACGAGGAGAAGAACGAGTACTATGGTTTCTGCATCGACCTTCTGAACGAGATCAAGGAGACCGTGGGCTTCCAGTACGAAATCCGTGAAACGGAGGACAAGGAGTACGGAAACCTGAATCTTAACGGTAGTTGGAACGGGATGATGAAGGAGCTGATCGAGAAACGGGCGGACATAGCTCTTGGTTCTATTTGGGTGACAGCTGAAAGGGAAAGAGTGGTGGATTTCACCGTACCCTATTACGACCTGGTTGGTCTGTCCATTATGATGCTAAAGACGAAGACCACTACATCGCTGTTTAAGTTCTTGACCGTCCTAGAGAACGAGGTCTGGTTCTGCATACTAGCCGCTTATCTGTTCACCAGTGTTCTTCTATGGATCTTCGATCGCTGGTCACCGTACAGCTACCAAAACAATAGGGACAAATATAAGAACGACGATGAAAAGAGGGAGTTCAACTTGAGGGAATGTTTCTGGTTCTGCATGACTTCCTTGACGCCGCAAGGTGGCGGAGAAGCCCCAAAGAATCTTTCGGGGAGATTAGTCGCCGCTACCTGGTGGCTGTTCGGGTTCATCATCATCGCCTCCTACACAGCCAACCTTGCTGCGTTTCTGACCGTCTCCAGACTGGAGATTCCCATCGAGACTCTGGAGGATCTTAGCAAACAGTATAAGATTCAGTATGCTCCTGTGCTGAACTCACCTGCGTACATTTACTTCAAGAGGATGGCTGCCATCGAGTGGAAATTCTACGAGTGTGTAACTTGACTTGAGAATGTCAACCTTCGTTCGGCCCTGGTATTAAAAAACGAATGTTTCTTCTAGAATCTGGAAGGAGATGAGTCTAAACGACAGTCTGTCAGAGATAGAGAGGGCTGACCTTGCCGTGTGGGACTACCCCGTCAGCGACAAGTACACGAAGATGTTGCAAGCCATGGAAGAGGCCGGTTTTCCAACATCGACCGAGGAGGCTCTTCGTCGAGTTCGACGTCTCGATTCGAGCAACGAATTCGCCTATATAGGAGACTCGACGACCATCAAGTATCTTACTATGACAAACTGTGACTTGGTTCAAGTGGGAGAAGATTTCTCGAGGAAACCGTATGCGATCGCTGTGCAACAGGGCTCACCTCTGAAGGACCAATTCAACAACGCGTATGTACATATTGTATAAACACCATAATTGGTCTCCTCGAGGTCATTTTGACATATTAACATATTTTTCAAATGAGAATTAAAAGAAGAGGACTTGGAGACCTGATAAGAATGAGAGATCAAGAGGCAGGGACTTTGAAAAGACTAAGTTCAGAGCTTATGTTATTCATACCTACACCACTTATTTTCAACTTATGTTCTCCAAACAATTAAATTTCATTTATTTCACCAACTACTGTTTCTTACTTCGACACAGCAACACTGATGTAGAAACATGGATACTCAACTGATTACTTAAATATTTTTTCCTAGATAATTTGTACTAAAAACAGCAATTATTTTTGTCCGACTTGGCATGGGACTTTTAACACGTTCCATGCCACAGTGGAAAATTCCAGAACTAGCCAGACGCGTGAAAATAAGTTTCTACAAATACATAACGTTAAAAACATAAACATTGAATTGTCTTATGATATGCCATTCATTTGGTACTGTTATTGTGGCGTTCGTTTTAATTGGAACATAAAGAATATTACCATTTATTTAGAATAATAAAATTTGGTGCGTGGGGCGCATACGACTCACACGGCACGGAACGTGTTAACACGCTGAACGCCACAGTGAAAACGGCCATACCTAATCAGACACGACATAATTTACTACTTTTTACATAAACCGTATAGAAAAAAAATATTTTAGTGCTCAGTCGTGTTCTTCTGTACCTACATTATTGTTTCAGTATGAAGTTTACTCAGCATTTTGCGACAAGCAATAATTATTTAATTAAATTAAATTTGGGGTGTCGGTCACCGGTGACCGCCACGGCGTTCAATTTCTTAATCTAATATGTATCTACTGTTTTACATCAACCTAGGATTTTGATACTGCTGAATAAAAGAAAGTTGGAGAAACTGAAGGACAAATGGTGGAAGAAGAACCCGGACAGAAAGGACTGCGACGCGGAGAACAGCCAGAGCGACGGCATAAGCATTCACAACATAGGCGGCGTCTTCGTGGTCATATTCCTCGGCATCATCTTCGCCTGTTTCACCCTGGCGTTCGAGTACTGGTACTACCGGCATCGCACGAAGGTTACCAAGATCAATCGAAACAGTCCTTCGAAGAGCAAACTCTCAAAGGTGAAACCACTCAGATTCAATCTGCAACCCGCTCCCACGCACGGTTTTCAAACTTCCCACTTCAGATCGAGATTCTGAACTTTCTTCTCCCGTAAGAACCATTCGCCAAGATTCTGAACGGTTCCAAAGATAGCGCAAACACGGCTTCGTTATCGCGTTTCGCAAGAACATCTTTGCCGACTGTGTCACCGATATGGATGTTTCTTATCATTTCATTTTTCTATAAAAAAAAAAAAGAAATAAAATGAATTTCAATGTGAAAATAAGAACTTTCTCCTATATAACCGACTTGAAATGGACAAAAGGGGACGTCTAATTTTCTTAATTAATTTCTCACACTCAAAGTCACTCATAGGTAATCATGCAACGTGAACAAATTTGTGTTTTCTGAATTACAGTAGGAAATAAGGATATATCTTTGTATGAATGAATAATATCGATGACCTTGAACAGGGTCAGAGTTGCAAATGACATGAGACTTCAGCGTTTGCAATGCCTTTATTTGGTTACTCCCTTTGCGTACATTATTTCGCGCAGAGAATACATGTTCACCTTTTCTCTTCTTCGTTTTCTATCCGTTCCGTCGTTCACCACGCGTCACATTTCCGCGATACAACGCCGTCTGTTCATCGTTCGCACGAACCCTCTTTCGCGTTTACAGACCCACGTTTCTCGTGTCATCCGCTTCTTTCGTCGTTTAATAAGGCATTCGCATTCCCTAATAACGCTTCTTTCGCGTTTTCTTTTGTTTTAACCGCGTACCTCCGGCGAGGTAAGCGTGTTCTCCACGTTACACACGTTTGGTTCTTCTTTTCCTTTTTTTATCTTTTTCTTCACATGTACATTCTCAATCAACCGATATTTCCACCGAGGGAGCACGGGAAAAGCATTGGAGATACTTGTTTTTTTTTGTTTGTTCTTTGAAACATGGGATATTCGATTGGATGGTGGATGGGAACGGGGTATTAATCTTCTAGGAAATTAAATTATAATTAGGGGGATACAATTAAGATAATCCATTAATTAATTACGAAAAATCAACAAGAAAATAGAACAGTACTTTGATGGTTCAATGTCGTGCGGCACTTCTTCTTTTTTTCCGTTTTATTTATTTTTTTTTTAATTCTTTCTTTTCGTTTAATCTTTTTTTTCCTGTTTAGTTTACACGTATAAGTACTCCGTCCTCGAATTTACTCGTTCGATCCTCAACGTCGTTCACTTTTATTTATTTAGTTTTTTTTTTAGTTTTTTTTTTGGGCATTTTTCTTAGTTACTTGTTTCTTTCTCTCTTCGCGATGCCTCCAATGAAACACACATGGAACGCTTGCACTTCGGATGAGAAACAACAAAAAGAAAAACTGCTCGCTACGATGCCTAGGAAAATCAGCGCACTAATTTTTTTTCCGTTTATATCTCTTTTCTCTTCTCCTCAAGAAGAATTCACGTAAAATCATTTAACAAGCTACGAAAAAAAACGAAATCTCGTGCACTACGTTCTCGTATAATTCTTACACTTTTTTTTTCTCGTTTTCCCCTCTCGCCCTCTCGCGCGCACTTTCCCTCATCTTTAAACGCTGCGTAACATATACACCATTTTTTTTTGTATCTTTGTTCCATTTCTTTTTTATTTGTCAGAGGGTTAATAATAATTATCTAAATGAACATTTCTTTTAATGTCCCTTTCATCGGGTTCTCGCTTTGCTCGTTTCGACAGCTGCGTTTCTTTTTATATTTACTCTTCGTTCGACGACGACGGGGGTATATATATATTACATATATATGCATATTTTCTTTTTTAACGGCACCTTCTTGGATACATGCATAACAAATTCCACATGCCAAGAGGTCCCCCCATCTGTCACGTTCTTTTCAACGGTTTGCGTCTTCGTCTTGAAACAAAAGTACATAGCTAAACCCCCGAATCTCCAGTCATACTGTTTTCTTTTCTTTTTACTTTTTAGCAGCACGTATTTAATCCAGTTCATAAGGTCAACGGACGCAAAGTCGTCAGAGGCTGGCATCCGAAGCTGCTACTGTGCCTTCTACCGGAAAAAACATATTAAACATGTAACATCAAACGTTTCACTGCGACCGCTATTGTGACTAACAATGTACTCAGACCGGGAGTTACAAAATGAAAATCGCGCGCTCGTTTATTCTCCACGACAGTGTTTTAATTTCATAAACGTCTTACACACCACGCCATCGATCACGCGTATGCACACATGTCTATCGTATAACGTACACGCGTGCGTGTACAGTCGCGGTCACGATACAGTGAGGTCGTAAAATCGGCCAAGCATCAAAGTGCACGAAATCTGATCATCGAAACAACAGTTTAGCAGATATACGGGGAGATAAGGACCTGAAACTTCGACCAGTGCCGTGCAAAGACATGTTTAGTAGGGTGTCAGTGTACTTTAGCTTCGTAGTTGAAGTGAATTTTATGAAACACCAATGGTTATTTACATACAGAAAAAAATTCTAAATATTCCAAATGATAATTAACATTTGTCGATTTACTAATATCATTAATCAGAAGTCATCGCTCTTGTATTGTGCGGAATCCAAAAACAGAACGCAGTGCAGTCTTGTGTGCCGCGACATCAATCGGTACCGCTTCTCAATGCTTTAATTTACAACCTCGCTATATCGTGGCCGCAACTATACACATCTATCAATTTCGTGTTATAACGTAACAAGAAACGCAACAAAAAGAAAAACAAATGTTTCCGAGTTTACAGAGTGCGAGTATAATAATACATAACATAAATTTTGTTTTCGATTCGTTCAACCAATTATGTTTCGTCGGATCGTACATTTGCACCACCGAACACACGAGAACGATGTCTTGTTAACGCAAAACAATGGTAAACGCAACTTTTGAGTAACTCCGACGTGGCGATGGAAAAAAGAAAAGTGCGCAAAAAGAAGGAGGCAAACTGCAGCACTTTGCAACACATGTTAGAAATCCTGTTTAGAACAGATTTTTCTTTACCTTTTCCTATCATTGTGCAGAGGTACGTTAGATCGTACCCAGCCCAGTTGACCCAATGCACAGCAATCTTTCTCGATTTTCTCCTCTTCGCGAATAACAGTATCTTCCACTCCGACTGGAGTATAATGAAAATGGTCCTGTTCGGAGAGAATTCTGCGTTTGACCGGAGATCGAATGGGCTCGGTTTGAACGCACTTGTCACATTGACGCACCCTGAATTTCAACGTTAAATTCGACGATACCGGAGGAGTCGGCGAGTCATTCTCTCGATACTCCATGTACGGGCTCTCTCCACCAGGAAGATATAACAAGTTTCCTGACTCAGATCTGCGATACGCGACCCGCTCTAACGTATTGTTCACAGGAAATGTCGTCCCATCGGCCCACTGACCGTCATCCTTTATTGGACGAAAGTGTGTGCGAGGGGAAGTGAGCAAATCCTCGTCCGGCTCTGGAAGGCTGATTACCTTCAGATTTGAACGAGATTCTTTGCGTGTTCCAATGGGAGTCTTACGCGGTGCGACTGGAAAGAAGCAGCTACCTGTCTGAGGACTGTGGCCCAAGGCAGCTAAGTTACTGCCAAGCCCTTTCCAGCACCATGGTCCATCCATAGTTGAGTCAGACCAGTTAACATTGCTTTCTGAAATATCATATTTTCAATGTTTCTTTATACCTCCATCTAATACGATACTATCGGCAACTAACTTACACACGTATATAGAACGAAAAATTAGAATGAAACATATATTTGCAGCACGACACAGAGTTACAACGGCACTCTACATCTAACTTAATGTTCGTTCGTTTACTTACATTTCGGAACGATCTCCTATCCGTTAGATATACTTAAGTCAATATTACTATATCGTGATACTCATACGTCGTGGGCAGTGTCTCGATACTGACCTGATTTATTCTTGTTACTACATTCATCCGCATAATCCTCAATGCTGATTAAATCGATGTCCCATGGAATGAGCGGCGAGTCGTCAACGATAGATTCCTGGTACGGTGTGTCAGTAGCGTAACCATTGTCTGAGGTGGATAAAGTAAAGATTGTCTCCGTAGTGTCTGTTGGCCATAGGGGTCCTGAAGGAATAGAAAGAGTGGGTGCTGCCCAAATAGAAGCCGTGTCTTGCGCATTGCCTGGTCCTGAATCCCAAAGTGCTTCCAAACTCTCATCGAACTTTGCTTGCAACTGTGCCAATCTCAACTGATCTAATTCCAATTCACGCTCTTTCTCTCTTTCGCGCTCCATCGACTTGGCGAATCCAAAACATTCTTTATCTTCCGATCTCCGTGAATCGATGCTCTGAAAGATAGATCGAACCATAAATAAACTGTTCTCTCAATCACACCGTGCACGAAGTAAGCGTGTACAACACTTACAATAGACATTTTAGTTTTCTTATTGCGAGATTTATTGTTGTTCTTGTTATTATTATAGTTGACTCCGTTGATTTTGTTATTGTTGTTATTGTTGTTGTTGTTATTGTTATTCCCGAAGTTCCTATCTTTTCTCTGAGAAAACTTTTTGAGGGTTGTAGATTGCAACGCTGGGAATGCCGCGTAGTATCTGAGAGCCCTGTCGCGAGGTGTCAGCGACTCTAGGCTCGTTTTGTTTTCACCATCGGATTTCTTGGATTCCTCTTCTGTTTCATTTGAACCACCCCCTTCCAAGTCTCGTAGTTTCATGCATAATTCATCGACCAGCGTTTCCACTCCACATTTCTATGAAAATAATAAAAACAGTATTAACTGTAAAGACAAAACAGGTGACAAAATGAAATGTAAACGCTGAATTATTATTTACATTATCGGCAGCACTTGTCAGACATTGCACAACAGCACGTCTTTGTTCCCTGTCTCCTTGCGACGGCAGCTTTGCTTTAGGTCGGACACGGATGCGACGTCCTCCGTTTCTTCCTGTGCCCACTGCTTCTTCTGGAGGACTGAGGGCCGAGTCGGGGCGGCGCAGTAGGCTGAGCACGAACCGCGAGTACGCAACTGGGTCTATTCCCAATGCGTCCAAGCGTGCCTCCAGCCACTGGCGCAACTCCTCCTCGGCCCTTGTGCCAAACACCTCACCTCCTCCAGGGGACGCCGCTATCCCGACCAGGTGCAATGCCGGGTTCCTCATTTCCTCTTAAGAAAGTTCCTCCTAGACCCAGGAACTCTCACAGACTCCACTGCCTCCAGGGTGATCATCTTCTCTCCTGAAAAGTTGAAGAAACTGTGATGCCATGCATAGCCTAAAATGTATAGGTTTATAATAACGCGTATTACCTATTTACAATAGTATTATGGTATTATATTATTGTCCTTTAATGTTTCAATTTTACTGAATCCACCACCTTGACATTTACTAGCTTGATAAGTGTTTGCTTGCTTCTCGTTCTTGCTTGTAATTTCTCACTTTTAGTTTCGTTGCGTTCCCACGATCGGTGGTAGTGCTTCTTGCGATTTCAGTTACTTTGATTAAAAATTATGTAGTTCTTGTGCACAGGTGGTGGATATCTTGTGGAAATGAGGCTGGCAGGTCTTAGCGAAGGATAACAAGTATAGTCTCCTTCCCATTTTGACACTGAAATCAAAAAAATGATCAATTATTCTCCTAAATGTCCTTAACATAAAATGGATGTTTACCACAGATAAATAAATGTAAACGATTGTTTTCTTTCATTCCATTTATTTGAAGCACCAAATAAAAAACTCCATGCCATACATCAATGATCGATACATAAAAAGTTATTACAATTCTTACGTAAGCACTGCTACAGCTAGCAGTCGTGCAAAACTTTCACTTTCATATTATCTAATACAAAGTAAATGTTAGTACCAATACATTAACAAGCAACAAGAAACTAATAGTTATAAAACAAGACCACAACCGATGTATAATATCGCTTTCATAATATCAAGAATGATCACACACATATATCACTGGACACAGAGGAAAATGAGTCATAAGATATTCCAGCAGGATACCCAGAAATCAACTAATGACTAATATCATTTTCAGATAAACTATCGACTTATACTACAGATTACACACATTTCTATCAATCAAGCACAGTGTGCAACACAACTGAAAACTGCAAGTCCTCTAACTTTAACACCTATTTACGTTTTCAAGTAGAAACAGCGTTTACTGGCCAGACAATTCAGACAAAAATAGTTATAAATCCGATCATCGAAACATCAAGATACATCCAATGTTTACAATCCACGTTCGCAGAAACGTTCGTCTCTGTATCACGCGAAAACGTAAGACGCAGTTAAGCAGGAGCGTGCGTTGCTGCAGGCTATTAAGTCACGTTGCACGAGCCTTGGATCTAAGATATATGTTCCAGGTCGTGACAATGGTGGCAGCTAGCTAGCTGGCTGCCATGCTCCAGCTAATGACAAGCTGAACGACGTTATCTACGCTGTCAAAAACGCTTATCGAAAGATTACGCGGGCACGGCCGATCGAACGCGATCGTGAATCGTTATCAATCACCCAGCCTCCCCTTTGATAGATGTCTCTCGATCTGGTGCGCACGAAAACAAACGTCGTTCCCCGCGTACGCGTTACGTCTGTGCGGGCCGTTGGCAGACGAATTCGTTTCGACCGATGCGAATAACCTTGCCGATTGCGTTTCGTCCGTCTGACTCATAGTGGCCGTTGTCGTCGAGACGAGCACCAATGCAACGATGACGTTACGAAACGATCACGAATCGGTGATCGCGGACGAGATACCGTCAGACCGTGTCAAAGACGAGGTCCATCCGGACGGCAATCAAGAGAATTCGTCGAATTTTGACGTACCTGCATGCCTCGAGAGATGATTTTCACCCCGGCCTCTTCTACACACCCCACTCAGAGAAAAACATGGCGGCTACTAAAAGCTCCTATCCCCCTCCCCCGCCCTTTTCCTTGGCAATCAGTCAGTTCTTGCACAAGTTCTCTAGGTGTGTTCTGAAATCTGTACATACGCACGGTTTGCTTGTTATCTAATCGAGTGATAATGTTTCGTAGACACTCGAAGTAATCGAGGCTCTGAATTGAAGGTGTGAGCGTTAATTTTGTAAGGAAATTATTATAAAAACGGACCTATTTCATGTTGTATTTATGTATGCGTGAATAAAGGTATGAAGGTACTTTCAGGGAATGTTTGGTATGTTTTAGAGGCTGTTTTCGATTGTTTTACATTGTAAAACTATTGGTTTTCTGAATAAATTTCGATATAATGATTGTATGTGTAAAACACCTGTTTTAAAGAAAATCAGATTTTATATTTTTAATCATATATCCCTGTGAAACTGTTGTAAAATATGTTGGATATCTTTAATAGACTTCTCATGGCATTTCTTGAATTGTTTTGTATTGTAGAAGTAATACTTGATCAAATTACAATTTAATTATAATTCATTGCAATTGGGAATCTTCATCAACATATCTATGTTAAAGGAGAATAAAGTTGTGAAATATTTTTCACTGTTTAACCGGCTCTTTTTGTCATGGAAATACTGCATGTTTGTCCACATTTCAAGCCAATGAGAACTCGTTTCGCCTAGGGGAATCTTACTGAACACACCTAAGTTTACCGAAAATAGGAATTCATATTCGCAGTTATCATTCCAAGTAAAATTCTATTCAGTATTTTATACATTGTTTTATAAACTTTTATTATCGATATGCATTAATTGTGTTGTATAATAAAAGAAATATCCCGCTATTATACAGATTTCTATCTATAGTGACAATTTGGTCCACCTAGGGAAATCGGAACGAACGAATCTGCACTGTGGAATTTAACAATCCTTAAATTTTATCTCGTAAAAAACATCTGAAATAAATAACTAAAGAAATTCATTTATTCTTAAATTTTCCTAAAACAATACATATTTTATCAATCTTGAACTTCAGTTCCTCGAATGTATCTGCCAAGCATCTTACTGTCAAAAATTTAAAGAACAATAACATCCTCAAAGAAATACTTTCTCTGCACAATGTAAGCTGATCAATAGAGACCAGACCCATTTTTTTAAAATTTCTTTTTGGTTGAATTGTTTACAGTGCGCTGTTTCGACGTTCGAATGAAATCAGCGTGCGCGTCCGATTCGTGAATGCGTTCGAAAAGGGCACATTTCACTGACCAACACGAGCAGAAATAAGTGAAAACGATTCGACGGTAAATTGCGCTAGTAATTTCGAAAGGGGTTTAAAGAGCAGCTGATCTTTGATCTCTCGTCGCTATGTTCAAGGCAGGAAATGTGTGATGGCCGTATTTTGCCACATATTTGCAGTGGAACACAGGCCCGGAAAAGTACAAAAAACCACGGAAACACAACACACTGATACAAGATGAACTCTTTGATTCATACGAAAACGATGGCAACTAGCCGCAGCAAAGCGATCCGGCGTACGTACAATTAATTCTAATCGACAATAAATTAGAAATTATAAGCTAATATTCCTGTGCACGTATTATAGATATTGTGCACGTTACATTTACATAACAGGTGAATTTCTCGGTGGACCTATTTATATCCATGACAGATTAATCGAAATTTCTCGCTTCTCTTTGTTATTTCCCTTTCCCAATTGAACAATCCGGGAAAGTGCGTGGCAGATAGGTTATGTTAAAAAATAAGCAATAAATTCTTATATCAATACCGCTTCCATGCTCGTGAAGTACAATAATATTTATACATGAGATGTCAATTATGATGTTTCAAGTAGCAATCATACTACATTGACAAGTAATTATTTAGCAGACAATGAAATAATTATTAACCATTATGTCACATGCAGTAATATTGCTGATAAGATAAATTTGTATTTTATAAAAAGGTGGTACAGCAAACCGCTTGCATTCATTATTTATGTTATGAAATTGAATTTTTAAGCTCTAATAAGGTGCTTTCTTTTCAGAATATTGCTGCTTTAAATTGTGGTACAATACTAACCAAGTAAATGGAAGCTTGGCTCTTATTTATACGGGTAAAAGAGATCCTAGAAATAGTAGATTATTAATACACTCGAGTGTGACAGAAAACTATAACAATAATTATTTGCAATACTTGCAACTTCGTACATTTTATGTATCACCAACATGGAAGGGTCAAGACTCATCCTCAAAAGTAGAGGATACTGTAAAAAATATCAAGGAGCAGAAAGAGCTCAAAGAGAAGACAGAAGGAACTGTTGCACAAAGCACTCAGAAAGCATTGGTAGAGAAGCGTACTTTATGGCAGAAAGTAAAGGGAGAAATAATACATTATTACCATGGATTTAGATTGTTGGGTCTAGATATGAAAATTTCAGCAAAATTAGTCTGGAGAATATTGCACGGTAAAGAACTTAGTAGAAGGGAGCATAGACTGGTAAATTATTTACAATCAATAGTTAACAATTCTATATAATTGATTGCTTCATTCATTTCTATATTTACTTTTAGCTTGTAAAGACAACAGGAGATCTGTTCAGGCTTATTCCATTCTCTGTTTTCATCATTGTCCCCTTTATGGAATTCTTGTTGCCACTAGCTATTAAACTTTTCCCTGGCTTATTGCCATCTACCTTCCAAACAGCAACAGAAAAGGAGGACAAATTAAAGCAAGCATTAAAGGTATATATACGTACTTGCATAATACTCTTAAGATGCATGTCTGTTCTCAATGAACTTAGTCGAGTTGTTTCGGTTTCAGATTAAAATCGAAATGGCGAAGTTCCTTCAAAAAACTTTGGGCGACATGGCGGTGCAGTCATCGTCAGACTATAAATCGAAAAAGGCTAAAGAGTTCGCCGAATTCTTTTACAAAGTTCGAACATCTGGAGCTGTAGCCAGTAACGAAGAAATCATGCAATTTAGCAAACTTTTCGAAGACGAAATTACGTTAGATTCGCTTTCTCGACCGCAGTTGGTCGCACTTTGTAGAGTGTTGGACGTGCAAACGCTTGGGACGACGAACTTTTTACGGTTTTTGCTTAGAATGAGGCTCAGGAGTCTTGCTGCAGATGACAAAGTAATATTGCTCTTTTAAAAGTTCAAAAACTTTCTTCTAACAAACATAATTCAACGTCTATTTTTGCAGTTAATAGAAAAAGAAGGTATAGATTCGCTTACTAGGAGCGAGTTGCAACAAGCTTGCAGAGCGCGTGGAATGCGGGCATACGGACTGCCAGAAAGTAAATTGAAAGACCAACTATCTCAATGGTTGGACTTAAGTTTAAACAAGAAGGTGCCACCATCGTTGTTGCTTCTTTCGCGAGCGCTTATGGTCCCAGAAACGATACCGATGTCGGACAAATTGAAGGCCACTATCTCGGCTCTTCCTGACACGGTTGTGGCGCGTACACAAGGTGCTATAGGTGAAAAAGAGGGTAAAATGGATCACAAGACAAATATTGAAATTATCAAAATGGAAGAGCGTAAGATCGAGGAGGAGAGGCAAGAGCAGAAGGAAAGCGAACCGCAGCCCCATGTTGCCTCTGAAAGTCATAAGAGAGACGAGATTACGACTACAGATGTTAAAGTATTAGAACAGGCTTTGGATTCTCTTGGAAAGGTTAGTAACCATCGTATTTCAGTGTAACCATTCACTTGTTATTGTGATACTTTTGAAGGTAAAATATGTGCATGCTTTTGTAAAGGACAAGAAGAAGATGTCTGTGGAGAAGGAGGAATTGAAAGAGCTGAAGGAAGAGATGGCAGATTATCAGGAAGATTTGAAAGAACTTTACGAGATCAAAGCAGCAGCGAAGGGGGAAGAAGATATAGAAAGTATTAAGGTGACCAAGGGCGCTAAACGATTGTTTAATAGGGTAAACAAGATGATTCGGAAGATGGATGCTGTTTTGGAGCAGCTCGAATCCGAAAAACAGGTTAAACAAAAGACGGAAAACATCGGTACAGAGGACAATCGCGATTCCAAAGCTGTCGCAGAGTTAGTTAGGATAGACGAATTAATCACATCTATTAAGCAAATTCAAAGTGTACCTGATGACCACCGATTACAACGTATAGCGGAAATTTTGGCGAAAATGGATGACGACAGAGACGGTGCTATAAAAATTGAGGACGTTCTAAAGGTATCTTTTGGTCTTTAATAAATCGTACAAACATACTACATAGGGTTACTAATTTACGCGGTAATTTTACAGGTATTAGAATTAATTGGAAAAGAAGACATCAAGCTAAGTAAAAAGCAAGTAGATGAGTTGATCGAACTGATGGACAAAGAAGAAATCCTGGAAGTGGATGAACAGATCCAGAAGGCGTTGCAAAAGGAAAGCAAAGACAAAAATGAAGACTGTTCTAACACGAAGTACGTCGCACCTAAGTCTCCAGTTCCTGCTACACCGGTGACCACTGAAAAAGGTTTCGGTGAAGAGGAATTAAATGAAGACGTGGCAGATAAAAGTTTCCCCGCGCATTCGGAACAGAAAAAGGAAAAGGCAGCCGCAGTTCTGAAAAGTAATTCCACCTCTAATTCGGTCAGAAATCCTACATTAGCTCCCGGCGTTCGACCGACGACAAAAAAGGCGGAAGGCTCTAAGCAGCTATGATTGCCGCACAATAAAGTATAAATTAATGTATGTAATTGTTAATACAAATCTTTATACTGAATACCGATTTAGAAGGACAATATTTTCATCTCTATAAATATTATCATAAATATTTCTTTTTCAATCGAGTTCGTATAGTAAAACTCAGACAGGTTTTAGGGACATCACAGAAACTATTTATAAGATATAACGTTCGCAGTAACGTTCCATGTGTGTATCGATGCACTTTGTCAATGAATGTTACAGCATACATCGCCCTTGCTACTTACACGACTAAACGAAATAGAAGGAAAAACATTACATGGTTTTATAGTTGTAACTAAAGCAAAATCAGAATTTGTTATTAAGACTGTGATGCATTTAATGGCATCAGTGTATTCGTTCCACGAGCTGCAAGATATCTGTGCTGGTCACAAAAATAACACTACCTTGCATGCAAAATCTCGATTACCATTGAACAGGTACATTTGTAAAATTGAATGCTACGATACTGCTATTTGATATATCGGTGATTAGTGACAGGATATGACAGGAGCATTCAGTTCTCATCTCAATGAAACATAGTTCCAAAATGTATTATCATAATGTCACGAGGAATCATTCCATCTGTCCGACTATTAACTGTTATAGAACAGTAACGCACTTGCATTGGACACTTTGTTCTGCTTAAAAAATGTATGCATACACGCCTCTCTGTTTAAGGTTGAAAAGAACTATAATGTACATTCATACATAAAATAATTTTATTAATTGTAAAGTATACAAACAGATTACTACCTGTTACATGTATGTACAGATGATATATATATACATATAAAAATGATTGTATAAAGCACGTAACATTGGAGTAGTAAGTACCCTTACCTTGCATAACGAAAAATTAAGTGTCTATCGAGTATTAAATCCAATTTGAAATGTTAATTACAGTTGAAAGTGCATGGAAACGTTGCTTTCATTTGGTACGAGTTAATGCGAAAAATTAAGTATCGCGCTTGATTGTAAAGCGTAGCGTCGCTATGATGATTATTAAACAATGAATAACACGATTCAATTCGAAGATACCCCTGTGGTAGCGTACATATACTTGCACAAAATTACAATACAATGGAAGTATATAATTATACGAAACTCATGTTCATTTCAGGAAACGATTACGCGAAGTAGTGACGACGCCTAGGGTAATCACTTATTTTTTTACTTTTGCATCAAACTGCCCGTTTATGTAATAAAGTATGATTGTATACAAAATATAATCTTATTCTACAACATTTTTTCTAGTTTTTAACTACGATTATTCTTTTCTGGAACACTTCTACGCGCAACCAGTCATTGGTTTGTTCTGAATATATGTAACTTAATTTTGCACGAATAAAACAAAAATCGTACACAGTACCATCAAAACTTAATGATTGCTTCAGAAACATTGCGAGTTCTGTAATTAAAAATTAATACAAAATATACAGATTGCCGTAATCTTTCGGAGTATTCGAATATTGAGTATTACTTCCACGTGGATCATTATTTATGATTTATATCTTTTTAGGATTGTACTAATAATTGCATTAAATGTCATAAATTGCCGCCAACAATAAAAATATACTGTAGTAGAAACATCCGCGGAGGGCCGTTCAAGGTGTCGATTCCACCTACAAATCAATTTCCTATTTTTTGTACATCATTTTCGATTTTTGTTATTTACATCTCATTCGTTTTATCTCTTCCAATCATAAATTCACCGTAGTATGTATTAGCAAGCAGAGTACCCTTCGTGCCTCTGTGCTGTCCAGGACGCCACTTTTCAGCTCTGCACAGTATAAACGAAGACCGAAATAAATTCGCACTACCGGTTTACTCGGTATTGGTATAGTAATTGCAAATACCGTGTAATCTCGACCGCAATGACCGCATTAAGTGGTTTCATGGAATTTTTCCAAAAAGGAAAGGTGAGTATTAATTTTCTACCTATACTCAATCCGTTTCTTCTCTAACAAGTGTCCTAACCTTGTTCAGAATATTGATTGATGTATAATTATAAGACAACATGGTACATTTATAAGTGTATAATAAAGGAGTTTAATGATTACATTTTTTATGAGACTGTAGTTTTAATTCTTTCAATTAAATTTTCTAGACATTCAGGCCAAAGAAGAAATTTGGTCGCGGTACGCTAAGATATTCCCTGCACAAGCAAGCTCAAGCTTCCCTTAATTCTGGGATTAATTTAAGATCAGTTGTGAGATTACCTCCTGGAGAGGATCTCAATGACTGGATCGCTGTTCATGGTACTTGAAACTTTTGCTACACTAATTTGAGTTATGGAAAATGTTCAGAAACATATGTATTCATGAATGATAACTTTAATTTTCAGTGGTAGACTTTTTTAATAGAATAAATCTGATATATGGTACTGTGTCTGAATATTGTGACTCAGCATCTTGTCCAACCATGAGTGGTGGAGCTCGTTTCGAATACTTATGGGCTGGTGGTGGAAAATATAAAAAGCCCACTGCACTACCTGCACCACAATACGTCAGTCTTCTTATGGATTGGATTGAGGCACAAATTAATAATGACACCATATTTCCTGTGTTAACAGGTACCTTCATGATAATGATAGTCTAATTATGCAATAAAGTATTTATATATCAATTTTGTTACAGATATGCCATTTCCAAAGACATTTGTGCCATTGTGTAGGAAAATACTGACACGTTTGTTCAGAGTCTTTGTCCATGTCTACATACATCATTTTGATCGTATTGTAGCAATAGGAGCAGTAAGTTTTATATTTGTGTATCAATGATTTTGATTTGTACAACTTGTAACATCAGTTTTGTATTTCAGGAAGCACATGTAAATACGTGTTACAAACATTTTTACTACTTTGTAACAGAATTTGACTTAATAAATGCAAAAGAGTTAGAACCATTAGCTGAATTGACTGCCAAGGTATGTAAGGATACTGCCTCACCAACACAAACACCATCAAACCATGCTAGATAGTTATGAAACTTGTGATATTGCACAAACACAGTAACCAAATTAGAGAGAGGAGAACTTCGCTAATGTAAGTACAAAAGCAAAAGTACTCTTTGCTTTATCATGTCTCGAAAAAGTAATAAAAAATTGGTTACTATCATATTTATCAAATTAAGCGAGAATCTCATTCAAAGCTTTACTATGTATGGCGCTTATATTTATAATCTCATTACTGCAATGAGCATAATTTTTCTCTTTTGAGATAATAATTTACTAGTATAAGTATATTTCTAATGAAAGTAAATCATGCATTTATATCTTTACACGTTAAATTGTATTTAAATCACAAAACTGAAAACTAGGAATGATTTAGTAAGATTCTGAAAGTTTCACATTTATATTATCCACGTTTTTGTGGAACTATAGTCATAGCAATAAATTATTATGTTTTTGTATTTACCTGTTTAGAGATTAATTTTACACAAACTAATGTTCAAATTAAAACCATTTTGTGTCGTTTTATAAAAAAAAATCCTTTATGTAATTATTTCATATGGATATATGATTGTATATATGATTTTGTGGCTTTACAATGCTTATGTAATATTGTATGAAATTAAATAACACTGTAACGAAGCCAGAAATAGAACAGAATATATTATATGAAAGAGTACAAATTTTTTAAGGAAGAAAAAAATAAACCTGCTTCCAGTATAGAAAGTTATTCTACGACCAGACATCTTCACTGTTTATGTACCGATTTCCATTTCTTCCCCAAGTCATGAACTAAGAAATAAATTCTCCGGGAATGAATTTATTAGTTTATTTGTGGCAGGTAATACATGATCGAGAAGGGAGTAATTCAGTAACTAAGAATTAAAATGAGACTACACAGTGACATCGAAAAATGAGTAAAAATGTGTATGCACATCGTAATTCTATTAATAAATATTACGAGTAATTCCAACTATGCTTAATATCCACAAACAGAGTGTATCTACCTGTAGTCTCACTTCAATCTTAATCTTTGACTAATAAATTGCATTGCTTAGCGACTCATTCTATACTCTTTCGGAGAAATGTGTTTACACTCGTAGTCTGTACATGTAGCTACGAATTACGTTGTAATCAGGTAAGGCCTCAACCGGCCCAACAGCTGCGACAACTGGGCACTGATCGTAAATGTATTTCATGGCAACTTCTTGAACATTTTTGGCAGACACACTCTGCAAGAAATTGTGTCGTTACAAGAGCCATCAAAGTTCTTTTTTTTATAGTTAACCGATACTTACGTCTATCCTAGCTTCGAGTTCATGAAGGGGTATACGTCGATTGTAACAAAGTATCTGCCGACCGATATCCTCGCAAATTGCTGTCGTTCCGTCCAATTGAAGGAGCATATTCGTTTTGAGAATGTTCTTTGCACGTTCTACTTCTTTCTCTGTGAGTGACGTGCATAAGTTCATCCATTCATTTTGGATGTTCCAAACGAAGTCCTCGCATGCCAGTGGATCACATACAAAGTATATGCCCCAAAGACCTGTGTCCTATAAAAACGGAACCATTTACACTTTGGTGGTCGATGACGTACTGACGTAAGTGGTGCCGCACTTCATGACCAACAAGGCACAAATATTATATTCGTTACAAGGAATATACTTGTACGATATTTACTTTGTAGCAAGTGTTAAAACTTTGGTAACTGTGGCACAGTCCAGCGGTTGCTGCAACTTCTGCCAAACCGTTTGCGCTGTTTGCACCGCCTCCTTGGCTGCGGTCCCATGCTCCAATAAGTGTGTTTGCAACCATAAGGGGAATGTTGTCTGCATCTGCCCATCCAGCGCCTTGAAAAAATAATTTATTAATTTTGACGAAAACCCCTCATGTAGAGATGATTTCGCGTTTTAATACCTTGAACAGCGATGGCGACATGTGCAAGAGGAATAGTATCGTCACGGACTCTAATCTCAGAGCCCGTGTAACGGCATGGTTCCGGAGGAAGTGGAATTTCATCATAAACTGGTCCTTTCATTTTACCAAAGTGTTTGTCAGCCAACTCTACTAATGCTTCATGGTTGACACCACCAGCACCAGCTAAGACAAATCTGAGAAAACGATTCAATAATTTCTATTCAATAGGAGAATTTTAAGAAATTGATAGCCCATAATTCTGTACCTAGGTGGACCATAGAATGTTTTTACGTAGTAAAGAAGATCATTCCTTGTAATGTTTTTAATATTTTTCGTAGGTCCAAGAATTGTCCTTCCCAAAGGAGTGCCTTGATAAGCACTGGCATGCAAGTGATCAAAAACAACTTCTTGGAGATTGGTTTCAACCTCCTGCATCTCTCTCAAGATGACACCACGTTCTCTCTCAATTTCACTCTCTCCAAGCTTGGAATTCTGAATGATGTCGCTCAGGATTTCTATAGCTTTTGGTACATCTTGAGCCAAACATTTGGCATAGAATACTGTCTGTTCCCTGCTTGTGTAAGCATTCAAATGAGCACCCATGTTTTCAATTTCCAATTCTAAATCAGTTTGTGAACGTTTAGTGGTTCCCTGTTAAGAAATATAGGTTCATATAAAACTTCTAGCATTCGTCAGAGATGCGCAAGTAGAACATGATTTACCTTGAAGGCCATGTGCTCCATGAAATGGGCCACTCCATTGTTTTCATCGGATTCAAAACGACTGCCAGCATCAATCCACAGACCAACTGTGGCTGTTGGAGCACCGCTGTCCTCGCTGGCAATTCTCATGCCACAATCCAAGGTTGTAATTCTTGTAGCTGGCTGATTGATGAGTGCTTCTTTCAAGGATGCTGCTGTCGACTGCCATTGCTTTTTTGGCTATTCAATATACAATCTGAATTAGTACAATAAAATAAACATGCACAATCTCCAGCAAGTAGAAAAAACATTATATTTGTAGGTTCTGTTTGAAATATATGAATCTATATAATTCAAAACATTCAATACATTGTGGTTGACATCATAGTAAGAGGGAGATTCGTATCAACAGAAGTTAGTAAAATACAATCATACGAGCGTCAATATAAAACAAAGAAAACATTGTATCTGTCAAACCCTCGAATTCACTTGCAGTTACCGTTCAAGCCGACCTAACATATTGAGGTTATGATAGCTTGACACGAGTATTCTAACATACAGTCGTACAACTGAATTCGTTCTATCATGTTCGTTATCAATTAAATAACGAACGATCTCTTCTCTCTTGGTTTCTTACAGATATTTCAATAGTTTGCTCCCATTACGTAAGGAGTAAATGGAGTCAAGAATTTTTAGTCTCGGGAGAATTGTCCTGATTCGGACGCAAATGTCAAGAAATTATGACGAAAAGCTTCAATGAGGAGGCTCGAATTCGAAAATGTTCATTTCGTTACCTTGACGAGACTAGTTTTATTGCTGCAATTCCGCAACGCGGAACTAACTTTGAGCAGACGAGTCGCCATTTTTCGATTTCTTCGCCACTGGCCCGACCTTACTATCAGGATGGCGACACAGTTGAAACTGATACCCTGGCTCGCCTTAAACTCCGTTTTCAATACTTATATATATATATATATATATAGTCAATATTATCGGTACGATCAATAAAAAAAACAGTATATTAATACTCTAGTATAAGTAAATGAACTTCAATGTTACGTAAAAATAATAAAAAATTAATAAAAAAATAATTATGAAAAAGATTATTACTCAGTTAAGCCCTTTAACATTCATACTGTTTTCATTGTCTAAACAGAAAATTTAGATTTGAAGATGTATATTGTCTTTGAAAGTTACAGAATTTTTACATATTATTTTGGCAGATAAGCTCCTCCATACGATTCTGAACTTCCTTTAATGTCGACGTAGGGAATTTTCTCTCTACCGAAACATAGGAATTCCTGTCCATGGTTTTTTTCCAATTACTGGCACCCCTGCGGGATTCGAAAACCGGCAGATTGTCAATGGTTACGTCTTTGTAAACATTCGTTTCCACCCGTGGAGCAAGTAATTCTAATTAAACGTTGTCAGATTTTGAAGTGTCAGTTCAAAAATGGATTCCCTGAACAATACCACAGAAAACATGGATCAGTCGATTCAGATGTTCAATCAGGAAAATGCTCAACGAAAGTCGTTTTTGAGGTTAGGCGCGAAAAGCACGACTCCCAAGAGGATATCGTTACAGAACGTAAATCATGTTCGAAAAGATTCCGATGATTCTCGGCAATTCAACGGCACACAAAGTCCCAGGATGTTAGGCAAATCGTTTTTTTCGTCGAAGTTGATGAAGAGCCACGACATCCTGGACATCGACAGTTCGTTAACCCTGGCACCTCATGAGATACGTGACATTATGGCAGCTTCTGAGAAAAATGAGCTTTCCTTGAGGGAAATGATGGAGGACAGCAGCTCCACTGGCATGATATTGAAAGCGAAAGAACCTTGGAGGGATGTCATGTCTAAACTTTATTATGACTTTCTGCATAGTATACAGTTAAATTTTTCAGAGGCACAAGTGTTCGACATCATCGCTGATTTCATACAAAATTGTACAGACACCCTGGACATGATGAGAGGTATGTAAAGAATAATAAATTTAAGTTAATCTTCATTCATTGTATCTGATTGTAAATATTTATTACATAGGTATGCAGTCAAAAGTGGAAACCAATGAAATATCAGATGAAGAAGTTTCATTAGAGAATGAAAGAAATACATGGAGATTAGTTTACTGCCTGTATCAAAATAGAATAAATAGCCTTAATTTTCCTACTCCCATGGAGGAAGATTCTGATGAGGATAATAGTTATATATCTGAGAAATTTGTAATAGAAAACTTATTCAAGACTGAACGTTACATCAGGGAATACCAATTAATAATTGACTGGTTAGAGAAGAATGCATTGGATCAAGCGGATAAATGTCCGAGTACAGAATACTTTACAGATAAGACTCTTGCATGGGAAAATACAGTGAGGCAGTTGCTCACATTTAAAGACAAAGATCAAATTCCATTTCGTTCATCTAGGCCATTAGTATCATCCCTTGATCCAGATGCTCCGATAAGAGAAGGTAAACCATTGCATGATTTGGACAGGGAAGATGATGCAAGACTTGAAAAAAGAATGTTTATAGAGGTACACAGTTCTTGACTCAAAACTAAACGAAAAAGGAGATAACAAGGGTAGACTAAATCCCACAGAGTAATGTAACATTTATTTTAATTAATAGGTACGTTGTGGCCGCCTGCAAAAGGCCCAGGCACTGGCTGAACACTGTGGACAACCTTGGAGGGCAGCTTGTCTATTAGGATGGATCCCTTATCATGATCCTAATTACAAAAATCCATTATCTGATATTAAATTACCTACTGAGGGAAATCCTAATAGGAGTCTCTGGAAGCTGTGTGCATGGGAACTTTCTCAGGATAAACGCGTAGGTAATACCTTCTTGTTGTTCTTACAATTAATCAAAATGTTAACAATTGCATTAGAGTAAAACCGTTACCTGCATTTAGGTCAATTTTACCGTGCCATTTATGCCAGTCTCTGCGGAAACGTTCAGCAAATGCTGCAAGTAGCTTCCTCGTGGCAAGACGCCTTGTGGGCTTACATGAAAACGTTATTAGACATTAAAGTTGAAAGGGAAGTGAGAGACTTAGTGATTAAAACTTTCACGGACATGTCTGAAGATTATTGGAAGAATGAGCTCTCGTTGGAGGACGTTTTTAAAGAACTTCACGCGGCGAAGAATCCGATCATCCGCACACAGTCAAACGAGCCCGATCATCTCATCCAGAAGTACTTAATATTGGATCAAATACCGAAGCTGATGGAAGAAATCGAGAACATGATAGAAATGAGACTTTGTGATCCTCATTTCCTCAGATTCTTAGCGCACTTGGTGTTCTTTTTCCGGCAAATCGGGAAGAATGCCAATGACAAAATCGGCGACAAGGTCTTGCAATCGTATGTGCGCGTTTTAATCGAAATGGATGACCCGATACTGATTGCCTTCTACACGGCCATGTTGCCTCAGGAGGCTCAAGTATCCACCTACGCGAGTTACTTGGAGAATATAAAAGACTTCGAGCAACGAAAGAAGTGTTTAGCTGCAGCGGAAGATGCCAACTTAAACGTAGAGGCAATCACGAAATTAGTAGTAGAAACTGTACGCTCTAAAAATATTGTAAGCGATCCCACGGATCTAAAGGGTAACATAACTGATGCAGATATAGTCAAGATTAACGCTTTAGACTGGCTAATATTTTATCAGAGTCAACGAGAGGAGGCTCTATGGCAAACTAATGCGCTTATTAGGTACTTTTTAACGAACGAGAAAACCGACGCTGCACGGAAAGCTTTTAACAAGGTATACACTTACGGGATAAATTTTAATTGCTCTTTTCCTATGCACAAAATACGAGTTTTTTTTTTATACAGATTCCTGCAGATTCTATCGAATCGGTGATGGCAGAATATCCAACGATGGAAGGCACACTAACGAATCTTACGATGACTAATAATCTATCGAAGAGAGCGTCTTCAGCAATTCGAGAGTACCTGTGTTATAAGACTTACCTCGATGCTCAGGAAGGTTTCGCCGAGTGGTTTTCACACTATCATCACGAAAAACCGACACCCTTGGAAGAGCTACCACCGTACGCGACTTTCACTGAAAAAGTTGCATACGAACATAAAAAATCGCAGTATAACGCGGAAATGGACAGATGGAAGTGCACGATGCAACATCATACGAAGGTTCGTAAAATAAGTGGCTGAATCAAAAGTGTCGAATAATAAAAATATGTATTTTTACAGGCTGTCAAACAATTGTTGTTTAATGTATTACTGTTTCCTGATGGCGGTTGGCTTGTTGATTCGAGTAACAATAATGATGAACCCTGCACACCAGAGGAGGCGTTACGAGAACGTCAAATGGAAAAATTACGGGAGCTTTGTATCCCGAAAATTACGCTTCTTCTGCACTCTGTGATGTCTGAAATGAATGAACACGCTGGATGTATTCAGTTGGCAGATATTCTTGCCTCCGAACAATACCAGCTTTACAAAGTATGCTTCTACAGTTCTAAATATTCAATTTCGGCTTTCGCGATAAAATGTATTAAAACTTTTGACTATTAATTTATTTCAGGTATTCCAGAAGGGAAGATTACGCGATGTGTTCAAGAAGATCTGCGAGTCTTCTCTTATCCTCATGGATCAGAAAAAGGATCCCTGGGGCTATTCTAAATGAATCCCACGAGGAACTTAGATGAGAATTGTGAAATGTATATTTAACTGTATATGAAGCGTGAAACGTTGCTCAAGGCTCGCGTGACGTCGCTGAAGAAGTTTGTACAAAAATGCCTGTATATGTTTTTTATAAAACCAGTTTATTGTCAACCACAAGAAGTGAATATAAAATTTGATACAATGTTCAATAATTCATAATCATAATATATTATATACCTCATGATTACTTAGATGCTCCTTTTACCCAATCGTTAATAAATGGTAGCGCTGTCGAAGCTGTAAGTTTGAACGCGTGAAACGTTTGTGGAGAAACAACTCAGGGACAATGAAGGAGTACAATAATCCTGAGATACAGTTCATTCGGAATGATCATCGTAACTCCACGACTTCTAGCGGTCAACCTTCTACGATCGTTCTTAAGCGTCTTTACGGACGTAGATCTGCATACAATCGATAAATATACGTACGAGTACGCATACAAGAGTACCGTATAATGGAAATTCAAAATCCTGGATTACACTCGGAACGATCTAACGGCGTCGAATTTAAGCATCGAAAGAAACGAAGAACGAAGGTGTTTGTGATGCATGCCTTAAATATGCACAAGATGTTAAAAAGGAAGGTTCTAAGCCTTTGAGGGTGTATGGTATTTACAAAGAGCAAGATTAAAAGCTTAATCAACAAAGGTCCGTACCTCACGTGCGGGGGGTTCATTCGCTCATTTGTTAACCGCAACCATCGAACGCTTACGGGCGTTCTCCGCACGGACTATGTTCACTAAACTTTATTAAGCTTCCATGTGAGTACTACACACTCTACCTTTCAAATCTTTTTTCTTAACATCTTGTAAATACACTGGAGACTAAATCTATTTCCGTGGAAGGATAATGATGCTTTTTGCCGGCGAGAGCAGTCTTCTTATATTTTTTCCTGTTTATAGATTATTATATTTCTTACTGTGTGGCCTCGAGCTTCATTAATTCCTCTGTGCTTTGCCACGTGCTTTCTCGTTGCTGTCTTCTGTCCGACGGACAAATTTAACGGGGCTACGAATGAACTCGCTGGTTCGTTCGGTATAGCGCATAGACTATATCAAGAAAATTAACACTCCACGAAATGCGTTCGCCTCGTTCGAAAAAAGAAACGATCAACCGAATTCTCACGACGTTCACATGCTTCAACCGGGGATCCATGTTACTTTCACTTTTCGCAGAGATCGTTCGAAGCGGCAATTCGCACGGTCGTCCGGGCGTCGACCGTCTCTTGATCTATCTAGTCACGAACGAATGAAAACCAGGAGACACATTCACGGAATAATTGACAAAAATATCCTTTCACGACGCTCGCCTGAACCACTTCGTGCTCCACGATCTTCTTCAGGGCTCTTAGTCGCGCTCGATCCCTTCAGTTCAGGCATCTAATTCATGGGGTATCGTTGGAACGGCTACCAAAATCTTCTCAATCTCTGGATCGTTATTCGAAATGAAACCTAAGAGCCCCGGATGTACAGGCTTGATGACAAACATTATTATATTTTTTTTCATTTTTCTGAACTTATTTCACAAAACCACAGATCTAGACTTTGACTTTCAATGAATCGGTTATTTTCTAGGTCTATTCTTACAGCACCATAATCAGGAAAACAAAACTGGTAGAATCGTTTTTAGAGGCACCTAATCAACGATGGAATCAGAATCATACTTGTAGCTTCATGAAATAAGTTTTCTGAACATTCGTATTCTTAAGATATCCGTTTCTCGGTCGAAATCAATTCGCTTGGCGAGATATAGCTGAGACTCCTGTACAAAGACAAACGAATGCTGAAGAGAGAAAGGAAAGGATGACGCGTGCAACATCGTACACATGCATGGCTCGAAACGCACTATGCTGCACCGATATCGAAATTCAAACTCGTATACATGTTTGTATGCAGTAAGTAGGCTTACGTTCCTGTCGAGCGACTCGTTCGCGACAATCGTGGACACGTGCGAATTTTTCAACGTCCTTTAGGTACAAATCAATTTTTTCTTTTAATTAATTGGAATTTTTTCAGGACACTGAACATCGAGGAATTTTTCGAACAAGAGGGAAATCGCAATTCGAAACGTTAATGGAAATGAAAGAAATTAATAATGTTCGCACGTGTCACGCGGAGAACGCTCGCTCGATACCAGGAAACACGAGGGTCTCGACAATTGAATCGACTTTACAGTAATTACGAGTACACGATTAATAGAGTTACTTGGTTTGATTAACCTAGTCTAACACGTAAACGTTGAAAAAAACGGTTGACAATTGTTTACCATTCTCGATTAATGCTACGTATTTTTTTTGTCGCTTGTTCTTCGTTACGCGAGAGAGCTTTGATAAATTCGCCGAAAGTCTTACACTCGTTATCTCTTTTTTTTGCCATTTTTTTTTGTCTTCGATACGTTCGTCGATAAGTAAGTTGAATAAATTTTACATTTTTTTCTTGTTTTTTTCTTCTGTTTGGTTGCTTCGTCGTTAATTCACCAACTAAGTTATTAGCTACGGGACGTGTCTAATGGCTAAATGGGTGCGCGTCAGCATGTTCAAAACGACTTATCTACTGATACCTTGGAGATGATCTTTGAATCTCTTCACCCCTTCGCACTCCTGTCCGATCAGCCGCGGACCGATCCGCTCTCAGAGCGAATTCGGTCCTTCGAGAATTATTGTGATCCTTCCAACAGACATTATATAACGCTCCAACCATATTTATCGTTTAAAAATAGATCCTCAAAATTTTCAAACACAACTCAGGACGGTCTATTATAACAAACGAATTCTTCTTGTACGTTCCTTTCTTCGTACGCTCTCCTTCGGTTTTCTCGAACTGTTTTCAGAATTCTCCGGGCCAACTGTTTCAATCGATTCCATATCGTATATACATATATCTATTTATAGTATTTTCTTTATGCAACGAGCAATAGTCGAGTTCGAAGAGTGCAAAGGGCTGAAGCGCTGATGTGTTTCTTTCATTCGTTCTCCCACGTTCCTCTCGCTTTCTACGCTTGCGTTCTTAAGTGTGAAAATATATTCTACCACGAGGACAAGATTCAGAAAGATATCCAGTTTTTAAAAGCCTTTCGAGTATCCCTACTTTTATCGTTGAACCAAGAAGACCTTCGTCGTTTACATACATATATTGACAGTGTTTTAAACATCCCTTCGATCGATCGAAAAAATCCCTTAAACTCGCTACGCTTCTTCAAGTGCAGCCTCCTTACGCTCTAATTTGATTACCGCACGGAGAATCCAACAACATCGAAATCGTTTCGTTCTTTTCTTTCTTTCTTTCTTTGCTCCGTTTTACACACTCTGGATCGACGTCACGACATCCTGAAACATTTACAGATCTCTTGCGTTCGAGATGTTTCTCAGACGGCCTTCGGGATAAATCAGAGACATAAACGCCGATCTCGAGGACGCGTGACAGATCTTACTCGCTACATTTTATATTTTTTCTCGTCTTATCTAAGCCAGTAAGTCCGCATCTGTTTCGCATCGATAAACGGAAACACAGGGTCGAGGAGAAACTTCGAGCTTATTTTGAACTTTCGATTCTTATGTTAGGGATATGTTCGTGGGGATATGTCAGCAGGTATATACAGTGGAGAACAAAAGTTTCTGTACAGCTGGAAGAATGATTCGATATGTAATTGAGGACAAAATATTTTCATTTTACTTGTGGGATCTGTGTGACCTGTTTTCTTTTTCTTCTACACTCTTTTCTTTATTTGTAAATATATTCGTAGCTGGATACTTATAGTTGTCGTTAAGACTGAATTTTTTTGATGAAGCAAAAAGTTTTCTTCAGTGGCAATTCCATAACACGTTTTCTATAATCTTCGTACTTTTCAATTTTGTAATTATTCTCGGTATTGTCCATTGATTCTTTTTTTTATTTGTATTGAATGAATCTTCGTAGTCAATGATACTTTTCCACTGGGACCTATATGATTTTTTGTCTGCATGTATTTATGGCCCTTTATGTAGTTTAATATATACAAACACAGGAAAGATGCACGTTTTATACAGTAAGTGAAAGAACGAATACATTTTGTAACATTTAAGTCACAGAATACAGTTTTATGGAAATTCCATTCCTTCAACTAAAATAAACAAGGATATTAAAATCTCTAAATGTATATTTGCATAAAATCTCACTTCTTCCTCTGAAGGAGGCAGGCTGGTGATTTCCGTTTAATACAGACACGAATAAAAACGGTGGTGGATAAATGTACTGGAGCAGTCTTTTCTCAGCTCTCCAGCTACACTTTTCTGAAGAATGAACCTGTACGGAATTCTCAGATTGGTGGTTGTAAAGCCACCAAGAGCTAATTCTTGCATTCAACCTTCACCATCTGACAATGTACATTTATCATATTCACACAAAACCTTCCCTTAAGTTTAATCAATATCTGTTGCTTCGAAGGTCATTACAACCTTCTCCCTGCACGAACGCTTTCGTTCTCCACCGTATACTCAGGAGAAAGGAAATGAATTAAAAGGACAAAAGCTACTCGAAGAGAAGGAACGTTCTTACATAGATACATATTTAGACAGCTGGACCGAAGTTGAGCGCTGTACAACTCGAGAATAGAATCACATTCTATCCGGTTCTCGTCGCCCGGTTCCTCGATCGCTCTGTCGGCCATTCCGCGAGAAATCGGCGTGCACGGAAGAATAGTTGCACACGAGCGAAACCTTAAACTACCGAGACACAAAAAATTGTAAACACTTTACCGACTAAAGGTATCGCTAACGATTTCGAAAACCACGCTCCCCAACACTGTACACTGTCAACGGGCGGATGAGACCGCCCTGATCGATGTCAAGATCGTTTCCACACGCATTCCGACTTTCCGTCTGTCAAACACACGCACACAGCGAAAAGAAACATTTTCCTTAAACGACTAAGTCTATTTATTTGCTCCTTAACCGCTAACAACTTGTGGGACATAGCCGAGCTGCTCCGGGAACGTTCGAAGGATCGAAACCATCTTATCGCTACGTTCTAACCGGTGAAGTGAAAACGAGATAGAGAAGAGTACATGGAAACGTACACGTACAAAGAAGAGACAGATAGAGAGAGAGAGAGAAGAGAAAGGGAAGATGAAAAGATTTTTTACAGTACTAGCTACGATTCCTCTTCTTGCCCTGTACATTCATTATAATTAGTAGATTAACGAGCTTATTGCAGAGTCACGCTCGCGTTCTTTGTACACTTATACCTCGAATAATTGATCCGTACAGATATCTGATCGCCTGACCCTTCAGCATTAAGATTACTGTCCCGCGACAGAGCTTTATTAACATCATCACATCAGATTATTGTCTGTGCGATTCGACAGGCCGATTCGATCATCGATGTTTGTACTTGGTGGAATCGTAATTATTGTCCTAGTTATTTAGGAGGTAGACAGTCAATCGTGTCCATCAATATTTTCAAGGGTTATTTTGAATTATAGTTCCAAGCTTATCTTGTTATATATAATTTCAAGCGTGCTTTGAATCGTAATTTTGAAGTCCATTTTCGATTATAATTTCAAGCTTATTTGCGTTTATGCTTTCAAGTTGCTTTGAAATTACAATTTTCAGCTTACTTGGAATTATACTTCAGAATTACAATTTTTTTTAATTCTGGATACGTTTCACTATCTTTACACAAAGTGTGCCTCGATCACGTTATTGTCCGGGTAAGTAAAATGATCGACGACCGCGAAGCATACAAGATTATTGTCTCGAGCGTGCTCAGGTACGGGACAGCAAAATTGTTCGATACTTTCATATTTCGCTTCGACTCGATCGATTTCTCGGAGCAGCCCGCTCTACTTTCGATCCGTCAAGTCGGTGTCTTATTATTGTCATTCACAGAAGTAGGAGTTGTATCCGCTTACGTACTATCCGCCTCGTTCCATCGAAGGACTCGCTTAGAAAAAAGGGACGAAAGAAGAATCAAGGACGAGGGAAAGGAGAACGGAAGTTAACAACGAAATCTGTAAATTCTACGGGTGGTGTAGACGCTGAAAAATCATGCTCTGAAGAATTGCCGTCGAGTACCGCCGGAAATTTGGAAAATCCGGTCCGAACCGGGACGCGATCATTAAGCAAATCGTCTTCGTTATTGTCAGCTTGATCAACGTATCTTTTAGTATTCCTACTTGATATTGTTCTTCTTTTGATGCTTCTCACGTAAAACCTAAAACAGCCTCGTCCACTGCGCACTCGCCGCTCGTTTCGATCATTGAAACCGACCTTGATCATCCAGAACAAAAGAGCAATGATTTTAAAGATTCTTATCTAATTATCGCTGATCGCATGATTATGAGTAAATGTACGAACGGCGAATACCTGTTGGACAACGCTCGACTAAACGACGTAAATTTTGGAATTTCTTCTTTTTTAATATGTTATGCGTGTACCTCATGTTATGTATGTATGTTTAATATATATATGTATATATATAATGTATATGTTAGGTAATGCATACGTAGTTAAATACAGACTGGTCTTCGTGCGATAAGCAATTGGAATTGCAAAGAATTTTTCGCTGCTGGCAAATTTTGAGGACACCCCGTTGCTTAGAATCTGGACACACGAAAGCTTCACTCCAATTAATCTGTGTGAGATAGAGATTTCGCTACGATGAAACCCTACTCTTCTAGAATGATTATGTATTTCTTTGATTTCTTGGTTGCACGAATCTCACTCCTTGTACGTTCTGCGCTGTTCGTCAGCCTTCTATGCCTCCGTTTCGTTCGAGAAGCTTTGAGACAGGAAAAAGTTGTTAGGAATGCACCTTTGATTTTCTCGTTTTTCATCGATTACAAGTTACTTTTCTGTTGCACGTCACTGAAAGGTGATATCCTCATAATTCCAAATTCAATCGTCTGGGTGAATGTTCGTTCGCGCTCGACGCACAAGAAACCAGTTCCTAAGTGGGTCATTCCAAGCCGAATCGGTCACTTTTTGAAGTCGATGTCAGGGATTTTGTTCAAAATGAAAAATAATGTAGTGCACTTGAAATTAGGGGGAGTTTAAGTCATCACTTTGCTAGTTTCGAATTTGTTTAAGAAATACGGACCTTTGAATTGTGCAGTTTTTGCATGTTTTCATGAAAAGGGTTGTGCTTATGAATTTTTATCTCGGAAACCAGTTGTCGAATTGAGCTCATTTTCTGTATTTTAATCTAGAAATTTTTACCTGTTGTAATAATATTTTTTTTAATTGAGAAATTAATTTTATAATATTGAAAATTATAAACAAATTCTTATTTTGTAAATTTCTCCTTGACGGTCGGGTGTTTTTAAATTTAACCCTTAAAAGCTATCATGGATGAAATTTCACCCCTGATAGCCTTTAAGGTTAACGTGATTTTTTTATGATAACTTTTAAGGGTTAAAGAAAATATGATCACATCCCTTGAAATTCTACCTACAAAATAAGCCCTTGCTTAGGATGGAGTCTTTAATGAGCCGTTGGCGTGGAATGACCCAAGTACTACAGGGCATCTCCTGTCCGAGTGGTTCCTAATTCGTGTAATTAAAGACGTCTTTTTATTATCTGTACCCAAGGCACATTTTATACTTTCATCCCGTTTTAGGAAGGTCCACTCTATTATAGTATGTACACGTAATTATAGCATTGTTACACGTATAGGGGAATAGTTTGTAACCGTATCACCCTTAATCATTAATATCTGACATTACCTTGTACATAATTTCTCGTTTTTCTTCAGCGATTCCTTCATCGTTTGCTACCCTACGTATTATTGTCAAGTCGACAGCATTTATAAATGTATACCTTAAGTACTACTCGATCGTTAAAGTTACATTTTATACTCAACTATAGCTTTGTGCAAAATTTACATTGTACATGTAACCACTGCCGCTCACCCCGCTTCTTGTTTTTTTTTCCGTAATTACATTTATCAACGTACAATACCGCTTTTCTATGCGACGATCGCACCACCGTGATCTTATCAAATTCCGATGAACAACATTCGTTTCGCATTATTGTCAGAATTTCCATGTTTTACATTTTCATCCCGTACCGCTGCATTATTGTCAGAATTTTCCGTCTCGCCTTTTTCCCCCGGTTTCCTAAGTAGTTTGTATTTCCTTAAACATTAAGAATCACTTCGAATCTCGTTCACCTCGTGTGCCGTGTTAATACGTGTACCGTATGCATGTATATAATATATATACATATATTTATATGCATGTGTATATATATATATAAATATAAATATACATATACATATATATCGTATAATATGAAATATGGAATCTGATAGATCTTAAAAATATTCTGCTAATCTTTTTATACGTACGATTAAATCTTACGGGCTAAGTACTTTCTTACAACCTTGTATCGTGTTCAGCCGATTTTTTAATCGCCTTTTTTTTGTATCACCATCGATTATTATGCGAGCTTCTTATACTCTACGATCCCTTTACCCCTATCTTTGTTAGCCTCGCTCCACGTAGTCTGTATACCCCCGCGTATTTTGCGCCTAGACGATTAAGGGATTCATCTGGAGTACGTTAAAAGACCGACGACGAACGCTGTGATCATCGATACGATCGGCATTGTTGTGTGCGCTCCGCTCAAAACATGTATCTTCCAGCCTAAGTTGTTGTGCGTGTAACACTGTGAAAAGAAAATATTTTCGTATTGAATCGTGGTTTTTCTTCCTAAACTTGGATTGTGAGTTACTCAAAGTAATTAGAGGATCACATAGTTAAACTATCTAATATTTTCATAACTGTGCACACTATACACACGTACTAAACTACTCGCCTTTTAACCATTTTTTTCCACTGTATGGACTTAACTATTTAACTATTCATACTCATAGCAAGTAAACCCATTGAGCACATTTTGAACTCCATTGAGGATTATGGGAGGTTGGGTTTTACCTTTATGAGAGAGACATTCATTCGTGCACAGATATGTACGGTGAGAGTCAAAAGTGAGTATACACCTTACAAAAATGGGGTTCGTATAATATTTAGATAACTTAAAATCGAATTTTGCTGCAAGTGTTGCAAAAGTTCAAATGCCGGATTTATGGGTCTTTCAACAAGATCGAGACCCAAAGCATACCTCGAGGGTGGTTACAGATTAGTTGCTACAGAATACTCCAAATCAATAAAATCCTCCACCACAGTCCATAGATCTTAACGTAACAGAAAATTTGTGGGGAATATTAGACTCGAAATTAGGAAAAATAAAAATTACGAGTAAAGAGAACTTTAAAACGGAATTAATAAACGCATGGAATGATATTCTGTTCAAACAACATGTAATTTGGTTGCACCAATGCCAAGGCGATTAGCTACTGTAATTAAAGCTAAAGGTGGACCAGCAAAATATTAAATGTACATAATTTTATTAACTAATAATGAGAAATCATTTTTAATTACCCATGTATACTCACTTCTGATTCGTTTTTTTACTATTAATTTATATTTCTGCATACTTTATATCTTTTCAATCAATTCTCAATTTATGCAACATGAGTTTTTGAATAAATTTCGTGCCTTCAAGGTGTACACTCACTTTTGACTCTCACTGTGTGTATATACTTAGATACTGAGGCCTTTAAGTTTAAAATAACATATTATTAAATACTATACACATTAGATAACCAATAAAACTGGTTTAATTATTATAGCTGTGATAGATATCCTTTTTTGTCATGTTTGGTAGATTGTTCAGAGTTATCCAGAAATCTATCCTCTAATTCTTTTGGGCAGGATACTATGAAACTAAGATTCCTCAGTGTGGAAACTTGATGAAACTAACTAATTGGTGTATCGATTATCAAAAGCTTGGACTGCACAGATCATTTAGAAAGGCTGGAGGTACCTGGTAATATACCAAATCGGGAGTATCCTCGCTGACAGTCCAAACGAGTTTAGCCGGTTCGCCTTTGTTACACTCCAGCCTGAGAGTTTCAAAGAACTCCTCGAAGGTTTCACTTTCTTCGCTCTTGTCTATCGTTTTGTGCGCCCATTCGCAGTAACGACCAGCAGCTGTTGGATATGGATACCCGTCAGCATCGTATTTCACCCCGGCGAACACTCTCTGTCGCATTTGCTCTTCCTCCGTCTTCTGACCGAATCCACCCTCCGGGCTATCCGTGATGTAGAACGGATGGTACCTGTAACAATAAACAAGAGATTGTCAGGTTTATTTCTGATGAATTCATAGGATCTGATAAATTTTGGGACCATCAGAGAGAGTCCTTGAAGAATGTTGATGTTTCGGGTGTGAATAAGGATACTTTTTAACAAAACTATGCATTCTAACGATCACTTAAATATGACGGTACGTGTAGAATAGCGAGGCTGTGTGTTCAACAGAGTTTGTTGGTGTTTGTGTATTTAATTATATGATTAATATAACTGCTGATGGCGTGACTTCTGCATTGAAAGAAACCAGCTCTGACCTAGCTGAGGCTCTGCAGGCCGTACCAAGTGAGATAAAGTGCCAAGATCTTTAGTTATTATTAGTATGAAATTTCCACTCACCTCGCTGGATTAGTGGGATCGTCTCCACCTTCCACTATAAAGGTGTACGTTTGTCCTTTCTCTACGAAGAGTTCAGGGATCAGCAAGTCGTTGAGGTACCAAGCAATACCCCAAGGTGATTGACCTGCAGTTTCATTTTCTTTTTCAGTCACAGTGCATGTTAGAATGATACTCTTAATTTAGTAATAGATTTAAGCTTTGCTTCTCTTGCTCGTGCAATAAGTAACAGAGGTTTGAAGCTATCTACTAAAATTTGTTCGAATTCTTAGGCCTAGTTCTAGGATTAAAAGACGTATGATCTAATGCAGATTCAGTGGAAGAGGATTTTGACCTGTGATTCTCAAGTATCCTCTCTTTCCACCAGTGGGTCCGATCCTGGCGCTCAAGGTAGTTTCGTTGGTGATTACGAACGGTGGCCAGGGTTTGATGTCAGACATGTCTGGGAGGTTGTAGAGGGAATTTGTACACTCGTGGACGTTCCTCGACGTAAAATCAATACGAATGTCCTCGGTCGTCTTGTCGAAGCTCTGATGAGCATTAGCCTCTCCTCTCGAGTTCAGGGGTCCTATCGCCGCGATCACGCTCGTTTCCGTATCTGGGATCATTCTGTCCTTCTCTGGCTCGTTCGTTCTCAACGGCCTCATGTATGTAACTGCAACATGTTAGGAAACTCAGAATAACCCCTTCGTCCATAAGAAACTGTGTCTACATTAGGTTAGAGGTAATCACAGCGTTTATCAATTGAATCGGTGAGTTGAAGAACAGTAGAAGTGCAAAATTATCTATTTTCAAATAATCTCAAAACTAAATGTAAAATGTATAGAATTACATGTTGGGACCAAAAAGAGTGCAAAAAAGTACCCTATATTCGTGTTTCAGCAGTCCCTTCAGTTTAATGAGTGTAAAAACAGTATCTGTTATGGATTTGTACTGTTTCAACAATCATTTTTCATTAAATAATTTCTACTTCAGTTATGTTTAAAGCAAGTTAATACATATTCGTTTTTACTGTGTTATTTTTTAAATTTCCTCGCTGAAAAGTGGTTTGAGTTGAAGAACAGTACAAGTCCAATGGTTTTATTTTAATTATTGGAAATTAATGAACGAAGTTTAACCATAGTCAGACGTATATGAACGTTCATCTGAGTTAGCATAACCGTATTTAAATTGGAACAGCACTATGAAGTTAATGGCTTTGATGATACACGAAAACTGATGCTCTTTTTTCAAATATCTCAAACTGTGATGTTCTGGACTAGTACTGTTTTTTAACTCACCAATTCAATTATATTCTTTTGTTACATTGGTACGTGTAAACAAACAGTGTCCCTATTAATTGTCCGAAGAAATTCTGACTTAAATTCTACTCTCACAAATTTTCTTATCAACCATTATTAATTACAACAATTTGACTGGAGATACTTTCAATTGAAAAATTGGCTTTCGTTCGCACGTAGCTTATCATACACTCAAAATCTCCTCTACCTGTCGTCACCCCGTTCTTCCGTTCTCCATGCACAAGGACGGCGTCGTTTTTCCCTCCAACCCTGTGGTCCGGGCACACGCCCTTCCTGCCATCGCATTGCGCGTAGTCTGACATGTAGTAGTCTTCAGCAATGAATTGCCCGGTTCTGTTGTTGTAAGCGATCACGACCACATCGCCACCGATCATTTCAGCCTTTCCCTCGCGACCAGACAATCCGAAGGCGACGTACTGGTCCTCCCTGATTCGCCCTGACACTCTTATCTGAATGTCCTCCCCTATCATCTCCCATTGCACCTGCACACGACCCTCCAGCAGCTCCTTGCAGTTGGTCAGCTCGTGCTTCGGTGCAGTCGGTGATGGCGTACTGCTTGTCTGAAAAAAATTCACCGTACGTTGGACAACGGTTTACACGAATTTGTGAGACACGATTATTATCTTTGGAAGATGGAGGATTATATTTGTCTGATTAGGCACACTGCGCTACTTACAGGATCGTACCACCAAGGCGGCTATTCCCGATAAAATTACGTTTAATGAATTAATTAAATGTTTCGTTCATTCGAGAGCTACGGAGGCAAGCGTATACAGAGTGTTGAAAAAAAGATTGAAGGAAAGTTCAAATAATTTCTACGGGAAAATTCGAGGCGCTTCTGTTGTTTATTTTAATTGCACGAAAAGAATTATTCTTGGACCCCCGTTTATGAAGACGTTCTTGTTCGTTCCGATGGATACCGAGATTCTAACATTTTTTCAACACGCTCTGTTCTGTTTGAAACGTTTTCGTGTTCACCAGCAATCCGGTTACCGTGATTTTCGTTTGACCGAGGGCAGGTGGAACGTCGAGGTCCTTCGGGATCAGAACATGTCCAAAATTGTGCTTGTATTCGACGCACCACACGGACAGCCAGTCGATGTCATACACGGTCAGATTCCCTGGTAGAACGATTTCGATGTCCTCTCCTTCGTATCCTTTCAAAGGGGACAATCTGTAAAAGACATTTTCGTTTCAAAATAATATGAACCACGTATTATACATTTCAAATGTTTAACCCTATCTGAACTGCACTGATTCGAGTGCGAAGTTTAATCAAACTCTTGAATAAATGTGGAGATGTAAAAACGTACTGTTTCCTCTCGTTGGGCACTTTGATGCCGAAAGAGTTGGGCTCGGAGCCGTTGCCAACCCAGAAATAAGCGTCGGGACCAGCGCCGTCGTAATTCAAATTGGGAATGTAGAAAGTTTTGCTATCTAAGATGGAGATGTTCCCGCTACGAAGACCGTGGGCCAACCTCAAGAATTCCGGCAGAACTCTCACCTTTGGCGCTTCCAGATTCGGCGGAATGTTAACGCTGCCGAAGTTCACCTGAGACAGATTAAGGACACGGTTGACCGCAAAAGAATTTATTGTTGTCTTCTTTACTACGTTTCTTTAAACATATTCTCTGTTGTCCAAAGCTAATCTTCATTAGATTTGCTTTTTGTCCTTATTAACATTGACATAGTCTGATAAATCACTATAGCTAAAAGTGATGACATGAAGTAAAAATATATTGCTGGTAACAAGAATGCGTCAGTGATCTATTGTTGTTGCAGTCAAAGATTTCTATTTCACGCCATCAGGTCCCAATTTGTTTCGTTTTATTATATTTAAAGTAAGGTTCGAACAGCTGCATTTAGCTTAAAATTATTCCACATTCTATGTTCTTTTTTCCTGTAGTGCAATATAGTTTATATGTTCAGGTTTATAAATACGTGAATAGATGATCGATTGCAGGAGTCTCGTGTGTTTATTTCTATTTGGATCATTTTCACAGCAAGCTGTACTGGAGGAGTTAATAAGGGATTATCCTTGAAAATTTGGAACTTAATAGGGGTTAATTTTTGAAGAGAAGAAGAGTGGATTTCGCGGTCAAGGAGGAACCGTCTCATCAAGCCATCTCTCAGAAACCGCATATTTACACCCTAGCAGTCGAAAAGATCGATCTATCATTCCTCACCCCCCGTTGAAGCTGACGTACCGATAGGGGTTGGTTTGAGGTCGTTTATATTCTAAGTTCCGTCAAACATCTGAATAAGTGAGACGAGCAGGGGAAAAAAGGAAAGGAACGAATGGAACGAAACGGGAGAGGGATAGCGAATCAAATAGGGAGTGGATAGGAGAAAGAGAGAGAGAGAAGGGGGGTAGGAGGAAACGGTGAATGTAAAAAGAAAGAGCTCGAGCGGGACCTCGTAAAATCCGAGAAACGGATTCCACCCCTTATACAGGCTGATCTACCCCCGGGGGAACGTTTTATGGGAGAAAATTTCAACGTTCGCGACGATTTCTCAGCTCATTCCGAAACCCCGGACAAATCTATTCGCGTACGATACAGTCTTACATACTTCCTTCTTCCTTCTTTTATTTCTTCCACATAGGGTGTCTCGAAACGAAAGTTCAATGGCTCGAAATTGGACCAGTGCTTCGTTACATTCACCTTTGTGAATTTTTTAGTACTTTCTCGTGAGTACTGACGAATATGTATACATTTACTTTTTCAATTGACGAAGATATAGTGAAGATTATATAGCTAGTAGATCACATGCAGAATGGCGTAAATTAATCTTCGAAGTGTAAGTTTGTCTGTTTTATTTTGTATGAGTAAAATTATTCCGAATTTTAGGCGATCTAAAGTTACATAATAACCCACAGAGGAGATAAACTTGAAATCTATGATTGTGTCTGTTGTTTTTGAAAACATTTCCCCAAATTTGTTGTTTTTTGTTTATCTATTTTATAACTATGAATTCATATTAACATGTAATCGAAAAAATGAATTTAACCATAATTTCCAACTACAATAAATTCACCCTGAAGAAGTTAAAATGATATTATCATAACACTTAATGAAACTTACATACATTGAAATTAATAATATCAAATACTTCCATAATTACTTGTCTTCCTGAATTCGAGTGTAATCAACTATCTACAATTTTTTGAGGTTTACTACAAATGTAATTCCTTACAGATGTTCTAATCTCGCTGCAAATTAATATCCTGGAAAAATATCAGATAACAGAAATACGAAATAACATCTTCACTTAATCGATTCTGTGAATCACTGTACGTATAAATCTTCGTTTTATTCGCATTTTAGGACGTCATGGTACCCCTGTCCATCGAGTGGAGAATTTATTTGGAGGGAACGTGTACGTGTCTCGGTCGCAGCGATTAACTGGCTCTATCGGCTCTCTATTTTTCTATTGTCTTTTTTATCGGCCCTCGAAAAGTGTGCCAAGAGTCGAAGAGATTGAAAAGTCGGTGAATATCTTCGACGTCTTCGATATTCCGCTCAAGGCTACAGTATACGTGGCCTGATTTTCCACCGTTTCGAGATGTTCTTTCGAAGAGAGAAAGAGAGAGAGAGAGTGGGAGAGAGATGGAGAAACTCCCACCCAGACTTTTGTCTACAAAGGGAATCGATACACGTGATACCTTGAACTGCAGATATGAGTTTCCATATCAGGGTCGTTCGATTCGCTAAATTATTTGCTTTTCCCTTTCTCTGCATCCAGCCATCGTTTGAGAAACGTGACTTCAATTCCCGGAAAAGCCGACCACTGCCAAGTTCCAGGATCTTCATACAGAGGGTGGAAAATTACAGGTGTTTCAGGTTAACAGTTCCCAAATTGGACAGGGTATGAGATTTTTTATTTGTCAGCTACCGTTTGACATCAAACATGGCATATCATTCGATGAAGGTAATTTTTTCTCTAGATGGAGTCACTGAGGTCATTTCAAGGATACGTTGAGGTTTTAGCTTAGAATAATATACCTTTTAATATCCTTTCTGTCATTTGACATTGAACTATAATTTTATGTATTATGTATCAAAAATTGTATGTATTTTATGTCATATCTGTCCAACAAATCAAAGTGGCCTTGAAATGACCTTGACGACTCATCCCCACACGATTACTATACTAATAAAAAAGAACAAATTTACCTAACACTATCCAACGATACTGAGATTAGAAAGGACTTGATTTCACCTAAATGGAAGTAATATCATTTGGTTGCAAATGGATACCCGGACACGGTGTGTATAGACACAACGGTTAAATTACATCTTAAATATCTTCGTATCCTGAAGAATAAATAGGACAATCAGGTGTTCCGTTTCCGATGGAACACCCTGTATATTACAATTATTACAACATCAAATACTTTCCCGTCGATCGTGCAGTTGACGTTTCCAAGAAATTACTGTTTTGCAACTGCATTTCTTCTATATTCTGCAAACTTTTAGCTTAAGAACGTTTAAACAGTTCCATGACGCACTGTAAGTTAAAACTAAGTAAGAGACGTAGCAAGAGACGGCAGAGTTCTCGCGAAACTTTCAACTTCATCTTCGCCTCGGATTGCATTAAATTCGATGTTGTAAATGGCACCGGGGCAGTCGTTAATGTATTTAAACGTTCAAACGGCAGCAAACGCTGGAAGAAGCGGCGAGCTGAGCTTTAGAAATGTTTGTCTAGGGGATTTATGCGGGGTGGAGGATCGATTAATAATTTTCCACCAAGCCCGGGAGCTACCGGGCCAAGAAAACTTCTTCATTAACCGAACCGGTACGCTTCAAAGGGAAGAAGTACGAAGACGGGTCGCAGCATTGCTCTCAGAAATTAATCTTCCACCGATATATACTCTCCTTTCCAGCATCCGGCCAGCAAATTAATGTTCACCTTTATTTTTTAAACGGTCCCACGCTGCTCAACTTCGCTGCGGTGCGAGCCAAGGGAAGAAGAGAAATCCTGGTAATATTTTCTAATTCTTGAAAATATACCGGATGGCTCACCAGAAATTGAACAATTAATTCTAAACAATGAAACTGATCAAGGATGCGAAAGTAATGTTTTAGATGCAAGTTAAATGGTTTCAAAGAGTCTACACGGTTGAATGCAAGTTAATTTTCAATTCCAGTCTCAAGGAAAAATAGGTACTTTTATATTAAACTAATATTGTTCATCGTGAAAATGAAAAAGTAAAGATATTGCGACGAAGTTTTTCCATTGCAATAATTCATAATGTGAATTACAAATTATTAGTCTTATTTGATGCTGAAGTTTTCATTACGTTTACTTAACCTCTTTAAGGATACTGGCACACGTGGGCATTTAATTTTTTTTTATAGTTAACGTAAAGTCTTACGTGATATTATTTCTGAAAATTTTCAACACTGTATTTTTCGACAAATGCAACCGAAAGAAAAATTAAATATGTCTTTCCAACTTCAACAAGATCGTTCCTGAAGAGGTTAAAGGGTTAAATCCGTTAGATTGAGTGAACAAAATATTTTTCGCGAGCACGAAATCGCAGCCTTAATTTTCAGGGATTCGACGAGTTCCCTTCGACTGTTGAGTCCGGCTTCGACGAGTACTAATTCCATCGTTAATAATAATCATTATCGGGCCGACGTTCTCCGGGGGATTCGAAATTTGCACGCGCATTAATCCCATTTCGTTTAAGGGCTCGTCAATCATATCCACCCTCGGCGAACGGCTCTGTGTACACGTTCACGGAGATACCAGTGAACTACGACTCAGGCTTAATGGTGTTTTGAGTGGGCACGATCTACTCAAAATTGGTCCTCGTTGCAAGCATCAGACTCAAGTGCCTAACAGTTTCCACGTGGAGTCTCAAGATGGACAAATGAAGTATATATTTACTGCTTAATATCCGTGACACTCCTATAAACAATTTTCATTGACCTCAGAGACCATGAAAAATAATTATACAAATAGATAAGAATTTGATATTTTTCGTAATTATTCGAGTTTGAGATGTGAAATAAAAAAATGGAATGAACCTCTTCAGGGACAGAATTTGTTGAAGCTGGGAAAAGTAATATTTACTCAATATAAATTCATATTTACAAAATAAGGAATAAGGACCTAAGAAACTTTAAAGATCTGTAATAAAAATAATATAAACACACACGGTCGTTAGATGTCATATTCTTGTTTATAACCATTGAATTAGAGAAACAAACTAAACGTACACATATGTATGTGTCAGTATCCCTGAAGAGGTTAAGGAGTGTCTTAAAGACAAGTTACTTGGTTGAAAGAGTAGGACAGACAAACATAATTAGCGCTAGAATGATCCCTTGAATGCCACAGTGAAAACTACCATACCTAGTCAGACAGTATAATATCCTGTTTAAATATAAATCACGAGGGATAGGATATTCAACTCCTTAATTGTATAGATACTTTATATTATTATTATTACGATAGTGAACGCGTTAATGGTCAAAGTTCATGCATCATTAAAAATGTACATATCTTTAAACGCAAACAATAAATGAAAAAACAAATCCGTGGTACTTTGCTGAACAGAAAACTATTTACTTTTTAAACTTCAACACGCTATGAATTTACTGTTTTCTTTCATTCCAGCAATTAGCAAAATTAAATAAAGAAGAAATTGTAAGTTTATACGGAGAAAAATTTCACTAAAATCTGAATTTATTAAAATTCTTTCTATAAAGTTTTAAAGACACCTGATCAAATATTATATTTCCATTATCTTCAATTTCCGTCGAAGGCAAATCCAGACATTGCAAGTTTATTGAAAGATTTCTGATAGAGGGTAGCTAATTATCATCCACAGACGTTGACGTTGTTTGTTCGTCGCGTAATTAATGTCGGAGTATCATGATTTCCACTGTTCAATGAGCCTGGTAATTTAAATGGGAACAATGGAACCCCAACGGCGAACACGCGATACCGTTCAATGGTAAAATTTAACATCCGAAACCAATCGGGGGAGTCGAAAATTTAATTCATTGAACGTTTCGCCGCTAACTTAGATCGTTCGTAGAAAATCTGAAGAGCAGACAGCAGATTGACGGTTTAATGAAACGAACCGATCGTGTGGGTTACGGAAAGAGACGTTTGATGGGCGATCGTGGGCGGTCACTAACAGAAAATGTTTCATCGGCGGATTTAATGTCAAGGGTTAATGTTAAATGTCAAGCAGCGTGGGCTCTGTCAAATTTGATTATTTCGGAACCACCTACGGCTCGAACTGATAACGCTTGACTTCTCACAGGAACCGTTTTCCGACCCACGCTGTAATTTCATTAATCGGTTTTATTCGTGAATTAAGAAGAAACAGTTGAATCGGTGAGTTGAAGAACAGTACAAGTCCAACATTAGCCATTTTGAAACAAACTCAGAACTAAATGTAAAATGTATGGAACTATGTGTTGGGACCAGAAACAGTGCAAACAAGTACCCTATACTCATGTTTCAGTAGTGTAAAATGATATGATGAGTGTGAAAACAGTATCTGTCATGTATTTGTACTGTTTCAACAATCTGTTTAACAATCTCTTTTCATGGAATAATTTCTACTTCAATTATGTTTAAAGCAACTTAATACATGTTTTTTGTAGTCCTGAGTTATTTTTTAAATTTCTTAACTAAACAGTGACTTGAGTTGGAAAACAACACAAGTCCAATGGTTTTATTTTAATTATTGAAAATTAATGAACAAAGTTTAAGCATAGTTAGACATATATGAACGTTGATTTGCGTTAGCATAACCATGTTTAAATTGGAACAGCACTATAAAATCAATGGTGTTGATGGTACACGAAAAGTGACACTATTTTCTCAAATATCTCAGAATGTAGTTTTCGGACTTGTATTGTTCTTCAACTCAGCGATTCAATTATCCCACGGACATTTAAAGCAGTATGAAGCGAAACAATTTAGGAACGAGTATTTCATACTTGTCTTGATTTTTAGTTCATGTGTATTTATGGAATGTTGATTGATTAAGGTTGTGCCTTGTATGAATTAATGCTGGGTGGCACAATAATTTGAAATCATACAATGTATTGTTATTTTCATGTGAATCTTATTTTCTGAAAACTAAATTCACTCGTATATTACAGTTTAACTCGCCGAGTGTCACAGTGAAAACAGCCATAACTATTCCGACACGACATAATTTGCTATTTTTTATATAAATCGTAAAGAAAAAAAAGATTTGAGTACTCAATCGTGTTTTTCTGTTCCTACATTATTGTTTCAGTATGAAGTTTGCTCAGAATTTTGCGATAATCAATAGTTATTTAATTAAATTAAATTTGAAGGGTCGGTCATCGGTGACCGCCACAGCGTTCAACGTGTTAACTGCACTCAATTCCAAAAACTATAACTTTTATTTAAAGACCGGTCATTTAACCGGATCGGTAGAAATAGGTACAGTGACTCACGAAATTGATCACATGAATATGTCATTTGAGGACATTGATATGCGAAGCAAGGATGTGATGTCTAAAAAATAACATTTCAAATTCGCTGGAAAAATTTGCAACTGGTTGGCTGCACTGAAATCAAGGAAGAGGAGTAATTATGAAAATATTTGAACAATTTCATGAGTCACTGTATATATAAATTGTCGGTAGGTTTAGTCTTAAATTAAGTTTCAGGTGCCTGCCACCGTTGACTCCCACGGCATTGAACGTGTTAAGGATCAATGTATAAATAATTTATAAGTAAATAAAGATTGTTAATGTATAATACAACTACAGAAGAAAAGCATAACAGTGATCTATGATACAATTTCATTCTGTTAAATTTCAGGCAAGTGCGCGGATACCTCATTGATTTTCAAACTTATTTATTTTTTATGGAAAAACAAACTTCCATTGAAAGATATATATCCTATTATTTGGTCATATTTTGAGGATTACAATTAACGGAAATTGTGTTCAGAGTTGTTGAAAGATTAACTAATATGTTGAATCTTGCAGTGAAAGCAGCCACATTTGGTCAGACGCAGAATAACATCCCATTTTAAATGTATATTAAGGAAAAAAATCATATAATTGTAGTTTACATTATTATTACGATATTAATGATGCCAAAAATTGTACGAGAATGACTAGTTATTTAATTAAAACAAAGTTAGGACATCAGTTATCAGTGACTTCCATTAAAAAAATTAAGAGAGTTTAAGAACAAATCTAAAGGGTACAATACATGTACCTACGTTGTAACTTCTATTGAGTTTACAAAATTTTAAATGCAAATATAATAAAAAAAAATTTGTACACAGTATACACCTCAGAAATTATTCAACGCGGTCCAGGGGTTGCAACCTTGAACGTTAAGAGAAATCGTAATAAGTTGAGGAAATGCGTTTTATCCCGTGATTCACGAGTTTTTCCGGAAAATGGGTTACGGTTTCGATGGGACCGAGGCAAGGACAGTTTATAAACCGGGATGCGAGGGTTCCTCGTCAATTCGATACCTTTGATCTGGTCGTTATACGCCGGTGGATGTTTCGGTGAAGGGGGCTCGCTGCACCCCTAATAGACTGTTTATCTCGTAAGCCCGGATTTAGATTCGGATCGGGTTCTATTATGCGAGCCGTAAGTCTATGTATGCGCCACCCACTCGCTGGTGCGTGAATCTCTTTAAACTTAATGCCTCTCGCGTGCCAAAGAATATCTTGTCCAATAAAAAGCTCCGAAAGAACGTCGATTAATATTTGCATGCGGTATATATCGAATCACGAACAATTTTCAGAGCGTTTTTTATCTCAATCGGGTATTTTTAGCACGCACAGTGTTCCACAAACCAGATGTGGTTCAAAAAAATGTTCACTAGCAGTTTTTATTTCTTAAAAAAATAGTCAATAATTACAGGATTAACAGTATTCATAAAATGAAATAAAAAATGTGTAATAAAGACGTGTTGAAAAATTAATACCATTCGAGCTGTCTTAATTTTTATGTTGATACAATTGTACAGACAATTGTATACAATTTCGATAGTATTATATGTATGTGCACCATGTGCTTTTTCGGTTGTAGAACACACGTTAAACAGAATATTTAATTGCAATAATACGTATGATGTCAATTGTTCAGTTCTTTCAATGTTGTAAAACTGTAAGACATAATCATTGGTGTGATAATTTGTCCGAATACAGAGCTTTTGAATTAATACGAGTTCAACATTCCCAAAGGGTTAAATTTTGTACCCCTGATTACTAGACACCTTTCATTCAGTTTGTTAACTGCCACCTACTCCATAAACCCCGACACTCTTTTTAAACACACTGTATATAATTTAAAAACATCAACACGAAGTAAACATTGGAAGAACGAACAGCGTATCACACAGAATTAATATAAAAATTGCTGCGTGGAACAGCGTGTTTGCCAACTGTCCTGAGAAAATCGTCAGAAGCTATTTTCTGAGGTGAAATTTTCCATGGTGACTTGTCGAGCAAACATTGGAAACGGGGCAAGTTTTTCGGGATTTTTTCGGGGAAAATGAGGCGTTCCCGTTTCGTCGATCAGGATTAAGATCGCACGGCGGACCCTGCGGACGCAATTCATGGGGGTGGTGGTCCCGGTGGACGGTTGCGATACGGCCGATTCCGATATGCTCTCGTTATGGCGGCCGCTCGAACAGTCGATATTCAATCAAATAAATCCCCCTAACAAACTGGAGAGTCGGAGATAGCATCAAGAATCAATCCCCGAGAAAGGGAGCGACTGCGAGCAATAAAGAAGTGAAGGAATCGAATAATTTCCTCGACTGCCTGGGAAAAATACGATATTATTTTTTCTTCATCGTCGTTTACGCTCGAACAAAGATATTGTTATTTAATCCAGCTGTGATTGCACGGTTTCATCGATCACGATCGAAGGTGGAGCTTCGATACCGCATTCGCGTGTCTCGTCGCGCAGAAGCTACTTGTCCAGCTTCATCCAGAACAGGAAGATCTTCAGGATGATAAAGATCTCGTGAATATCTTGTCGAGCTATTCGAGTTGAAAACTCTATTTCATTAAAACAGTCTTGCAGGATGAAGTAGACGCAGCGTAGTTTCCTTTGTCTCGGTCTACTGATCTGGACAATCAAGTTCAATACCCCATGAACCTGGGTCAATTTCAATATCTGACAGTCATTTCGTAGGGGACACGGTGATGCTAAAATTATTGTTCGTATTTACAAAGTATTTCGACTAAGTAACTTGTTCTAAAATCTCAGGGTGAGTATTAACATAGCTTGAAAATATTTCAATGATAAAAACGTCGAATTCGTGGGATATCATCCTACCTTCACATGACTGCTAAGGGAATATTATAATATTAAATATTCTGTTCATTATTCGAATTTGATATGTCGTTGAAAATGATTGAAAATCCTCAGCTTCTGACTGTTTCAATCACTATATTCTGTTTTCTTCCTTCCCAAGAACTCTTTTACCACTGAAAAGGGTTAAGCGCCCTGGTGTCCATCGAGTTCGAAATACCTTCAATAAAGTCTTATTGATCCAATCTCAGATACACAATACAATTTCCTGTGAAAGGCAAAATGGTACCTACCAAGCACCTCCAATTTATTCCTTTTCATCTTATTATTCAATGTTTGCTGATGATATCGATCCCCAGGCGATCATCCTGGCACGGGGCGCTAACGATCGCGAGGAAGGGGATCCACCGAACAGATTCCGGACAGGTCACGGCTGTATATTATTTTAGCACCTTATCAGCCCCGTATCGTTCGCAGTCAGACGGTTGTTCCCCTTCGCGCTGGCCAACCCCGTCGGATCTCACCCCCGTCGCGTTGGTGAACGTTCTTACGGAAATTGAGACATCGAGGCTCGTTAGGTTCGATAGCAACGCCCCTTGTCCTCTGTTCCGCGTCGAACAGCAGCAAACGCACATTGTGTTGCACTTTATTGCGCCGGATCCAGTCTTCCGTGATTATCGTTCGATGTCGTTCCTAACGGGCGATTAAATTGATAACGCAGTCGCCGGCTTATCTGAATGCGACGATGTCGGGGACCTCTCTGCTTAATCGTCGTGGAAAAATTCACTCTCCGCTCGATTCGAATTTTTCAGGGCTAACACGGTGTGTGAGAAACACTAGAAGGAGGCAAGGTATAAAAAAGGATAATACAGGAGTGATGAAAATGATAGAATAGTCATGTTTGTCTTTTTGGAAGAGTTAGGATGCTTCGAGATATCGTTTGCACTTTAGAACCTGGCTGTGAATCTTTTTGACACATGTATATATTATTTAGACTTGCTGGAATCTATATTTAGTTTCAGTAGAATATAAAAATCTATTCTGAATTTAAAAGAGAAAGACGTAAAAATGGCTCATCATAAGTCACTCGAAAGATAGGATGATCATTAGTGACATCGTATATCTAATTTGATACCACTACGTATTTTACATTCTAAAATCAAATTTATGTATTTATTTGCTTATATACAGGACAAGCCCTTGAGTACAATAGTTTAACATGAACATAATTCAAACATAATCATCATACATGTACACTACCGTCTAAAAGTATCCGGACACTTACATGTCTGCGGATATCACTGAAATATTTTACAAATATAGTTCTTTTGTTGGTTTGGTATGTTATTTTACAATTATTACGCTATTATTGAACAACATAAGCAATATTTATTAACAAATAATGTTGACGAAATTGCTATAACGAAAGTTAAGCAAAAACTACAAATGTATGAAGAGATGCAATTTTAAACGACTTCATCTTCCGTTTGTTTCTTGTCCACATCGCAGCGTTTTTAATATGTTTATTTCTGATTAGAGTTGGATATTTGTATAAATTTAAACGAGTCTCAGCCACTTAAGATTGACAAAACTGTGACCAGGACGGTGCAGGCGTTCGGTTGATTTTAGTTTGAGTTTAACAGTGCTAACGATCACAACCATGAGTTCAGGAAAGAAATTATCGACAGAAAAACGTGTTGCTATTATAGTGTTCGCCAAAGAAGGCTATTTCATTAGTCAAATAGTAGCGAAAACCGAAATATTGATAATTATATTATTATAGCATTAACACGCTACTTCTCTGAATTTGCTAGGTGTTCGGATACTTATGGACGGTAGTGTATACTTAGACTAAATTGTGCGTTTAAATGGTGATAACGGTATAGAGAAAAGGTTAACCGAGTCCAGTACGGTATTAGCCGAGCTACAGATTCTTATTATAGGATCCAGGTGCAAAAGATTGTTCGAAATAAAGTTGTTCGAAAAAGGGAAGTATTACGTAGAGGCCGAGGACTCACATTTAGATTTATCAGTTCTAGGATATTGGAATAGTTAATGATGCCATTCAAGATTTTATAAAGATAAATCTGCTCAGCAATTAGCCCATGAGTTTCTAGCGTTTGTAAGTTGAGATGCGCTAGTATGGGATCATAATTCTGACAAGTTTTATGCATGTTTTGACCTAGGCGGAAAGAAGAAAATCTGAGAAACATGTGCTGGATTCTTTCTAAAGATGTGATGTATTTGGTGGTATATGGAGACCGGACGACAGATCAGTATTCAAGATGAAGATAAATTATGGATGTGTAGAGAGTCTTCAGAGTCTTAGGATGATTGAAATTAGACGCGAATCGCAAAGTTATCGTTTTCCTGCGAAATATAGTTGCAATGTGAGTTGTTTTGTTACTAGTTGTAAGTCGGATAACCGAAGTCTTACTGTATACGCAGTAATGGCAGGTATCTCGAGTATACTGAGTTAGACTTTGTGGAGGACCTTATATCGTACAAAGGGTTCAGAATTTGCAAAGGATTTAGGATTGTTAGGTTCGAGGGTCCCCTATCGAGAATGCTACATCGTGTTTAACAAGGCCGTGATGTATCGTGTTTTTACGAACCTCTCATAAAATTCCGATGCGAACAGCTCGCTGTAGCAATTGGCTGCGAGAACCTTGAAACCCGAGCTAAAAAGAAGCTTCCGTCCGTTGGACTTTAAGTAGGTGATAAATTAAACGGGCCTCCCTTCCTCGTAATACCTCTATATCTTAGGCGGCCGGATTTAATGGAACTTTTTTTAACCGAAACTTTATACTAGCCGGGATAAGCTCCCGTTAAATACGTTCCGTCAGTCTAATTACACGGATTTCTCGCGTCACTTCCAGCTTCTTTCTGGTTCAGCAGATTTCTCACCCCTCTGGGATGGCTCGTTTTCTTTCCTATCGATAATTACCGACCCGACACTTGCTCTTTCAGCTAATTAAAATATTAAAACGAAACCGATACAGTGTACAACCCCTTGCCTAGCAACTGTGAGTTACAACTCGTATTCCAGATCATGGTCTGTGTATCGTTCGAATACGAATCGTGAAAAGTTTTATATTACAACACCCTTGACTCTCGTCATCCCCTCATACAGCACTCGAATAATAAACTTCAGCTCCAGATAGCCGTCGAAAAAATCGCCTGGCAAGGGGTTAACGTAGACAGCGAATAGCAAATGAAACTTTCCACCCTCGAAACTGTATCTCCGTCTTACGACACACTCCGTGCACGATTCATGTCCCGAGTTTCCCGACCGGTACACGGACTCATATGACGGAAGTTCGAAGATTCAGTCGGTACGTGCATATACTTAGATATGGGACACACGGTCGTTCACTCGCGAACATCCTCGGGGAAATTTAATTACACGTTGGCCCCTGAGGCGGGAAGGGAGGTTATCAGAAACTGGCGTGTACCGTGATTTCTGAATAGGACCGACCAATTGCCAGGGTATACAGCGTCGCCGTTGCAGCAACATCAGCAACGGATTCCCACCCTGTCCTGCATGGAATGACGAAACTTTCCCGGCCCGCAGGAGGACCGGTGGGCGGTCCTCTGGGATACCTGGAACTTTCGCAAGCTCTCGTCCAATCGGCGTGTCGGCGGCGAGAGAGATATATAGAGGGGAAGCGGATGACAGAGGGTGCGAAAGAGAAGACAGCGACCAGGGAAAGAGGAGCGAGGAGCGAGGAACGGCGGAGAGAAGAGGGAACCAGACCAACGTGAAGGGTTCAAGAGGAAGAGACCGGTTAGAACGAGGAAAAGCGAGAAGAAAATTAGAAAAAAGCACGCAGACTGCGAAAGGGGGGGGTGAAAAATTCAGAGGCACACAGGGTGTTCGTGAAATATTTCAGCAAAGTTTATCAGACCGCTCTGATAGTTGCATCAACGCATTGACCACCCCCTGATTCGCGTGTGCTTCTGAAGAATTCTGCTGCAAAGTATTTTGACTGATTACATAGGGCGACACTGATCCCACTGATTCATTTAAAAAGGTAATGAACAATTGAATTCAAAGCAGGAGGAATCATCAAAACCACCTACAAATAGAGTAAAACATGGCATTTATTATCAAATATTCGCAAACCTAATTTTTGAAAATTACTGTACATCAGAGAGATGGTCTCCGAATCAATTAAAATTTAAAACAGCTCAGTCGGGTCTGCGCCGCCCTGTAGATATACAACTGCTGTGCATACAATGATATAATTAGATACATTAATGTAATGATATTAACACGTTGGCTACCACAGTGGAAACGCCTATACATGGTCAGACGCGCTATAATATGTCAATAAAATCTCAAAACTCTCATTAACACGTTCCCTACCATGGTTGATTCGCGAAGAACGTCCACCACAAACCACGCTTCATTTTTATCAATTATTTCTGTCACACATATGTGACGCTGGTAGCGAACGTGTTAACATGAGTCAATCGTTTAAGGAAAGGTGAAATGAATTACAATGGACTTAATATAAAACTTGCCCTGACTATAGAAATAAATGTACATACTTTCTCTACTTATTGTTAGAAAAATAAACCAAGGTACCGTAAAACAGAAGGAAGATTAAGTAGATAGTGGACACAAAATCCAAGGTCTCTTGAACTGGTCACAAAGTAAATAGAAGGAAGCAACAATGACAATCATAAAATTTGCCCCCTCAAACTCAAATAATCGGATTCATCGTACTAAGAGGAACACCATGTAGTTCTTCAATCAGATCGCCGAAAAGCGAGAAGCAAATTAGAAAAAAGACAGACTGGAGGATAGGATAAAAAACGAAGGGAACCGGATGAACAGGCAAAAGAAGAAACGGATGACGAACGAGAGAGCGAAAGAGGAAGCTCCCTATCTAGGAAAAAATGATAACTTTTAGCTGGAGCAGGCTGGTGGTCAGACATGCGATGACCAACTTCGCTTCACTTTGCATCGTTCCACTCGTTTTGTCTCTCCTGTACTCTCTTTCCACTGGCCGGCCAGTTTGCCCGGTATTTCATTTCCACGTCTGTTCATGTGTACTCGACCACTTATGTGTGTCCGATTGCTGGCTACGCAGCTGGCGTTCGTGTGCATCAGAAAATGGCGGGAGTTGCTTGGACGATGAAAAAGTTGGACGGTGCTTTCGCGTTGATTCGGAAGGCTTGACGATGGTGTACGTTTTTTGCGGCACGGTACAACGCGTGTAGCTCGTTAATATGGATTTACCTGAAGGAAAAAGAGCATCACGAGGCCAGGAGGATTGTAGTTGTACATTTCGGTGGAAGCACGCGTTGAAGCCTCGACGGTGCACCGGTTTTTCGCGGCTAATTTTATACCGTTTTGGCGTGGTTCCAGCAATATTTGCTGCACCACACGGCCTTATACGCGTGACTGCAGCGTCCTGCACCTGATGCACCCGTGTCGTCGCTCTGAAATGTGTGCGGGGCTTTGGCTGGCAGGAAAATGGCGCCCTGCCACTACCCTTCGACTTTCGGCTCGCTACATGGAATCACACGCGAATCTGCCCCATGAAATTACATATTTTCGAACATTTCAACGCGACCGAGGAGGGAAACAATCGAGATCGATTTTTGTGAGACTCCGAACGTCCCCAAACAGGAACGAAACCTCGTGGAAGCCTAAAAAAAGCGAATAGATTTATACAACTTCCATCATCCTCTTTGACGCAGGGTTCTTTTATCGAACGACGCCGGAAAGTCCGCTTTTAAATCGAACGGAGGCAAAAGGCTTGATAAGACTCTCGCGTGTTTCATCCTCCGTTTCTCGAAAAATCCTCGTTAGCAATGCCGCGACGTTATCCTTTTAAAATTCAAAGAGATTCTTTCGCCGAGCCGGCGGAGTGTCGCGTTGCTTCTGCGTCCGAGCGTCCCCAAAATGGCGGCTCTTTGAGACCGCGGAAACGGAGAGAAAATAAAAATAACCCCCGTGACGGGATAAAGAAACGGGGTACAGAGGGCGCGGGTCAAGAAAGTGACCGTGAACATAATTTTTCGAAATACAGGGAGGGAGTATGGGTGGTGTGGATACGGATGGATGGTTACAAAAGGAGGAAGCGGAAGTTAGCGCGAGAATGGAGTCGACCAGGACGGAGAGGAAGAATTTTGGAGGGAAAGGGGACGCGAAACGGAGACAGAGAAAGGTTAGACTAAGGGCGGAAGGGAGGGGAGATGCGAGGGGGAGGGCAGAGGGAGGACAGAGGGTAGGAGGGAGGGAAGATAGAGACGAAGAGAAAGGGGAGAGCATCCTCGGGTAGCAGCCAGTCAGCCAGCCCCGGCCAACATCGACCCGTGGAGCTGCTCTCTGCCCATGCGCAACAATCTTACCCAGGACTAGTGATGGGCCCGATCCGAATCGCGAACTTACAACCTCCTGTCACTTTTCGAAAACTACATCTCTGTAGAATCGAATCTCGATTTACCGTTTGTAGAATTTCATGTAGGGGTGGGTCAGAATACACTTGCAGTGAGTCACGGAGCACAGAATTCTCGATATTTATGAAAGTAGCTTGATGTACGAGATTTATAGACAGCTTGAAGTATATTTAACTTGAGATAACTAATTTGATAGATTAGATAGATGGATAGATTAGGTTGATTAGTATTTCTAATTTGAGATAACTCGTATTTGGCAGTCAACGTGTTAGTTAAATAATTATTGATTTTGACAATATTTTCAGTGAATTTTACATTGCAAGATTAACATACAAAGGTATGTACACGATTGAATACTTAAACATTTTCTTTCTCTGTGATTTACAACCAAAACAGCAATTTATGTCAAGCCTGATTAGCAATGGCTGTTTTTACTGTGGTAGCCAATGTGTTAACACGTGCACTGCCATAGTGTGTAGGCTGAAAACGACATGACTATTTAGATTTGTATACAACGTTCATTGATAATGTTAGTAATTATTCACAGTTCTTGTTGGTTCTATTAGATCTTCTCAAATATTTTATTAATAATATTCATGTTCCGATAAATAACATCTGGATTTAAGTGTCACCTATAGGCAGGTAACATGGTAGTCAAAGACGTTAACCGCCGCACAGTCACCAAAGACTGGAACCTCAAATTTTATTTATTCTAATAACGATTGACTCCCACAGAATTCTAAAATCTTATGTTCTTACAATAATGTGAAAACATAAGTATACGAGAGTGTAATTAAATATCTTTCTGATTCATTTTTCCTATTAAAAACAGGATCTAATAATATGTCTGACTACTTACGTCTGCCTTTACTGGGACACTCAACGAGTTAACACGTTCACTGACAGTGAAAACTCCCATACTTGGTCAGACATACTATAATATTCCATCATAACACAAATCACGAAGGAGAAGATTATGTAATTATATAATTGCACAGTTTTAACCTTATATTTTTATTGCAGTATCAATTGTATTCAACATTTTAATAAAATTAGTTATTATGTAAGTAAATAAAATACAAAACATCGGTCACCAGTGACCCCCTACAGCAGTCAACGTGTTAAAACGTTATTATGGTCTTACTTAATAGTTGGTTGGTATGAAAGTTCTACGATTTCAAAGTGTTTGAAGCATTAGAAATATGTGTCATTAGATTATTAATTGGAGACAGTTTAATATTTTTTAGTTTTCACAGACTTTCTGAAGTATCTATTCATCGATACGCTCTACAATTTGTTTATTGGTAAATATCACAGGATCTATAACATGACCATTTTGTGGCGTTCTCAATTTTCTGTGCACCTGTACAAAGCTATCACTACGTAAAATATACATAATTAAAAACAAGGTGTAACCTTTCGATGTGCAACTTCCATGAACAAACTGATCGACTGAAGTTTTTTATGAATCGAATCATTCGTTGCAGTAGATGAAAAGCAAAACATTTTGATCGGTCCTGCGTACAAAATATTATCGACTCATTCTACTTGTTGTTCACGCGAGCAGGCGTACGATGGAAAATATTTGGAGACAATGCTACCAGTTCCCGATTGGCGATTACTGTCGATTGGAAACGGGACGCCATGGAATGTTTCCCAAGAACTCCTCGAACGCAACTGGAAAACATTTACCGTTCCAAGCACAATAAATATTGTCAATGCGAACGATTTATTCGAGAGCTTTTGCTCCTGTGTTTGCGACGTTGCTCGACGCATTTTTCCCCTTGTGAAAGCTATGCAATCTGTGCAGACAGTTTTTCCACGGAGAGTCAATAATTTTTTTCATCTTCTGTGTCGAACAAATTTTTCATTTAGTATTGATATTAAAGACCATCGACACTTATTATTTACTACATTTATTAATTGAATCGATGACCTGAAGAACAGTACAAGTCCTAAAACCACATTCTGAGATATTTGAAAAAATAGTGTCACTTTTCGCGTATCATCAACAGCATTGATTTTATAGTGCTGTTCCAATTTAATCACGGTTATGCTAACGCAGATGAACGTTCATTTATGTCTAATTATGGTTAAACTTTGTCCATTAATTTTCAATAATTAAAATAAAACCATTGGACTTGTACTGCTTTTCAACTCAAGTCACTATTTAGTCAGGAAATTTAAAAAGAAACACAGTACTGAAAAGAACATTTATTAACTTGCTTTAAACATAATTGAAGTAGAAATTATTTAAGAAAAAGTGATTGTTAAACAGATTGTTGAAACGGTACAAATCCATGACAGATACTGTTTTTACACTTTTAAACTGAAGGGACTACTGAAACACAAACTTTTTTGCACTGTTTTTGGTCCCAACATATAGTTCTATACATTTTACATTTAGTTTTGAGATTGTTTAAAAATGGCTAATTTTGGACTTGCACTGTTCTTTAACTCATCGATTCAATTAATATTACTAATATTAACTCTGATGAAGTGTCGATGAAAGAAACTGGATAACGAGAGGGTGTGAAGGACGTTTTATCCTGTGAGCGTGGCAGAATTCCCGTGTTTAGAACCCGTTTGAAACGGTTATTAATTGACATTCTCGCGGGCTAGAATCGTCCACTTGGTGCCACAAGCAGTCCTACTTCGTCATCCCTCCCCGAAAACTATGAGGCGTTTAATTAACTCCAGTGTTCCTGGAAAGAGAAGGAGAATTCAGATGCAAATGCCGTGACACGCCCACAAGGACGACCCTTTCTTCTTCCGGTTAAAACACAACCATCACTGGAAACCGCTGGTTTCAAGCGATACCCTACCCGATTGAATTTAAATTCACCCCCTGCCGAAGATATAATTTGTCGCTTAGGAAATCTAATCGGTGGACTCTCCGGTCGATCCGCAAATATTCCACCCTTCGTCCACTATTTTTCAATAAACCCCTTGGCCCTTTGGTCCCGTACCATGGTACGATTTTGAAACGTGGAAATTATGATGCAAATTACCAGTAAAAACTATAATCTTATTTATTTTTAATGTGAGACTAATCTAGATCGGTGTCGATGCAGTATCACGTAATTAATTATAAAATTATTTACGCTCAGCCTGTATGCAGAAATAGTACACTTAACGAGGTGTAATGAGTTTCGTAATTAGAAAGCCAGTAATAAAACTCGAATGTTTACCGTCATTTTCTGCAGTCACGTGATCAGCGTTCGCGTAAAAGATAGAAAGAAAGATTAAGTTCGACACGAACCACGCTTATAATGCCGAAGGCACGTACGAGATAAACGGATAAAGCGAATCGATTTTTGCTTTTTTCGTTTCCGTGTGATCACGCGTGTCCCAGTAGTTCGTGTCGTGCGTGGATCAGACAAAAACGAAACGATGCACCGGGAAATATTTCACGGTGATACCGGGCACTAACGCGTTTAATCATTCGTCTTGTGGTTGAAAGGAAATGGAAAAAGGGATGATCTGTCGAAAGAAATTTTAAGAATGGACAAGCTTTCGTTTTAACACGTGGAACGCCGTGACGATCACCGGTGACGAACACCTCAAATTTAATTTATTTAAATAATTATTGATTGTCGCAAAATTCTGAGCAAACTTCAGACTGAAACAATAATGTAGGAACAGAAGAACACAACCGTGTACACAAATCTTTCTTTTCTTTACGATTTATATAAAAAATAGTCAATTATATCATGTCTGTTAGGTACGGCAATTTTCACTGTGGCATTCAACGTTCCAGCGTTCATCAGCATTTGATGATCCAGTAGAAATAGTCATACTTGGCCAGATGCATTATACTATGCAATTCTCGCAAGTGTAAATTTTTAGGAAAATATATTAGTATTCTAACGTTAACAGTTTGATTATCATATTTATAGTCATTAGCGTCCACAGTTTATCAGCAAATATTTCTGGTAAGGTTTATTAATGTTACAAATATTATTGATTTAAAACCCTTATAATATGAAGTTATATTCATGTTATATTTTCGACTAATATAGCAAGGTAGTCAACGTGTTAACTGTGCTTGGAATTTTATAATAATTAACAGGTCAACAAACTTCAATTACTGTATGACAGAAATTATTAATTTTCTCTTTAAGTGTATCTAAAATGTGGACATGTTCACATGTATTTTCATCTTATCTTTCAATTATCTAGAGTAAATATATTTCCCTTTACTGCACTTGTATTAACTATTACTAACTTTGCTATCTTTACAATCTAACCTGATGAAGCATCTTCCCACCGAATTGTTTCTCAATTGAAAACTAATTCCTCAAAAGACGAATACAGTGACAGGCTCATCTTCCCGCGTATCCAGGAAGAAGGAGGCTGCTGGTCCTTCCTTCGTCGTTGGTCTCCGACAGTGGTCAAACAGAGGGTCCCAAGGGTGACCATTGGAATACGGGGTGATATCGAGATCGAGCGTGGCGAAAAGGAGAAAGAAAGGGATGAAAGGAGGATGAAAGACCGATCAACGGCTTTAGCGTTTTGGATTCCCCTAGGAAGCCCCGCGGATAAGAATCCGCAGGCTTCCCCCAGCGTGGAAGTGGCGGGACCGTTTTGGACGTTGGTCTGCAGGGGGGACGGAGGAGGCAGAGGTAGAGAAAAAAAATTACTAAATCCTATCTGAATCAGTGGTCCATTGAACGGCGGTTTGATATCGAAGCAAGGATATCTCGGTTCCTTTTGAAAGGAAACCCCGCGCCGTGGTTGGCGACGCCACCCGGCAGAATCGAAGGGAGAAGGAAAACGGAACAAGAAGAAGGCTTATTCTGACAATACATCCTTCGACGTAACGCGAGGGTGTGCTGACTGACAGACAGCTCCTGTCTAACGGATACCCAAGCAAAACCTACGTCTACCCCTGTGTGTATCAGCCACCCTCTCGAGAGAGAGGAAGATCGGTACACCCGCCCCTTCCACCTCGAGTCTTCTCTGTGAATCACGAATAGATGGAAGAGCACGTATCGAAGGGAAACGAGAGTGCTTCTGGGGATCTCCGAGATTTTTTGGCTGTACGGAAACAAATACACCGAACGAGTGCCGTTTACGCCAATTGCTCCGGCGAATCGTTCGGAGATTTTACGATACTGAGAAATTTGTACGGTACAGGGTGTCTCGTAAACGTCTGTCGCTGACGAGCTGAACTTAGAGGTTAAATTAATAGTCTGATACGGACCATACTTCATTTGAATAACACTTGTGTAAAATATATAATTGGACGCACTTATCAGTGATAAAAAGTAAATAATCAAGTAGCTGTAAAATTGAAATTGTAAAACGACTGATATAAACTGAATAACGTAGAATGTATTACTACTTAATTAGAGTCTTGTTACAGTAATCGACGATAACTAGTCTTTACTAGATAGTTGCTACCATCAAAGTGTTAACTAAAAATGTTGTATGAGTATAAGTTGTATACAGGATAGTTTTTAATACATCACACATGACATTAAATCATTCGTATAATTTGAATTTGTAATAACGAACAAATTTGTGAGTCACCGTATGATCTTTAATCTTCTTAATTCCAAATATAGAGTCTAACTCAGAAACTAACGTATGAATCGAGTACTTAATAAGCATATACATATAAGAATGTACGTATGGAGTTTCATAGATGTAACGTACTATAATAAAAAATTTCATATGTTGTACCACATAATAAAATAGCTTGAGTCTAATTTGATGCTTGGGTTGTCTCTGACTGTATCATTTCTAAAAATAAGATTTCCCTATTTACAGATATAGTATTCTTCCTATCAGTGCTCATAATGTTCCTCAACATCCCATCAATTTGCAAATTACTTGTACCACCAAAACTGAGTCTTGTTCTGCACTATAACCGAGTCGATTTGCAAAACTATACGAGTTAAATATTGTTGATCACACTGGTCACCACCACAAGTCATCGTATGAATTTTTAAAATCGAACTGAACCATCAACGAAATCCGAACCCCTTGTGGTTCACTTGCCGGCATTAATCATTACTCGCCGCGCATACGGGAGACATTTTTCAAAGGCGACGCTTTAATCTTTCATGGAGCACCATAAGCGGTTTCTCCGAGTGTTACGAGAACCTATTCTATATTCCTATCGTAAAATCGGGACACATTCATCGGGTACCCCCGGAGTCTGGCTTCCACTCACGTTCCTGATCGGTGCACTCAACGGAGAGGGATCGATTTAGACGGGAAAAAGGTTCGACGATCGCTTACGGGGGCGGTTCGTAACGGGACACCCTGTAGAAACGGACCATAGGCGGCGGACAGCGCGTTTTGCGGTGACAGAGCGTGTCTGATGGAGGGTTGTCACGGTATGGGAGCACCCCTCAGACTTCGATATTAAAGCCCTCCTAATATAAGAGCAAAAGCTCCCGCGTTCTCTCTCTACTCTTTTTCTCTCTCTCTCAGACACACGCTGTAGCTTTCTCTTCACCGTCGATATGCTCGTTTCAAACCTTTCCCTACCCTCTGAAATTTCTAGCCAGCGATACTGACTTTTGTGTGCGACGACCGGCCGGCTGGATTTGTGGGTAAGCGAGTGGGCGTGCGAGGGTGGACCGTGAAAGGGATGGACAGATTTATTAAGCCCTGCTACACTCCCTTCGAACACCCAGCGACTATATTGTACCGTAAAACGCGCATGAAACCCGGCAAATTTGGATATACGTTGAACGTAATGAAAACGACGGCGTACTGTGCGATTCCGAATTGGTTTCATCAAATTTGCAGGTATATTAGAGATTTTATGTCAGAGAGAAGTCCGTGGGTCTATTGTTATCAGTACTTTTTTGTTAAATACGACGTGTATGGTATTTCTACTTCAGAACAAATTATTAATTGCAGTATCTAAATGCTTTTCTAAGAAGGAAGGGTATTGGACCGTCCCCTCCCAATTTTGATGGAACTTTGCAGGTTTGTAGATTAGCCGAAAATAAGAGAAATTTAAGGGGCGAAATCACCCCCTGAAAATTGATACCCCCAAGACTATCTCGAAAACTATTAAAGATAAAAATATACTTCAAATTGCAGAGTTGTATGGTTTTTTATGTACCATAATTTGGTGAAGAAGATTTTTAAAAATAGTAATTTTCGAGATAGCCTTGTGGGTGCCAATATTCAGGGAGTGATTTCACCGCTTAAACTTGAGTATCCGCAGCTAAAAAATACGTGTCTCTTATGTTTGGCTATTATACAAACCTGAAAAATTTCATCAAAGTCAGGAGGGGACGGTCTAATACTCTTTCTTGTAAGTAGAGATTTTTAGGACAAAAAATACTGAACCACACGACAGTATACTTATTGTTTTAAAACTGGCATTAGTCTGGACTGAAATATTTGGGCAACGTGTTAATTTAAGCGCAGCCAATAACTTACAAGGTTCCATATGTACTCGAAATATAATTTGTTACAAATATTGCAACCTGGCTTCAAATAACAATACCTAGAAGAATTCTAAAATAGAATGATGTCGAAGTAACATCTCCATTAAAATAATTTCGTTGAACACTGTATTACTTATCCAGCTCGACAACTTAAACACGATCTTCTAAAGCGAGTCTCCATGCGGAGACTTTATGACTCTGTAGTCGAGCTGTACGTCGTAATTACTGTCTCTAATCGCTGAGTTCATTCCTGTAATCAGTTCCACCCACTGTGAACCATAAATAATCGGGAAGTAAAACATTTCCTAATAAATAAAATATAATCTACGAGACAGCATCGGTGGCGAGCAAGATCACCGATGATAAATCGCGCAATCAGCGATACAATTTATTGCACGGGACGACGGCAAACGCGGCGGTCGTAAACCGGCCGGAAAAAATAGAAGACGGAAGGGAGGAGAGAAACGACTTAAACGCACGCTTATAGGCGCATGCACGCACACGTACATGCAACCCTCGTGTAAAAATGCGCGCACGCCCTTGGTCTCCGCTTCCGTATCCATCTGACACGCGCCATTGACCACGAATGCACGTCCGATAGGGCTAGACCCTGGTCCTCCTCAAAAATCAAGTTATCTCCATTCTCCGCGCATCGTGGCCCTGCGTATAAAACCTCGCGTTACGGTATGGGACCTCGTCTTTTCTACTTCCGAGTATGTCGCACGAATTTATTGGAAATACCGTGCACCAGATTACCGGCGATCGTCGTTTTATCATCCGATTCGAACAGGCCAGAGAATTTGTAGAGAAGAAGCAAGGACAAGGGAAGATGTTTGGACGAATGATTCTTGTGAAAACAAAGAGCTGTTAGAAACTCATGTTTCGAGCGATCAGTAAGTTTGTGATTTACAATGATTGAAACAAAGAGACGTCTTTAACTGGTGAACGGAGACAAATGGTAAACGCATCTTTATAGCGTACACTGTATATCTTTACACATCTTGTGTATTTGCTGTATCAAATAATTAAACACAAGAAACGGTTACAGAGATTAGGTCTGTTACCATGTTACAGAGGGAGACATCTTCAAGAAGATCTTCAAATTAATTTAGACGCATATTCTTGCTGAAGATCATTCGAACGTCAGCTATAACATTGTATATTAAAAGAAATATACATTGCCAATTAAACGAATATCGATGACCTTAAATTCGTGGAGAATATTAGCCTGAGAGAAATATTTTCTGATCATAGTATCTACCCCTTTGAATGATACAACTTGGTCCTGAGATACGTTTCTGTATCTTCAAAATCAATGCAGTTATTTGAGGTGCTCGCTATAAGCGGAGCATCCTGTACATTACACTCCTATCATATTTCTCAGTATAATTATAAATATTGAACAATAATTAAATCCTTAAGCTATGATCCATATACTTGGTACACATGCCAGGGACTATGAATTTCCTCTATTATTTTATAATGTGGACTATCAAGAAACGTCAGTGTATTGCGACAAACAGTATAATGTTGATCAAAATAAATAATAATAATTGACTAAAGTGAATAAAATAAATGTCGTTAAAGGACCTGGTACTCATCTAACCTGCAATCTCTCTTTACAAGATCATATTTGATAATTAGAAGTATGATTTGGACTATCAAGAAACATCAGTGTATCGCGCCAAGCTGTATAATGTTGCTAAAAATAAATAATAAAAATGTACAAAACATCGTAAATGTCGCTGAGAAATTTGACCTGGTATTCGTCCAAACTGCGATCTACCTCAACAAGATCCTTGAACTCAAACTAAAACCTCCCGTTTCGACAGAATTCTCAAGAAGTCTCTTTCCGAAGTTACAAGTGTCCGGTTCGATGGCACGATAAAGTATAATACGCAAGGGAGGAAAGAAATAGTCTTTTCGGTTCACTCACGGTAAATCGACGGCACCAAACGCTGAGCCAGTTGATGTTCCGTATCCGCTTTCCGCCAGGCAGCCTCAGGAACACGTCAGTATAGTTGTACGCTCCGAGCACCGGCGGATCCCTGTGCAGACCGATACAAAAAACACTGAAGTGCCTCGTGTCCTCCATTGTGCTCGTAACTGCTCTAATAATACCGCGTTTAACGCTGACCGAACCGCTGTGCATCGATCTCGCGGAGCGTCGTCGATTTTCGCCAAACAACCCCCTCCAACTTCGACAACCTCGAGCAAACACGCGAACCGTCTCTTTTGAAAAACCTTTAGAAACTGGGATAAGAATGCTGTTGTCTGACGAGCTTCTAAAACGGACGATTCAACCTCTTCAGGGATACTGACGCATGTGTGTGCGTGCAGAAGGCAAGAGGGTGGCTCATCAGGAACCCAACTTCCAATTACCCCTTTTATTCTTCAGTAAATTACAAATGGCTGACTAGACGTACCGCAGATCTTGAAAATTATTGGGTTGGCCAATAAATAATGTCGAATTTTTCCGTAAGAGATCGTTTCTGCTGTTTTTAAAACAAAAATTATTCGTAATCGATAAAACCCACGTATAGTCTAACAGTTGACATTTTAACATGTAATTTAAAAAATAGTTCATTATATTTGGTTACATTTTTTGTGTTTATTTTGATTTGAGACGAACACCGAGAAGATATTATATATTTTCGTGCAATTATGCTCTTTTATTTTCGCAAAGGCAAAAGTTTCGTGATGGCGATTTTAGTCTTACCAATTGAAAATAATCCACGTTATGCCACACGAGAGATTACTGAAATGTTAGGAATATCGAAATCCAGTGTTAAGAACCAAAATTACTTCTGTTTCTTAGCGAAAAATCCGACAATACTTATTGACCAACCCAATAGAAATCAAATCCGTCGCGATACTATTCAGGGGACACAAAGACACGACTCTTCAATGTCACATCTTTCCTCCTGATTTTGCATGTACTTTATTATATATTCTAACATACGATATCCACTATTTTTCATTTTTATTCTAATCTTCAAATGACAAGCCCGTTGAAGTAGAAAGAGCTTTGCGTGCATCTTGTTTCAATGTGCCTGTTCAAACGACAAGCGACCTTGAAGTACCTGCTTCTAATACTTTCATGAACGACCGTGTACATTATTTTCCACAGGCATTTCCAAGTGTTTTAAAATTTCTTCTTTTCTTTCAGTCACAGATTTATGTCGTACGAATACAATTTTCATTCAACATTAATAGATACACCCCTGAAGAGGTTGAGACAGACGAAAGGAACAAGAAATTCTGTAAATATTCACAGCTGTCGAGAATCTTTATTCAATTAAATCGTTGTTCCCTGGAATTCCATTAAAATGGAAGTAACTACCCTCTGCGGGGGTGCAAGATGTCTCAGCTGATGTTTACGACGTTTTTAGGAAGTTTGGGTGGCACAGAGACGAGCAGTGGCTCGGTTTGAAACGTAATAAAGTGCTTGCGCGGATGAAATCCGAACGAGATCGGCGTATAATTCCCGTTTTATTAACTGCACCCCCGCGATCCGTTCGTCCGGCCTTCCTCCTGCTTTCAACCCCCGTCCTGCGCCCAAATACACCCCCGTCCGTCGAGCACAACAAGCTCTTTGAGTTTCATTTCATCCCTTGGTTACGCTCTCCTCCACACCACCATCCTGATTCTTTCCCTTTCTTTTCGGTGTTCGCAGTCGTGCCGTGTCCAACCCTGATCGCACGCTCCTGTTTTCCTTCGTTCTCGGTTGCTCGTGCGAGAACGGTCACTCAAAGGACCGAAAGAAGAGTCAAAGGCGCGATGGACACGGGCCAGTGACGACTGTGCAGTTAAAGTTGAACCGACACAGCAGAGTCGAGTAATATTGACCGTTCAAGGTCACCGAGCAGTTCATTTGCTACATCGTTTGATCAGTTGAATTTCACGATACCATCATTCGGTTCATCGAAACTATCTAAATGCGTTGTTCTCTTTCGTTAACCTCTTCAGGGGTGAATTTGTAAAAGTTGGTAAGATATGATCGAATTTTTGTAAGGTATATTCAACAGATATGAAGAACCATTCAGAAATTTCTGGGAAAAATAATGTACAATGTTTTTTATATCTGTTTTAACATACTGTCAACTGCATGATTTACACGTGTTTAGATGCTGGGGACCTCTGGCTTTAATTTCAGCTTCCATAGCTTCTACAGCAGCGACTCACCCTTTGAACTCCTAATTTTTTTTAATTTTCTTTTCAATAACTCCCTATTACCTTAAGTGTTTTATTTGAAATGTACTTTAAGAGATAGTTGGTTGATAGGAACTAATTTAAACAATTTTTTTTACTAATTATATTGAAAATAGCATTGGAACTTTGCTAAGATCTGAAATTTGTGGTAAAGAAAAATTATTTATATAATAATTTAAACTGGCAATTTAAAAATGTCGAGTCACACTCGACAAAGGAGTTCATAAGGTTAATAATGAGATATTTGGAAATAAATTTCATTGTGCCTGTCTAAATGAGAAGGTGTATTCGACAATGGGTTCACAACGTTTGCATTTAAAAACAAAATTAATATAGACATATGTGTATGTGTCTTTGAACAGGTTAAGCAGCACTTGTGAGAATATAAATATTCAGTATAATTTGAAATCGAAGCGACCCTGAACGGTTAATAGATATCTCTAGTATGGGAAGAGTTTTCTTTTACCCGCCCTTGTCCGATTCCGGGTACGGGACGATGTAACCCTGAGGATCGGGAGCGTGACCCTTTCCAACCCAGAAGAACGCGTCCGGGGCGGTACCATCGTAGCAGAAGTTTTTTATGAATATCGTCGACTCGTCCACGGCGTACACGTCTCCTTTGATCCCATGGGCATACGCTTTCAAGCTGCCGATCGGTTTTCCATAGTAATTAGGTCCGTTCCTTGCATGGCCTGTAACAGAAAACAGTTCGAGGAATCAGCAACAAAGCTTTCGGGTTCTACGCTTCTGGATAAAATGTATCGTTTCGAAATCTGTTCAAAAAGGCCCTGGGACTGACAGCAAGGGTGGAAGCCCACGATGAGATACAGTGATTCACGAAATTGATCAAATGAACACGTTATTTCAATACTTTTTCATTTAGAATATTTTCAGGGTAGTGTTATTTGAACCAAGGTTACATTATCTGCAACAAATAACATTTGAAATATGTACACAGAATTTCCAGTTAGTCAGTTGCACTAGAATTAAGGAAGAAAGTAATTATAAAAACGTTTGCACAATTTCGTGAGTCACTGTATTTCACAAAATTTTCTCTCATGAGGCAAAAATCGCAGCGACAACTAAATATAAATATGTATACGTAAAGTCTCTTGTGAGACATGAAATCTCTGTCTGATCGTTGACCTCCACATTAACATCAGTAGAAGTTCTTAAAAATGTCCTTTCAGGTCCGTAACGGTATTCCATACATAGTACTGTTCCTAAATTCTCAGCAAAATTCTGAGATATACTTAACTGATGGTAATACAGAATATGATAGAAGATTATTTTCGTAAAAATGAGAAGGTTCATTAATTAACAAAAACTGATTTACAAGCATTCTGGCAATACAGGCAGTTGGCTTCTCTGCTTCCCCGGTAAATAATTACTACAGTTTAGGTGCTAACGATGTACAAAAACTCATGAATGCAATATAAACATACAGTGAGAGTCAAAAGTGAGTATACACTTTGAAGGCATTTATTAAAAAATTCATGTTGCATAAATTGAAAATTGATTGAAAAGATATAAAGTATGTAGGAATAGAAATTAATAGTAAAAAAAACGAGTCAATACTGAGTATACATGAGTAATTAAGAATGATTTCTCATTATTAATTAAGAAAATTATGTACATTTAATATTTTGTCGGTCCATCTTTAGCTTTAATTGCAGCAGCTAATCGCCTTGACATTGATGCAACCAAGTTACGCGTTGTTTGAACAAAAATACCATTCCATGCTTTTATTAATTCCGTTTTAAAGTTCTTCTTATTCGTAATTTTTATTTTTCATAATTTCGAGTCTAATATATACCACAAATTTTCTTTTAGATTAAGATCTGAAGACTGTGCTGGAGAATTTAATTGATTCGAAATGTTCGGTAGCAACCAATCTTTAACCTCAGTTAAAGTTGCTTTGGGTCTCGATCTTGTTAAAAAAAACCATGAATCCAGCAATTGAACTTTTGCAACACTTGCAGCTAAATTCGATTTTAAGATATCTAAATATTATAAGAACCTCATTTTTGTAAGGTGTATACTCACTTTTGACTCTCACTGTATATGAATGAGTTCTGAAAGTTTCATAAAGATATGTCGCTTAGATTTAAAAAAAAAATTCCCAGATTATACCCCAAGAATACAATTATATACACAGTCAACACTTCTGTTAAAACAAATACAATTCGCTCAAAATATCAAAAAATTCGTTCGTTGAGCTGTTAAATATTGTTGATGTCGGAGAGAAAAATAAGAGAACCTATGCTCTGTACAGAATTGTATCGTCACCGTGAAATCGAGCGAGATCGAGGCTAAACGTTCGAGACCACGAAAAGACGCGGCGGTGGTTGGCAGTTGATTCGAGGCTCGGTGGTTGCAAGAGGGGAAGTACGGTTTCACCCTCGTGATATAGGTTGGACGCATCACCGCCCCGATACAAAAGCCGCGGCAGACCGGTCGCGATTTGCATGAATTTCATTTCATTTGCTCGACAGGCCCATAAAGTTGGCCGACCGAGTGGATCGGAAGAGCCGCCGGCAGTAAAGATCAGAGAACGTTTATGCGAACGGGGATTCGACCGATCGACTTAAAACGTTTCGAGATTACCGGTTGCGTTTTAAGACAGCGAAGGAAACCCACCGATCAGATTTATTTCCGGTTTCTCCGTGAGCAATCGAACGAAACGATCCAGCGTGGTGTGTTCGGTACTGTTCATAAGTAGGTGGGACACTTGCAAATTTTTGTCGAATACGTGGTATTTTGCCAAAATTTGTCTACTACTGTTATTTTATAATAGATTAAGCAGACTCTTAGTTTTAACAATTTGTTACATAGATTGGTTGATCTACTATCGAAAGTGTTCGATATATTTATTAATAGTATATGTAATCAAATTAATGATGATTGAATGAATGTGTTAGCTAATTGTAAATATGGGTGACGTGGCAGTTAAAGTGTTAAAGATGCAAATGAATTCGTTTTGTAGGCTTCGACTGTTTCAGTATGAATACTTTTCGGTGTTTAATTTTCTTAATACGCTAAAGCTGTAAACCCTTTGTCTCAATTTTTGTTTATTAGGCTTGGTAAGTATTTTATCTAATTATAGAAACATTAATAGTCAGAATGCCTAAATTAGTGAAAGCAGTATCAACAAAGACAGGGTATGACTTTTAATTAATTTCCATAGTGAATATTGTGGTACAGTAACATATGTACGCACATGACCCTGATGATGAATCCTTCAATGATTTCATAACATTTTCAGGTGTAACTTCAATTTGATAAGTGTTCTAATACTTATGGATGGCAGTGTATGTTACAACGAAAGCGAGAAGTCGATAATTGTACGTATGTACTAACTTTGTCAGAGAAAACGTTAAAACGCAAGATAATTGACATTTTTACTATTATTTTAATTTTCAACACTTTATTCTTCAAATTTTTGTTTCCTGATGCTGTATTCTTTGAAACTTTGAAGTCATTTTACACGATTACTGTGATCGAAACACGATTTCTCTAATATCTACTTTCATTACTCCTATATTTGTATCTGCAATCTTACCCTCTTATATTCTATACATATCTTCATATTTTTATCTGTTTATTTACTCATAGCCACGACTATCATTCTGCTCTTCTCTTATAATCATAATCATGTACCAAAGGGACTACGAATGTCCCGTTTATATTTTGAATTATGATTATCATTACTTATCTGTAATTATATATACGTCGATATCGTTTGAATCCAGCTAAATAATTTTATTGTTGGATTTCAAGAAGGTTACTCAATAAAACTGTTCGTTTCGATAGCCGATTTTTTTGTAGGCGGTGAAAAATCGATACCCTGTAAATCTTCTTATTGCGCGTACAAACGAATACATGCATTTCTCTCCGAATCTCGTGGCAATCGGCTTAATGGTTCGATCGGAATTTTGGATTTAGGACATACGTGCACAGGCAAACACGTTTATGCACGTGTACACACATACGTGTACACGTATATTTTTAACGACTGGATAAATCGCGTGTCCGCACTGGCTACCGGATCCGCGTCGAAAAATAATATAGAATTTTATATTTTTAAATAACCGAATTCGATCCTGAAAAACGACACTGGCTATTCGTTACCGGGTGCCTGCTCTTTGACAGATAACCGAATCGATGAAAATACCGAGCACCGGCGTAGATAACGTTATTAAAAAAAAAGAGTACACCGTGATGCTTGAATAATCGAGAAAAATTCCAATCGAACAGTTATAATTCAAGTTTACTCTCGCTCGATTTTACCGGCGACGCCGCATTGTCGCGATAAAAGCTTCGATATTACAACGCCCCGTAATCTATCGTCCGACGTAATAACTCGATATTAATACAAATTCTATCATCCAAAATGGATGTCCCGGCGAGCAAAATATTGAACGCGTACCGATGGAATAATACGTCTCGCAATCGATTAAACAGCGAATCGTTTCGTCCATTAAAATTACCTTTGTCCGGCGTCAACGTGCCGTGCGAATATTTAATGAGTAAAAATAGTACGATCGCGAAGAACGAGCGATTAAGGTCCGTTTCCAATTAATTCCCATCGAACGGCCTGCCGCGCGCGCGTTCTATTCCGAGGATTTTTGTTCCACGCGAAACACCCGGGCTGGATAATTAACACGTCGCTGCTGGTAGCTGGCGGTGTTCAACCGAAACGCGTAGTCGAAGCTTTTAGTCCACCCTTCATCCCCCGATTCACCCCGTTCGCTGGTGCTTGTGTCGGTGAACGAGGAGGTTCCGTTCTTCTACGGTGTTCGTCGTCGTCCTGCTCGTCGTGGGCTACACCCCATCGGTATAGCAGGATATTACGGTGATGCGACAATGAACGTAGTGATCGCTATCTGGCCGGCATTGGGGACGCCACCCCTCTCTGCGTGCGAATTCGGGAAACAGAGAGACGGGGGAGCGAGGCAGAGGGAGAAAGAGAGCCGAACGAAACAGAAAGAAATAGAGAGGGTGAGAAATGTGAAGAACGGTGTAGACACCGACTCAGAACAGAGGGAAGAAGAGAGAGAAAGACATCTACTAGTAAACACGCACACTGACACGTACGACAATGCGCGCGCGCGCGCGTGTGTGTGTATGTGGATGTACGTGTGGGTGCGTGCCTATGCGCTGCCACCCAAACTACCCCCGACTGGTGCTTAAACTGCCTCCCCTTTTATTATGGGCTGCGACGGTTATTGGATTGTACCGTGCTATTTGTTGGCTGCCACACTAATGGATCCATAATCACCGGGACGAATTAACGCAATGCGACGACGCCGACGGGGCGCTACTTTAAACACCGTCCTTCTTCACGCTACGTGACTGCACTGATTTAGGCGTCGCGAAGTGATCAGCCGGTTCAGGCTCGTCTGGTAGCTGTGAAACCCTGAGAGGATGAGTTTGGGGTAGGTAGGTGAGAATCTTGTCTGAGACTCGCTGATGGAATTAACAATTACTTGTTTGTGCACTGCAAAATCAGTGTCTTATTAGTTTCTTGGCAGACCTGGGGACGTCTATGTTAATGGATTTGTCAGTTTTTTGAGCTCAGCAAGATTGGTAGTCTTATGGTGCTAGACCTAGGAAATGCTATATTAGTGGATCCGTTAGTATCTCATAGATCTCAGTAGAAGAAATCTCAGAAAATCGTCATTCTGGAATAGGACAAATGGGGTGCTTCTCACCTCCTCTGGTGACTGTGAAACACTGAGAAGATGTACGTGGGACAGTAATGACTAATTCGACAATTAGGTTTGCACAGTAACATCAGTGCTTTGGTAGTCCTTTGGAACTGAACCCAGAAAGTCCCATAACTGTGGATTGATTACTTAGGTTGGCATTGTAAAATCAGTTCATTAATAGTCCTTTGGTGCTCGACCAGGAGGTCCTGCGTTAATGAGCTAGTCAGTACCTAATAGACCTCAGAAGGCTTAGAACTATGTATAAGGTCTCTTAGTATAATATAATCACTATTCACAGCCATAGAACAGTTCAAAAGGGTCGCTACGCATTCACGTTACAGGTCTATACTGATATAGACGTCCATGAGTGTATGATCGGTTCAATCGTGTTAGGTGACGCTAAGAGACTCGGAGGCTAAGTCTGGAACAGGCGGAGGATATCTTTGTCTAGGACTTACTGACGGACTTTAGACTAGCAAAGCAGAATCAGTCGCTTTGTAGTCTTCTGATGCTTGAGCCAGGAAGAACTAAACATATGGTAATGTACTCGTCAGTCAGATTTGCATAACAAAACCATTGTCTTAGTATTTCTCTAGCTCTGAGACTAAGAAGTCTTGTGATGGTGTACTTATTAGTTAGGTTTATGTAAGCAAAATCAGTAATCATCTAATGATAAACGTAGAATATGCTGTAGCAATAGACTCAACAGTTAAGCATGCCTAGCAAAATCAGTATCTTGGAAATATTTTAGTGCTGAACCCAAAACTCGTCCACTAATGCTGAACTTATCGTTCAATTTGCATAGCAAAATCAATGTCTCAAAAATTCTTTAACGCTAAGCCTAGGAAGTTCCATAACACCAGATTCATCAGTTAAGTTACCACACCAAATCAGTCCCCTCAAAATCCCCTGGCGCTAGCTTCAGAAAGTCCCATGCCAGTCGATTCGTCACTATCCTCCAGATTTCAACACCTTTACAAGTATTTGTATATCTTGCTGCAGAATCGCCACTCGTGATTATAGAACACCACAAAAGAATCCCCTGGTGTCGTCGGGAGCGTATTCACCCGATACCGACACTGCAAGTTCGCAAAATCGCGCCGAGTCTCTGATCGAGGGAGGTAGGTATATCCAGAGAGAGGTTCGTCTGAAAGCAGGATATGATCCCGGAGTGGTGAAGGGAGTTCGGTCAACATTTGAGTAGAGTAAACATCGGCCATCCGCGCGTACTTCTTCGCCCTTCGATATATCCGTCGATGAGACTCCGAATCGGTCCTCCTGGTCCCTCGACGAGCACCGGTCTTAGCCCCTGCTTCCATGGGGCGACGCGGGGAAATACCTTAGCCCCGGGCATCCTGGCACAAAGCATATTGCATGTGCTCGAAATACACAATCGCGCGGAGCGTCAGGGTTCGTTACCTTCTGGCGTCGATGGTCTTTGCTCTTTCGATCGGATTCAACGGATCCTCGGCCGCCCCGGGGCACTCGTTTAATGAGGATAGTCGGGAAAAATTCACTCGTTATCTTGCGCCATCCGTGCAAACGATACTGTTCGCGGTACAGTGAAACGCGGTGCCGGTCGAATTAACGAATTACCTTCTTCCATGCCCTTTTGCTTGAAAAGTCTTGGAAACGTAATTTTCCAGCCATAGATGGATGAGATTTGTTTGAGAAAATACTAGGGTGTTTGGATATAAACGGGACTAACACTTTTCTTACGGGACGACTGCTTCCACTGACAAGAAAAGCTACCAAAGTGATCATTTGAAATTTTAATGGACTTTTGCATGTTGATAGATCATGTTATGACGTAGAAAATTCCGATAGGGTTTATCTGCTATACTGTAACTGCTGCTTCCAAGTAGAAGAGCCTGGAGCAGTTGGCTAGACGATAGGTGGCTATGTAGAGTCTCGTTTTGTATTGAATATCTTTGAAATTATTGACCGTCTGCGTCCAAGACTATATACAGGGAGATTCGTAGTAACGTGATTTATCAATATGCAAAAGCCCATTGAAATTTGAGGCGACCACTTTGGTAACTTTCCTTGTTAGTCTGCGACGAATCTCGGCTTGTGTTCTTGTAGAATCCAATCACTGAGAGATATGATTGAACAGCAGATATTATTATCAGGATTTTTCAAAGACAGAACAGTACTCTACAGAACAACCTCCTTCGAAACTGAATTTTTCAGTTATGCAGAGTTTGGTTTTACGAGGAAAATAACGTCGTGATCAGAAGCGTTCGAAAATAGACCCAAGCGCTGGTACGAAGCTTTCTTGAAAAGGGAATAATGCAGCTGCCACGCCATTGGAGAAAACGTAGAGAAGCCAGTGGAGACTACTTTGAAGTGTGTAACAGAAGTGATTTCAGGGAAACGTATGTATTTTTAGAAAAATATGTCTCGTTTATATTTGGATGATGTGGTACACTAGACGACATTCTTGAACTCCTTTTACACACCAGCTTCTAGTGAATTAATTAGAAACGAATGTTTTTTCATGGCAGCGAGAACTGGCTGGTTTTTATGGCTTCGTTCGCCTTTGCGTGCCTGCGAGCCAGATATTTCACGGGAAAAGTCTCGAGAAATTCTGTTGTTACTTCTCTTTTAAAGAAGCCGCCCCAGTCGTCCTGAAAACATTATTTCTCTGTCTGCTCGTATTTGTTCGATATGAAATTGTTCGAGGTTAATTGAAGAATCACGATTTTTAGCCTCCCGTAGTTTCTCCATGGCAAAGATTTAATCTTTTTCATACGAGCGTTGGCTAATTGGAAGGGTGATTAGCAATGAATGCTTCTTTGTTCTATCGTAATATCAACCAGTTTCATATTCCATGCTTTACACAAGCGTCTGTATAAAAAACACATAAATCAATTTTGTGTCACACGCTGTGAGCATGTGAGATACAGGATGCGTTCGATTCAAGGTTCAAACGTTGCCAGTTAGCTTCCAGGATTTTCATTGACGTTTGTCGCGGAAATTCCAACGAAGGAATGGAACACGGCTGTTAATTTTTTTCTCGTCTGTCAAGTATTACACGTTAACAGTCGGTTGACTTACGTAACGCCAGAACTACTCTGATATAATAGCTTATGTCACAATGCATACCTCCAATCGAAAGGATCGTTCCTGTTCGAAGTTTCGAAAATATTCCGATCGATTTCGTAACTCTGATCGCCTTTGTGAGACCGATTCAACGTACTGGAATGGCGACGAATATAATCAGACAGCAGGAGAAAAATATAGTGATCCAATTTTACATGCGAGCCAGCGAGTCGTTTCCTTCCAGATCGGTTCGTGACCGACTAGACCTACAAACACGTTGCTTTCACTTTTCGTCTCACAGGCCGGTTTCGTTCGACAACAAATAAGACACCGTGAGATCGTGGAGAGATCCCCGAGCTCCTACGGCCGACTGATATCTCGATGGAAACGATCTTTCCATTCAAACAGACGATTTTCTTCTCTGGCGTACACGTGTACAGGATCAGAATTCATGTTCAAGAGATTACAAAATTCTAAAAAAAGGCCAAATGGGAATTATAAACTCTGAAAGTTATTAACCTGCTAGGTCACCGATAGGTAATTTCTTGGAGATAATATTTCTGCAAAGTTGGTGAAACTCAAAGCGGCAACTTCGCAAAAGGAAAATTAATTCAGCGTAGGAGTTTAACCTGACTTATAGCTTAACAACTTAGTCTTGGATACTGTAGGCGTGGAGTAAGGAATTGTGGGATATGAATGAAAATACAGAGTGATCTTATACACTGGTAATATACTATCATTAAACGTGTTGCTTATACAACATAATCAGTATAGAATAAATAAAAAAAAAGGGAAAAGATATAGTTATCGGAAGTCATAAAGACTGTAAATATAACGAGTGAAACTCACTGTCAAAGAAGAACGAAAAATTGATTCTTTTTCATCCTGTTATACCTTCAACTTAGATTAGGTACATCGATAAATCCTATAAATAAACCTGATTTTGAATAATTTATTAATTCCTGATACAGAACGTACGATTTTTCATCATCCAATAAACCCCGCCTCCGGGGATACAATTTTAAGTCATCAAGCTGTACCTCACCGTTCGAAGAACGGTATACATGCAAACCTCTCATCGACCAAACGCAAAATGGCGAAAAAGTGGCGAACAATGGCTCCTCAGCCTCGAGTGACCGTAGTCTGTAATATACCCTGAGGATCGTTGGCTTGCAGATTCGATCTGGGATGCGTGTGCAGTTCCAGTTAACGAAGGGCGATCGCCGATTTTATCGTTGCAGCTTCAGAGCAGAAGCAGCTGGACGAGTTCAGCGAGGAAGCTCCATTGTCCTCTTCTCTCGAGAGGAGAAAGTGGCGAGGAGGAAGTTCGCGAAGACGGCTGGTGACTTAAGACGTTAACGAGACTAACCGGATTCATCGCGAGCAGAGGGGTGAACGTTGGCGAGAAGGGTGAAGAAAGGAGAGACAGAGGGAGAGAGAGTGAGAGAGTAACGGGCGGCACTGATTTTAATCAAGATATGGCCTGGCAGCAGCCAACGCCGGATCAAGTGAGCCAGAGCTTATCGATTTTCTAAGTGCTCCCGACCGAGAGAGCGTTGCTGCGACACACGATTCGAAAGTAACGAAACTAGAGAACCGGCAGACTGCGTTCGACTCGAAACGCCCGGATATCCGACGATCTTTCGCGAGAATATTCGATTACTCGAACGTACGACTGTCGTTCGGTTACATGGACACGACTCGACGATATTTCCTAAACTTCTCCTCTTATACTCTATGTTGAAAGTGTGACGTAAAGGGTGTTTCGTAAATATTACTTCGAGGAATGAATCTGCAGAGTATATACAGTAAGAAACGTGAAATGCACGTACAGTATTCCAGGGTGCCCGATTTTAATCTATAAATGCGAATTACTGGTCAACTACCCGTTATATAAAAAAATGGTTCAGATAGGAAGTGAATGGTTTCGAGGGGATCATAATTTGATGTAATTAGTTTTTCCGTAGATGGACGCGTAGGGGTCATATGAAGGTGACATACGTTTTCTTACATGGAATTATATAATTCTTAATGCATTAGTCGATGGAGCTCTTTGTTTCCTATAAAAAAGTATTAAGGTATTTATGTCGAAAAATCATTAGTTTAAGAGATATTTTAGTCTGAATATTATACACCTATCTGCTCCTGTCCACTGTCAATTCAGAAAACGTAGGTGTAGATAGGCCTAGGTACTAGAACCACTTTGTAATATTCTGATTAATATATCTCCTAAACTAGTGATTTTACGACATAAATAGCTTCATACAATTCTGTAGGAAATAATGAGCTGCATCGATTAGTGAATTAAAAATTATACGATTTCATTTAAGAAAACGTAAGTCACCTTCATACAACTTCTACGCGCCCATCTACAGAATAACTGATTACACCAAATTATGATCCCCTCGAAACCATTCACTTCCTATCTGAACCATCTTTTACATAACGGGTAGTTTACCAATAATTCGTATTTATAGATTAAAATCGGACACCCTGTATGTGACATTGTTTTTGAGTTGTTAATTTGTAATCGATATCTTTTACTGTAATAGGAATATATTTGCAGCTGATTTCAGCAAGAAGGGTTTAGACACAGGTAATTCAGCAGTTGGATGCTTATAAAAAGTATATATTGTAGAGTTTTAAAATATTAAATAACGTTTTTATCCATTTGTATAAAATAGAAAAATTGATATGTAGATATGGTGTCTTAAATGCATCATTTGAAGTACAAAGAGTTAAAGAAAATATTCGAAGTCTTCACTTGAAGTTTACAAAACTAGGATTCTATTATTTATCCAATATAAACTAAAAAATGTAATAATAAATCCACGCATAACAGATTTGTCACGAACTGCTTAAGAAGAACTGAAATCCTTCTGGTAACTCTTAAGATGCAATAACTCAACAAAAGAATGAAAGTGTGAATAATATACAGATTTATTAAAAATTTCAAGGTTTATTAGAAAATTTAAAAATGCAACGATTCCAAACGTTTGATACTATACGTCCATATAACAATTTTTTTCATATTTTAGTCTGCAGATTCAGCCCCTGAAGTATTGACACACATTTATAAAACGCTCTGTACAAAAATACCTCGTCCACTTTGGAAGTATTGGGGCATTTCAAGAAAGCACTAAACGACAAACAATCTGAGGAGCTTTAACCTGTTTTCGATGAAACGAGTTAGCTCGTTCGATTAAGCCTCCGATCCACTCTTACGCGATCGAATTATGCGAAACATTCGAATTTCTTTCAAACTACACGGCTGAATGTCAGCAGCGCGTATAAAACACAGCCCCAGATAAAGAAGCTCCCGTTCGAACGACAGAATCTCCACTGGAATTTCCGAAAGGGCTCGCCCTTCTAATCCGTAGATCCATTCGGCGCGCACCGGTTAATCCGGATAATTGTCGTAGACAAGGCAATCTCTTAATTGATCGGGCCAGACAGCCTCTGTCCGTCTTTCAAGAAGAATACGAATGATATTTTTTTGTCGTTTGCCCGTTAAGAGATTAAAGCCAAGGGGTCGGTCGCTTCGTTTTAGAGCCATTATACTCTCGGGAGAGGGGAGACTAGCATCGGATAAAGGAGGGACCTGGGGTGAGGGACAGGTGAACGAAGACAGTGTTCTGATAGAAGATGAAGTCAAGGAGAAAAGTCTCTGCTGCAGAGATGTCGGCGAAGAACCGAACAAAGCGGAAAAACGACAAAATACAGAAAAATATAGGCGAACAGAGAGGTGGAGGGCGCGACAAAGAGATTATCAGGTGCGGCGGAGATAAAACATAAAGGTGGAAAACGGTGACGGAGATCAATGGGAGAAAGAGGAAGAAGGAGACGGAGAAACACGAAGAGGGAGAGGAAGAAAGGGCAGAAGAGAGAGAGAGAGAGAGAGAGAGAGGGGGGGGGGGTGGGGGGTGAAACAGAGGGGTGGAGGGTGAAGGGGTGGGCATGCTGAGCTTGCAGAAAGGGTGGCTGGTGATGCGTAGCATAGCTGGCTCGCCAAATGCATTAAGACCACCCTCCACCCGCTCGCGATATCGAACTGACTCGTTTCGCAGTCAGGATACACCGGGTGCCTCGCACCTCGTTTGAAAAACCCGCCCTCCGGCCACTCTCGCGATGTTTCTCCGACCATTAGAAACATCGCGCGTTTTCACGGGGAAAAAGGAACGGGATTCCCAGGAAATAGAACTCGTGACGAGAAGACGGTCCGCGAGGCTCAAGGCACTTCACAAACATCAGTTTTTAAGGAATCCTGCAAACTGTGTTTTCTCAGACCTTTACAGAGCAATTGGAAAGTCCTGTTTGTAAATTCAAACGCGCATTCACGTAGAAGCTAACTGTATTTCGGAATTGAACAAAATTATGGACTGTTGTTTGTGACGACTTTGGTTTGAAAAATTTTGAATCATCCTGTATATTGTGGTCACTGTTTATAACAATGTGTGCTGAATATCGCCAATTTACTACGCTACCAAAAGTTCGGAATCACTACGTGAATTAGGAGAAACACAATCTTTTTGAAAAAAAATAAAATTTATTCTTGTTAATATTTAGTATATTAATGATGGGTCAGTAAAAAATTTATCGGAACATTCGATTTTGGTTGAAATCAGCAAGAGAATATAAACTTTTATACCGTAGTGTATATTTGATATTGTTGTATGTATATGTATATGTTTCTCTAATTTATTTAGTTGTACGTGTTAATTTAATGTCACTGTAAAAGTATACTGCAACAAAGTCAGTATTATTATTATATCTTCTTGATTATTGTTTCGTAGTCAGTTTAGTTTGCTACCCTGCATAGGTGACTGATATGCAGGACGTTTCCCCTATTTATGGTTATTTACGCATGGTGACGACGGAATATTTATCTTCGATCATCGGACTGCTCATTAAACACCAGCTTAGGGTAATGGCAACCTTCAAGGGAATGCTATCTTTTAGATGGTATCGAGAACGGGCTTTTAAGTGACTTCGCCAGCTAGGGGACACCCGGACGGATGAACTGGTAATCTGATGATCATTTCATTTACCTGCACGCCGATTTAAGAAATTCTTCAATACTTGTGCGAAAGATAGCCTCACAGTCATAGATACAAAATTATTTTGTATTTACACACAAACAAATTTTATATTAATACATTGTCGGTCACACAAGTCACAGGTGGGCCAAGATGACTTTGACTGAAACGTCTGTTTCAGTAAATAAATAAACTCTGAAAATCCTGGCAAGTCATTGATGAAATCGAAGCGAACGATTGTCAGTTAATCGCGACGTTAGGCCGGGTGACTTTCGCGTGCGCGTCCATAACGCGTGACACGTTCTAATGCGTGCACGTGACAAATGTTCCAGGCCGATACCATTATCGTCGAGGAACGTCGGTGACCGTGTCATCAGCCAGAACACGATTCACGGCCGACTCCCTCCGTTTCGACGCTATATAGTTTCCCACGAAATTCGCGTTACGACATACTACATATAGGGCGGCCGTTTGAAACGGGGCATACATGCACGCGTAGCTAGCACCTCATTCCAATCGATATGCGACGACACCCCCATAGGGAGACGTTCATATCGCAGTGGAACTCAAACACGGACCAGAGACACGCCACTGTAATATAGTCCCCTACGGCTACCCGTGATCACCGTACCATCGATATCGGAACATTTGCCTGCCAATTTCGACCGCGATCTCGACCACTTCCTGTTTAGATGGCCCGTGAAACCTCATCGCTCTCGATACGGACGATTCGAAAATACTCCACAATTTTCGTTTTACTAGGTTTGTTAGGAAAATTTTATTGGACCTTGGAGTAAACAGAAATTTGTTAGCACATTGTTGACCGGCTGTTTTATGTAAGAAGTACCGTGTATCGTCGGTTATTTTCATAATTGTATATTAAAATACATAAATTTCAATAAACGCAGTGTTACCTACTATAACAACAACTTACACAATTTTGTATTTTAATAAAATTTCATAAGTTGCTGCATGTGCAAACACGAGTATACTGGTGATCGATCAACGATGGGATGATATTAAAATTTATTTATAATTCCATTGTTAATTTTGTGTATATTGTCCATGGTTTTCTGAGAAGATTAAATAAGAAAAGCAGAATTTGTAGTTTTCGACAGGCAGCCAGACATTGCATAATGTTCTGATTTTAACATATTTAAGTATGTAATCATGTACATCAGGTAATATTCTCGCGTTGTAATATTAAATTTGTTCAGAATGTTGTAAATCGACAGACGAACAATTTATATACATCGCAGAATCTTTCTATACCCTCTCATCAAAAGTTACGACGCTTTAAAAGCCTCGTAAACGCGTCTGTTCATTCGAGGTAGTGACAATAGAGCAATGTGTTCGGTTAAAAGTAGGCACAGGAAATGAAGGATGAGTGCAACAATGAGAAACGTGCAAGAACGGTCGATAATGACATCGTGTTGGAGCACGTGTCAGCCGTTCACCTAATAACGCATTATGCACCCTGAAGACGTGCAAATTATACTCGACTCCGATACAGTCGACAAGAGGAAGCCAATCAAATACCTCGTCACTATGTAGTTAACACGTTGCAGCTATTCAATAAAAGACATCAAATCTCGAACGAAATCCGTCACGTGTTCACTGTCACAGTGAAGACTTCTGTACCTGATCAGACATCTTATAAAATGCTTGTTTGAATAGAGATGCTTAAGAATAAAAATATTTGCCAATACGGTCGTAAATTCACCATATTCTCCTCTTTATATGAAACCCTTTACAGTACCAATTATTTCCACTCCTCTTTGGTGTGTTTAGCTGAAGCAATGACAGGTATGTAAGAATCGTTACTTTTTTATAAGACAGGAATTATATTAATTAGAAAAAGCCCTGAGAGATACGTCTATACCGCAAAACTGACTAATATATTTAATTCGACAATATTCAATGCCCACATCACCCTACGTGACAGTCAACTTGTTCTTTCAACTATTTAACTTTCATTCAAAAATATTACAACTACTTTCTCTGAGTTCCTATAATTGACTAAATACATTATTATCCACAAAAGACAAGCCTTTCTATAAACAAATTAATGTTACATGTATGTACGTCCATGTCGACCTTCTACTAAAGAGGGAAGAACTTCGAGTCGCCAGAAACAGTAAACTGTATATCTAAGGAAACAACTCGGCTTCGGAGATCGAAAATTTGCTTTCGTCCGAGCAAGCGGTCGACGTGGACCGATGGCCGCGGAAAATTGGAATCGAGTATCGATAACGAGAACGGGCGCCGAAAGATGCGGACAATATGGCACAAAGGTGCAGGCGGACGGGGACGCGATCATAGATTTCAACCAGGCAATACCGTTCCATTAGTTAAATTGTTTCCCTGATACGTCCGCGCTCTTTGACTTCGGCCTTTCATTTCACTTTGCCAGAGGATAGGCGCAGGCTACGATGCAATTCCAGGTTATCCTCTCCCCGAGGAGCCGATAAGAAAATAGCATGAAAGAAGAAAGGGATCCGTGGGGAGACTGGGTGATCATTTGATTGCGGATAGATTAAGGTACAGGGGTTGTAGCGCCTCACAATGCAAACCGAACGTTTTCTCTTCGCTGCCGGTTAATACGCCAGACTGATCCAACCGTGCTATTCCACTCTTTGTATCGAACAGGGGACAGGCAGCCTCAACGGAGACGCACAGCTAGAAGGCTTCAAATATACTCTGGAACGAAAAAAAAATTGTACACGGGTGGTATAGCTGTGAATGTAATAATTTTTAGGAATTTGCAGAGTCTTGTTTTGCCATTATACGGTGTGAGCATGATTTGGTAGAAGACAATACTTCAATAATCAGGGAGGATGTATGGAGGTAGTATACCTAATTCTTTTTAAATAATGTTAGGTGTTTAGATCGCAAGGTCATCTTGGATTTTCTATCGAATGACATAAAAATTATCATAAAATTTACTTCATACGGGGAATTGTAAATATATCATCGAAAAATAAATAGTAGTCCATGAATGATACATTCTGCGTAGGAATGTACGTTAACTATTCAAGATAGCTGCATTTCCAACAAGACCAAGAATAAAACTCATCGCGTGAAAAGCTCGTCGGGGCTTGTTTATATTCCAAGTGTCCACTCCATTCAGAAATTAATATCTTTTATCGCGGCCACAGGTGGGGCCGTAAATCAAGAGAAACGACTGATCGAAAAGGTCCCTCCAGCTCAGCCTGAATTGGTCGTTTACATCTATTAACAGTAAACCACAAAGTTCGGGGGTGGTCGTCGTTTACTCATCGTTCGAACCACCACCGTGTACGCTCCGCTGGGAGCCACACATCTGGCGAACAAGCAACAAGTACACGCATTAAATGTACACCCGTTACCGACTCCAATTACTCGGAGTACCCTGTCCCTATGTCCACACGTGCACACTCGATATCTTCTCTTCCCGATACAGTTGAATTGTAATTCCTTTCGTGTATATTGTTGGTTCGGGTCACTGAATATAGCTCGTTGCATAAGTAAACTCTACTTCTTATTATCTGAAGTTAGATTCTAATTAACTTCTAATTGGTCGTTATGGCAGGTGACGTAAGGTCTCGGGAGTGCTATTGTATACAATCCAGATCACGGACGAGGGAATGACTCCACGTCGAATTCCAGGGCGTGAGTTAAACGCCATGGGACGCCAGGTATTCGTCTTATTTGTGTCAAGGTGCAACAAGAGATCGGGATTGAGAAAAAGACACAAAGAAGTTCAAACAGAACTTTTTTACTGAGATTAAAATTAGACTCAAAATAATATTCATATACTGGCGGTGCGATGTACTCCCCTTAACAATGTAGTTTCAAAAATTTAATTATGTTTGATACATGACAAATATGATAACTTGTGGAAATTTGAATTTGATCTTGCAATGGTTTTTAACAGGAAATTGAACAAAAATGTGTTCAACATCAGAGCACAACCGTAGTAGATCGTATTACTAAACCGCCTATTAAAATATGAATTGTAGCGGGTGCAGTCGTTTCTGTGGACGGTACATTAATAATTCTACGGGTAGGTACACAGATAGTCCATCCACAGTGTGCAAGGGAATCGAAAATTTCAAAATGTATAGAAATAAACGTAACTACAAGGTTGATTCAGAGCGTCCGGCTGACCTATTCCACTTCGAGCGTCGCCTGGGATAGTGGGGTGGTGTGTGTACGATAGCGTGCGGAGGTGGGGCTGCTTGAGCGCCCAAGCGACACCCCACTACTGACGAGCTCCGCGGTGGGGAGTCCCTAGATAAGCCCTCGGACTGCCCCCACTCCTACGCCCGGCCGTGTGGTGGGGGCTAGTTAAGCTTCGCGTTGCACGGCGCTACGTGGCTTATTCTACTTCGGGCGCTCTAGCTGGAAGGATCAACGTTCTATCATTTTGTACTTTTCGTTATTATACAAATCTGTTCATCCTATTTTTCCCCTTAGGTGTATTCTTGTTCAATGCTTTTATTTTGATGTCTGTTACTGCCTCATACATGAAACTTATTATTTCCTTCACTCTACTGATTGTTGTAGAGATGATTAGTGACACAAATTTAATTTAATGCATAGATTGTTATGGATGTGACGCGTACCTTAAATTTAATTTAGTTAAAATCCTGTTGTTTCTTACAAAATTCGGAACAAATTTAACACTGTGATAATAATGTAAAGGCGCAAGTACATATAAGACAGAGTCTGACTAGCTAAGCTTGTTTCCAGTGTCGCACTGAAAATGTCAATATTCGTAAACCTCTGTATATCTGCATAAATGTAATTGTAAACTTTAATTCTCCTTTTTGCAAATTTCAAATATCAAATACTACTAAAATATTTCCCGAATTTCTGCTTCAATAAATATCCTCTATCGCACCAGCATCGTTTACTCTAAAATAATCGTTGATCAGATTGAAAGGATTCGTAGAAGAAAGAAAGATTTTATGCCCCTAATGTGCATCGAACGCACACGGGCGCATTTTTCAGCGATCCTGTGTCCGTGCATACGGGAGAGCTCGAGCTGGTGCATGCGCACGCGTACCACGAGTTTACATACTACACACGTGTTACTATAGATGTTACTACGGCGAGTACTCTGTAATCTGACACAGAGTACGGAGATTGAACCCGACTGAGCGGGACTCGTTGAACCGGAAGTAATCCCACGGGAGAGCAAGACAGAAAAAAGAGGGAAAAATTGCTCGATTACTTTTGCAACGACTTTGGTAACCTGGTGATATCACATCGGACGTCTGTTCGTGTTCGCGGTTTCGAACTCCATACTTGTCGCATTGCGTTCTCTATTATGTCATTCATTCAGACCAGGCACGCGCAACCGCGAATTTTCACTTATACCTGCTTCGTACATGATATCTGAACGCTATAATAATTTCTAAGATATCAATTTCTTCGGTATACAAGATTTTTACGGTAACTGTTCCTCTCGTGCGGAATGTTCGTAAGAGCATTCGTGAACCACAGCCACGAAACGTGCATAGGCGTTCCCCGCACGTTACATAGTAATTTCAACCTTTTTACCCCTGATAAATTTGAACGTTGAAAGCTCACTGAAGAAGCTTTCAAATATATCTTCTCGCCGTGATCGCGTTAGCTGGTTCATCACGTCGGGGATCGAGCTTATTGATAAAAGAAATTGTGGGAGAAAAAAATCTGCAGATTACGCGACACGCGTGATCGCGTTAGCAAGCGACAAGTGTCCGGTAATCTGTAAGCTTGCGGATTGAACACAATCGGGGCCGACTGCTGACCCGGAAGTAATCCTCTGCAAAGGAGATAAAAACCGTAGCTTTGTTGCTACTTGTACAGCGAATACTCGTAACCGTGCCACGAGGCATTACCGCCAGTATATAGATGTACACTCGAGCACAGACCTTATGGGTTATTTCAGATGGACGTACCATGAGGGTATTGTCCGATTCGAGCCTCGTCGAGTGCCGATCGAGCACTCGAGCGGAGCTTTATTGGAAGCTACATGCGCGTCAGCTCTCTATCTCCGCTTCGACGAGCTGCACATGGTGTCCCGGAAGTCCTGCGTCATTTTTCGGCAAAACACGCTTAGCGGTTCGCGTTCATCGAGTCTGGCTAGGTCTGCACGTATGTAAATCGACACTGAGTCGAACACGATCATTTCATCATTTACTATTACCTTTGTTCGTAAGGTACCTGTGCTGTACTTATTTAATTTATGGTGAAATAAAATCGGTATACACCACTTAGAATTTTAATGAATTTTCTATGGAGTTTCAGATAATTTGAAACTGTAAATGAAATTTAAATAACGTAAGTTTGACCTATAATATTTTATCTTCCTGCCAATACAGACATATTAAATATTAAATTTTTAGTTAAACGTTCGTACATACAATGAAAGGACTATTTATTTTGAGTGTGTACTGTATTTTTGAGTGCCCTGTGTAATAGACAGCTCAATCACAATAGTCGAGGCGAATTTTCCCGTAGAAATTGCTGAAGAATTCTTCATTTCTAGAAGAAATCTCTCTCCACCTTCAAAATTGAATAGTGTCTGGCGTAGACAATAAACAGCGCGTCGGGCGGATGAAAAGGAGAAACTTTATAAAAGAAATATCTGGAACAGAAGTAAAACGGAGAAAATAGCTGGGGCGATGGTCATAGAACTTCATTAGAAGGTGATCCTCCGTAAAGAATCGTTTCTCCTCCGCCTCGAACGAGACTTCCGTTTTAATTTGGCGCAGTGGCACGGAAACGTAAAAAAGTCATTTATACACGTGGAATCGATATTAAGAGAAAATCATACGTATTCGACTGCGTACGTAACATCAGCGACGAAATGAATAGACGTTCGAACGTATCCTTGAATACATCCGGGGATGAACTTCTGACTGGTTCTAATATCAAGGTAAAATTTAGTCGAGGAACATGATCGACCTTGGAACACGTGACGAAGACTTTCAGATTATTCGAAACTTAGGTCAAACGTCAAACGTTGATTCACGGGCGCCTGTAACCGATGAAGTGGAGCAAATCTTGCACACCGTAATCAATTCGACGGCTTCATAAACTCCAACACACACACTACAATTGATTTTCGATGTTATTTACAAAATGAATTAAAATCGAACAAAGTTTCAGTCTGTTTCAGTATAAACATTTGTTCTCGAATTTTCATTGAAACACACAAGATCAATCAGATTGTTTGAAACTTAGGTCAAACGTTAAACGTTGATTCATGAGTGTTTCTACAGTAGAACCTCGATGGTTGCAGGAAAACGAGGCTCAGAATTCATGCAAGTAAGCCAACTCGTACAACTATCGAGGTAACCAATCAGATGCATCAGAAATCTTACCACATAATGTATCTCCACTATAACTGGGTCTATTGCTTCCCCTTTCAATTGTTCGTTGATTTTTATTTGTCATATTGTTCGCACTAGTTATAGATAAAATGCAACACAGGATGTTCCCGTGCATCAATCGGGTTCCTGCTGTAAACGATGGAACGCAGACTACAACCGATTTTCGATTTTATTTCCAACATGAATAGAAATCCATCGAAATTCGAGTTTGTATCGGTTAAAAATTTGTACTTGAATTTTCACGAGATCTCGCGGAATATTTCCTTCGCGCTGGACATGGAACGAAAAAAAATTCGTCCGTAATCTCTTCCGCCGTTTAATCCTTTCGCCGGTGAAAAAAATCGTGGGGAAGGAAAACAGAGGGAATTTTCGAAAGGCACGAGACGTCCGCGGCGTTTTTAGCCCACGGGAACGTTCCCCCTGGCTGCGCATGGGGAAACGATAATCCAGATAAGCCGCTAAATGCTAGCAATTTGAGCGCCGGGATCTTCAGAAACAATATTCCGTACTTGAAACCGACTAATGCCCGGTAACAGCCCCAGGAGTTTCTTATACCGGGTGTCCCGGTCGGATCGAGCTACTTCTGCAAACTAACCGAGGGAAGTTCATGAGACACGCCTCGAATGGGCGACACGTCTCGAATTCTCGTTAAATTCGTTGCTACGATCTTTAATGCTGAATATTACTCATTTTCATTTATATCTTTATTGTATAATGTATTCTGTTTAAGTACAGTTAAAATACAGTTAATAATGTACAAATGGCGAAATTTAATTAACTCCGAAGCAAACGGAAACCCTCTGGAGCAATAGGTAAAAACATCAGATACTCAACGACTTCAAAGACGAATTTATTGAAGCCAGAAAATAATTACAAACAGCGAAATGAGCTGCTCAGGAGGCAAACTGATCAACTTCGCTTTTAGTAAATTTCTCAATTTCAGTACCCGACTACACGAATGTTTGTAACATCATCAGTTTCCTCTACTTTTCATTTTACGGAGTTGATAAGTTTGGCTTCTTCTGAACGGCTGAAATCTCAGAGAAAAAGAATGTATGTATAAACATATGATCATTAGATGTTATACTTTCCTCCATAATCTTTGAATTTCAAAAAAAGGTAAACATCTAAATCTAGTGAATGTTAGAAACAATACTAAAATAAAAGTTATTTAATTAACTTGAAGTTCGTCACTTAGACGACTTTCACAGCAATCAACTTAATAAACAAATGAGCTTATTTCCAACATCCTCAAAACTCCATCTAAATCCCAGCCAGTGCTTAACGCATTAATTTAATCAACCAGGAGCTGATAGGGTCGGGGTAAGCAAAAGGACAATCAAAGCGTGCAGACAAAAACGTTCGAAATAAAATAGAGACGGGCCAACAAAGGGAGCGTGGAATAAAATAAGGAAAAGAGAAATACAAATGAAAAAGGGAGTAGGGACGAGATAGTAGGACCTGAAGAGAGAGAGGGAAGAGTCAGTGATGCGGAGTGAAAGTCCTCAAGTAAAAACCAGGCCAGGGCTTCGTATCTCGCGGCGAACACACCAGGGCCATTATGCAATTACGGCGACGCATTTGCTGCCGTCTTTCCACTGCCGCCCGTCCTCGTTTCCCTTAGCAATTTACCTTCTAAATCGCACAAACTTTTCAAATTACCATAACCGCCGCCCCCCCCCCGTCGATGCGTGGACATTATTTCCGACTATTAACCGCGGCCGTCTAATCGATCAACGTCTTCGAAATCGCCGCAGATCATTGACTTCACGACTTCTGTTCCGTGTCATCCGTTGCAACTCAACTTACTGATTTGTTTTCCTAATTTAACCCTTAAGTGGATTATTGGAACCGTAGCGGCCCTGTGCAACTTCAAACTGATAATTGTTTAATTTTTACCGAATAGAGAAAATAGAAATCAATTTTCCTTACAGGATTAGAAGCATAATGAGATAATAGAGGATTACATAAATCTTCAAATACTTATATCAACACATGTTAAACAATTATTAGTTTGAAGTTGCGCAGGGCCGGTGCGGCCCCAATAATCCACTTAAGGGTTAAGGGTATTGTTACAATTTTTTATGTTGATAACAACGCCTGATGACGAGCTTCGTCCGGTACATAATACAATTTAACTATTATTTTTTTCTATTCATTCTGTACCTATTTCTTGTCTTGATTATAGTGCATAGTAAACACATTTCACATAATTGATCAGATACATCAATCAACGAAACTTCTTCTTCATTGTGTTTGAAACTTGAACTTTCGTTTTGGGGTTTTCAGCGTTATCTTTAGTCATTTTTTATGTATCAATGAAATCTATGCTGTCAATTGTTCAGTGTTTACTTCATGGGAGGATGCTTATTCTGCACTTTAAACGATACTTACAATTAGAATTGAAAAATAATTCATGCAGAAGATAAAACCTATATCTGTGACTTTTCTCTGACTTTTGAGGATATTCATAAATCCGAATTTATCACAAACTTCTCAAAACACAGTTGCGGAACGAAGTGTCCATTTTTTGCACACCACTGAAAATAAAAAATCTCCTTCTACTGTTAATAATAATTATTGTTCCTTAAATATTTGGGATTTGCATACAGGAATCCATATCTATGAATATGTATTGAAGAAGGAAACTTTGTCAATTTTTAATAGTCCTCTAAAGTATCGGAAAAGCAAGTATACACGTAGAACGTAGATCGACATAAAATATCGAAACAGTTGGAATATCAAGCCGCGAACACGTAACATCCGGCGATTCGGATATTATCTGAACACGTGTTACGTCGATCCCACTTTCCCCGATTTTATTTACGCTCCGTTCGAAAGAAAAGAGAGTGGAACACGATCGATAGAATAAATGAATTTTTACACGCTTCTAAGACTACTTGCAAAATTCGACATCCTAGTCTAATTCAAAAACTCTTTCAATTCCACTTTCCGCTAAATTCAATCAAAGAAATTACATAATGATTTAAAAACGAAGCATGCATCGAGAACAAAGGAACAAAATTTTCAACTCCGACATAAACAAAGTTTTTAAAAATGAACACTGCTCATCAAACTGAATAAAAAATGTCTGACAAACATGGAACAAAATTGTTCATAACAATATTGACTCTCGAGCTACACTACCGTCCATAAGTGTCCGGACACCTAGCAAATTCGGATAATTAGCGTATTAGTGCTATAATAATGTAATTGTTATTATTTCGGTTTTTTCTACTATTTATCTAATGGAATTTTCTGTCGATAATTCCTTTCCTGAACTCATCGTTGTGATCGTTAGCACTAGTAAACTCAAACTAAAATCAACCGAACCCCTGCATCGTACCGATCCCAGTTTTGTCAATTTCGAGTGGCTGAGACTTGTCCAAATTTATACAAATAAAATTATCTGGTCAGAAATAAACTTATTAAATACACTGCGATGTGAAGAAGGAACAAACAGGAGATAAAGTCGTTTAAAACTGGATCCCTCCATACCACGTCTATATGTGTGTACGATTTTGCTTAACTTTCGTTATAGCAATTTTGTTAATATTATTTGTTAATAAATATTGCTTATGTTGTTCACTAATAGCATAATATTTTTAAAATAACATGGCACACCAATAAAAAACTATATTTGTATAATATTTCAGTGGTATCGGCAAGCATGTAAGTGTCCGGATACTTTTAGACGGTAGTGTATGTGTACTAGCCACTTTTTATTCAATTTGGTGAGTACTATTGACCCTGTAAGTCCTGTATGTCTAAAGCTAGGCTATCACAGAATAATTAACACTTACGAATAAATATATTTCATAAGGTCTAATAGAACCAACACAATCGTATGAAAACTATAAATAAGACTAATCCAAATATAATTCTATAGAAACTATAATCCTTTCGTACAAAATTTGAAAAATATAATTTTACTAATCACAACGTGGCTAGTGACCGCGTTAGATCACTATCGGCGCTATCATGTCAGAGTCCAAAGCACACAAAAACTAAATGTCCTTCGCTTGTAGCAGCACAATGAGGTAGCAGAACATACAGAGACAGACACACATAGAAAAAAAGTATATTTCTTTATGGTAAATGACTTACTAAAGTGTGACGAGGTGTAGGCGAACAAAAGCAGTCCGGAAATGAGTCGCAGTGACGTCGCATCCATTTTTCGGTTCCGGCTTCCGCGAAGTCCTCTTCTTCTCTCCCGCTTATGGTCCTAGCCGAGGATGGCACATGTATGTATACACACACGAACCACACGCGCGCACTTATGTTTGATCTGGAATTCGAAAGGAACACTGTGTGAAGCCTCGACACGAGACGCTTCCTCCTCGAGATCTCGATCGCCTGTCCCCCTCTAATTCTTTCGTTTCTCCTTTTTTTCCCTTTTTTTTTTCTCCCTCCATCGCGTGCTCCGGGCTGTCGCGGTCAGAGGATCTTTGTTTTTTAGAAGGGACAGTACACGCTCGTCGAGCATCCTTGAAAACGCTTCATCCGACACCGTGTTTGGTACTGAGGTTTCAAGGCTACCTTCCGAAATCGGAACGAAGAAGCAACGACTTCGATGTTGGGACATTCGAGGAAGCATTTCGAAAATGTTGGACTAATTCTTTCGTTAGTGGTACGGGCGGTTAGTGATTAGAATGAATAAATTGTTGGGTTATTTCATATGGAACGTCGTTTCAACGTGAACTCCTGTCGATTAACAGGCTGAACGCTCCAGTGAAAGCTACCGTTCATAGCCAGACGCGAGACAATTTATTGTTTCGTATATGGATGATGAAAGAAACACAATTTTAATTATTTTATCGTATAGTTTGTGTTTTATATCATTGTTTTGATCTCCAGTGAACCCCACGCTATTCAACGTGTGAATTAAAATACTGTATTTTATTATAGATCAATAAATGCACGCATTATTTTATGTCATTATTGTAATGATAATGAAATTAAATTTATAGCCCTTTTCATACGTTCAAATAAATTTTATTTCAAACATTTAATAACAGATGATCAAAATCGTTTTATGATCCCATTTGCTGTTAAATTTCAGTGTTAGCACGTTGACTGTCACAGTGAAAACTACGATACCTAGTCAGACACAGGGCGGCACTCTGTTGTAAGTATAATTGAAGAAGGAAAAAATATTGAAGTACTTGATAGTACAGTTGTTACCTTATGTTATTACAATATTAACACGTTCAGAGACCCACGAAGCACACGTGAATTATTCTAATTTTTACTCAAGCGTTTGTGGAATAAATAATAAGTGACTCTAAATGAACAGTAAGTAGTCCATTATAAAGAAACGCATAATCGGTAAGCTTCACCAAATATTACAATAATCTCAGGAAAACTGAGAGGATCTTCTACAAGAAGCTTTTATTACACCCTTTGTGCGTCCGTCAAGTGGACAGTGAACGCGTTAACGATGTTCCAAATTTTACACGTAAAATTCGAAGAGTCACCGATGGTCCCCACGGCAGTCAACGTGTTAAAGACTTCTAATTTAAACCACAATACTCAAGGAACAATCTGATAAGTGCTGAACACACAACGAGTGGAGAAAACGCGAAAGTAATTTTCGTGGCGGTGTAAAATTTTAAGTACACGAAGAACTTGAAGAAACTAACCGCAGAGAATCGTGTTAACACTCGAATTGACCGGTCAAGGAAACTGTAGAAAAGTGTACGAGAGAGTCTTGTGGAAGATGTTGACTATTGACCGAGACAACGTCGACTGAGCAGAAATTTGCCATCGGTCGTGTGGCACACCTTTCTCGCAGCCTCGATGGTTTGAAAAAAATTGCTGTACGCGCTGCATGACCTCGAGAGCCCACCAAATGCGATCGTACTTTCTATCCGAGCGCTACAAATATTTTTCTCCGCAAAAAGTCCGTCAATACAGCTCCGAAATATTTGACAGAGCTTCGACTAAACGTATAAAAACTCCATCTATAAAAAAAAAAATAGGCACACAGGAAGTACGTATCATTCTTCTCAAGCTGAAGAATTTGTACACCCTTCATATAAAAAATAGGACTGTATTGTGGTGCTGAATTCTTCTCTTGTAATTTTTTTAATAACTGCATGCACTAGAGTTAACTACTAGGTTGGTCGAAAAATACTGTCGAGATTTCTTGGTAGGAATGATCGATTATATTACTTTTTGAGGGGTATAGATAAGATGTCTGAAAGATCGAAGTCACAGAAAACTCTAAACAGTATATGTGAGATGAAGAAATAAATTAGGTTTAATTTAACAAATTGACTGTTTATTAATGCGTTGAGTGCCGCAGTGAATACGACCGTACGTAGCCAGACACGTTAGAGTATTTTGTTTTTAATATAAATAGTAAAAGAAAAGATATTTAACTATTCCCATTGTATATTTTTAAACCGTTATGGCAGTATCAAATTTTCTTAAAATTTTGTAGGAAGCAGCAGTTATGTGAATAAATACTTTGAAGTGTCGGTTACCGGTGACCAAGGTAGTCAACGTGTCAAAAAATCCGACAAATTTTTCCAATCAATCTAACACTTAAATATACAGATGTCGCTTATAAATAATAAACGTCTACTGACACCTATAGTATACTTTTCGCTATTCTATAAATATCATAGACAAATTTTCAGAATAATCGGAGAAAACACCTTATCTCGAATATGACTCGTTATTACAAAACAAAGTATTAAATTAAATGAACAAAACTTTTCAGTTCACACTAAAATCCTCCAGAAGTGTACATGAAAAAAAATTCTAATTTGTTAATGAGACTAACTAGCAGCTTATAGACCCACTGAAATTCAAATTCCAGTATATCTAACACCACTCTACGTGAAAACGCAGAAACGAAACGGTGATAAATCACCTCGACTCGAAAGTTTCTCTAGCCGACCACACGTCGAACTTCGTATACGGCCGTGCACAACTAAATAAAATAGGAGAGAGTAGCGTGCAACGCAATCGTAGAACAATTAAAATGCCATCGGTGTGATCATGTCAGAGTTCGTTCACACGCTGCATCGTTAATTGCCTGGTACATTGTCTGAGGAAATTCAACGTAAAGAATCGATTAGCAGGAAGCGAGCTGGCTATTGTAACACGGCTCATGCACTGTCGATCGCGCTATGCTGCATGCAATATCTCGTTGCATTATACTTTAGTCCGTGGTTTTCGGTAGTTGCAGTTATTTGCGCAACGCGACTCGCAGGAAAGTAGAAATGGATCGTGCTGGGTCAAACGGAACGCGCCATCTTCTGCGTTCACCACCGTCCGACGTTGTTCATCATTTATAATACTCCAGACACTGATGCAATCAGAGGATTTGTTTGAGAATATATGGAAATCAGACGAGTACCGATGGTATCTCACGATTCGAGATCTCAGATTTTATTTTCCACGCTTTCGCCGGGCTACTATTTTTCACTGCATAATGCATGTACGCCATTGCAGCTGTAATCTCTTTCCACCGCCTGGGAGCACACGGAAATCGACTGTTCCCGAATCGCTTGGAAAAACCAATGCGGGTTTTTCGGTTCGCTGGTTCGACAGAGAATGTTCATTATTTCTGTGAGAGAAATTGATAGTTACTGTACACTTTACGAGCTTCCTACAGCGCTCCGACCCGTTTCACTCGAGCGCTGCCTTTAGGCTGCTCTAAGATTTATTTTTGAAATTGTGAAAATAATGCTCGATTTGATCAATTCAAGAGCGTACCCTTTTTAAAACTAATCGTGTACAAAATAAAATAAACTATCTTTTCAAAATCAGTTATATGAGAGTGCAAAGTATTAACAATGGAATAATTTCTCCGTTGGACTTCAATTTTTACTTCCAAGCGATTACCTCGAACCTCCATAACTTCACTCGCTTCCAACCCTCTGAACGATCTCTCTATTAACAGAGCACTCTAGGTACCACAGTTCAGTTCATCATTCCATCACCTCGAGGAACACCCATGAGTAACCCAACGCACAGTGAAACAACTTATACCGAACTTGACAACTCCAACGTAGCGAAACGCAACAAGGGGGGGCACCTGGGGACCGAAAGACCCATGTAAGTTATAATCACGAGCGGAATTCCAAGCGTTGCCCGACTGTCAGCCAGAATCTGGAGCACCCTCGTCGATGGGTCCGTGACGAAACTCGCGAGTTTCCAGGTGGAAAAAGGTGCGAGAAAAAGCTGATGATCGAGCTCGAGGGACGTGCGAGTGACACAGGGTGTGAGTATCGCGAATTCACGAATTCTGACCTGTTGTAATTGCGCTGAGCGCAGCGCAGCGCGGCAGATAGAGCAGGGAGAGCCCGCGCTAAGCTCGCTCGCACCGGGTGCGTAGAGCGCGCGTTTTCGGACGTGGATGGACTGACTGGGGTTACGCACGTAGAGTACGGGACATGTATTGGCTTCCAGGGAAGCTCCACCTATCGCATGGCAGAGTGGGAGGGCCACAGGGACGACCTCGAGCTTGCGCCCTCGACCGCTCCAAGCACAACCCCTTCCTTGGCTTTTTCACAACTTTCGAGCTTGCGGTGCACCCTCCTCTCTCTCCCTCTCCCGCTCACCCGCCTGCTAACCCACCATCCGACGTAGTCACCATTACCGACGCCGGTTCTGCGCCCAATCTCACCCCACCCTGGATACCTGAAGAGCCCCTGCCTGACGCCGCTAGTGATGGGACCAATACCCTCGCGTGCACTACCTACGAAGAGTACAGGGTGTTCGGAGAACTGTATTCAGGATTTGCAGGGTTCATACTGTGAAATGAATTGTAGAAAGAATGTTGGTAGTAAATGTAGGTCGATGAATGAGTATTAACTGAGCTCTGAATGATTTTGTGGTGAAAAAATTCTTCAGAAAATTGCGCACGAGTTGGGTAGTAGTCCTTTTTGACTGATGTTTATTAGATATTTTTGTTCAGTGCGTTCAAATCTATCTTCTCTCTAGTCCTGAAGATACTGTTAGTCTCAGAATTGGTGAAGTAAGCAACACTTGTACTTTGTGTACTGTGGATAACTGGTATTTGATGATGCCTAACCCAGAGAATCAATGTTTTAGTAATGAGAAATATTTGGATTTTTCCTTCGATCCTTATAGTTTATGGCCTCCTCTGAATGTACTGTCAGTTTGTTCATTTGTTCCCGTTACCCTGAAATTTCTGTATTCGGTTTTAAGACTATATTATAGTTTAAGGTTACGTTCTATAAGCTAGCATACCTTCAGCATGAATTCGTCTGTTCGTCATATTAGCCTATTGAATCATATAAATATCTCTTATGTTCGATGTCATAAAGTTTTTATACAAATTTGTGAGATCTCTCTAATTTTAAATACAATTTCAGTCGAAGAATTTTTAATCTGAAGTATTGCTAGACTATTTCTTCTGTCTTCTATTCTCAGTTCTACTTATATTTCTTCCACCGAATATGTGCTGATCGATACACTTTCGAAATTGTCGATGGTTCTTGTGAGTCTTAGACTATTGGCTGGCATCAAACAGAAAGTGTGAAAGAGTCACTGAAGACGATCAACGAAAGTGGTAGCTTAAGTTCGATGACGCTCTAATCAATTCTCATTTGTTCCTGCAGATCGTGTGATCCTTACTAATATCGAACCATCTATTGTTCCATCCTTAATCCTTTAACTGTGCTAAAAATTAAAGTTCCAGCTAAGCGTCCAGCCCAACTCATAATCCTAAATTTGGTGAATCTTAGCGCAACGACCATGACGACCCACGTCTTCAAACAGAACATCAACAGCGAAAGGATTAAAGCTCAGTCACTCTGAAGTTTCCTCCAGATAGGTCGGGACCGATACCATTTGACGATGATATCGTTTGCAACCCACACAGTTCTAAAACAACGTAATCGCTGGAAAGTAGTCTCTGCACGTCACAAAGTGTCGAACATTTCCTAACCGTGTTCTTCCGGATAGGTCAAGGTTCAAGAAGAGGCAGACTTAACCGCCCAAACAGCTTCCTACGGAATTGAAAGTAACCTACGCGAAGGGTGCACTATTACGTAGGCAAAGATCAAGATTCGAAGTGACGTTTTATCTCAAGAACGGTATATGGAGACTGGAGTAGGTGGCTAAACTTTAGTAGCATATTCTAACTGCTTTAACATCAAAAACAGGGTATGTGTACATGACGTTGCAAACGCTCCTTTTCTGAATTATACATAATTTTAGTAACCTTACAAAGTCGTTAGAGTGTCTAAGAGGATTCAAGATTCGAGTACTGTTTATATTGTAATAGCAAACGATCACAATACTTATTACAATCATCCAGTTGACATTGAGTACCAAATTTTTAGATGTTCATATGAAACTATGTGTTAAATAAAATGATCTATTAACAATTTCACAGCCAGTACCAGTAATTTATATCTGAAGCTAGTTGCCGCAGAATTCTGTCATTGAATCAGAAACAAAATTTACTCAATTTCTTGTATGATACCTATTCTGTAACTACCTGTTATTTGTTAAATATTACATAAAGAAACTTCTAAATTTACACACTGGAGAAATCGTAACTAATTGTAAGAACAGTCATTGTACAGCCTGGACCGTGTACCCAAAATGGCGTCTACATCATAATCCCTATAGAATTATAAACAGACGTAATATCACATCATCAGCAACCAACAATATCTCATGAAAAGTCGTCCTAGTACGTCAGCAGCTGCGGAACTGTTAAGACGTTCCGCGTTCAAAAGGCGGAGAAACTTCGAGGTCTCCTGGGATCGGTAGGTCGTCGCCATCGCTAGGTAGACGAAATTTCGACCAGGAGGAACGGACCGCAAGCACGACGAGGATTTCGCCACGGAAGGGAGGTCAGGCAGAAGGGGGTAGGCAGCCTTTTGCAGCTGCAGCTGCAGTTCGTGCCTTCTTGTAGCGAACCGCGGTTAGAGAATACTCTGACCTCTTCGTCCCTCGATACGTATAGGTGCACACCGATCCTTCCACCCTCACCAGCTCTTCTCTCACCCCCTCGTGTTTTGTGTTCTTAGCCGGCTCGTAGCCTTTAATGAATGTAATACGATTTCGTTGTCGCGGCAAAGAATTCGAAATCAGCTCAACGGCTTTATCTGTTTCCCCGGTCGCGTCTCGGTTTCCCTGCGACTGCCTGTTAGAAGTTGGGAAAAAATGAAGGTACACGGGAAAAAAGGGGAAATACAAATGGAAATTCAAGCGTGGAATGGGGAAAATGATAATTGCAGCCAGTTGAAGTTAGAACTGATCGTTTTCTTACATTACTTTGAGTGGTAGAAAATCGTGAATATAAACAGTAAAGTGGTGTAGACGGATATCCCTGAAGCTTCTGTTTATAGGGTGTATCTAAAGGGGTTTCATAAAATTTGAAGATATGCTTCGTACTTCAGAAGTCTTCATAAACATGGACTATAATTCAGTTGTTTTAAGACAACCAGAGTAAGATATACGTTGAATTCTTCGTCTACTGTGTAACCCAGCATCGATTGCTATGGTCATGTAGCCAGGGATCTGAGACAGTGATAATATCAATTTGTGTGCAAGTATGTAGCAAAGCCATCTTGAGTATTTGCCATAAGGCAATGCCTCAGCCAGAAGTGAATCTGTCTATAATAAAATACAAGGTGTTTATTGACTCATGAGTATTAGGTATGAGCTACAAAATACATGTGTCGATTTTGTGACACTCATTTAGATACATCCTGTATAATACATAAACTTTTTGTTAGTATACTTGACGGCCAACTAGAATATACAAGTTTAAGTTTTTTCATATGAAATATTGTTAATAAAAATATACCGCCATAATGTTTATGTAGGTATGTGTACATTCTTATCCTCAAATAATTCTTAATTTATTCCATTTTTTATGTAACATATTTAACACCGTGTGGGTCACAGTCGACCGGGGCCATTGATGTAATTTAATTAAATAACTATTCATTCTTATAAAATTCTCAACAACATGAACCCTTTGCACTCCGTAGGCTCCGCTACGGGGACATTCGTAATTTGCATCACAGTCCAGTATGTCTGGAATGCACAGTGGAAATTGCTTCTAAACGTTCTTTAGACTGCTATCAAAATCAAAGTAAATAAATTCTTAAACATTTATAATTTTTTCTTTCCAAATCAAAGCTTATAGTTTTCAAAAATGTACACTACAAAAGTGTGCTGGAATTGCTGGTCGTTCGTTTCCAAAAATGCTTGGAGTGGAAAAGGTTAACATGGTTAACAACTTTCTGGTTACGTGATTGATGTCACCGATGACTGACACCTCAGATTTAACTTAATTAAATAATTATTGATAGTCGCAAAATTTTGAACAAGCTTCATACTGAAACAATAATGTAGGAATAGAAGAACACGATCAAGTACTCAAATGTTTTTTCTCTTTATGATTTAAATAAAATATAGTAAATTATATCGCGTCTGATTAGGTATGGCTGTTTTCACTGTGGCGTTCAACATGTTAACGTCTTATGTATTATTCATATTATACGAATATAATCTTTTGTAGCTCTAAAAAAAATCGTCGCTGAAGAGTTTAAGGAGAGCAGAACGGGCGTACAGAATGGCGAAAGCTGCGAATGGGCGTGTCTGGCGGAGCTTTCCGAAAATGGTGATATAAGCAAGCTCCGTGGATCGCGAGTGTCGAATGTTCGCGCGCTGTTGAACGGTAGCCTTTTCGATCGTTTAATCGCGCTTCGAACCGGCTCACTGCAATTTTTGTCCTCGATAAAATCGTCCTCCTTTTTTCCTACGTCGCCGAATTTTCACTCTCGTTCATAACGACCAAAAAACACACGAAACCGAACGAACGAAAACACGAAAAAGAAGGTAACAAATAAAACGGAAACGTCGCGATTCGATGGAGGAACGGCGGGAAATGGTGAATAAATCGAACGAGATTATCGGACCAGTCGGTTGGCGAGCGTCTACTTAAATCGAGTGGCTGTTTATGCTTAAATAACTCCACGTAATAATGAATCGGCTGGTAAATTGCAAATAGATTAACCGCGCCAATTACCGAAGGTTCGCCCGGTTAGTTGAAAATATTCGGACGGACTTGATAAGTAGATCAACCCGTTTCCACAACATTCCGATCGCTCGACGTGTTCCTCGGCGATGCGTTTTGCAACGCGAGCTTTCGAAGCTCGAGCTTCAAGCGCGTCCGGGACGCGTCGGTCTCGTGGTCGATGAAATTGTTGCTTTTAACGCCCCTTGCAACCCCGTCTGCACAACGATTTTTTCCTCCCTGAGGAACAGCGAAAGCTATCTCCAACCACGGACTAATTCGTGCGAATCCGTGTACCGCAAATAGAGCATGATGCATGCAAGTAATTGATATTATTAATAATCGTGGTTACTATAAGTTTAAGTGGCTATGAGAATAAAGGTGTCGTTAAGGAGAAGTTTAATGGATGCTATTTCTCGTGTTGTTGGGTTTATGGAACGAAAAAAGTAGCGTGAAATTGTTTTTGTTCCGGGTTGTAGAACTGTGTGAATAATTATAGGGACGAGGCTAAATTGAACCTGGTATTCTACTTATTGTTAGAAAGGGGAACCGTGTATATTGTAGTAATTTTGATGTATAATTATATAATAATTTTCGGTAAATAAATATGGAATGCTTCGTAAATTTATTTCAGCACTTCAGAGGCTGCATCTAGATTATGATAAACTAAAAACTTCTACATGAATAGTGGTCATGTAGAGATATAGGTACGTTCACAGCATGGTCATCTGACTTAAGCTTTTTATGTTTTAATTAGTGAAAAATAGCAAAATTCGTGCAAGTCTACTTGAACTCCTGATGTTGTAATATTCTCTATAACTCAAAAACTATGGCATCTATGACCTATGTTTATATAATACCTTTTACTTATTTTAGTGTACAGATCCAGCTGCTATTAGCATTAACACACATTTATGAATCATCTTGTATTTTTATGTACTATGGGCCCACGTCAACCATTTCCTTGAATATTTCCTGCAACTCAGAAACAATGCTACGTATTACCTAAATTCATATAACACTTTTTACTTACTTTAGAGTATAGATTCAGCTCCTGAAGTGTTGACATGCATTTATGAAACCCTCTTTACAAATCCAAATTGCGCTGTCACGATGTTTATTACATTTTAAATTATACATGGAAAATTCGACTAATGCTACAGCAGTGTCTATATGATTTTTATCCAAGTTGTTCCCTTTCAAGTGGAATGGGTGTACTACTTAAAATATTGTATTGTAACACATTTCTTTATTTGATCTACTAAACAAAAATTTGGTCTATCCCTACGTACCCTGATATTCATTTCCTAGAAAAATCTTCACATTCCTCTTACAATGAACTTGCTTGTACTTACTCTACTTGTTAGTAGTACGAAATTAGCAGAGTTTCCCCTATACCTTGCTGGTTCCTATCGATGGTTCATAATTAAAAGTTCCTTGCCCTGAACAGACAACAAAACCCAAACACGCGATGCGGTGATCTGTCCCGTCACTCCCCAGAAAATCGCAAGCCCACGGAAAAACTGGCAAACGTGATCGGGATCGTTAATGAACAGAATCATTTCGCGGAGCATTTTTATCGGGAGCAAACGTTCGCCGTTTCACGGTGTACACGGTCGAAATAATAACACGTTCGAGGATTTTGTCGAACGGAAACGAATATCGAGTGGCCGGCTCATAAAACGATGACGTTGACAGGTTCGTTAAAATCGAGCGTGCCGCGTCTGGCTTCGATCGGGCCGGCCGATATTTAATTAAATATTTCGTTATATTGCGCAATGACAGGTAATAAGCGCGTAACATAATTTGCAGAAGGACCCGGCGATGCGTACTTTCACGGCGGACGTCAAATATCGACGAGTGGATCGGCATTGATTGACGGCCAGCCCAACGATTTCATTTCATTTCATCTCGATCGAGCAGCTCTCGATAAACCGCGAGCCGATCCTTCGGCTAATCCACGTCGATTCAACGAGATCATAAAATTACCGAACATCAGTAACAGTTTACATCGAAGGACTATACTATTGATGCGAAGTATTAACCGCTTCAACGTCACTTATTCTATCGTAAGTTATAACGGACTACCTCATGTGTCTTTCTGTACTTGATGAGTTGTCTAACTATTAGGCTAGTGCCCCTGAAATGTCGTTTCTTGATACAATTACAAAGACATACATCTTCATTAATGAAATCACATACACCCCCATCAATCATTAAGTATTAACCCTTTGAACTCCTAATTTTTTTTCTAATTTTCTTTTCAATAACTCCCTATTACCTTAGGTGTTTTATTTGAAATGTACTTCAAGAGACAGTTGGTTGATAGGAACCAATTAGGTACAAACAACCATGTACCTGAACAGTTCAAGGATTTTTTTTGTTACAGAAAACGGTCATATACGTGTAATATTGCTTATCTAGGTAAAAAAAAATATTGCGAAATATAATACATATTTAAACTGGCAATTTAAAAATGTCGAGTGTGACTCGACATAGGAGTACCTGTGAATAAAATTGATGTCGAGTCACACTCGATAATGGAGTTCAAAGGGTTAAGACAGTTTTTGAAATAAATCTGAAAACCATAAAATTATTGGAGAAAAGGAAATATGTATTTAATATTATTCTTCAATTTTCTTTTTACTAATATAGCTCTCGTAAGAGTCTTCATGGCGGTTTTCACAAACTTTGGCATTGTATCTGTGAATATTTCAATAGTTTCTGGTAATATTTTGTCTCATTGTAGTTGCAAGTGGTTTCACAAGTTAGATTTTGGTTCTGAGTCGGTTTGCCGTATTTTTCATTCTATATTCACTCTTGTAGGTTCAAATCGGTTGATTGGAAGGTCTAGTGCATGAATTTTATTTTATTCCTCTCTTCTAAATATTCTACACAATTGTTGCAGACTTTTATAGTAACATAGGTAAAGTAACGTATTTCCTTATCGGAAATGGCAAGAGTCCTACTTATGAACGGCAGTGTATATTTAACCAAAATAATTTCCGTACGATCAGTTAGCCTTATTATTCAATATCAATGAAATCAAATATTTCGAATACTTCAAATACTAAAAACTCTTTGTAAAAGTAAATGGTATCAGAGGGATCTGTTCAACGGCCCTGAACAACCAATATGACTCTGTTGTATTGGCTGCAATTTTACAGGATGACCCAAGAAATTTGTCATAGAGCAGATTGTTAAAATCGATAAAACGATTTCCAGGAGATTTTATTTTACGTATTTCCAATTCGGCTCACAGAAAGTATGCGCGGCTCGCATCCGAGCAATTGAATCGTCGATCTTAGTATGCAACGCATTGGCAATGTGGAAATATGGCGGTATTTCAATGAGAAATGAATTTCTCGTAACTGGCGCGGGTGCTCGCGTTTTCGTCCGCCCGACTCGCGACAGCTTTCAAAGCTCCTTCTCTCTCTGACGCAAATTTATATACTCTCAGAGAGTCCGAGTTTCCTGAAGCTTCGCACGGTCATCCTTTTTGGGCTTTTCCACTTTGACTACTTGAATTCGCAGCGAGTCAAAGGGACGTCGCAAATATCACGAGTCCATGTGTAGAGCAAGTTGAAACGCGAATTGTTTTTAGTCGAGTATCTATGGCTGACTGGGCGATCAAACCATGAGGAGCATGATTAAACAGCGTAGAAACGACACTTTCGATTAGTATGAAATAATTACGGGAATCAGCTAGCAATTCGTCGAATCAATTAATTTTTTTTTCATTTAATTGAATCGATGAGTTGAACAGTGCAAGTCCAAAGTTAGCCATTTCAGACAATCTGAAAAATAAATGTAAAATGCATATGAACTACATGTTGGGACCAAAAACAGTGCAAAAAAAGTACCCTATATTCGTGTTTCATTAATCCCTTCAATTTAATAAGTGTAAAAACAGTATCTGTCATGGATTTGTATTGTTTCAACAATCTGTTTAACAATTACTTTCCATGGAATAATTTCTACTTTAATTATGTTTAAAGCAAGTTAATGAATGTTTTTTTTAGTACCGTGTTATTTTTTAAATTTCGTAAACAAAAGTGGCTTGTGTAGAAAAACAGTACAAGTCTAATAGTTTTATTTTAATTATTGAAAATGAATGAACAAAGTTTAACCATAGTTACACATATATTTACGTTCATCTGGGTTAGCATAACCCTGTTTAAATTGGCACAGCACAAGAAAATTAATGGTTTTGATGATACACGAAAACTGAAGCTATTTTTTCAAATATGAATAGCAGTGACATAACCTGATAGAAGGAATTACTTGCAGTTACTATGGTGTAATTATTGAACCCATGATCACCTGATCCTTTTTTAATTCTTCCATAATTTAGTAGAAGTCGGTGATACAATCTCAAAAAATGGGATAACTATTGCATGCCCTACCATCTAATCGATTCAAATGATTTTGCTTTAACTTAATTTTAGAGAACAATTATTGAATCCACGACCTCCTTATCAAATCAGACGATACTATTTCGGTTTAATTCTTCAACAATGCTGTGAAAGACAAAGAAAGGGAAATGTATACTTCCGGTTCGCGTAATCAGATTCAAAGTCATGAAAGGAGTTACTTAACCTGTTCACCGCCACAGTGGAAACTGCCATACCCAGTCAGACACACCACAATAACCTGTTTTAAATATAAATCACAAAGGGAAAAAATATGTACTTTATTATTTGTTCGTATAGCAATTACCTTATATCTACTGTTAATACAGAATTAATTCTACACAAACTTTTATAAAAATTAGTAGTTATTTAATTAAGTTAAATTTGTGGCACTAGGAGCCGGTGATCCCCGTGGCAGTCAATCTCATAGGATGCTACGTTACATAAGCCAACAGTCCCAAAAATCCCTTTCGACTCCGCGTTTGCATTCGTTGGTTATAAAGATAAGTTCAGCAGATCTCATTAAAAATAAGCTCACCAGAGAGTTGAACACCATACAGATTCAAAGGTTTAACCTCTCTCTGCCACGGTACGCTTTCTTTTTTTCCCCGGTCTGCCCAACCGAATATAAAGAACGAAAATAAGAATCGAGTTTCGTCCAGACTTCCGTTCATTTACATAACGTCATTATCAGCGAAGTCTGCCTACAAGAACACGAGAATTGTTTCCTCGTCCATCCTCCCCTGAAACAACAGGAAATTCTCGCACGACCGGTTGTACATCGACAAACAGGCAGTTTCTCGATTCCCGCGCTCGAGGTTTCGTAAATTCGTTTCCTCCTGGAGAAAATCGCATCATCATCTCGTCGTATCGGTTCCGCGCGGAAAAAAGTAATAACACATCGAACCCCTTTCGTTCGATCCCCCTTTCCCTGAAACATCCCTCTCCGTTTCAGTCGGTAGCGAGCTCGTTCGTGCGCCCCGAGAAAAGACGGGGCTGAATTCCAAATTGCTCGTCCCTATCGGGTCCTGAATTGGTAGGAAAATTTTCTTAAGACGCTCCTACTTCGAGACGAATCTTTCGAAAGCAAACAATGCGATTACAGAATGCTGTTCAATCGAGGATTTGTTGCTTTTGAATACTTTTGGGACGCTGAAGCAGGACGTCTCAAGGTCACTGCTATTAATTTTGACAAAACACGATATCATCCAAATTGCTCGTCCCTATCGGATCCTGAATTGGTAGGAAAATTTTCTTAAGACGCTCTTACTTCGATATGAAACTCTCGAGAGCAAACAATGTGATTAGAGAATGGTGTTCAATAATGGTGTACATTTTTAGAACGCTGATGCTGGACGTATCAAAGTCACTGCCCCTTTTCAACACGCTTTACTATATTTTGAATAAATTTAACATTCCAACGCTAATATAGACACGCATGTACAATACTGAATACTCAAACATTTTTTTCCTTGACGATTTCTAAAGGAAAAGAAATGTATACTGGGTCTGACCAGCGATGGCTGTTTTCACTGTGAAATCACCTTTATATTTTAGCACATACAAGTAATTGACGAGTGGTATTTAACACTACTTCCCGTGTAAATAGTATACTTAATATAAAAAAGATCCTTAACAGTTAAAACTATATGTTACACGTTACATTTACATGTTCTCAAGCATAAATAAAATTTTGTTCGAATTTCACCTACAATTTCAACAATTATCGGTACCTTCTATTAAATGAATGAATCTACATTACATTCCAAGGCATCAGGTCTAAACTGGACCTACCTATAAACTATATCTCCTAATACCTAGACCCTACCCCAGACACGTTACTTAAAAAAATATCATCGAATATCAAATGGATTTTCAGAATCGATCACCTCGAAAAACCAAACGCCCCACTAAAAAATTCTACATTCTCCACGAATTTTCTCACGTGCCGTTACACAGCCCCCTGCACATTTAGCACGTCCAAAAAGGGGGTTGGCCTCACGTCGAAAACGTCTCCGCGGTATCGTCTTTCAGCTCCGCTCGAAACGTTCCGGTAAATAGCGCGCCTATGGAAAAATAAAATTCTATCTCGACGATTCACGCGAGCTATCGTTCGCCCCACCTCGCCTCCATCGTTCTCCTTCCTCGAATCGAGAGAATCCGGCACGGACGATACGGCCGTCCTTGCGGCTGAGCCGAGAACGATACTCCGATAAACCGGGCGGGCCGATTCAGGAAGGACGAAAAAAAATAATGGGGCCACGTGGAGAAGGTGTCGGTGGGAGAGAGAGGGTGGGTTGAATGGAACGGGACGAGGAGCAGGTGTAGGAGGGACACAATTAAAAAAAAGCTCGAGCCACGCTTTTGTCCGCACACGAGCTCCCGCGTTTCCCGCACACACGTCGCTTCCTTGAAAAGCTCTCTCCACCACACGCGGGCACACGCACGCACACATCAACCGACACATAAACAGCAGCACCAGCCACACATCCCTTTTTCGAACCCTTTGTCTTATTTACTTCTGCCCAGCAGTCCGCCCTTTTTTCACCGAGCCAACGACGGCGACGAGTATCTCGGCTTTTGCCGCGCGATTTCCGAACCGCTCGCTCGCTCGGTCGCGCCAGACGATTTGAAAATGATATTTTTCGCGCGGGAGGAAATGAGGCGGCCTTTACCGTCGCGACAACGCGAAATCGACCGCGATCTCTAGCTTTTTATTTTCTTTTTTTTTTGTAGTTGGTTGAGTGGAGTCTGCTGTATTCAGAGACGAGTCCAGTTGCTTGCAGAAGTGACTAGACGAGTTTAGGGTGGTTGGCTTGTATAGGGTAAGATTGTTGTGAGAAACGAAGTGATTTAGGTGTTAGAGAAAAATTGTTAAGAAACCCTTATATAATATATGTGATCGTCGCTTTTTTATACACAGTTGTTCCTTGAGTGGAGTCTGCTGACAATGATCCAGGGATGGGGTGTGAATAGACGACTTTAGGGTAAGGTTAGATTATTATGAGAAACAAAGTGATTTAGATCTTCTGAAGTTTATGCGAATTTTGCTAACCACGGGTCGATTTACATACACAGGGTGTCTTGTGACTGATGATACGACAAAGAGAAGTGATTCTATGTGGAAAATACATCGAATATGTAGAGTAATTTTTATTCATACCACGCTCTGGTTTTGAGAAAACTATATTCTATGAAATTGTTCCAGAATAAGTGTCTGTTTTTAAAACTGCTTCGTCAGAGAAACTGTCCGATTAAATGGACTTACGTATAATGTATTCATAGAATTAAAAGGGTTACAATAGAATTATTTAGAACCTCACACATTGAACACAAAAAACTCACTACTGTCGAAACATAAGTTTCATTTATAAGTCTGACTAGGGATCATAGTGTAATAAGTACTTCTAACGAGTTTATGTATGAACCAGCGTTACCACTAGACCTCCAAATATTCTCCGCTCGAAAAAAATTTCTAGTCATGTAAAAATCAAAGCCAAAATACCAGAGTCGATGTTGTTCTCGTTGATAAAGAAATCCCGTGTTCCTTGAGAATTTCGAAAATCGAAATTGCGATGCAGTTGTTTCGAAGGTGTACTCGATCGAGTCGATATACTCGATTGTACGAAAGCACGCCAGATATTCTCATTCCTTCCTTGAGGAATGCGCTGGTACACGAAAACCAGATAACGTTACCGGTATACCAGATCACACACTTTTCGATACGCGGAAAAATTCGATAAACTTTCGAAGTATTTTCCCTCGTCGTATCACAGCAGAACTCGAAAGAGAATCGCCTAAGAGAAAGAGTTCCAAGGTTTTCGCAAGGTGAAAATTGCGACCCGGTTTCACGATCCTCGCGTCAGCCGGAAATTTTCAATTTTCGCATTCTTCAGCGAAGTTTCAGCGCCCTCGTCAAACACGAGGGCCGTGCATTATGTCAGAAGTTTAATATCTTTCCCTTCGCGGCCTTTTGAAGTTCCACGGCCGCCACGCGACCACTGTATTTGTGTAACAGACTGTAGACGATGTAGCTAACCAAATATTTCGGTCGATCGAAAACAAAAGCGCGCCCCTCTTCGACGCCCCTTTCATTTAACGCCGTGCCCATTGTTCGATCGAGAAAACAGAAAGAATTGCAAATTTCGTCCACTTCTTTTCGAATACTTTCAACCACCTTTTGCTCTAATTAACCCCTTAATTTCTCGGGCACGTTGAGCTTTAAGATACACTACAGAGAAACACTCACTGAGGTAATAAAAGACGACAAAATACGTCACAGTATGCACTGAGTACGGCCAGCTTATAGCAGCAAGCAATGATGTACACAGAAGACTTTTCTACACACTAAAAAGTAAAAAGTAGTTTATTTAGGAAAATAAACTCTCTAAGAAATTATAATACTGATAGTAAGTGCCTATAACAGCCGTAGCGTAAATATCTTATCTCGATGCGGTTTTCTTATAGTTTGAATCATTCAAAATTAAAATTTGCTTGCAGTAGGTCGCAACCATGATGATTGCATCGTCGCATTAGTTATGTTGGAGTTGCTGGTCTATCATATCACTCCAAAGATAGTTGGAGTGCAAGGGGTTAATATTTGTGTAGAAATACATTTCTTATACCGTACTGTGCCAACCTTAACACGGTAAGTACATAAGTGGAAACACCCTCCCGTGGTCAGACACAACATAAACTGCTGTTTCTATTATAAATCACAGAAGAAGAAATCTGTAAGTACTCAATTGTGTGTATGCCTCTGTATGTTAGCGCGGCAATGTAAAATTCGTTTAAAATATTGTCAAAATCAATAATTATTTAATTAAAGAAAAATTTAACGCGGCGGTCACCGATGACCCCCATAGCAGTCACCGGGCTACTACGTTGAATGTTACAGTGAAAACTGCCATACCTAGACAGACATATTACACGTCTTATTTTAACACGATGAACGCCACAGTGAGAACGGCCATACCTAATCAAACACGATATAACTTATTATTTTTAATATAAATCGTACAGAAAAAACAGATTTGAATACTCAGCCGTGTTCTTCTGCCACTACATTATTGTGTCAGTGTGAAGTTTGCTCAGAATTATACGACAATCAATAATTATTTAATTTAATTAAATTTGAGGTGTCGGTCACCGGTGACCGCCGCGGCGTTCAACGTATTAAATTTAAATACCAAAGGAAACAAATGCTTTATTACTTGAACGTACAGTAGTTATCGTGTACTACTGTTGGAATATTAATCCCCTTCAAAGTGTTGTAGAAGCTCCGAGTTCTTTAATTAAATAAAATTTGAGATTCCGCTCACCAGTTCACCCACGGCAGTCACCGTGTTAATGACCTGCATGGGCTTAATCGCTGCTCAAGGACGAACGAAACAAGATCTTCTCACGACTTTAATATTCCTGTCCATGGTTTTTAATATTCACGTTTTTTCGTGGCGATTGTTATGTCGATCATAAGATTCCACGCTCATTATTCTTAATTGCGAGTCATTAGCAAGAATAACCGTGGATGTGGATATAATTCGTACATACGTAGAATCGCATAAAGGGACATCCATGGGGAAAAGCGCGGAGAGGGGAGGGAAGGTAGAGCTGTATTAAAAAGATAATTAAGAGGTGAAAGACAATGGACGTTCCAATCAAAATTCAAGGCAGACAGCATTGTGCCACGGCCTTGTACCCCGTTCCCTTTTCTTTCTCTCACTTTATCATAAATGAGCGCATTTTTTCCCCGCCATTAAGGTGTCCAGACGATTTTTCGAGTTCACGCGATCGATCGAACCGAGCCAAGATTTCGAATAGTTATAAACAAATCCTCGAATCTCCGTTTCCTTCATAAAATTTCGACCGAAGAAAGAGTGGTTCCTTTTTTACTCCCGTGAAATTAATTTCTCGTCCGAACGAATCCGGGAATAATTATTCATTTCGGATTTATCTTAGAAAACGATCGGAGGAGCGGCGTTCGTTAATTGCTCGCGGAGCCAGAGGTAACAAGCTATCGAACGAGAAGCAGAAGGATTTAAATGTACTGCGGAAATCGAAACCTCGTGACATCCTGTCGTAATGAGAGAACAGTGTCTCGGGAAACAAAGAGGAGTAACAATTGCCGCGGTGTCTGGCTGTACGAGAATTACTGTAATCGTCCGGGCGGAAAATGGAGTAACGCAAAACCCGGACACGATCGAATTTTCCAACGAGTTCTACATTCTCCTTCTGCGTCTCTTGAAAATTTAAATATCAACGATTATTGAGCATATAGATGCATTAAAAGCAGCGTAAATGCGGTTGATAAATAAATATCGATTATCAAATGTATCCCTGTATATGATGTGCGTTGGCCATGAACAGATATTGATTTCTGTCAACAAAAGTAGTCAATTATGTTAACCTATTAGCTGATAGCCTTATTTTAAAAATGTGCACCTACGTTGTGTCGCAAAAAGGAAGAGATGACGAGTATACTCGTCAAACGCAGAGTATATGCAGCTGCTGTAAAATTGAATTAAATTATAACGAAATGGCAGTTGGTTTTTATGAAAAATGAATAATTTATTCCTCAAATTCATTGATATTATTGACAAAACTTAAACATTCATTATTAAAAAAAAGCAAGGAAAATTAAATACATTGAAAAAATTTTGTTGTTCTTTATCATTTCGCTCTTGTCTCAAAATATTCTAAAATGTCTGAAATTTACGAATATGCTTTAGTTTTCACTATAATTTTAATTTAAATCGCAAATGGTAATTACTTTTTTCGCATGACGAGTATACTCGTCATAACACAAAAAATTGCCATTTCTTCATGACGAGTATACTCGTCATACACAGTTGACAGGTTATGAACGTGTAAAATAAAGGGTACGTTATTATTAAAAAATTGTGATTTTTGTTGTGCCCTACAGGAGTATATGGTCACACACAATAAATATTCAATATCGTATCTTTTCATCTCCATACCAATAAAGTACGATACTCCTAATCGTTCATTAGCAAACATACAAGATCGTAAGCGTCAGATAATCAGATTGCAGCTCCGGGCTATATTCACCCCTGTCTATAGCCAGCGAGGGAGCAGTATGAAATTGGTCGTTGTCGAGACACCTTCGGGGTGTAACCAGCCCCTTTTGATTTTTGGAAGAACACTGTATCACATGCGTCGGCTACATCAATCATCGGATTCATTAGACTCTCGAGAGCTTCATGAAATCATCGCTCGTTAAAATATTGCGACGGTATACTGCTCGAAACAATTAGAGTACTTTCAGAAGGTTTGAACGGAGTATTAAATACCAAAAATAAAGTAATATTTTACATCTAATGTTAGAACATGTTCATTGAATGTGTACACTATACAACATTAAGAACTTCCACGATAGGGGTAGGTGGAGGTTTAAAGTTTTACTTGCCATAAAATCATTATTACTGTTAAGAAGGATAAATTTTGATGAAACAATCTTTCGTTTCTTCACACTTTTTATGAGAAATTATAAACATTAAATACAGTACAATTTTTTAATATTCAATTTCATATGAATAGGTTATATCATGAAGGAGTGAGATAGAGTCCCTATAAACCATACTGTTCTACGATTGTTTTGAACCAAAAACAAGCTTCGCATTTTAATAACATAAATTATTAATATTATCATATATTCACCTGGAAATTCGATGGCCCTCTGTAGAATGTATATAACATAATAATAATAACAATGTCTGTATTTTTAACGTTATCTATACGTAAAAACTTATTTCCATGCGCCTGACTAGTTACAGAATCTTCCACTGCAACGCGGAACGTGCTAATCGTCAAAACTAGAAATTCTCACAAACTCGTCCAAATGAAAAAATAATGATCGCAGACGCGTAAGGAAAGAAAAACATCTAGAAGAGACAGTTCGCATCCGAAAGGAAAAGGTCGGTCGGCTAATTAATTATCCTCCCAGGCAGGGTTAATTCACGGCACTCGGTTGGCCCATTAATGCAAGCATGCAGTTCGAAGGTTCGTAACTGCTCGCCTAGTTACATAAGTAGGTGCAAGGCAGGAGGCTGGAGGCGAGATCGTAGGTTTATTGATTCGGTTTTCTCTCGCGGTAGAGTTTTTTCCCTCTCCCGCCCCTAGATCCACCCAGTCCTTATCCTACCCGTTGCTTTCTGTTGCACTCCCACCCCTAACATCGCGACGTTCGAAGTAGGACGCAACCTTCAGGGGTCTTTTTCCTTTCCAGTACGCCCCTGGCTGACCCAAAACTCTATCGAATTAGTTTCTCTGTCGTTGGTGCTCCTGTTGCACCCTACAGGACACTGGAAGAAAGCTGATCTATCTTAGATCATCGAATCTTAAGTAGGAGTCCAAACAGAGGTGGCTCAACGAAATTTTTCGGAGAGACGGGACACTTTAATAAGCAACATCAAGGATATTTTTATCGTTCGACGATATTCTCATAGCAAATTTAATAGCCCTATTATCCGGACGATACAATGGCATTATACAGGCGGAGGCTTGCTCGCATAACAATCCAACGTTATAAGGAAGATTTCTCTTTCGGGAACAGCGGCGTAATACGACGCCTTACTCCCATTCACCGTGCAGCCTATTCTGTCTTGCGAGCGAGTTATTAGACCCCCATCGTTCCATTTCGAGAGAGAGAGAACAGTTTGATTAACGATTTTCCTCGCGACTTCAATAACGACGGGGATCGTGTTCCGATCCTCGGCCTCGATCCTCGTAATTTTCATCGTAAATATCATCCTCTAACAACGAAACAACCGAGTGTTTACTCCACTAGAGACTACGCGATACGAATAATAATGCTCTGAGTCATCTTGAATTCCCCTTGCAACCGGAAACGACGTTTCGTACGAAGTGTTCACCAAATGATGAAAAATGTCCAATTAAATATATGGTCACTATATATATTTTGGATTACAAAATTCAAAAGAACAAGATATGTGTTATTTAAAAGTTTCATTATTAAATTGCATTGCACTTGTCTTTCGAAACCATTTAGGTACATTCTGTCTGAAAGGTCTTTTCGTGTTTCTAAAAATGACAAAGATGATTGGGTCCACAGTGCTTCTACTTCAGTTTTTGAAACCTCTGTGATAATTAATAATGCACAATTTGGAAACTAAACTCATCCAAGACTTCTAAATATATCGAACTCGATTGATTGGAATTTGTTGTATCTGAGCTTATATTATGAGCATAATGTAACAACGCGACAGATGTCCCTGAGCGTTTGACAATGTATTAATCGACTTCGCGGACGGTGCGTCAAAGCCTTTAAGGTCCATTTCTAGTTAGACAGTTACGAACGTTCGTGGACGTTAAAATTATCGATACTCCCTGCTGCTTTTTCTCCAGGGAAGAATGCTCCTGGCTGATTACGTCGCAATACGTCACGAGACGTCACGTTCGAACGCGTGGGTGGAGCTTTGCTCTCGTCAAACAGAATTTTTGTACGATCCACGGGACTTCCTCGTCCGACTGTCATGGACAAAATCTGACACTCAGGAAAGGATAAATCGATTATTGGATACGTGCGTATGATACGTCAGATTCTCCAAAACTAAAACTCTGAGAACTTTGAGGAAGTCTAAGAACAGCGGTTAATTGAAATGTTGTGATAAAAGTGCGGACACCGAAACTGGACACTTCAGGGTCACTTCTCATTTATCATAATTATTCATGAAACAATATATTACACATGAAGTTCTACACTGGAGATTTGATCATTTTGAGAACTGGAATCGTGTGAAAAATTATAGACATACTACGGCTAAAGTAAAAAAACACTTGAGTAAATTAAGAGGGGTGTTTACTCTAGAGGTACTCTATAATAGTATCTATTGTAGATTGCTTGGTTTAAAATTTAGCATTGTTACTTTTCATTAAGAATATATTTTTCTCGTACAATAAGTTACTATGTCTCGAACTAATGGATTCTCCGTATTTCTTTATGATAGACGTCCTACTTTATGTGTCCTTGGAAATATTTTGTGTCCCTATTATTTCGAATAATATAGTTTTAATCTGAGCCAACTGAACTACAGTGACTCACGAAATTGTTCAAATATTTCCATAATTACTTTTCTGTCTTAATTCTAGTGCAACCAGCCAACTACAAATTTTTCAAGCGTATTTAAGATATTATTTATTAGAGATGCTACATCCTTGCTTCAAATAACACTGCCTTAAAAAAGTGTTAAATAGATGAATATTGAAGTAACATAATGATGTGAACAAATTGGTCAGTGACTGTATATATAATATGATGCCTGAAGAAGGTCAAAGAATTTATATGCATATAGTGCTTGCAAAGTGGAACAAGAAATGTCTAATCAGCCCAATCCCTAAAATTGATCCTTTAGATGTTATGAAGACTTGAAGTCGCTCCATATATTACTACGGCCCGTGCGTGGAACGCCTATGGGCGTTCAAGTAGTGTATGTATCAAATTAGTTTATCAGCCTTCCGCACGTGACATACGATTCTCGTTCAAACTTCTGCACTAAAACAGTTGCTTCTCTCAAAAATTAAAATTAATTTACAGATTTTCTAATCACCCTGTACAATGTTACATACTAAAATAACGAATATGGTAGAAATAATAACACCAACATTCTTCATCACGCAAATACTACCCTTAATGTACATCAACCTAACAATTTATTGTATCAGTTCGTTTTCGGGGGGATGAAGATCATATTCGGATCACGTTAGACTTTCCCTTCTTGACCAAATCACCTTCGAATCTGACCCTTCAGGGTCAAGCTTAAACCACGATTTATTCAAACGTCGAGCACCCTTCGCCACCCAATATAGAATCGTGATTTTGTGCTTTTCTGGTCTCTTAGTTTCGCATTAGCGGACCTCGATAATCCTAATCTGTTTACATAGCTGGGAAACAGAAAGCAAGGGGGAAGTTCGCGACAAAGAACGGCCGAACGATCGAAGAAAGATCAGTGACTTTATGGTAAATCGTCAAGGTGTCAAATTCAATTCCTCCGATCTAAACTCACCTAACTTTTCGCTAAACTCCCCCTGAAGCTAACTCTCACTTAACAGGGGGACGATACTATTCGACATCGTTTGCATCATCATAGAAACTTCGCCCATTTCCCGAGCCACAAATCATTTTCACCGGTGGTGTAGCTTCATGGCGGCGGTCTTACCAAAGAGACCTATCACCGGTGAATTCTCAGTGGATGAAGAGCCGTTTAGCCCGAAGCGTTGTCTCTGAGTAAACAGTAAATACATTTCGATCGGCGGCGACATTTTTAACTTCGCGGCAGAGTGTACAGAGCTCGGGATTAATTGAGCCCCTCGCTTCAGAACGAAGCGAATCCTTTTTTTTCAAGTGAACACAGTGCAAAAATTATTCTGCTACTGCTACACTAGGTGGAAAAAAAACAGAATGAAACTTTCTTGTTTGCGATTTAAATCGATTGTAATAATTCTTTTACTGTGCTCCGTAGTTAACATTGCATCATTGACTGCATTCAAGTGACTCTATAACATGAGCCGTTCAGAAGCAAAATTGATTAACTCCATAAAATGAAAACTAGAGAAAAGTGATGATGTTACATTCATGCCCTCGAGTGATGCAATCGAGAAATTTACTAAACGTGGAGTTGATCGGTTTGGCTTTTGAGCAGCTCATATGACAAAATCGTGTAAACTGTTTAGCAATAAAAGCTTTAAGATTTCAGAAATATCGATTCTGAAGAAATTAAATACAGACAACCCACTTATAACGCGGCATTCCCACAACACGGTTTCGCTCTAACACGGTTCGAAAATTGGGAAAATCGCCGTACAGTACGACATGTGATGCAAGCTCCATCATTAGATACGTCAATATTTTTCATTCGAGCAATCGAGTGTGTTGTGTCAAATCTGCGTACGGAATTTTAGAATATTAAAATTTTAACTTCGTTTTAAATAACAGATCTTTTGGAAAAAGTAGAGCATAGAAATTAAGATGCTGCAAAAACAAGTTTAGAAGATGACGATATATTGCCAGAAAGAAAGCACCCTCGTTTAATAGTGTTTAGCACTGATGAAGGAGAAAACATTATTCAATATTAATATGTAATGCTTTTGTTCAATCATTGATTATTTTAATGAACATATTTCTGTTATTGTTAGTTATAAGAAGAAAATAATATAGTTTTGCAAATTTTTGGAACCTAACCCTCTTTTTTATACCGGTTCCTCGTTTCGTATAACACGAATTCGCATAACACGGCATTTTTTAGGAACCTAACAACAATGTTATACGGGGGTTACCTGTATGTAATTTCGCAGGGTATTTAAATCGACTGTGATCACTGCATTCTAGTGACTCTATGACATTGTATGATATTCTTTAAGGTTTCAGATTCATGTTCAGTGGCCTTGAACGGCCAAATTAATTGCCTGCGCTGTAGCTGTCATTTTGACAAGTGTGAAACGTGCGGTTGGCGATATGACAAGTCGATCAGATCTTTCGCAACCTCGTCGTTACATAAAGATCGTCGAGGATCGTTTCGGTTCGGAAAATTTGTGCAAATTTCAGCGTCGTCGCGGAGGAAGATGGAAATTGTTATCAGATGAGGCGGGTGTCGCTAGAAAAAATCGATACGAGAGCACGGTGTGTAACACAATGGCCTCTTTAAACTCTCCTTTGCAGTCAGCGAAAGACGCGCGACCCCCTAAATTGCATTTGAATAAAGCAATTTGTGCACGCAGCGTAATCCAATTCGGCCTTCTTGCTAGTTTTCGCCTAGCGAAAGCACCGATAAATCAACCAGTTGCGCCGCGCATCGAGCACACCCCTACGATATAACCATATGGCTTAATTTCATTCGTCTCGCCCTCTAATTCCCACCCCCTGGAGAAAAAATACCGCGGGAACTATATGATGTAGTAACACTCCAATCTGAGCAGCGAGATCATTCTTATTCTCGTCTCGTGTCGGTGCTGATCTAACATCTTCAACAACGAATTTATTAAAGCTGGAAAAAATGTTTATTTATTATAAATACACAATTATGAATTGAAAAGTAAACAATTATAAAAATTCTAAGATCTCTGAGAAATACAATGTAGACGTATGTGACCATTAAATGTTATGTTTTTTCCAATTACCATTGAATTAACTCCTAATTAGACGCGTGAGGTCTATGTTCTGTTACACCGTTGATAACTTAACTGAGCGGTTATTGATTCTTATGAAATTCTGAAAAATATTACCACTATGGTAGGAATATAAAATTTATATTAATAATCGTTTGAATAATTACGAGCAATACTGTACATAGAGAGTAGTCTGAAAAGAACGCAGTGGGACATTATTTGGTTAATACAAGTAGTAGAATACACTGGTAAGGATTGATAAAATGCTTCAAAGCCACCATTTAGATTACAGTATTAGCATTTCCTATTGTATATGAATGAAGAAGCAATGATCATTTCCACAGCTTTCGTGCTACTGTACTTAATCTGTTCTTTCACTCTTCAACGTGAAAGAATTCATTCAGAAGTCTATACATTATTTTTACAACATGCTACAGCTTATCGTATCATAAGCACTATAGAGACAGTCCAGTCTATAGAACAGTCCAGCGCATTCGAAATCGCGAAAAATCAATAAACGATTAACCCTTTCACTGTTTAATCCTTCTGATACCCGAAAGAATATGAAACTATTATTCTGTACGTCCTTGGTATACAATAACAATAATCAACCACATGCTTAGACTGACTATATGTACTTATCAACGAACAAATGACAACGCGTTTGATCGCACAGTGAAAGAGTTCATTACAACGTTACCCAACGTTGCTGAACACTGCATTTGTACTACAGTACAGTCGCTCGAATTAAACCACTCAAAGTCATCTGTAGCTTCTTTTCTCACATTAAATATATTGCAGAAGAATCTACAAATAAGACACATTGTGTTACAAAGAAAATTGAAAGATCTATTAAGAGCAAGAGGACCTTAAACGGTTTATCCGTGACGTATCTGCGATATTATCCTGAACGCAGAGAACACTCCGATCGTCCTAAGAAGCAACGGGTTACGACGGCTCGATCTTGGCCCAATTTGCGAGGAACGTCGCTTAACAGGAGCATCTAAGAAACCGGCGAAGGGAAATCAATAAATGAAAGCCGCTCGAAGGAGCGATTGGAAATTGCATCACGACCGAGCGGTGTCTATCGCAAATAGGCGGTCGGTTTTTCGCGAACCGCGTATCAAATGAGATTGAGCGGTCAGCGTTGCCATCGATAGCACGCCGTCGAGTTAGGAATCAGAAGAGTAACGGCGCAATTAATCGACAATTGATCGAAAATCGTGTGCGTCGAGGCAGCTGGTACGTGGAAGAGTTCACTTTTTCGGGCATCAATTTTCGTCGACTGGCTCGCACGACCACCTTCGAAATCGAAGAGAGACAGAGAAAGAGTGGGAGAGAGAGAAAGAGAGAACGAACAGGAAATCCCGCCAATTTGCAAAATCGTCCGAGAAATCGAAAAACTTCTCGCGATGTAAGCGGCGAGCAAAAACGAAACGCAAAGGGGTACGGATCAAGGCAGGTGAGACAGCTATGCTATGGAACAGCGCTAAAAAAACACCCAACAGCCAAAATGAAAAACATTGCAGCCGTGTTTGTACAGAACAGCCCGTTCGCCAGCTCGATTTCGCGTTTGAAAATAATTTCGACGAAATTCGAGAAATTTGGTAACCGATCATCGAAACTCCTCTGTCATGATTTTCTCTAAAAACGATAGGAACGTTAACCAGCCAGCCAATTCTGCGTCCCGCAAGGATGAGAGATTTATTGGAAACATGTGTTGCAACACGGAAACTCAAATAAAAGATCAGATATTCATATTGCAGACAATTCTAAAGAAACTATCACAGAATTAGTTTTATGAACTTCTAGAGACAGTCTTTATGTTTAGCAAAATTAATGAGTAGTCGAATCAGGTTCCAACGATACTTTGAAGTATTCCAGGCAAATCAACGAAACGGTTTCAGGTACAGAAGAACTTGAGTGTTAAGGTATACGTTTATACTTTTCTTCCCGAGTCCTATAAATTTCGTGCGAATTACTTCCGTCTGGTGTCTGATAATCGAGCTGATCTTGGACACATCGGGGCATTGTGTACATCGACACGTATGTATACATGTACGTATATATGTACCGATCGTATACACGGAGATAGAGAATCGCAAGGTACGTAGTGGTGTCGAGAACATCTATTCAGCCGCGAACATCTAGAAAAACACCAGATAAAGAGAAAGAAGGGAAACAGAGACAGATATATATATATACAGAGAGAAAGAGAGAGACAGAAAGAGACAGCCATCTCACCGCCCGCCACAGCTCAAAGCACTCACGAGATCTCACGGGGGACGCACACGGATTTGTAAACGAGACGTCCGTGTGTTAGTTCTTTTCTTTTGACTTTTTACCCGGGAAATAATTAGCTACGGGGACAGGTGATCGACGTATCAGCGTTTCGTATAACCTAGAAATTGCGACGGCACTGCTCCGTACGGATGGGACGTCGACGTGCCCGGACCGGTGTACGCCGTGGTGCCACCTGACAGACTCCGGGAAATTTGAGAAAACGGGATATCCTTCGGCCCATGCGCGAGAACTTTAATCGAATTTTGGCGTCGCAGCGCCGACAACGGTGCACCGTTCGCTTCGTTGAGCACACCTGTCTCTCGCCCGTTTGAAATTCAAATTTTTCGCGCCACCGCGGATCGTGAGCCTCTGTGCACTGATAATGCGAGGTCTCTCGTTTTCGTTCATTTCTAGTGTAAACATTATTCCATTCTGCTTCTGTTAATCGTTCGTGATGAAAACTACAGTTAGAAATTGAACGTGGGCCTTCCAGATTTGAATTTAGATTTTCCCCGCCATCCCGAAATGAAGTGTTTCGAATACCGATACTATGTAGTTTCGCGTTTTCGTTCGTTTCTAGTGTGAACATTATTTTATTCTGCTTCTGTTAATCGGTTACGGTTAGAGATTGAATGTGATTCTACCATATTTGAATCTCAATTTTTCCCGCCGCTTCCAAATACGTCAACGTACCATGGTCCTCTTGGGTTTGAATTTCGATTTCCTCCGCCACGAGGCAATTCTTTTCATGCAGAAATTACCGTATTCCTGGAAATTGTTTTCTGCTATGCCTAGCTTGTTTTTCTTAATTTAATTATTAGTAGTATGTATTATGCTTCTTTTAAGTGTAGTAATAAAAAGAATACAAGAAAACTTAGTTTAGATGGTACAGTCTACGATCTAGAGAAGCAGCAGCGACCTGTAAGTCTTAAATAGTATTAAGTACATATTACTGTTTATTTTATTGCAAATTATTATATTGTCAGTTTGTAAATTATTTTGGCAATATAATACTTTCAACATGCACACACATACTTAAACGATTTCTTTTAATTTATTTATATCAGGATCATACATCGATGAGTTCGATATTTAAAAGTGAAGGTCACGTGATATTCTGGCTTTGACGCGAAATTACTTTCTCAAATTTTACTAACTTTTTGTATTTCCTAAAGTTTCACACGTGAATCAGTATTTGTTATACAAATATAATATCCTACATTTTGCATTAATACTTCAATAACCAACATAAACAAATATTTCAAAGAAATAACTTTGATTAGCAATAGTCCTTCAAATCTCCATCTTAAAAATTGAGAAACTGTAGAATCGTATGAAACTTCCAATTTCTTCAAATATTATTCAATATCAAAAGCTTTGAAGAGTCAAAAACTATTAAAACTTTAATATCCTTGAATGCGAATTATAACAATTTTTCTCTAACACATATCTTTAAAACTCACATTCAAGACTGTCAAAAACTTCTGCTATCGAATGAAATTCAGATCAAGTCTAGACTTTAATCACAGATTAAAAGTAATTCTATATTACTTACCTCGTGCGGCAAATTTAAACAGAACGTCCTGCGCAATTTCTGCTGAGTTAATCGGCGTTTAATGAGTTGACTACGTTCAAAAGCGTGCAAAAACGTTCTCAGAATTAACTTACGTTCTTGCTGGCACGAAGACGCATCCTCAGGGCAAAAAAATCTTGAATAGATCAACACAACACTGCAACACTAAACAGTCGGACGCTTAATGAGCCGTGACTGATCGCTCGAAGAACGCCAACCAGAAATTAAGCACGACGCGACACCTGGTGCCGAGTAACTCAACCAAAAACCCGCGAATCCTACTTATCCGTATATGGTACTTTAGAAAAAAACATTTTTCAAATACCGTGTCTCTCAAATAGTTCAAATAGTCGGGATTCTACTGTATTTTAATATTATACAATTATAGTTACAAAAATACAGTCAATACTTTATTCTATTCAAATATTTTCTTCACAACTTATCAAGTCCAGTACATTTGTTTTTACCCCCTTTGTATGTCGCTGTATTAAATATGTAGTATTTTTTGAAAAATTGAGATATCCGTGTTTCATTATAAATTGAAAGAAGCAAATACCAAATACGGTGTAGTATAAAATGACAAATGAAGAATAGTGAACATGCGATAGTTGAATCAGGAATTATCGATTAGTTGAGTGTTGTTTTTAAAGATCCCAAGGTCTACCACAAGTCACGTGGTCAGTCCGGCTGAATCCGTCATTTCGTGACAATGGCTGCCCCGGTGAAAAAACGTGATGTTCTTCAGAATATCGAAGATAGAAGCAGCGATGACGATGATCAGAGTTCAACGAACAGCGAGGAAGTCGAACAGAACGTGCCAGAAGAACAGGTACGTCGTTTACATTGTTTCTGTCGGCGTAAAATGTCATTGTTCGAACCTAACCTACTTTCGAGCACGCGGTCATGAGTGTGTTTTACTTTCAATAATCATTCACGGCGACGAGAATAACAGCAAATGTGTTACAATAATGAATACTTAGCATAAATACACAAATTTTGTAATGTTCCGAAATCATTCACCCAACTGTCATTGTTACCTGTCTGGTCGTCATTCTGCAGGGGCATACTTAAAGAACAGTAACAGAATAATTTTAGTTTTGTTTGATGATAAACTTCATGTGATTTTTTAATAAAACGAAGTAAATGTGAAAAGTATGTGCATCGATTGAATTATATATTTTTAATGAAGTCAAATAATTTAATATTTGTATTTGTATAATTGTAAAAATAAATGTAATGTTAGATGTTGATTTATGTTATTTACATGTGAAATTTTTCTAACCAGGGAATGGAAATTCAAGTAGACTTTGAAGGAAGAAGTCCACTGGATCCTGACTATCATGGCATTAAGACTCTTTTACAGCAACTGTTTCTGAAAGCACATATTGATTTAGGTGCTCTGACAGATTTAATTATTTCTCAAAACTATGTTGGTTCAGTTGTAAAGCAGTCAGAAGATTTGGAAGCATCAGATGATGATGAAGATAATGATATCAATGCTGTGTTTGGCATTACTACAGTCATTAATTTATCTAGTGGACAGGTCTGTATATCATACACAATGTTTTCTTAATTAATTTCAATGACCTGTATAATTCATTGTATTAGAATTCTTCATTCCAGAACTATCCTTGCATACAACAACTCAGAGAATTGTTAAGACAATTGGCAAATGAACATGCAACAGATGCAACAAATACCATGATAAAACATGTTCTAGAAAATGACTCTGAACCGTTAGGTTTGCTAATCAACGAACGATTCGTTAACATTCCAGCACAGATTTCTGTGCCATTATTGGAAAATTTAATCTCTGAAATAAAGAGGGCAAATGCTAAAAGAATGCCCTTTAACTTCTCTTACCTTATACTGATTTGTAAATTGTACAAAACGGAACTAAAAAAGGTGGGAAAGAAACTGAAACACAAAAAGAAGAATAACTTGGAGGAACCTACTACCATATGGAGCAATCCAGAGGAAGAAATTTTTGCTGAAGAAGCAACATTCAGTTTTGAATTTTCTGTTGAAAAAGAATCGGATAGTGGTTTATCTGGAACGTGGACAGAAACAGACGATGAAATGATACCTTACAGAAGAGTCCTTCTATTCGAAGCTAACAAGCTCCAAACAATTATTGACAAAATAAAAAACCATATATCTTAATCAACCGAAAGGGGTAACATTCATTCATCTCATATTCCTGAAAATTCTTCCTTTGATGTACTAAAGGAAGGTATATACGCTTCTCAAAGATAATTTCTTTGATATCTTTTGTACGATAAACTGTATTTTACAGTACATGTAATCAGCTTTTTATAATACACCTTTTCATAATGCTTACTGCAATCTGTTTCCAATCACTTGCCCCTTAACCTTCTTTTATTCATTTTCTTTTACATAGAAAAATACGTCTCACATAACGTGAACATTCCAGTCTCTACCGTCTATGTATATATATTTTATTTGATGGTACAAAATTTACGTCTAAATAAATAACGTTATTATAAACAGTGCTTTCGTAGAATAGATCTTTTCATAAAATTCGCCTCGCAATTAATATCTCAACAATAATGACGTGCGTCCAAGACACGAAAAAATTCTTTGCATCTTACTAACAACATCTATTTTTATGTTGGCGCGTCGGTGGATTGAAGAGATTGCTTTATTGGCTTGGCTCTCCTTCTCATGGTACCTAAAATATTTAACATCTCTGAAACAGCTGGCGCTGCACTTTCCGCTTCTTGTCGTCTTCTTCTCTCCTCCTCCCTTTGTTTCTGCAATGAATCATTTCTCTCAGAAAATTTCGCACACCGACACAAAAAGTGTCCTTGAATATGGAACTTACGTCTGTTTGCTTCAGGGTGAAGCGTCCTCCTTTTATTTGGTTGATAATATCATCAATGGCTGAAAACGCAAATAAAAGAGCAAAAAAAACAAAAATTAGTCACTCGAAGCAGTTTGTTATTGACCCAGTAAAACCGAAACCTCGATTACCTGGTTGTTGAGCAACTGTTGGTGTTTTCTTCTGAATTCCAAGCATGTTCTCCATGTCAGTCACAGCGTTGCGTTCAGAATTCATTTTTTCTTTCGTCAGCAATTTAATCGACGACTGTCCGCCGTTGTTGAACATCGGCGGAGGCGGTGGTGGAGGTAGCGGAGGAGGCGGTGGCCTAGAAAGCTTTTCCTCGAGTTCGCTGATCTTGGACTTCAGGCTTTCAACAACTTCTTCCAGATCCTCCACCGATTTTTCAGCGCTTTCAGCCCTCTGTGTCGCAACTTCTAGTTCAGACTCAGCTAACTTTAATTTTTCTTCAACTATTTCGAATTCTACGTTCGACTCTTTCTCTTCAAGCTTGTCTTCTAGCATCTGTATATGAGAAGCGTGATTCTGTTGCTCTTCTTCCAATAGTCTCTTCAGGGACTCTACTTCTTGAAGGACTGTTAATAATCTTCCATTGGGGTCATCACCAACTTCAGCCATTAGAAGAGCACTTTGATGAGCCAGGACATTTCTTTCTTTTTGGACCTATCGAAAAAGATATTTTTTGTTGACAATTATATTTCAGATTGCGATTACAAATTTGAATAGTCTGTTTACCCTTTCAGCTTCGATTTTCATGATTTTCGCATTTTCCCTTTCGTGATCGCACTGTGCCTTCAATGACTGCACCTCTTCAGCAACCATTTTGGTCACCCTCTCCATGTTCTCTTTGTGCACTTTCATTTCGTTCACCTTCTCCTCACCTACATCGAAAAATTTCTCACTTAGTAAACATACTTTTCTCAGAGTGGACGGAACATTTCCAAGAATTTATTTCATTACATTTTTGTCTGAGAGTTCTTTCTTCATCCAATTGCGTCGTTAAATGCGTCACCTGCTCCTGGGCTTCGAACTCTTGAAGCCTAGCGGAATGTAGCTCCGTTTGAAGTCTTGCTATTTCTTTGCTCAGCTCTGAAAACCGCTCGTTTGTAAAAATCCACAGAAAATGAATAAGAAAATAAAGAAATTAAGAATTTTTATCTACCTTTCACCGTTTCTCTAAGCTGATCAAGATCTTCGAAATTTGAGTCAACCTCATCGGACAGTTCGATGTCCACCGACCCTTCTGGATTGCTTTGCAAAAGTTTCTGCGTGATTATTTGTGATCTCCTCTTAAGTTCACGATTTTGTCTATACCACTGAGAAATAATAATTCATTGATAAATCACACATCAGACAATGAGTGTACAAATCGATTGCCTTGACTGTACCTGTGACGCCTGTTGCATAGCTTTGTGCATAGCACCTGTCTCGACGTCGTACTGATGTTTCAATTGCTCGTATTCCTTGCATACCGCTTCAGAAACTAAACAAACAAACAGACATACAATCAATAAACACACGTACGGAAAAAAAATATAAAAAAAATTCCTGAATCACGAACGTACCTGTTCGCAGTTTTTGTAATTTCTGCTCTTTTTCCTGAACCTGCGATTGCAGAGTGCTGTTCTGTCTCTGCAACTGTTGGTACTTCCTCTCCAGGTCGGCATGGTCCTTATTCGCTAAAAATTAAAAGGATAAAAGCACGAGCGAAATGATCTCCAACGATATTTTCGTCCTATCAATTCATAATTCTATCGCGTACGCTCGCTGACTAATAAAACGTCAGAGTTCGTTTTGCATGCGCGAGTGAATCACGACCGAATAATGGTGAGGCTGCATCACGGGCGATTGGCCGTGAACTATAATCACGGCTGGTTTCGCTTGCGTATCCTCGTCGATGTCTCTCATTTTTTATGTAAGCCTATCACGAACCGAAGAAACTTTCAAGGCGTTTAAAACTACTTTTCGTACATATTTCGAGCCCATAAAGAGTATTTAACTCGTTAATTTCTTCCCTTGACAACATTTCATTTATTACTGATTTGCATACTCTGAAAAATTTCTCCTGGCCTATAGCTGAATATTAAACTCGACCCTGAATTTTTGTGTATTATTCGCAGCTGATTAAATCACGAGGCCATTGTAGCGGCCATTCGCACGTGGGACAACTTTTTCATATTATAAAGCTTCTATTGATCAAAATCATGTGAAGGTCATAGTATTATAGAACATTCAATTTGACATAACAATAATATTTGTCCCCTTAAGCAGTACAACTTTTCTCCGACATTCTTTCTATTTTGAAAACTAACAAAGATACTAAAGTGACTCGTTTCTTTTAAACCTGCCTCTGTAGATATCTCATATTCAAAATGTCAAGTTTTCTTATTTAGAGTTTCTTGATCCCCCGTGGACATTAATTTCCAGAGTGTCTCAGAAGAATTACAGAAAGACAATCTCGCGGAAAGGCGTCTGATATTCCCCAAACTCTGCATCACGGTCCTTTTAATCAAATTAATGTTCGCAGCCCGGGTGTTTCGTCAGTTCGTTAATGATGACTAATGGAATCATAATAAAGTTCCCTAACGAGTTTAGTCGGCCCGTACAAACGCTGATTACGCCTCCGAACTTATTACGAATTACTAATTACCAGCCTCGTTCTTCTGCAGCAACAATTTCCGCCTCTTCTCCGACTCCTCGTACTTGCTCTTCCATTTGCTCTCCAAGCTGTTGCTGCGGTTCAATTTCGCGACGACCGACGGCTCTACGGGGCTGTTCGTTTTCCAATTCGTCGGCGAGGACAGCTTCTCCTGGGAGTTTCGCATCTCGATGCTGGAGCTTGACAAATTGTTGATGGGTTTCGAGCGAAGCTGGACGGATGCGTCCAGCTTCTCGAAGGAGGCCCTCTGCGCGGCCACCGAAACTCCTCTGGAGAGTTTCTCGAAGGATCCTCGTCGAGGCGGAGGACATCTCTCCTGGGCCTTGAACGCGCTCGATATCCTTGGCACGGGTATATGCGAATGAATTACGTTCGGGGATGTCCTGGATGGCTCCGTGCTCAGCACGATGTTCACTTCCGTTTTATTCATCGTCGTTTCTGGAAACAAAAGTGTTTTATTAACGCGTTCAGTATTGTGGTCAGCGGTAGAATAGATTAAATGTAACTAAATTACAGTAGAGCCTCCCGTATCCGAACTAATAGGGAGACAAATGTGGCCGAATAATAAAACAATTACCTTTTTTTATATTAAACTTCATTTATTCAAATAGAAATCAACAAAATTGACATTTGTTCCAATATTCAAGGATTCTATATTTTTTGGCTGTTAAATCACATAAGTTTTCATGAAACGGCTGTTTGGATAACAGAACGTTCGGATGTTGGGATATTCGGATGATGGGGTTCGGATTCGGAAGGCTCTACCGTATTCTGAAATTCTATGTCAATTTTTCTAATAGAGTTACAATATAAATACCAAGCGCAGTATTGGGTAATGAAAGGTCTAGGATACTTTACGATTTATATAGAAACAGAGGTTCTAAAGTGTGTTGTACTGCAGTAGAGAAGTATTGGCCGTTCAAGGTCACTTCTTTGGTTGTACATTATAATTAGACTGCGGGTGTTTATTCATTTTCGCATACTGAAGTATATAAAAAAGACACACTTTGAGAAGTTAGTGACATAAAAGATATAATTTTGAAACCTTCACAAGATAAGACCACTTTTTCCGAGGTCTCGCTTGTTTATGTATAGTGGAGTACAACATTTAAAAATAAGAATAGTCTCATTATAATATACACAATCACCAGATGTATAATTTTTCATGTGCTTGTTAATGGTATAAATCATCATGAATAATTTTAAATTCAATTTAAGTAATCAAATATTGTGACAGAGAAACTGTTCAATGATCTTGAACGACTAATATTACTCGTCTCTGTTATAGATGCTGTAACTTTCAATGTGGCAGTCAACAAGATAAAGAACTTCAACATGTATTAATCTCGAATGATTTAGATAGTAAATTGAATCGAAAAGTTAGTTGCACATATATACAGGATGAGTCACCATAAGTTAGCAGCTTAACCCACAGATTACCAATAAAAAAATAACATAAGAGCCTGTGTAGTCAGTCCTGGGCACATTTGAAATAACATTATTTGAAATATTATTTCAAATAACTTGTTATTTTATTTGATTATTATGTCCTTTTCGAAATACAATTGCGTTATTTTATTTCAAGAAATAATTTTGAAAATAATCATCTTGTATCTAAGATAATAAAATAATGAAATACTCATTCAATAGTTCAACTGATGTACTTGAATCGTATCGCGTTTACTTTTCTGACCTTATGGTTTTATATGGTGTGTTCATATTCAATTGACAGTCTTCTGCTTATACGATACAGTGTTACAACTTTTATTTGAGGAACATCAAACACTTGGTCTTGGAAAGACGTTTTCTTGAAAAATAACAACTCCTTTCCGTGTTTCGCACCAGTAGACGATTATTTTCTTTTGCAAGTATATTAGATGGATCCAGATAAAAATCTCTTACTGATAAGCTTTTTGAAGAGAGAGTTTTGCACAAAGCAAGTTGTGGTAAAAATTTCTTTAAATAAAGTATTTCAGTTGAATTATTTTGATAATTCTTTCTTTTGTCAAATTTCAAATAACGAAATAATGAAATCATTTATTATTTGAAATTGCTATTATTTCAAATGAATCGATATTCTCTGTATTTTCGAATAACAGTATTGAACATAACGGACTGAAATATTATTTCAAATAGCTATTCCTTATGTTCATTTCAAATAAAATTTGCCCAGATCTGCTGTGTAGGAACAATAGCCCTCAAGCTCGAGGATGTTTTGAAGCATCCATTAGAAAAGTTTCTAACAAAAAGTTATAACAGTCGCACGAACTTCCAGAGTCATACTGTCGGACAACGATCATAAAAGTGACAGTGCAAGGGGTTCATCGTGAAGAGAGTGCTCGTTTGAAGTTCTTGAAGTGACTTTAACACGTTTCGTCCCGCGGACAGTGCTTACGAGTGTATTCTCGGTGAATGGTACCGACGATTCTATATTTAGGGTGGAAAGGGTATTTCTATTGAAGTGTACCTAAACGGCGAAGGGTTAATAACATCGGCGTTTTCTAAAAATAAGCGTATCGGTCGCACCCCCTGCAGTCAAGGCACGTTGGAAATAGCCGCGCCTGTCAAACCGTATTTCGTGACTAATCTCGATTCCACGAATCGTGAAATACTAAGCAACCGGTGATAAGCTGCTTCTTACAAGTTAGGCCACGTGACCGTACCGGGAAGCGACGAACGTTACGTCAAGAGTCGTGTTACGACCTGACGAACTTCTGGATGGATCGAGCCTCGATAGAGGTTCGAAAAAAGAAAACAGAAGATCGTTATTACATAATTCAAGCGCAGTTTTGCAACGCCGATGATGCGATGAACGTGTCAGTTGTAATCAGTCGGCCGACGAGGAGCCGCTCCCCGAATTTTAAATGTTATTGCATCGAGCTTTACGTCATTCCTCAATTGTCACCCATCGTTGCCACGGAAATTGTTATCCACGGAACACACACTCAACGAAATTTACAGTTCCACACAGACTATTGATTATTTGATCATTTTCACAAATAAAGGGTAAAAACGTTGTCATGCCAAATTAAGTGTAATGTACTCAAACTAGTAAAGAGGAAAACTTATCAAACACAATATTACTCTCCTTAGTATGAACATGATAAGATATAACATTAAATTCAGGCAAATGAAGATTGTTTTAGAGTGACACGAGAATTTATTCCATTAGGTCTGAAATGAAATGGAAAATAATGATTGTTGTTTGTTACTTGAGTTTAAAGTCACATCAACTACACATTTTAACAACTCTACTAAATCATTCTCTAGGGTGTTACTATTTAAATTCAAATTGACATCAAATCGTTAAATAAATTACCTGTTTTGAAACAAAAAATATAGTAACAGTGCACAATGAAACAAATAATGTACACTGAAGATTAATAATTCCATTTAAAATATAGCTCTATAGTTAATGTACTTACAGGAGTGAAACTTTAATAAAGCCGTACATACAAGCTGCTTCAAATGTTCCAAACGTATTTTTTATTTCACATTGTATATAAAATGTGAATCTTCCGTGTGTTTGAATATGTTAAATTGCATAACAACCTGCAGTCTATTAATCACCATATTACACAAGTTATTAGGGTTTCAGACAATAGATAACACAGTCCAATGTGAATCATGCGGTTGGCGATGGGTTAAGAGTAGAAAACCCGACGAAGTTTGACGGTGGACTAAGGGGCACGTGTTTGGTCTCCGTGGGAGATCTCCTGCAAACATTTCAAAGTTAATTCGCTGGAATGCGTGCGTCACTGTTCCCAGGGATGATCGTTAACGGGACCCAGGCGACGTCATTCTGGAAAGTCTGACGTTTCGGCCACTTTCGCCATAAGTTTTTGGACAATGGCCAGGTTAACGATTGTCGAAAGATTCCTCCATTTGTACGTCTGCCACGAAACCCATCAACCACGCGTATTCTGCTCCAAATTGTTATCGCTGTCTTAGCTATTGATCTCACAGGCTGCCCGGAATTCCTCGAGGTGATTCAATGCAAAATGAAATGTACATTAATGTACGTAAACGTGTTGTTAAAATGGATGTAACTTCAAATTACATTGCTTTTAATAACAAGTAATAGTGATTTTCATGTTTATACTCTGAGGGTACGAATACATAAATTACTTTACTAATTAAATGTCAGATAGATATCAAGTAAGTGTAGACTGCAATTCTTGGGTCATTTCAAACATACACAAAATTGTTGTCGTATTAAGATCTAAAATATATCACAATCATACTTATATCGTATTTTGTAGTATCTTTAGCATTGATAATACTGAAGATTAATAATGTATTTTTCAGAGATGTTTGTTGGTTCGACACACTCCAAACATACGAAATTAAATATAAATTAAGCGTCTGTAGTTTATAATCAATAATATTAGTAATTTTATAGTCTTTTACTGGTGCTATTAAATCATATTAGGAACATTTACTAATGCTATTTTAAAAAGGTAGTATGGAATAAAATACACAATCTTGACCTCCCTACAGGACGGAAAACAATTTCCTCGGAGCTCTGTTTCTCCGTTCACACTGAGACATCAGAATATCACAGAAGAAAAATGTGTATTCGCATAAACATCCACAGTATAATAATAAAAGAAATAATAGTTGAACCTACTTATAGCGGAATGATAATAAAAAATTGGAATATCAATTTCGAAGTGTTTTTAGAATGACTAGAAGTATTTTAATCAATGACGTGTTCGATATAATTTCCACATAATCTCCGTATATGGAACCGACAACCCCCTTCAACGGAACGTCTTATCTTCCTTTACATAAAACAACCTCAAAATCAAACAGTTTTACCGGAACACTGAAAATTCCAGGAGCATTCGTAACCGAGTGCAACTATTTTTAATTCGCGTTCGGTGTCGCGTATCCGTCCGACGATGGAAGTACAGGGTGTAAAATAAACAATAATTACAGGCGTGAATCTCATGTTCGATGAAGATTTGTAAAAAAATGTGCCACAGAATTACTATTAACGTTTTTAGTATATAATCTACACAGCTGTTTAGTCACAGTGCAAATACAAATACAAATGAGGCAGGGACACGTATCAGTGTAGCAATGTGGAAATGGCAAGACTCAAGGATGAGCCTAATCGTGTGAAATTTATTCTGTCGTTCATACTGAAGGTCAAATTTTTTTTATTTATTCTACATATTTCTCTTGCTGAGAAAATAATAAAATTGAAAGAAACTAACGAGTTATTTTACTTTGGAAAAAATTGTTGAAGTTTCTGCAAAAACTATAGGAGAGGCCATGAACGAACATAGAAAGTCATTCATAATACATCAGTTTTCTTTATAATTTTTCCTCTACTCCTAGTTATAATGTATCGTTTTATCTTGTTTTTTTTTGTTTTTTTTTTCATAGTTTCAATTTTAGTTTTGTCCGTTCTCAGTCTGGATTAGGCTTGATAACTTTCTCGCTGTACCTAATCCTTTAACTGAATGAATATTTTTAGTGCATCCTGTAGAGTCCAGGAAGCGAAATGATAATTTTGAACGTGCCTTGTCACGCGTGGTTTGATCGCAGGTCGACGGTCACGTAGATCGTTGCACTTTTCCGTGCGCGAATGCCACTCGCAATTCAATCGATCACCTTGTTCGAATCGTTTCGCCATTTACGTGTTATTCGACTCGAGAAGGACGTGTCGAGGTTCTGCTCGACTCCTCGAACGACGCCTCACGTTTACATGCGTGCGTCCTGGGTTTTTTGACAATTCTGCCTCGGTTTAATCTCTTATTGGATTAGTTATTTCGCTCCTGTGATAACAGACTGTTCAACTATTTATATCCAGATCTAATCATTCCTATTTAGTATGACTCCACCTGCGCACTCCTTTAATTGTTTTCCCCTCGAACGTCGCCTGTCCTAAGTAATTAAAATCATATCTATCAATTGGTTAATCGATAAATATTTTACCGTCTCCAACGTTTCTGTCTCTACATATCACAGAGCATCTGAACTCGCGGTTTCAGATTTTAATTAGCTCTTACACGTTGATAGATCACGTTATCACCAATCTCCCTATATATGGTTTCGGCCGCAGACGGTAAATAGTTTAAAAGATACTTAATGTCAGACCATCACCGGCACCTGTCTGACAAAAAAACTGACTCCTCGATCATCGAATACCCACGCGAGATCCACGACTCGCATTCGAATTTACCCTGGACAGAAATCGGTCAGGAAAACAGTTTGACCATTCTGGACCGAAGTCGGTCAGGAAAACGGGCGCAGTTTTACGCTGCTGGTACAGGAATCGCGTACGGAAAGTCTAAGTCCTTTCACTTTTCCTGTTTCACGCTGCGCGGATGTTGAACGCTGTCAAACGGTACTCTTGCACCTTTCGGCCACACTTTCGTTTTCACGCAATGTTTGCTCCGTTTCGAACGTACCATTACGTTCGGATAAAAACACACACCGAGGAGCGAGCAGAGAAAATTAGAATTTACGATTACGACTTACGATTCTCGATTGCCAGCGTCGACACCGATTCGCGATTCGAACGTCACGGGCCGCTTCACTGCATTTTCTTTTTTAATATCGAGCAACGAGGTTGAGGAGGCGATTTCCACGGAGCACCGGACGCGTGGGCTCGAACGAAACAATGATTCAATGAAGAATGAGACAAAGAACGACGGAGAGAAGAAAAGGAGGTGCGCGTTCTCCGACGTTCGCGCGCATACTGCTCACACGGCTGACCGTAATGTCACGTTATCTCTGGAGCTTCCAGACGACTCCGAAGAGAGTGCGTACCCTTCCTTTAATGAAACACTCCGGTGTGTGTTGGTTCGTGTGTGTGTGTGTGTGTGTGTGTGTGTGTGTGTGTGTGGCTGACTGTACATGCGCAAGGTTTCCTCATTGTCAGCGAAAAATTGCACACACACGACGATCCTTTTGTTTACACACAATTTCGTGGGTGTTACGAAAGAATGCAGTTGCCAAGGCGCGAGATTAAGTCAATTGAAATTCATCAGTTTTGAAGTTGACTAAAGATGGAAGATTTTTCCGACAATCCAGTATCCAGCGGTTTAGAAAAATTGCAATATCATAATATAAAGTTTTTAGTTGGTTCAAATAACTGTTTTATCGTAGTATATATTTACTGCTTTTTTAATGTATTGGTAATCTGTTTTCACTTGTAAATTTAGTTACCATTTTTTAATGCGATTTTCAGTTTTCTTTACGTCGTATTACATATTGTTTGTTTTTCTTCTTCAGTCGTATGGTCATTGTAGCATTGACTAAGTAAAAAGAAAGGAGACGCTGTGCCGTAGACAAGGAAATGACCTTGATAGGCTTTATGTGTCTGCTATAGTCACCGATCATATAATAGGAATGTAGAATTGCAAAAAATTAATTATCTCCTTTTGCTAGTTACTTTGACAGTGGACAATGTACAGAGAGGGAACTATTGCAATTTGTTATGTCAAATTTCATTATAAAAGTTGAGTACAAAGTAATCTGCTAACATTTCTATCGAATATTTAACAGTCGAGATGTAGACAAATTTTAATTTTCTGTCACTGACTGTTCACGTTGTCTCACGAAGCTTCGGCACAGCTGTTTTCTCTGTACTCTTTTTCTACGGTTGCTGAAGAAACGTTCCTTGACGTAATTGACCGTTTCTTGTGCAGAACGCTTTAATAACACGTTATCTCGGGCCTATCCGCCGGGAAAGACTGTTTAGAATGTGTGTCGGTGCCATAACGAAAGCGAGCGTGTGCCCACATGTGAGGAATTTCCTTCAGCTAACGTGTAACACGCACCCGTGCATGTGGTAGCCCGTAACGTTACCTGATCAAAAATGTTCGCCACGATTTGTTCGTTATCAACGTTGACAAACACCGACTGTGTATTTTGCAAACAAGACGAGAATCTTGTCTCTCCCCAGACGGAATTCTAACGAATTTTCGTGAAAGCGACAGATAACATTTGAACCTTTTCGTAGGTATCATCGCGCACACCTGAGCCGACGAAAGAATCAGCTTAAGAGGATGAAGAAATCCTCCTCCATTCGATAACAGAAATTAAGTACATTTGTAGAGGTATAACAAAATAATAGCAACGGTAACAATAATAAAGATACCAATAATGAAGACAAATAATATTAACCCCTTAACGCAGTTTTTTTTTAAAAAAACCGGCCAAAAAAAATCAATTTTTTTTTATGTAAAAAAACAATTTAGAACATTGTTTTGGCAAAAAAATTAAAAAAATACAAAAATAATCAAAATTTTTATTTTAATTTTGGACTTTGATCCACATTGCAGAAAATAGCCGAATATTGCAATGTTACATGTACATCGACTTTTTTATCTTTCTTTTTTTATTTTCAGAATATTATTATTATTATGTTTTATTTTACATTATATTTTAGTAAAATATATATTGAAAAATGAGCGAATCAGAATCTGAATATGAATACGTTGTCGGAAAGCGGCTCAGGAGAAAGTGATAAGTATAGTAGTGATTCTGAAGATAGTTCAGAAGAAGATATAACCGTTGATTGGAAGTAGATAAGCAATATCCAACCAAATCCACATCCTCAAAGGTTTCCATTTGTTACCGCCCCTGATTCAACTTTTCTTTTGGTGGAGAATTTTGATATACTGCGCTTTTGTTCCATGGAAAAAGGATATATTTTATTCTTGAATAAATAAGTGTTATAGCTTACAGTCCCATGTAAATGATAAATATCAATAAAATGATTTTTTTTCTTTGCTTTCACATTGTTATTTTCAATTCTTGATTATATTCGAGTGTGAAAAATTATAGCAGCATAAAATACAACGCCGCTCGAATTATCTCGAGTGTGCACAGTTTGGCCTGTTTAGCGCGCTCGAATTAACTCGAGCGTACAAGTTAAGGGGTTAATGAAAAGCAAAACAATGATTCTGCTTATCTTAACTTCTTCAGAGATACTATCACATATGTGTACGTTCAATCTTTTAAAAATTGAGATGTTATTGTCATAGATACAATATGTGCATATTTCTCACACATTTCTGAATCTTTTCAATTTTCTCGCCAATACCTTCGAATTCACATTGAATAAATATAAATCAAAGAAATTAAATCATTCTTTCGCCCCTGGAGGGGTTAAAGCACTTTGAATGTTTACAATCGTAGATACAAAGAAGAGTGGGGGCTGCAGTTCCTAGGAGTTCCCCCCACTATTCGTCGATTCTTTCTTCGTCCCGAGTATAATTGGCCGTACACGTCGGATGAGGATACCGTGCACCAGTTATCGTGCATAAGTCAGGAGTGTTAATGAGTGCGTTCCGAACGAGAGACATCGGGGTCCGATCCCCCTCGATTCCACCGATACGATTGTTTTTTTCTCCTGGTCAAAGCAGCTGCACACACATTCGCGAAAAAAAGGAAACTGAACAAACATAGATACAGAGCGTGTACGGACGTGCGCGGACTTGAGTCATGATTTCTGAATAATCGTCGAAGCCAGCCTTTGTCCCGGTTCGGTTGCTACGGAAGCACGTTGACGCCTTCGAATTCGCGCGAATGTAGCTACGAGGAATTAAGTAGCTCGCTCCTGCGGTGTTTTTTCCGTCACCGATAATAATAACTCAAAACGGGGACCTTATCGCGGCGTTCTCAACGGAACGGTTGTCTCAAACGAATTCATTAAAGTTCAAAGAAATGATCTAATTTTTCTTCAATCGTGCGTCGAGATTTTTCATGTTGTTCCTCGAGCACGGGTCGTTGCATCTTCACGAACACAATTTGAATAAAAAAGCGTAAACGTGCACATACATATCCCTGAAGAGATTAGACTTGACCATACAGGATTTGCGTTTTCATACCTAAAACGTTCAACGAGACTTTCCATTCGCCGGTGCGCACTTATTGATCGCTAACTGCGCAGCAATGATCTACTGCGCAGAATCGGGGCATTCAAAATCCAGCTTTCTCCAGCGACGTCGTGGACGTTGTTTTCTTGCAAAGTAAATATTTTTCTGGCTAAACGTTACGCGTTGTGCTTCATCGACCAGTGAAGCGTCTTCGTGTTCGTCTCGTATGTTTCTTCTTTTAGTGGCACATCCTTGCGATTCTCGTTCCTTCACTTCTACGCGGTGTATCGATCGATTCGGCAGGCATCGAGCGGAGAAATCACGGTGGATCGATCTGAAAGTTTCTTAGGCCGTTGTATCCAGAAAAGTTCGGAACGCACGTTCGGGCGCGTGGTTCAAACTCCCGCGGAGCGGCATCATTAAATAGCTTTATTGTCTGGAATTATTCCCCTACTCTCGTCATAACTAAAGAGACGTGAGTCATGTTCATTAAGTATATAACGGGTGGCCGTGCAGAGAGAAAGAAAGAAGGAGAGAGAGTTCGAAGAAACTGGAAACAAGATAAAGGGACTAGGATTTAAGATTTCGCCGTGGAGGATTCGATTACAGCTCTCCGGTTTCGCTCGTCTTCGATTCTTTCCTCGTTAAGCCTACGAGGACCGTTTTCCTTTCCGCCTTCAATTCGTTTTGCGTTTTATGCTCTCAATCAATGGGCAATGCGAGCATAAATTACCGAATGCTCGAAATATTTCATTTCACCGCGGAGAAATCCGATAGCCGAGAAATCTTAACCGGAACGGAGGAGGATTATGACACGAATGTCAGACGGATCTTCGGTGAAGATCACTGCTGCATTATCATGCTCCTGATGAGAGTCATTAGGCAAATTCGATGCGGAATGACGTTCTGTTATTTATGGGTCAAGCGCGTGGCATTGCGCGGCCCTGGCTCCGTAATAACCTCTCGAATTAATAATAATTCATTAAAAATTCATATTTCGTGTATGTATGTGGGAGCGAACATAGAATGTATTTTCAAACGGAAGTTACGCGATTTTAGATATTTTTACGCGGGTAAGAGATTGAACAAGTTTTCTCCTGTCTCCGAGTTTCATTCTATATTCCAATTTACAAAGATTAGAGAAATAACATTATACCCTTTTGTACCAAATCGAATTTTAAATACTTTTAATAGCTCTAATGATGAAAATTTCACTTCAGGAATTTGCACAGGCTTCAACAAGCGTACCATGTTGAAAGTACTTTTTGGCTTTGCCACCAACAACACCAAATTCCTGTATGACCTCCAAAGAAGTTCCTTATTATCATACAAGAGCCGAAATAACAGAGACCCTTGCTAAACACATAAGATAGTGTAAAAAAAGCACCGTAAAAGATAAATTAAATACTAAATGTAAATACGTATATTGATGTAGGTTTATGGTTATCCTAGCGTGTGTTATCAAATATGAATGTAAATTCTGAATTTTTTAGACGATTTTACCCAAGGTGTAATAGATAATAAGGAATATCACAAGTATATCACCTGGCTAAAAGTAAACCCCAATGCGATAAAAATAAGACTAACCGAAGTAATAAATATGAGAGCTCATTGCAGCCATGTAATTAACTCCACATCAAAAATGGCTGTGTTTATACCCTTAAATATTACGTGCAACGTATCAAATTGCTAAATAATCGCATTTAAAAAAAAAACAGAAAAAGATGAGCAGTGAAGGGGAGAGCATGTGAAATCAACGGCAACTATATAAAACCCCATTTTGCGAGCGATGCATTCATTCCTATTTTTTCTTTCGACAAATACGTTCGAGATGTTTTGAATTGAATAAATCAGCCTATTTTTTAAAGTTCTTTTATTTAGTAGAGTTGTTGATATTTTTGTAATACACCCGACACTTCACAGACGCTTTTATTTTCAAGTCTGAAAAATGCTGGATACTATAGTCAGACGCGCGACGATCTAAATCACAATTGACACAGGCTCAGCCTCACCAGAGCCACCTACACTTGAACGTCCCTAGAGAAACTCTCTAGATTCCGAGAAGAGAGTTTCTTGATAACGTTTATCACTACATATCGATAAGAGAATGGTCTGCTATTTCTATCATTAATCTGTGATAAACAGGAAAGCTCGTATTGGCTCGTTGCAGAGACGATTATTCGAACAGTATTAAGTTATTTTCTATTGGGAGAATGGTACTGTAGGAAGCTATAATAAATCACTAATTCGAAACCATAAAGTACGTCGCTCGTGCCCGAGTGACCGCTATCAGTGAAAGGACCGATTCAATCACGTTAGAAATAACATATAACAGCAGGTTCGATTAATCGGAAGTGATAAGAGAGCGAAGTCGATCTTGATGTTCTGCTGCACTGACAATCATGACACGACTCAGAGACAGAGCCTCCTTAATGGTCATCATAATGATCAGTTTCACCCTGCTGATCGTTATTTACCATATTCTCAGTAACGAGGTCGAGGATATCGCGTCCAACAAACTGAACCCAAGGTTCAAAATCGAAGAGGTCTATCCGTTGAGTGACCTCACTGAGAATCCCCGCAACATCGCCAGGAAACAGCGCATAGAAGCTCACATAATGGGAAAGCTGAAGAGCGGAGGTGGAAATCTGTTCAATGATTTCAATTATGGTAAACTGTATGCAGACACAATTCCCTTGTTCAAGGGCCACAAGATCGTGCATCTGGATCTGAAGGGTGCTCCTCCTAAAGCCAGTTATTATAAGTACCTGTTACGTTTGCTCAAGAAACTAGGCGCCACTGGTATACTCATGGAATACGAGGACATGTTTCCTTTTGAGGGGGAAATACAAAATATCAGGGCAGGCAATTGCTATAGCAAGACAGACATAGCTAACATTCAAGAGATTGCCAACGAGAACAAGCTTATAGTTATACCACTTGTGCAGACTTTTGGCCATATGGAGTTTGTTCTTAAGTTAGATAAGTATAAGTATTACAGAGAAGTGCCACGTTATCCGCAAGCTTTGTGTCCCACATACAATAAAACTCTTCCACTGATTTACGAGATGATAGATCAGGTTGTAAATGCGCATCCCAATGCTAGGCATTTGCACATTGGAGCAGATGAGGTGTATCAAATAGGAGAATGTTCTAGGTGTTTGGATACAATGGTCAAAAGACAGTGGGGCAAGAAGCAATTATTCTTAGACCATATTTCTAAAATAGCAAGACATGTTAAAGACAAATACCCAGAGCTTACTGTTTTAATGTGGGACGATGAGTTTAGAGAGATTTCTCCTCAGGAGGTAATAGACAGAGGCTTGCATTTATTGGTGGAGCCAGTTGTTTGGAAATATACCACAGATCCTGGATCATCTTTAACGGATCAGTTGTGGGAAAGTTATGCATCAATTTGGAAAGATGTTTGGGTTGCTACAGCATTCAAAGGCGCCACTGCACCTGATAGATATTACACAGATGTTTCTTATCATATGGAGAATCATCAGCATTGGTTAGAGATTATAAATAGGTACTCGAGTCAAATTAATTTTAAAGGTGTTATCCTGACTGGATGGCAAAGATACGATCACTTCAGCGTACTCTGTGAATTATTACCATCTGCCATACCATCCCTTGCTGTAAATTTAGCCATTTTGCAGGCTCCAGACTTGAGCGGATTACCCATAGATGTGCCGACTCCCGTACTGCAAGCACTGGAATGCGAAGGCATAATTTCTTTAAGTATTCCAGAACCTCAGTACGGTTGGACTAAATGTAGCTATCATGGTGTATCAGTCTATGCTGCTATTTTACGACTTTTCTCTTTGACTCTGGAAATCAGTAAGATGGATCAGGATAACACTTTCAGGGGATGGTTGCAGCCGTACAATCTAAAGTATTCTTTCTCGAGTCCTAGTCATGTGGAGAGGTCAGGCTCAGATCTGGACAGGCACAAAATGGAAATAATGTACATTGAGAAGGAAATAAGGTCGGCCATGGAAGTAATGTATGATAATTATACTGTACAAGAATGGGTGGAGACTCATATCACGCCTTTGAACGAGAAATTGACTGAACTATGGGAGGCTAAAGAGAAAATTTTAGAAAAGAACACGTGGCCAAGGAGACCGTTAACGAAAGCCGACTTATAATGAGGTAGACGCTTGTATCGAGGGGCAGATAGCTACCATGATGTAAGAGACTGAAAATCGTATTAGAATTAATAAGGAAACTATATACTGAGATATTTAGAATCGTTGTTTTCTAAAGGGACGAGTAATCGATGGAAAATGTATAAAAGTCGACCGAAACTATAATTTTGCACCTCGTACGTTTAACATATAGAATACGCTTTACATTTCAATCGAAATGGGTGATGAAGGAAACATCTGTCGACTGCACCGTCCGTAAATTAGACTCGTTCACTCTTAACACGAACGACGAAATTGTTTAAATAGTATAACGAAAGAGCTCGGACAAAAGTTTTTTTTGGTGACACGAGCACTTCTGACGACATGAACGATGGTTTTTGAATTAGCATTTCTGAAGTGCATATTTAAATTTCAAGTTTGTATATATCGACGAAAAATCCACTCGTTCCACGAAATGCTAACTCCAAGACCGACCTTCTAAGTTACGATTAATTGTAGCGTCGATAGCGTTGCGTAGAACCAAACTACTACGAAGTATACACCGTTCTCCAAACAACAAATCGCCAACTAATTTATTCGCTATTTATTAACGTTTTTTACCATTTTAATGCTTCCGACTTTACATGTTGATTGTTCCATGAATACGCACACACGTTGTTCTCTCACACACCTTCCGTCGTTGAACCACTTGTTCTCTCGTTAAATACGTTCTTCTCGCGTGTATTTATGTTTTTGTACTTGTAACCAGTTGCATGAATAGTGCCATCGATAAGTAACTATAGACTCCTGCCGTGAGTAAATAATTTGTAAACGCACCAGCCTCGCGTTTTAGAATCCCTATCGTTGAACCATGAATGAAAATTTATTCGTTAACAGTTAAGTTTTATTTCGTTTCATGATCTGTAGTTCAGACTGATACAGTGCTTCGTTCATGAACAGGCAATTCAGTTTGAACAGCATTCATCATGACCATTTGTAAAATTACTTAAGCGAAACGTATGAGTTCGTAGCATGTACTCAGTACGCGCACATCGCCACACGTACGATATAACTATGATTGTAAAAGTATTTTTAACAATGTTACGTTGACCCATATTAACATTATTGCCACAGGTAGTGAGATTCTATCAATAAATTTGTTTTTAAATCTACTGCGAAGACACCAGTCGTTTATTGCATTGGTCCCTCAAAGTTTATTAGCGAATTTTCGAGTAACGATAAGAAAGTAGAGAAAAATATTTTTTTTTAATATCTTATATACATGTTTATCATAATTATGATTTCTTTTTTAAAAACTTGTTATTTCTGTGCGTGAAGAAAATTGCAAAGATTAAACGCAGCCTCGTTCAATCGATTTTCATTGTAACACGCACACAGCTGACTTCGAGGAGGGTAAATGAGGATAAAAAGGAAGCTGACTTTGTTTTTTCGTGGGAATTCGTTTGACGACTTTGTGAACCGTGCTCATGTCCACGGTGTCACCTATTTCAGCGATAATTATGGGTTTGTGAAAGTCTTGATCGGTTTTTGTCAGTCGAACGCCTAAAATCTGCGCTGCCAAGGTCACTATGCACAGAGACACCTGTAATCAAAACGTTCAAGTGTCAAGAAAATTAAATAAAAGTTACTCATCTAAATCATCAAAGCGATAGAATTGAAATAGTAGCACGAATAATTTTTTTGAAAAGTACTTTACCGCCTCGCCGGTTCTAGCAGAAACATCGTGAGAAGGAAATCCATTTTCCGCGGCGAATTTGTGAGTTCGATCCTTTTTCACCGATCTCTGATGTTCCATGTCGCATTTATTGCCGACCACGGCCATCAGTGGCGCTTCTTCGTTGTTGCTGTTCAATTTTTTGATTTTGGCTATCCATTCCTCAAGAACGTCGAAGCTGAAGCTGTTTGTGACGTCGTAGACGAAAAGAATAATCTAAAAACAACGAAGAAATTTTTCAAATTCTGTTTTTCTTTAATTTTATTTTCAACTGGTAGAATGGAGAAAAGTTTCACGGTTGAATCTTTCTCTTACGTGAGCGTCGAACACATATTTGTCCAGCATGTTTCCATGAAGAGCCAAACCACCGACATCCCACAAATGCAGGTTGACGTTTTTGTAAAAACCGACGCTGGTGTTCTTCAGGAAAAAATCGATTCCGGACGTGGGGGTGTACTGTCTGGTGAATTCGTTGTTGCAAAACTTCTGAACGATACTCGTCTAAACATTGTTCCTTGAATTTCAGTTATCGTGAATCGCCGCTCAATCGATAGAAAAAATTCCATTTCTCAATTGAAAAACAATTTATCATTCCCTCTTTCATTCTCGAAAAGAAAATTTAAAAAGAACAGTTGACTGTCCTCTTCACTGAAGATACAGTAGTTTAAGAATTCAATGAAAAGTTGTACCCAACAGCTCTTCGGGTATAAAATGTCTATCTCGATTAAGACTCGCATGTCGAATGCCTTCTGTAATTAACAGTGTACATCATAGTTGTTCAAGACGATCTACAAATCAACTGCGCCGTTGAGGAACGCCTTTGACGAGAGAAAGAATTAATAGATACCAAATAGCACTAGTCACGCATATGCAATTACTGTCAGAAGCTCATTATATACAACAATCTATACGAACAAAAATTCGACATAAAAGTGTCGTGATTTACTACAAAAATTCAATAGGAATGTTCTACTGTTGAATAAAAAAATATTCCGACACATTCCGGTGTCCGTAGAAACGTGTCTAAAATCGTGCACTGACCACTTCGCACGAAAGAAATAAATCGATACGTTGCTTGGTTCTGCTCGAGCACGCTGAACTCGAAATAAACATTGCATTAAATTAGCCCGATACATTGTAAATCAATTTAATCCAAAATAAAATCGATTCTTCTCAATGAGAAAATTTATAAGAAAACACATCCACAATCGCACACACATACGTACACAGAGTTGAACAGAAGAGAAGTGAAAGTGAAAGCATACTTTGGACACTTGGAAACTCACTTTTCCGGATCCAGAATCGCCGACGAGGACGATTTTGAGCCTCTTCGCGACCATGTCCTCCTCGACGTCGGACATTGAGGACGATCGGCGGCGGAAAATCGAGAAGGAAACGGCCCGAGGACCAAGCTCTCCGGAAACATGCGAAAAGTCGTGACGGTGACGGCGGTTCTGCGTCGACTATATTGCAACATAAACGTAGGGTCTGGCATGTGGCTAGAGAATGAAATCGAGCGAATCGACCGACCGGCCGTGGCCAGTGCGACGTCGTCGTCTACTCGGCAGCATGAATAAATTAGAGAATAATCGATACCACCGTGAAACGCCATTGTGCGTGCCTCGTGGTCTCCACAATATTACTATTATTATTATTTATTGATAAACACGTATTGAACGTATTATTACTATTATAGCAGAAACATGAAGTGTTGGGTGCTGAAGATCGCTTGTCCGATTGTAAATTGTAGCAGACACAAACCATTGGATTTATGTGTCAATTTCCTTCTTTGACCCATTATGATCGTACTGTTACGAGGAAATTTTCTTCACACCGTTTATAATGAAATAACATGATATCAAGATCGTTAAATCTTTTTTATTGGAAATTCAATAATTGTACGCTTACACATCCTCATATATACACGTTCAAAAATGCTGTAAAAAAATAGGTATCTGACATTTTGCACAAACTTTCCTCTTGGAATACTTGGTGTGAATACCCGAGTCGCTGGTGGATTCGTTTGGTCGTTTCGATATCTGGAAGATTTATTATTATTAATATAATTAAATATCTTACATTCTTCAGATTTTAACGTTTGACGCATCCCCCAAACCACGTGTCATTTAGGATTAACTCATGTTAATGTCTCTAGATCGTTCTGTATAATTATATTATTGCATACAGCAACTTTACATCACATTTATTCTAAACAACACGTTTCAAGGGACGGTGAAGCTGAAAAACATCGGTGAATTACCTAGTTGCAGTATTTACCCGTCAATCGCATGGAAAAACTGATGAATCCTTTTCAAATTCCTATTACATATGTTTGTTAATTAAAGATCAGATCCTTGTAATTTGCTAAGAGGTAGTAGTTTGACACGCGGCAGCACGTGGTCGTTCTGACGACTGTCAGCCTGTCAGCGCGCTCGAAATTCGCTTTGACTATTTCGTAGTACCTTCCATCGCTGAAACAGCTTCATTCAATGAGTACAAATTGTACATCTATTCTTGATACGAACCACTATCATTCGCACTTACCTCAAACTCAGACACCGTAGCTTGACGCACTTCACGCGTAGGATGTCTATAGCTTTTTGGCTCTTGTCTGAGAATCGAAGGTTCTCCGGGTCCCAACGCAACTCTAATCGCTCAAGGTTTGGACAATTGTTGGCTATTCCATCCATCAACTGGTCCACGTGAATGTTGACACCTAGCCTCTCCTGTGTTCCCATCACCAGAATTCTAAAAAGTATTGAAAAGCGTTTAGCCATTTTTATTTGCTCCCTGCATCGCTGCATCTTGATCTGTAAATACTGCTATACAGTGACAGAAATCGAAGAACCTTACTTGGCATTGGTTAGAATTGGCAGCACGCTCTGCCATAGCTGATCAGTGATGTGAGGCATTCCAAACAGAGCTAGACCCCAAAGTTGATGACCGTATCTCGACAGGAATTTGTGTAGACCGTCGTCGGTTAGATTATCAGAACTGTCCAGGTCCAGGGCGATCAGGTTTCGAGGATTTCCTAATTCGGCCCAGGCTTTCAACACGCTGTCGTTGAAGCCATTCAACTGACCGGCGCTCAGAAAACGCAATCCTGGAATTCTGGTTAGCATGTCGATCAGACACTCCGTGGACAAATCGGTTCCAGTGACGTCCAGCTCCTGGATGCTCGATTTCTCCCATTCTACTTGCATCACGTATTCGCTTTGAAGATCTGTAACACGTTCATGATAACATCTGAACTTTATGTAACTTTAATTTAAATCCAAATCGTGTATCATTATATGAGTCTCTCAAAAAGTGAACGAATCTACTTTCTATAAATGTTTGTACCCGTGCAGCAACGTAAGAGTACATAATCAATTTTCTCTACTTTGTGCAGTGCTCGGAAAAAGTAGAGGAGCATATATTTTAATATTTGACATTTTTTGAGTGTATTTACTTGTTCCCTGCATAAGGAGACATTTCAATCTTCTGCTCCTCTGGAACAGGGTCTTCATTGTCGACCCGGTGACCTTGGCGCAGAAATTCACGGCTAAACACTCCAGTTGAATACAATTCGAGGAAAATGCGTCTATATGCGAGTCGTCCACGAAGTTGATCCCATAGAGATTGATCACCCTTAAATTAGGGGTCGCTGACTTCAGTTTGTGAACGTTTATGACTTCGTAAATTTCTTCCTCCTCTTCCTCGACCTTCTCGTATGTTCCTGCGTGACCAAACATAATCACTTGTACTTGTAGTTAATATTTAAAAAAAATTAACTCGATATTGAGCCGGACCTATGAGATGAAGAATTTCTAGACCATTGATGAAGTTGTAAATCTTCCTCATGAAACCTTCCATGAAGATAACCTCCGACAAACAGATGCACATGTACTTCAGCTTTGTAGGAAAAGCTTGCATTTCTGAGAAATCATGCAGTTGCATGGCAGTTGAGAAGTCGAGGAGCATGTGCGTCAGGTTCGGACACTTGTTCGCCAATTCGTGGAGAACCGTGTGGGTGATCAGTTCGATCGGCAGTTCGATGTACCTCAAGGAGGCTCCAAAACGCGTGCTGTTGCACAAACAATTAATTTATCAATTTTAGATTCGCCTTGGTGTGAGTAACAGTTATTTCCAATTTTTGTTATGTATTCAGTGAGAACAGTTGTTAGTGTTTAAGTTCTGTTCGGACAACTGGGAAGCTTTTGAGATGAGACAGTTCGATATATCTCAAGGAAAGACCAAAACGCATAAACAATCAGTTTATTAATTTTACTATACTTTTACTAGGAAGAGCATTGGACCGTCCCTTCCCGATTTTTACGAAATTTTGCGGGTTTTCGAGATAGCCTTGGAGGGTGCCAATATTCAGGAGGTGATTTCACCCCTTAAACTTGAATATTCGTAGCTAAAAAAAATACATGTCTCTTATTTTTGTCTATTCTACAAACCTGCAAAATTTCATCAAAATCGGAAGGGGAAGGTCCAATACCCTTCTCTGTCAGTATAGATTGCTGTTAGTGTTTCAGGTTTAGTTTGGCAACTGAAAAGTTTTTCAGATCAGGCAGTTCGATATACCTCAAGGAGGCACCAAAACGCGTTCTGTTAAACAAATAACACATTTAGCAGTTTTAAGCAAATTTTGCTGCATGTAGCATTATCTTCAATTTTTATTGTATCCTCACAATAGCCTATTGTTAGCGTTTAAACTTCATTTTGGCAGCTGCTTTGAAGACATATTTCGGGAAGCAGAATCTGCCAAAATTCTTGAACTTTTTCCGAGGATGCTTGTACCTTATTAAATGAAGCAGATTGTCCAGGGAGCTGACGTGCAGTCCGCTGATTTCCGGTCGCAGGGATACGTGTTTCCACAGACGCGTGTCGTAGGCGATTTGCCGCCACCTTTTGCACACACGCGCCACCCTGCATATCTCGCGATGAGAAAGATAGCTGAAGACGTTCAGAATCACCTTGTCCGGCAGTTTCTCTATAGTCTAAAACAAGAACAGACAGATGCCTCAGGAACAATTACACGGAGCCATCGAAAAACTGCCGAATCTTCCGCCAGAACATTCTTCAGACGTCCCTGCAGAGTTCTTTAAATACTTCTCGATCACTTACTGTCCCTGCAAAGCGACTTTTAACCACACCGCCCTCGGAAACGAACATCTGAGACGTTTCCACGGCGATCTGGCCCCAGACATCGACACCACCGAGATCCATCTTGCTGTTCTTTCAAATAGATCTCGAAACACAGGAACTTTTCGACGGTGACTACCGTGGATCTGCTCTCGATCGATGGGAGTTTCAGCGGGTTCTCTCCTGGATCGAATTTGAAGGTCTTCGGGATCGATCGACGGGTCCAACTCGCGATTCAGAACGGCGTGCGCGAATCGAACACCATGCAGAACGAGAAGGTGTTTCGCACGAGATGGAAAAGAGAATCCCGTTCACGGTGAAAATCGCGGCACACAGGGCGGAATTCGAGGAACCAGAAGCCCTAAGTCTTCATCGCATTTCTAATCGGATCGCGCCTGCGCAGCGTCCTAAATATAAGACTTGGAAGACCAGTCTCCGCTTTAATTTTAAACTCGCCACCTGCAGCCAAGGTGCATTTCCTTCTCTGTTTCCCGTGAAACGTCAAATTTTCCGTACGAAGCCGAATTCGCGCGAAACTTTGACCCGCTCCCGACCAAGATTCATTTTTGTGCAGAAATAGTCGAATTTCTTCAAAATATTTATAACACACCTGGACATCTTCGTTTAAAAATTGGAATAAAAATTGGAGAACGACAGAAACGAGTCTTGGTCTCTGAAGAATGTATCGATGAAAGAAAAATATAAATGTGATGGAATTAAAAAATTTTTTCTTCTTAATGCGAAGCTTTGTTGTTGTCTGGAACGCTCGCGGAATTTCGAAAAATTTGCCAGAAGTCTGCCCAGTTGATTTAAGACTTGGAACTTATCCGACACGAGACCGCCGACGAGGCGAACCGTTGCACGTGGCAATTACATGATAATATATGTAACAGTATCAAAATGTTTCTTTGAGAATATTAAGTGTTACGATGTTCCAGTGACTGAAGCTTTCAAGATCTCTGACTGAACAGCAAGATGGAAACATGTAGGTTTTTTTTATAAAAAGCAATGTACGTACCTTGTTTAATGTTCATTGTACATTATGTGTGATACACTGTTGTCATACAAAACCTGTTACGCGTTCAGGGGAGCAACCTTACAGAAATCAATAATATATGCTGTTCGAAGGTTTCCTTAATTACGTTAGCGATGTTTTGCAACAGTTACGACATCATTACGCAATATAAAGGCAAAGGCCAGTACACTCTGTTAATATGTTTAAGGAATCTGCTTGGAGCTCGGTATGTTCGTATTCAAAGCTATAAATTCAACAAAAGTATTTAATTGAAATTTATTAACTACCTCCACGTACTCAACTGTGTAAGAAGTTATTTTCTAATCATTTAATTGGACATTCTTTAATAACTATAACTACAGATGACAGTATTCAGATCTAGCAATTACCGCGTTCGATATAGTTTTATGTCGATAAGGAGTAGCACCGAGATCCTCCCTGGATATAGCGCTCGTGGCATGCTCCACGTTCAGCTGATGCCAGGTGCTCATCATTTTAACTCCAACTTATCGAGTATCCTCTAAACAATTCCAAACGCTGCACCCTTTTCAATCGATCCACCAAACCAACGTTTCACGATCCAAAATCACAACTTCTCCCAGTGCAACCTTCTATCTTCATTACAGCTGGAGGTGTTTCATAGAATCACAAGGCACCACGATGCTATGAAGACGCTCAGAATTGTCTAACGACCAATTTGTCAGGAAGCTGCCGGCTGACTGGACCATACCAGGAGTCCGTCTTAATTAGTTATAAATAAAGGCAAGCAGTCAGTCAGTCAGTCAGTCAGTCAGGCAAGCAAACGGGACAAGAATAGGTAGAACCCATTAGTATACCCAGCGACACGATGCAGAAAAGAAGTCTACCTTTGAGACGTCATCGTCCCGAAGCTTGTGCAAACTTGATGATGCAGACACAAAAGCGTGACGTAACTCTTTCGCAGCGAATGAAGAGATTAGAAAGTCGTTTGTTGGCACATTCACCGTGCCACTGATTCGCTAAACGGCTTTAAACATGCTTCTAAAGGGATACTGTACCGTGTTTGGACGTCTCATGATCTCGTGATTGCCATCTTCGTGATTGTTCAGCTGCTGAAGAGCCGCCTCCACGCTCAGCACGTTCCAATTTGACATTCTTCGCGGGTCCATCGCGAACGCGTTGCGATCGATCGAAAATTGATTGATCAGACAATTAAAATTCTCGTTGAGGGGGCGCGGGAACTAGGGAGCATCGACATATCCTTTCGCGATCTACACTGGAGTTAGAAACACACGTGAACATCGCAATACTTATTCAGAGAGATTGAAATAAAAGATACACTTTAACGAGGACTTATTGCAGACACACAATAACAATAGAAACGTGTAGGAGACTTTCACACACAGGTTTATGTTCACAGAGCACACAGGGTAACAGGAAGATCGAGATTGCGTACATTCGGATCTTCTAGAGATTCTCTTCCTAGAGATTCGACTTTTTAGCAATGTTTTTTACCCAAGAATTTTATGTTTTCTTTCTTCTGTTTTTTAATTTGTTTGTTGGTTCGTACAGAACGTATGCAACCGTCGATGTTCGTCGGAAATCGACCTACTCGATCATCGTGATGTTCCTGCTCTAAGCAGCCTACGTTCTGGATCGGAGGTGAAAAATGTAACTAAAATAATCTTAACTTTCTGTCGTTCCCTAAAATAGATCGCTGGAGTGCTCCGTTACGCAAGGATGCAGAGCCGACAGAGGGCCGTAATGATGCGGGACTTTTCGAAAATTTGACAGGAAAAAAAAAGCGTTCGATCGAATTTCACGTTGCATCCTGCGATCCTTGCAACACTCCTCTTCATGGAGCAATAAAATGTCCGGATAAAAGAACAATTCAATTTAGTGTAGTTACAAAGTCACCGTAATTCATCCCCGTCGTGTTTTATAATGTCTATTTTGGGATTACGCGATTTAAACAAATCGGGTCGTGTTGAAATAGAGTTGTTTCATGAATTTTAATGGAAAGATTCTTTTTTTCGTTCCATCGTAAAAATTTAACGAACAACAAACAGCGTGTACACGTATGACAGATGTTGAATATCCTTTTGATTGCAGGCCAAATAGGTAGCATTTGGCTCGGCGCCATTAGCAATTTGATTAATTAAGGCCACACATAATGTGGCTACAGCGGCGAGACTTGTGGAATTTTGTGCAATTCGAATTTACCCCACACGGTTTGTTTATCATTTTTTTAAACATTTACTTCCACCAGACCTATCTTGGAAGAACTTCATTCCAACCAAGTTGTCCGAACGAAAATAAAATAAAATTTTGTTATATTTCATACATTTTTATTTATTTCAATTCATGAAAGACATTGTAAAAAGCGTATACATAATTTATGTGCGTGTATATTTTATTTACACATTATCATCAAAGAGGGCGTTATCAGTTCTACGTTACCGACTGTAGGTATACAGATTCAGAAGGACAAAGTGTTCAAAATATATTTGTATAAATGGTTGTTTACGTAACTTTGGTCATATGTTATTTTCAGAAATTGTTGTAGATGTATATTTTGAAGTTTTATATTATAAAATAGATAAGAAGATAGACGTATACTTTCGAGTTTCTCTTGACGTGCAATTAAACCTGCAAACTGTTCATTGAATCAAACCGGATGGACATCTTGTTTTTCATTTCGTCAAGACTTTACACACTCGCAATTTGTTATCAGACGTGTTCATTGTTTCCACCCTTTGTCTCGGCTTTTTAATAAACTTATCAATGTTAGTTATTACCAGACTATTGTCTACGCAACAGCGTTCGCTAATCGATTATCAAAATGGCGTCGGAAAGCGACATTTCGCGACGCAAATGTAAAAAAATATACTGGCGACAAGAGGTCTTGTTATTACGATATACATGCTACAATATTTAAAAACAGGACCATCATCAACCATCAAATTAATGTTATCTTACCAAACAATATTGCACACTATCTGCGTAATTTCCAATCATCTGGGGGGTATTAATTATTTTTTATCTCTACGGCGATATACATGTTAGATAATGCGCAGAAGTGCCTCGATAAAAATGTTAAATACCGATGCAAGAAAAACAATTGCTACATTGTGTCTGTTCCTCGCCAATCCCTAATTCTCAATCAGAATCATTTTAAAACACTAAATAAAACATTTCGAAAGCAATTCGACCTATTCCTATACAGTTTTACAAATGTTTGAAGCATCAGATGTTTAAATTTCGAGTTTCGACATTTTCGCGTGGCCTCTGAGGCACAGCAGCGCCCCTATCGATTTCGATTTTCCCCAACGATAATTCTGCATTTTGCTTCTTATCTTCTTCTCCTCGTTCTGCAAAGTACCAATTGTTTTCACGTAAGAAGAACCATGTTTTATTATCAAATTGCACATCTCTGTATTTTTACTTCGCCTCCGTCGACTTCCTTTCCCCATTTTCTTCTCTATCCCTAGTCCGTTTTCCGTCCTTGTCTATCGCACGGCGTTCGTATATTCTCTTTCTCCGTCAGATTCGCAGCAAACCGATGTAGCTATAAAAGGGGCCGCCTTCGTCGCAACACGCATTAGCCGTATCGTCGGTACAGTGAACGGATCAGAACGTGCATCGAACACAACTATCAAACGTAAAACACCATATAAACAACAAACAAATTCAACTATTCGGTTGTATTTCGTCGTTGTGCACGACACCTCGACACCTAACCAACAAACAGGAAACAAAGAACGGTACACCGTGTGCGACGTTGTGTAATCGTGTTTATCGTTTCTGGCGGTAAAAGTGTATCCACTTGACTCGGTGATTCGGCAAATACGCAGCAACGACAATTGAAGGATCTCCGGCGAGAAGGAACCTAGAACAGATACGAACTAGCAGTCAAAGTCACTTTGTGTTCATACTTCGATGGTATGAGCTACCATCACGTTGAACGTGGATTCGGTGTAGATCGAGCGCAAACGGACGAGGTTACAGCGTCGAAGGAATAGCACGAGGTCTCGAAGTCATCTCGTTCGACAACGCGTACACGGCGTCTTTTATCATCTCGAGTCCGATCTGAATGCTATCCACGCATCGCGACGGCATGAAATAACAAGAGGCTTGATTTGATCGACGAAAGAGACGGTAGAGGCGGCGACCGCCTGATTCGTAGCGTCCGTACTCAGTCCTCAGTGTAGGCTAGTCGGTCGCTCGGTAGTCGGTGTCTCCACGATATCATAACGCCCTTTTTCCCGTTCACAAAGGGACAGCTGAAACCTCTGAAGTCGTTGCGTCGCTGTAGACGTTCTCGAACATCAGAGAGGTTAGCTTCGCGTAAACAAACACGCAGCGAGTGGTACAAGCACTGTAACTTTCGTGACATTTGTATCACTCGTATCTGCAATTTGACGATCGTCTGATCAAGACCAACGGCGGGAACATCGAGAAGAGTCAAAAGAGTTTCGAATAACGTGGGACGCAAAGATGGCGGCAAGCGTTTGCATACAGAACTGCAGCGAGTCCACTGGATTTCTCTACGAAATGATTGCGGATGATATTTGGACACCATGGGAAGCTGCTGTGGACTATTTCGAGTACACGCCGTGGCTGTTCTCTCTGTTGGGTAGCACCATGATCGGACTAACCGGTATTTTCCCCCTCTTGATCATCCCCATCGAGGAAGGTGCCGACTTGAAAACTGGAGGTAAAACATTGTTTATGTTGGCACCAAAATTACGTTCTTCTTTACTTCGTCGTTTTGTTTCTCGCCAGCGTGAACATTTTATACACGTCATGGTGATTTTTCGCAGCGTGGGATTTACGCCCTGATGGGAGGTTATGTGTACGTTTTAGCGCGGGAGATTGTTCAGAATAGGTTAGTACAGACGATATCTCTGTAACAATCAGATCGTTTGTTGCTTTACAAGCTGTAAATTAATGTGTATGTAGTTTCTTTTCTTTCTTGTAGCTTGATGGTATCGTGTAGGGGAGAAATATAGTGAGTTTCCCGGGGATTCCCGTAAGGTCACGTGACGCCCTCATGGGGTCAGCTCTGTTTACAATAGCTTACGAAAGTATTTGAATGTTTCTAAAGATGTTTAATGGTTAAAGTATGGCTGCATTAGGATTTGGAAAATGTCTTTGTTATTCCAGAAATGTGCACAGATCTAGATTGTCTGTATGAAATTTGAAGGGCATGCAGCAATACAAAGTGTTTATATTATACTGTATTAACGGAGCTACATTGAACTTTCTTAAAATTCTCAGTACCTTTCAGTTCAACTGCACATGTTTAATCAGTAGTTTAATCATTATATTTCTCCCATCGACCATACCGGTACACTGTATTTGGAGCGTAACCAATACGTCCAAGAATTTGCAACGAAAAAATTTCCGTTTGCACTGTTTTCTTGGGCACAGTCTTGAAGTAATCTCACTATATCTGTCAGATTAATTTTATCTTGCAATGAATCGATACATCCTTGCGATTCGTTTTCAAGACACGCTACTTTCATTCGAGATAACGCACGATTAACGTGGCAATGAAAAGGCAAGCCGGGTGAGTTTACACCATCTTTTGCAATCAGTGTCACTCGAGGATGATCAATTATTATTTTCGTGCGATTAGTTGTCAGTCTGCTTCTCGAGAAGAAAGTTACGCAATTAATTCTTCCGAAACAATTTACAAAACCAAACATGTATCTTCATGTCATGTACATATCATATACATTTTTTTTTTTGGCTTCAGGCCCTCATAAAGTATTTCACCGTTTTCAGTTTAAAAAAACACCCTGTATATACATAGAAGACCGAAATAATTGCCTCGAGAAACTGTTTTCTCGTGATAAGCACACGATAACGCCCAGACGATGATCTTTTGTACAAACAGCCGTGTTTCGCTGTTGACCGTGATGCTTGGGTATAGTTCTTGACCATTCAACTGTTGCGCGACCTATAACACGATTGAATTTTACCATTAGTCCAGCTTGGTTCTACATTAATTTCCGTACAAATATTTCAACGCGTTGCTTCATTGGACGTTAAATGCAAATCATGATCTAAACATGCAATTCTCTTTTCAGAATCGAGTACTATATCTCTGGTCGCGTTTGCGTGTTCCTCGAAATAACACGAATAATGTCAAGTTATACGCAGATCTTTGACACAAGAAGCTAGAGTAAATATTTACACCGAAGCATTTTGCCACGATTCTATGTCTTAAGGTCATGCACGAAGTACGCCTCATGTTTTTGGCTTTCCAGCGACGATTACAGTAATAAGACTGTAAACTCGGGAATGAATATACACGAAACGATTAAGCATCGCGAGTTTTCCGTATCGCAGATTTTAGACTGAATATAATTTAGGTATTACGCGATGATCCTGCGATATTGAAACAGTGATTTGCGAATCTACCGATTTAATCCGGGTGTCGGGTATTTAGCTCGAGATACAGCAGACACTGATCAACTTTTATGGTTGTTCATTCAACACCATAATCTGTTAGGTATAGTGGACGTGAAAGTGGTTTATTAGAGCTATTCATATGTTTCAATTATCATTTTACCTGATGTTATGGAGTAGTACCAGGTACTCGAGTATTAGGTACTTTAAGTGCCTGTATTCGTCCAGCATATTCTTTTTTATGGATTGGTATAGGGTACTCCAGTACTTAGGAATTTCAAAGTCAACAAAGTACCACTATTGGTCCATTGTATCTAATGCTATGGTAGTATGATGTACTCAAGTACTTAGGTATCAAATATAAAATATATTCATATAATTTTCATTTCATTGGTCTCTCACAAATACTCAAATCCGTTCAATTATGAGTTATGACAATTTACTGTTACGTACCGTGTCAACGTTCGCCACTATAGTCGCACCGTTCACCGCAAAATCTTGTCGCAACGATTGCGCAATAGGTCTCGATTTCACTGGAAATTTTGTGGTCGATCGAACCTGGAGAAAAAAACTATTCTGGCCATTGTATGGTCTAGCAACTTTCTTCCCTACAATTACTAGTGTTTGCAGGAGGGTAATTCCTAATCGTAAAAAAATGAAATTCCTTTGTAGATTGAGTATTCCAAGAAATGACGGCGGTCGTTGCTTTGTTATCCGTCGAACTGGATTCTTGTTTTTCGCGTAACTTCTTGCGATCCCGTGCGCTATCGCGGCCGTTGAGGAAAATGTGGATAAAAATGATGATGTATTATTACGTCATTATAGTCAGGTAGGATGACCGACCGTTTAAGAAGAAACGCGCTCGGCCACGTGAGAATGGTTTTACTGCGCACATTATGCGCCGACGCTCCGTGCCAACATCTTCTCCCGAAGCGCAGCCTTCTAGCACCAACCGGTTCGGCTCGAGCCAGGTTATTTATACTGTTTCATTCATTTTGAAGTCGCCGTTGTTCGCAGAAAAAATTATAATAAGAGTCGACAAACTACGCCACCGATATCGCTAATAATGCGTGACTCATATTTCAACAAATATTAATTTTAGAATGTCTCTGAGATTTGTTGATTTGGAAGTGTCTCGTGTCTGACCTACTCTGAGATACAGAGATATTTTATTTTAAATTTAAATGTTGTCAACGAAGATGTGAGATTAAATTAGAGATTTCTTATTTGTTTTTTTCTTGGATATCTATGAATTTATATTGAATAAGTATCAGTGTAATTCAACTTGAATGGGTTGAGAGGTTAACTCGATACTCTTCGCCGTTCTGTGAGAGCAGGATCGTAGGGCTTGTACTCAAATACGCGTTATAATAAGAATTGTGATACAGAAGAAAGGTCAAATGCAAGTACGCGATTGTATATGCATTGAGATTTTCTTCGACTTGCGAGAAACGTATTTGAGAAAGAAAATTTGATTGAATATTCTGCATTATTTAGTTCCAGTTACTGCAAAACGTGTTATCTGTTATTATATAATTACAGGACAAGACTAATTTTACATAAAAAAGTTCCAAAGAAAAACTTCAATCTATTGAAATTGAAAGCCCACAGTCAGCCCCGGAATTGGTTTCTCTTGCTGCTACTCTAGTATTAACATGTTCCATGCCACAGTGAAAAATTCCATAACTAGTCAGATGCGAGAAAATAAGTTTCTATAAATACATAACGTTAAAAACACAAACACTGAATTGCCTTATGATATACCATTCATTTGGTACTATTATTGTGGCGTTCGTTTTAATTGGAATACAAAAAATATTACTATTTGCATAGAATAATCGAATTTGGTGCGTGGGACGCATACGACCCACGCGACACGGAACGTGTTAATAAAATCATGTGTATTGTAATAAGAAGACTGCAGATGTTTGTGCAAATATACAGTTTTGCCCGCTGATACCGTTACATTTTATTGTTAAAAACAAAATGGAACTACAAAAGTATTTTTTCATTTATTTCACTGAAGATGTAGTTTTGATACATGTAGATATGTTACATTGCATAAGCATCCTCAGTGAAATGATAAGGAATTTTGAGCAGTCTGAATGGCGATTCACGCGTAATCTTTATGCAAACAGGAAGTCACTCTCAGACAAAGAATTGAATTACAAATAAGCTCATGCGAGTAACGATTCACTAATACTGCTTGTTTTTATGTACAAAACTTAATAAACAAAAGTCATTGACATCCCTTATGCAAAACATCAATGAATCTTAATCACTTTTTTTTGACAATAACGTAGAATCCTCTGTTCACGACAATACATATTCGATCTTTATGTAATACTAATTTCCATGTAATTGGGCGATGATGTATTTATTGTCACGAGCAATTTCGAATGCAACGACGCCCTTGAATTCGCGGATTATACGCGCAGATAAAGTTACGTACTCGTTTACTGCCAGTTGAAAATTTCATTCGTATTCACCATTGTGTCCGACGAGTTCCACGACCTTCGAGTTCCGTATGGCACACTATCCACACGCATGAACTCTACTCTTTCGCACGGACATCGGAATTTTTCTACGATTATTCAGTTACTCGTATCCAAATACGTCTGGATTGAATTCTGAAAACGAATGAGACGCTTGATTCGCAATTCTCGATTGTCAGGCGACTTTGAATTCTCTAGAAATTTTCTAACCGGTTATTTCTCAAGGTAGATTAGACAGACAGTTGTACCATTGCATTAAATTTAAACGTAACCCATATTTTTTTAAAAATCAATCATACACAAAAATGATGAGAATCCAGAAATAAATGGTAATATATACTACCAATGTTTACATCAAATTTATTAGTTAACACTTTGATTGCTGCTGTCACATACACGTGATTCAATTCATTTGAATAATATGCTTGTAAAAGAAATAAACGAGCGTATCTATTACTGAAGAACGTAAATAGCCAAATACATAAAAAATTAAAATTGTAAACTAATCGATACAAAACGAGAAACTTAACTGAAGCTTTCCAAAAATAGCCAAAGGAAGAAGCTTTCGTCAAATGTTTGCGGCCGTCAAAGTGTTAATTTAGTGTATAAATTCAACCCATGAATTGACATTGACAATATCTTTCACAAAGTTCAAATATTTCATCAATAAACAACGTGGCCGCGATTGCTTACACAATCAATAGAGAAACTTCCTAAACACGCTGAACGTAGGGAACATTTACCAATAAAAGACCTCTACACAGTTCGTAAAGTACCCAGGAACCCCTGTATATAATTTATGGAGCCAAGACGCAGGTGACAATTCTAGGCTTTTTTCATTGCATGATTTCGAGCAGTTGGAATCTCCTGAAGATTTCAAAAGATTTTCCCCTGCGTGGTAAGGGTGTCACGAAGGTTCACACGGAGAAAAGAACGAGACAGCTGTTGCACCTGGTGCCTCTGATTCCACCTGGAGAGAGGCTACGGGAACGAATCGATACAGTCGCATGCTCGTGGTACACATTTTTCGTTGGAAACTCGATAACGACGCTCAAGGCAGTTTTCACTTTCGTACTTTCGTTCGCGGACACGGGAAACCGCGATTTCCATGGACGTCCTAGAATTTGCTGCAAAGGACGATCGATGGGGGCGAGGCCATTTAAATGGCGAATCACGCTCGAGGCGACAACTGGTTGCGATGTAAATCGTTCCATCTTCGAGTTTCTAAATCCCATTTATCCGACTTTCTTTCAAAGTTCTTTATCGTGCCCTATATTTCCGACTCGAAGGGGGTCTCTTCTGTCTGCATGCGAATCATCCGTTTCTTCTCGACCGGCCTGACGACTCGTTTGGTCGTCGACCTTCTTCCAGAACAGCTTTTCGCTTCTTGTTCTTCGTGTTCTTCGTGTTCTTCAACGGTCCAGGATAAAAGGTGTCCCGTTCACGTTGTGATACCCGAAAGTCGATGACGCAACGTGGCGCGACGTAATTTTGTTCGTATAGGGACCTCTGCCTTTTCGGATACCGTTCTAATTAAATTTCAACCTTTGTAGGGGGTGTTAACCCTTCGCACTTCAGGCATTTTTTGATGTGATCGACCAGCAACTCCAACACACTTTTGTAATGTAAATTTTTGGAAACCGTAACTTTTGATTTGAAAAGAAAAACTCATAAATGTTTATGAATTTATTTACTTTTATTTTTATAGAATTTTAAAGTACCTTTAGAAGCAACTTCCAATGTGCATTCTTGACATGCTGGGACTGTGATGCAAATTATGAATGTCCCCCATAGCGGAGCCAATAGAGTTATGAAATATATTATGAGTGTCCCCGTAGCAGAGCCAAGGGAGTGCAAAGGGTTAAAGATATTCGAGATTTACTCAATCACTGAATAAAAAATATCTGGTGGACGTACGTCCATGAGTGATTATTGTCCAAACAATTCTTTTTTATTGAACACAAAGTAGTTTACAGCTTGGGTTATATTGAATTTTCGCTCCATGTTTATTAGATGTTATTTATTCACCATGTAAATACTAAATACTTTACTCCTTCAACAATTTATATTGTCACACATTAATTTCTATTCTTAAAATTCATTTATGGGTCCGTAAAATTGTTCTCCATCTGCTTTAAGCCACTATATTGATACAAGAGCAACTGTTTCTTGTACTCTATAGATCAATTGAAGACCTTGCAGCTAAAGGGATGCAGCTCCGTTTTTACCAACTTCGAGTAAATTAGAAAAAAGTGTTTACAAAATTATTGGTTAGACTTAACATTAAAAAGAGAACACTAATTGAAAAATATATATTTTCACACAATAAGTAGTAGTTATTGTGTTGATAAGTTTTTATTTCTATTTTTGGCGAATTTTTCAAATCTGGAGCTGCCCCTGACTTGCACCAAAGTGTACAAAAAACGGCTGCTTTTCGTTAACTATGCACAATAAAGAATACAATTTATTGATTTATTGTTGCATTATTAATCAAATATGGGAAAAATATGTTGACAAAAAACATAAAAATGTTTTGGGTGCAACAGTAATGGGTGCAGTTCCAAAATTTGCAATAAATCGCCCATTTGTTATCGGATTTGCATCAAACGAGCATCAAACGATGTATAATTTTGTTACGTATATTACACGTAATAACTAAGAAACTGTAAAAAATGGAGCTACACCCCTCTTGCTGCAAGGTCCTCAATTATCACCTGAACGTATATTATACATTTATTCCATCTTTCAATTTAAAAACGCTGAAGTAATTGAACATTAACATCATATGTACGAAAATGATGATTAGCCCCTTGACTATGATCGGCGCCTATAGGCGCTTGAAAAAACCGCTCACCGTGTACTGTCAACGCCTATAGGCGTTCGGCGCAATGGCTGACTGTGTACTACAGTAGCTTGGCCGCACGCAGCGTTCGCCTCGTTTCCAAATAGCTCGTAATCAAAAGGTTAACTACGTAATCTAACGCGTTTTCTACATCAGAAAGTTCCTGTGCGCGTGGAGCACTTTTATTTCGAAAGTCTCAAGACTGAAAGTGTTGAAAGAAATTATTTTGAAGCCTGTGGGACAATTAGAAAATCCTGGAGAACTCGAGGGTTCGAATTACGGTTCCACTGGCCTATCACGCCAACGATTGTTCTGGAACGAATCTATTATCAAGCCGGACACGCTGTTCTGCCCACGCCCTGATGCATCCTCGATTTCTTTTCCGCTCAGGCCGATCGCGTTACGAATATATTCGACTTTAACTCGACGGTCGTGCATTTTACAGCTCGATTACATCCACATGATGCTCTGGCCGCTTTCCACGCGCAGCACAATCGATTTTTCCTATTTTAGAACGATCGAACGACTCGTAATGCGTTTCCAAATAATTTCACCGGTCCTCGAGCAATTCGCTTTCGATCCACTGAAACTTTCACAGGCATCGAATACAATGGATTATTTATTACATTGACGTAGATTACCGAAAATTGTACAATGGCCAGATGTTCAGATTGTTTGATTTATCGAACAAATTTCATATTGTTGAAAGTATGAGGCTGATAAGAATTTTGTATACTTTGTGTAACTGGAATAAAATGAGTTTCTTTCAAATAAATTTATCAGGTGATACGAAAAAATTTGTATGATCGTTATCTATACATCTCGATCTTGTGATTTTGTGCGTTTCCTTTTCTTCAGCTAGAAATGATGATGTTTTTCAATGAAAGTTGTGGAAGCACAAGGGATTAAGTAGAATCGTTATCGATCCGGCGCAACTCTCGAAAAATGTAACGTGCCTGATAAGAAACAATGAAAAATACGTAAAACAATGATCTTTGGTATTGAATTGATCGATCCTGATACGGTGTCGAGTTCGATCGATAACGTTGTACGTATCGACATTGTAACTTTTGTTTGACCTTTCGCGGAATATTCTATTCTTTTTCATCTATATCAAGTAGTTATTATTTAGTTATCATCACCAGTATCTTGATTATCATTTCGAACATGTTTCCACTGGAGAATCTACATTTTTATGTACAAACATGCGTTTGTCGACAATTGCACTTTCAGTACTTTCTTATGTAATCGTAGAATTTTAACTTATACGGGTATATTGACACACGTGTGTATATTAATTTTGTTTAATCCTTTCGTTACTAACAATAAGGGCAACGGTACTGTCCCACTACGTAAATGATCTTGGGATAGTAAGAGGCGCGAATCGGCCGGTTAGCGACAGCCAAATTTTAACACTTCGTCTGCCGCGTCACCCATATATGGGTGACACTATGACACAATTATTACTTATTTAATCATGTGTAGCATTAATAAATATATGTAAGTAGGTCGAATGAAACCAGTAGAAAAATTATAAAATTTATTAACGTTTGTAAGAAAATGCAACGTCCAGGTCATCTGGGAAACGTCGCCTGTCATCGCCATTGGGGGTGCCGTGCGTAGGCCCTCGATAGATGCATCGAAGGCCAAGGGTTTTGGGCAGCGACGGACCCGAAGACTCTGGCGTCGGACCCGCCATAAATTAAAATTGCATGTTACGGTTAGAAAACGTTTCCTCTAACGAGGAGAGGCAGTCTTGGACTACCCTTGTGCAGAGACGGAACGCTCTTTAGTGCGCCATCCAAATTCTGTAGCATCCAGATCATTATATTTGCGAAACACATCCATTCCTTTATTTTGTAAATTTAATCTTACATGTTATTCATTAAAGAACGTATTATTTTAGGGTGTATTCATTCTGTATGAAAATGTAAGAAGTTCGTAATCTTCAGCTGACATAACGTGGCAGTCAAAGTGTTAAGAAGGGTCGAAGGCAGATAGCCCGACGCTATTTCGCTTTAGCCTTAGTTATGACTGGCTTGAGGACTGTTTGTGTCCGCATGTTGGGGGTATGGGCACCAGACGTTAGCCATTGACTCGAAGTCACGGGCTGTTTGTTTGGAAGAGGCATGAGAGAAAGTTTAAGGATGGCAGGCGATGTGACGTTGTACTGCTAGTTTGTTAAGAAAAGGGACATTGTTCCTAGAGGGTCTGGCCACCAGGTCGGGAAGGCCAAGGGTGCCTTCTGGTAAGAGGACTGCGTTGGACCGCTCAACATTTACTCCACAACCTTTGAGAACTACGAATTAACCCATTTGCATCATTTGAAAAAAATTAAAAATAGGTCCTTATCACGAATTTCTTTTTATTAAATTTAATTACAAATATCTCAAAGAGTATAAAAAACTTAATATTTCATTGATTTGAGCAATCTAGACTAATTGTTTTATTCAGTGTGATAGGATTTGAAATGGTCAGTGCATATAGCTACTTGCCAGTTATCGCACTGATAAATTGTTTCGTTCCTCTTTTTTTGTGATGAACAAACTACACAACAACGCTTCTGAGATTTTCTCGATGAAGTTGTTCCTATCAGTATTGGAAAATGATGACCAGTAAATCTAGACGGTAATGCTGGACATGGTGCAACTTTTCATTTTTTTCCTGGTGTTTCCTGCCTTTTTAATCTGTTTGTCTTGTTTTGTCCATCTGTTTGGCTATCCAGTCCTAGCCCGTTGTGATATAAAAGTCTGCGATCAGTCACAATATGAATGCGCGTATATATACGCTTCCGTGATAGTGACCAGGAAAATTTCGCGTATATATACGCTAATGATGCAAATAGGTCAATGAATATAATTTCTAACAGGCCTATAGATATGTACTATATGTTGTTCAAAGAAAAAAGATAGCATGATCACCTGACTTATCATTGTCATCATGGCTTTTAAATTAAATTTTGTATTCAAGTTTCACTTTGTTCTTTGTATTGTAAAAATAAATGGTCGAACTGAGGGGGTTAAATTAACCGAAGTACACATACACTCCCGTCCATAAGTCATGGGATACCTTGCCATTTCTGAATAAACCTGGATTACGATATAGTAGAATTGGTTACTTTTATTTCGGTATGAACGGTTCTTTCAAAGACGTTTACGCTTACACAACATATTTTTAATGATATGATTAGTATTCTGTTATAATTAATATAAAAAAAAACTAAAATAATTATAGTACGGTTCAAGACCAGTTTTTCAATGCATTAAATTTGGGTGACATTTGTTTCGATTTTGTGATCTGTAGACACATTTGCAGCGATTCTGGACAGAAATCCAAGAAGAAACACCAAAAGAAATAACCGCAGGGTTGCTAAGGCTATTTCGAGTTATCATCTCGAAACGGGGAGCATACATTAGTGAGCAAATTTTAAACTTGATATATATAATTTTCAATATATGTTAACATGTAGAAATTATATTCAGTGTAAATAATCTGTAAATAATCGTTTGATTCAATATAGTGGGTGTTTAATCATTTTAATTTAAACGTAAAACTGAAATTAGTAAGTGTCCCATTACTTATAGACTGGAATGTACGTACGTTATAATTTCTCACAGAATCCTGAGCTAGACTCAATGTTTCGTTTAATACTCCCAATTTGTATTGAATAAATAGAATTGAAAAAGAATGAAATAATTTTAAATCAAACTGGAATAAACTCTCTTAGGATATCGAATTGACTTCGTTCGCAAGAGAACAACGATTGCAACAGAATCGGGATTCGTTTCATCCGCTTATTGAGCATCCCTCGACCTCTTGGTTTCCACAGCGTCACGATCTCTCGATTCTCTGTATCCCCCGATCCTCGAGACACAAGAGTCGATACTCACGATACGGAAAGACGAGTCGACGGCATCGTGATCTATGCGAACGCGATCCTAAGAGCAGATAATTATACCGTCCCCGGGAGTGCGCAGCCCGTTGCAATCGTGTCACGTTATTTCGTCATGAGCCTGAATGCAAAACGTGATCTATAAATCATCGTAGGTAGCCGCGTGCGTATCCTGAACTACAGGCACGCGCTGATTCTTGGAAAGATTGAGGTACCGGCATCGTGCGGATGTAAGAATTTCAGGCTCTGTTTGCTGCACCTAGAAATGGGATTCAGTTGAACTCACGGAGAGAGGTTACACTAATAGTTTTAACCCTTTTAGCGCCGACCGAAAAAGTTAAACCGGAGCGAAAAGTGCCGAGCCAAACTGATGTAGTTTGGTAAGGTTTGAGAAAAATATCATAAATATTTAGTTTTAAATAATAATTACAAAATTTAAAAAGGAACGTGCTAAGAATTAAAGAAACGGTGAATTAATGATTAAAGTATTTCAATATTTGTTGAAAATTATATGAATTTTTATTTAAAATTATACAGAAAATTCGAAAAGTTGGTCATCTTTTATAAACAGTATTTACAAATAAAAAACATCTTCACTCTAACATGGTTTGACGTAGAACAGGTAATATAAAACATAAACAATGTGTATTCAATTATTTATAACAATATCACTAAGTATTTTAAAAGATAAATAAATAATAATTCACGCACAACGATACATCGTCGTCGGTACTTTTTGCAAGTGTAGCCAACGACGATATATCGTTGTTCGGCACTAAAAGGGTTAAAGATATTTACGTGGAAAGATTAAAATGAGACACTATGTATAACTGTGAATTACCACAAAAGGAAATTAAGTTTCCAAGAGCTGCGGTAGCCACAGATAGACACCCGTTATGTGAACCTGGAAACGCTTGTTGACTTCAAATTCCGTACACTGTGCTTTGTTACTTTTATATTTTTTAATTCTGATTTGACATATTATACATCAACGTTTTCGCAATATTATTTACAGTATTTTTATCTGTACGTTTAAAATATAAATTACACGTTACTTAGCTTGCTGATTTCGCCTTGCAACAAACAATAAAATACAAGTAATTTACCAGGATCGTTTGATTGAAGAAAGTGAACATCACCATGATATCTCGTAAGATAATGATTTAAACTAAAATTTGTTTACTTCTTTATGTTTCCTCAAACCAGGGAACTTTTATATGAACTACTTTTCTGTGTATTCAATAGTTGGATTGGTAAACCGGATATACTGTGTATAAACAAACACCCTACTTGTGGTGTAACAATCCTGATAAAAATGTTTAAAAGTGATCCAATTATGAATAAAGGTCTGCAAGTAAGAGACCTAGGAGACGAATGGAGTATGGCGTAAAATCAGGGAGAAGTATTAGATGCTAATTAAAAAAAAAAAATGTCTATTATATTTGAATCGGTGAGTTGAAGAACAGTACATGTCCGAAAACCACGTTTTGAGATAGTTGAAAGAATAGCTTTAGTTTTTGTGTATCTTCAACGCCATTGATTTTATAGTTCTGACACAATTTAAACACGATCATGCTAACCCAGATAAACGTTCATATATGCCTACTTGTAATTAAACTTCATGCATAAGTCTTTAATAATTAAAATAGAACCATTGGACTTGTACTGTTCTTGAACTCAACTCACTTTTTAGTCAGGAAGATTAAAAATAATAATACAGTAGTAAAAAAACACTATTAACGAGCTTTAAATGTAATTAAAATAAAAATTATTTAATGAAAACTGATTATTAAAGTAAATTCAGCATGATATTAAAACAATTAGTCGTCGTCTTGTTGATGAGCAGTAGTCTTCCAAGAACAAATTTCTGGATAAAATGTCGATGATTGGGTTGGTATGTACTTCATTAACTTGGTCATATCTTCAATTTTCTTTTCGTTTAGTGCCACGGATTCTGCATAGGCACGATCAGTAGATCGTACATTACCAGTAATGTTTGTTTGACTTTGTTTTTCACCATCCTGAAAGTTGCAGTGTTCAATCCATCAATAAAATCATAGGGTTTTACATATCCTGGCGTAGCACTATCGTAAACGAACATGTTGTACTTTGAAATGGAAAATATCTCTGTATTTTAGTTAGTGAGGGAAAAAACAGTACGAATCCATTGCAGAGATACTGTTTTTGCACTCATTAAGCTGAAGAGATTATTATCTCAATCATAGATATAGAGTATTTTTTTGGTGCTATTCTTCGTTTCAGCGTGTAGTTTTACGCATACACATTTCAATTTTAATATTTTTTGAAAATGGCTAATTTTGGACTTGTACTGTTCAACTCACCGATTCATTTTATGAGTTATCTCACAATCACTCGGAATCGAGCATACTTGAAGCATAGACAATCCCATCACAGACGTTCAACGCATGCTTTTAATGATAGTCCGCCTTTTTATCGCGTTATTGCAACTTCGCAGTTCATTTTATGTACATGACACAGAGTCGTCATTCATCACGCGACGCGGAAAACGCTGCACTTGATTACAGACGCCGCGCCATTTTCCTTATCGAAAATAATGCAGTTTATAGCTACACCGTCGATTTCATAGGCATGTAATCTAAGAAAATGATAAATTTGGTTTTTTGACATTTGCTGACATTTTGAAATCTTTGAGAACATACCTTTGAAAAGATGTTTTGAAATTTTAAAAATTGGCGTCACAATGGAACCCTTTCTTTCACAAACCCTCGACACAAAAAGAACACTGTATTGTAGGATTTATAAAATTGGTTTGAATAAATGAATAATGAAAATAGTTTATTAAGTAAAAAAAAAATATAATGCACAGTGAAACAAAAAGGAACACATGAATAAAATAAACACTATTCTCACACAGCTGTTTTCGGCTAATTCTGAAAGAGAAAGGCCCCTCAACCCATTGACTGCGACACAATTCCAAAGAAAACCGTGCACCGTGCATTGAAGAACAATAGCTGTGCAACAATGGTTCATTTCTCTTATTCATTTTGTTACGATCACTGCAATCATGGGTGTTGGGACCCAGGCAGACGAAATAATCCTCTAGGATTTAACCATTTATTGTGCAGAGCTTATGATGCGAACGAAATTGTTTTATTGATACGGGGAAACATGAACGCCGCTAATTTCTCCAAAACAATAGGAATTGACGTGTCGTAAGCTCATCAAGTGGGGGACGGTAGCAAATGCAGAACCCCTGAGGCCACCACCCTTGATTCTCAGCAATTCAGGTCATGGTGTCTGGTTAAACGAGGAGCCAAATCCTCACGGTTTTTCCAAGAACCCCTAACGGTGGTTGGTTGCATTCTCTCGCACTTAGCACCGAAATAGTGTGTAAAGGTCGAGTATTTTTGCGTGTTCTACGTTTATTTTTCAGTAGTATGTATACTACAATACATGCTACTGAAATAAACGTGGAACATCATGAAAAAGTCATCCTAGAACTTCTGACACGACATTAAATCTGAGTGTGAGTTCTTCATTATTTATGAAGATCGATTGACGAACATTCGAAGAACTTTTTTTTAAAAAAGGAAACTAGCTGAATGTTAGTACATACTATCAGATTCTGTACTAAAAATAACAAAACATTCTTTATTATTAGTTTAAGAAATTCATCGTTTAAGCGCCATTTCAGATGACACTTATCTCAGTATATCCTGCATTTTTTCAGTTTGTCGAAGTCTCAAAAAATTTATTTTTTATTTTATTATAATATATGGGACTCTGTTTAGTAACATGTGTAATACTTTCAAATTTTTATATGCAAAATCAATTTCCGTTTTGGCAGTCCGTAACCGTGGTTCGATTATATTGAGCTGATTCATAAATAACTTGTGATTTGTCTTCTTAAATTCATTGCTGATTTATTACAGGATAATTATTGTTGCTTCTGCAGCGTCTACATGTTTTAGCGTCTCTAATCTTCACATACATATGAAGCAAAAAAAATCTGTTATGCGTTGATAATTATTTATGATACAACCCAATATTAATCGTAAAATGTGGGAAAAAGTTCAAGCAACTGTTTATTGGTTCGTTTAACCAGTGCTCGTGAACGAAAGCAAAACAAAGCGTTCCATTTTCCCGATGCGGTAGGCGTCAACATCGCTAATGTGTCATCGCTCATTTTACTGCACATGGCTGATTGTTCGTTTCGTTGAAATGCAGTGTTGCAACGGTTTTTCCTCTACACGCAATGATAACGAAGCGCAGCGCACAGTACATAACTATTTGCATTATCGTTCACTCGAAAGTATTTAACAGATCATCTTGGTAGTTTGCCATTAGTACAAGGTTCGGGCTAGAAAATTGACATCATGTTTCGTAACAAAACTCATTCAAATGCGTTTAATTAAACGTACAATAATATTCATAGAGAGAAGAAGCTGATAAAAGGCGATACTGTGTTCATTAACCTTTGACCGACAGACGTTTCAAGATAGATCCTACTTACTTGTTATTCGATTTATCGTCGATACTCTCGATCTGTTCGACGTGTTTTGCGATCGAAATAAGGCAGCAATTAACTTCTTGTCAAGAAGGAAGTTGAACTTCTCTTTCGAAATATCTTCGAGCAATGTCAACGTTCGAATGGCACGGAGACAAAGTAAATGTTTAACTTATGAAGCGTGCAATGGTTATTCATAAACAAATGTAATGACTGATAATTACTACATTGTGGTTATTTTTATTCTTAAACACTTTTATGCTTTTCGACCATTTTTTCTTTCTTGACAAAATTTCAACGTTATGTATTTTGTAAAATGACTGTATTTTACGTATTAGAGTATGCTGAACATCATAATCATCCACAGTCTAATAATCAAACGAATATAGTTTGCATTTACATAAAATATTCTGTTGAAGAATTTTTTATTTTAATGTTATTTGTATTGTATTTTCCAATTTTCCTATGCATGGCAATCAGCTTTTTATTAAATTTCTGAAGAAGAAACATAATCGTTTACATGCTAAATGCACGGACGTTCACAGTTACAATTGGATAAAAAGCCATCTGCTCTCGTGGCAACAATAATCTAATAATAGTCAATTGTGTCGGCGGTCGTCTTCGAGAATTTATTGAACGACTGAAAACAAACTTATCAAGCTGAATAATTATACCGTGATACTGGCGGGACTCTGTGATTGTCTGCGGTGTAAATAAATTAATTAAGATTCTGAGAAGTGATGCGGTTTGCTCGAAACCACGCATTGTTCTGGGCATATTCTGTGTTACGAGTGAATCATAGAGATCGGCGAAGATATAAGCATATTATAAATAGGTTCAATCGAAATTATAATATTCTTTACAAAAATTGATTTACGTTGCAATTGGGCAAAACACAAATTTGTGTCCTCGATTTTTGTTATTCTCATTATTTGCAGTCATTTATTATAATTTTCAGAAATGATTTTCACATGTTCAATTGGGACGTCGTCCACCACAGACCACTCTATTATTTATAGTTCTATTAAAAACAATTTATATTATGATTGTGCAGACGTAAAATATATTAAGTGCATTCTCCTTTCTGAATCTGAAGGATATATATTTTGTATACTTATTGATACACATTTATGCTTCATTCGTGAATTTTTGTACCTTGCTATCATCTAAAGTGTAGTAATTATTCACCGTGAAAATACATAGGTTGAAAACAGAAAACTCTTCTGAATCATCTGAACAAAGGAGCTTTAACCTAATTAGTATGAGTATGGCTATACCTACTCTATAATTTTATAAATGTTACGTCTAATTTAGAGTAACAAAGATAAAATTCAAAAATCCAGTAACGAGTACATTTGACGCTGCCATTTCGAAGAATCATTCATTCAACGAATCGCGTGAAACGGACAGGTCTTTCCAAGCACTTAACAACATCCACTTAATAATCTGTTCTAGAAAAATTGGATCAAGGTCTTCGTAGTTATCTTGTCTTCGATGCAGCGGACCTATCATACACACGTTGCTCCATTCAGTTTCCGAGAAAAATTTTGTCACTCCTTTCTCGGTTATCTTTCGTGATAAAATGCAGAGTACATCGTCGACCGATACGCAAATGATTCAGGAGGTTTCCGGAGACAGTCACCGTCGAACTCATGATTCACGATTTCAGAAAGAGCGTATCGAAACCATTGTTACTCCATTCTTTCTCTGTTCCAGAGATAACGGTGTTTGCGTGATAAAACATCATCCGATTGAGAACTACGAGTCGTAGGAGCTCGAGTACAAAGATCTGGTTCGATTCGATGCGAGGATACACAAATATTCGTGTAATTAGCTGAACGAGACGTCGATCTAATCTGGACGGTACAGTTCGATAAGTTTCGACGACATCGTTCCTTTCGATCGAAAATTCGGGTGTTGCGATATTTTTATGAAGGTGATAAACGCGCCAAGCGTCCACATCGATGCAATGTTTGGATACTTAATTCTTTTTCTAATGCTTTATCGAATTTCGTTGTCTTGGGTATTTGAAATATGGCTGATAGTAAGGCGGAGACATCGAGTCGACTTCGAATCGAAATCAATCGACAGTGAAATCGTTGGTAGTGCACGATTTGGCTCTGAAATTTATCAGCCCGCAACACGCACGAGAAATCGGTCAACCACGCTGTTATTTTCCATCATCGAGATTGTGTGCATCCTGCGTGGGTCGAGCTTTGAAAATTAGCTTCTGGAAGCAATTTCACGGATTCGATGGTCTCCGAGCACGTTTCGAACGAACTATACTCACTTGTTCCCTCGATAGTAGCACTAATTGAAAGCTATAATTAATCTTAACAAACTTCATTTGATTAGAAAAATTTAAAGTACTATGACTCATCCTGTACGCTGTCCAAACATTATAAAATCTGAGCGTCTTTTTTGTGACAACCGGTCGCTCTTTCAAAAGTTCCATTGACAATATTATCCGAAGGGATTATCATAAAATTGTTTTGATAATTTAAATTTAGATATATTTCACTCAGCCTATTGACAATATCATATTTGTGTAAATAAAATTAATTTAAAAATTCAACTTTTAACACGTCGACTGTCATACTGTATAGACTTTTTTAAACTTTGATGTAACATGAGAGTAATCTCAAATTATGCCCTGTTTGATCAATGATGTAAGTAATCCTCCACAATTTTATACTGATTCTGTTACATCTTTTTAAATATTTTTACTAGTACTATTTGTAGACAAACAACTACTGAATTTAAGTGTCACCCACATATGGGTGACATGGCAGTCAAAATGTTAGCTGACGTTGAAAATTTTTTAACACCCTATACATCGATGCATTGCACCAAAAACACCGACAGTACTATTTTTAGAATTGCAAAGGGTTAATAATTCAACAAGAAAGCTAAAATTGATTCTTCTAGCTGTACGATCGTTCAATTTTGCTCCACGTAATCTGTTTCACCGAGATCAAATTTCGGTGGCCAATTTTCTATATAGCGCAAGCTCTACAGATGTTCAGTAACATATTTCGTTTATGTTTCTGTTGCAGACGGTGCTGGCACGCTGAAAATATTGTTGAGCTTCGCAGTCGGTGGCCTTTTGGGCGACGTCTTCCTGCATCTTCTACCGGAAGCGTGGCAGAAGAGCGCACCGAAACTAGGTAAATGAAAATCCTGTCGAGGAAAAAGTTTCGTTCCAGGAAGCAGGAAATGCTCTAGAGGAGAGTCACCGTTGATTAATAAAGTATCAGCAACTGGTGGCTCGTCCTCGCCGGCAATATCGCGACCCGAAATGGCAAGGGAGACGTTCTACGATTCATTCGCAGCCATGACTCACGGATGATAACGAGCGAACCAGTTGTGTTGCTGTATGAATTAACTTCAAGGCGGATCTTTTCTTTTTTTTGAGTGCATCTGGGAAAACTTTTTGACCTTCTACTGGTATGGTGTGGGTCAGATCACTGCTACGCTCATATTTTCCTGCCAGAGATATTTTTAAAAACTTCTTTATGTAACGAAGGGGTTACCCCAGTTGTGACCGCCGGAGCTGCAGCATTCCCCCACTCTAGGTCCAAGCTCGTATGTGCGCCAGTGTTTGTGCGCAAATACATTTATTTTACATTCCTTTCGTCTTGCCTTCTTTCGAGTTTAGGCCGTCGTTGAACAGTGTCTGTAAAAATTATATGAAACTATGTATCTGCTAAAGAAAGTTATGCTTTCTTATGTGGTTATTGTTGCGAAATGCTGATTCTAGAGCTTACAAGAGAAAAATGCAAGAGGAGACGTGGCTTCGTGATACGAATATTCTGAAGCAGAAAACATGTTCTAAGTCAGTGATGGCCACGGGAGCTCTGACCATCCCCTATTCTAGGTCCATTCCCCTCATGTAGGCTGTGATCTGGAATGACGATCGACCGAGGCGGAACGAGGGGAATGGACCTAGAGTGGGGGAGGCCGCAGCTCCGGTGGCCATCATTGGGTTAATCACTTGCGCTGGAATGACGTGCTACAAATGTCATTTGTTATCTGCCTGAAAACTGGCAAAGGATGTGCCATACACGTTGCGTGATTTCGTTCAGTTTCAATTGTCAGCAACAGATTAGGTGCCGAGATATTTCACAGTAGTAAAACTAAACAGATTTGAAGTTGTTTCACATTTTGTAATGGAACTTTAACTATAAACTGGAAAGATACCACACGCTTCTGCTGATTAAAGACCAGCGCGAATGGTTAATTGTTTGGTGTAAAAATACATTTATTATAGTCACTACCTTGCGAATGTATGATAGAAAATATTGTAGGTTTTTATTTCTACTTTGCTATGACAAACAAAAAAGATAAATACGCACCGTACCGTTTATATGATACAAATTAACCATACCAGTTGGGGGCTCAGTTTCGCAGAGCACAAAGGCTACAAGGAAGTTCTGTTAAGCTAAAGTTAAGTTTCCAATTAGATCGCAATGAAATTAGAGATTCGGAGAACTTTTAAACCTTTGCATGGGGGTTTTATAGAAGTGTGTAGCAGAACTCGTGGAATTGGTTGACCGTTCTTATTAGGAGAAAGAGAATTCTAATTTTCATGAACGAAAATAGAAGAAGAAGCTTTTCAAGTATTATTTGTCGTCTACGAAATGAAAAATTGTGGAGCTGTTCATTGAAGAAAATTGTCTGCTTGCTACCTCTAGTTCATTATTTCTTTGCTGATTCTAGGTCCGTCCTCTCCCAGCTAAATACTTCTCGCCACTATATTTTTAAAAATCTTCAATAAATGTAAACTACATTCTGGCCTCAATTTTTTACGTTTTTCAAATTCCACTGAGACTAATTTTTTAAATATCTGGACTTTTTCAATTCCTTCAATAATTCTTTCAAACTAGACTCATGAGTCTAAACCAAGGATTGCACAAATATCTCCTTTTGAATTCTCAGAAAGTTCCACAGTCTAAATTCCAAGCTTATGACCAGAAATCGGTATATCGCTTCATTTAGAGTGATGAGTAGTTTACAAGTGTTTCGACGTCATGGGCAAAATGTTACGTAACACCTAAACGCAACTCACAACACCAAGCAGTGTCAAAGGTGCAGCCCTGGTCGAATCTAGGGAACTCCTCGTGCAACGTCTTCAACGAGGAAATTGTTTCTGAAAAAATCTTCTGTGTCAGAGATTAAAATTTGTTTTCTGTGGGATCAATCGATAAAACATCGAACATAACATGACCGTTTATTTCAGATCGAGCATGTGGACTTCATATGATGCAATTTCTGTGCACGACACTCGGACAGCCTCGACCTGTCATCGTTTTAATAGTTTTGAACTCCATCGACCCTGGACCCTCTCTTGCACAGCCTCTTCCAACGATAACGATGGATTTTATATGGAAAATCGTGCATCCATTGGAAATATGATTTTTTATACGTTTGTCTATTCAGAACTCTTCGTCTACTTATCCTGAACCCATTATAAAGTTCCTTGCTTCTATGAAGTCTTTGGAGTTTTCTGACTTTTCTTACAAAGGCTTAAACCTCCTCGAGTTGACGAAAGTAATTTCATTCAGGGATTTCAAAAGTTTCTGCTCGTTGTAACATTCTGTCATTCTCTGTGTACTTCTTGGATACTTGCATTCAAGGCTAATGTAATTCTAGGAAAGGCTAGGCAAACAGAGTCGCGCTAACGAGATTGTCCATATCCTCAAGAGAGTGACTCAAAGAAACGCTCAATAAAAATTAATGAAGCGAATAAATATGTAGGTCCATGCAAACTTGCTAGAATTACAATTACTTGAGGATTGCCTGCCAGATTCCTTCCATGTTGGTCTGTTTCTTCTAGGGGTTTCTACCAAGCGAGATTCAATATAGAAATCGAATTTCTTTTCACTCAAAGTCCACACGTGTGAACTGCACGCCATTTAACACACATGGTCTCTGCAATTCATCGTGTTATATCCATGCTAAGCGAGACTTGCCTTGTCTCGGCCGCTTTGTGAAGCGGTTCAAGCGACTGTTTCGAGCCCTATTGTGCTTCAGTTGCGGATTTCAATTGCCAGCTGTCCTCTCCTAAATTAAACCGACTCGATCCCTAGACCACCTACGCGCCACCTTCTAACGGAATCGTTCGTTTCTCTATAAATTGGCGTGTTACGGCGATTAGATCTGCTTCATGTGAAGAGAACTCTGAACGGTAACTCGGTTCAGACGCTTCAGCAAATTTCACTTCTGTCTGGAGTCTGTGAAAACCTATGATAAATCAGAATTCATTTTATCATGCATGACCTACATTTAGTTAGCCTGACACGGTAGTAATTGTGAGATACCGTGTAATAAATGCCTCAGCTGTATTGTTAATTTTTATTCTTTTTTGGATTTCAGTGGATGCTGGTCATCCGTCGATGAACTGCGGCCTATGGGTGCTAGGAGGTTTTCTAGTGTTCGTGATAGCGGAGAAACTGTTCAACTTCGAGGCGGATGAAGCCGAGGACACATCTGCGAACAAGCCGGAAGCTCGTGAAAGCGCGGCCGTTCAAGCGGACAAGGAAATGGAGAACAACAACTGCATCACGTTGATCGGTGGCAACCCAAAGAATGGCTTTACGAATCGCTATGCAAAGACGGACTACTCGAAAACCATCAGCGAGGTAGTTCATTGACTTGTGCTCGAACAGAAGAGCTTATACTGGATGTCACTACAGCTTAGCACCTTAAGTAACTGCTTTATAAAGAAGAAAAGTATGTTCTATTCAATGATACACATCTGAGGGTTATATATTTTTGGATCATTGAATTTCTCTTTATATCAGAAACAAGACAATGCTAAAAAAATATTATGTTCTATTAAGCAAAATCAAGGTGTCCTTAAAATCTTAAAGAATATTAATACTTACACAAAACTTGCTTTAACCATTCGATGTTGTCCCATTGAATAGAACATACTTTCTTCAGACATTCTTCTATGACAACAAAATTAAGCCAGTTACGTAAAGTGCTAAGCCACAGTGACTCGTCCTGCATTGAATACTATAGAAGAATCAGAGTAGATACAGTTAGGACATGTATAAAAAATAAAGCTAAGAGGTTCCTTATCTCTACTGAATTTATAGAAGAAACTGTTCTTGCAGTTGCAGCCATTTTTGGAGAAGAAGAACGGATACTCCCATCTACCAAATGGGTTCAAGAACGGTCTGGTTCCCAATGGTATCAAGCCAGTATTAATGTGCAATGAATTCTCCAACACTCTGAGGGCTCTGTCGATAGACGACGCGGCAGATTGCCTGAAGAAGCTGACGAGAAGCAACGGTTTCTCCGCTGACTTGTCGAAGGGTTGTTCCGAGAAGAAGAACCCAGTCGTAGGCAACGTTACCACCGAAAAAAAGACTGTTACGAAAGAAAAATCCAAGCATATAACAGGCTATCTAAATTTAATGGCTAACATCATCGATAACTTCACTCACGGGTTGGCCGTGGGTGGTTCGTTCCTCGTCTCCCTCCGTTTGGGTGTTCTCACCACTTTCGCGATTCTCATACACGAGATACCACACGAAGTCGGGGATTTTGCTATTCTGCTGCGAAGCGGTTTCAACAGATGGGATGCTGCGCGGGCGCAGCTAATAACCTCGAGTGGTGGCATTTTTGGAGCCATGTTCGCGGTGCTCTTCTCTGGTGGTGAAGTAGGTGGGTACAAGATCCAGTCAAATTGCTGTTCCTCTTGATACCCTAAACTTCCACCAGATTTTGCAACTAAAAATCCAATTTTTCAGGTGCGAGGACAAACTGGATATTACCTTTCACGGCGGGTGGCTTTCTACACATTGGCCTAGTGACCATTTTGCCCGAACTGCTTAAAGAATCTAGTCCAAAAGAATCTTTGAAGCAAGTCGCCGCTTTACTCTTTGGTATTATCGTAATGGCAGTTCTGACGATTCTCTGCGACTAGGATTGTGTTTCCTCTAACATCTTTAGGTTCGACGTTGAATCCAGCACTGTGCAGAGATGACAAGTTGGCTAGCGTAAGGAATACCGGTCTAATTGGTTAATAATGGAAGGCCCCACCTCCTCTTACACGATCATAAAAACAGAGCACACGCATTTTCCTTATTGGCCGACACGGTCACATCCACTAATCGGATCATATAGTACCATGTTTCGGAAGCATCAAAGGCGGAGCGAGCGGAGTAATCTTCTTGCCCCTGTGTCGTCCCGCTAGATAACTGGCCATCTCTGCATAGTACGTTGACACGTATCGAGGGCGTAGGATCGTTCGTTCTTCTCTCGATACGTGTCAACAGTAAATCGAGTTTGCCATAAAATGTTACACTCTGTAATACTTGTTGCTCAATCGAGGTGAACGTACGTCGAAAGAGGAATAGAAACGGTGGAAATGAGGAACGACGATTAACGACTGACCAAATTCATAATACACAACGCGTTATACTTGTACAGAATTTAGTTGGAAACATGAGCAATCTAATCATTCCTGTTCGAAAAATTTTACACGATTATTCTATTTTTCATTCGGTCTGAACGATAATTTTGAGTTTCTTTGTGATCGTCTTCAGCAACGAGTTTCGGTTTCGCTTCGAATAGTGACATGCGTCTTCGATCGTCGATCTCCTTTTGGGATAGTTAACGTTTCTCTCACAGTAGAATAAAAAAAAAGAACAAAAAAACAAAAACAGAGAAAGGAGTATTTATACGAATTATTTTTATATTTTACGATCGTTTATTGGGGATCGCATTATTGGCAGTTCGGAATTATGTATTTATAGTGATACTTTAAGAAACATTGTTATAAACCTGGTATAGTTTATACGCGAATATACGTATGTTCCTCTGTAGAAAGAATGAAGTATCGTGAGCGAGTCACGTGGAACGTCATTCCGTTTCTAACGTAAATCGACGCACTTAAACTTTGTTGCCTAGAGGTTACACACGCAAAGCTAGTATTGGACGTATGACTTTCACGTTGTGAAACGAATCATCGTGTACATAATGTTTATGCTTCCTTCTCAACTGTTTAGAACAAAGGAAATAGTTTGAAATTCCGAACTACGCACAGAAACTCAAGCGTATGTGTATTCAGGTACGATTTGTCGATCAGTTCGACGTTTTGTACTCTGACGGATGTATATTTTAAGTTCCTACGGTCTCTTGTAAGTAATCTAACGAACTTATCACATTTGACAACAAAGAAAATATTCCTGCAGATGAAAATTTATACGTGTCTCAGATTACAGGAGAGTTGATTTGCAAAAGCGTTATATAAAGAACCTGTATAATTCGTATGTAGATACATAGATTCGTTGTATTTAATAAAACCTGAAAGATTCTGTAAAATTAAGTATCTTAGAAAAGGGATACGAGATAACGGATCAGTTGAGACGTAAAAGGAGAATAACTGTTACCCCTATAGCCTCGTGTATCATTTAAGGAGTACATGTTTTTTTAATAAACCGCACAAAACACAAACGCGATCCTTGTACTTAAAAGAAAGCAAGGTAAGGTATTCTTTCACCAAAAGAACACTCGGTACATGAGCGCCTTTTTTCTAAGCACGTGTAAATAGAAGTCCTAACTCTTATGAGGCTGGTTTAATCAGCGGTTTGGCGAGTATATTTTCTATGAACTATGACTACACGAGCAGATTGTTCATATGTAATCATCATAATTTGTAAATAAAGTATGTTATTCTGTAACACGCAGTTCAAGGGTGTCTTGATTGCCAGTTTTTTCTCCGTGGAATAAAAAACGCATGTACAGTACAAAATAATTTATTAAACAATCATCTCGGAACACAAGAAACGTAACATCTTTTTACCAAGTAGGTAACTCAAACACCTTGCACGCTCTATATGTACAAACATTACACAACAATAGTTTAATTCACATACACTCATCGTTATAATACATTATGCATGCATTCATTACAAAATCGATCACATTTTATGATAACCTATTTACAAATGACTAAGTACTGTTCCTGTAAAAATTAACGATTACCTCGCAGCATTCAATTAGTTGTCCAGAGTAACAACGTCCGTTACCAAATACAGTCTCTAGCAACAGTATTTGTGGAATATCAATAATCGATACTTCGAGTACCTATGCGAGGAGTTCCATTATGCATGAAACTTTGTACAATCATGACTTCACAGTGTAAATAAATTAAAATGGTGGAACTCTCTTCTTCTTGAAAACATTTATATCCACGTACTTCATTTTTTTATTTCTACCTACAATTCATCGCGAGGGCTTTCAGAGTCGGTTGTTTGAAGCTTCTCCATCAATAAGGTAAGGTCTTTTATGTTTTCATAAAACTTTAATAAATGCCGTATGACAGGAAGCAAAGTCTCTTTGTTCCTTTTAAACTGGTCTTCGCAAACGGAAGCAACAGTAATCATGCTATCGGAAACAACTTCGAGGAATTCGTAATTTTCAGTTCTGAACTCGCTGCCGAGCTCGTGCTTGAAGTTTTTCGTGATTAAGTTGTTCAAATGCTTGCAATATTCGTACGCGAGTAATTTCTGTTCGATGTCTGCGGTTGCGTACGCTTTTGTTTTTAATTGTCGCTGATCAGCATCCGTGACCTCTTGCAAATTTTGCCGCTCTGTGATTAAATCGTTGATTAGCTTCATAACTTTCATTTGTAATTGCAGCTGGTCATCCAGTAGAATCTTTCCAAATATTTCCACACCGCCGTGGTCGATCCAAACCTTCTGCGCGGCTGGAAATTGTCTTATTAAGGCACTCAAAGCGAAGAGACACCTCGACCTCACTTCCACCTTAGTATTTGTGGACAGAATATGCAATAGCTTTTGAACAAAATCATTTTCCAGTGCTTTTATTTGCACTTTAGGATTAGACTGTACCGCTGCACCCAGAAGCCTTAAAGCTTCAGCCTTTATTTCATTGTTTGTCCCATTGAGACAAGGTGATATAATCTTGCTCATACTGCAAAACAGAAAATATGATGAAATTTCTTTTCTGAGGATTCATTCTAAAAGAGGAACTTTTTTAATACATACCCCTGCATCTCAGTAAACATTTTAGCATTATCAATGTGATGAAGAAGAAACTCTAAATTATGTAGAATGTCTAAAACTTCCTCTGTTTCTGCAACTGTTAAAGCCCCCAGACCAATTGCATTCTTATGAGTTTGGAAATTCTGGAAATAATTGGTTAGCAATTCTGAATCGGTTGTAATATTTATTTCAAGACCTTTGAGTTCTTTCTTCAGAGTTTCATAGTCTCTAAACTTTTCCTTTATTTGCTGAACACGATCATCCTAAAATTAGAAGTACCATAGATATGAGTTACATTTCACAGATTATGTATCCTGTAAAAGTAAAGTATAATTACATTTTTAGCCGAATAATCTTGCTTAATATTCTTCAATCTAGCTTTCAATTCTTTGATAGGATACTCAAACAAGTCAGACTTCTCTGTAGTCATAGGAGGTTCCTGTTCTTCATTAACTGCCTTCTCAGGATGCAATGTCAAAGAGTTGGACTGCAAATGATTTGAATCCTCTTTGGAATCTTTCTCCTCTGTTTCTTCATTATCCATCAACTTTGCTTCTGTCACTCCGGTTTGAAAATTGTGTCGCACATGCAATCCCCCTGGTATGAGTGTACCTGAAAAAAGAACATAAATTAGTCTGATGCAACAACAGCAAAAATTTCATTTTTTACAAACAGTTAATCAAATCTCAATATGAATCCAGTTAGACGTAGAACAATTAGCACCTTTAAATAAATCTGTATACAAGTCACTGTCGTGCATGTAATTCACGTTACATCGTATTTTGACGTACTCGGAAGTTTAAAGCAATTGATAAATGAAAATGTTTTTAGCTAAAATTTTTTAAAAGACGAAGATGATGTAGCATTTAATAGATAATTGCGGAAACGACTGATTTATCTCGTTGAACGAACCGCGACGTAAAATTTGACTGACGTGGTCTTTGGAGGAACATGATCCATCACGTGAAAAAAGTAGTCCCAAAAATTAACAAGATCATTAATCGAATTCCGTGGTTTTTCACCTTTTTTCACGATTTGCCATTCTCTGGTCGGCACGAACGTCGTCCCATTTTTTTCCGTGTCACCAAAAATCGCCGGTAACAGACACAAACAAGTTAGAGTAATTACATGGACCCGCATCGTGACTTCAGTTCCCGTCGTCCACCGAGGACTGCTTATCTCTAGTGATGTTGATAACGTTCGGTGAAATCAACCGGTGTAATTCGTGTAAAATTGTATTAAAGAGACTTGTTGATTTTTTTTATGACACTCCTTCAGCGTGGTTTTGTTCAATTTAACTATTATTCACGTGTTGCGCCCGATATTTATGCAGCAGTGTGTCAACGCTAGTTCCATGCTCTTACCACCAGGGCTTACGCAGACCAATAGCAATTCGTCACGACGTTGCCAAACTTTCCATTCAAATCTATTCATTAAACGAGCTTTCGAGAACTCTTTACCTTTACTTTGTTTAATGAAAATAATTTTTTATCACTTTGATTTTATACGGATATTTTTGGACCTACATCGTTTCTTTGTTTGACTGAAATTCACGATTCTATTATACAGTTTCGTTACTAGATATTTAAAACGAGAACGGAGAGAGTCCTCGTTAAATTTTCATAAGGACCTCGATTTTTCGGTAATCCGTAACGCTAAAATTCCCCACATTAATCACAAATTCCTGTTTATATTTACTCATACTTGAATGATAAAGAGTTTGGAATTTCGAGATTTGGATTTTACTTTTGTCCATTTTTGAAAAGGGGTACGTAGTCGGAGGTAAATAATAGGGTTAGAATTATTTGTAGAGTTTTTCTGTAACGAACATACCAGTATTACGAACATTGTTCGATAATTTAGTCTTGAGGCCTGAAGGCATTACATAGAGTAACCTTATCACAATAATAAAGAATCACTAGCAATTAGTATATTAAGTTTGCTTTACAAGTGTTCTAGATTGCGTACACTACTCCAGATTAAATCAAAATGTGTCATGAGTCACTAAACGCTTCGAGTGAAGAGAATTATTCAAATAGTCCTAGCCCTAGTGAACAAGGGTCCTCGTTCAATGGTCCTAGATACCATACCCCCTCTCTGGCTCCATTTTTATGGTAGGGGAACAATGGCCAATGCCGCCGTAGACATGATCGTCCAACAGAAACACTTCCCACGAAAAAAAAGAAGTTCTTAAAGTGTTTCCTTTCATTTCAAGAATACGCATTACAAATATTAACAGAGTGCAATAATTAGATTATAGATGTTCATACAATTTAATATATTCAAATATGTGAACAATATACACTTAATAAAGAAAGAAACAATACAGAAACATATTTCTTCTACAATTCGAATTATTCAATTCACATACAGCTTCATATTTCGTTTTTCAACCTTTCACCACATATTTTCTACCGATATTCATTTCAAGAATTTGTCACGAAAATCATTTGAAGGTAACATTGTATAAGAAACACAACACATTGTGAATAAAAACGTGATTAATTACAAAATACCCTGAAACATGATGCATTTAATTACACAGTACATTTCTAGTATTAACGAGTCAAAAGTCATACTAAATGATAACTTCCAGTGATTCACTGAGACCCAACTGACTTTCATTTTTCTGATCGTCACGTACTACCTAATTTTATACTTACAATTCGCAACAGACATAGCACAGAAAACATCCTCTGGTTAGAAGTTACTCTACCGCATTCAAATTTCACGGTTTCCCGCCAAGCAGCGTCCGTCTTCGTCGTCTAGTAACTTCTCGGTGGTGGGGAGCGAGCGGCGCGTGAGGGGCCCCTCTCGCGACGGAGCTCCGCCGTGCGGCAACGTTGTCGGCGTTAATGGTGGCCGTGTCAGCCAATCAGCGAGCAGAACGTATTCTGGGCGCGCAAGGGCTCGTACGCGAAACTCATTTGCTACGCGTTCGTCTAGCACGTGCGACCACTGTTCTTCGCGCAGTGACCGTTGCGCGCGCGGCGTCTTTTGGCTTCTCCACTCTTGTTCGGCACGCACACTCCAACGGGGTCCCTCTACACGTCCATCCAAACAAGAATCCTTTAATATCAGGCCGATCGCCATGGCAGAAGAATATCTCTACGGTAAATATCAGCCGCCCGTACACGACCGACGGAATCGTCGGTTTATTTCGCACCGCACGCGGATACTTTCGCCATGGTCGGCCGTTGTTAGCGAGCGGTGCCGAACGCTCGGGACGCCGGCTGCCTTTCGGCCATTGTGACCAGCCCCCATTGTTCCGTACCAATCGTACTCGCGTTTATTCACCGTCTACGATCGAACGGCAATCCTTCATGTTATCCCGTGTGCATACAATTGTGATTTGTGTGTCCAGGAATCACCCTCGAGGGACCGAACTCCAGCGAGGTATGGGACCCGGAACACAAGAACGACGACGCAGACGGCACCAACCAACACTTCGGTGCCGATCAGAAGCTTATCATCAAAATGGTAAGTTGAGAGTATCCCATGAAACCCCTTTTCGTACGGTCGCATCGTATTTTTCGTGATTTTTTATTGCTTGTATGGGTTTTCGAGATTCGTCGGCCAGCCGTCGAAAACGACGGGTCTTCGTTGTTGACGCGCCAGCTACCTCGAGATGATCTTTTTTCAGACGATATCGGTCCACTCTTACCCTGATTAAGGCGTTCGTTAGCTTTTCAGAATAGCGTGGCACGTTTTTGTGTGTCATCGAATTAACCTTGATTGGATAGGTTCTTGATATTTGGCGTCACTGGTAATCCTGATTATTCCCAGCGCTCGCAACTATTACGTTTGCGCGCGAATTTTTAACCGTTAGGTGGGACACCGGGGGTTCGTTGGAGATTTCGGGAAGGTAGCGAATCGTTTGCCCCGGAGTGCTCAGTTAACCTCTTTGTCGGTTTTCGAATTTTCTAGAAATGAAAAAATGGAAGTTTACTTGTTCGTAGCCGCCATGTGTCGAGTGTTCATTAATTAAGCGTCCTTTTAGTAATTAAGTATTTACGTGTGCTCCGCCGCAGCGATAGTTTATTTTATGCTAATAGTACAACTTTTGCAAACGTATGCAAATTGAGATTGTTCATTGATATTTTTTTGAAACATTAATTTTATTCATTATTGCAATCTTATAAAAACATTAAAATGAATTTCAGTAATGAAAATTACAAGTATAATAATTTAAAATATACAAATGTGTGATGATATAAATAATTCTGATTACTTGTTCCCTGTCACGTATAGGACAATAGATTATGCAGATTTAACTAAATTGGAATTTTAGTTGATTCATGTTTGTTTCTTTTTCATAGGCGCTCTTAGGACCAGAGGCTAAACCTGGAGAGCTCAACGTGCTACAGGTAGAAGCAATGGGACTTAAGGGCCCCATCAAAACACCAATCGCTTTGCTAGAGATGGGAAAAACAGCACAGATCATTCTTGATCTTAGTTTTCCCGATCCCCCAGTCACGTTCACTTTGGTTAAAGGCAGTGGCCCCGTTCACATAGTAGGGCACAATCTTCTTGGTAAGAATTTTTTTTAATTATCGCTATGAACTTTATGATTTTGATGCCTACTTAAAAATTTAAACAAGACATGAATATTTTAATATTATTTTATAACAATTGTAATGCATGTTGAATTGTTAATATCCTTGTTTAATTGAGTATATAATTGATTGGGCGATAATTTCAAGTGGACGCCCCTTAATAAACTTAATGACAAAAATTGTAGATTGTACTTTTTACATTTAGATTTGTTTGTAGAGCAGATGACTATATTTCACTCTACTATTCAATTGTTCAAATAATTGATTATATTCATTTAACTGTAGGAAAAAGTAAAAAAATGTTATCAATGAAATTATGCAATTTCACCTGATTTTTAATTTTTTAGGGACGCATATGGAGGAGTTTGACGATATGGATGATGAAATGGAGGAGGAAAACATCGATGATGACGATGATGATAAGGTACAGAGTGATTACTTGAAGTAAATTGCACAGATGCATGCAATTTTATATATGTATATATTACAAACTATTCATACTGACAATCAAAGAAAAGATTGTATTTATAACTGACATTCTAAATGAGTTGCATAAAAACCATAAAACTTGAAACAAAATTCAGAATATTTTCGGCCCAAATAGATACAAATATGTATATAAATAGAAACTCGTTCGAGTACTTATGTTTTTAATATATATATTGGAAGTTATAGTGTTGCATTTTCTACATACTAGGAATACAAATTTCAGGCACCACAAAAGAAACGAAAGCATTCTACAGAGGGTAAAAAAAATGGCACGAAGCGTGCTAGGACGGATGAAGCTGTAGGCAAATAAAATGCTAATATTAAAATGCTGCTATTCAGTCATTCTCCAAAAAACGAGTTTTGCCAAGAATATTTTAAAGTCACGTTATTATAATATTAAGATTTTGAGGGCGGGGAGGTCTCTGAACATCGTCTGAGTAATAAACGAAAGTCGTGGAGATATCATTTCTGCGTTTGTGTTTTCATTCCATGTGTCTGTTTTATTTTTTTTTGCGTAATAAATCATCCCATTTTGAAACAGTTGCTTTTATTCTTTATTCATCATGGTTCCTCTTTTTCCAATTTTGCGAGTGAGTTCTGTTTTCGATATTTATAAGAAAAGGAAACAGATTAGAATGTCAGTAATACAATCTTTTATTCAGAGAAACATCGAAGAATTTTTGTTCGAAATTTCTGCATAGTTACATTCTCTTTCTTCAATACATTAGGAACCAGAAGATGAAGAAGATGATGAAGATGAACCCAAGCAGAAGAAAACCAAATTAACAACTGCAGCCAAATACAAAAATCAAGCTAATAAGAACAAGAAAAAATAAGCGCGAGCCTTAATATTATGGAAATACAACAAACTTTTAAGTTAGGCTAATAAGCGTAAGTCCATCATTATCATCCGCATTTTTGCGAATCTAGTATCGTTTCATCAGATTATCAGACGACAACCGATGCCTTCCACGTTTCTACGACACAACTGGACCAAGGAGTTGCTATAATTCAATGACACAGTACATTTTAGTTGATTACTATAACGTGTAATATTAAAGAAAAACGAAAATTTCCATGGACTTCGAAGACGTTTCTCCAACACCCATTTTATCAAACGTTTCTTGGAATGCCTTAGAGGAATGGCCCTTAAACGCGTATCAAGCAAACTGTACGAAATATTAAAGTCTGTGAATCAGAAATTATCTTTTTGACAAAATTTTATGGAGTTGAAAGTTCGAAGGGCATTCTTCTGAGAGCTACTAATCTCACACAGTAACCTTTGTTTTTCTTTATTTTAACGAGAGCGACGTAAAATTGTGAAAACAAATCCGTGAAACAACGATAGGGACACGGTTTCGAACATTTGGCCCAGTTGGTGTTAATAAAGTAGGTGGAAAGCTCGGACGGACCTACAGTGAAGGTGTATTCGTATTGTTTCCTTTTTTGTCTTCTCCGACACCGTGTTCACACATCGACGCTTCCAGTGATGCGAAGGTACATTATTCTAACGTAGCCATGTAAACGCGATCCATGAAGAAAAAACGAGTTACTGCGCCCTTTAAGAAACAAACAGAAAACACATCGCGAAGATAACGTTCCAGTGTAATTTATTATTTTCGTGTGTACAAGATGGGGAAAGGGTGAATAGTCAGGGAAACCCTTTTATGCCAAGATGTTACTAATGACTGTAAAGAGGCAAAAAAGAAATGATTAAGATCAGAATTAAAGAAAAAGAAAAAAACGAAGAAACACATTTACACGTCATCTCGACATTCATTCCATTTGATGAAAGATAACAGAAGGAGATATTACAGGTGTACTACACAATGTGATGCTCTTACATCAGTGTTATATGCGATTTAAGCATATGTAAAGCGTGTAATAAAACGCGCCCATGCGATTGATTAAGTAGTCTGTACACCTATTTTGTACATATACGATACAATAAAAAATTTCACAACTTTTAATCAGTATCGCAAGATGTAAGTTTTATTTGAACATGCGTGCATCTTTCCCTTATTCTGTCCCGAGTTTTAGCTACTTGTAGGTTCAACGATTTCGTGACAATTGAACGTTTGTGATTTGTCGATACAATTGGGCACGTCTGTTAATTTAATGAACATGATTTTTCGTCATTATGTGATCGAAAGAAATTGCTCGTTTGTATGGTTCTCGATAAAGTAACTGAAGAAAGCATGTTGATGATACTCAACGTGTGAAAGATACATTTGCTTGCCCTATAGTAAGGACCTTGAAACTGTACGTATACAGAACCTAAAAAGTTTGTAAATCATTTCAATAACCAAATCTTACCTATAAATTAAGGTAAGCGATTAAATGTTAACCGAGTAACAATGATTTTAAACTAGATTATGATTAATCTTCAGACTCCATATCTCCAGAACGTAATACTCGCTATTATGATATGCAGAATACTATTTCGAAGAACAGCTTGATCAATTGTACAGATTTGAAGATTTCTTGCACGAATCCGCAATGCCAAACTATCAACGAAGAACTAGCAAGCTTACGCCAGCAAGTATGAATGTTCAATTTTTTCTCCTTTGTCGATTAATTAACAGAATTCATGTATGATTATAAGGTGGTGGACATGAAAGAAACGGTCGTGTGTCTGGAGAACACTATACAAATCAAGGATGCGCAATTGCAAACCGTGCAAAGAGATAACGAACGACTGTCGGCGGAGTTAAAGAAGGAGCAAAGATGCGTGAGAAACATCAAACGTAAGGCTCTGGGCGTCATCTTGTAAACTTATGGTAACCCTTAAATGTACCGAATTAATTTTAGAGCAGTTGGACGACGAAAGGTTCTTCTATCAGAGGGAGAAGGATTATTTCAATGATGAGATGCAACGACAGAAATTACGCTCTGCAAATGGTACATCAAAGTCACAGCAGCGTTGGAAAGAAATTCAGGAGGCACGAGATTCCCTTGGGGATGAGAACAAATCTCTCCGAGCAGAGTTAAAAGACAAAGCTGAAACCACGTATAATTTATGCATAAAGTTTTTGCGAATGAAGTATGCAAAAGATTCGCTGAGGCAGAAATTAGATAAATTGTTGGGCGAGCATCTGCAAGTTATGGCGGACATGATGGAACAGCTGGACGAAGCCAGAAGGGAACTCAACATCATTGTATCAGACAAATTTCAAGATCCATTGCCTTTGAGCAAAGCTAAATTCCTGCAGGTGAATCTCGGTTGAAAGATTATGATTTATTGCTGGCCGATTCTGTAATGTTTGTATCGTTTAGATGCTACAGAGGAACGCGCGTCTGGTTCACGAAAATGCTATGCTCAAAGTGCAGATACAACACCTCAATTTGGACATCGACAAATTGAAAAGTTGTACGCAAAAATCGAAATTAATTAACGTGGATGCTAAAATCATTAGTAAATTGGCCGAGCAAAGTGGAAGAAAAGGCAGCAAGGAATCTATGAAATGGCTGCCGTATCAGTAAGAGAATTATACTGATTCAAAGTTTCTTTACAAGTTTTACAGAGTCTTGTTGAAGTCATTAGAATTGACTAGGTTCGCTTATTGCATGTTAGGTCGTCTGTAGAGAAAACTGAAAGAACTTCGTCGCATATCAAGCCCTCGGATCATCGAAATTCTGTACCGGGAGATTATTCGGGAGACGCGAAATTGATCTCCAAAATTCGATCAAACAATTTGAAGAAATACGTGGACGCCATAGTGAGAGAAATTGAACCAGAGGAAACAAAGGAAATACAAGCAGAACGTGCATACAGCGCTCCGGAAATTGTGCGGCCGGAAGTTCAACCCAGTTGCTCAACAATCGGTCAAACAGATTCATCAATCGATTTTCGGGATGCCTTCACAAACACATGATGGTAAACAAATTATTCAACAAATCTGTAAAAATGTAAATGTGAAACTTCATATTTTGTGTACAATTTTTGAACAACAAAAATGTATATCGACCGTAGAATCTGATTTACCAACAGTAGATGAATTAAAATAAGATGTTTAGAACATATTATGCTAGATGGCGGGTTTAGTATGAAGTAATTTGTAAATAAATGAGGAGTATCTTGTAATTAATATGTAAATTCACAGACGAGGTATGGAATAAACTACTCATCCATTGTATTTTTGTGTCACCCGGATTTGGGGCTCTAGAGCCCATTACCATTTACGTGTCACATCCTACTTTATCGATTGGGGCTGGCTTTACATGACAGCGCTATTAATGGCAGGAATTAAAATCAGCAATCGTAGACATTTTTTATTTTGAGCAATGATTTTTCATTGAATTTTCGAGTTTCTTTAATTCTCTTACGCATGTTACCTGAATGTGACATAGACGATAAAAATTTCTATGCTTGAAAGCTTGTTATGTACATATAAATACATTTTCAATAAACTTTACTTCATTTTATAATTAATTAAAACTTAATGCATAGAAGAATAAACCAATCTTGGAATTAACTACGGGCATTGACGAAGTAGAGGATAGACCTATCATCCAATGTAATTTTCTGTCACACACACTCTTACCATTTCCGTGTCACATCCAGACGAGGTCTGTGATTACACTCTCAAGATGTTTCCTGATAAGTCACAATAAAGTGTATAATAAACGGGATCAAATCCAACAAGTAAACACAAAAGAACATTCGTCACAAGTCATTAAAAATCACAGACTTGTCAGCGAAGGACTATTGAATACCACTCCACTGTCCACCGGGTGTACCTACACTTTTGATCACTAATATGCATTGTTAATGTCTGCGGGGGTGGTTGAAAAAACCATTGGAGCGATAAATAAGAATTCTTCGCACGCACGGTAGACGTTAAACTTTCAACTGACAAGGAATTATTCTTAGTAGCTGCTAGCTGTCAAGTGTGACGCCGAAGTGCGCAGCGCGTTGTGCGTCAGCTGCTTGCTGCGCGGGGGCTCACTTCACTTCGGACTGCGGTACCGCTAACATCGTTTGACAGCTTGCGCTTAACATATTACGTTTTCGCGTTTAACCCTCGAACACCGAATGCTCGAGCGACGACGCGGAGTCCGAATGCCGGGTCATTTTGGCCCATAGTGAAAGTTGAGACCTATTTGTTCATTTTGAAGGAAGGTTTTGTAATAAATGTTGCTGTCATTATTTTTTAGCATTATTTTGTTGTTTGCTAGAACTTTATTAGATAGAACTTTGCTAGATACACTTCTTTTTTGCTGCTATACCGAATACTGACACGCAACATCCATTGAGTCTCTATCCGCCGCAACAGCGTCGATTCGTCATTGTTTCTGTTAGAGCGACAAGACGACAGTCGACTGTTGCAACAGGCGAGATACGGGACGGGTCAAAATGACCCGGCATTCGGTGTGCGAGGGTTAATCATCTTCGAAACCATTTCTAATTAACCCTTTGCGGGCGAATGCCGCCACTACGGCGGCATCAGGATATTGCTTCTCGGGTCGAATGTCGCCGCTACGGCGACGAACAAATAATTTCAGTATTTTAATCACCTTTTTTTTGGGGGGGTTTGGAAGTATGTGCAACAAATTCCTATACTCTCTATAAAGCTTCAAAAAAAAAGAACAAAAGTGAAGAGGCCATGACAAACCTACAATTTGTAAAACGTGTGGTAGGTCAATTGGGAGACGATTTTCAAATGGTAAAACGACCCAGGGGACGAGCTTGCAACGTGAATGGATCACAAAAGCTAGATGGAAGACTACATGTACGAAAAGAAACTAAAAAAGATTGCATAGTATGCTCAGACAGAAAATTTGCAGAAGACAGACGAGAAACAAGTTTTTATTGCTTCGAAAAATATCACACTCTGAAAAACTACAAAAATTGAACTATCTCATCAAGTTTTAATATATATTATGCTCAATTACTACCAATAAAATTTCCATAAAACAATGCACATTCTTCTTCATCTCTAATATTTAAGTCTTCAATGTATAATGTCGTTTATATTGGAAATATCTCCGACCTGCCGGTAAGTAGATTTGAAAAAGTGCTCGTCCGCAAAGGATTAATATTCACTACTGCTCTCGTTTAACATTAATTCACTATTGTTTATTATTAATTAATACTGTTTTATAGTTAATTAGTTCGTGTTTTCGTGACTTAACCGAGGCTTTCGTGTCCTCCCTCGGTATAGATATTCGACTTCTTTGTTTATTATACGTGGTCTTTCGGTACATTTAAACAATTTTGGGATTTGTTTAAATAATTATTTTGATTTTTAATCAATTTTCGATTTGAAGTATTTTTCATTTATTCGATATTTTGGGATTTGTCCTACCGGTTATCGTGACCCTACCCGATTTACATATTCGACTTTTTCGTTTACGTACATGGTCTTCCGTTATATTTAACCCTTTTAGTGCCGACCGAAACAGTTGAACCTGAGCGAAAAATGCCGAGGCAAACTGATGTAGTTTGGTAAGGTTTGAGAAAAAAATTATAAAAATTTAGTTTTAAATAATAATTACAAAATTGAAAAAGGAACATATTGAGAACTAAAGGAATATTGAATCAACAACTAAAGTATTTAAATATTTGTTGAAAATTATAAGCATTTACAAATATAATACATCGTCACTCTGGCATAGTTTGATATAGAACAGGTAATATAAAACATAAACAATGTGTATTCAGTTATTTATAACAGTATCGCAAGTATTTCAAAAGACAAATAAATAATAATTCACGCACCACGATATATCGTCGTCGGCACTTTTCGCAAGTGTAGCCAACGATGATATATCGTTGTTCGGCACTAAAAGAGTTAAACAATTTCGGGATGCATTTAAATATTTATTTGCATTTGTAATAATTTTTCGATTTTAATTATTTTTTATTAATACGATATATCGAAACGCGATCCAGTACGAAGATTAAACAGGAATAGTTGAATTTGAGTTTCACTTTTTATATTTTAAATGTTTAATGCATTATTTATATTAAAGAATATTTGGAGCAACTTCAGGATTTCAGATTTTTATATTAAAATTAGAAAATCTGAACAAACAAAGACTCACACCCTCCCACGATTACTTAGATATATCTGTTAGGCAGGCATTTAGACTTGTAAGATAAAACGAAAACATCTGAACATTTAAGAAATGTCGTCCCCGTTCTTTGGTTAGATATGATAGGTAGCGCTTTAAGTTAAATTAAAACGATTGAATTTGAACATGTAAAGAATCATGTTCGTCCCCTTCTTTACTCACACTGTTAGGCAGGGCGTCAGGTTTTTAATCAATGCAAAGATTATTTGTTTTAGAAATCATCATGGACCATCGTTAATCAAGGGAGAAGAAAAATGATAAAATATTTAAACTTTGTCCTTACCCAAATATTTCTTAGATATATTGTTAGGAAGGAATTCAGATTTATAATTTGAATTTTAAAAAATTGGAAGTGCATATTTCAATTAGAAATGCACATGGTCCCATCATTTTTAGTTAAATACGTGGTTAGGTAGGCTGATTGATAAATTAGATAGATGTGTTGCTAGGTAGGGTATCGTATTTTCAATCATGCAGAAATTGCTTCTTTCAGAAAGTATCGTGGGATTTTTGAAGATCAGAAACGGAGGAAAGAAAAAAAATTATACATAAATCAAAATTATATTTATCCAAATTTCGCTTATTGTTAGATATGCGATTAGGTAGGAAATCAGATTTTTAACATTAAATTAAAAAATCTGAAGAACTAGAAATTGACGTTCTTACAAGATTTTCTTAATCATACTGTTAGGTAGGTTTAGCCAACCATGTTAGGCAGGATATTAATTTATTGTTATGTATAAGAATCATGTTTTATTCCTCCTGTTCTGTAATTCTGAATTACTGAATTAGAGTCCTTAGAAAATAAGTAAATTTACACGATAAGTCAGTATTTGTATTAGCATTATATAATTTTTTACATTGTAAATAATATTTTCATGTGGTACGTGTGCTCAATTTAGCCCGGATAAGTTACTAAGAAAACATCTTTGGCTACATATTTACGAATCAACCCATATTCGGACGATTTGTAAATCTATGTCAACAGGCTGGTATGTTAAAAAAATAAATGAAATTTCATAAAACGAAGGGTAGTTGGGTCGCAGATAGGGTGGGTCTCTGATCGTAGCAACCTCCTCGTGGTGAGACCCGGGCAATCGATAATATTTGTAGTATAAATTAGTGAATACTTATATTCTTTAACAATGTAAATTGTTTACGCAATAAGTTATTCACAATTTATACCATAAATAAAATCGAGCTAATGGCTACGAAACTTAATAAAATTTCGTGCATTACCAGGTAACTTAAAAAAATTCCAACAGTTCAGTTTGATGCCAATAACGTATCTTACGCAGACTTTCATGCCAAACACGCTGGCTTTTGTTCGAATTGCGTATGTCTTTTCGTTTCTTCAAAAATTCAAGAATTGTGGAGGCCTGGGCCAGACCAGTCTGGCTGGCCGATCGAGATATATCGATTAAGAATTTCTCGCTCGGAGTCCAGTGATTCGCAAAAGTGGCACGTTTCAAAAAGGGTTTCTGTCGGCGCAGATGATGTGAGCTCGTAGCCTTATCTGAAATGAACAATTCGAAAAGATTCTTAATTAGTATAAGCGTCGTTATCGCAGGTACCAAAAAAAACAATTTGTGTTTAAAATAAACTAAATGGCGCGTGGTGAAAGCAATCGGTTGACTATTTTTGTAGATTTCACCTGCGCTAGGTGAAAAAATAACGCTTCGAGAAAAACGCGTTTAAAAGTTTCAGAATATAATTATTATATGAAACACGTACTTACAACTAATCGGCAATCCCAGTCTCATATTCAATTGTATTTTCTTGACCTTTCAAGAAATTCAAGTGCCACGAGCTGCTGCAGCAGTATAAAATTTGTCTACGAAAACTTAGGGTAAATGTCCCTAATGTCGCCTAGCACGTAATATCGCCTACCCGTAATATTTTGAAAGAAAAGAGCGTTGACAGAAATCGGCAACGGACTGAAATTGTAGCAAAACATGTATAAAGAGACGTATTTTATTGATAGCGTTACAAATAATGTCTCTTTTGTTTGAGACTGATTTGATATAAAAATGTCTCTTACTCATTACTTGAGAACGATTTAAAATTTGGTAGGCGATATTAGGTGCACTTACCTTATAAACAGGAAAACAGAATGAATATTTTAAAGCAGCCTTCCTATCAATTATTTAGTCATGGTGTTAAAAAGATGTGTTTATTACTATTGGAAATCACTTATATGTCTTCGACTTAACATTCCATTGTTGAAAAAAGATGGCATGAATAATTGTGAGCGTATTAAATCGAAGCACTGTAAGTTGCCGCGGAATGTATTATGTACTAAAAAGAGGCCCTCTCAAGAAATGTACGTCTTGAATATTTACTTAATTATACAAAATGTGAAAAAGTGTTTAAGACAAAGTTTATTTCTTTAAGTAAAGCTATTGAATGTTACAAAACTTTCTGTATCATTTCGTTAAAAAAAAATAGGGGGAGCGCGCCCCCTGCAACTCCCGAGTGCCTGAAAGAGTACACAATCTGTTATAAAAAAGACCTCATCGAAGAATAATGTGCGCAAAAAGAATTTTGTTTTTACCTATAATAGTTTTTGAGAAATTAATTTTGTCCAGCTAAATGTATCACTTGTCCCACTGTGCGGTCCCAATAATCTACTTAAGGGTTAAATTCGAGTCCAGACGAAACGGTGTAAATTCCTAGAAAATGGAAAAGGACAATCACGTACCACTGTATTTCATTTTCCTCATGTCTGTATTTGTACAATATCCGTTTATACATTTTTCTTATTAGGGGAATAGGCCAGCGGGGGTTACGGATGGGATACACAAATCCACAAAGTTCCTCGAGGGGAAGAATGGGCGAAAAATTCGAAAGACTCGCGTGACGCGTTTAGTTGCGCCCATACACACTACAAAAAATCAGTCATCTTCGGATTTCATTGTTACTCACAATAATAAATCACCAGCGACGTAACAGCCTCTCATTGAAACACACTGTACACGACATTAGGTACGACTCCGGCAATGTTTCTTAATCGTTTTCGTTTTATCGTCGCCCCCTAATTACGGTTACTCAACTTCTCCGTTGTGTTTCACGTTTTTTTTTTATTTATGTTCCTAGAACAGTGATTTCCAACCGCAGGCTTTATTGTTGGCATAAACGTTACAAATTTTGGAATACGTTAACTACATTGTCGTTCAAAATATCTCCGCATTTTACAGTTGTGTACGTATATATACATAATAACGTCATGTTTGGAATCGAGCTTTCATTACGAGACTGCATATAATTATTGCATGTCGAATAAGAGGAAGCGTTTCATCGTGTAGCGATTATTGATAAACTCTCGGCCTATAGTTTCTTTTGTAACATTGATAAAATTATTGATCTTCAACTTGCTGCGGGAAGCCATTATAGATTCAATTTGTCATTTATATTTCTATCTGATAAACTCTGAGATCATAGTTCTGTCTGCAACATCGATAAAATAATGTACGTTCAACTCGCTAAACTGGAGTCATGAATTTCGTCTTCCTACTCTATGTCTCTATCATAAAATTTATACTTTCATCCCATAACATTCCATAGATTTATTGACTGGCCACTTTGTTTACTGTCTTCTAAATTACATTCGAGCCGGTGATCAAAGATATCGGTAACCCTCGAAACGAGCAAGAAACGGGGGCTGTAAGGACAAAAGGGTTGAAACACACTGTCCTAGAAGGTATTCTCGTACCAGTGCGTTGGATACTTCAACAAACATATTAGACATCGCAAACGCAACGAAACTGTGAGTGAGAATATACGAAGCACTTCTACAGCACGTATCGTCGTAACGCGTTCGCTGTTCTTCGGCGTCGTTAAAATAGAAAAGTTCCTTCTATTAGTATTGTAGAAAAGTTAAGGTTCTACGAGGCTTCTTGTATTAGGCGGATCAGAAGATACAGGTGAAGAAGTTACGCGCGTCACGTTCCTATTTTCGTGTTTAATACTTTCGTCGTCTAGGCATGCGCGCGCAACAATTACTTAAAGCTTGAAGAATCAACCGTCAAGAGTCCTATTGCTGAAGAAGCGTCTTTCAGTCTGAAGATCGGAAGAAACCTCACGCTGAAGACATCTTCGGGGATGAAACTAATTTCAGTAGCAGAGGAAGAAGGAGAGATCGATTTCGGTTTCGTTGACGTTGTCTGAACTAAACGAAATTCGTTCGACCTGAAGACGCTTCCGCATTTACTTCTATACGAATTACTTAGAAACGGACTATCGCCACTGAATAAAATCGAACTTCTGTCGATCCTGCGATCGCTATGTTATCGTTTTAATCGATTAACCCGTACGTCTACCACACACTGTGATTCTAATCCACATGTGCGACAATCAACACTTAACACGTAAGGACATCACATGAAACTCTGTATATAACGATATACACCATCTAAGTTTTGCTTAACTACCTTAAAGATGCCTGACCCAGCGTGGATACTACGAACTTCATAATCCTCGAATATCCGAAAGAAGCGATTAGTGGGGCTGGTAGAAGGAAGCATTTATGATTAAATGGAAGATAAGCATCCTTGAAACGCTTTTTCATTTCTCGATTCCTTTCTCCGCGCGCGATTTCACGAAGTCCGCGACAACTTTTACCGTTTTGGAACGCAGAGTGTTTGGACGTGCCATAGATAAACACCATCTTTTGAAGAAAAATAAGGATATCGAAAAAATGCAAGTTACAAATTACAGGGACTTGCATTTATATTCGGACATTATGGTATTTCAGAAATTCGTCTTGTATATATTACAGTAGAGCCCCCCGTATCTAAATATCCTAATATCCGAATGTTTTGTTTTCCAAACAGCCGTTTCGTGAAAACTTATGTGATTTAGCAGACAAAACAATATGGGATCCTTAAATATTGAAACAAACTGTCAATTTTATTGATTCCTATTTGATTAAATGGAGTTTAATATAAAAGAAGTGATTGTTCTATTATCCGAAAATTCTGTTATCTGGCCACATTTCTCTCCCTATTAGTTCGGATACGGGAGGCTCTACTGTACATCATAATAGAGCTGACGACATTATTGCTTTTTCTTTGGTATGTTAAAATATTTAGTCTTGTTGACAGAGATAAACATTTAAGAGAGCTGTAGCCATTATTAATATTGTTTATAAACAGATAATGTAGAGCATATTTCAGAAAATCAATTATTGTTAAAAATTCATTGTCAAAAGGGGATAAAATACCAAAAATACCACGTTCAATATGCAACAACTACATAATCATTTATCATTAAGGAAAAGGAATACCGTATCAGTAATCTGACTAATCGATTGCAACGCGTAATTAAGCAAAAAATCCATTCTATGAAATATTAACAAGTTAGTCGATTTTTGAATTTACATGTATACTCGATGTAAAATTACTATATCCTGTTAAGCGTCCGAATATTTTCAAGACACAAGAACCAGGAATTATTTAGTTAATTGCTTGTTATTTAAAAAATCACTAAATGACTCAACTAAATAAAATTTGTGTTTTTCTTAAGTAGAATAAATGTTTTAACATACCGAAGAGGCAATACATTCGTTAGCTGAAGCATGGAAAGAAGTACAGGACAATAATTTTTGAAATACCATAGTATACGAATGTAAATTTGTGTCACTGTATGCGTTTAAATGCCTAAAATTCGTAACAGATACAAATGCCCAAAATTTGATACAACAGCGGCTGTTAAATAGATTTAAATGGCCATCAGAAATTACATTGACCACATCGTCAAGCAGTGACCATAGCAGCAGCAAAAAATTCAGTGTCCTTCATCAAGCATTTTAAATCTAAGTAAGAATTCAAGAAAGTTCAAAGATGAAAGTTTTCTAGCACTTTGACAGCTGATGTCTATAGGTTTCGGATGATTATTGTCATCCTTTGGCATCAACGTGGTTTCAACCTGAAAACACCAGCTTCCAAATCATTCAACACATAAAGCATTGGCCACATGAGAATTTGCTTCATGATTGCACACTTTTCAAGCAGTCGACAGATCATCTCTAGCCGAGTAGATTTTATCATTTGTTGCTAATGATGACAGCAGCGGCTGTGCATGCGCAAGCTCGTATGTACGCCAGTGTTTGTGCGCGAATACAATATTTATTTCACATTCGACTTGTCTTGCCTTCTTTCGACTTTAGGCCGTCATTGAGCATTGTCTGTAAAAATTATATGAAACTATATGTCTGCCAAAGAAAGTTATGATTTCTTATGTGGTTATTCTTGCGAGTTGCTGATTCTAGAGCTTACAAGAGAAAAATGCAAGGAGGGACGTGGTTTCGCGATACGAATTTTCTCAAGCTGAAAATATGTATTTAACATGTTCTAAATCAGTGATGGCCACAGGAGCACCTGCCTTCCCCCACTCTAGGTCCATTCCCCTCACCATAGGCTGTGATCTGTGATGACGATTGACCGAGGGGGGACAAGGAGCGAACTGGAGGGAACTGAAAGGAAGGGAATGAGCCCAGAGTGGGGGAAGTCTATAGTTAAGTATATTGTTTCAATACTGACAAAAGGTTTTTCATCAGAAGGACTGATATAACACTGGCGTTATAAGAAAGAATTCTGTAGGGTTGAATCTTCCTCGAATCGTCGACAAAACTAGAAACACTGAAGTATAGTACATTCTTGTTAATGTTCGTATGCTTAAAATGTGTAAAAATACTATCTCTGGTAAAATTCATAAAATCTGCTACACAGATGATTCTCACTCTTTACTTGACCAAAATCTTATCTTTGGCAAAAGCAATGATGTAGAAGTGACAAAATAATCCAGAAAATTTAGAGATATCAATCTTTATCATATCTATCACCTACAGTGATTTCCTTATATCGAAGGCAAACATATCTTTTTTGCCATGTAATCCGAAAGAAAAATACTAAGCAAAGTTATGAATCTATTACTTTTCAAGGTATCGGAGAACTATTTACACTATCCTAAAATTACGCGAAGAGAAGTTCAAAAATATAAATACACGGGCATTATTTTTGTGCAGAGTTATCTCTGTCTGAACGAAAATTGGAGGAATACTGTATTACTAATTTGAAATTAGCGACATGTGAAGACAAAGGTGAAGCTAATCGGCTTGATCGATTGTCATTGTTAAACCAATCAAAGAAACCCCGCGGAATTTGGTTACAACTTATGCGTAAAGAAAATACTTGAACATATTAAACGTTAGATCCACGTGAGCATAGGCATGACTCAATGAGATTGTCTTTGACACTTAGATGTTAGAACGAGTACATACAACACAGATATGTACGGGAAGAGACTGTTGCTGGAATGTGATACCTAATTCATCTGTACGATGTTCATCGAGACGTCCAATTGCATTCAACGCAAGGCAGACCTTTCAGAAACTTTTATATTTATTTCTATCAGCGTTTTTCTCGAGATCTCTGTTCAGACGTTCGCCAGGCGAATGCATTCGGAAATCTCGATGATGCACATCGTCTGATATCGCAGGTACATACATACAACTATATCATTGTTAATATATCTATACATCTCTACAATTCTTTAACACCTAACCGTGCCTCAATAAAATATGATTACGTATGAGATATCAGCTAAAAGATTCGTAGCATACATAATGAGATTCAATGTTTTCGATTGTCAATTTCGATACGGCATACGTACGCATTCTTATCTGCATATATGTAATATATATATGTATATGTGTATATATATAGACTTCTTTTATATTTATAGTTATATATATCTATATTATGTGTATATGTATACGTAAATACATATCGCATATACAGTATATAACTGTATATAAACCGTATAAGCGGTATATACTGGGTGTCCCAGGTTTTTACCGACAAACTGTACCAGTATGTTCTACGAATAGAAATAAGCAAAACAAGTTATACAAACGTAGACTGATAAATGTTTTGTTCAAAATGTATCAGAAAAATACGAGATATTATAATAGTATGTTACTAATAGTATGTTAAATTTATCTTATTTGTTTATAAGGCTAGGTTTAATCATTGAAATTGACGTAGATAATGAATATCATTTTTGCTAATACTTAGATTGCAGATACCCTTTAAATATTTCAAAAACTTATTTCCTCTTTCACCTGTTTTATGAAATATCCATTTGCCGCGTGCTTATTGTAAATTCAATTGCAGAAATATCCATAGTTTATTAATAAGCTGTTACTGTTCCATTTCAAAATAGTGACTATTTTGATCGATACAAATGCATTTACTATCATACAAATTTCGTCTTGATTTTGTTTCATTTTACTAAATACATTTTTAATTCTTTGATTCGGTGGCGGATCCAGGAGCGTTTCTTTGGGGGTGTAAGGGTACATAAGTACATTTTTTAACCTTCTTTAACAAGATTTAAAATTTGCTTGTACATTGAAAACACATTAAGTATATACCTAACAAGTTTTTCAGAATGTAACATAATATTTTTATATTTGATTACTCGGGGGGTGGGGGGGGGGGGGGGGGGGGGGGGGTCCGCCCTTATCGCCCCTTCTGGATCCGCCACAGTTTTGATTAGACCTTCACTGTGCATTTCATACTTTTGTTATGATTCTTTTACACAGCATTTATAGGCATATATTTGTATAACATTTTTTGTTTATTGGTGCTCGTAGAATGTAATGTCACAGCTTAGTGGAAAAAACCTGGGACAGCCTGTATGTACCGTAGTCATGTAGGAGATACAGTAGTCACAAAGTTAGGCAGACTTGATTTATATTCCACGTCGAAAGGCTGATATCGTTTCGTAGAAAAACATAATAGCTTCACGCAAGCGAAAAGTATTCTATCGCAGTACTGTTCTCTCGCCGCATTATTAGAAGCTGAAATAAATTCCGCCGCTTCGTCAACGATCTCCGTTGGGACGTACGAAAGAGGTTCGAGCTTCTGAAGAGGAAACAGCGATGAAACTTCGACGACAGTTGCTACGAGCTTTCAAGCGTCGGATGATAAGAAAATATCATTTTGCTACGGCGCGCGTAACGTCCAATCGAAATCCAACCAGAACTTCGTGAAATATCACCGACGAACGCAGTCTTGCTAGCGAGAAGATGCAGCGACAGCGTGGATAAAAACCGTAGTAGTACTAACGATTACAGTAGCAATAGTTAATTAGTAATTAAATAGTAGTCTGCTTCGAAATCTAGTAGAAAATGTGCCTACACGGTGCGCTTAGCCACTTACGAAGGAAGAACCTTTCATCTACAGGTTTAGATGATTGCATTCGTTCAAGAGGATTGTCCGTGCGATTTTAACATCGGACGAAGAAGACTTTCGAAGAAAGCTCGTGAGCTTGAAGGGAAGCTTCTCGACGATCGTGCCGCGGTTTCGTTTCCGGAGCTCTCGTCGAAAATTTCTTCGCGGCCCGATGCACCCTTAAAGAAACGATAGGATATGTTTGTAGGCCGATCAGATTTTGCGTTTGTTGAATGTCTGCTCGCTCGAATTCCCCCATGAATTCATCGAGCGTTCGTTTCGCCTTCCTCGTCGCCGTTTCTAGGCCGTTCGCGCCTTTGTACTATTTCGTCGAACTCGTACGCAGACCGAAAATGAATCGTTGCCATATTCGTGTGCTTTCGAAAGAGTGTGATTCGATTCTTCGAAACGACAGTAGGTTCACAACAAGCATCGTATCTCGAGCGTTAAACTCGCTAGGCGAACGAAACGAAGGTCTACGCACTAATGGTGTCCCTTCTGGACACGTATCTCGCAGAATTAAAAAGCGATCGAACCAAATAAAACACGAATCGTATGATCGGAGAGATAATTCGAATGCGTCCTCACGACCAGCAAAATTCTAAGCTAAACAGTCACCTCTTCTTCCATGTTCTCTCTTCGTGAACGATTCTGCGATTATCGCTGGGACAAGATCATCATCCAAGATAACAGTAATTTATAATGGTATTTCGACAGACTTGAACCTTTATCGTATGAGAGATCGATTGAATGGTCCATACTTTTAACGTTTATTGCTCTATAAGGTTCTATTGCAGTGAATCGTGCGCAAAATGAAAACGGCTACGCGTACATACCAAAATCAAACGTATGATCACAAAAATATCTCTGCAGTAGAAATTAGATTATACCGTGTAGTCATTTGAAAACTTCAAGTCTAAGTATCGCGAAAAATTGGTCTTGTCTTGAATACTACAGCAAGTCATTCACACGTTGAAAACATAAACAAGACCAATAAATACTGAGGACTTAAAACAGAGAATAATGAGAGAATGAAGAAATATTATCAAAGAAACTTTAAGAAAAGGGAGAATTGAATTTGAAAACATATTGTACTACTGCCTAGCATAAAATGGAGAACATTTTGTAAACGTTTTATAAAGACTGTGCAAAACTATTGTGATTCTTTGTGTAATAAAAAAGTAGCGTAAGAAAGTGGAATTGTTATTGATTTTATCTTATCATCTAATAATGACCAGAAAAATTAAAGAAGTTTCGTCTGTATCATTTAATTTTCTACGCACTACTTTGGGAGTAGCAAAACTGAAATAAATGTTTGTTTTATTAAATATTCTTTTAAGATGAAGTCTGATAAAAAAATTTTCCATATAAAAGTTTCTTGTTTTTTTCCTAGAGAATAAGATCTGCAAAGAAAAATATGATTCCCATTCGAGAAAAGAAATTTGACCTTCAAATAACCTTGAAGATGCCTAAGAAATAAAAAATAAACAGGATATTTGTATTTCTCCCTCGAAATCGTGAAACTTTTTGTATATAACATTTTTCCCGAAAATGCTTGAAATTTTCAAACGAACACACGGTGTACGTTGTCATGAAATATTTAAAATCCTAATCATCGTATAATATTCAAGATACTTTTATTCTCATATTCCTAATACTTCAATAGAACTTTCAGAGAAATTTAATACGGTGACGTGAAATAATTGGAATATTCACACATCTAACTGTGTACGACGCTCTTTCTGGGAAATTCATTACGATAAAGGTCAAGTCTGCACGTAATTAGGATTTGGTCAGCGAAATCATTGATTTCTATGTACCACTCATACGCGCTTAAGTTCGATTATTTTGTGCTAGAATTATTTCGTAAAAGTATCGTATCGCGTGTGCGACTATAATGATTCCGTCGCGTACGCATTATTACATACATACAATTATACTTGATAATACAGTGTAGCTTTTGCTTCTAACTCGGGCGGGGTAAGCGCAATACTTTCGGACATTTTATCGTCCATATTTTGTTCGCGTCTCGATCCTTTCGCTACTCGTTCGTAGTTTCGTTTCTTTTTAACGTCTCCATCGATTTGCGTGTCCAAGGATCCAATAAATTGTCATGGAAGAGCGATATTCTAATTTCTCTGAATACGCTTTCTCGAGAAAGTCAGAAGAATTCTAATTCCTGTAGCGAAAGGACGAGACGTCCGTCTAAACATTAAACGTCTCGAGGGCCACTGTATGACGTTATTGCAGTTATGATCACTCGACTGAAATTTTCCTATGAGTCTACTGAATACGCAGTCACTGCCGTTGATCAAACGTGCAATGAAAAACTTCCTGGAACATTTACTCGATTTCCTGCCGCAGGAACGTAGACAAAATAATCAGCGAGGCACTGCTTCGTAGTATCTACAATGGCCCTCGCGACCGGTTCTTTATTTCGGGAGTTTCGGATCTTAAATTCACGAGCATTAAAAGGAATCTCTCTCGTCAGTCTACGAGCTACAAAAATTGCGTGACTTCTAAACACCGAATTTTCACTTGCCATTCCTGTTGCCCGTAAAGTAGTTCTGCTAACCACTTACCGATTGCTCTTCGTGTTTGGCTCGACCAGCGAGCCTCAGAACGATTGTCTACCGTTAATTAAAACGTCCAAGGAGATGTCTCGATCTCTGCTTTCCATTCTTGAGCTTCATTTCGCAACGCGTTATAATCAATCTGTGTTTCACTTTTTCCTTTTTTTCAATTTAATACGTTGACTACCATAGTGGAAATTCCCATACTTGGTCAGACACACTATATGTCAATAAAATGACAAAACTCTCATTAACACGTTCGCTACCATGGTCGATTCGAGAAAAACATCCGCCACAGACCAGGCTTTATTTTTATCAATTATCTCTGTCACACATGTGTGACGACGAGCTCTCAAAACAGAATCGACGCGTCATACATGCGTCTGGTAGAGAACGTGTTAATCCCTGTCAGCAAGTAGCATCGTTTTCATTTCGATTATCATTGGATCGAGGAAAACAGCTCCGAGACGCTCCCCTGACGAAAAAATACCTAACGACATTGTTGCTGGTGTACATGCATATGTATATGTGTTACACCAAACGCATATCGGTTCGAACGTTTGGCACGAGACTCGATCGAATCGCAAAACTGGATCAACCAGGACACACGCCTTGACAAGGCAGATGTCGATCGTCTCTCGTTCGTCTCCTCTCAATCCTTAATTTACGGGAAAAATGGACCCTCGTCGTCTTTGTAGAACGTGGCTTCTTTGTTCTCCTCCCTCTTCTCTCGATTTCTAGTGATTCATGAAAAAAATAGTATCTCTCTTATGCTGCTTTCGTCGTAGTTTCGTGTTCGTTTTTATACGTCGTTTTCCGTTGAATAGACCCAGGTACCCTTATTGCTACGATCTTCGTGGATGTTCGTGAACGATTTCCAGACGCGACACTCGAAAGACTCAAGGAACCTGACAAATTACGATCGAGATGACCCGATCTTCTGTCGGCGCGTTTTCGATTCTTAACACTTTGACGGCCGTAAATATTTGACGAAAGCTTTTTCCTTTGGCCATTTTTAGAGGCTTCAGTTAAGTTTCACAAAGCATTATACGTCTCTCGTGTTGTATCGATTGGTTCACAATTTTGATTTTTTAAGTATTGGGCTATTTACTTTTTTCAGTAACAGGTACGCTTGTTTATTAGTTTTGCAAGCATATTATTCAAGTGAATTAAATCACGTATATGTGACAGCGTCCATCAAAGTGTTAAGTGCATCGTGTCGTTTCGAGCACGCATCGTATAAACTGGATCGTTTCCACGAGAGGTGATTCAAAGGAAATAAATCAAATCGCTCTGATAATCTTTACGAGCTGCCCAAAATATTCCCCAACAGTAACGTCACGGTACCATTGTTGGGTTGGTCTGAAATTGATTGTCTTGCGGCTCGCGATATTGCGATCGATCAATGAAAAATACAATTTGTGCGAATGGTGAGTAGTACAGCAGAATCCTGGTTGTCAAAGCCTCGTTCGTTGAAGGTGTGTTCTTGTGAAATGCTTATTCAATGCGATCGTAATGGGGACACAGTCACCGTCAACGACTATCTGACCAGGACTATCGAGTATTGTTTGCTCTGAGCAACTTTCCTCGCGCACAATTCTACCGGTTATCTCTGTGTCGACGTGAGTTTCGTCTGCGTTTCCAAATTCGATCGCCTGACCATCTCGAGGTACTGCGAATAGTCAAACTAAACACTATGAAGTTTTTGTGCAGTACACCCTTGTCCATAAGTCACCGGACACTTGCTCATTTTGAGCAAAATTATTATTAGAACGTGGATACAACTTTTTGGCTCGATCTTATTATTTTATGTTGTTATATTTATCCATTTTACGGTAACATACAGGGTGGCTCCGACAACTGGACCAGTCTATAGCTCTGTTCCAAGTGAAGTTAAAAAAAAATTGTGGAGGAAAATTTTGCACTTGAACAAGCTCTATAATCTGACTATATGACTTTTTTCACTAGTGCATCAGTGCACTTGCATTTTTTTAAATGGAACACTATGATCTTTTTGCATATTGATTTCTTATGTTATTTTGTGTATAAAAGGTATTTTAATGAATTTGTTCAAGCGGTCATGTCCTCACGAGATGGACACATCGATGAGAAGAAAGTATATGATTAATTTCTTATTTTCTGTAAGATTTGTAACATATGATTTGAATTACATATTCTTTATATTATGAACAATTAACAAGTCCTAATTGTATTTCATAATGTATGTCAATTCATACGGTAAAATCGTCTGCCTCCTAATTTTATTAATAAAGTAAGTTGTAAGTGCTCGGTAACTTATGGACGTGAGTGTATACGTACAAGCTGTCGTAGAGTTAAATAATCAAATTGTGCCAATATATTGTATGAGCAGAAATAAGATAAGAATATTATACATGTATAAACATGAGTCCAGAAACGAATTTTTAGAGTTACAGTGAAAACATGTATGAAAGAATACGCTTCATTGAATTACATATAATAATTCTTTGAAACCATAAAAATTTGTATCAATACCAGAGTCAGATGAACGTCATAAATTGATTTAATGTCTTAATATATCGAGTAATAGAATATCGTCAATGATTGTAATAATTAAGTACAGCAAATTGTGGCACTCTTTGACGTACTGAATATCTTAAATAATATATGTCAGTAGACGCGTCAATTTTTTAATGATTAATAACAGTCTCACATCTACTTTCAATTGATAAACAAATACGATAAAGAACGCAACAAAACTGATCTGTAATCGAGACGGGGACTGTAAATACAAAAATAAATATTAAGCGACCATTTAAGATAGCAAATACACCTGGCTTTGATCTATTAAATTATTATATCTTAATTCTGAAATATACACAGAATGTCTCAGGTGTAAACTGATAAACTGTTTGAATATATTTGATAGAGCATTCTGAACCAAAAAGGTTATACATTCTGTACGATTGACACCACACCAGTTATTAATTTGTTAAAAAATAAAAAGATTTTACACTGAACTTATGTAATAAAGTAACAGTTACTTATAATAAACATTCTAAGGATGTTGAAGCTATTTTGTATCTATAAACACAAGTTTACTTGTCATTTTATTGAAAACTGACACTGTATTTGGAATACTCGATTTTTTTCTATCTATCCATCTCTCTGGAAAGTGGGCCTTTACAAAAACCCAGACTTAGACAGGACAGAAATCGACTATATGGAGGTTAGAAACAGACTGTGCATCGCATGTAGTATGCTACTTCGTCAGTTCTCACTACATGAACAGCGTGTACCTCGATAACGGATGAAACAAAATGTACAGCATACATAACCTTCGGATTTCGAATAATCTCCCAAAGAAGTTGTGAAAAATTATGAAAAATTTATAAAGTATGTCCAGATTCCATCATGATACACAGAAGGTCATACTAAACACCTAGATTCTGCTGTACAGACGCACCGGGGTCATCGAATTAAAAAGCGGAGCGCCCACGGGGACTATGGGACAGTAACGAGACATAAAATAATAGAGAAAAGTAGAACGAAAGGAGATGGAATCACGATAGAACACCGGTTCCATCAAGAGATGATCTTGACGGACTCGTCCTCGTCCTTGAGCAGAAGGCTCAGTCTGAGGTCGAGTTCACCGGCCTCGAGGGCCCATTTTTCCCGGAGCCATCATGGGGAGTCAGCGGTTTGGGTGCCGAGGGTGTGGATTGGAAACAGAGAATACCAATCGACTGTCAACCGCGTTAACGGTAGAAGGTCGAGGTTCACTTCAGCTCCGCCTAAGCCTTGATTACTCTCGAACGCCTGTTTCTTTTCCCAAAGCATAACCAGAAGACTTCTTCCGAGGGCATCGCAGCTGCTATACTTGATGGTCTGACGGTACTGCGGATTCCTTGAGTGTCGTATCACACGCGTCTTACGCTTTTGCAACCACCTCTCGCCGTCTCGGAGATACGTCTTTACGTAGGTATCTGTGTGGTGACAGAGAAATGGTTTAGTTCTTAACCCTCTGGAAGTCAATTTTTTTTGTATATAAAAAAAGAAATTATATAACGTGGAAGTAAAGTCGGGACGGCTGGAGTTGATATGCGAGTGGTGGGAAACTGGTTTACTTCCACCTTAATAATTACCAAAAATAAAAACTAACAGAAATTCTTCTTGCATCGATCATCTTTTGTCTAAGTGAGGAAATGACATTCCTTCTATCAATCAATGCGTTTTCGTTTAGTTTTATTAACCCTTAATTACTATAGACGTTGAAACTTATGCAACTACTATATGAGGCCTTACAGACCGCTAATGTTTATTGCGTTATTCAAATCCAATTATTCTTGCTTTGTACATTAATAATAAAGAGACCCAAGCTTGATTGAACATTAGACTCTAATTGAAAGGTACATGGCGTCAGAAGATGATAAGTCATGCAGGAAGGAACATAGGGATGAATGAAAATTTGGAGCGGTCTGACAGACGTTCTATAGTAGTTAAGGGTTAAACCCCATTCGTCCCTCAATTTTCCAACTGAATTTGTCCCTTGGTGTCAAATTGATACAACGGTAAAAACATCAATAAAATGCCAAGATAAATAGTTAAATTTTCGAATTCTTTTATTCAGAATATATAAATGAAATTCCTGTATATTCAGTACAATCTGGCATAAGATTGTTCGCATCGTTCGCAAATAATAAAACGATGTGGATGGCATGCTGCTTTTTTACATTTATCGCATTTTTGTGAGAAATATGTGTCAAATTGACACGAGGGACGGATGAGGGTTAACGCATGGAAGGGGAAGAATGTGTGAAACAATCAACCACCGAGTAGAGAGGTGGTAAATTCGTATATCAACTCCGGCCGTTCCGACTATAGTAAACATTAAGCTTCGGATATGAACTAACAATTAATTTACAATTTTTAAATGTTTTATTATGAAAAAGCGGTTTATAACTTCGATGTCACAATAAGGTACAATATCTGCAAAGAAAAATTATTTAAAAGATCTAGAGGACAATAAGACATTAAAAGTTATGAACTGGCCACTTCAAAGTCCCGATTTAACTGTTATTGAACACGTTTGGGATTATTTGGACAGAGCTCGAAGAAGAGGTAAACCAAAAAATGCAGATGAACTGTCGAAGGTATTGCAAATATGATACAAAATTTTGAACGAAATAATTAAAAAATTGTACGAAAGCCGTGCAAGAAGAGTTAATGTTGTTATCAAGGCAGAAGGAGGTCACACAAAATATATAAAACTTTTCTTAGAATTTATATCTTTCTATAATTTCTAACAGTACACTGTACAATAATATTGGTATGATAAAATACATATGCTGAATCTAAATTTGTGTACTTTCTTTAGCGGCAAAAATGTAAAGTTGTAACATAACGTAGGTGGCCTAAGACTTATGCACAGCACTGCACAAGTAATATAATTATGCAGGGTGAGAGGAAAATAGGCGATCACACTTTCGGACCGTTTTCTGCTCCTCCTAAGAATGAAAAAAGATCATACAAACGTAGGTCCGAAAACACTGCTTTTCCGAGATATAACACTGCTTGTTAGCATCGAAATTTGAATGTTTCATGATATGAATAGCTGGCACGCGTAGATATGCGAGCATTGTCATCATTTTTTTCTGATAGACGTCAATATTATACGGGGGTTGGACAAAAAAATGGAAACATTGCTTATAAGTAGACCGTGGATTTTTATGCAGAAATACGTTTTTAGATTACAATATTTTTTATTTCCATGTAGGTCATGAAACGCAACTATGAAAAGACTGCATTTTGCGTTATAAAAATTCAAAAGTACATTTTTTGTATCACTTACTCCATACAATCTGCATTTCTCAGAAACCTGGATATGTTAAATTGCATAAAGATCCACAGTCTACTTATAAATCTTGTATTGTGTAGTTGAGATTAGTAGCCGTGAAGTTGTACACATTGCGATCGTATTTGAAGAATGGTACAATATTCCATTAAACATTACTCAGGATTTGTATGATTCCATTCTCAGGAGAATTCAGGCTGTATTAGACTCCAATGCTGGTCCTACAACCATATTAACCCATTCAGTACTTTATAAGTTTTTATGTACCGCCCAGAAATACCTCGGAAAATGTGCATTTTTGAAGACATTTATTAAATTTACATATTTTTCTTAAAAATAAAGATAACTTCACGCTTTTTTTTTGTATTTTATTGTAAAATGTATGTAATCAAACATAAGGAAAAGAAAAAAATTATTTTCCATAAATTAAAGCTTGTAATCAATGATGAAAAAAAATTGGAAAAAAATGAAAAGTCGAAATATCGGCTTAAGATATTTCTCGGGAAACTGCGGAGCCAATACAGCGGCTCTGAGGTACTAAGAGAGTTAATCAAGAATTTTCTTAATGTGTTTTACGAGGTGTTTCCATTATTTTGTTCAACCCCTGTAGTAGAGCATTTTATCCCGAGATTGAAGGCAGCGTGTGAGATAGTAAATCAGCCAGTATCTAAGCGTTTCATAACTAAGAAAGTGTTATCAGGATGGTTTATTCTAATATCGAGTGGGCAGATATTCATTTCACGTATGGACGAGCTAACGGGAACGCCAGGAAAGTTCAGCGCCTTTATCGGAAGACCTTTCCGCGGAGACGATGTGAAGCGTATATTATTGCAGGAGGAAATCATTTTCAGCAATTTCTTTGAGTACGTTTTTACCCATTTGCATCATTAGCGCATATATGCGTACAATTTTCTTGGTCATTATTACCAGAGCGCCCATATGCGCGCAGTACTTAGATGTAATAAAAAAAAAGTTCGTGATAAGGGCATATTTTTCATTCTTCCGTATGATACAAATGGGTTAAACATCCCTACAATATTCCACCATAAATAAAAAGTGTTTGTATCTCGAAAAGGATGCACTTCCGCACCTACACTACCGTCCATAAGTATCCGGACACTTAGCAAATTCAGAGAAGTATCGTATTAATGCTATAATAATATAATTATTAATACTTCGGTTTTTGCTACTATTTGTCTAACGGAATATCCTTCTTTGGCAAACACTATAATAGCAACACGTTTTTCTGTCGATAAGTCCTTTCCTGAATTCATGGTTCTGATCGTTAGCATTGTTAAACTCAAACTAAAATCAACCGAACGCCTGCACCGTCCTGGTCTCAGTTTTGTCAATCTTAAATGGCTGAGTCTCGTTCAAATTTATACAAATATCCAACTCTGGTCAGAAATAAACATATTAAATACACTGCAATATGGAGAAGGAGCAACCGGGAGATAAAGTCCTCTAAAATTGCATCCCTTCATGCACTTCTATATGTATGTACGTTTTTGCTTGATTTTTGTTATAGCAATTTTGTCAAGATTATTTGTTAATAAATATTGCTTATGTTGTTCAATAATAGCATAATAACTGTAAGATAACATAACAAACCAACAAAAGAACTATATTTGTAAAATATTTCAGTGATATCCGCAAACACGTAAGTGTCCGGATACTTTTGGACGGTAGTGTATGTTTATGTGACCTTTTTCATCCTTAGGAGGAGTAGAATACGCTACCAAAGTTTGGCCATCTATTTTCCTATCAGCCTGTATACGGAAGTCCGTAAAACAGTACATCCAAAGAATTATTCCATTTAATTGAATGTAACATTTATGGTCTTTGTATGGGTTCATTATATTCAATATGAGAAAATTACATATAATCAAAGAAAAAAAAACTGTCATTTTCTACTTTATGTTATATTGACAATGTCAGAAACATTTCTCATCGAAACCCAAAAATTGTTATGAAATGGATATCGAAAAATTACTAGGCATATGCAAAACGATTATAGGAAATAGAATACAATAAATAAATGTCTAAAAGTTGTAAGACGTGTTCTTCTTGAAAATATGAAAATACTCGCATTACTTATGGGGTAATCTGATATTCTATTTTCTAAACACCATTTCTAGTAAGCGTAGTTGAAGAGATTCTAATAATAAGTAGTTTGTATTATTTTTTTTTTTTAAAGTAGATAGACTGTAAAAATGAGTAAGAAGAACTTTAGGAAAGAGATGATCAAAAGAAAAGCTTTATGAAATATTTTATAGATTTATAAGGATATAAACGGAATACGTTACCTGGTTCTTCTTTTTCTCCAGGACAAATGTCTCTGGCACAGATAACCTCGACCTCCAGTGTTCCCTTGCTTAGGCAGAATCCCAGTTTCACTTCACCATTTGGAGCTCCTAATATACGTAAGAAAATCGTACAATTTGTTTAAAACGTACAACAATTTTAATTTCAATACATTCATTCTCTTCTGTTTAAGAAAACCTCCTACCGACGTGAATACTGTATAAGAAATCTAAAAATCATGTACATAATGAACTGGCATCAAGTGTTGTTTCTATGTATTAAAATTTTAGAAAATTATTTCTTAAATTTTTTACCAGTGATCATTTTAATTCCTTTCGGGGGCACCTGTCCGCGACCCAGCTTCGAATCAACGCCATTTTCATTTCTCGTTGACTGACTATAATTAAAAAAAAAACAAAAACGAATATCAGCTTTAATATAGTTCACAGATTCAGATATATGTAATAACAGGAAGTGATAAATTATATGATGCGATCAGATTAAAAACTTAACGTGATAATTTCGTATAAGTTCAACACAGGGCAAATGTACCAGTAATTGACACTATAAAACTCATTTCCCATTGTAATTAATATCACAGAGTTTTATTTTTAGAAAGTAATTTAACTATTTTCTGGTATAATTTTTTACAGAAAGAAAATTAAAAAATTTAAGTCCATTTATAAAGAATATGAAAGTGAAAGAAGTCACTTCCTGTTTAAATAATATCGTATTATTGTACGTATTGGAGTTCGAGTGAATAATCGAAAAATAAAAATTTGGATGGTAAGTTACAGAATTATATGTCCAGATATTCTTAAGTGATTTATGAAGTCATTAACACGTTGAATGCCGCGGGGGTCACCAGTGACCGGTACTTCAAATTTAATTTACATAATTAACTATTTCTTATTACACAATCCTGAACAATTTTCACATTGCAACATTAATGTAGGAACATAATAACACGACTGAATACCCGAATAGTTTTTTCCTTTACGAGTTATATTAAAAGTAGTATATTATGACGTGTCTGGCCAGATACGGCTGTTTCACTATGGAATTCAACGTGTTAAAGTTAGGAAGCGTATTAGCATGAGATATGAGCTTCTGTTATCACCTGAGCAAAACGTTTATGATATTTTTCAAAGTATTCCTGACAAACGAAAGAAAGATAATTCTTTTTTAGAGAATACATTCGAAGTTAATAGTGGTCGTGTATGAAATTAATTTAAAAAAGCGAAACTTTTTTAAGTGTTCATGATTTCAAAACATTTAGAATTTATGCGTCATACTGCTCATTTTTTTTTAGTACGGAGGCTTACTTCACTAACAATATGCGTGTTAATCGACTAAGTAAATTATGTAGATACGCAATAACGATTATCAAAGCATTGAAATCGATTCGCGTAATTATAAATGATACACCATTATGGAGAACAGTAAATGGTTTAACGTAGGTAAGTATTATAATTTAACATAAGCTTTGTAGCTTATATTTCGTTCACTTTCCGTCGAAGTATTTTTGTAAAATTTATCTACCATGCTTGAAGGTTTATTTAAAGCAATACATAATGTTGTAAAAATCATTATCACCGAACGAAAGTGTTTCAAAATTTCACATATTTTAAGTACCACTTAAAATGAGGTAGAAAAACGTAAATTCGAAATTTCGTTCAGTGTAGGTATAAAGTATTTCCATAAAATTGAACCAGCATATGTAAACATTTATTTAAAACAGGATAGATTTTTCTAAAAATTATTTCCATCGAATGGAAGCATGTTAAAATGTTAAATGTTTAAATATCATTTAACATGAGATAGAAAACATTGCAACTTAAAGTTCCTTCACTTTTACGTTCAAGCATTTTACTAAGATTCATCGGTCATGTTTAAACATTTATTTAAAACAGTGCACAATTTCCTAAAAATTATTTTTATCAGATGGAAGCGTTTTAAAGTTTAGAATATTTTAAATGTATTTTAAAATGATATTGAAGACTTAACCCCTTGACATACAAAGACGTATGGGATACGTCATTTGTTTATTATGTCATTGTAAAGCTTACGAAACTGTTAAGTTGAGATGTATTAAATAATATTTTTTTAACGAATCGAGTTTTATTTTATTTTTATGTCAAAGGGTTAATGTAATTTTCCTAATTTAAATTAATTTCATTCGAATAGAAAACTAATGCTGAATTGGTGAATTAGTTTTTGTTTATATGTTTATACAATACAGTTTTTCTTACCTCCATTTGTCATCTTCATCTGATTCACTGTTGCGATCGTAGAACCTCTCCGGAATATTCATGACGCTGTCTTTGCGCTCACCCCGCCCTGCGAGTTAGAAGAAAATATTTTCTTCTTGTGACTTCTGTATTTCCCGATTAACCTGCTCACCAACCTGCGTGCTATGTGATTTACTTGATCCCACAAAGGGAAAAAGTTATTCCTCTTTTCTCTGTCTAAATATGAAAATATGCAATGTCACGCAGATTGCCGAGGAACCTTGAAATTCATTTCGTATGTACTAAATCTGGCTATCTACCTGGGGATTCATACTTCCTGAAAAATGTCTTACTTCGCTACAATCAAGGAAGCTTTCAACCAATAGAACATTATCAGCGTTGCTAAGCATTTTCGATCGCAATATATTTACAAATATCTAAAGAATATTAAACAAATACCAAAGTCCTGCATCTAAAACATTATTATACAACCATTGGGGGATGAAACAATTAACACGTTCCCTGCCGCGTGTACCATTTTCGGTGCACGCATCAGTTTTAATTTGATCACGTAACTATCAAACCTTATGAAATTTTGAGCAACATTTACGTTAAAATAATCGCAGAAATAGAGAGTGTAATATCAAATAAATAAATATTTGTACAATCAACCACATGTATTAATAAATAGCCGTTTTCGTTTGTCTGACTAGTTACGGAATTTTCCACTGTTTAAGGAAAAATTCCTAGAAAATTTAGGAGGCTGTTTAAAATGTTTCTGAATATTCCTTTCGAAAGTGGTCGTATTCCATTTTCACCTTTCGCCAACAATGTTGGGGAGAAGTTAATATCAATCTAATTTTCCTCATTTTCTAAATAATTAATTTTGCCATTAAACACATGTGCACTAAAAAGTAGTGTATGTAAATGTTTAAAATATATTCGATTTATTACTACTGCTACACTATAATATACTACACCTTATTGTTAATTAAACATCTTATTAAATATACGGAATACAGCCCTTTTATGTCATACAAAGAAAGAAGGATATAGGAAGGAAGCGTTAGCATCGGTAAATAGGAAGATAGTCAGTTATCGACACACCTAAGCCTACTTACGTGTTTCTTAGCTACGTGTTGCAAAACTCTAGCTAAGAATGGAACAGGTACTTCAACTGTAGCTATTTCTTCAATGCCTACGAAATCACCACTATTACGAGGTTAATACTGTTGTTGCAATCTACAATTTACTGCTTATACCGGAACTATCAATTCTATGTGAAACAGGTGCAATGAACAAGTGTGGTGCATAGGTTTTACGAATACGTACAAGAACGTAGAGTTAACAGTCTTTCGATTCAGCAACTTTAATCACGGAGAGTACAGTCTACTTATGTGAAGCGAATAATTATCACTGCTCCTTTCTATTACATGCGCTATTTCTTGCTTCAGAGTAAGGTTACTGTATTTTCTACCTTTGTTATCGAAGAATGAATTTCGAGAACTGCTAGCAAATTCGTATAACATTTATGTTTGTCTTGTTTAGAGAACACACGCATTATCTTGTATATTTTCGTTTCAATCTCAGCAATATGATAATTTTTTGTTATATATTTAATTACGTAATTTTCTGAGCATGAATTAAACAACATTCAGATTTAACAGACCGGCATTTTTATAATACTGTTTGGTATCTCAGATACCGTATTCCGTTAGGTATCCCAGGAATAAGTTAGAAATTGGTTATGAAACGCGTTTGGTAGGTATATTGATAGACTACGTGGAATTTATTAGAAGATTTTATCAAGATCGAAATTAATTAGTAAAAATATGGCACAGTTGATTGTTAAAGTTTTCATACAAGGATGTATGTATGTTTTTAATATACAATTTATAAAATTTGAGTAATAGCCAATATTTATAAAAAATAGAAACGAAAAATCAGTCAATTGGTAAAACAAATTAGTAATAAAGGATATTACGCACACATACTTTATATTATTTTAGTACATGAGTAAACGATGAATAACGATTGACGGTTTAGCACGAGCTGCGAATCAAATTGGATTTAATCAAATCAATACCAACTCTCAATACATTTCAGGCAAAATTAATGTTTTCATGATCGTATGCAATAAGAGCTGTTCCATGAAATAATGAAACATTTACGTGTTAAAGATTTACAATATTTGTAAATAGTCATTTTACGAAACGACGGTTAAACCGAAAACTAACAAGGAATTAATTCTAATTAATTCTAACAAATCTAATTAAATCCTTGTTAGTTAATTTTAATTTTAATCAGTTTTAATTAAGTAACAAGCAACTCGACAATTTTAAGTTTTTTCAACTTTATTGACTTCTATTGAAGTTTGCAGTAATGATAAGTATCTTATGATTTCTTTGATCGATATTCAGTTCTTGAGGATGGAAGTAAGCATTCCTTAAACCACAGCGTGCCTTTTCTTATTTCCATGAACAACTAGGAAAGTATAAGAAATACAACGTAATTGTTTTAATACAAGTTTAAAGCTTTCTGATGCTCTGTCAAGGTATTAACAAATTTTATGCATTACTTAAAATTTATATAGAAAATATACTGCTACCATTATGTTTGTATATTGTTATTTTTGTTACAGCAAAAAATATACTAATTTTATTACAGCACATATTAATGTTATTCGATATTAAAAACTGCTAATGAAAATAATAAGTCGTAATTATACAAGAATTATGTCATTGAAGCTTAAATACTTAAAATTATTCAAAGTTATGGAAAAATAAAAACTGTTTATATTTTTGCCCCTGCAGAAGATAAAAATGTACAAAAGTAAGGGTGGGTATGATTCTGCTTAGATAAAATTGCAGCAAGAAATCAAATTTTTGCTTATCTCAATAGAGCATCAGGAAACATTAAATCTTTATGAAAACAATTTTGTTGTATGTTTTATAAGTTTTGGTATGTTGGAAGAAGTAACATGATTTATTCTCAAGAACTGAATATGGACCCAAAATAAGAATCGTCCGTTTAGATCAAACTCCTCTATAAACCAGCAAAGTTAAAAGAAGTCAGAATATTCGAGTTACAGTTTCTCTTGCAAGTAGAGCAAGTCAGCGTCTAGTCAGGCACTGAAGTCTGTCTATTACCTGAAACTCCTGTAACACTGCACGTATACATAACTTTCATAGCTTAATAGTTTCGAAATTATGTCTGCAGCTTGAACCTCGTTTGACGCAACGTAATTTGTCTGTTATTATTATAGTTATTCGAATTAAACTTGCATCAACTGCCAATGACGGTTAAATACAAGTAACGATTGAAATTTATGTTCTCGGTAATTTATTGAACAGTCTTTCTTACTTGTTCAATTGATTCTTATATTTCGTTCTAGTCGATGGGTTAATTACGCACACCATAAAAAAATTAATTATCCTTCAATATGCTTTCTCGAAATGCATTCGATGACACCTCAGAATGCAGCTTTCCTTACCTAAGGTCATTACTGCAGACAACAACGAGTGGTAGAAATTAAATAAACACTTCATAATTGTTAATGCACTAGCAGGCGCAGAGTATAATTTATAAAGCTCTAGTCATGCATGGACTCGGGAAGAGTCAATGCAAAAAGAGGAAATAGTAATGGAATTGCTACGCTACGTTTCCTACATAAATACCTTAACGAATGTACACACAGAGCAAGGCGTTCTTTAATGTTAATACACACTTACATTTAGAGCAAAGTTTCGAGCATAAAGCAATAATCCATGGTACATTTGAAGTTTCCTTTCTCCCGTATTTATCAGTGTTGTAATTAAAATTTCGTTTCTCAGGGGACAACAGTATAAGTAACGAGACATACATAGGTAATAAAGAAAAGTGGCGCACATAATTTCCTTGTTTTTAAAACAGAAAAACGTGGATAATCAGTGCTAGAATAGTGAAACAAAATGTTGGAAAGCAAATCAATTAAGAAGTAAGAAAAAGGTAAAACAGAGAATTACAGAAAAGGCATAAAATACAGGGAGCCCCATGTAACTTTGTCATTTGAAATATTCTTCTTGTTTGTACTGTTTCATAACCTGCTTTTTTTAAGTTATTTTATTTTCTGATATATCTTTTCTAATTGCAGGTGGCTAGGAGAAATGAAGGTCACCCTACTTCTTCACATAGTATTCTACTATAATATATTTTTTTTGCCGTCTTTTGATAAAGACTCTTGAGACTAACTAGTTGTAATTCAAGCTTATCAGCAGTCACATTGTGCTGTATATTTTCACTCTAACTTTCAAAGACAACAGACATACATTTTACATATTTATTAACAGAATGTTTTTTACCATATTACAGGTATAAAGACTACGAACAGGTGCTTCAAGTCCATAACTTTCAGTTAGTATTCTATATTATTTAAAGATAATTTTCATCATAACGCAATGACAGTAAAATACAGCGTACTCCGCGACAAATTAGACGACGTTGTGTTTTTAAAACGCCTGAAGTTAGAGAAAAAACATCATCAAGCAAAATTAAATGATTTGAAACGTTCTACACAACTGTGTTATATTTAAGCATTCTTTTTTAATGTACCAACAATATTATTAAAAAATTTTGCCAACAAATTCTTAAGTCTGAAGTTATTTTAAATTTAAAACAGTACGATGGTATTAATAAGTATTTTGTAATCAGCCACCTTAAATCGTGCACTAAACGCTAAACATGATCAGTACAGAATTATACCACTTGCAAATAAGAATCTTAAAGTTTAAGTAAATTACAAACTAACAATTGTTAGGTAAAACTTTTCGATGATTTCTCTTTTTGGTTTAGTTCAAAAACTGCATCAACTAGTGCACCTGAAACTATAGTGTGTCATAGAAAAATACAAACGCACTTTTAATACAAGGTACAGGTAGCCGTACACTTTTCTCTAACTTCAATTATCTCGTCAGTCACTCCCCAGAGTATCGAAGAGATGCTAGAAAGGTCTTTTTCTAAATGTTCGTCTGAAAATTTTATTCGTGATCTTGAATTACAGGTAGCTGGATTCGTGCCAGTAGCCGCTATCGGATACAACCAAAAAGAATCTAACCTGATCTTCGTTTCTCCTTGATCCTCTCAGCGAGAATAAAAACAAAAAATATATAAGCTATAACATACTATGTGAAATCCCCTTTCCTGACGGATTCAGTACCTAAACATATATAAGACGTTCGTACAAACATATATTTGATTTGTTTTTATTTTCGAATAGGAGCGAGTTTTGTTTCAGTAAAATTTGATATTAATATCCTGTGAGGACGATCTTATAATCTCCTTTGATGTTTCCAGTTCATTTCGTTGACAAGTCTATTGCATGTCAGGAGTTTGAAGGAGCAATAAGTTATCTAATCGAACAATTTTGTCGGTAAGTCAAGCTGGATATTTTCACCACATCCTACGAAGACAAATAAATAGAAACCTCGCTGCAATTTGCAGACAAGATCAAACAGAATATACAGGGTGCGGCAATAACTTTGATCACCTTGAACAGCTCCGTTATTTTCAGAGATATGAAAAAACTTTCTTCACAAAAGACGTACGGTGCGGAGGGAGCCGTAATATGGCAGTAATAATTTTTTTGTAGGTGGAGGGTTTTCAGAAACTTCAAGGTCACCTCTATTTTGTTAAATTGCTTGCCGTATTTTTTTATTCCTGGTAGTGTAGAGGATGTTTAGGCGACTTCAGTGACCCCTAATACAAGGCCATTCGACAATAAATAAAAGAGTAAGCAACAAATTTTACGTTACAATAGATGTTCGAAGCGGTGCTCATTTGCATCGATGCAACATTGGAATCGTCGGATTGCCCAAGCCCGTGCACTTGTTATCACTTCCGGATTGATTGTGGCACATGCTGCAATGAGTCTTTGTTTCATATCTTGTTATAATATTCCCTCTATTAGTTGTTGAATATAGTTATAAGTGGGTATTTGTAAGAGGAAGCAAAACATAGTAAGGAATGTAAATAGCAATTGACATTGCTAAGAAATTTGAGACTTCCCTTCATTAGCATTAACAGATCTTCCAAACGGCGAACAATTCATTGAGCTACGTTATAATTTTGGTCACATGTTAATGTGAAGAAAATGAAGTTCTCATTTAGTGAGCAAGTAGATATGCTCCTTGTGCATGGAGAGACTGATTCTGTCGAATGACCCCTTGTATTAGGGGTCGTAAGAAATCGCCTAAACATCATCTACACCAGTGCTCCGCAACCTTTTCTCAGCCTTGGTACATTCATGTCATTCCCAAAATTCCGCGGCACACCACAAACAAAAATATATTAAAAATTATAGGAATAACAAAATGCATACATATAAATTACATTTACTTATTCATTTTTATTTGAAGCTAAGTTGCCAGGGACACTTAGCATAGTCTTACGGCACACCGGCTGCCGAGCACTGCTCTACTCTACGAGGAATAAAAAAGTACTGCAAGCAATATAAAATAATGGAGGTGAACTTGAAATCTCCGAAAACCCTCCATCTACAAAAAAATTATTACTGCCATATTATGGCCCCTTCCGCACCGTACGACTTTTGTAGACGAAGTTTCTCCGTGTTTCTAAAAATAACGGAGATATTCAAGGTGATCAAAGTTACTGCCGCACCCTGTACGTACATAAACCTCCTGTTGTCGTTCCGAAGTTCTGAATCCATCCTTGAAACGGTACACAAAATATCGAAACTGCAGGAACCATTACAGGTGAAAAAGTCAGATAGGACAGTCTGTATAACGCAAAACGGAAATAAAACTGGTGTTTGTTCGGATTAGGCAAACAGATAAACAAATGGATAGGCAAGACAAACATGTCGGCAAATAGGCAGTTCGGTAGGCAGCTGGACAGAGAGAAAGCGAGAAAATGTGGCTTACCGGAAGCCCGTGACGGTGGTCCACAGTGTCCTGTGGTTATTTATCGAGGTGGTATGGAGTGCGGCAGTGGGAAGGAGGCCGAGTTACCGGTCCTCGGAGATACAGGCTCGCACTGCCACACAGTAACCGTTGGGACTACGCACGCTGTTGTCGTTGATCGATGATGGTGGTTGGTCGGTCGATCGAGCCCACGATTCGTCGTCGATCGGGGTCGGGGTTGTGACGATGGCCGTTGGCGTTTCGACCGAGCGAACCGAGCATTTTGATCGACCGTGTATGCATGTCAGAGATTGCCGGACGGTGCCGACCGAGAAAGGAGATCAACAAGAAACATGAACAAAGAGACAATGCAGAATGCTCGCGACGGTTGCTTATCGTCAGCGTTTCATGAGAGAAGACGAACACTCAGTAGTGGAGAACGATCAGCGCATTAGCTTTCGGCACTTGGCGTGTGTCAACGTGAACGAGGAACGAGGCCTGGGGTGTTACAAGGTTTGTCAACAACGGCTTTTGAACTCACAGATGCGTGCAGTGGCTGATGAGGAACATCGGGAAGTTAGAGCGGGACAGAAGGAACCAAGACCTCCTTCGCTCTTGGCGATCCTTCTAGTCTCCGCCGCTCGCCTCCTCCTGCCTTACGTACTACAGTTTCTTTACGTATTTTGCCAATCGCTTTATGCAATCTTGGTCTTGGAGGTTCGGGTCGTTGGTGTCTCAGGCTGGCACAGGCGGAACGAGTACTCAGCGACAGGCAACAGCGGCGCAACAGCGATCGCACAGAGATGAGCAGAGAGCACAGATTATTGCAACGAGTGATCTTTGGAAATGCCAGCTTCTCCATGAATAGACAGACAAACAGACAGAGATAGGATGATGCGATTTCGCACTGTCCGAACGCGGTGCATCCGGTTCGTTCTGTTCGATCGCACTTTTCATGGTTCTCAGCGAGTGATACCCTTGTACCGAACGATGAAACACTCGAATTACCGTTTAGTGTAACACTTATGTTTTCTTCGGACGAAGCAGCGTCTACTACGAACACTATCAGAATGTTAGCTGAATGGTGTATTGACAGTATCATGGAATCAATATTCAATTAAATTTTAAAAAACGTAAAGTATTCTGAAGTTTAAAATTGCATGAGCAATAATACGGAGTGGAGAACGTAACTGGAACTACTTGGATAACTTCATGAACAGAGTGACTTTAGCATAAATTGATTTCGATTAATCTCAAACAGTGTTGGGCAAAATTTTATTCAGATAACAGATAATGGATAAGAGTAACGAAGAAAATGTTATTCTTCACTAACGAATGAAAATTTATTGGAATAAGAATTTATCCGAATAAGAATTTATTCAAATAATAGTTTATCTGAATAAAAATTTATTCGAATAAGAACTTACTGCGATAAAAATTTAATTATTTTTTCTTTTTTTTTTGTTATGATACAGAAGGATATAGTCATAAGTAAATGTAGATACAATATCACCAGCAGAAGAAATGGAAACGAAAGTAATCAAGAAGTATTCATTTTATTATTCGAATAATTCAGCAATCCTTATTCGTATTATTAGTCGAATAATTCAGCAATCGTTATTTGAATAAATTATTCGAATAATTTTACAATCGTTATTTGAATAAATTATTCGAATAATTTTACAATCGTTATTTGAATAAATTATTCGAATAATTTTACAATCGTTATTTGAATAAATTATTCGAATAAACAGAGAGAATAATTTGTTATGAATATCGAATAATTATTATCCGGATAAAATATTCGACTAAAAAGAATTTATTCAGATAATTATTTGAGCGAAACATTTAGTCGAAACAATTCGAATAGTGGCCAACTCTGATTTCAAATACTTCGGAAGGGGTCATGTAATGTACCACTCGGTTTTTCTGTATCACTTGTAGTTTTCAAAACATTAGTCTTGTTCAGTTTTTAAACGGACACTCAATTATTTTTTCGAAAATCAAAAGGATATTGGTTGTTGGGACAAAAAGTATTAGACCATACTAGATTAAGTTGGATTGTCAGTGACGTATTTGCAGTAGAAAACACATGGCGTGCATACTACTAAATAGTGTCTTAAATATCACTTAATAACCGACAGAACATGTTTTCTATTGCAAATATTTCGTTAAATATCCATTTTGTACATTCTATGTTGCAGTACTTCTCTGCTCAACATCTAGCGTCCCCTTGAGTTTTGATAAACTATACATGTAGGGTGTTACTTAAAAAATTGAACGTATCCTTAAAATATTGGAAACTACAAGTAAGACAAAATAATTGACGAGTGCATCGCATAGATCTTTTCAAACTATGTAATGTCGACTAATTTTCACTAAAATTAATATTTATGAAGCTAAAATGGTTCCAGTCATGTGCTCCACCCTGTATCAAGACAATTTGTATACTTTCTAAATTGCAACTAAAGATGAATGGAGTTTACATTAAATTTTATTTGACTTCTATCGATAATACCCACTTATATTCCCAGATAATGGAACACTGAAATTTATAGCGAGTTATCGTAAGCAGGTGTCAAATCAGAAAAAGTAGAACAAACGTATAATGAAATGATCAGAAAATCATAAACTATCGTACTGATCCTTTAAAACCGGTTAACGTGTGCGTTAATAATTCAGAATACTGTCAAATGCTTCATTAAAATGTCCATCGATACAAGGCTCCCTTCCAGGCCGTTCCCGGCTCGAGTAGCAGTAAATTAATTAATAACTGTCTCGAGACTTTACGGGGACTAACTTGGACGAAAATTGTTTGAGTACTCGAAGCGTTCGCTCGGTCAAATCGCGCGAGATCGATGGAACATGATCATAAAGGTAGTAAAAACAAATAGACGTGAGAAGTAAACAGTGAAAGAGAGATAAATAGAGAAAAAGGCATGGTGTCGCGCAGGTAACACGCACACACACACACACATACGTACACACACACACACACGTAAGTGTAAGACAAGAAAGATCTATGAGTGATGACATATGAGAAGATGCACAAAAATGTACACAAATGTTACGGACCTACACATATACAGTGCTTCTCCTTTACATTCACTTCTACAATTTTATTCGCTAAAGGAGTGTGTGCATTCGATACAAGATGCAGGTCTGGTTATAGAAAAGTTAGTTCTGTTTCAAGAAATTTATTAATATTTCTTACTTTGCTCCTGAAATCCACAGAGTGAAGTTTCGTGCAGATACCTGTTGTAGGAGAAACAGTTTCTGCAGTACCGATAGCAAAATATACACCCCTTGAGGGCGCGCACCAACCACTCCTCGTTTCTTCGTGCATTTATTAATTATTCTAGAGACACCGAAAGTAGGCCGTTGAAAATCGTTTTTCAATTGAATACCTTAAAACATACGGGAGTCCAATTTTGAATATATTGCAATGGACTAAAAGCCAGTCACTTGTTAAAATTAAAAAGGAGGAACGACCTTTGTAGGCCTAGTCTAAGTGTCCCCGGAATAATTGTATTGTAATAAAAAAATAGTTCATTCTATCCTACATAAGTATATTCGAGTTAGAAATGAATTTCTTGAAACACTCCATAATTACCACTTAAATTTCATCCGTCACGACCATGCTGTTACACTCGTCATATCAAATGATTAAGAGAACGAAATCGTACCGACAGTGATATCTTGCGACTTAATTTCATACACTTAGTACGGTCATGTCATTCGCAATTCAATTCCCGGCCGAGGAATAATTATCTCGTTCCTCTTACTTTGCTTCACTGTCGTCTCTATGTATACATGTACGTCCGTGCACACATATTTATTCGCATGCGTACGATACGCACGCCGCTGGCCGACGAAGAAGATTCGATCTGCTGATCGGCTGGTGGACGAAGATGGATCGAACGGAACGACGATCCAACGATTGAGAACAGTGGTGGTGAGGAAATAAGAGAGAAGAAGGAAAATAGAGAAGTAATTGACGAGCATGTGAAAGACAGATAGACAAATAGACAGACAGGCAAACGATCGCACGGATGGATGAACGAAACGACGGACGGACGAACGAATGGTTAGGCGAAATGATGGCCAAAAGGAGCAACGTAACTGTACTCACGGCTGTCGCGTCTTTTGTCTCCTGAGAGACTCATCGTCCTGCCGAGCTCCCTCTTTGACGCTTTCAATGATTGTAGTTCTTCTAGAATTTCTTCGGGGTCCCTCATTGGCCTGGTAAACGAGCTTCGTCGACGATTGCGGTTATAGTGCACCACAGCTGGCATGTCCGTTTCCCCTATACTTCCGCCTATGAAAGCACATAGCGGAACTCTATTAATTTCCTGCATTCATCGTTGGCACTAAAAAGTTCTATCGACGCTCGTTAAAGTCGCGTCAATTGCCTTCACCCTAAGGCTGAAGCTGTAATTATAGTTGACGATATTTTGCTATGCATCTGGTGAGCATGCCGCTAATATTCGAGGATATTTCCGAATGTATCCGTAACAATAGCTTGGACAGTCCTGTGACAAACAAAGGAGATCGTTTCACAGTCCAGGAAGGCTTTGGGAGGGCTCCGAGTCGTATCCTTATGGGGTTCCCGGAGGTCTCCCTTACACGCCAGAGGATAGGTCACCGTGGAGGTTTTAGTGGGTAAAAATCCCGCACTACCTAGGACCCCCCCCCCCAGGGTCCGGGGTGCCTTTTGAAGGTTTCCTCCACGTAAAAAAAAAAAGTCCAGGAAGGCTCGACCAGGAGACAGCGTAGGTAGCAACGTCGCGATGCACCCTTCTTGGGGCCCTGTGCACCCTTTTTCACGAATACTGGCGCATGCCTCCAGCCAATCAGAAGTGTATTACACTGTAGGCCTCGATTATCCGAACTACAATTCGTAACAGTATAACTCACATTGCAACTAAATTCTCCATAAAAATGGTAAGTTTATTTTAGAATATAAAATACAGAGTACTGCAAAAATAAGTGCACAGTGTTAATAATAATATTTCTAGTTTATAACTAATATAGAATGACTAATTTCCGGGTAACCAGTATTCGGATAATCGAGGTTCTATTGTATTTGAATTTTAGATAGTTCACGCCGCCTATGAAGGTGAAGAATATATTGTAAATATCCAAAGACGGCAGTTACGTCACAGGCATGTATCTTTTTAATAAAATTCGAAAGTTTTATTAATAAAACCGCGTTTCTTGTAGACGTGTATAACAATTTCCGACTTATCATATTTTAGGAATTGGAGGAGCTCATTGTATTGTACTTCCCAAAAACTACAAAACAAACTTGACACAATATTTTAGTGAAATGTAAGAATATGTGTGTGATTTATGTTTATCAGGTTACGGATATTTGTATTGAAATATTCATTTACAAACTTCGGTGTTTCTATGTTTTACTATAGATAAGAAAATGGGTCTGCAAGAAACACGTATTTCTCTCAAGAAAATTCTAAAAATCTATTTTTCATTTTGCGTATTTCGTTATGTGTTACATACTTCTATACATTTAAAAGATGGAAAATGACCATGAATGATCTCGAAAGACAACATGTCATCGGTCATTGAATGCGTTTTGGAATGTCCTACGCGTCTAGCTGAACGAAAACATGTGGTTCCACGTAAAAAAACACCGATGATCTTGAAATCTCGTCAAAAGAATAACCTTGAGAAAAAATCTTTCATATCATTATATGTTCCCCTCGGAACAGAGTAATTTTTGTTTGAAACATTTTTCTGAAGAATGAATTGTCTAGGAGATAATCGCGTGGATTGATTAAAATAGGACACCCTGTATATGTAATTGCATAAACGTGACACCCTTCAATATCTTCATATAAAAAATATTTAGTTAACAACGTATGTTGCTTTCTATTCTAAATCGTCCGCAATTTTTCGTGTAATTTGTTTATTTAATTGTTTAACGGTTTTAGTTTCTGATGTTCATAAATATTGAGGAAAAAGTAAATTTATTAAGACTCGAAGCACATAAAAATCTGTTTGTATGATTTTTTGTGTTTCTATTGATTTCCCAGATAGGAATAGAATAAACAGAAACGAATCTCCGAGTTCAAAGGGCGGCTTTGAAATCGAAGGTACTGTGAAATAGAATTTGCCCGTTTGAGGACAAGGACGAGACGAGAGGCAGAGTGTCATGGGTGACCTAAAATTCCTAGGACGATATCTCGTTTCGTTGGAAGTCCGATTTCCAACCCTGACCTACATTTTAGTAGATATAATGTTAAAGTTAAACAAGCACTGTTCAAACAAATCCTTCTCTCGCACGTCTATTATCCTGACGCTGTTTTCCAAAGAAATGTTTTGTGGAAAATGTCATATTTAATTTGTATGCTAATGAAATTTGGCAAGCGATAAGAAGAGATGACTAAAAGTTTTATTTGAAGGAACCAAGGGGAAAGGACTTCACTCAACCACTTTAAATTTAAATTCCTTTTGAGTTATTCGCATTTAATGAAATTAAATCAAACAAAATTTCGAACAAATAATTTGGCAAAAAATGAAAAAATGGGATGCTATGTTAGACTTCATTCAGTATAGAAATCACATATTTTAAATCACAGAAAACCGACCTGTGCTTTCAATTTCGTCTTTAGACTGTAATTGGACTCGAAAAAGTTGGACATATATACCGCAGAATTAAATCAATTATCACAATTTCGTGTTGACTTCATTTTTGTATTATCGCTTTCATTTTCATATATGCAAAAAAGTGATAAAAATTATTTTACATATATAAAAATTAAATTATTAAAACGCCTCATATGTTTCATCAGAAGTTTTATTTTTTGTATTCTTTCATAATGACTAAGATTTTCTCATAGGTCGTGTAAATTATATTTGGTTTGATGATCTAAATATTTAAAGTAGAATATACTTGAGTACGATTCTGGCATTACGTTTATCACAGATTCGCATACCCTGCCCTTAACACGTTTAGTGCAGTATGAGTCGTATACGCCCCACGCAATAAATTCAATTATTCTAAATAAATGCTGATATTCTTTATACTGCAATTAAAACAAACATCACACCAGTAGTGAAAATAAAAAAATATCTCAGAAGATAATTCAGTGTTTGTATTTTGAACCTTATGTACTTTTTAAAACTTGTTCTCATGTGCCAGACCATGTATGGAATTTTTCACTGTGGCAGGGAACTTGTTAACACGTTGACTGCCACAGTGAAAATTTCCATACCTGGTTAGACGTACTGCAATATCCCATTTCAAGCACAAATCACGAAGAAAAAGAATATGTAACTATTCTGGTGTACAGTCCTGACCTTCTATTCTTATTACAATACCAGCATGCTCTGGATGCGGCTTGGCCCGCGATTTTTCTGCGTATAAAATTTGAAATATTATGTTTTTTGCCTTGTATCTTGTGGTCAGGAGAATTTTCTTTCAAGCACGCGGATGACGAGCTTTGCCACCTGGCGGCTGTGTGTGAACTATGCTCCCGGGAACGTCTCGCCGGCACGCCGACAAACAATATTCATGTTGTTTTCTTGGTATATTATTTATTTCGCGATAAAATATAGCGTATAATATTCCGGAAAATGTAAAGAAGCTATCGTAAAACTTTCATAACAATCCGTTTAGTAGTTCCTGAGATTTTTACGAACATGCAAACACTTTATTACAACACATCTTTATTATAATAGTAAGATTGGGAGATTGACTTTAGAAATCAAGTAGAATTGTATGAATTTAGGGCTTCCATTTCTGAGTCTCGTTAGAATTGTTTGGTCTCTTCGTGTTAATTTTTCAATCTATTTGATTTTCCTCATAAAGGCGTCTTGTACGAATTATTTTTAATAATTCATGTCGCAGTGTGCATCAATTGCTAACTTTATTTTACTTACGTTTACTGTCGGTGCCAGCTTGACTTTGGAAGCTGCTCCTTCGGCTACCGGGCAAGGATCTGCTGTAATCTCTGTTGAGTTTATAAGGCTCGACTTCCAGTTGCTCTGACTGGCTGGAACCTCTCCTAGAGTTCGCGTACCAAGCATGATCCGGATGTAGAAAGCCGTATTCGGGGCTTCCGCTGTCGCTTTGCGTATCGTCGCTGTAACTTCTTTCACGCAATTCTGTCTTTCGCAATAGTCTTTGAGCAACTTCCATTGAGAAGGAACCACGGGGAGAGCAGTAGGGCGACTTACATGCACGAAGTGCGCGAGGATCTTCTAAGCGGTACCTGTTTATCATTTTAATTATAAATGATCGTATGATCTCCGTTCGTAACATTTTGATGGCGACAAATATCTAACGAGAATTAGACGTCGTTGGCCATTCTTTCGAGACTCTAGTTGAGTACTGTCATGTTCTACGTTATTCTTTTTATGTCAATTATTTTGTAATTTAAATTTATGTAGTTAATTATTTACTTTTTATCGGTGTTAGGTACGATTAATTATCTGTTGTGCACAAGTGTTATTAAGATGAATAAAGTCACTCATACGTGACATCGTCTGTCAAGTTAAGGGGGTACATCACCTTGTCGGTTTAAAAAATCGAAAATTTTGTTTGCACTTTTATAAAGTTTCATATGTATAGAAGAGTGTGGTAAATGGATCTTTTGAAATTCGAATAATTGTTGAAATTACAACACTGAAAAGGACTATACGTCGGGACAGGTTAAATGAACGCTTTTGATATTAAACGCGTTTTTTTCGAAATCACGTTTTTTTGACCTGGCACTCAGCTGCTCTCCGAAACTATTCAACCAATTAACTTCAAATTTTGTTACATTATTCCTTATAAAATTATCTACAATGTAGCGTATGATTTTTTTTGATAATTTATTTTATTCTATTTTTATAAATTGTCAAAGTTGATTCAGTGAATGAAACGAATCTTTTCTTTGAAAAGCCGCAATTTCCATAGTTTTTAAAGTTACTCAAAAATCATAAGCTATATTGAAGACAATCTATTTCTGTTTGAGTTGGAATAAGAATTTTTCCTAATGTTGCCTAACATCACTTAAAAAAATCACAAAATTCTACTGAATAATTGCCTGAAAGAAAATTTTGAGTTTACCCTTTTTTAAGGCCTACAAAATGGTACCCCCTTAATTTCATATAATATTTAATTATTCATTTGTTAACGGCGCCTCGTAATTTTTAACATACTGGACGTCGTGCATACAGAGAAAATAAATGCGAGTATATTATGCTAAAAATTAGAGCACGTATCATTGCCATGAGGAAATTTTGAAAATGTACAGTGAATTATGAAAGAGATTGATAGATTCACTAAATTCATTTATAGTCGTGCACATTCTGTTAATACAGTTTAGTTTGCCAACATATTTCAATATGGACATAAATAGAATGAAGTATTACTTTTAATATTTTTTTATAGCTCTAAGATGCCTGGCCAATGTATAACATGATTTATGATTTTAAACATAAATGTCAGGTCTGAAATTCGAGAATGAATAACCTACGTGAAGTAACAAAGGAAATGGTTCAAGTGACATTCGTCGATTGGTATGGAATTTTGGCATGATGTAATACTCGAAAAACCAATGCAACATGTATTTCTTTTTATTGACAAACATCCACATTGAAGAGTCGAAAACCCCTCTAAAAGTTGGGAGTGAATAAAATATCCGGTCGACTATCTCGAAAAGTATTCGAAGCAGAAGAAAGAAATTTTTAATGAAAAATTCCAAAATATCTCAATTCTTTGTCCTGATCTGTAGTTCACATGTATAAGCTTTCATGAAAATGCATCAACATCTCATGAGATAAATTTGCAAAAATATGTTAATTATTAACATATTCTTTAAACAAATGCACTTTTGGGGAAGCTGCTTTAATAGAGTAACTATTTTAATCACATTTCATTTGACAAAAGGTTAATTATTAACTGTAATAATGGGACGTGGGAGGAATGTGCTAATAGATATCAGCAAGTTCTGAAAGCTACATACTGAGCTGCAGATTGTACAAAGGCACTCACCATACTGCTCTATCATTTTCGAGAGCTCGCTGCAAGTCGACTGTGCATTCGCCAAGAAAAATGTTATCACCATCCGGGCAGGAATCCCAGAGAGTCACTTCGATTGCGCGTTTCATTAAGCTTTCTCCGTCAACCCCAGAAAACAGTAACGTTGCATTCCAAATTGGCTTTTGAGTTGGCTCGGCAATCACGGTTTTCAACGTGGTTTGATCAGGTCTGCAATCATCATAATTTCAAAAAGATAAATAAGATGTAAAAAATTACAATGCTGTTAAACAGGGTGGTCCATCCGCAACGGGCCACTTTAATATCTTTTGGGGTAAATGTACCAGTAGTTGGCACTATAAGATTTATTTTCCATTGTAATTATTATCACAGAGTTTTATTTTTAGTAAGCAATTTTGTAGGTGGATAACCTGATTCGTTAGTTGTTTTTAAATGAATTGAATTCATTAGTATTCACAAATGATCCTATAATAAAGTTTTATTAAAAAATCGTGTTAACGTAAGATCGTTTCAAGGGACAAGCAGCATGTAACAAAATATTTTATTCTGATGTCATTTTTTGCAAAGTTACCAAAATCTTTAGTATTTTTTAAAGTGAATATATACGGGGTGTTCATTTTAATTCATTTAAACTTAATAAATCATAAATAACCTAAAGTATTAACTACATTTTAATAATGTGCTGTCAGTAGTTTTTTCATGGGTGGAGGATAGCACAGATATGATGGTCACTTCTGTTTTCCTAAATGGTACCATATATTTGTTTATGCATTAGTCAATGCAGTTCTTCATTCTCTAAAAAAAGTATCAAGGTATTTGTTCTAAACATCCATTAATATAGTATATATTTTAATTTCAATTTTGTAAAATACTTCTCGTGGTTTCAGACTTAGCAATATTTAAATCAAAATATGTCCTGAATAAACAATTTTTCAGCATAAATACTATTTAATACTTATTTAAAGTGAAGAGGTGCAACCATTAATGCATTTTAAAACCTTACAAGATAACTTAAAAAACAAACTTTTTCTATATTAGGAGCCACGAGTACTATTTCGCTACACTAAATATTAAAATATCTACTAAACTAGCTTCTCAGCTGAAATACCTTTTTTTACAGTAGAGGAAACTGCGTTGATTAGTGTATTACAAAAAGTGATGATTCTATTAAAAACAACATTCTCTGCTTTAGGAGCCATAAGTAGTATTTTATAAAATTAAAATTAGAATATTTCCTAAACTAACAGTTTTTCGACATAAGCATTTTAATACTTTTTTTAAGCTGTATCGATTATCGTTTTAAAAAATATGTTGTTCCATTTTAAAAAACGAAGGGAAATTTTACATCTCCGCTACGCCTTCACTTATAATGAAATTATTGACACGATATTATGTCTCCTATGATATCATTTAACTTCTCCCTGAAATGATTGTCGATATCATTAATAATTTCGAAGATACACGCGCGGAAATATTAAAATGAGTCATCCTGTATATTTTAAATTGATGTAATTGTTCAAACGCACTGCCTTGAACATTAATACGATTTTACATTTGTCTTTTGAAAGGAAGTAGAATAGTTTGTACAGCAATGATGTTAAACTGAGAGATTTGGGTGACCATTATACAAAACCTCCATAACTAATCCAACAACATGGATAATCCTCGTTAACAAAATTTCGAATCTGGTGAATATCATGAGGTGGAGCACCATAATGCAAACACCATAACCTGTTGTTACTTATGTCACAAATTTTTCAGGAAAGTCATACACAGTATACTACGATCAAACTCGTCTAGTTACTATCTCACTCTGCAGCGAAAGTATATCCCTTGTTACCAAAGGAGTGTCAATTATCTTAATACAATCTTAACAAACATGTTATCAAACTTCTTTAATCCTTAAAAACTATTACAGTAGAACCTCAATGATCCGAATGCGGGTGAACCGGAGATTGTCCACCCTTTATCATTTACAGGCTAAAATTATGATTCGTGACACTGTGCATGCAATTTTACACCACTGTGTATTTCACATTCTCAAATAAAATTATCATTTTGATGCGAAACACAGTTACAATGCCAGTGATCGTGCTACTAATTGTAGTTCGGATAATCGAGGTCCTACTGTACTTCTATTTGACATAGTTTACGAAGTATATGCTTTTGCAAATAAAAGAGGGACCTGTAATCAGGGAGGGATCTCAGATAATACTTATCTATTATTCCAATGTTCTCTTCTTTCGGCAACCGAAAGTGAAAAGTAACTGTTAGTACTATAACAATCGCTCACCCAAGTGGAACAAGAACCAGTTTCGCAAAGGCTTCCGGTAGCGTTCCGTAGCCAGTGTCTTCTCTGGAGCACAAATCATCCGCCATAAAAACGGACACGATTAGCTCTTTACGATCTGCTTCGTAGGAAACTTGAATCTGGATCCTGCCTGACACTTGCTTCTCTTTCGCGATTTGTTCCTAGAATAGAGGACAAAGATCTAAGGCTCGCCGGATAAAGCAATGGCTCTGCTGAAAGCTAAAGGCTAGGTGTACGAATAAACAAAGACGCGACCTCTTTTGTCATGAATTCTAAGTCATACAAATTCAATCCACTTGACAGGATCATGAAAATCACGTGAATTCTAATTAAAGAAAGATTCGTCGGAAGATCGGGCATCTTTGTTCCTTCCGTACAATGGAAAGTAGAAAAGCAGACTCATTCCGTCATGCAGAAGCGTCTTGTGAAGGAGTCTCTGTCAGTGAGGCAAAATAAATGAGTGTCGAGCAGACTATGTGCCGTGGTACAGAGTATTTTGTTCGTGTAAAGAGTAATTCTACGCGGTAACCGCATTTCCGTTCAACAGCTACAACTATAGAAGCATGATTGTATGCGCCAGTGATGAACAATTCACGTCAGGTTGCTTTGTGTGAATTTTGTAATGCTTTGTAGAATTCATTAGTCTGCTACTCTTAAAGTAGAGCGTATAAAATGTCCGCATTTATACACAGAAATTAAAATAATCCGTTAATAATTATCTCTTTGAACATTTACGTCTCAAAAGTTTAATTCTTCCAATGTATTCATTTCAGGTCAGACACCTATTGTTGTAAGCATGAATTTCTGTTATTGTGCATCACTGATGTCGTGTACGATACAGTCAAGAAAAAGGTTCGTTTCCATATGACGTTCATCGCAATGATCGACGTTGATTCGCATTCTCTTTTTTCCGTTCTTCTATATCTATTGTCCGTTCACGAATTCGACAGGCCTCCTAATTGCATCACAGCTGAGTCCTACGTTTCTTTTTCTCTTGAACCGTCCGCGATTAGGCAGATCATTAGTTTGCCTCCATTCCCTGCACGTACCGTTTTCCCGGACTGTACGTCAACGTGTTCTACAGCCGCTCGCAAAAGTATTTGGACGAGATAAAAGATCGTAATATGCAAGGTGTTTGTATATAAAAATATGTGCCCACCTTTAAGAGTGTATTTTACTTACTATGGTAATAAAAAATGTCATGTACAGGCTGTTAAAAAGTAGAGTTTTAAATTGTGAACATAAAATGCTTATGAAAAGGAACAAAATATACCAATCAATGTAGGTCCTAAAATGAACTTTTTAACCCTTTGATTGGGGGCTATTTGGAAACCAGTTGAACACTGCATGTGGCCGAGCTGCAGGAGTATATAATGAGCGATTGCACTAAACGCCTATAGGCGTTGGCAGTATACGATGAACGGATTTGTCAAGTGCGTATAGGCGCTGTTAGCAGTCAAAGAGTTTTGAACACTTTTAACACCTTGTATGCATTGATCCGTAAATTGCTTTATGTACAAGGTATAACGTTTCGAAATTTCTGACTTCTTTGGGCGAGAATATTCTGTACTTCACAGTGTCCTTTAATTAATTCAGAAAAGTGTATAAATGTTCCTTCACTGTTTTTATTTGTTTGGCAGTCTTCTATAATACAATTGTGGAAATATTCTAAACTACCGTCGGCCGACAGACCGCTTGAAATACAAAAACGATTGTCTACGTCAGAAATGGCCATTCGGAGCAAGGCCTGGCTTCAGCCTACCCCCACTCTGTGTCCGTTCCCTTCGCGTAGGTTGTTGTCTGGCTATGATGTCGAAAACATTGGCGATTGTCGGTAAGTACGGCTTCTCAGAGACAGTGACGTAATAAGAACAATTCTTTTGATATATGACATCAGTTTTATCTAGAGATTACATCTTTACTTTCTTATTATGTGAGGGGAATGGACGCAGAGTGGAAGTAAGGCGGAGCCAAGCGTCGCTCCGGATGGCCACCTCTGGTCTACGTTATACTATGCTATTCGAAGGAAGTAGAATCACGTTTACGATCCGATACTTTATTCGACCATTTTTTCTAATAAGAAATTTTGGATCGTCGTGTCTCAGAAATAAAACATTTACGGATCTCTGCATACACGGTGAGTCTGAAAAGGCTGTCAGACTTTAGAAACATATTCTAGGTGCCCCAACGATAAAACTAAGTCCCATAAACATATGCTGGAAAATATTTCCTTTTCAAGATACAAATACCTTTTATTCACTGCTTAGCTTAGTAAGATCGTTTAAAAATTTTCACTGTAGGTTTGATCCATTTTTTCAACAGTGTCAAACGGACTTGAATGATAAATACTATTATCGTTTGTTATTATCACAAATAAACTAATCACAACACTTGGACATTAAATCTTCCTAGCCATTTCGGCGGAACTATAGAACTACGAGAAGTGTTCATGTCTTACAATTAGAAGGTATCATTTTCGGAAGCATGCTCGTACGATCTATTTTCATCCCTTAGGTGACTCGAATACGTTCCTAAAATTTGGTCCCTGTTTCAGACTCCCTTTGTACATCACATTCTTTTATTACTGCGATGAGTAGAATACACTCTTAATGTTTGGTCTCTTTCTATAGAGGCACTCTATATTATACGATCAACCCTAGTGCGTCTTCCGTTAGACTACACACTCAAGGTCTTTGGGTCAAAAATGCCCCAAATGTATTGAATTCATATTTTCAACTTTATAATATAATGAGAAGACTAAGGAACCTAGAAGTAACCAGTCGCATGTGTCATAATGTCATCATTGCGAAAGTTTTTTAAATAAATGAACACGCGATGGGTGAGAAAAGACCTGAAGACCACACTAGGATTAAATTGCCTGTTTATAAGTAACCCATCATAAGTAAGGATATACAGTGGAACCTCGATTATCCGAATTTGAGTCATCCAAAAATTGGACATCTTATGCCACTAACGAGCTAAAATTATCACTAATAACAATATGCATTTAATTATGTACCATTATACATTCGATATTCCAAAACAAAATTATCACTTTTATGTGAAATCTAGTTGCAGTATGAGTCAATCTGTTATTAATTATAGTTCGGATAATCGACGTCCTACTGTACTAATAATATAATTTATTACATATTTTATAGATTTTTCATCTTTAGTCGTTTTGTGCTGTGTCTGAACAAAGTGTGAATCGTGTAACAAAGATGTCGATTAATTAATTAAAATGATGCTGAAACCTGTCCAAATGCTTTCGCGAGCGATTGTACGTGTTCGACGCGCTCAAAAGCTACGGAAGCGAGGTGTGTGTGTCGTCGCGGCGCTTTTTCGGCCTTAAAAGTTTCCATCGAAATAGCCAACGTATCGGGAACGAAGCAAAAGAAACGTGAACCGCTGAAACAATTCCGCAACGTGGAAATTTGGCTTGCTCGGCGGATTTGATGCGTCGCTTTGTTTGTACTGACATCGCTTGAATGTCGGCATGGTTCGATTTCATCGTGCCTCTTCCGGTTCGCCTTCTTCAACAACGTTCAACAATCTCGCAAATGAGGACAAATGATTCGGGGCCGTACGTGTTCGCGTTCGTTTACACTCGATTTAGCAAACACCTTTAAAGCCGAAGCAGAGTCGCGAGAGAAGCATGGCGTTGGTGTTGTATGTGCAACGATGTCAGGCTACGATTCTTTTTTGCATACGCTTTCCCCTGGTATTTTTTGCTGAATTTGGCATATTTCATGCAACTGTCTCTTTTATCCTATCGTTTTTTTCCCCTTAAAGTCAGAAGGTTTTCGTAGTGTACGCATCACCGACGTTTCACTTGTTTATGTTTCAACCACTTTCTGAATCATATTTCAGTAGAAAAATTTCGTTGATCCGCTTACAATCGTTCGACTGAAGATCAATGAAGATCATTGACATCCTTTTGATTATTTATTTGTCAACTTTGCCCGCATAAGTAATTGATTGTACATACTTTAACACGTTGAGCGCCGCAGTGGAAAATCCCGCAACTAGTCAGACACACGAAAATACCTTGTTAGTAACACGTCCCTTGTCACGTGTATCATTTTCAGTACTCGCATCAATTTTAATTTGATCACATAAGTACCAACCCTTAAGAAATTTTGAGTATCATTCACGTTAAAATGATAGTAGAAACAAAAAGTGTAATATCAAATAGATCAATATCTGTACAATCAACCACATATATTAATAGTCATTTTTGCGTGTCTGTCTAATTATGGAATTTTTTACTGTGGCATGGAACGTGTTAAGCTGATCGTCACAGTGAAAACGGCCATACCTAATCAGACAGGATATAATTTACTATTTGTTATATAAATCGTAAAGAAGAAAAAAGATTTGAGTACTCTGTCGTGTTCTTCTGTTCCTAGATTATTGTTTCAGTATGAAGTTTGCTCAGAATTTTGTGACAATGAATAATTATTTAATTAAATTACATTTGATGTGTCGGTCACCGGTGACCTCCACGGCGTTCAACGTGTTAACATGTATCGTTGAATATGTAAATATTCATTTATTTGATAATGTACTTCTTATTTTGTACCATAGATGTGACACAAAATTTCTTTAAGGTAATCAGTTATTTGACGAAATTAAAATTTATACGTGGGTCACCGGTGGTACACGTGGCACTCAATTTGTTAATAAACGCTCCAATTAATCATATGCTACGCATTATCTGGTTTGACCGCGTTGATTCATTCGTTTATATATGAGCGTATAATTAGAAATGTAATAATTTATTAAAAAAGGGTCGGTAGCAAACAACATTTGGTTGAAATATTTCTTTCATTATGTAAATACAAAAAAATTGTTCAAGTGGCTTGCGTTAATTATGACTACAAAATATAGAATAATCAATTTTATGTGAATTGTTTAAAATACTTTTCAAAGTGCGAACAATACTTTTTACATTGATCTACATTTTCTACGTATCAATATGAACGCGTGAATAATATTTTATATAAATAAAAACTTCCATTATAATTTTGTTTTCCATTAAATCGTTCCCTGCTGCGTAAATTACCGGTGATTATTGCAACACTTTTACTATCTTTAAACACCAATTAAACATAAACAAAAGGTATCATTAAATATATAAATATTTGTATCTTCAACAATCGTTGTTTACGAAAAGCTCTTTTCGTGTGTTTAACATTGTTACGGGATTCTCAATATGCGAATCAAATAAATTGGTATTTGCACATTAATTTATTTTAATGATAATTAAAACTTATCAAGATTCGTCAGACGTTTACGGTTTATCCTAAAACTTTTGCAAACGATTAGACTCTTTATCGGCCTGTGTATATATATTTTCATAATACATACGTTAGCATCAACGTAATGAATTAATTAAATCAGCAAGAGTTTCTAATTAAAACGAGGGAGAAAGATGACACTCATTAGCTTTAATTTTTTATGGAACCGCTTCTAAATATACATCTGTTTATTAAACCACACTTACGCAAATTTAATTCCAGAAAAAAAGTTCAATGTTTACTACAGATTTATTAACATAACTTTATTTTAATTTTATTACTGTATTCTGTACTATAGTCAACGTGAAATTATCAGTAATGCGTACATCACACTGCAGTTCCAAAAATATTGTATATTATCGATCAATCATATGCAGAATCAATTTCAGCAAATCTTTATGTCTTCGTAACCGAATTCTATTGAATTTTGAAAAATATTCAAATCACAAACGCAAGACCTTTTGAAGGTAAAAATAATTTTCGCACTTTATCCCGGCGATGTTCAATCACCGAAAGCCTGGGGAAAGCGTAAACCAAACGCCCGCGTTTCCGCGTTCGTTTTATTTCCTCTGAACCTTATAGCTTTGCGGAATTTTCAAAAAAGTCCCTTTAGTATTGGCCGATCGATATGAGTTCGGACGTTTGGCGTACGTAGATAGGTCGGGAAGAGTTTGCTGTTGGTGTATCTGAGCTTGAAGATGAAACGAAATCGGTACGTAGGTAGATAGACGTACAAACAGACAGATAGACAGACAGGTGAAAACAGAGAGAGAGAGAGACAGAGAAGAGAGAAAGAGAGAGAGACGGAGAACGAGAGAGAGGACTATACAGCATAATAAAAAGAAAAATGGATAACGGATGAAAAGGAAAAAAGAAAAGAGAAAATAACCCTTCGTTTCAAACACGTTTTAGATAGGGCGGAATTACGGCACGCAAACAATACAGTACACTATAGTCACATAAATGTATGTAGATTTTGTTATATTTTAAGACACACGGTGAAATGATAAAAATATTTTCTTTAACTGTACGAAAAAATTACACTTCAAGTAGATGGATAGATAATTTAAAAATAGAAAAGTTTGCAAACCAATGATTAAGCCCAGAAATTAATTTTCTTCACAACTAATGCCCTCTAGAACCAATCCTTCCATATTTTTCTTATATAATCGTATCGCTACTGTTCAAGATAAATCCTTCCCTTGCATCTGCATGCTCGTATCATTCATAACTTTCTGAATTCGTGAAACGAAGGGCTAAAATGTAGCAGGGAGAACGAAAAATACGAGGCTCGGAGGGGGAATGTTCGAAACCAACTATTAGCTGATCGCTGAGCTAAACGACGAAGTAGCCATACGTGAAACGATCGAACAGAACTGAACAGAAGGAACAGAGCAGAGGAACGCTAGGGACGAGCCGCAAAAGAAAATGAACGCTAATATACAACTAGAGTCGTGCCAGTTGGGAGAGAGTAGCATGGAGGGCCAGTATGCTAAGTTTGTTCAACATGGACAACTTACATTTCCTTTTCTTTTCTCTTTCGTCAGCGGGTCTATTTCTCTTTTTGTCTCTTTTTCGTAGCCAAACAATTTCTTTAGGAGGAACGGGGGAAGCGGTGGAATGCCGGCAGAACAGTTACATATGAAGTCTCGGGGTTACAGAGAATACATGGATAAGTGTCGATGCGGTAGATACACGTCGCCGGAAGTAACGCCAGGCGGAATAGAGTTCAGAGATACAGAGAAGTGTTTTCGTGCAGCTTCATAGAGCCGTACATAAGTAAACAATACAGAAAGTGTAAAGGAGCGGCGAGGATGTCAGTTCATAGGTGAAAAGTAAAGCAAAGTGAAAAGGGTAGCGAAGAAAGGCACACACACATACACACTCATCTGTACATCAGTTGGACACATACTCGCACACCCACGCAGGTGCATCCGTGTGCGCGCACACGCGTAGATGACTCTGATCATCAGGTTTTATCTGCGTACATGTTCTCGTGTGTGCGTTTCATACGCGTTCACACGTACGTACATACATTACCGCTTAAAAGTACCAGGACACTCATTAACTTTGCCAAAATTTTATCTTCGTACACTGACAATGACCTGAAATAATGAACAAAAATACATGCAAACTAATTCAGATGAATAATCGTGAGAAAATGGCGAACTGAAACGTATGAACTCGATTTTTCAATTCCAACCCCATACAAGAATTGTGAGATGAAATAGGTGTGCAAGCAACAAAATGGTACGAAGAAAAGTAATTGTTAGCATCAAGGAACTTGATACATTGATAACAGAAAGATTTAGAAACTCTTTTATGTCATCGATAGAATTTTTCATTTATTAATTGCATGTCATCCTTAGTATGTAAAATGTCATATGAGGCAGTATTTTTTACAACTGTTAGAGCTGCTCATGATTTACTTAGCCTCATATGAAGCGTGCAAGTATCTTAAGTCTTTCGAGCGGCAATGTACGGTCCAACGAAGGGAAGTAAATGAAGGAAACAAAAAGTAGAGAAGATCGAATGTCGTAGCTTATATGAACCATGCGTGATTGCGGCACGAGCTTTTGCGCAAGAATCTCTCCTATATTCTTCGTTTCTCCTTTGAATTTATTTTCTCTATCTTTACATCCGGTTACACAGATTCGGGGGATGGTACTCGTGGATATAATTCGGGTAGTAGGCGTGTTACGTGTTACGAGCGTGTTTTAGTCCGCTTGCGACTACGAGCTAAGGAGAGTGATTATATCGAGAGCGAGAGACCAAAGCGAGAAGTTCGACGTGAGCTTGTGCGACGTCTGTCGCGGGAGCTCAGATCGAAACGGAATCGTACGGGAAACGAAGCGGAAGAAAGGAGAAGAACGGCGACGACGCAACTCGCCCCAACTGACACTCTCGTTTTCCGTTCTCTTACGTCATGTGCACATGTATACATGTAACATTACTAAAGGGATCTTTTCAGAGCTTCGTACAGGACGAGTCTATTGCAGCTGAAAAGGCAAACGGAAAGCGTGACGGCTCGTTTCTCTCTCGCGATAGTTTCCAGGATGGAGGAATTCGATGATTCCGCTATCGCGTTCTGTGACAGTCTGCGTATATTCGAGGTCCTCAACGATTCACCGTGTCCCAGACTCGCGATCCTCGAGCCATACGCAGCCGAAAAGCGCAAAGCTACCGCAAGTTTCTCGCCCGTTTGCTGCTTTACCGCGATATTCGCTTCTCTCTACTCTAACAGGGTACACATAATTGGTGCACGGATGCACGCGGTTCTTAGCATTTATCTAGGTCGATTGTCGTGCGCTCGTTTGAACAGCGTAAATTCATCGAGTCTAGCAAGAATGAAGCAGTCTCGTTTGATCAAGGAACATACGTTCCATTCAAGGCAATCGCGTTGAAAGCATCTGCATAGCGTGTCTCGAGCAAATCGTTACAGACTTCACATGTGGCGGGAAGAACGTTGATATACACGGTGTATCGAGAATCCTGGTACAGAGTTTTCAGGCTTTTTATGGCCCGATTCATTGTAGATAATACTGTTTGAGGCTTTTGGGTGTAAAGTATGTCCAGTAGGAAAATATTCCCAACATTTCGGTAGCATTGCAGCTGGCTTCATCAGGGGACCGAGGACGCACTGATACTGATGTGCATCACTCTTTCAAGTAGCCATGTTTATGTTCCGGATCATTGAATCGGTCAATCAGTTTTTAATTGGTCGATCAATTAAATCAGTATCTGTGCGTCCTCTGACTCTTGCTGAAGCTAGCTGTAAAGCTGACAAAATGTTGGGAACATTTTTTTGCTGGACACGGCTTACATCCGAAAGCATCAAACAGTATTATCTGTAATACTGATACAATCGAACGCATGCTGATTCCTTGTGCAAACGTAAGTTGAAAATGTAGAATAAAGTTTATTCCTGTGCAGTTTGATCTTCGAAGAAGTCAAACGCGGATATTCGTTTGGCGCATGAGCGAACAATTGGGAATAAAGTTGCATTTGCATGAGTACATGTATCTGCACCTTGGTAGAAAAGGAGCCAACGTCTAAAATTATTGTATGTGAGTTTTATGCACCATTCACGTCAAACTCAGGAATGTTATCATAGAAAAAGGGCCATTGTTCTTCCACTATTACTAGCAAAGTTGGATACATTCTCAAGAGGCCAACGTGTTATATTTATTCCTATAACAGGGACCAATGTGCAACTTTTCCTAAAAAATTGCAAATTGGACATTGGCCGTTTTCCTACCAAGGTCAGGTATAATAGGATTTACAAGAAGAGATCATAGCAATGACATCACCGATTGCAATGCAATTTGTTTTTATGAACCCAGGAGGAAAATGAGTGAACAGGTGTTCGGAGGTTTTTGCCAATGCGCATTATTTTTAAATATATTTAACATTAATAATTTAATATAAGCATAGTATATATAGGGTGATCAGAAACTCGTGGCACCACAGAAGAAAGGGTGATTCTGTGTCTCAAAATAAATAAAAATCATGGAATACATTTTTCTTCCTCATGAAGCTTTGATTGGAAAAAACAACTTTGAAAATCAAAATTTGTTGAGCATTTGTGTATTTGAAAAAATATACTTTCTTCCGTAGGGTTTCTTCCGTTGAAAATCAGTAAATTTGTAGGCGCAATATCTCGAAAATCACTAAAAATCGGGTGTACACATTAAAGGTCAGTGAATTCGCCTTGAAAAGCACTATCGAGTGATCTGAACAAAAGTACATAGTTTCATTTAAAAAAACGAACTTGACCATCATATCTCTCAAACTAATAATGTAAAAAAGAGTTCGTCTTCGTTAAAAAATTTGCCCCCCTGTACCATGCAATTTTCATATAAACAATTGTTTTGTATCTTTAATACTTGAGACATTACGGGCTTTTATCACTTTGGCGCGGACACCCTGTATATCTTTGTGAATTAAGCGTATTAGTAAGAACGTTCAGTGACACGTGTCCATGCATTTTCCGTCTAGTTTCATTAAAACAAGTTTATTGAAACCGATGATCTCATTGTCATTATCTCTTCTTGTTTATATAATTCAAAGTGACATGACAAGATTCAATGACATATTTAGTTTGTTAAATTTCCAATTGGTGAAAATTTCGTTCGATAATAATGAATTATTAGCGTGGCCTGACAATAATTTATACCTAATCCCTTCTTCAAACGCTCGTTCATATCGTTTAATATCATCCCACATGATTTATATTTATGAGAATGTATAAAAATATAATTTATTATTGATTAAGTGCGCACATCTCCGATCAATACTTAAATTCGATTTTCTCGAAAACGAAGTTTCAGATGAAGAATTTCAGTCTACATTTTCCACTTATTTCTGTTCAAGGAATTTCTTTTGTACTAAAATTTTCGATACAACTTGTATGCGCAACAAAAGGATTGTTGTAACGTTACGCAGTAGTGAGGTTCCGAAAAAAATCTACAATTGTAAGTAACTCAACTCCGTAGTGCTTTATCAAGAGCAATTTAAAATTTAATATGATATTCTGAAAAACGTTCAAAATTGTTAAAAAATTAGTAAGATTGTAATTTTGTGCATGAATACACGACAGATTAATTATATTCCTTTATTTTTTTTACTCGTGTGCAGGATGCGTCAGAATGAATAATTCGATCGAGTAGAAAACGTTTCCATATGAAAAAAGCACAAAATGCAGATTAGTATTTCGTGTCTGAAAATATTAACTAAAAACTGTGTCAAGTAATTTGGTACTTGATTAAATTTTGACTTCGAGAGAACGTTTTTATTCACATTTTAATTTCATTTTTTACTCCTATCGATGTTCTTGATTTTTAAGTATTGAATATTATTCTTAGTGAATATGTTAACTACCATTGTAGGAGCACGAAGTATTTCATTATTTTACTATTTGCATAGACGGTGAAAGAGCGTTGAAAAATTTGTTGAACAGTTAACAATTATCAAAACAAATGTTTTAGAAATAGAATGGATTGCTTTATTATGTATTCTTCATTATCTGACTACGATAATAAGACAGTAGAAATGTCAGAAAGTTAATTTCCGCCTCACAAAACTTCGTTTCTCAAGTACACCTGTACTTGACGAACTATTGAAATCGATTTTCTCCATAAAGAAAAACTCAAATAACCGATTTTATTCTACGCTGTCAATGTCTGTTTTCATATAGAATTATTTCCTATTCGATTAAATTAACCACTACGGAACATCCTATTACATCTATTATTACCATTTTGTTACTTTTTCCAATTGAAGAATTTGTTTATATGCGTTAATCTTTTAAGGGGGTATTTTTGTTTGGAGGGGTCAACAAATCAATTTTGTTTACTACATTTTCTCGAAGTATAATACCTTGAAAATGTGCTTCTAAAAATTTTACGCCGAAATTCGACGAAATTGCAAAATTTCAACGATTTCAAGAAAGTGGTATTACAAATCGCCCTTTTGCTATGACAACGACACAACTCAAAAAGAATGATACTAGGGAAAACGTATTTGAATATTTCGAATCACTGCAATTTTATAAGAACATCTGTCCTCAACTCATCTGTTCCTACCACTACAAACTACAAACAAAAACAGTCATTTCTGTGTCAATAACTTAGAAATGGCAAATTTTGAGTTGTGTCATTGTTGCAGCAAATGAGCGATATGTTGACACTGCACGCAGAACTTCAAACGCGTTATTCTCGAAACCGTGTTTTCTAAATTGGCTAAACTAATTTCTCAATAATGAGTTAACCATCTCTTTCAAATTTTACATACATATAAAATAGGTGCCCCTTTATCGTCCGTACTAGAATTATGTCAATATCTGCAATAATTGTGTTTATCGCCTGAGAAAGTTGAAACTTTCATCATAAAGTCGATATTCTTTCTTTATATGACTGCCATTTTGTTAAAATACATTTTTTGTTGCTTTATTCTAGTGGGGACGATAACCACACTCCTATAGATTAAGATTATCTTTGATTTTTCGATTTTGGATGAATACAACAACGAGAATCGTGGTAGCCATTCAGAATGACATACTGCACGAAATATGTAATAATTTAAATAATGATTAAGATAATTACATAAAAGTTACACTGTTTTCGTGAAGTATGACCAAACGTATAAAAAAAGTTTCAAGTTCCTTGGTTTATAATCGTCTATTAATTTTTGATTCTAAAGACCACCTAGAAATGACGCCTCCAAATAGGAATACCCCCTTAATATTCTAACAATTTGAACGTTTGATAATTAGACCAGAATAATTTGCTACGATGTATTTTAAACGAAAATAGCACGGTCGCTGGGAAAAATAAAAATCGCGGAAGCTGAATATATAAAAGCTGAATTCATTCAACGGGGCTGATTTCCGTTGACGTCAGAGGACGAATGCTCCCCTTCAATGACCGTCGTCAATTCCATAAGTATTCGAATGGAGCAACTGGCGTTAATTGACGTTGGCCATCCGAAGGACGCATTCATGCGTTCGTTCTAAAATCAACGCCATTGAACGAGTCACCGCTTCGAATTTTTTATAAACCGAATGCACATGGTCCGCAACGTTCGATTGCACGCTATATACAACCAAAATGCAAACGATGCAGAATTTAACAGTCGATCATGAACATTGAACAAGAAATATCTGACTGATCGAAAAATTGTTTATTTATAAGTAAAAATTTGTTATTTAAAGGAGAGTATGTTATTATGAATACACGGATAACCATTGGTAATTTTTTTAATCATTTCTGCAAGCAAGTGCTGTCCAAAATTATAATTCTTTATTTGTTATTTTCTTGTCTCAAATGATGAAAATTACCATGAGTCACCTACAATGTACATCCTTTTCTTCGGTATCATGACAATTCATAAATATACGAATGTTCACGATATTTCACAATTTAGAGTACTTTGAATGGTGTAGAAATTAAGGATTTAAGATTGATTGTAATAATTCTCGCGAGGAATGTCGAAACTCAAACGGAAAGTTTGATTAGAATCATATTTATGCTATTTTGGAACAGCGATAGTTGTAAAATTGCAACCTCCATGAAAACAAAATAGAGCAACTACTTGTATGTGTGTAGTAAGATGACTAAAGCAATTTAAAAGTATTATGCTAAATAAACCATTATTATTTTCTGAAGATTGTAATAAAAACTTTGGTTTACAGTAAAATACAGAAAAAGTAGGATAAAATAAAAAAAAATAGTTTGCAAAATGTATAATTTCTTTGGATTTTCTTAAATTAATATATTATTATACACACTATTAATGTAATAAAAAATATTATTATTGTATGCTTCATCAATAATTCTATCGTATAGTGTAGTCTAAAAGTTTATATAATAAAAAGTATAAACCTGGAAGTTTGTGAAAATTTAAAAATTGTTTAAATTTTTCTTAATGGAAAACTAAGTAAATACTTTGATTTTGTTTTTTTGCTTTTGCTGTCGGCAATAATCGATTTACGATGTTATCGACATTCCTCCGTGAATTACTGTACCAGATGCTTTCTGCTCCATCAAAGATGAAAAACAGTATTAGTAACTCGTTACTGAAAGAGCAGCACGATGCCATTTTAATTTATTTTCGTTTCTACGAAGAAGGAAGAAGAAAATAACGTGAAATTCCATAATAATTAAAAGGATAAAAAAGTATATATAAAAAAAAATCATTCTTCAAAGTTTCCTTAGTTTCAGTTTATCAACGTTCTCTTATATACAACGTACATCTATTGTCAGAGACCCTGTATAATTATTCTGAAGTCTACTTAGAAAGAGACACATGGTTATTATAAACAGCGTGCTCGATCAAAGGATGCGGTCTTATAAAGAAAAATACTAATAAAGTCAGTTTCAAGCAAGCAAACGCTTCGTCTGAAATGCGGCTATATACACTTTTACTCGGGCAATCCCTAGCCAGGGATTATCAGCTAATAGCACTTAGAATTGATAGGAGGAAGCGTTTCTCGTCCGAAGGTTTTTAAATAGTTTCGAACCCCATGAGATTCCGTTGTGAATGACGCACGTTTTCCTGAAGATTTCGCTTTCGTTGAAGCGTGATCGGATCAAACATCGATTAAAAGCGTTACCAGTGAGTTCCTATCGTTGGAAATACTCGGAATTCTGAGATATATCGTAATTCGGTTTCGTCCGTCTACGCCTACATTGTCCTAAATCCGCTGCGAAAACCGAAACGAGTTCACCTACGTCGATTCTACGACCTTTCCGAAAGATAGAACGGAGGAAATTTTTTATATAACTCTGACAAAGTAGACAATCTTTGGGAAACAATAATGCTTGCATTTGTAACGATTTTTTTGTCCTTTCATTTGTTTTCGTGTAAAATGGACTCTCGCTTTGAACTCTGCTGATTACCGTGTAACGTACATTTGTATTAAAAATTTTATCAATTTACATTACAAATATACAAACTGGATGGTTAATACAATTGGACGACTTTTGATTTGTTATACGCTCGGGTATTCGATGCGCGATTGCAACAAATTTAGTGGAATTAATTAATGATAAATTTGTGTATATCCCACGTGTTTTCGTTCGATTAATCGTGTTATGTGATTTATTGCAGCGGGATGTAATTTCATAACATTTGATTTTTTTTAACCTTTCGGGCACTTCAATGGAACAATGTAATCGAAAAGATCAGGAAATTTGTTATTGCATTGAGTTGGTGTCATATAAACTACAAGTAATTTATATTTTATAATCGTTGTAACGTAATCAATTCGGGTGGAATGGCAGAAGCTTTGTTTTAAAATGTTACGCCAGAGATCAATTGCAGTAGTTAAATGCTTTCAAAATGTTGCAAATTTCGTATAGTAATTTAATGATGTATAATTTCACGTTTCGCGTAATATAGGTATAAAAGCACATTTTACTTTTATAGTGCGATAAATCGAGATCAATCGTCGAGTAATAATTATTTACATTCGTCTTTAAATATATGCATGGATATGTCCAATTCGATGAAGAATAATGAAGATATTTATGTATGAAATAATATTTCTATAATTAACTAGAAAATCAAGAGTCTGATATTCTTCCGTTTTATATCATATCATGTCACACAGGAGGTTAATAATTATTTTCTGTTTTTTTACAAACTGGATTGTTTCGATGTTAAGTAAAAACGTTCAACTCTTTCGAAGAGTACAAAATGTATAAAATTTGGTCTCTATTTAACCTACAGTATGCATTAATATATGTGTACTTTATGACCTATTTCATAGCTGGAAAGTTTACGGTAATTCAGAAAAAATTCTCTTACACGTTCGCTGAAACGAAAACTCTGACTGGTTCTTATTTTTTCTCCGTTTTCTCTCCTCAGGTTTTTATTAGGAAATTTGCGAATATTTACCGAATTGTACGCAATAAATATTTACACTCAGTCTGCCACGATCGGAAACACGTACGCCCGCCGTATAAACTTTTGATTCGAACAATCGCGGGTAAAACGGCAGGTTGGAAGTTGCAATTTTGAACGGAGCGCGACACGTCGCAAACAGCCGAACGTCGACCGAAAGTTTGGTCACGAATTCGCTCGGGAGGCATGTCGAAATTCGGTAGCGTGTCGTGGGTACTCGTCGCGGACAGAGTTCGAGCAATAAATCAGCCGCGAGAACAAGGCAAAAAGAGGGAGTGGAAAAAGGAAAAGAAAGAAATGGAGAAGCCGAAAATTCAAGAGCAATCGTTCGGTTCTCCCGTATCCTCCGTTCTTTCCCCGGACGAATCGGTGAAAAGCGTTTGTGCTCTCGCGTCTCGTTTCTACCGAAGATCGCACATTGCTATTAACATCGAGAATGGTCTGTTACACTCTTCTAGGTCGTTCCTGTTATTTTCTGTCCCTACGGATCGACACAGTCTAACGTGGGTACGTAACAAATACAGTTGGCTCGGTGCTCGCATCGGATACGGATTACGAGACATACGTATGTACAAAGCGATAGACCGAGAGAGGCGGTGATCCTTTCGGTTTCTTTGGTTTCTTTTTCTTTTCTAACGAGTGCAGAGATGGTGCTCTTGCGCTTGTCTTTCCCCTACACTAATAAACTCGGTCTAAATCGAGGTTATTTCCCGTGTGGTATGCGTATGCGTGTACATTGCGTGGAAATGAGAGAAAGAGAGAAAGAAAAATAGAGACGGTCACGTGTAGGTGTCAATTTATGAACTCGTTATACCGGCGTCTTTGGCAGTTTCCTGCGCGTCGGTGATGAGGGTGTTTTATCCGTTTCCGCTTCTGTAAAACATTTCAGATTGGTCGTGAGAAATAGCAGCAGAATTATATACAGGGTGTTCTATTTAATTTGACCGCTTGAAATGCTTCTGTAGCTGGGGGCGATACGAAAACACGCCTAACGGAAAAGTTGATGGTAGACACAAACTCCCGAAATTATTTTCGGGATCATGGAAATCAGGACACCGGTATTTTTTTTTAAATGTGATCATGCATTTTCAACGTTGCAATATTACAGCTGACATCATGACGAATACAATGATCTGCAATAGTATGCGCTTCAAATGATCGGGAGTATGAGAGTCTGTAAATGTAACCCAACCTATTATTATTATAGATCCAAGAACCGACGTAGATCCAAGTTTGTTCGGGCCTCACCGGTGTGGGTAACCATGACGACATTTGTTTCTCATATGAATAACCCAACCTAACCCAACCTTATTTCAGTTTTAAATGCTCATAAACGATTCTTCTTAATTCATTTCATTTCCTTAATTCATTCATTTTCTTAAATCATTTGATTTGTAAAAACTGATGATTGCCTTGCTTCATTCACGTTTAGTCAGGTAGCCAAGCAGATCATACCCATGAAATAAAAAATAGAAATAGTTAATGACGTTATAAGCTTCTTGTTCTGAAAGGCTCAAATATTGGTAAAATTTCAAAGAATCATAATTTGCAGATTTCAGTATTCAGTCATCTGAAATTCACTTTATTTTAGGTCATTGTATTCACCTCGTTGTTAGCAATAATACTACAGTAGGCCAAAAACATATGGTTTCATTTTTAAAAATGTCAATAATCTTGGAAATGATCTTGTGAACAACCTTTGTTTCCACCAACATATTTGCCCCTTCCAACTGTGCAACTTTTCCTTTAGACATTTCTTCATCTCTAGCTTCATCACCAGCTACACAGATACTTAGCCTGATTAAGTTAAATTGGACACCCTGTACATTTGCTGACAAAATTATTATACCCGTACGTATGTATGCTTTCCCTTTCTTTGTCGATTAAAGAAAGAAAAAAAAATTATAAAAATGTTTGTATTTATACATCTGATCTACATGCTAAATCATTGGCTACTACTATCGAGCGCAAACAATCTACGCGTTTTTGTTTATCTGTTTTTGCGTTCTTAAACGTTTTCGCTACCGCGACAGGCGAGTGGTCGTCTCGTGCGAGTTATCGATTTTAAAGCCGACGATGCACTCTACCGACACTCAGCATCTACCGATTGATCTTTCTTCATCGACTTGAAAATGTGCTGACAAACATGGAGCTTGGCGTCGATTTTGTACTCACCCATCAGTAGGCCCATATTTCCCGACACTTTCCCCGATGACGGTATCGCACCTAGATCTTCCGGCAAGTCCCCGCTGCGTTTGTATCGTAAGCGTCGATGATACGACCGATTTGAAAATTCATTTGATGGTTTGTTTTCAATATAGAGTGTTTCAAAATAAGATTCGGAAATTGTACGGTTTACCATTCTCAGTAAACTGAACGAAAATTGCATAATACTTTAGCTGTGATACACTTCCAGTGAATCTCGTTTATGTTTTATTCTTTTATATCAGTCATGGTCACTGGAGCTGCGGCCTACCCCCACTCTAGGTCCATTCCCCTCATATAGACTGTGATCTGGGACGACGATGTGTCGAGGGGGAACGAGAAGCGGACTGGAGGAAACTGAAACGAGGGGAATGGACCCAGAGTGGGGAAAGGCCGCAGCTCTGGTGAGCATCACTGATTTATATTGTTATTGTAATTTGCTCGCTTGATTCAGTAAACAATGTAGTTCCTACTTATTTTTATTTTGCCGAAAAGATGCCATTTGTCTTGACGTGTATTTTTATACTCATTTGGCTCTGGATTTTTGTACATTATTCGCAACTAGTCAAAAATTCTTGAAACGAGTCGTGGTCAAGGGTTAACACGTTATCGTGTACTCTGTAACAATTAAGTACTTTCTGTTATTTGATATTTAAAAACCAATCAAGTTTCTTTTCCTCAGCTCATATCACTTGATAGGGTAAAAGTATACATTTAAAAAGGTCTTCTGTACATTAAAATTTAAAAAATATAATTGGTGAAAGGTAACTTTTGAATTTGTGCCATAACAATAAAATTTGTGGCTATAATAATATAGACAGAGATTCATTTGAAATTCACTGTATAAATATTTGTATCTAGGTAGTAGATCCGTTTCACTTTTATTTTTACTTTCTGCCATTTAAGAAGCATTTTATCTAATTTTAAAAGATATAACTAAGAAATTCATAGTTTTGAGATATTTGAAACTGTAATACAGACGATCAATAATAGGTATCCTGATAACCGCGTCAGTTTTAATACCTTGGAGATTCATGCAACGCTCTCGTAAAAATAAAAGTAATAGTTCTTTTTTAGACTCCATCGGCTGTCCGTATCTTAAGTAGTGAATAAACAGTTGAAAATGCAATAGCCCCTGAATCTTCGGAATACATTATGTCAACCTTATGAATGATCGCCTGGTACCATGAATGGAAAAATGTGAAACCATCTTTCATACTCGAAATTCAAGAGAATTTTTGACATAGAATGCTACCTGAAAATCTGTTTTGAGTCTAGATATATTATTTATCTATTCCTATCTATATCGATAATTACTTTACGATATACATACATAATTCATTAATAACCACTAAGCACATTATCCATGATTACCCTAAATACTCGATTGTCCGTAATACTCTCCAAATACAACCTGACTGAAGTGACAGTTTATAAAATGCTAGAAACCAGTTACTTTTTTTTCAAAATTGTTAGTCAGAAAATACATAGACGCAAATATCGATTTGAATAATATAGTATAGTCGTTATTACAGTTCAAACTGGATAAAACAGCGTTTACTCTCCCCTGGAATACTCTTTTTTAAGAACCTGTATATTTGCATGATTAATATTACACAGGTTGTTAGGAAACGTGTTCAGCATTTACAGGGTAAATAGTAATCAACAGACTGAATAAAGTGAAACATGTTTACTAAATATGGGATGAAAACTCAATACTATTGAAGCTACATACAAACAATTTTGTGCCAAGAGAATTGTTTAGAAAATTGCTTATAATTTGAACAACGCAGAGTTTTCGACCCAACATTACTGAACAATTTTTATTCAATTGGTTGATTACTATCTGTTCTGAAAACACTGAATATTTTTTGTAACATCCTGTATGTTAGAGCTACGTAATTGATTGCTCACGAGCAACGACGGCTCGCACTTCTCCTCTCGAGTTACCCCCTCTATGGGGCTCAAGTTGACTCGCTCGAGCCGCAACGAGAAGAAGCGGGAAGGCGTCTTCCAATCACGGCTCGAGCACATCAACCTGAGCCCCATAGAGGGGGTAACTCGAGAGGAGAAGTGCCAGCCGCCGTTGCTCGTGAGCAATCAGTTATGCAGCTCTGCTACATGTAATAAAAACTAAGAGAACGCACTAAAGAATTACACGAGGCTTAGTGCAGAAGTGTATTGAACTATACATATGTCAGATAGAGGACAGTGAAGGTATTAACTAACAATAAGATAGATCGAAAATTTGTAGATATCATACTTAAATAGTACCGACTTTTTGTTTCGACAACTTTATATATTCTCTTTTCTTTTTCACAAATACTTCTTGCACTATAAACTGCTATATTCTTAAAAAATTCTCTAAATTTACTAACGTCATCTCATACTTAATTTTCATTCGTTGACAGAATTCTTGAAATGCAAATTGCTGTGAAGTGTATGTTATCAAGACTTCGGTATAAATAAAATCCTTTATACGCAAACGCACTTGCAATACATGGCAAAGGGCGAATTCTAATTTTGAGAAATTAATTTTATTTGCTTAGATTGTCTAAGCAATTTTTGTTCAGTATAGTGAGTATCAAATTTACTTTATTTTATTACCCTGTATATTTGTTCGTTATGTTACTTACGTGTCGGAAGGCTGTTCGACCACCAACTCGACCACATCGTCGCCTCGCTCGGTTATCTGAGCAACTTCTTCGAAGCTTCGGTCTACCAGAGAAACCCCTTCCCATTCTAAGACCTGAAGAAAAAAATTGTATTTCAAGCTCTCTGTGTCTGAAGGAACAGCACTTTAAATCATTAATTGCTTTCTTTGAAACGTCGGCTGCTCTGTACAGCGATTGGAAAAGTTTCTTCGCTTGTACTTTCCAGCGTTTTGCCTGCGACTTTTTGAGACTGCAAGAACAAAGTATTTTTTAGTTTGTTGCAAGAAGACATTTTTTCTTCTTTTACTCGAATTATTGTGTTACTTGAGTGGAAGACGGGTTGCAGATTTTACAAAATGGGAAACGATGGGTAAATTGTGTTTTTGGTAAAGAATAAAATATAATTATAGATTATACAGGGTGAATCATTGGAAACTAGTACTGAAAATAACTCTTCATTTGTTGATATTAGATAAAAAATATATATATATATATTTTTTTTTATCATCTATTATGCTGTAGAAGACTGAATATGTGACTGAATAGGGTTCATATGAGGGAAACAGGTTCTCTAAATAAACCTTGTATTTTCGAAAATTTCAAGATAACACTCAATTTTTTAAATAGTGTCACATATTCAGTCTTCTACAGCATAATAGATGATAAAAAAAAATAAATTCAGTGTTGTACCGCATTGTATTTTTCGGATGACCTTAAATCTCATTATATAAACCAAAAACATAGTAATGCTAAATTCTTTTTGTTGTAAATTTAACAGTTCAGATATGCAAGGGTGCATTACCGAAAAACACAGTGTGACATACCATTGAATTTTTTGTTACCTGGTATTACAGTGTAGTAAAATCAATATATGACATCATTACAAGATTTATGCAAAACAATTGTTTTCATCACATGAATCTCTTCGAACACATATTTTGTTATATACATTCTTTTCTCCTGACGACGAATCAAAAATTATTTTAGTAACTCACCCTATATGAAGCTTTCTGTGCTTGGAAACTGAACGAACATTATCTCACGAGAATTCATCTGGTCTGTTAACTTCTAACTACTGAAATCTTTCAACCGCTTTAATTGCTTCAATAAATTGCAGGGTATGAACCAGAGGAAATCGCAAACTTTTATCAATTGATTCTGTGAAGTTATCATCCCCATTGTCAGCTTTCAGTGAATTTTTCTTCTACAATATTAGTAGGTTGGTTTTGTTGAAACTAAATTTCACTTTACATCTTTTTTGCCACTCATTGTATATTTTATTCCTGAAATATTGTTTAGTCTTCGCTAAAGTATCGAGTCTTCTTTATTTACCACTTTTAAATAGATCTAAATATTTAGACATGAAATAGATAGTCTGTAGTACGTGGCAGTTAGCACAATAATGTCCTTAGAATCTGAATCAATTTAAATACACCCATCATACAATTCAGTGATCAACATATTTAAGTTTAAAATCAGAATATAATTTTCAGATTTGAACTGTCTATTATTAGATTAGTTTCAGCATTTGAAAAGAGTATTCGTATTTATTATTCCAATAAAATGTTTATTATAAACTGCAGGAAAAGCTATAGACTTTTTGATAAATGTTAGTCGTTCTCTGCTAAAAATAAAAGCATTCGAATGAGACGTGCTCGTAATTTACACTTCGCATTAATATCGATTGATCTGACGTCAAACTTCATTATAATTAATTACTGAGTGGGCGATCCTACATGAACAGAGAACATCTATCGAATATCCTTGTAATTTTCTCGAACAACTGTGTGGGAGGTGACTGATTGTAAGTTGTGACAGACATAAACGGGAAAAAATTTACATGACGCTCGAGACGATATATACGGGGTCTAAAAAGTAAATAAAAAGGGTGCGGCAAAATTCGTGGTATAACCGAGAAGAGGGAGAGAATATTCCTGGTGTAAAAATTAATTGAAATTATGGAATAATGTTTTTTTATGCAAGGGTTCGTTTTCAGGACAATTTGGAAAGATCGTTAATCCTCATTCGTCCCTTGTGTCAGTTTGCCACATTTGTCTCACAAAAATGCGATAAATGTAAAAACGCAGTATGCCTTGCACATCGTTTTATTATTTGTGAACATGCCAATAATCTTATGGCTCAATGTAGTGAATGTACAGAAGCTCCATTTTTTTATTTTCAATGAAAGAATTTGCAAATTTAACTATTTATCTTTTCATTAAATTCATTTTCTACCATTGTGTCAAGTTGACAGCAAGGTACAAATTAATTCAGGAAAATGAGGGACGGATAAGGATTAATTACTCTAAGTACAATACATACAGGGTTAAAATGTAGCATTTCAAGAAAATTAATCAAATTCGTAAGTATCTAATTTCTGTTGCATGAACTAAGAAATTATTGACGATTCATGAATTTTTACTAACGTAAGGTCAACTTTTAGTTGATCAAATGGTATAACATTTCTTTCCTTTAAGACAGTGATGGCCACGAGAGCTCTGGCTTTCCTCCACTCTGAGTCCGTTCCCCTCGTTTCAGTTCCCTCCAGTTCGCTCCTCGTTTCCCCTCGATCCATTATCGTCCAAAATCACAGTCTATATGAGGAGAACGGACCTAAAGTGGGGGAAGGCCGGAGCTCCCTTGGCCATCACTGCTTTAAGTGAACAAGGTTTAAAGTGTTTGTAACTTCAGTTTGTATAACTATATACAACAGTTATATAAACTTTATATAACCACCTAAGGATCGATTAGAAACAGATAATATCATACTGCAAGTTTATAAACATAATCACAAACAGAACTCTGCTTACCACAAATTAGAGAAGCAAAGTAAGTACGTTCGTACACAATGAAATTACAAAGTCGTTTTCCACGAAAAAAGAATTACATATGAAACAATTTTATTCTATAATTTCAATCCATTTCTGTAAGAGAAATTTTCCCCTTTACGGATGTGTCACGAATTCTGTATTTATTATTGTTTCTATCTCAATTCCGTTATTGTAGAATTTAACATGTCGAATACCACAGTGAAAACAGCCGCACCCAGTCAGACGTAACATAATTTACTGTTTTAATACAAATCGCAAAAGAAAAAAATATTCGGCTATTCAGTCGCATTTTTATGTTTCTAAGTTTATGTTACAATATGAAAATTGCACAGAATTGTGTAATAAAAAATAATTATTTAATCAAATTGAATTCGAAGTGGCGGTGATCGGTGATCCTTGCGGCATTGAACGTGTTAAATAAGTTTAGGATTAAACAATATAGCTAATAATTGAGATATTGTCAGAAAACAGCAGTACAATCCACTTCATAAAAAACTGAATACAATTCCTAAAACAGACTAAACGTCGACGAATAAAATACCCTTGTAGCGATAAAGCATTTCTTGTTATTTGATTTTTAAAACTCTATCACCTCTTTTTGCACTCGTGTTTCTCAATGGGATAGAAATATACATTTCAAAGGATTTGTCTATAAATTGAAATTATTAAAGGAAACCGATGGAAGCCAAACTTTGAATTTCCACCGTACCAATAAAATTTGATATTGTAAGAATATAGGCAGAAATTGGGTTAAAGTTCCGTGTAAAAAAATTTTATATTTAACATGTTGCGTGTCGCAGTGAAAAGAGCCGTGCCCGGTCAGACACGATACCATTTACTATTTTTTATATAAATTATAAAGAAAAAAGATTTGAGTACTCAATCCTGTTCTTCTGTTCCTACATTATTGTTTCAATATGAAGAATGCTCCGAATTTTCTGACAACCAATAATTATTCAATTAAATTAAATTTTAGGGGTCGGTCACTGGTCAACGCCACGGAATTCAACGTGGTAAATAATATTATTTTGCATTTATAGCTTATTCTTCACAATGCTTAAAATGAACCGTATGTGTTCTAAAAAAATTGTAGTTTTGTTTTATGTGCAACGTACTACTGCAGATAAGGAAAAAAATTGTTTTCACACGTGTAAAATTAAAAGACTATATGTCAATGAATTCGTACGATTTCACGAGATATAGCTCTCCAGTGGACATTCGCGATTGTAGCAGGTTTCTGTTGCGCACAGCTGTCGATAACTTAATTAAAATCACAGCTGGAGAGAATGGTTGTCGATACTCGCACGCATTAACCGCTTACAATAACGTTACTCAATCAACGCTGGACACACATTGCCACATCTTCTTTATTCCCGTTGGAATTTAAATAACTGTTAAATATTTTTACAGTCCAACACCATGACATAACATTTAACACCTTTCACCAAATTATGCACATTTAACAAAATTTTATTAATTCCGCGAGACGGCCTTCGTGAAATGTGTATGAATTTGAAGATTGCGAATACTAATGTTGCTGTCATCGATTTTCATGAAATTTGGAAAAGCAACGTAAAAAGTGTTTTATATATTCAGCCACTAAAGTATAGAAAAATGTCAATTTCCAATTTTAGAATTGACTTGTTTAATATAAGTATCCACCATGATTTGTCACGTGCTGTTGTAATGTTTTATAATCTCATTATTAGACTACGGATGTTTATGCCAATATACATTCTAGGAGATTCATATTTCCTGTGCTAACGCAGTTAAATAAATGAAACTTGAGTATGGACATGAGAATTGAAACAACAAGAGTGCATTTGCTGCTTGACATTTTTAAAATACGTACTATTCATTTTGTTAAATTATTAAATTTGCATTATTCACCAATTTGGGAGTATTAAATTGCATAAAAATCCACAATCTACTCATTATATACAATTAGGAGTTTCCTTGTTATCATTAATAACAAGGTATGTAATTCATCGAACTAGAGAGTGACAATACGTTCTTTTCTATAGTTCTTGAATTTATATCCTTTTATTATTAGTATTCATAAATTAGTATAATAATAAATACCAGGGAACTTTATTGTGTGAATGTCTGAAAACTTGGTCAAAACTAAACCACGAAGCTTTTGGAAACGAAACTCGTACTTTGAAAATTATTCAATAAGGAAAGATTGATAATACTGAAATATTCAAACAGAAATGGACAAATATTTTCACAGATTGGTAGAGAAATATAATGAATAGACTGCGGATATTTATGCAATTTAAGTATGCAAGTTAAGTACATACTCAAATTGCTGAATAACGGATATTCAATAATTTAACAAAATGAAAGATACACATTTTAAATATTTCAAACAGCAAATGCAGCCTTGTTAAAGCTTCATTTATTTAACTGCATTAACGTAGGAAATATTGAAGTTTAAAAATGTATATTTGCATAAACATCCGCAGTTTAATAATGAATAATGTGTCCCCGTTAAATTGGTGTAGTTTAAGAACAAAATATAGATGCTAAGTATGTATTAATCCTAAAAATATAAATTCACATAATTGTTTATGTGCTACAAATAAATTGTCTGTATAAGTTCAGTAAGAAATTAATTGTATAATACAGGAATGCAATGATATTATGTAACACTGTTGACAAAAAGTTTGGAAGCAGTATCACTTTTTATAGACTCTCTGTATTAATTTTTTAATAGTAACTACGCGTGAAAGATACAGTAGTTTTATAAATCAATATATTGCTCCCTATATTGTTTTAAAACTGTTAGAATTCTTACAAGAGGCTGTGTTACTTAACAAATTATTACGTAATGTTTGATTATTACGTCACTAATAATCTCGCAGTTGTTGCGACTGTTGCGAGGCTAAACCATTATAACAAAAATAATAATTTTTAAAACGAGTTACTATTTGACAAATCCTCGACATTTTTTTTGGTAATTTTTGCAAACGATCTACCAATATTGCACTCGAAACTTCTAATAAATGTTTCCAGAGTTATTTTTTATTGAATCTGAAGATTTATATGACCATTGTGTAAGCGAATTAATAGATCGACACCCATAGCAGAAAATAATTCTGTACCCTGGTACATTCACATAAAAATCATGAACGTTATCATAGAAAAAAGAGCCACTGTCCTGCCACTATTACAAGCAAAGTTAGGTGCATTCTCAAGAGGCCAATATGTTATGTGTATTACAATAAAAAGGGTCAAGGCGTTCAATCATACAACTCCCGTAGCGTTTCGTCTAATTAACTTGTTTACTTTTATGTATCGCATTGAGCAATAGCTTTTCACTGATATGCACCCTGTTATTGTTGGAGGAAAGATTTTTCCTGTGAATAAGGAACTGCTACCAATCTTTTTATCGGTTGTGTATATAAATCAGTGATGACCACCGGAGCTACGGCCTTCCCCCACTCTAGTTCCATTCCCCTCGTTTGAGTTCCCTCCGGGTCGCTCCTCGTTCCCCCTCGGCCCATCGTCGTCCCAGGTCATAGCCTAAATGAGGAGAATGGACTGACAGTGGGGGAAGGCCGCAGCTCCGGTGGCTATCACTGACTTAACCCTCTATAACGCCATGTGACTTGGAAGTTATATACCTATATATCTGTATACCTATACTTTTTAAGTTTTATTTCGTCTATTTATCACTATATATATTTATTTCTACGACTGTACTGCCACCAAGGAGTCTGTTCGATAATTATTATGTTGTTATCCCGTGATACGAACTTTATCGTTTATCTTTCTCATATACCCGATATATCATTTTCGCCATACATAATAAAATTTCGGTAAATTAAACTTAATAGCGAAAATAGGAATGTCAGCGGACTGGCGGTGGTAGACGAGGTAGACCAGTAGTATCTACGAACAGAGACTCGGGTCCCTATTTTTCACGAATTCTTACATAATTAAACATTATTAGTATTATACCTTACGCATGAAAATAATCAACAGAAAAGATTTTTTGTTTAAACTATATTTGTTTTGTCAGATTAAGTGACGCTTCGATGATAAACGAAGGGTAAGGGGAAAAAACAGGGTATGTCCATTTTTATTCTGCAGTGTTCAACTAGAAAGAAAAATTAACATAATGTAAAACAATTATATTGTCGCTCATTTTTTTTCTGTCGCCTAATTAAAATATAACTTCATGTCATGAAAAATACAGTTACATTCATTCGACCTTGTTTCTTTACTGATGCACTAAAGTATTCAAAATTGATTTTCTCAATGAAGCTGTTTTATGACATTCCTTGTTTTTTCCCCTAACCCTTCAAATATTTTCAAAAAGTGCTCCGGTTCGAAGGACCAGTTATCTCGGGTGCAATATTTGAAATTCAAGCGCTGTTTTTAAAGTCAGCACATTAAAAATTATTGTATGCAGCTGAAATATGTAAGATGCATATGCAGTAATTAGACTGCGGACCTTTATGCGATTTAACATATCCAGATTCATGAATAGTGCACATTTTACACAGGAAGTGAAACAAAGAATATTCGTTTATATATTTCAACCCCAAAATGCAGTCCTGCCATAGTTTCGTTTCATCAGCTACATGGAAATCAAAAATATTGAAAAAGATCCGCAGCCTGGTGATAATATATACCTTTAATTTTATGTATTTTAGTTCGCATGTGAGCGCAACGAAAAAGCGCATGAAGTTTTCTTACCTTGTCGCCGCGTTGTAAACCAGCTTTTGCTGCCGGCCCATCTGGCACGGTCCACATCACGTATGCAAGAGTACGTCCATCAGCCCCTGTTTTACCACCTACCACCCTTAGTCCAAAAGCAGCTGCTGTAAAAAGAAGTTGAAAATTTGATAAAGGAATCGATAAAACATGCACGGCTGGGTTATGGTTCGAGTAGTAAATGTTCTTTCGAACATATCGTTCAGCATTTGAATGTCAAACTGCTAAAAATATTTCTTGAATAATTTCGTTCTGTTTCTGAGAAGAAAAAAGATAGGCAAACATAACATTTCGACCTAACCGGTGACATGTGGCTTTGATTATTTTCTATTTGTTCACGAATAGTATCAGTAAAGATATTTGATGAAGTATATACAATTATTAGTAAATTATTAGTTATATAGTTTATTGAAACTGTGAAAATTGTTAACATTGTTAATTAAAAATGTATAATTTATAGGTCACACTGATTTTGTTTTAAAGTAAAAGAAAGTGTGTCGATTTCGATTAATGTACATTCCCATCCATAAGTCACCGGAAACTTACAATTAGTAAAATTATTATTATTTCAAATGATTTTCTTTATGAAATAAAGTTAGCACTTATTAATTGTTTATAATGTAGAGAATCTGTAAGTCAAATCATATACTAAGACCGTAGCAAAAATTAGTAATTAATCTTAAATTTTTTTCTTATCAATGTATGTATGTATGATATGACCGTTCGAACTAATAGCGGCAATCTTTTGATAAAATGTGTTAATACTTCGGAACTAATTTCTTTTCATCCTTGTAATAATTTGTTCTGTTAGTCTTTCTTTGACTTTTGGCGAAACTTTCAAAGTAAACGAAAAGTGTGTACAGACTATCGTCTGACCGAGTTGGAGATGTATTAGAGACATACTTACGCGTAGAGTTTCGTTTTTTAAATATTTATTTGAATTATACGAGCATATTATTAATATCATATTCAGGTATTATAGTAACGTAAAATAGACAAATATAACAACATAAAATAATAAAATCAAGCCAACACATTTTATTCATTTTCTAATAATCATTTTATTCAAAATGAGCAAGTGTCCGGTGACTTATGGACGGGGGTGTAGGATCCCAGCCAACGTGTTAATCAGGGTAATACATCATTCGATGTGCTTCGAATCGAGAATGAAATTCCGAATTAATTAATAAATTGCGGAATGAAAATTTTGCTTTGCCCTGTTACATTATTAGTACGCATTAATTATACATTCCTACGCAAGGCGATTATTCGATAGTTTCGGGATGTTAAAAAATTCATTATCGAAGTAAAAATTTCATCATATTCCAGGGTAGCTGAAAAATGTTATTGAAAAACGTTGAAAAAGTTCGCGGGGAAAAGCTTGGTGGATAATCTTTATATCTGTAAATTGGTGTTCATCGGTAACAAAAACCTCGCTGTGGAATTAAAAATTTCAGCGTATCTGAAGTGCGGTCGTTTGTGCGGAATTGCAAATTAAACGGGTTCCTGCAGTATATAACGTGCACGAGTCGTTCCTGGTGAAGGCGTGCTGGATTTGGTATTCCACTTGCAAATTTTGTTCAAATTCTGTTTTAGCTAGAATGTTTTTCCCAAATATTAAATATTAAAACTTGAAACAATTGAAAAGAACGAAAACATTACTATTTCTACCTCCCGACATTTGCGTTTTCATTTAAATGAATACTTCATTGTCAAAATTAGTTGAAGGTTGAGTAAATTCCCTTCGTAACTATGTACAGTAAACAGTAAAACTTTCATTGAAAATAATAATATGTAAAAGTAAACTTTCTGTTTCTTATTTAAAATTCAGGGACCCCGAGCAAAGTATGAATAATTTCTTAACATTTTCTTCTGTAAAATATAAATGTTGGAAATGTATAATGTGAATGTATAACCTTTTCTGTCAACATATAACTTTTAACATTCCTAAACGGTACAGTCGTTATTATCTTTCATATTCCTTCTAACTTAAAATTCCAAAAGAATATTTATACAGAATGTTTATTGTTATGACTGCAGAAAAAATATTTAATATCTTGAAGATCATGTGACCTAACCAGCTAAAAACTTATGCATGTCAGTTTCTATCTATGAATAATGTATTTGAAAAAATGCATATAAAAAAGGCAATTGCTGCGGCAGTGTTTGCTCGACACGGCGATCGATAACATCGAATGTCAAGACAATTTTATCACACGACACCTACAAACGACATCTACACGCGTGTTTCATTGCATTGCCGTAATCTCGTCGTGATTGCACTGCAATTCACATCGAAGCACGGCTTTTTATTTTCTACGCGATAGACCAGGTGATAGCATATTGACCTGACACTCTAAAGGGTTTCTGCAACAAGTTACTACATATACCATACGTATTTCCTAATGAATACTAATGAAATTTGACTGCGGATGTTTATGCAAATATAAATCTTTAAACTTCAATATCTTTTATGTTATTGCTGTCACACAAATGAATCTTTGATAAAATTGCATTTTGTTTCGCAAATGTTTACAAAATGTACTTCATATTTTTTCATGGCCTTAAATGTGTGTTTTTCAGATATTTGGGTATGTTAAATCGCAGAAAGATCCGCAGTCTACTAATGAAATTGATGGAAATGATGTTCAACTTTTTATAATTTAACTTTCTTTAATAATGCATATTATACATAATCAAACATTTTAAATTTGTATTAGTTGGCAATGTAATTTGTTTATATTAAATAAATTTATATGTTAACACTATTCCTACCGACACTTCACGTATACCTATTCCTACCGCGGCTGGTCAAATGACCGGTCTTTCACAACTTATATTTTTCAATATTGAATGCAGACCAATAGCCAGCTTACCAGTATAAAAATATATTTTCTTTTATTCAAGAGTACATAATCTACATTTTATTCGTTTTCGTCGCATTTTTTACAAATGGGCTTCTCAACTGTACATTTTCCGCATACGTACTTTTTACATTTTAGACAGATTTTGTTCGTCTTATTATCTTTACAATACTTTATCTGACATGTTTTCCGTTCACGAGAACCTGTACTTGTACTTGCGATGGGTATTGGTTGATTTTTTTTGCCGAGCTCTTGTTGGTATTCGATGGCAAGTTCTTCTGCCAATTGAAATAGAAATTCCTGTCTTGTAATTTCTCCTCCCGTAGTTTCTTTATATAACACCCATGCATTTATCCCGGCTAAATCCAAGATATTAAAAAATACTTGCAAAGGCCATCTCCGAGATTTAGATTTTACCGAATAATTTCTGGCCATTTGGTCGGTCACATCTACGCCAAACTTGGTGCTATTATATAATTGAATTGTCTCCGGTATTCGGGTGTCATTTTTTTCAATTTGTACGGAGTTGTGCATTGAACTGAGAATTAGAACTTTCTTTCTTGGTTTGGCTTTGTAAACTGTCAACATACAATTATTTGAGCGATAGAGTTTGGTTGAAAAAAGTGCCATGTCGTCATTTTTCAGTTTTGCCAGTCTTGGAAGCTCTTTTCTATTTGCTCTAATTGTCCCAACAATCGTAGTTTTTTTTGCTAAAAGTTTTGTTGCTAAAGGTAGGCTTGTAAAAAAGTTGTCCGTGGTTATATTTCTTCCACATCCTACATACGGTTTTGCTAATTTCATAGTGACAAACTCTCCAAGAGGAACTGAGGATTCTCTACTTTCATCTTTTCCCAAATATGGAAAGCCGTTTATTATATATTTGCTACGCACATCGGATGCTAACCAGAATTTTATACCAAATTTGTCCGGTTTATTGGGCATGTATTGAGTAAATCTACACCTTGCTTTCGTTGGAAACAATTGTTCGTCAATAGTAATATATGGTCCTGGCTTATAACAATTTTGACTGTTGTCAATAAACTTGTACCAAACTTCGGAAATCATAGCAAATTTATCGGTTTGTAACCGTTGGCTTCGTTGATTTCTGTTGTCAAATCGAATAAATCTCATAATCTCCGTAAAGTCATGTCTACTCATAGTATTTGAGAAAAAAGGCGGCCCCCACTTTTTATTCCATAGAAGTGCTATATCTATATTCTTAGCCTCATATGCGCCGCGTGCATACAGAATTGCAAAAAATGCATATAACTTTGCAGTAGACAGTTCCCATTTATATCCCAACACTCTGAATGCCTCTGCCTCTGTGCACTTTCTTATAAGTTCGATTATATTCTTATCAATTATCACAGAAAATGCCGTCCTAACTTCGCCTTTCATAATATTACGTTTACTGTACCCAGTCGGGCCTGATGTTTCCCTAAAAATATTATGACCAGGTGCTCTTCCAGGATTAGACCCTATTTTTACTTCCTGCCAAACAGTTCCGTCCATCGCAATTTCGCTTACTTCTTCCTCATTCTCACTATCGGAACTAACTAAAAATCTCCTTCTCTTTCGTCGTCTACGTACGTTCGAAATATTCTCTTCGTTCTCATCGGTGTTCGAATCTGTTTCAAGTGGATCATAATTTTCCGTATTGTTATTTTCCATATCCAGAATTTCCTGATCATCTTCAGAACATTCTGCATCGATATCATTTATTCTCTCTAATAATACATTCGCACTCCTCAAACGTCTTGACATTTTGGGGACAAATATTCTACAAAAATAAAAACTAAAATATGAAAATGTAAATCAAAATAGATAAAAAAAGGAATAAAAGATAAAATGTGAAACTTACTGCGACGTATTGTTAGTCTTGTTCACTATTTTGGAAAAGGGCCCTTATAACACGTAATACGATATAAAATATTACAAAATAATAATAAAAGACTGCCAAGTATGCTCTTTGTGACTTTCACGTTCGATGCACTCTGTTCGTTTCGCAAGACTATACTGATTTGAATTCGTGAGAAGACGTCTATACATTTCCTTCAGTTACAAGTGTATTTATTTTACGTCATAGTAGATGAGATGGCGTAGAACATTCGAGGATCTTGACCGTATCGGATATCAATCAAGCAAATAAACACCGCTAGCCCGATAGTCGAGCGAGAACTGTAAACACTTGGAAGTGCCGTAAACCATTTTCTGGAAGGCACTTATCGGATAAAATCGTGTCATAACTACATTACCTTTCGTTTGTAACGACTTTATAGTTTTGGCATTGAGTCTTAGAGAGAAACTCTTACAAAAATGTATAAATCGTACTACCGGTCAAATGACCGGTCGTGGTAGGTAAGACAGACTAAAAATTTTTCTCGGAAAATAAACAATAGAAAAATAAGTGAATATTGAAAAATATATCATACATATATATGAGGAAAAGTGGTAAAGTTTAAAGGCGATTCACATACGTTGTATGTATGAAATTCCAAATGAAAATTTAAAAACGGTCATTTGACCGGTCCTGGTAGGAATAGTGTTAAATGATGAAAGTAGAATGTTCTTACACGCAACACGTTCATTCATTGTAATATTTTTTCTAGTCAGTATAAGCAGATAAAAATTATAAGTAAGTTGTTTTAATAACCAGTACTCTGATTTGATCGAACAACAAATACGTCGTTTAAAGTGGAAACGATGAAAGTAAATTTTAATTTCTACGTTGTCTTGTTGTTTGATGAAGTAGTTTTTTAAGAATATATCTTTTACATTTTCTGTCAGATATACATGATAAAATATTAATTATAAACGTGAACAATCAGTCAGCGATAATTTGCTAGCTCACGCGGATCATGAGAACTTATGGGAGTAAATGATTATGTAAAATGTCGAATCGAAACAATTAAATTGTTTAGAGTTCAGCATTAGCTGGTTTCATATTTCAATAAGGAAAATTGTGTATAATTAATAGAATTAATAATAGGGCGAATATTTGATCACTATTCTAATTATTAAAAAATAATATCAACGCTTCTAGTACAATTAATTTATTCATATGTCACACCTTACTTCATCAAATTTGTTCATTAAAAATTTGTATTTTTATATGCAATAAAGACTAGTTAGCATAAAATGTAACATCGCTATCAATTGACTAGCTTTAACAAGTATCCATTATATTACAGACGATGTTGACGAAAGAGTCAATTAAGGTAAAACCATCGAATTTTAAACAATCTGAAAACCACTGAAAACAAACATTTGCAATTATGTTCTTTGTGCACCTACATTGAGCTGAAATTTTCCTAATCATAAGTATTCAATAATTTATTCGCACTTCTTAATAGTTAAGTTAGCTTTAACACTCTGACTGCCATGTTGTATTGGCTGAAAATGACAAACTTTCTACATTTTTATGCGAAATGAATATAACTTCAAATTGTACCTATTTTGATGAATAATACATATTAGTAATATTCATAACTTTTCACTGGTGTATTAAACTTTATGAAGTATATTTATTGATGCTGTACATGAACAAATAAATAATTACTGAATCAAAGTGTCACCCATATATGGGTGACGTGAGAATCAAACTGTTAAGTATTTAATAAAAATGTTAAAATAAGTTATCGTTATAATTTAAAAGCATCATGCAATATCTGCGAGCTTAATTAAACCACAATACTTTTTAATTCCCTAGCTCTATGAACTAATTGCGAACATTTTATTTCTGAATTTACAAAATAAATCACTTTAAGAACAATCATTTGTCTGCTTAATCGGGGAACAGTCACCGATACGTGCCGCAGATATAGAAACAATGAAATGTTAAAATTATTCGTGAGCCAGCTATAATTACAGCCAGAAAGCGTAATTAATTTCGCCCGCTGAGGATGGAGCTTCTTGTAATTCTGATGAGCAGATACGCAAACAAAATTATGCTACCCCTAGCAATATCAGTTTTTATCTCGATCGCAGAGGCGAGTCGTGCACAAGAGAAGCCAAATGACACAACAATGAAAATTCCTTCACCACGTAACGAAATAAGCGCCTGATTAACGCGGAGTTAATTTAATACACGGCATAACACGACTGCTGGTGAACATTGTTACATAAGCGTATATCAGTGCAACAGGTTCCAGGAATCCGGCCCGATAGTAATCGCGAGATTAATGAGTCGCGGACCACTCGAATGGAAGATCCGAGCTAATCAACATCGTTAATTTTTCAGCGTCTTGCGGAAACTCTAGCCTCGATCATTTTGTTCACCCTTGTCCTCTGATCCTTCGGGGTATCTTCTAATCCATTTAGAGTATAGTTTCTGTCCCACAAAACCACGTATCGCTTTATCATGTTCCATGGTGTACATTACTAACAAATTATTAAGACACGTTATTTTTAACCCATAGACGCACACTTTTTTTTCTAGATCGTCCTCAGAAACACACATTTTTTAAATGTTTTTCTGTAGCTAAAAGAAATTAGATGAAAAGACAATACTTATAAGGGTTAATTAAAACATCAACAAAAATCTGACGGCTATAGCCGTCATTTGCGGCAATGGGTTAACTATAATACTGTGTTTATAAATGACAAATAAAAGTACGGACCGTCCTATTTTAATCAATCCATGCGATTATTTCTCGAACTATTCATTAATCGGAAAAATGTGTCAAACAAAATTTACTCCGTTCCAAGGGGACATATAATGATATGAAAGATTTTTTCTCAAGGTCATTCTTTTTATGAGATTCTAAGGTTATCCGTGTTTTTTTAAATGGAACTATTTGTTTTCGTTCCGCTAGGCGTGTAGCCCATTCCGAGACGAATTCTTCTATTCCATACACTACTCATAAAATGTTAAGAATCAATTGCACGTTCCAAATCTTCTCTGTATTAGCTTTCTTTAAAAGAAATATATACATAGATAATCGTAGTAATGCATAAAAGATGTACTAGTTTCACAAATTAATATTTCAGTCTTTTAAGACAGATTAATATCTGACAGGTGTTTACGATTTTACTTTTATTGCTAATACAATAAATGAAATAGGCCCTTTTGCATGCAATAATAGTATGTTTGCAGTGTACTACCCCTGGCAAACAGTTTTCGACGCAATATGTATTGCCTTTACAAGTCAATATTAAAACCTCCGCGTGTGAGTAAATTTCGCTATTTTTGAACATTTGACGGTAACAGCATTGCGTTTATAATATACAAAAGGTCCGAATAAGAACTAACGGGGCAAAATGTGAATGATAAGCACAATAATAAATTATATAATGAACAATTTATCAATTCTAAGCTCTAACAATTTCGCACGGTGATTTTAATTGTATCACTCTCTAAAACGTCTGAATACGTCCCCGGTCAATAACGTTCTGGTTTCAAAAAACGTATTAATACGTCTCCGGTCAATAATCTGTTAATGTATTCTACAGTTCCTATCTTCCACTCAAAACCAAAAAACAAAAGCAATCAACTTCTATTAGCGAGTACCTTGGTCTCAAACTTTTGTCCGTTGCCATATATGCAACCGGAGAAAAGAAGAAAGCCGAAGGGGTGTGGGTCTTCGTGTAGAGAGCAAAGTTTTGATGGCCGACGGAATAAGAAGGCTAATCAAAAGCCATTATTCAGCTTTAATTAACAAGGCGGAAACATCGAAGCTGCAATAAGGCCTCGGGCGGCGGACTTGTGGTAATGACGTTGCAGCATAATTATCCGATCGTAGCCCGTCCACCTCTTTACCATAGGATTTTCAATAAACATTGACCGGTCCATCTTGCTGGTGTTTGTTCATACGCGGCTGCTCCATGGCACGAAAATTTGCCTCGCAGATTCATTGGCAAATCGAGTTTACGTCCGTCCTTTCTCGAACACGATCGCATTAATTCGCCGAATGGAATTAGGGCGTTTTAGACGTGTTCGGCTAATATGAATGGATTATACTCTGACAAAACTGTGCGACACGAACCCGACGGAAACGAATCGTATGTTTGAAACAATAGCAAAATGAGAGTGATGGGCTAGGCTGGGAAAATGAGCAGATACGAAGTTCCTATAATCGTAAATAGATTGCAGAAGTTTATGCAAATATAGATTTTTATTCCTGAATGTTTTTACATTTAATACAAATAAAGGAATGAGACATGGAGAATAATTGTGTTTGTCTTGAGAAGATATCAGGCTTATACATTTTATTTCTACCATTTGTTTCAGACAATATATTTTATACAAAGTGAGTCACCTGAGAGTGGAAATTGAAATATTTTAGAAACTGTTAGCTATATCGAAAAATGTTTCAGACAAAAGTGGAATGGTTTCGATGGGGGCATAATTCAATGTAACTAGCATTTTTGTACATGACCTGTACACGTTATAAATTCTAGTTTTATACAAATTATTTGACAAAAGGTCATCTGTAATCAACATAAGCATACATGAAATGGCACAGGTAAATTCGACACTACAAGTACTATTCCGCAATATCTTAATTAAAATATCTCCTAAACTAATAACTTTTCAGTATAAATGGTATATTACTTTTCTATAGAGAATGACGAGCTGAATCGACTGATGCATTAAAGTATATATGATTCCATTTAAAAAAACAAAGATGATCTTCAAGTGTTCTCTACGCGTCCACTTACAAAAATGCTAATTACATCGAATAACGCTTTCCCCGAAACCATTCAACTTTTGTCTGAAACATTTTTTGATATTATTAAGAGTTTCGAAAATATTTCAGCTTCCAGTCTTAGGTGATCCACCCTGTATACCTGGATTTGTTAAATTCCATAAACATCCGCAGTCTAGTTATAACTAACATAAAAATGTAAATGGTCTTATAGACGCTTTAATAATTGTAGTAAAAGAAGGCTCAAACTATTGCACCTATTATCATCTGATTGACCACGAGTGGTTCGCAGCTTAATAAATAAAAAATATGTTGCAACGATTGAGTTTGTTTTGATTTTTTTAAAAATAAAAAATACACTTTGGCAAAGCACAGCACAGAACTCCTTTCTATATCTAATATTTATTTTCATTGCATTTATTTGTATTACAATCAAAGCAAGTTCCATGGCGATACTAAAATCACAAGAAACTGATCTTATCCAGGAGCATGTGGAACAATATTTTCAGTAATAAGTCGCAAATAGTGCATGATAATACTATTTCCAATTTATCTGAAATAAAGAGTACTGGAGACAAGATGTCAATATATCTATCTTTGAAGTATAAAGATTAATAGAAAATATTGAACTTTATTTTTAAGCTTGATGCTTTAAAAACGTGCCGAATGATTTAATATTGATGTTATAGAATTCATTTAAACGTGAAACGCATACGTAAAATAATTTTAGAAATTGTGAAAATTTATAGCTGCATCTGATTGAAAATAGACAATAAAGAAGCGAGCTTAATCCCTAAATGATATGTTCTATAATTGGAGATATATATATATATATATATTATATGTGAGACACCGATTGTTGTAAACAGCCTTTATATATGATTGTATGTATGTTATTTTTAATAAAAACTATATCGTTGATTTTACAGTATAAGAGAAATTATCTTGAGAAACATTTTATATTTGTCTACTTATTCTTTGGAGTTTTTCAAGTTATATTTGAAACCATTGTTAATACTGCTAAAAAAAAGTAAAAAAATGATTAGGTATCTCTGTTGCGACACCCTATATATATATTGCAATATTCCGAGCCGATGTGCTAACCAATTCACTCCACAACTCTATAGGGATGAAAAGTGAGCAAACCTACCTGAACGCGCAACGAATAATTAAACGTCACTCACACTCCTACTAGAGGTACACAATTGTTCTCATTGTTTTTACTCTTTGTCAACCTTTATGACTATATTTTTAGCTCGTTTATCCAGCTCGTTGGTCGCCTATCTGCGTATCACATTCTGGATAAAGCTAAATACGTACGGGAATAAAAAAATTGCATTGCCCATTGAACAACTTATAAAACAAAAAGCCAATTAAACGAAAAATATTCATTAAAATTCTGCTTTCAAATATTTATTGCTGCTGCATTCATTTTGTTTGAAATTTATAATTATTATTTTATAGGTGGGAAACATTTGCAGTAAAACCTCGATTATCCGAACACTCGGAAAATCATCTGGAAATTAGTCATTCTATGTCAGTTACAAGCTGGAAATACCATTAATGACACTGTGTAATTAATTTTGCACCACTCTGTATTTTATACTCTAAAATGAATGTATCATTTTCATGCGAAAATTAGTTACAATGTGAGTCATATTGTTACGAATTATACTTCGGATAATCAACGTCCTACTGTATTTCTAAATATTATTACATGCATGGTGTACAAATTGTTTCCTGTCTTATTCATCATGTAAGACCTTTTCAGAGTTTCATTTGAAGTGTATACTTTTGCTATCATTCTATATGAAAATTTCAGTATGAAATTACCGAAGGGTTTCATGTAGGTTAGATTATTATTAAATTCTTCCGAATTAAGTTAAGAATTAATAAATGTAATTTTGACTGTAAAATTATATTTTCACTCACACGTAACTATTAAGTTATTTTATAAATGTAATTTTGACTGTAAAATTATATTTTCACTCACACGTAACTATTAGGTTATTTCATAAATAATATCCTTTTTAAAGATACTTTTATAAGTAGATAAATTAAGAATTTCTGATACTTCTAATTAACGAGATCCAGACCTTTATTTTTAGTGGCATTGATCCATCATTTATTGTGATATTTGATCCCTTCTTCCGAATGTTTCTGCTACTTTATACGGTAAAATGCATTTCAAACTGATTTTAAGTAATTAATATCATTCAGTTTGTTTATGAAGTCAAATATTTTCGAGTTTTCTAAATAAGTAATAGTTTAGTAGGTGTAGTAGGAGTCAATGAATCCGCTGATTGTGTTAGTTAGAGGTTACTATGATGTTTCTTCTCTAAACTTGCATTTAATTTACAAAACTGTCTGATGTAGATCTTTGCTATTGTTATTCGATTATCATTGAAGAATTTAAAGAGAAGTGCATGCAAAATCGAGTCCCATATACGTATTTATTTCGCGTTAATTATATAAATTGAGAAACGACATTATCCATGGAATAATCTGACATTTCAGTTGGAAAAATTGCAGTTATTTAATTCAATCCATATTGTGCAAATAATGTTGAGTTGTGAAGTAGTCTGAATGAATTTTTTATTAAATTATTTTATACTTACTTCTATGCCCTTTGTCTAGAGTTGGATCTCTTCGCAATTTCACCCTTCTTTTTACCCATGGCGCTGTAATGAAAAATACGAGAAATATAAATGGGAATTTTCATTTTCTTTTCAACGTAACTTGAACTAAATACATTAAGATTCATAAATATTAATTTTTTTATTATGCTTTTCTGAATAATATTTCTTTATGCACCTTTGATTGAACATTAATCAGAACTCGCTGTATTTTAAGTAACGCAAGTTGGGTTACGTTGGGTTAACATTGCAATAACAAATTTCCACCACTGTAATAATTCACCTTAATTCCCCTTAACACGTTGACTGCTGTGGGGGTCACCAATGACCGGCACCTCAAATTTTGTTCATTAAATAATTAATAACTCTTGTGAAATTTCGGGATAATATTAATCTTACAAAAATAGTACCAGATGATGTTTATGCGTTCAAACAGTAAAACGTTCTTTTTCTCCATGATTTATATTTAACCTGTAATTGCTACGATCCAGAATTTGTAACTTAAGTACTAGTAGCGTAGATATCTCCTGAAATTTCCAATAAAAATCACATTTTGCATAAACAAAGGTTCATTTCTTCTTAATAACATTATATTAACAATAAAAGTAAACGAAATATTATTAAAGGAATTTTAGACAGATTGTAGAGGCACATTTAAAACATTTGGGAATTTTTCACCCTGTGAAGCACTGGGTCTGAGGGACCCGATAGTAGTAGTTCCGGTTAAAATAGGACATTGCATGGTGTCTGGCTAGGTTTGGCAGTTTTCACTGTGGCATTCAACGTGTTAATTGTGATACTGAATAAATATGAATATTATAGATTCATAGAAAAGAACAAAAACATTGAAAAAATATTTCCATCTAGTTTGCAGTATCGAATTAAAAAATATTATAAAAAGTTGGTGACACATCACAAAAAATATAATATGCATAATGGAGGAAAGATTATCCTTTAACTTCATTTTCATTTGATGCGCCCCGGATTATTCCATATCGAGTTATAGCCGTTTAAAGTTTAATATCTGCCACACTAATAGTGATCTACTGTATATTAATTTAAATATAAATAATATATTTTGAAAATATTAAATATCATGATAAACAAAACAGTTAGATATGAAAAAAATATTTTTCGTTTCAAATCATTACAATGCATAAAAATATAAATTTAATAATGTAACTGTAAAAAAAATATATAACAATCAAATATTTTGTTGAGCATGCCACTATCATTTTGTGTTATATTTGTAAAGATAATAAAAACATGTCGAGAAAGTAGTAATACAGGAGGAAATACCATTTTCAAAGCATGAAATAAATGATTTCAGTGTCTGTAAACAAAAACGTCCCCTTTAGTACTACTGCAGTCGATTGGTGACAAAAGGGAAATCTTTAAAGGGTGGAAGAAGATTGGGCCAGCTTTCTTTTTTATAATGCAGACTCGTGACTTCTGCTCGATGTAGTGTAAAGGCGATTTCGTTTATACCCCCAATTCCACTCCCGATCGATGCTCATTCTTGCAGAAAGTGAGTTGGTGTCTCCTAGTCTCTTTGCTGGTCCTCCATTTTTCCCCGGAAAACCGCAAAGAATGGTAAAAAAACCTACTATAAGTAGGATTACCCCACAGTTTGAAATGTGTCTCATCGAAATATGTCGAGCAAACATCCCAGTTCCATTTTACTGTTCAGATGTCCTTCATTTTCTAAATCTATCGTGTTCTTTAAAACATTTTGTAAGTAATAATTATATAGGGTGTAGAAAAATCAGGTTTGAGACTTTAGTAGGATATAATGCATGAAGAGAGGAATAAAAAATGTTTAATCAACGTAGGTTCTACAATTAACACTTCATATGTTACATGCACTCAAAGATGCTTCATATATTGCTACAGACCGTACGGAAGACGCCCATGGGCGTTCAATTTATACATTTGTTAAGTAAGTTTAACGAGCTTTCACACGTGACGTACGGTTTTCGTATAAACTTCTGCACTAAAAAATTATTTTAGCCAGAATGATACCTCTCGTGCAAAAATGCGCTAAATCTAATAAGTAGACTGCAGACGTTTATGCAAATGTACATTTTTAGACTTCACGACTTTCTCTATAATATACATATAATAAATTTTTGGTCATACTAAATTGACTATTACCTGCACTCAATTGCAAAAAATATAACTTTTATTTAAAGACCGGCCATTTGACCGGTTCGGTAGAAATAGGTATGTATAAATTGTCGGTAGGTTTAGTGTTAATGTAGTCGAAGAAATTAAATTTTAACATAACTATATTTTGTGCTTCATGCACTTAAAATATGTACTGCTTATTGTTAGATATCTTGTGTAATTGAATGTACTCGTTTCAGGTATATGAGTATGTTAAATTGCATAAACATCCGCAGTCTACTAATAAGTATACTACCTGGACACCTATGGGATCCTACATGGAACACCATTACATACCCATGATATTTACAGTATAAATTTTAGAACTTATGCTGATTACACACTCTTTGTTCCCCTTTGCAACTACTATATGCTTTTGAAGTCTTGAACCATTGACATAACAACCTGACAACTTACAAAGAAATTAATAACTAACAAACCTTTCATCTTTATTAATAGAAAAATACAGAGGAGATCGACATTTATGGTGCCAGCGAAAACGGGTTAATACTACACCTCGAAATCATTCGAAATAATAAAGTACATCTTTTCCAGTGAAGCTTTGTTTTCGAGAAAAATGAGTTTAACGATAAAATACATCCGCCTGTATTTCATTAAAATTCAGAGGAAAGAATTTTATTATACATCACTATTCTGTTTTTTCTGTATTATATAATATAACATGAAATTTGACTTATTATTCGGTTGACTTTTAAAGTGACATAAACAATTGTAATATTTTTAAGTTAAGACAAGTTGTTTTTCTCAGAATTAGGGCTTCATATGAAAAAGAATGTATTCTATACTTTCGACACATGATGAAATCTTGTGCCACGAAGTTCGATCCACCCTATCTGTCAATTTTTGACAAAAGCTGATGTTCTCCGAGGGCTATACCAGAAAGTCAGCCCCATACACTTTTTATGGCGACCTTGCCAGGAATCTACTTGTAAACTGATCAAATTTCATATCCCAGTAAATCCGCCAGAAATTGCGTCGAAAGATCAGGATTACTTTCCGATAGCTACTTTTTTCTACTCTCGGGTTTGCTTTTTCGACCGAATCCTCCATATATATATATATATATATTGTTCTATCAAAGGACACACCCCTAAAAGAATTTTTACGAACCAAGGAAAGGCGTACTTCACGCTTCCCATTCCTTCCATAAAATTTTTCATTTCGGTTATAGCAGATTTCATTTTCAGACGGCTGAGAATTCTCGTTGGAGTATTGCGAAGCTCCCTTGAAGTCAAAGTGGAAAAGGATGTTAGAAAAATAAGAACTATTATACGTGAACATTAACTTCCTGGCTCACTTTTCTGTAAGCCTCTAACGTGTCTACGTTCCTCGGTGTTTCGTTGCCCCGAAATTATTTCCCGGCTGCGGCTTTTTAGAACCGTTGCCATCATCAGTTTAGTTTTGCAAATTTTTTTACTGATATAAGCAGAAAAAGTATAACGCTTCGGGGTTAATCACAATTAAACGTTTTCCGTAAATGGCGTTTTCAAAGCGGGCAGAAACGTTTCCCATTATAATGAACGAGCTTAACGGCTATTCCGCTTTTTACGTCGTATTAACGGACGAGGACGTCGCTGTAGAATCTACTTCTAAAGCAGAGAGACCCCCGTTTTTTTTTCGGGACAAAATTAAATTTCCGATTCTTAATTAAAGGAATTTCATTACCAATGCGAGAGATAAGAGACTTCATTCTGTGCAGAGCGATAGGGGTGAGTTTGTTTTTATTCTCGCTCCCCTTCTTTTCCTTTTTAACGTTTTATTTACCATAGTGAGAATGTTATATGTAACACGACGCATTTTAATATGTTTTTTTTTAATGAACGCAGGATTAATCACTAGGAAAAGAATACTTAAGGGGGTAAAAGGGTATTAGGCGGCTACAATCGACGGTTCTTTCTGGGTTGGATTGAAGAGTAATTAATATCTTAAACAAATTGAAATTTGTATAGTTCTTTATTGTGGATATAACACGTATTTTAAAGCCAAAAAATCTTAAAAATATTAGAAATTAAATAAACTACAAAGTGCCAAAGTGGGCGCTGCTCAATGTGCAGGTCCAGGTGGTGAACACGATTCCAGTTGAATGACTCATCAGAAAGCAAAATCGTTGTAAATAAGTATTCTCTGACTCAAAATCTACAGGCTGGAACTCTGTTGGAAAATTTTAATAAAAATTCGCGAAGTTGGACAAAAAATATCGACTTTGTACATGTTTACTGCAGTAATCATCTGAAGAAATGTGTAATAAAATTTTTCAGAGTTTTTAGATCTTATTAAGCGAGTTCCACGTTGTGGAGAAAAATTTTATGTAGGTTCGGTTAACTGAACTTATCAACCAAATATGTCGATTCTTTCTCGACTTATGATGTTCACCGTCGTGAAAAACATGGCTTCGAGAAAAGTCGCTTTAAAGTTTACCTTACCGTGTGTACCTGCATTGGGCTCGCCGTTATTTTTCGAGCTGTACGTTACATTATGTTGCGAATTATTGAAGGAATTTTTTTAAATGCTTCTAAGGGATGAGGCTTTCATAAACAATTGAAAAAGAAATTTCGACTTTTTTAAACTTGTAATACACTTTTACCTCCTTAAATATCTTTGTTGTACTTGGGTAGGAAAGAATGTCAGACAGAGAAGTTTCAATGTTCAAGAGAACAAATACGTTGGTATAAAAACATATTGATAGTATAACATGAAAAAAGTACATTGGATTAATTAAAAATATTTATATTTAACGTTATAGTCATAGAAACTCATTTTCATATGCTGAACTATACAGGCTGTCCCAATAATTGTAGTACAATCGAAAAGATGGTGATTCCCTGTGCAAAAGTACATAAAAATTACAGAATAATGTTTTTGAATATTGTCGAGTTTAACAATACTAAAATTATTTAGTTTAGGTGGAACGATAACCACATTCATGAAGAATAAAACGCAATTTTGTTTGCTACTTTCCGACGACTAGGACGGATGATATCAATGCGCCCGATTGGACAGGTGTTTCGCGACATGACCTCTGCGCCTGTTTATAACTCCTACAATTTTTAATAAAATGTTTTACAAAAATTTGTGGTATTACTTTAAGCATGTATAAATATATATGCAAAACGTCAGCTTACTAGGTTCGATAATTTTCTTTAATTTAATTCCCGAACCTCACATTGAAAACGAGTGTCTACAGTAGACTACCCCCGGAGGTTTGCCCGGAATGAGAAGGGCGTGTGTTAGTGTATGAAAATGAAAAAGAGGTCGTTATAAAGAGGAGACTTCAATTTATAAAGTCATTTTAGAACGAATCTCGAAAAAAATTGTTTAAATTGAGTAGAGTCGTTTGTATTTGTTAAATTTAAAAAAAGAAAAAGGAACTTCAGTTTTCTATACCGTTTTATAATATAAAAGGGTCCTTGAAAGAATTCAGTTCAGGGATGTGAAAGTAGAGGCCTCACCCTTTAGAATGAGCCTAGGTAAAATGTTGTATGATTTTTTTTCACAGCAGTTCGAAAGTCGACAATTCTTCGGGGAAAATTGAATGATCCTTTAATTTTGTGGAGTGGTGTATTTGAGACATATCTTTGCACGAGCAATTACCTCATTTTCGGTCGTACCAGGATTACTAGAACACACTATGTATGAAATTTTTCTTTGTGCCATGAAACATGTTTAAAACGAGCCAAAATAATATTCGAAAATCTTCAGAATTGGAGAAAATTTCAATATTCAATTGCGCAGCCTCCATTAACGTGCTGATCGCCACAGTGAAAATTCCTATGCTTGGTCAGGCATAGTACAATATTCCATTTCAAACAGAAATCACGAGAAAAAGATATGTAACAATTCAATTGCACAATCTACACCTTCTATTCTTATTATAATATTAATTCTGTTGAATACTTTAAGAAAATTCGTAATTATTTAATTAAATCAAATTTAACGCGTCGGTCTCTGATGATCCCTACGGCAGTCAACGTGTCAAATTACCTTACTTTTCGGCTTAAAATTCTACGCTAACAGCAATATTTGTACAATATCATGCGGGTGGTTTCAGTTACGCCAGCCATCTTGAATAACAGGATCTCGGAGGATCTTTAAAGCACTGAGGTATTATCGGATGAGGTTGTTGTTATCAGATAAAACGCCTGCAGCGTTGAAAACGATGAAAGTCTTGTAAAACACCTCAAGGAAAGTCAAATAATAGGGGGATTTTAATGAAAGATTCTTCGTGAAGATACTACTCACTCATGTCGTCCGCATGGTCGATAACGATCATAATGCTGTCCACAAGGCTTCCTTGTCGAGTCAGTTCACGATCCTCTGCCGCGACTCTGTTGACAACCGGTGGAGGAGCTACCTTTGCTGGTGCAGCAGGTGTCAACGCCATGATGGCGTTTATATCCGGCCTGAAATCATAATTACAAACCTGAATTCTTACGTCAAATCCGAAAACATATGAGGAGAAAACTAGACAGAGTTTAGATTTTCAGATCGAAGTCGTGTAAGAATCTAAACTTCAGGAACGGGAGAATAATGACCATAAAAAATCGTACTCCACGAATGGACAAATTGATCGTATTTTTTATTTAAAAAAATTCCTCAGCTGAGTGTACGTGCACTTGATAATTTAGATTTTCTACTGAAATTGATTTTATCGGAAATGAAATCGCTCGGCAATAAATTTTATTTTATACTTTCAATTTTTGTTTTCATATGAAATTATTTTTTCCACTGCTGAGGGTGACGATTCCTCGTATAAACATAAATCGAAAACAGAGAATAACATTTTTTTATCTGAAGCTTCGATTTCAGGAAAATGGAGTTTGCAAATGGTTTGGATAGTCGTACGTTTGTCAAATTTTCAACATAACAGACCTCACTGGACATCAGTACCTTGTCAATTATATGAACAATATAGACTGATAATGTAATATAATTAAGTGATTATAATGATATCATTTATTTGTTTGTTATCTCAATTAATATTCGAATTAATAACGACATTACTGAAATTGCCGTCCATCTTGCTGCAAACAAATCGTTATGTATTGTGTCAGTAAAATAGTTTCAGTAATTCTGGAAAACCAAACGTATACTGAGATAACAGAATTCATGACATTGTCAATGTTTATAAGTACAGGAACGAGCACGTCCAGTAATTTTTAAACTCAATATTCTTCAAACCGAAACCATAATGGAAAAAATGTTTACTCCACATTTTCGATTTATTTTTACAGAAATATTATTCTATTGAATAAGAGAAACTAACGGCTATTGATCCACCATTGTTATACCGCACACAAGGGGCGGTATTTAATTGGAAGTATGCCGCAGTCAAAGGGTTAATTATTTTCCATTAGTTTTTCGAGAGGTATAATTATGCTTCTGACAAACAGAAAACTGTCATAGAAAAGCACATATAATATATAGGAGATTAAGAAATAAATTAGTTCTAATAATCACAAACTGTCCTTTATTAAAAAATTCGTTCAAATTTTCCGATTAGCCCATCAAATACAGTAGAACCTCGATTATCCGAACACTAGTCATTTGAAAATTCGTGGTCCATATAAATTACAAATTAAAATTATCATTAGTCACACTGTATACTTAATTTTATTCCCTCGTGTATTTTTATATTCTAAAGAAAAGGTATCATTTTTATGCGAAACATAGCTAAAATATAAGTAATCTTGTTACCAGTTACAGTTCGAATAATCGAGGTTCTACTGTACATAAAACCACGAACCAATTAATAGAAACCAAATTGTTCGGTAAAAATCATCACACGAGCTAGAACAGTAAGCTAAATTTCATTCTACTAAGCACAACGTTGTTTGAACCATCTCGGAACGTAGATTCATTCAATTAATTTTCATTGCGTTCCTAAAAACAACCGCAAACACAATCAGACTCATTGCTATTTCAGTTCTCCCGTCAAGGGTGTATTCGAGTTAGCACAGGAAAAACATACCGCTTTCGAGTAACCATTGCACTTTCCGCTGTAGTCCTAATTAATCTAGCTGTTAAGTGAAGTAGCTGGAACGACCTCCGGTCGAAAATGCTTCTCACCGCGGCGGGGTCGTGTAAATCGAGTGGCTTAAGGAGATCCATGCTCGAAAAGCGCTGAATTGTGTGAAACATGGCATTTCGCGAGACATCCGCTGAACCTGCGAGCCTCGAGCAATCGATACAACTTATTTGAATATGAGCACGTTGAAAAGAGCAACTGAGGCGGCTGAGCGCTGCTGAGAAACTCTTCTCGCCGTGTTTCGATGCGTCGTCGCGAATTATCGTAAATCCTCCGGTATAATCGCGGTGAAGTTTTTCAAGAATGAGGCACGGAGAAGAAGGAAGGAACGGCGGGAAATACTTTCGACGGAAGTTTTAATCGGTTCTGGAAATTCTTTTCGAGAGGCGCCCACAGATATCCAGGAATCTCTTAAACTCAAACTGTTTCGTTTAAAAGAAGCAACGAACAACGATTCCGATCCTCTCTTCCTGTGTTAACTGAGAATACCTCTTACTGTCTTTTCTCTGTGTTGAACTTCGAATCTTAGGCTACTACGAGATCTGCCACTCTCGTGGTGTGTCAGGTTGTTCCGTAAGTAATGTAATTTTCCATCGTATATAATACAGGATAAACAAAGGAACATTAAACAAACACTGGTGTATTATTCAATTTCAATTGATGAAGCCGTGACTGCGCTTATGGCGGAATATACGAAATGTACTTTACGAATTTTTGTGAAAATCTGCTATAATAGCAAATATCTGTAGTCAACAATTTTGATACTAGGAAGAAGTTTTAGTAAATAAATGTCGTGATAACATTTGGGTAGTATAATCGGCACAGTCTTTGAATTTTGTAGCATATACCAAATTGGTATTTATTCAGGTAGTTGAAAAATTCTGTAGTTAACTATAGTATCCTTTGATCAACATAACAAACGGATACGTTCTTAATGGTAACACCTTCAAAGACGACTTCATTAACCCTAGATAACTAAGCTATCTGTGAGTAACGCTATTACTAAGCATTCGTGAAAATGACGACGTCAATTAAAAACACGAATATAATTAGATTTTTTTTATTTAACAACAAAAATATTTTATCTTATAAAGAAACAGGATAAATGAAATTAAAAAGTTATATTTGATATTGAATTTATTTATAAACAAATAAGCATAATTAGTTTATTTAGTGAGTCGATCATCCAATATCACGAGATTTATATGTTCCGATCGTCCTTTTTACGAAAGCTTAGTTATTGAGGGTTAAAACAAGACACAATAATATTTGTTCGATATGACCTCCTAGCTATGAGAATATAAATTGAAAATTCGTACAAAGTTCAGAAATCTCTAAGAAAAATAAATCATGCACACGTGGCTATTTAATAATCGTTGAATTACGGGAAGACACTAAACATACGCATATGTAGTACGGTAGAACCTCGATTATCCGAACTGTAATCAGTAACAAGATGTCATTCTTCTTACATTCTACCTCTGCATCTCACAAAAATGATACTTTTGGTTTAGAATATAAAAATACAAGATGCTACAAAATAAAGTACACAATGTCACTAATGATAATTCCACCTTATAATTAACATCGAAGAAGATTTTTCATCAAGATTGAAAAGGTTAACCAAACTAGGCCGTAATTTGTAACACAGCAGTTATTTCGTGAAAATCGTGGAAAAGTTTCGTCTTCGTGATTATTAACGTCACTGCTAGGAGTATAGACGACGATTCAAGAAATTTCGGATGGATATGTGGAACTGCGATAAGCTCACACACACACACACACGCACACACACATGGAAGAACGACGCTGAACACAGGGGAGACGTGTTCGCAAGAGCTTGCGTGCCTAGGTGTGGCATTAATTATTTCTCTAATGGCGGGAACGTCGTGTTTGCAATCTACTCCACTTTTTGCTGGTTCCGCGGGCGGACGCGTCTTTACGAGGGAAGAAAAGAGTGAAGCATGTTGAAAGAGTGAGCAATTACGCAGCGGAAATGTTGGTAATTTAAGGCTCACCGCACAATTTCAAGGAATTGCATTTCTTTTTAACACTTTAATCATCCTGCGCCTTGTCCTACTATCTTCCACTTCTGAATAATAATTACCAGTTTAATATTCTCACAGAACGCTGGGATAAGCAGTATCACCAAATCTTACTTCGAAAATAGTATGATTGCTGCGAAAACGTTGGAAATTGAGTCTGTGAGAGATACTAACATATACAGAGTGTTAAAAAAAAGGACACGATACTTAAAGGGCTTATAGTACTCACCGAAAGGAGTAAACAATGTCTAATCGGGGGAACGGTTGAAATCAACTTGATGTGAGTAGTCTTAAAGTGGTTGAAATTCGTTAAAAAGGGAATGAAAGAATTGTTGAGATGGCGGAAAAAAAGACATTAAATTTAATTTTCAATACCTTCGTAACTGTAAACAATTGCAATTGTTAATTTATTTACGCTTGATATCAACTTTAAAAACAGTATGACCTTTTGAACTACCTAATGTTAAAAATGATTTACAGGGTAACTTACAAATAATATAAAAGGCATAACTAAAGTATAATCTTTTTTAATAAATGACAAATTATTTAAGAGTTTATGGACCCAATCAGGAATACCAGTGGTAAACAAAATAAAGTTAGTAGTCTCTAATGACGTGGAAGTTACTTCAACAACTTTAAAATGAACTTTAAATTAATAATTATAACTCATGATAATTTAAAGAGATTTCTGCACACTTTGAATAAGCATCACGTAGAGAAATTAGAAACACATTCTACATAGATAACATATGTTATTCAATTTTATCTACTCAGTTCTACTGTAGATCTAAATAAAACATGGTATTTTACTATCGATCATAAATTTCATCTTTAGCCAGAATCAACTAACACATTCAAACTTTTGTGGTCAGGTTACTTAATTAAAACTTACTTGCCTGGTTGTGAGATAAGTTAATAAAGGAGCCGCAATGTAAACTTTAAACAGTGTTTCGAAAACTTTACTTCCATTACGCTTCTGAATTGTTCGCAAGTGAAAATGATTGAAAACATTTACAGGGCACGTGACCATTTAACATAGTACTCACAACTGAGAACGTCTTCGTCTGGTGCTCAAAATTGGTTGATTCACCACTGCTGGAGGAACTACAGGCATAGTAGATGCTTCCAAGTTCATCATGCTTTCATCTTCTGTTCCGACTTCGTATGGCATCACTGGCTTCACTGCACGAAATGATGATCTTCGACCGGTCGGCCTTTCCTCTGGTTTCCTGCCGCCTAAAAAAAGAAAATGTGTGCTCCCTAAAATCTACTAATTTATTGAGGACGCTTAGGAAAAAGTAATTAAACAATACGCAGGTGCGTGGTATGAAACGAAATAAAAAATATTGGGTAAACATCCAGAGTAGTCAGAAATTCTTTGTTTGAATGCTATTTGTTATTTTACCGCTTATGTTTGTATTTATCCCTTCCATATTTCTTTTGGACCAGTGTACTAAATTTTTTAAGTATTTTAACACGTTGGCTGCCACAGTGAAAACAGCCATTCCTAATCAGACACGACGTAAATTGCTGTTTTGATTGTAAATTACAAAGAAATAAAATGTTTAAATACTTATTTACTCGTATACATTCCTTTCTATGTTAATTTTGCAAAGTAAGATTCTGAGAATATTGTCACAATCAATAATTATTTAACTAACACGTTGACTACCCAGTACGAGTTAATTCGTAGTCGGTAGTCAACGTGTTAATTCATAAACGAAAAGACAGATAGTTTTCCTTGTATTCTGTTCCGTTGAATACTTTTCATTTTGATAAATGCGACTGCACTTGTGAAGAAAGTATTCAGAAACTTTAGACCTTTGTTTCACCTGTTACATTATTTAGCAAACTCGAGAAAACTAGTGAATGCGCATCAAACAATACGAATAAATTAAAGATTTTTAAAATAGTATAAAATTCGAAAACACCGCGTCATTACATATTAAGGTGAAACAGACAGAGTGTATATTTCGTGACGTTAAAAGAAAAAATAATAAAACAATTTCATATGTAGTCATCAATAAACAATTGTTGTTCGTCAACAGCTGCGGACAGGTAACTTCCATTATCAAAACATAAAGTCACAATTCACTCTGAAAGGCTTGATTTATGGATCAACAGTGACTGAGCGCTTCCTTGCTAAGGTCACTGAATAAAATTCTCGACCACCTTTACATAACGCCTTCTAAATAGAACCTTGGACACAATAAAAAAATAACACACTCGTATCAATAGATATCACAAAATTAAAAAAAGCTTTGTATGTTCATTTTCTTCATTCTTTCAAAAATCATCAAAGGTAACGATAATACCAATGAAACAAATGATCCTTCTTTTTAAACTTCCATTCGATTAAAAGATTTTTATCTGTGAAATCAGCTACGGGTAGCTATGGAAACCACCGTTCTAATTTCAATAGCGACAGACGTTCAATTCAAGTTAAATTTGAAAGGATCGAGGGTATCAAGAACCACGCGGAGGAATTAATTCGAACGTCTTTGTTCTCGTTATAAGGTATGTCGACCATTAGAGATTAAAGTTTAAGTTCGAGATCGGGCGAAAATGAAATGAAGTTAGGTACGGATAGACGTGTGGACACAGATGTCGCAAACTAGGAACCGTAGTTCCTGAAGGAAGTTAAACTCGATTACGTGTCCACGGGACTTTCGTGCTTCTGTAAGGACCGCAAAAGGCATGAGCGAGATAATTCAGTCAGTTTCCTTTTGAAGTAGTCCTACGGCTATCCCTGCAATCCAAGGGTTAACATAGCCACGTTTTTACTTTCCATGAATCGACAAATATGGACCACGGAAAAATTTTAATGGAGTAAATGGAAATGAAGCTTGAAATGTAAATATCGCGTGTTATAAACAAACTGTGAAAGATTTTCTATGAAACTAACACTGAGTGTTAATACATGATAGTAATATTACATGCAGTAATGTGAGTTCCTTCACAGGTTGGCTGGCACAGTGGAAACAGTCATCTCTAATCAGACAACGTGTAAATGACTGTTGTTATTATAAATCGCAGAGGAAGAAAGTATTCAATTTTGTACATGCCTCTCTATGCTAGTGTTGCAATGTAAGATTCGCTCAGAATATTGTCACAATCAATAATTATTTAATTAAATAGAATTTATCGTGTCGGTTACCGGTGACCCTCATGGCAGTCAACGTGTTAATACGTTGAATATATAAATCGAGTATATAAATATTTATTTATTTGATAATATACTTCTTATTTTGTACTATCATTGCAACGTAGATGTAACTCAAAATTTCGTTGGGGTAATCAGTTATTTGACGAAATTAAAATTGGCACGTGGGTCACCTGTGGTACACGTGGCGCTCAATGTGTTAATGTCGTAGAATCTTGATTATAGGAACTAATTGGTGAAACGCTGTTCGAGTAATCGAAGAATTAAAGTTTCATGTGGAAATTCAAATACGTCTATATAAAAGAAAAATAAAGGAAAATGTGTTTTCTTTATGTTTTGATTTAGTTTTTGTAAAAAGAATACTATTGTATAATAAATGTTTTTTGTCATACTAAAATAGTAATTTACTTGATTACTATTTTAATAGTTATTATAGACAAATTTCATGGTGTTCTGATTGTAGGTTTATGAATTTTTATTCAAATTTGTAATTTCACATTAAACTGCGTATATTATTTATTTCTTTATTTTGAGGCTGTTTGAATAATAGATCGTTTAAATATTCGGTGTTAAAATAATGAATGTTGAGGTAATCGAGATTCCGCTATACTTTGATGAAATAATTTTGAGTCACACAATAAACTAAAATTTTCACAAAATTATACGATATTTAACTATTACTGGAGGAAACAAATCGATAATTGCTTTTCCTTGTTTCGTCCAATGAAACTCTGCGAGAATTATTCGTGAAAATTCTAAAAACGTTTTAATTGATGTTTTAAAGATATTAATCGATGAGTACATGAAGATTTCGAGGAATTGTATAAACTCAATTCCGTGTATCACAAGAGACGTGATGTATCTACAGAGTTGTGTGTAATTAATAACTAGTATCCATTGGCTGCGTTATCATAATGGAAAACTGCAATTTATCAATTACTTAAGTGCGTCGTCATTAATTAAAACGGGATTAATTAACATAGTCGTTGTATCGAGAATTTCGCATGACAGTGATGCCATCACTCTGAATGCAAGGTAAAAATTTAATTACTGTACTTAATTACCATAACAACATTTCCTGTTTTGAACGCGTTGCAACTCAAATTTTACCATTTTCCAAAGTGTCTTTGTTTGAAAAACCAGATTTTCATTTTTAATGCTTCCCTTCAAACAATAATTTGAACAGTTTCAGAAATCCAGTACATCATGTTGAATTAATTTTTATATTATTTACTTTTTATTCGTTTTTTCGTTTCACAGTGACAAAACCTTAATAAACTCTTTAATTAAAACACTATTTTAATTTCGATATCAATGGCCGTATCTAACAACTTGTGAAATAAAACTGCAATGACCTTGGATGATTCTGCGCCAGTGTATAGTATATAGTTTTTACTTTCTTTGCGTTTGACACAAGCAGCTAAAGCAGTCTCTTTGAATGTAAATTTCGGGTCTTAAAATTGATGCAGTTTGACTTGATCCGATTGTAAGAAATGAAATAAGAATTTCAATCGAATCTGGAAGAAGATCGATTTCGGCTTAGGAAAAAGGATCAGAACAAACTTCGGTATAGATTACTCAAACGTATTCGAAAGTAATTACTTATGCTAATCTGTGATTAGAAGAAGGAAAGTTTGCATTCCTTATATCAAATAGAATTCACCTAAATAATTCTTAAATCTTACATACACTTAAAACTTAACGAGAATTATGATGAGATGAAATATGATATGAATGATTGCTACACTGAACCCATCCTATAATAAAGGTAACATAAGTAAAAGGGTGATGATTTTTTCTCTTCACAATTTTGCTCTTCCTGTAAACAATTACCAGAGCTCGACTATTAAGACCTGAGATGGTTGTATTCAGAAAAAAATGTACAACAATCCTGCTATAAGAGAAACTAAACTAAAATTCTCATTTAAAAAATTAAAAGTCACCTACAACTCTTTGAAGCGTCTCCACCTAGAAAAATTTCATTTCTCCCATCTTATATCCCTCTTGAAACAATGCAATTTTACTTGAATCCATTTCCCTCTACAAATAATAATATTGATGAAAATCAAGATGATAATATTAGATGATCCACCCTGTATATTGCATGAGTTGTGTTTGGTGGTATATTACGCGTTCAATATGTGCCACGTGCATTACGCATTAATTTCATGAACGTAATAAAAAGTTCATTCTACCTTGCGCGGAGATTGATGCTCTCTGCTGGGCAACCGCAATAGCATTAAGTCCTCCGACTCCTGGTGCGGCATAAACGTCATAGGCTGATGCTCGCCTCGGTAGCTGCACCGGAAGTCCTAGACCAGGTTCCGGATGCGCATGCTGCCCACCACCCCCAGACATAGCCATGTTCTTCATCTCGTCGTCATACGACTTTTGCCTGGTCATTCGAGATTTACTGCGAACCGTTCCACCGGCACGACGAGCTCGTCGGCGACGTTCTTCATCCTCGTCTACGTCGATGGGCATTGATTCCGATGATTCTGTGGCAACAGTGCAATGTATCTGTTAGCGGCGGCCGAATTTTAAGAAGGGGCGAAGGCAGATAGCCCGACGCTATGCTGCTTTAGCCTTATTTATGACTGGATTGAGGACTGTTTGTGTCCGTATGTTGAGAGTATGGCTTGGTGAGTGGGCACCAGATGTTAGCCATCGACTAGAAGTTCTATGGTTATCGGGTGTCATAGGTTGTTTGTTTCAAAGAGGCATGAGAGAGAGTTTTAAGGGTGGCAGGGCAACCCGACGTCGCACTGCTGATTTCTTAAGAAAAGGGACATTGTTCGTAAAGGATCTAGTCACGGAGTGGGGAAGGCGAGTATGTCTTCTGGTAAGAAGACTATTTTGAATCATTCAACATTTACCCCAGAACCGTCAAGGAACGTGTCTCTTAATTTTATCCTGACTCTCTTGACCGATTTCTAACATATCACTTAACTGTTCCTGCATACTCGATGGAAGAGAGAAAGTCGTGAGAAACGAAACACCTGAATATCTTCGTTACTGCTAACGCGAGCAGAGGGCTGGATTTATGACACGGTCATGGGTCGTCCAACTTGGTCAAAAGAGCAGAATTTCACTTTGATATTTCACCCCGTGGGCCATCATTTATAATAAGCGGCAGAATTTCCTTAGGATAAACCTTGTCCCGGGTGTAACGGTTCATGAGAACCGTGAAAATGACGTAGAATTTAAGGAAATGTTGTGCTGCTGCCAAACTTCCATCCCCCTTTGGATTCAGAAACTCAACCCCTGCTATCCCCTTCTAATGAAGCGCGATGAGGATGAACTGAAAGGGATGGGCTCCACAGGAGTGTCTTTACAGTTTTTTTGGGAAAGTAGAAGTTCAAATTCCTTGGGTAGAATCGGCTGGTGGCTTTAAGTGCCTTAAATTTAGGGAAACACCCTTTACTTTAGCGATTATTTAACAAATTTGCTTTTCATCAAATATAAATTGGTTCCAAATTATTTGGAGACTCCTTAGAAAACATTTAGTGCATAATACTGTGTGCTTTAAACAAATCTGTGATTGCGACCGAAGAATCGCTAGAATCGTCACGGACTGGACAGTTCCATTTGGATATAGAAAAGAATATCAGAAAGAAGAGTGCACTGATCGAAGGAAGATGAGATGGTGAAAAAAATTCTTTTATCATGTCAGGGTCATCGATATTTTTTTTTTAAATGGATCTATATATTTTGTAATTTACTACTATTACTTTATAGCATCAGATTTATCCCCCTGAAGAGTGCAACTTCGTTCTCTGATATTTCCTTTTATCCCCAAATTTTACGAAGATATTTAAATGTCTCGTTTTTCGTGAAACATCCTATACAGTGAAGTCTTACATAGTAAGGTCAAAATATTTCCGGCCTGACTCTGGTTTACAGGAGAAAAATTGAAATAACCTTTACGTTTTTAAATATACAGTACTCTGCCACTCCAATGTGGGCACCCTCAATTTTAAAGGTTTGCTGCATTATCAGCAAAATATTCGAGTTATGTCAAGTTTGGTAGGTATAAGGTTTGCACTGTTAGGTTGTTTGGAATGTAGCCAATGATGTGAGTATGTTAACACGTTTAGTGGAACGTTTTACTAACATTTATATGTTCTTATACTAACTGTCTGAATTCTTCTCTCCTTATACTTACACTACTATGATTTTTACTCCCTCAGATAATAGTAGAAAATAATGAGTGCAAGATCAAACAGTTCAATATTTTTATTTCTAAGAATCTGCATTTAAAAGAAGCATTTTATAATGTATCTGATTGAGTACGATAATTTTCGCTGTGATATAGGTGACTGATGCCTCAAATTAGTTTAATTGAAATAATAACTTTTATAGAACTATGAGCAGGATGTGAATCGTAAGCAATGAAAATAAATGATATTTACAATATTTCAGTCTTTTATCGAATACAAAGAATAGTGTGAATATTCATCTAATTTAAACAGATGTAAAAATTTATAAATCTAAAGTGGTAGTCAAATACAACAATTATGAAAATGAAGATACTTGTAGATTTTGAAGCATCTGTGGCATTGAAACAAGGGCTCAGCCAGTTTTAAGTACAAGAACATTTTACACAACAGAATACACTAATAAATTTGTACGATCCGGCGACTAAAGGAATGTAAAACTCTTAAATGGAACAAAAGGTAGTTGCTTTGTATTGTACCTCCACTTTTTGTTATCAATACTTGTATTCTTTTTAACTATAGAAACATCAAATTGAAAAACTTGAACATTGTATTTTTCTCTTGTATTGTAATTTTTTCTTATCCGACCAGCTGTCTACCTAATTCAGATATCGGCAGTTTTGTTGTATACACATATAAATTCCGAATGTACGTATGTATAAATTATGAATTTAGGTTTCAAGTAAAAATGCTTTATTACGAATTCTTCTGAATTTCATATTTAGAATCAATTATTAAGTATCTGGTGGGAAAGTTTCTTCAATTTAAAAAACTTTAAAATTTAATTTAAATCAATAAGCGAAAGCAGTTCGATTTCATTATTTAAATTGATAGACCATATTGCCTTAGGGACATACAGTGATATCTTTGCATTATTCTTTCCCCTGCCATTACGTGAGAAACTTTGTTTCGAACAAAAGAGTAATGTCACCGAATAGAAACATGTGTATACGTAAGGGAACAGAGACTTTTAAATCCAGGACATGTATTCTCACCTGCAGCGGAAGAAGGTTCGACGGAAACCCTCTGGGGGCTGGTGGCCCTTCCCCTATCGACCTGGTGACGATCTGGCGACGTTGCCCTAGACTTGCTCTTGCGATCCAAGTCTCTTTCCCACTTGAGGTCGTCCCGGCGATCCCCTGCAACCTTTCGAAACTATAACATTACGACACACAGATTAGAGTTTCACAGAGGATGACACCATTGCGTGAAGGAATTATGGCTGTTGGCGTGACAACGCTCACATCGGGGTGAAAATTGTACACTGGCGTGAGAAGCTATGGGATCAACAAAAGCTGTCTGACATGTCTGTAAAACATTGAATGATAAGCAATAACATTTACGATTATATGGATGTTCATATACGATAATGGCCTTGAGATACGTTCTCTAGATTCCTGTTTTAGCCTCTACAGGCAGCAGAAGGGTCAGAGGATTTATCACTCATTGAATTTATTGTAAATTTTACTTATTGTTTTATATAGTTCGAAATTAACTTTTAGCAGGTCTGAATAATTACAAGCAACACAAAAATAGAGCTAATTTATTGTTAGTATTTTCATTTATTGTATTCTGTGAAGTATGCTAGTCGTTGTCCGTTAAATATGTTTGATGTTTAATTTTTTTTATACTGACAGTGTTTTTGAATTATTTATTATACTTGCTTCCATATTATAAATCATAATTAATAAAAAATGCATGTAAAATCTATTAAACCTTTAGAAACCTTTAGAAGTTGTTTGCATAACACTCTTTTAAATTACTATACGATAAAATGGAATAATGACGACAACAATAAATACTATTTCAAACATTAACAATTCCCGACTATGGATGATTGAAAGTTAGTAGTATTATTGTAAAATATCTTATGCATGGCAATGATAATAAAGTGATTACTCACGGGCATAGTTTACCAAAAAGAAACTGGGACACCGTGTATGTAAGTACATATAAAAAAAATACTTCATATGCACTGCTCTAATGTTGTAATAATTTGGTACCATCCTTCTTTTAATTCAGAATTATTCAAGGAAATTTGATCCACGCCATTTTAAAAATTTTTTTTTATATTTATTTGTGTTGTATCAACTGGTAAAGGTTACTAGTGACATACAATATAGTATACACACATCTTACAATTATTTATACATCATACATTCATAATAATAATAAAAAAAACAAGGCATACTAATGGTTGCGACAAATTTTAGAGTATAATGATTTTTCTTTCAAGCAGTTTAATAATCTCTGCATGTACGCTGGTTTTATTAACATTCCCCTCAAATCAGTAGCAGCTGTAGGTCTAAGGATTTAAAATTTCGTAGAATTGTATAATAAATGCCTAACTGTAATTTTAACATTATATTCCTCGTATATTTTCGGAGGTGATTTATCCACAAGATATTCATGTATTAATTTCGAGTGACCAATTCTGTGTCAGGTCATGACAACTTTATCTTTCCTACTTAAAATGCTATCTTGTATTTTATACCTGAACTTGTGAATTAGTTCATGTATGTTTGAAGCCCTGATTTTCCATACAGTGTTCCATTTCTGATTGACAATTTTGTTTATACATTCATTAGAATCTCCATATAAAAATGATAATTTTATATCAGTGCATTAAATTACATGCCATTTTTTTGATCCCCCATTTTATTCAAAAATAGCTGGTTGTCACTATTACCGGTACATCGTGTAAGAATTTCCGTTCACCGGAGTCTAGGAAAAGATTTCAAATAACGCGTCAGGATGTTCCTCCAGCTCGTTTGAACCCTTCAATTTTGCAACTCGTTGTCAACAGACATCATTCAGAGCGGAAAATCAGTGACGTTCCCGTGGCGAAATTGAAAGGCCTTGTCGAAGAGGGACATCCGTGGCGGAGGAAAATATAGGAAATCCGTTTTCCCAGAGAACGTCGATGTCACTGTATCCGAAACGAATGCACGGCCATTTTGCAAATCGACGGGTATTCGTTATTTGCGATGAACAACGATGTCTGCGCCTGATGCGATCCGATCTGCCGGGGGAATTATTGTTTATCTTCCTCCTATTAATTGGCATTGACATCTCTCCTAGCCGGCATTCAATCGGCGCTCGTATTTCGGGGTAAAACCCTCGAGCGAGCAAACGGCGTGCTAATCCAATTGGAGGTGTAATCGAGGAAATTGCGTCAGATTTTAACGGAATCGCGGAATCTAATTTTCAGATTCCCCAGCGCTAATTGCAGCCGTTCGAACGGTGTTTCAGCTCCGATAAATTTGTCGCGAGGTATTATCTCGGAGTACGGGTGTAATTCGCGTGACTACGTCACGAGTTCAGTTCGATAACAACCAGCCACGACTCTCGATTAGAAGCCCGTTAATTTTGCCCGCTATTGGATGACATCTTTCATTCGCAACTATGAGCAATTTCTAATCTTTCCTAAATACGTTTTGCAAGCAACATACAGTGAGCAATAAAATTGAAGCAATAAAAGATAACCAGATTTGAATGTTATCAAAAAACTATGGGCAATACTAGAAAAACAGTTGTAAGACGCACATGATTCCTTGCTATCTACTTTCGATCAGTTATGGGAAAGAATTCAATAACAGTGGCATTCCATCTCTGAAGAATTATGCTGAAACTTACAAGGGATATTATCCAAGTGTCAATCGCCGATCATAATGAAATTTTTGTGGGTAGTAGTTTTCAAAAAAATATTTGACATACATTTTTTTAAATCGGCAATCGTCCATATCTAGGGCGTGAAAACAGTCCTTGAAGTTGGGGTCGAAAAACATATTTGATGGTATATCTCCGAAATTATTGGTCCTCGAAAAGAAGTTTAAATGTATGGTATGGTATACCTATTTTTTAATACTAAATTATGCTGTATAATTAGTTTTTCGAAAAAATATGTTAAAAATTAACATGTTCTTTCGAATTTTTCTGGTAACATATTAATCAATTTTTATGAATTCTCGTATACTTATACTACGGACCTTGTCCAAGAATACGAATGAAACAGAATTTTCAATTTCACTCTCGTAAGATATATTATTGCATGTGCAAAATTTGGGATAAGAGACATGTTTTCTCCAATATCTCGAAAACTATTCGGTGTAGACAAAAATGTTTTAGATAAATATTGTGCATTTTTTTACAATAAATTTATTTACGTAAACAATTGCTAGTTGAAAGTATGCCAAAATGAAGCGCAGGAGTTATAATTGCCAAAGGCTTATGGATAAAATATTAAATTTATTCCAAATCCTTAGTTACTTTTACCTTTTGCAACAGTGCAAAATTGAGTCAGAAGAAAAACTGAATAACTAGCGAATTAAATAAGATAAACGAAAATTGTTACACGTTTGTTAAAGTAAAATAATTGTAAACTAATCCATGTAACAACGTTTCCTCAAATTCTATCGCAATATGTAAACAAATTATCATTTTCTAGAAAAGCACTTTTATTGGTCCAATCTTGCTTCTCACTGTATGCCCTAAGATGTTATTATCTTGTTCTTACTTTAATCTTCAAATAATGTAATTTCAGGGGAAGAATCCTGTACGGTGAAATCATTTGTTGTGTGCGGAATGATAATAGCCGAGGTATAACACTTAATTTCTTTTATTATGATTTGTTCTTTTGTCTTTGTGTACGCTACATTTATTTTTGTGCTCCCATTTGCTCATTTTTTTACGCTCTAATTCTCCTTTACATTTTCGGATTATTCAGAACTGAGAAACTGTCCTCGACGTCATTATAGTGGTCGTTTGCACGTAGGAGACTACTCTTCCAGGATGTATACGTATAGAATACGTTGTTCGCAGTCAATGGGTTAACATGAAAAAGAGAAATAACGTATTGAAATACTCAAACATATTTTATATACAAATATTGAAATACCATTTTCATTTTTCATGTGAAAATATACAAAATACCAACTTATTCACAATAATAACAAGTTTAAATAATGAATTATGTCTTTATTTTCTACTTCTAATATTAAAAAGAAATAACCACAAAAATAATGTTAACAAATATTATGAGTTTGCTACATCTGCACATTCAATAGCTTATAACCATTTTTTTAAATAATTAAATGTTAGAACTGTCTTTTTTCAAACGATTAATTAATTATTCGGAACATACAGCGTTCAGAATGACGAAAATCGAAAAACTGAATTATAGTTAATCGGATTTGTATGTACGTGTATGTTCGTATCCTGTGTTAATCCTTTGCACCCGAGTAATGCTTCTAAGGCGCCGCAATATTTATGTTTCAAACTTCCTGTTCTGTGTAAATAAGTTCTACGGACACTGTATGAAAAAGTAAACTAAACTCTATTATTAAAATCAGTTACAGTTTTACGTTTCTAGGTTCTTCTCCAAGTGGAAAGGATTAAATATTTTATTATTACAATATAATGCACACCAAGTTTTTATTTATAAGCTTGAAGCGTCCCGGACATATGTAACAATATTTTAGTGACACTGAATGAGAGATTCTTGTCTTGGAACATTTATAACAACCAACATTATTGTAATTATTTCTTCAAATGAAATAATAAAATTGTATATAAAATAACCGTGAAATACAATAAAGTATTATTTGAAAGAGTATTTCAAATATCATTATTTCAATATTTCGAAGGTGTACAAATCTATAATATAGTTTAAAAGCGAAATAATAGTAAAATGAAATAATGTGTTATTAAAAATATTATTTCAAAGGTGTCTAGGACTGATTCTAAAGCATAAGACACCAAAGAATTACTCGAACGTTAGCTGAAGGGATAAGAAGCGAAAGCGGATTCCGTTTTAACCCTTTGACTCTGACAGTTGAAACGGATACGTTATTGTTCGTAACCGCTAATTTCCGTCTGTATACCGGGTAAAGATTTAGAGACCTACAATTCTCATTCGCTCTTTTCACTTTTCATTCCTTTTTTTGACCGATTTCCGGATCCTCCCCAACTCGTTGCCCATTCCTCGTCGCGCCCCGTCACCTTCGTCCCTGATTTCAATTTCATTCCACTTTCTTTCGTTTCCGCAGTCGTTTCCAATGAAATGAGATTCTGCCGATTCTTCTGCCGTCCAACAAAAACGATTTCCAATAAATTCTTAGGATCGAAACCCGCCCATTCTCTTGTCTGTCGTCTCCTTCTCCGTACATCCGTACTCGTTTCTTATGTAGTTGTTATTCCTTACATCTGCCATATCTAATATTCTTTTTAGAAACTAGTGGACTAACACACATACTACGCGACCTTCATTTTGTGCACTAAACAGTCTTAATTGTACTGTTTTATAACTTGATGTACGATAATCAGAAGACATTGAGCATAGTTTTAGTAGAGTGTCTGAGACTAGAAGAGACTTCTAGAGACTTAAGAGACTTAACTTCACTAAGTGACCTTCATTTTTTTTAGTTTTAATGCATTATGCCATTACCATTTCACTCTCGTCTTAATTCAGTGATGGCCACCTCGTCTTCCCCCACTCTAGGTTCATTCCCCTCATATAGGTTGTGATCTGTGACGACAATAGACCGAAAGGGAATGAGGAGGGAACTGAAATGAGGGGAATGGACCTAGAGTGGGGGAAAGCTGCAACTCCGGTGGTCATCACTAGTCTAATTGAACAGCTTATTTACAAAACGGTTTAACCCTTTAACGTTCATGCCCGTGTGAGACACGGACAGCAATCGGTACGCTTTTTTTGGCGATTTATTTATTCTAGCCGGTAAAGTAAACAATATATAAAGTATCTCGAGATACGGGAACTATACATTAGGCTCCACACTCTTCCTATTGAATTATATGATACATGAACATTGATAATTTCGAAAGCTTTCAACGTTAATATTTTCTGTCAGTCTTCTAGTGACCAGCGTAAAATAACTTTGCCAAAGCAAATTGTTAAGGTTTATATGTTGATGAAAAGTATATATATATATATATATATATATATATATATATACACTATATTGTACTTCAAGTGATTTTTCGCAAATTAAATATTTCATAGGTGTAGGATACTCAAAATGGTTAATAGGGCAACACCTCTGTTATATTTCGACATGTCTAATTGAACGTGAAATGACCTTCAACTGCTTAGCTTGGGCGTTTCTACAATAGCAGTAATCCACAAATCCAAATACTTTTTAAACCATCAATTTTGAATAGCAGAAATGTAATGAGACTTTTCTGTTCCAAGCAATTTATTTTGGCAACGTTGTTTAAGAACAATTTGCAGTTCTCAGAAAATTCATGACTTTCAATCTCATACAAAACTCATTTCTTCCTCGGTGTATTCTAATCTTTATGCAGACTTTACGAAACACGATGGACACAAAATTTCTTGAAAGATTACCATCTAAAGCGGGTACATCAAAGGTTTTTTTACTCCTTCTTTTGTATTGAATATGAACTCGTTCTATAAATAAATACTGAAGTATGTGTTTAGCATTGACACTCATACTGACACCACGTAATTAAAGTTTTAAATTTATACGTGCATTACACGGTTTCAATTAGTCAACACTTGGAATAATTTACGACGTAACGTTTTTAAACTAGCTGTTATCATGCATTTTATGTAAGGTCGAGTTATAGAACATCCGGTGTTCGGAACTTTAATGTATTTTGAGATTTCGTGTTAACGATTGTCATCAGAGATTTTAGATACTACAAATATCGCACTATGTCACGACTGTTTTAATATGTTCAGTGCCACAGTGGAAAATTTCGTAATTAGTCAGGCGTAAAAAAAAAGGTTTTTATAAATTCATACTATTAAAGTTAGGAATATTCAATCGTTTAATGATATAATTCTTATTTTCACTATTATATTAGCATTAATGTTAGCAAAATGATATAAGAGCGGGTACAGATTTGATTAAATCAAATTTAATGCATGGGTCACCAGTAATTACTTTCATTAAATTATTAATATTACTAAATTCTGGGCAAAATTAATAAGCGTGTTCCAAGAAATAATTAAATATCTACACCCATAAACGAGTTGACTGCCATGTGGGTCATCGGAAAACGGCATCTCAAATTTTATTTACTTAAATAATTAGTGATTCTTTTAAAAAGTTGAATATTATTAATATGGTAACAATAATATAAGGTAATTACTGTACGTTCAAATAGTAAAATCGTTTTCTCCTTCGCGTTTTATATTTAAAATATCACATTATATTGTGTCTGACTAGGTATGGTGGTTTCTACTATAGCATTTAACGTGTTTTTAGTGTGTCTGACCGCATACGGATTTTTTCACTGTAGTACGGAACATGTTAAGAACACTATTATCTTTAATCAAGAATACTTTATTATTTAAAAAAGGCTGTATTATCTTGGATGAATTAATGATCTTGATTTATATTTCTACGCTTTTGGTTATCACTTTGTTTAATATATTAAAAAATATTAATAGGCAATATTACCACCTTATTAGTAAATCGGCGATATTATACAATTTATATTAAAAGTATATTTCAAACAAGGTTTTTGAAACATTATATTATTTGCTGCTACAGTACAAATGTTAAAAAAGTTTATGATTGTTCCACATAACTTTTCTACCTTTGTATATGTATCCTGCGATATACATATGTACATATTACTAGCATGTCCTGGATGCAGCTTCGCCTCTATTTTTCTGTGTATTGCATTCGAAATATTATGTTTTTTTTCTTTACATTTTGTAACTGGGCGAATTCTCTTTCGCGCGCACCGGCGCCGAGCTTTGCCACCTTGCGGCCGTGCGTGAACTGTGCTCCCGTGGACGGCTCGCGGGCACGCCAACAAAGACTAATCCAATGTTTCTTTCTTGACATATTACCTATTTCGCGATAAAATATAACCTATGACACTCCGGAAAATATAAAGAAGGTATTGTGAAAATTTCATAACAATTGGTTTAGCAGTTTTTGAGATTTTTGACAACATACAAACAAACTTTGTCTCTTTATTATAATAGTCATATTAAGAGCTATTGGAAATGTGCGTTGAAATTGATCAAACAATAACAAAGGAAAAAAGAATTATCGACTCTGAGCAATTGAAATACATGTCCCAGAAAACGTACCTCTAATGCTAATTGAAAATATTATTCTTTAAAATTTCATGGTCACTTTTATAGGAAAATTAACCCTTTGTAGCCTTTGTAACACTTTGTAACCCTAACCAAGCTTATGACTCGAATTAATCAGAATGATTTAATAACATAAAACGAGAAATGTATGTGATTTTTGAAAGACGACATTGCAGTCAAAGAAAACCGTAAAGTAAAGCATACTTTCCAAGCATATACCAAGTAACATGAACGACAAAGAACATAAACATGCGTTGAACCGCAGGGCACCATATTGCAAGGCAAATAGCCCACGTAAACATTCATACTAAATAAAATCGCTGGCGGCGAACGTGACAGTTACTTTCTGGCACATGACCAAAATGATGAAAGCATAACTGCTGGCCATATGCAGTTTTCGACCGCAGACAGTTACTCATAATCAGCTTTGAAAGGGCTAATATTTCCTTTAGTCTCGTTAACGAACGGATGATTATCGAAATGTGTGACAGTCACAAAATGAATTTCAGTATTGCACAGGTTGTCTGCGGTAGTCGAACCAATTGCTTTTCGTATAATTGTCAGGTGTTAAAAATAGAAATAATAAATAGAATAAATTAATGAAACATTAATTGTCTAACATATAAATTACAAATTTAAATTTTAAGTAAAAATACTCGAACATAATTGTGGCGCGAAAAGATCCTATAAATTTCTGATTTAAAATTAATTATTAATTACATATTTGATTAGAAAAATTTTTTAATTTAAAAAGAGAGAAAAATTTCACATGAGTTGTGAGTTAATGAGAGATGACCATTAAAAGTTTTATAGTGGAAACACATCGTTAAATAATTATCTCATCTCCGCCTTTAAACTCATCACTAGACTGCGGATGTTTATGCAATTTAACATACTGTAACACGTGAAATATATATTTTCACTAACGCAAGGAAAATAAAAAGGATATTTTTTGAACATTTAAAAGACACAATACAGTTTGTCAATGTTTCGTTTCTTCAACTACACTAACAGAACAGATATTGCAGTGTAAAAATATATATTTGCATAAACATCCGTAGTCTACTCACCACCATCCTCACTAAATTTTAAGTTCGATCCCGTTCAAACAACAGTGATCACAACTTTCTCTTGTGAGTATGGCGTCCCACCAACTTCGTCCACCTGGAATATTATCATTACTTCAAATAATAGATGAAAATGTTACTTATAAAAGTTGTAGGATATGAAGAAATACATAATACAGTATAAATAATTTCTTTACAGGTGGAGGCGTAGAGGAAATCTAGAGGTCAATTTTGTTTTTTTAAATGGAATGTCCAATTTTTTAGGCTGGATTTCGATAGCGCAGCGAATTCTGAGTATAAAAGTACTCAGGTGCATTTATTCTAAATCTTACCATTCCTGAGACATTTGGCTTTGTTCGTCCTACACCTGTATCGATACTGTAAAGAATTATGTGCTTTGTTCATCCTACACCTGTAAAGAAACTATTCATATTGTATTATGTATTTCTTCATATGCTAAAACTTTTATAAGTAACGTTTCCATCTAGTATTTGAAATAACGATAATATTCCAGGTGGACAAAGCTGGTGGAACGTCCTGTATATACCGCGGACATCCTGTGCATTGCTTCGTCGAGCGAAGATGATCGAAAAGCGTTTATTCAACAACGTCGAGTGAACTTGACTTACCTTTTCGAGTTCTTTCAAACTGTTTGGCGAAACATCTGAGTGCCTTCGGAATTCTGGACTTCTCGGCGGTGCTAACCCGGAATCCAGTCCGCCGATTTGACTTCCGCTTTGGCAACCGAGTCTTGCGTCGCTGTGCCTTCTGTGAAGGGCTTCGAGGACCGGGACCTCCAGCAGGGAATCCGTCGATTCCTGTGTCACGATTGGCTGGTCCCGGGACGCGATTTTTCGTCGACACACGCTACATCGCCAGGACGACTGAAAGTGTTTTCGTTAAAAATGTATGCGGTTCGATCGAATTTCTATGGCTGGTTAAACGATTTATAGCTTCCCATTAGGTACCGGAAAAGCGATAAGCTCAAACCGAATTTCTTGTAACAATTCGAAAATATAATGCACAGGATTGGTATCAGTGGAAGATTTTATTCTTATTTATTGGGTAAGTGCAAAGTTCTGTCCGTTTTAGGTAATAAAGACATAACAACTGTTTTTAGTATTTTAATTTATTTTCTATGTGTCCATATATTGTCGAATTAATTCTACGACTCTTCCTAGCTTTTTCTCAATTAATTAATGCTTCTTGCTGAAATCTTGATCCTTAGGGGCTATAATCATCAGTAGCCCGTTTGACCTGCTCCTCATTCGTAAATGTTCGGCCATTTAGAAAGTTTTGCAATGATCTGTCATGTGTCCATATATGGTCGAATTAATTCTACGACTCTTTCCCAGCTTTTTCTAAATTGATTAATAGTTCTTGCTAAAATCTTGATCCTTAGGATCTATAGTCATCAGTAGCCCGGTTGACCTGCACCTAATTCGTAAATGTTCGGCCATTTAGAAAGTTTTGCAATGATCTTAATAAATGGAAATCTGTTGGAGTGATCTCAGGAGAATATGAGGTTTGTGTGGTAGCACTTTCTATCGAAACGCCCTAATTGCTTGCTGGGTAATCATTGCAGTATGAGGCTTAGCGTTATCATGATGAAACAATAAAATGATGAAAAAATCATAATGAAATTCCTTCCTTATTCACTAAACTGGGTCGTTTAATTTAAAGTAGGACATCTGTAATTATTCTATAAAACCATTGCAAATTTCTGTGTGTGATAATAAATTTAATAAAACAAAGTTAGTAACAGGTAATCCAGAAACAGACAGAACTTTTGCACTCATCTAAAATATAAGGTTTCATACATGTATTCACACAATTCCTAATCTTTGATTACAGATGGACTGTAATCATTGCCATTGCCTTCCTTAAATCGTTTGAATCATTATTGTGCGACCCTTTTACTAACAGAACCTTCACCACAAGCTTTACAAACGCGTCTCGCTGCATTTGCTGCTATATTCCCAAGTTTAAATTCATAAAGTAAGAAAGCACGAATTTTTAACTTTTCGCTCATCATTTTTAACCTTATGTAGACGATGGGATATAGAAACAAATGAAAGATACAAAGACTTTATGCCAACTAAATAAATAAAATCTCTCACTGATACCAGCCCTGTGCATTAGACTTTCGAATTACTACAAGAAATTCGGTTTGAGTTCATCGCGCACAGAAAAACCACACGAGTTTTTTCCGGTACCTAATAGTTCTACAGTAATGTCAAATTTTCACACTGAATAAAATATTTTCGACATGTGACAATAAAAAATGCCCGTTTTGGAAGTTGAGAAATTGTACGGTAAAATTTCAGTTACAGAGACTACATCGATACACACTGTTCGGATAATCGAATTTTTCAGATAAGTGAACGGTTCCATTTTCACATGAGAATACATATTAATGCAGTGTGTTATTTTTGTTGCAAAAGACTTCTTCAAGTACAGGTTCTTTTATATTTTCCTTTTTACAAAATCACTAATGAGTAGTTGCAGTGGCGTGTAAATGTTTTTGGATACTTTTTTTTTGTAATCGTCCCTTTAAAAGCTTGCGATAAATACAGATTTGTCAATACACTAAAAAATCAGGGTCATAAACCTTGGTTTTGTATTGTCCATAAATTATTTTTTAATTTTATATCGCTTAAAATTCAAAATAATTGTCTGTCTTCAAAGTGACATGGAGAAAGAAAATTGTTGGACGTCACTGTATATCTGCATTTTTATTATTGGTAAATTGTATAAACTTATACAAAAATTCCGATTTTATTTGTCCGTTGTTTAAGTATTTATTGTTTATGCTTCTTTAGGGAGAGATTAACTTTAGATAACCGAGGTACTACTGTAATATATTTTTCACTAATTTGTGCATCCTATTACAATATTTACTATACAGTTTGCCATTACTGAAAATGTAATTGTTGTAACATGTTGACATACAAGGACGTTCATTTTGTGGTTCAATTATTACTTTTTGAATTCAAAATGAGTGAAATGGTATGTGAATGTTTTTTTTCTGTCATGTGAGTTATAAAAATGTAACAATTGCAAGAAAATGAGAAGGAAAATGGAAAGATGGAAAAGGATTATGAAAAGAAAAGAAGTAGGTCAAAAACGATTGCAGAATATTGGATAGTGAAAGAGAGAAATACATGCTGGGAACAGAAATAATGAGGAAACCCAAAACGAATACGCAGAAAATGGAAGATTAGATGAAAAATTAAAATAAATTATACATTCCATTTCCAGCTTGCACTATGCGTTCAATCAAATTTATATAAAACAATTCGACTATTGTTTGGCAAACATTTTAACTTGTTCCTTCTGCCATTCGTAATTTGTCAATGTTGTTCTCAAACATCAGAAAAAATAATTTGATATATTAAGAAAATAAAGTATAATATGGTATTTAGAAAACAAAAAATCTAAGTCTATAAGAATAGTTAACTATTTTATTTAATTCTACTCGTATACATGTTACTGCAGTTTGGCCGGAGAAAGTTGAGAGATACTGCATAATCTGCCCGAAGTATTATTTCACACCACTGCAGAAGGATTTCAGACTTTCTTGTACCCTCTTTAATATTTCAAGATCGTACGTCTTGCATGCGACAAAGGATTTAAAACGCGTCATTTTCAGGGATGAAGTTATTGGATTGTAGGCCGGCAAAACACACCTTTAGGTACACTTACTGCATTTGTATTCTACACTTAAATACAAACTGCAAGGTCTAATATTTCGTTGATGAGAAAAATGTTCTTAAATCTTTACTCATGTTGTAACGTTTATGCTTTATTTCGGTCGTTTCTCATACGTAGACATGAAAGAATGACAAAATAAGTTACAATACTTGGAATAACTTCTGTTAGAATGTTATATACGTATGAAGGGTTAGAGGAAAACACAAGGAATGTCACAGAACAGCTTCATTGAGAAAATCAATTTTTAATACTTTAGTGTATCAATAAAGAAACAAGGTCCATGAATGTAACTGTATTGTTCATGGCATGAAGTTATACTCTAATTAGGCGACAGAAAACAGTGAGCGACAATATAATTGTTTTACATTATTTTAATTTTTCTTTCAAGCTGAACACTGCAGAATAAAAATGGACATACCCTGTTCTTTCTCCTTGTCCTTCATATTACCAGAAGTCCTGTTCGTCAAAGTAACCACCTTTTGTCTTTCTGAGTCTTTTACACACTTTTCTTGGAAAAACATACAACAGAAAAGTTAGAAGCAATAGTATCACGAATGCCAAAATTTCATAAAATACTCATAAAAAGAAACGGTGGTTATTTTGAAGAACGGGGCGTCTAGTAATATACGGGGTGGACAGGTAAAGTTACCGCCTTAAATATCTTCCAAACTGTAGGAGCTAGAAAAAAACTGTCAAATAAAAGTTGTACGGTAAGAAAAGGACTATCATACGGCGTTATCAATTTTCTCCTAGGTGAAGTCGCTTCGGACTTCTGAAAGTCATCTCTCTTTTGTTAAACGGAACGCAGTAGTTCTTTAGTCACAGATCAATGGTGGCTGTTGAGAGGTATACAATGACCTATGGCACAATGTCATTCAAGGTCATCCAAGGTCAGTTATAAGAAAATAATTTTTAATACTCACAGTCACAGAAAGTATTCGAAATGATCGCTATTTCTACACATGATCAGTAATAAATATTCTGTGATTGACACCACAATTAGAAGATTACAGTATTGTAGTAATGTTAAAGGAGATCACTTCGAACACCTTCTGTGACTGTGAGTATTAAAAATGATTTTTTGTGCCTATGTATGTCAAACAAGAGAAATAAAGCATTAATATTACAACAAGAGTAGAATTTTAAGAATATTTTTCTGCCTAACCAAACATTAGACCCTGCTGTTCGTATTTAAGTGTACAACACAAATGCACTAGGTGTACCCACACTTTTGGACGGTAGTGTACATTGCCAGAATTACCGAACGGCCTGAAAGTAAATGATGCAACGTATATTCGGAAATCTCACCGGATCATCGGAGTTCGTTGTCGTGGAATAGCAGGCGCAGTCCTCGCAAACTTTTTGTTGACACTCACAACAAATTCTTGAGGCTTCTTCAGGCGCGAAAGACTTCCGACACACCCTGCAATCGTCCCCAGTCTTCGACTTCCTGAAACGTCCGAGTTAAAGTTCGTTAAAGTTTCAAGTTCGAGTCTCCCACGGTAAATCGCTTCGATTCGACGCCGCACCGTAAACGGCAAACACCGATCATCGAATAACATTTTTCAGCTCTGCAAACTTTCCACTATTTACAGCTATACGATTTCTCCGAGTCCGATGTATCAATAAAGATTTATCTTTTTAAACAATTCATACTTGTACTTTACGCGTACAGGTATATTAAGTATCATGGTACTATTTTTAACACGTTGAGCGCTGCGTGTACCACCGGTGATCCACGTACCAATTTTAATTTTGTTAAATAACTGATTACCTCAACGAAATTTTGAGTTGCATCTATGTTACAATGATAGTACAAAATGTGAAATATAATATCAAATAAACAAATTTATTTATGTTATATTTAATATTATCTATGTAATTAACGGTAGATATGAATAAAAAATGTATTTTCGCGTGTCTGACTAATTGCAGGATTTTCCACTGCGGCGCTTAACGTGTTAATAAAGTTGGTCCTAATATTAATATAGTTTTTAATAGAATGATTTGTATTATAATTTCTTTATGTAAATGGTGCTCGATATTATTTTATCGTAATACATTGGACAAAATTTATATTATTCTTTCAATTTAGTTCAAGTTTGATCCACTGGAATAATAATTTTGTTGTTGTGAATAGCTGTGGTGTTTTTTAGAATATGTAATATTAGCATTAGGTTAAATATCATAGTGAGGAGCCACAGTTATTACGACTTTATTATTAATTATTCCATACATTGGCAGTATAAGAGTAGTATGAATTTAAAGACAATTTTTAATTAATAATGCTAAATTAAATCAATTTTATATATTCTACTTTATTTTACAATATATTCCTTCATTGTTTGTTATTATATATTTATTTTATCTTTACATTTTTCGTACTAGCAAACCTATAGTGAATAATAGTGACTATTATAAAATTTCATTTAATCCAGATTTGTTAATAAGTTTGTTGGAATCAGAACCGTTCCTTTCGTAAGTTTTATACGTACTCATGAAACTCATATAAAGGAATGTTTACTTTTTATGGTTCAAATGTTTTACCGCTGTTTATATTCACTGGTATTGTTAAATTGTTGCAATTACCACTTACGCAAAAGACAAGTGTAATAATGTTATCGTCTTATTAATTTAAAATGGTACTCATATAACTCTCTTGGAAAAGTCTCCGTTTCACTTTATTATTGTTGTTAATCAAATTTTAAAATTATACAATGTTTCTTCGTAATTCTTTAACATACTTAACGCATTAACGGCCATGTCACCCGTATATGGGTGACACTTTGATTCGATCATTATTTATTCAATCAAGTGTAGCATTAATAAATATATCTAAGCAGGTCTAATGGAGCCAATAGAAAAATTAAAACATTTACTAATATTATTGATTATGAAGCGTATTATTTTGGGGTATATTCAGTCTGTATAAAAACATGTACAGCATGGCAGTCCAATTGTTAATCGATTAATTTATTTTCAAAAAGTATTCTTAATTTTAAGCGTCGACTTTAAAAGGACTTACGTTTTCGTTGCTTCCGTCGTCGTTTCCTCCTTCGGTTGAGTTTCTTCAGCCGGTATGACCTTGGTCGGACCGAATTTCGTTACTGTAACAAAAGAAAAATCCTTGTTATTCATATTTAATCAGTCAAGTGGGAGATGACAATTGATTTTAGCATATATAGGCATCTCAATTTTAACCAAATAAATTACATTAATTTTGACTCCTAATATTAGTACTAAAAAATTCATAAAATACTGGAAACCAAAGGAAATTAAATTTAGAGTGGCCATGCAAAAATTTCGTTTTTTTTCAACTTTACTTTCCAACAGTACTTCAAGTAGTCTCAACTCATAAATTTAGGTTTCTTAATATCCCTGAAAATAAGAAAAAGGATTAATATAACTTCTTTAAAGTAAAATTAAAAAATTTACGCTCTGAAAAGTTTTGCACGCCATTGTACGTCAATTTTTCGATATCCATATCATTACTATATATTCATACTAAACAAGGACAAATGTGAGTTAGAAATATATACCCATATTATTACGGTAGGACCTCGATTATCCAATCACCAGTTATTCTATATCAGTTACAAGCTAAAATTATCATTAATAACTAGATTGCGGATCTTTATTCAATTTAACATATTCAATTATGTGGAAAGTGCACATTGTACACAGCAAGTAAAATAAGAAACAAATTTTGTAACATTTAAAGCAGAAAATATAGTTTCATCATAGTTTCATTTGTATAACTGCATTCACATAAGAAATATTGAACTATAAAAATGTATATTTGCATAAACATCTGCAATGTATTAATATCACAGTCTATCTATTTTCATACAATTATGTATTTGACATTCTAAAATAAAACTATCATTTTTACGGGAGAAATAGTTAAACCGAGGTTGTGATTGTGTTAATAATTATTTTTAAGTTGGGTCTTGAGACTTTCATACAACAATTTGTTAACTTGCTCGAAATTGGAGACCTAAAGATTGAAATCTCTTCATAAGTCCATGATTCTATGTAGTAACAGCTGAAATAATCATTAAACAATATTATTCCATGAGAATGGGAAAAATGTTTAGCTTGAAAGAACTAAGTTAGCGATTATACTTAAAGAAACGCACTATTGAGCTGGCATTCTAAAACGCGAAATAAACAAAATATTTTGTAGAACAACGTGTGTTGTAGCAGTATTTCTTGTATTAACAAAGTCACGTTTATTTTCAAACTAAACAGTAATTATAACGTCCTTTTTTTTCAATCGAAGAAAGCCAGCGCAATGGAAAATTTTCAGAATGAATTCATCGTTAATGTCTTTTTCTGTGGTTTATACATCAAGTCTCAATTAGCTAAGCTTTTCTGCTAATACGAGCTTAAACTCATGATTGCCGTAATCCAAACACTCGAGAGTGTAAAATGAGCACAGCTAAAAAAGAGGTTGAATCAAAGTTGCTGTTAGTATACACTACCGTTCAAAAGTTTGGGCACAGACTGAGACAACTGATATTCTCGTAAATTTTATAGCGACGAGGCTACTATAATTTTATTTTCCACGCATTCTTTCGTTTACACCTACGCGTTGACGTATAAAGTATGAGCATAGGTTTTATTACAGATTTAATTAAGGAGATAGACCACCTTGTTGGTTTTAAAAAATTGAAGTAACTTTTTTGCATTTTTTTGAAGTTTCATATGCGCAGAATATTCTGGTAAAAGGATTTTTTGAGATTCGAATAATTTGCGAAGTGGCAGCACTGCAAAGGATTACTCGTCGGATAGAGTTAAATGGACGTGTTTTTTTCGAAACGATGTTTTTTGAACTGGCACCTAACAGATCTCTGAAACTATTCATTCAATTAACTTCATATTCTGAAACATTATTCCATAAAAAATTATCTACAATGTAGCGTGTGATTTTTTAATATCTTAATTTGTTGAATTTTTATCAATTTTCAAAGTTTTTTTTTTCAATGAAAAAACAAATTTCTTCTTTGTAAAACCGATATTTTATTATTTTTTAAAATTATTAAAAAATCGTGAGCTACATTGAAGAGAACCTTTTTCTGTTTATGTTGGCATAAGAATTTTTCATTTTGTATATTCCAGTCGCTTTTGGTGGTGGATGCCAGATGACAAGGTCCTGCCGGGCACGACGGTAGACAATATTGTACAACTCCGCCATTTCGTAATTTTAAATAGTAACTATGTATGAAAATAAAGTTCAAATGTTGCCTAACATCTCCTAAAAAAATCCCGATATTTTACTCAGTAATTTCCTGAAAATAAATTTTGAACACCTTCGCTACTACGGCTCAAGGGGAAAAGCGTCCGCCATAGACCATGCTTTGTTTTTTGTATTTTTGCACGATACACTGCGGATTGTCACTTATACACGCATAAAATGTAGTAAACAAGAATAACAAGCATGTTTCTTAACCCTTAACTACTATAGAACGTCTGCGAGACCGCTCCAAATTTTCATTCGCCCCTATTTCCCTTTCTGCATGACTTATCATCTTTTCACGTCATGTACCTTTCAATTAGCGTCTAATGTTCAATCAGGCTTGGGTCTGTTTATTATTAATGTACGAAGCAAGAACAATTGGATTTGATCTTTATTCGACACTTGTACGTACGTAATAACGCAAGAAATATTAGCGGTCTGTATTTCTCTGGGCTCCTTAATTAGAGACAAATGGATGCACAAAGACTTGGTGGGTGTAACCATACTTTTGAACAGTCCTATAGATTTTTGAACTAGCAGAGAGTTAAGCTCGTAATTGCTGTAGTCGGCATACTCGAGCATACTTGTTCAGAAAGTTGGTCGATGGAAAAAACGTCATTGCAAAATTACTTCGGAAGAGGCGTGGAAGATATTTTGCTAGAAGGGTGCTGCGTCACTCTTCGAAAAATCTTCAAGCCCGTTTTCCAATTATCATAATTACTCCGCATGGAGGTTACAATACGAAATGAGACGACGCAAGCAAGGAAGTATCTGGAACGCGAAATTTCGCAATCTTTATTCGTGCTGGATATCTACATAAAAAGATTGAGCACGTCTGGAACCTTTTATCCGATAGCCTCGAATTATTCTTTTAGTTAGTATATACGTTATCAGAATGCATGCAATTAATCTAGGCAAATATGTACATCGCGACACGGTCTCAGAATCACGGCTTTGTAGCTTCTATTAAATTAATTGTTGACTTATTGGGACGTAAAGCGTTTGAGCAAAATATTTTAATACGTTGACTGGAATATAGATCGCCGATAACAAATTTTATTGAACTAAAGAACTAGTCATTTTTATTCGATTGTAAGCAATTTGAATATTGTAATAATACCATAAAATAACAGGTGCATGCATGATGAGATTGTGAAATATTTTCTTATTCGATTTTAAGCAATTTCAATACTGTAATAATAGTATATAATAATAAGTGTATGTATGATGAGACTGTAAAATATTATCTTATTCGAGTTTAAGCAATTTCAGTATTATAATAATAGTACAAAATAATAAGTGTATGTATGATAAGATTGTAAAATATTTTCTTCCTCCGTGAGTTATATTTAAAATAAAATTCAGTTTGTTAATCATATTGCATGCTGTATGATGAAAATAACAAATTGATTTAATTTTTCTGTACTAACTACACATGATCTTGATGTTGTGAAAATATGTTCTAAAAAGATGTGTTTGATGTTCGTAAAATTTTGTCATTATTTTTCAGATGATCACCAAGTATAAAAATGTTTAGGGTGGTTGAATTAAATGGAATTTGCTTAGTATTAACAATAATTTTATAGAATCTTTGTATTATAAAATTTGTCGGGATTAAACGTAACTATCTGTTTGTAATATAAATGCTTAAAATCGTTTGAAAACTTAATTAACGTTCTTTTACCAGATTTTGTGAAATAGATCTTCACTGTTGCATGTCATTGTTGAAACATGCGTAAATGCGTTGGTTTCATTCAACTTTATTTTATTCTGACCTACATTTTAGTATATTATGACGTATTTTTTAATATCTACAGACAGACGTGACAACAGATTTTTTAAATTTTTAAAAAGGGACAATAAATCTTTTAATTTGTGTGTAACAACTGTACAGATTTTAACTCATGACTTTTATACAATACAGATGTTAAGTTGTCAGTACTTAATACACAGTACTTTAATAATAATTTTGTATCATGATATACCGCATTGCGAAATATAAATATAATAGAACGAATGCACTTTTTTCATTTTAATATTTTAATTTGATTATACTGATAAATATTAAGTGTTTAATAGTAATGATGATGAAACATCACATACGACCACTGTGGAGTATTTAAAACAAATAAAACACGATTTGAAAAGAAAAATTAAACGATAAGGCACTATTATATAGAAATTGTAGAATATTAATCAGATTCGATCATTATTCCTAACTACCTTGATTCGGATACGAATGTGATTATATGCATGGATACCATGTATCCACCCTATTAAATTTGATTGAATATTAATCATATCATAATATTACATGGTCATTTTCACAAATACGTAAAGTACATGGAACCTATTATCCGCTTGAAAGTTTCACTATTAATTGAAAAAGTTCAATCAACGATTCTATAGCAGGCCGAAAGTCATTTCACTTACGAGTATCGAGTATCACGTAAGAATATTATTTCTTAATTATTACCGAATTACAAATTCTCAATGCCAGTTGTTAGTAGTCCAATTCTTAATAATAATAAATTTCAATAGTCTACGACATCCTTAATACGTTTGCTACCAGCGTTTCATATACCGCTCATTTGCTGCAACAAAGACAAAACTCAAGACGAACGATTTTAGGGAAAATGAGTTTGAACGTTTCGAATTACTGCAATTTTGTAAGAACATCTATCCACAACAACCCCCCACTCGTGGTGAGTTTTAGAAGCTCAGTTATGCCGTTCTACCAGTAGAAACTACAAACAAAAACAGTTACTTCTATATAATAACTCAAAAATGGCGAATTTTTAGTTGTGTCGTTGTTGCAGCAAATGAGCGATATGTGACGGACTGATTTTCTTCTGACGGCCAGACGTCATAAATATGTGACAGCAATAATTTTTCATATTACAGCCACATGAACAAATGCAGTCTGTTCTGAAAATCTGCAGTATATTGTACAAAATTACAAAAAGCAGCATGATTTGTGGCGGACGTTTTTTTCCTTCTGGGTGTGGTAGCGAACGTGTAGTTTGTAGTTGTAGTTTTCTTGTAATTAATTCCTAAAAATTATTTATTTTTTAAAGCTCTAAACTGCAACCTATCTTTAAATCTAAATTACTTTGTTGTACTCAATGTTCTTCGAATAAATTATTACACAAATTGAAAACGGTCGTCGAAAAAGTTTTCAGTGAAAATATATTCAACGTTTGAAAGTTTGCGTACACAGTCTACGACATGGTTCCCCAAACACCGCAAACAAGGCGGATCACCAAAGGATAGAAAGACTGAGGAAAGTCGAGTGAAAATCCTTCGAGAAAGGCCGTTCCGGGTTCGTCGAAATTTCTTTATCCTGCTCATCCCATTGTTCGAAAATTCGTAACATCGTCGACCAGGGAAAGCTAGCATTACGAATGATCAGCGGCTGCCAAAGGGATCGTTTAATTGGCCTAAAAGTCCTTCACCCTCTTTTTCCACGACGTAAAATTTATTGGCAGGTTTAACTGTCTCGACTCCATTTCACGTTCCATCGCTTCCTTACTTTTATGTAGAGCGTCCTCCTATCATTTTGAATACTCTACTTTCACGCGCGTCTTGACTCTATAATTCTGACTTTGAAATATTACGACAACGCGATGCACCCTCGCTGAATTCTTTATAAATTTTTATTAGGTAATTTCTAAGAGAAATTATTTATTTACTCAGCATCGACCATTTATTTAGAAGAGTCCATGTACACTACTGCTCGAAAATACTGCAACACTTATTATTTTTATGATAACTACATTTTTAGTCTTAACGATCGCCCTGAAGACGCTACAAAGCGATACTAGAAGCCACAAAGTTTGAGAATGTGTCGCTGAAACCTAGGAATTCGATGAAAAAAACTTTCACATTTGATTTAAAATTGTGTAGTCCAAGGTCATTTTAAAGTCACACTGTTTTGCATGTCTAAATGCATATTCATGTCAGCTACGAGATACAGTAGAAAAAAGTATGTATATTCATGTAAACAAACATGCGTAATCTTGAAGAAAAAGAACAGAAAGAATGACATTTATAAAAAAAATGTTCTTTTATGTTATTTACCTTTTGAAACCATTTAAATTACGTATGAAAATTTTCTCATACCGTCATAGATAGAGAAGATAATTAGGTGGTGTGTTTTACGTGGCTCATCCTGTATATTGCAAAATACATAATCATGAGTACATAGAACTAGTCTAATTTTTTCATAAAATGCGTTTGATACTATCAATGTTAAATACATTGTGTAAATTAACACTGATGTAGTAGTTGTAGTATTGGAACTGTGGAAAAGTAAAGTGAAACTTGTACTTTAGAGCAAGAGTTAAAATGAATTGTTCACTCCGAATTGTCGTCACATGTATAAAAGGCGTAATATTGTTAACAATAATACGCCCCTTTTTGGCTTTAATTAATTGAGATACATAAAGTAATATTTTCATTTAACTTCGACTTAAAATTTCAATTCATAATGAATCTATTACATATACGTAAATATAATTTAATTAAACACTAATTTTTAAATACAATTTAAATGGTACATTTTAACTAATAACAAATGAAATTCAATTAATGAGTCCTAAATGTCTCTCTATTCATAAACTAAAAATTAAAATTAAAATAAACAATAAAAATAAATATATGTCCTCTGAATGTGTAAAAGTAATTATACAACTGCATACAAAATAATATAATACCGATAAATTATTTGAAAATGTATGGTACATTGACTGTACAGTAATTTCTATCTAAAAAATTGTCTATAATTAATGTATCTTATATTAGATCAAGTTTTCTTTCTAGAAATTTGCATAGGACAATAACAAAAAATTTAACAATGATTATATTCTAAAGGATGTGCCACTTTGCGCGTCTTTTGATTTATAACTTTTAGTTAAAGATTATGAACGGTTCAACGAAGAAGATCTGTCTTGTAAGCATAAAAAGGATATAATTCCTTTTAAAGTTAACGAACAAGAGGAATGGTTTTCTTGCCTGCCCCCAAGTAGCAAATTACGCCACGTAGACGGAAAAAAGTAGCATAATCTAATGCTAAATAGATTACTCTTGGCGGACTACTTTGCATAATCCTTGAGTATTTTAACGCGTTTGGAAGGTGTCTTTGACAGTTGTTGCCTATTTTGCATGCTTTAATGAGTCTTTGTTCACCAGAATATTCTTGAAAAGAAATATCATTGTTGTACCAGCACCAGCAAACGAGAAAATTAGGAGCATCAATTTGCCATTTATTTCAAAACATTTTTAGCTTTCAAAATACTGCATCATAACTTGAAAAACACAGAAGTTGCAGATTTTTGCTAAAAAATAATAACTTAACGTGATATCGAAGATTTAACATCTTAAACTGTATTAAATCAAGTGTACAGGTAATTAACATATTTTTTTTGTCAAAATCAGTTGATACTATTTTTGCTACAACAATGAATATGTAATTTTTTGAATTAAAAATATTAAGGAAATAGCTATAAATCGCGTAAAAGAATGGTAGACCATAAAATCCGCACATCGTATAAAAGCTCTGAATTTTTACTATTTTTTAACGCAGGTTTCATTGATTCACTCGTAACCATTCGAAAGTTATGATTTTCTTTTATTTTCGCGGAACGGCGCTTTCGCCCCAGCTTACCCCATACCTCGTGGATTTCACGAAAAATTGACAACTGGAGTCGATGATGTGTGAAGTTTGAAAAAAATTCATGTGTGGAGGGGATTATCGATTTTAAATCAAATTTTTTCGAGATTATATGCATAAAGTTATATATTTGTCGCAAAATGAAATCTACACCTTTAGTTAGTTATACGAATGAAGACAGACTAAAATTATTTTGTGCATTTTATTAAATCACTTTTTCAATTATTTGTTGCAGTCACGTTGAGACAATCTGATTTGTGAAATCACGGACGATTTATACCGCTATAAATGGAACGTCTTTCCTTTTAATTAACGTTAAATTCACGCTGGGGTCTCTTATTATCCGAGGATCGTAAACTAACATTATTTCCGTTGTATTTCATGTTCTGAAATATTTACATATTCTGCTCGTCTGTAGCCCCAGCTTGTAATAATGCCGCGGATTATGTTTCGATCCGCCTCACAGGATTCATTCCTATAATTACTTCAGCACTAAAAACAATCCAAAGGGATACTGTCCCATTTGGCCTTTATGAAACGCGATCCTTTCATAAAGGTTCATTGTTAATAGAACAGTTATTGCTCTATATTAACACTAAAACTACTAAGGCAATCAAAATGACTGGTTTGCAATTTTATTACGTACCATTTAATTTTGACAACTACTGTGATTACTTTGAACTAACTCTGAATAAAGCTAAAGAAAAATATGAATAAACATTGTTTTCTTGAATTACGCATTTTTTCTAATACGTGTCATTTTGGTCGCTTCGATGAAATAAGTGAACGTTAATTGTCGGTAGATCTAGTGTTAAATATCTTGCAAACATGTGTTAATGTTCAATCAAGTTTGCACGAATTAGTGCATAACATTTTCAAAACGCTGGCATACATGTGCACATTGTTTTTAACTTTTTTTTATGATTTTGATGAATATTTTTTTAATTCATATTAAAAAAACATAATTGAAGAAAATCTAGTCTCTTTATCTGACTTCAAGTACGTCCCTGATTTTATCAGTCAGAAGTCGTCTATAAGGGTGGACCACGAAGCGTGAACAGCTTAGATTATTCTGCCGTTAGAGGTTCGATCGGAAGTTTTTTAGCTAAAATAACATGGTTCAAGGAGAGCTTTAAGATGATTGTATCCAATTTTTTGTCAATTCTTTTTCTCCAGAATTATCAAGGCCACCTTCAGTTTTTTATAGGTAAACCTATAATTTTTTTACACCCATCTTTTAGGAGATACTGAAACGAATTCGGCAAGCATCATAACAAATATTTTTTTTTGAATCTAAAAAGACTGAAGAAAACTCCTAGTTGGAAGAATTTCGCAAGCCACACTGTTGTACACTTTCGAGAGCAGTTGATAGATTAGTATTAGTCATTATTGACTTGATCTCTCGCGTACTTTTCGTAAACATTTCGTTCTGTACCTTGGAACACATTTCAATTGTAGATGCATGCTTAACTATAAATGCAGATTTCATAGAAAGAACTAAGCAGTCTTTTCTTAACCGTTTACGCGAGTGTATTGCTGCTAGTGGACACCATTTTGACCATCGATTCAATTAAGGTAAATGATATTTTTTTAACGTTTCTTTGGTTTAGATGAAGAAGAAATACTTTTTATGGTGCTTGCCGAATTCGTCTCAGGATCTCCTAAAAGATGGGTGTAAAATAATTGTAGGTTTACCTATAAAAAACTGAAGGTGACCTTGACAACTTTGGAAAAAAAGGGTTGACAAAAAATTTGGTACAATCATCTTAAAGCTCTCCTTGAACCATGTTATTTTAGCTAAAAAAACTTCCAATCGAACCGCTAACAGCAGAATAATCTAAGCTGATCACGCTTCGTGGTCCACCCTGTATATTACTTAATTAACTAATTACTCATTTCCATAACATTTCGACCGATGTCAACATTAAAACAGTAGTAGTAAACGGTTATTATACCATCGAATAGTGGGATATGCTTATTCGTAATCTCTTGACTGCAAAACAGTTATATATTACATACATACAGTCGACAAATATCGTTTTATATTCGACAGACCACTATAGTGGCATAGAGGAGAATTATAATAGAACTTAAAAACAAATGAGTAAATGAGAGGATGAAATGAAAGAATAATTGAAGCGTTTATGGAGGCAAGAAGACAGAGCACAATAAAATAAATGAATAAGAGACATTAACCATTGCTGCTCAGCAATTACTATCACGCACACAGCGAACGATTTTAATTGAAAGTGTCCCGCAGTCAAAGGGTTTAGAGGACATACTTAACATTTTGATGGCCGCTGTCACGTACAGGTGATTTCTACTAATTTGATTGAAACACTTGTGAAATATAAATAAATGAACATATCTGTCACTGATTGTAAACATTCAGGTACTAATAAACTAGAAATTATAGAATATTCAATATAAAGAGAATCATGTAAAATGTTTTGTTATTGAAAGATTGTTGCAAAAATGCTGAAAGATAATTAGTCTCTGCAAAATTCTTGCGACTGTCAAAGTGTTAAAAAATTGTTTGCTGTGTCTGACTAGACACAGTCATTTTCACTGTCAGTCAAAGCGTGCGTTCCATGGCACAGTGGAAAACCATATAACTAGTCAGACACCAGAAAATAACTATGTATAAATATCAGTAACTGAAAGTATAAATATTTAACAAACTGATAGAATGATTCTTATTTTATACTGTCATAACGTCGACGTTATTAAAAATTTGATATGAGTTACTCGCAACCTATAGTGCACGTTATGTATTTATTATACAAGAAAGTAAACATTACGTACAAACAATGGCATATTAAATTACGGAAAAGTGAAAATAGAACAGACTCTGTTATGAGCTTAAAAATTTAAAAAACGCGAAATATGCGTTAAGTTACCTTTAGAAAACTATTCTACTGTTACGTGAATTATATAATTAAATAATTATTCAGAATTGTTGCAAAAACCCATTCAACTGCTCACCTGACGACAATTAAATTCAGTTTGAATTTGTTCAGCGCTTCCAACATATTATAAGTAAATTTTGTCTTGTGTATGTATTAATACAAAAAATATGTGATTTTAATATTACAAGATACAATTTTTCTAATATAAAATAAACGATTATCTCCCCATACGAATGAAAATATTTTTAATTATATTTTAACACTTTAAAATTTTAAATTACCATTCAAATAGATATGCGTACGATAACTCGTATGATTTCATATTTTCGACCACTATTAATTTACGTAGCAAAAACAATCTTTTGATAAAGCATATTTTCTCAAAAGTATGCATACCAAGAAGCAACACCTGCGAGTTAACAAACGAAGAATTACGCGACAACGAGGCAGAACTCCGGGTGGAAGAGGTCAAGGCTGTTTCCAAATGGATATTCTCGTAAATTCGAAAATATTAATTTTTTGTATCTAATGTAACAGTAAAAAATTGTTACTGAACACGAAGTAATTCAAGTTTTACTGACAAATTTTAGAAGCACATACTAATTTAAAAAATATACATAAATTATGGATTTTTAAGACATTTAAAAAACTATGTTATGAAAAAAATAAAATGTACTCAATATCAACACGACTTTCACATTTTCATGTCAAATTTTTAATTTTATTAACAGGTTCATTGCTTATTTTATGAAATACATGGGATTGCACTTTTTGAATGATGTTTTTTTCATGAAGCGGGATTGGTTTAGAAGAACACGTCGATAAATAAAAAATTCCTGACGTTATTTAACAATATTAAATTGTTATGCAATAAAATTGATCCTTTTCTTTGCCTAATTTCGAATTAATTCAGAAATCTATTCTGAAGACTAAGAATTTATTTCAGTCTGTTATTTATAAAAATCACTTTTTTATTTTCACTTTTTACTTTTATTTCTTTTTTATTTTTTAACAATTTTAAACTTGTACTTACAAATATCCTGTACAAACTGTTAGAAAAAATCATCCATAATTCCACGGGCAGGAGATCAAGGTTATATTCAAACGACTATTCTATTAAATTCGAAAGTATTAATTGTAGAATTACAATATTCCAAGATCGTTTATTAAATATCAGAAGAAGTCATGGCGAGTGAGGTCTGTAAAACTCTCGCTGTTCTTTGTTTAATGGCGAGCAGTAATTGCATCGTCAGCAATTGGTCTCTTGAAAACGACAGAAGCATTTTAAAGCATCCGAACACTCGTCCGTGGAGAGGAAATGCAAAGAGGACTTCGAAGATACTGTTATCTTCCTCTTCGTGCCTCTCCCTCTTCGCATACCAAGGTATTCGGTTTATCCAACCTCCGGTTCGCTCCTAACCCACTTCGTGTTCCATTAATTACCTCGATGATTAACAATGCGATTGCGTTTCCAGATCAATTACAGCAATGACCTCCTCGATATCAAACAGCCGGTAAGCAGGTTGAATCCAACCGTAGTAGATTACAATGGAATAGTCTCGCTTGGCATCCGCTGCCGATTGTGTACACATATGCTGAACACAGTAAACTGGAAAACATGTGCCACTTTTCAAGCCTTTTTCAATTACTACCGTTTAGTTCACGGTTTCCACGCGTGGCAAAAACAATTAACGACGTCTGATATCACTCAAAACACGCAAATTGGCTCCATAAAATATTACGAATTAATTTCAGGAAAATTTTGTTCTTCCTTATTTATTTATTTAATGTCGCATCAGTTTATTGCCTATTAGCGATCACACATTGTTACACTATTACGGTATCTGTTACATTATCATTTGTGAAGATACATTACTCAACTTGCATTAACAATAGTTGTTAACTAATTAGTCTCTATATAAATAGTAACGAAGCATCTGAACGGAGTTAAAGAGAAATAACCTAATCATTATATTTTGATCTTGGATTAAGGAAATTTACTGGTATAGCTTTGATTATGTACGTATCAGTTTAACAGTTTCCTCGATGTCTTAAACCAAATTGTATATTATATGACCTCAAATATTTTAATTTCCTTGAAATAATTGATTAGTCCTTTCATATATTTTTTGTCGTTCAAGCAGTGCTGAATACTTTAGGGCAGTTTTTCTTTTGTTCTAATATGTTTACTAGCAGGACATTCTTGTGAGATGTGTTTTACAGATAACATCGAATTGCAGCCTGTTCAGTGAGGTCGATCAGCTTTAAATATTGTGTTCGGCAAAATTATTAATAGTAAAAACACGTTAATATGCATTAATTATTTTCAGTTTCATTAATCTGTACTTTAGGCACTATTAACACGCGGACTGCTGTGGGGCACCGGTGACCGGCACCTCAAATTTTGTTTAATTAAGTAACTAGCAGTTCTTATAAAATTCCGGACAATACTAATATTGTAATAATTATATAAGGTAACATCTATACGTTTAAATAGTAAAAGATCTTTTTCTTTCTTGATTTATGTTTAACACGTTGACTGCCGTGGGGTCACCGGAGACTGACGCATTAAATTTTATTTAATTAAATAGTCAGTAATTTTATTAAAATTTTGAATGGAACTAATACTGTAATGAGAGTAGAAGGTTAATCCTGAGCAGTTAAATAGTTACGTACTCTTTTTTTTCGTGATTTGTGTTTGAAATGAGATATTATATTGTATCTGGCCGGGTATGGGAGTTTTCACTGTGGTAGTCAATGTGTTAAAACAGGTCGTTATATTCTGTCTGATTGAATATGCCAATTTCCACTGTGACGTTCAACATGTTAAGAGGACAAGTACTTACACCTAGATGCATAAGAAAAACAATTTTTTTGTATTTTTGGAAAATATGTATAATCGTTCAAGGATATTTTACCAAGGTTGGACGATATGATTCCGAAGAATAGATGAATAATAGTAAAATAAAAATATCTTGTATTATATTTATTCTAAATATAATCTCGATAACTTTACAGACTTTCTTCAAACGGTGTTTTATATATATTTATAAAGATACTTTCTTTGTTACATTCGCTACGTTCTATGTGCATAACAAAAACTGTTAAATTTCTCTGTGTATTATTTGTAATCTATTTTTTTTATTCATAATAGTTAAAATAGTATAAATAGTTATTTTATTGCCACTTTGGAGCAAAAATGGAGAAAATAATTTTTTTTTTGTAAAACAGTCAAAAATGTATATTTTTTTTTGTCAGATCAGCGAAAAAATATAATATATTTTTTGGTGTGCCGTAGAATTTTAATAATTAGTTCATATGTGTCAAGCGATAAAAAAGGTTAAAAATCGTTGGTATAGATCATATAACTTTCGTATAAAATTTGCTAGGCAGAGCGTAACCAAAATTTATATTTTTCCTATGACGTTCGAGTGTCTATCAGTAAAACGAGTTATCACCGTCTCTGACGTACGTACGTCATTTTATTTTGCCATTTGCAAGTCCGCGTGTGTATCGGCGATACTGCAATCAGCAGATACGTATTGACAGAGTGCAACGCAGCGAATGCTTTTCTTTAAACTGAATTGCTGAATATTCGCGAATTAATTGAACCAAAAACAAACCAATCATGAACATTGAATATTTTTTAATATTTAACAGAAAGGATTTGGAACATGTCGACTGTAATATACATTTTTATTTTTGATTTTGTACATATACAACAGGAGTTTTTATCTCTGGTGTTCTTTATTGTATTTATTTTTCTGCCTGCGTTGTACGAAACTACATTGCCTGTAAAATTTAAACATGTGAAAATCTACTGAAAAATAGTAATAGCTTTACATTTTTTTAATCGGGGGAAACAAATTTAATTTTTATTACAAAAAAATAAATCGTATCTTATGATTTAATTGATGTGTTACTTTTGCAGTTACGATACTAAAACTTTTCATGTACTGTCATAAATTTAAGAAAAGTTTTTGTTATATTTAGCTGACAACTTTTTACTAAATTTTTTGTTTATGGGTGTTATTACTACAGTTATTGAAGTTCCCTAAATTATCAAAAAGAAACGGAGGCTTTCTTCATTAAAAAATGTCACATTTCTGATTATTTTTGTATTGTTAAATAAAAAGATATATCAGATAATTAAACACTTGTCATTTGACTGTATAGAACACCTAATAATAAGCGAAAAATATATGTATTAATTGTTTGGTACAAGTAACTCCAAATTAAGTCTAGAATAAATTCAAGAATGTATGTAGTACTTGTAACGTACTCGTTGAATATATGTAGAAGTTGCAATCGTAAAAGGTTGTACCTTCTCCTGTTTCGCAATGTTGCGGATTTTCAATTCTAGAATTGCAATGTTCCAGCAAATGCAATTGGACAAGTGTGCGGATGAAAACAATTTCGAAATGAGAAACAGAAATAAATAATAAATGAGTAAGAGTGCATTGTGTCTAATTACTCAACAAACATACAAACAAATCTTTTGAGCTTCGAGTTAAAAATTTTCAAAGATACAATAACTTTATATGAACGAAAACTTAGGTACGTAAAAGTAATTCTGCCCCCACTATAGTAATTATTTCGTTATCACGATAAGTAGAAGTCGCCGCTGGAAAGGATTTTAGCGCCAAAATGATTTATGTTTACGGCGAAATTAACGCGAACTTCCGAACTATGATGAATATTTATGTAAAATTTCATATAAACACTCATTAAACTCCGTTGTATTTAGTCTAACTTAATTCTACGACAAAGTTCGCCGACGCTCGTAATATTTAAGCGCACGATAAGACAGGTGCAAAAGCGTTAACGATGATCAGATATTTTAGAAAAACCATGTATTCTGCTCGTATAGAAGAAACAAAGGATAATATCAAAATAAAAGTGCTTTTAATAATCAATCTAATATCAAAACAAAAGTGCTTTTAATAATCAATCTAATATCAAAACAAAAGTGCTTTTAATAATCAATCTAATATCAAAACAAAAGTACTTTTAATAGTCAATCTAATTACTTTATACGTGATCACTATATAATAATTTTAGAGAATAATCATTTTTAGAGAATAATTTCGTATTTTCAATGTACGAACAATTTATTAGAATTTAGTAAAAATTCTACAATTCTTTGCCTTTTTAAATTCAGTTTCAATTAAAAATGTATACAATTTGAACTAAGTTTCTTTGCAAATGTGTTTTTACTATTTTCAACGAACCTCCTTCATGTTTGTTGACATACTTTAAAAACATTATTTTGAGACACAGCTCGTAACAAACAAACTCCTAATGTTATAACAATTCTACAACTTGTATAACTTCATCTGAAGGAAAATTGCATAAAAACGCTCAAAATTACACATGAAACGAATTTCCAAATTTCCTCTGGATTTTTGCTAAAATACATCTCTGCTAAGTAACGAACGAAAAAAAATACTGTACTTCGTTCAAATTAAACTGTAGCTTCATTAATACTATGAATGTCATATTGTATCATTCCGCAGAAAAATTTAAACACGAACTTCGTCATAACTGTTGCACAAGGTTAGTAATAATTTCTTTAAATTATATTACATATCCTGTTTTAAATGATATTAAGTTACATGTGTTTTCTTTTAAATTACATTAAAGCTCGGATAGCTGCGGTACCATTGTCTAATACGTGTTTTAAAAGACGAGTATTTCACGATAGCAGAGACAAAACTCTCCCTTTTATAATCGACAGGTTTTCAAAGGGACCGCAATAAAGGTATACGAATCGGAAAGGGAGCGAGAATAATACGACGTGTCGCAAGGGAAACTGTTTTCACGACTCGCAGTTCGAGTTTATTTCATTTCGTAAATTCGATGAGAAAGACTGTAACGAAGAGGGCGAGCATCGTAAGAAAGTAGGTTAGCTCTCTGCGTCGAAGGCACCGAGACCTCTTCGAAATTGCAAATATCTGTCGGGCTTCGGGAATAAATTTTTCAAGGGGATTCTTTTCTTTCCCATACAAATTGAGTCAGGTCTCGTTTCACGAGATCCTATACGCCTCTTTTTCACCCAATCATTTTCCCTTCGATTACCATTATTACAGCGCTTTCCCTAACCCCGACGTCTTGTGTAATTTGCCTTCCTCATCGTTTTTTTAAGAATTGCAGAAATTCTAAAACGTACGTCGCTCGCAGAAGTAAAGAATAACGTGTTTTTGACGTACATTTACGAGTGAGTCAAATTTTTAACCTGTTCAGAGATACTGGCGTAGACAGAGTGACTTGTTTTCATTTTTCCACGAGAATATCTTCGAAACTATTAATGATACCTAGATTGAAGATCTGTATGCAATTTAGCATATCCAAGTTCCTGAAGAACGCACGTTTTGCAAAATAAGTGAAACAAAAAATGTACTTTTAAACTTCTCAACCCCAAAATGCAGTTCTGTCATAGTTATGTTTCATCAGCTACAGAGAAATAAAAAATACTGAAATGTAAAAATGTACGTTTGCATAAAAATTCGTAGTCTAGTGATATCGAAAAAACTTTCAGAGAAAATTGAATGGTTCCGAGGGGACATAATGTTATTTTAACAGTTTTTTGTGAGTGGAGGCGTTGCGGAAATATGAAGGTCACCTTTGTTTTTTTAATCAGAACCATATATTTTTTTATATACTAATTGATGCAGCTGTTCATTTTCTATAAAATTGTATTCGGATATTTGGGCTAAAAGATCATTAATTTAGAAAATAATTGGATTTTAATTTTGTAAAATACTACTCATTCAAATTTGAATCAAAATATTTTCTAAACGAACAGTTTTTCAACACAAGTATCCTAACACTGTTTTATACAAAATGAAAAATTGAATCAATTAATGCTTTAATAAAATTCAATTAAAAACAAAGTTGACCTTCACATCTCTGCTACGACACTACCCATAAAATAAGTATTGACACCACATTATGTCTGACACAAATCATTTAACTTTTGTTTGAAATGTTTCTCGAAGTCACTGATAGTTTCGAAGATATTCTGGTGGTATGTGTACGTTTAATTCCTTTCAATAAGTTATGACATATGTAGACTACGGCTATTTATGCATGTATACATTTTTGTACCTCAATACTTTCTCTATTAATACAGTCGAACAACTAGATCTCTAACAAACCTACATTTTGTCGTCTAATTAATTAACAGATATACTTTTTACTATTTTTATCACTTTAAATATGCACCTTTCAGATGTTCGTATACGTAAAATTACATATACATCCGCAGTCTAAACATGAAATGTCCGATTCAATGGGCCCAAATACATATAAGCTACAACATAATTTTATTGACGGAAATGTCCTCCATTTGAATCGAAGCTATTTTGCTAAATGCATAGAAGAATCTGCATTCCATTAACGTAAAAGTTTGGGGTTCTATCAAAAGTTTAATAAAATCCTCGAATGCAATTTACAGCATTTTGATTTCAAAATTTTTGTTGTCTAAGTGCCTACAGATGTGGTAGTCCATGGAAGGGAAGTTTGATGAATAGGGATACGTGTCAGAATTTAATAGTTTAATTGAAAAAATCTCAAGGTGACTGAGATTTAAAAGACAGCACGATTTTTCTTAAAAGTATGTGTAACAAATGATGCTCCCTTCTTTACCAATGGACAGATGTCAAGAATTATTGCGATATCTCGTTCTGTTATTGAAATATTGATTTGTGACAGATTACGTTACTGATCCATTATCTTTATTAGTAAAATCCACTATTTTTATTACGGGGCATATAGAACAGGCAGTTCGTATGTTACAGTTTAATAATTCAGATATTATGGATACAGGTATAACGAACGTTGCGGTAAATAAATATTCAGCATGAAAATCCCCTAAGAAAAATGAAACTTCGTCGCATGATTGATAGCTTTCATATTTTTATCATATCCAATAAATATAAATGAAATACATTTAAACCATTTGCTTCAGGTTCAATAATTTCAAAACTTTTAAAGATTCATTTATCAGCAACTGAACCGTTATAACGTATGAGTCCAACAAAAGAAATTAACTACCCGGGACTAAAACCGCATCAACAAGCCCCCATAATTTCGAACAAATTATTCCGCTTTTAATGAAGGGACAATAAAGAAAAAAGAACGACGTTCGTCGTTTTGTAATTGCCCCGAGGCTCTCACTTTTCCGCTCGACACCACGTTTTTCCCCGGTTAAGTAGAATCCGACAGTAATTAAGTAAAAAGGAAAACGGACGGACCCGCTATTTATGCGGGTTTGTTCCGTTTGCGAGCGAGAAACGTATCCGTCGGATTCGTTTCAGCGTGCCTCGCCGAAACACGGAAAGGGGTTACGCGGTTGGGTTTTTCATTGCGTCTCCGGACACGAAATTAGTGGGGTGGTTACAAATGGCGGCGGTAATGAAACTTACCGTCCCGTATCACACCGCTTCCCAGTTGCCTCCATTTGCTGAAGGTGGTGCCGCCTTCATCCGGTGTAACCGATCCGGTTGTTCCGGAATCTGGTTGCGTCGTCACCATCTACGGCAGAAAATAATTTCACCGGTGAGGGTAGAGTTTAAAACGATCCCTTTACCACGTGTTAGACCCGCGGTTATTAAAGGGGAATATAATTGTAGCTATATTTCGTAATGGCGAGACTCTGGGAAATTGTCGATCTCTCGAACGTGCCCGGCTCCTCATCTAATCTCAATTACAAATGTGTCGGACCGTGAAGTTTATGAACCAGTAACTTCACATGCGATACGATCTTTTTTATGCCTCCACCAGGGGAAGATGTTTTAATACAGATTGAACTGTGGAAGCGTACGCGGCTTTGTAACCGTGACGTACAGGCTGTTTCAAGAATGGCTGGCCAGGCTTTAACAAGTTGAACGCCGCAGTGAAAAATCCTGCAACTAGTCAGACACGCGACAATACCTTTTTGTTAACACACTACGGTCCGGGCTATTTGCGCGAAAACTGATGCGTGTAGCCGGCATATTTTAACACTTTGACGGGCGCTAATATTTTGAAACAACTTGTTATCACTGGACATTTTTTCAAGATTCTTTAAAACGTCGAATGCTGTGTCAATCACCGGTAACTGACACCTAAAATTGAATTTAATTAAATAACTATTGATTGTCGCAAAATTTTGAGCAAGCTTCATACCGAAACAATAATGTAGGAATAGAATAACACGATCAAGTACTGAAATCTTTTTTTCTTTATGATTTATATAAAATATAGCAAATTATATCGTGTCTGAATAGGTATGACTGTTTTCACTGTGGCGTTCAACGTGTTAAATAACGAATGTGTTATATTATTCTTTTATATAAAATATTTTACAATGTTCATTTTTTAAATGCTTGGGTATTTATTGTTTATCAGTGTTAGGTACGTTCATTTATTTGTTTTATATGAATGTTATACATATGAGTGAAACGACATATTATGTGACAGCGGCTGTCAAAGTGTTAAGGTTTTCGACTATGTTGCAGCGCTTTACAAAATTGGTTATAACTTTTAAAATATAAAATATTTTTCTATGGAATTTGAAGTGAAGACTGTTAATGTAGTAACTATTTTACAATTAATTTATGAGACATATTTTTAAGCCGCCGGCATTTAATGCACGGTGTGTAAACTCCTATTTGCATTTCACAAGCAGTCAACAAAAACAATATTTTTATGTCTCCGGACGGTAATGTCTTAATATTATATGTATCGTTGAATATATAAATATTTATTTGTTTGATAATATACTTGTTGTATATGTATGTATATTTTTCCACTCTCAAAATGGGTGGCACTCGTGTGTGTGGCGTGGAGACTGTAGCGCCTCTTATGAATACTTGTTGTAATTAACAAAGAACTGGAAGAGCATGTGACGCTATATTCTATTGTGTATCCGCTACGTGCGTTTCGAGCAAGCAACGCGTCCATGCCCATTGTTTCAAAATTTTTCGTCTTCTGTGTTTTTATTCTATAATAAATATATATTGTTAATTATGTAGAATAATCCCATTACAACAATACCTCTTATTTTGTACTATTATTGTAACATAGATGTAACTCAAAATTTCGTTGAGGTAATCAGTTATTTGACAAAATTATTGGGATAGCCAAAAAATTCGTGGGGTTTCTAACATGTAAATTTAACGCGACTTTTTTTTATGGGAGGAAATATCATTATTTAACACGTTTTCTGTCGCGTGTACCGTTTTCGGTACACGCATCAATTTTAATGTGATCACATAACTACCAACCCTGATGAAATTTTGAGTAACATTCACCTTAAACTGATAGTATATAGAAATATAAAGTGTAATATCAAACAGATAAACATTTGAACAATCAACTACGTGTATTAATAAGTAACCATTTTCGTGCGTCTGTCTAGTTACGGATTTTTCTACTGTGGCGCGGAACGTGTTAATAATGCGTTGTCCATTTTAACTTATAAGGATTTCTTATCTTTCAGACAGCTTTATAATCTCGCGTTCATAAATATCCCTGTCGTTCCTTGCAAGAAACTAGCGCAAGTGTCGTTTAATAGCCTCTTTGGAATCGAAGCTCTGTCCATTGTGAGTGAAACAAATGGCATTCTCACCATATACATTGCATAACTCTTCGTAAGTTTGCACCGTATTTTCTCCTTTTTTGAAATAAAAGTACATAATATGCCGAAAATGCACCTTTCGGATGTCCATTTTTAAAATTATGCCAAAATTATAAAACAAATCCAATCTTCCAACTTTGTGGTTAAAATGCAGGGCTAAATATTAGCTATCAAATAACAATGTAATTTCAAGATTTGAAGGGAAGTTAGTTACGTTTCAGAGCGCTTGAAGATAACTAGCGCCGAAAACCGCACGAACTTTGTGGCCAACCCAATAAAATTTGTATGAGGGTCACCAGTGGTACATGTGGCGTTCAACGCGTTAAAAACATATTCTATTTACCATCAAGATGAAAGGAAGTCATGTGCGTATTCGTCCAGAAATGCTTTCTTTACAAATTATAAACACTTGTGTTTACTGTAGACTTTGGCTGGAACATTGCAGTATACAAACTTGCCTGCGGATTGTCGATGGCGTTAAAAAAATCCTGAAGCTTCCCGAATTTTGTTATTCGAAGAAATAATGATACAAATAATACTTCGAAGGATATAAATTTGGAAAAATATGCAGGCTTCGCAATTGCTCCTCCTTTATCCAATTTGTGTAATATAAGGGTGTCCCATTCGAATCTTTACACGCAATTACCTTCCGAACTATTCGTTATTCCAAAAAACGTTTCAAGTAGAACTTATTATGTTTCGAGGGGGACATCCTATGATGGTCACAAATTTTATCTAGGTGGACGTGCATCCGAGATTTCAAGGCGACCTTTGTATTTATAATAAAATTAACTTCTTTTTCAAAAAGTCTATTCTTATAATATTGAATTAATATCCATTAAAAAATCTATTCTTATAAATATTAAATGAACTTTTCCTACTCGAGACAAAGTAAGTTCCACTTGAAACATTTTTTGGAATAACGAATAGTACGGGAGATAGTTACAATAATTGCGTGTAAAGGTTCGACTGGGACACCCAATAGACATGAAAAAGGGTTTCTGGACGTTTCTGTAAGACATTGCAGTGGACGAAAAGCATTTTCAAAGCTATGTTTACATAATTTTGTTTCATTCTTATGGTGAGCAGAACATATTCATAATGTTTGGCCATCTATTTCCGAGGCACCTTTAAAGAATGAAAATTGTGCTGATACGATCTGATACAGATTCAAACTTCCATAGAAAATTTTCTGACTAACGAGATTTGGCTTGTAAGATTAAATAAAAAATATTATACAGGGTAATTAACAGATTTCCGTAAAAATTTTAACAGGATATTCTATTATTAACATTAAAAGGAAAATTGTATACAAGGTGAATGCAGTAACGAGGCCAAGCTGTGAGTATGTTTTAATTGAAGATGGATAAAATGAAAGAGGAAAATTTTCCACCTTTTAATAAGCTCTGTCCTCCTACGGTACGGTTTCGCAGGTGTACTTTCAGAATGCAAGCACACTTTTTTCTTAATGGAACTATGTGATTTTTTATGTGAATAAAATCTTCACGTCATTTTGTATGCGAAATGTATTATATTAGGTTAAGTCATGGAAAACGCAATACATACTTGACAAGGTCCAAAAACGTATGGAAACGCATAAGAAAATATATGATATCTCGCAAAGTATTTAATTTTCGATAGCATTACCAAATTATTTTTTATATGCAGAATAATTTCAGAAAAAATCGTGTCATACGAGGATATAGTTCATTAAATAATAACAAATTTTTCTCTTCCATTTTCTTGCGTGTTTCTTTAGAATAGTGCAGCAACCTGGCCGAGTTTATAGACGCATCCTCTATAAGTGTACCACGAAATGTGGTGCACTAAAACGTTATAACAAAAATGTGATACTGTATAAAGTAAGCACTCTCCCCACTCTGCATTTAAAAAATTTTCTCCTCTATCTCGACATAAATTTAACATTTATTTACTGCTGAACTTATTATGTGCCAATTTTATTGCAATTTTATCGGAGTTTATGAAAGGTAAGATTAATTTTATTTCGATTCATTTTGTATAATACGGCACACTTATTTGCAATGTTTTACTACCAACAATAAGTTTACTGTTAGATCTTCAAGAGCCTTATTTTCCTTTGAAAGACCATTTCTGACTGTAGCGAAGTAAATACACTGTTTTATATCTTATTTAAATGTTTACTTTGGTTATTATACTCGTTTGTACAATGCAAATTCGATGGATGGACGCGTCCGGCGTGTTGAATGTAACCATACGATTAAATCAACAATAAACCGCTTTCCAATATCATACGTAAATTCTTGGTTAAAAACATGAAGAGGGGACGTAAAGTAATAGATAACATAAACACAATAAAGAGAGAAATGAAAATAATTTTCTTATTTAATTGTCTACTGAAAGAAAAACTCTAACGGCGTCCTTCAAGTTTTGTTACTATAATGTCTTTTTGATGAAACGTTTTTCCTATTACACTTATACATACAACATTTTCGTCTGGTTTTGGATCATAGAAAAATCTAAAACTCTTTGTATGGAACCTGTCAAATATCCTGTACAAATGTGTCGCGTAATGCATCGTTAACACTTTTACTGTCATAGTGAAAACAGCTGTCATTAGACAGACACAATGTGAATTTCTCTTTTCTACATATAAATCGTGAACGAAAAAAATGGTCAATTATTCAGTATTGTGCATACGTACTATTAGTGTTGTAATGTTACATTTTCTCAGAATATAGTACAAATAAAAAATTATTTAACTAAATAACATTTAAAGCGCCGGCCACCGGTCACCCCTGTAGCAGTCAACGTGTTAACTGTTATAGTAGAATCTTGGTTATCTGAATTAATTAGGTGAATACTCCGTTCAGATAATCAAATTTTTTGAATAATCAAACGACTACATTTTCACATGTAAAATAATGCTTATCACATGATAAACATAGTATTCTTCTCAGAAAGAATAAGTTCAGATATCATTTCTCCGTCAACTGTATTTTTACAAAACCACTCATGCGTAACGTATCTGAATTTTTATTATCGACAGATTTCATGTTTCAATGAGTGCAGGTTGACAAATTTTCACAGGAACGTAAAATTTCTTTTTCTCTTTCTCCCCTTTTTAACATCACACGCTGCTAATTTTTTGACTACACATTCGACTATTATTTCAAAAACTGAACGTTATACATTGCCCATTTTCATGCACATACCTTAAATTATTCGAATGGTCATTGTTCGAATAACATAGGTTCCAACGTGCAATAAAAATATGAAATGTAAAAGAAACGTTGTATAAGTCTAATATAAAACAAATTTAATTCTGATTTTGATGTGTTACGATACCCTGCCCCTCCATTATTGGCACCCAATATTTTCTACAAATTTCAACTCTAGGAGCTTATTTATAGTTTCTGCTTATATAAAATGTAACGATACAGTTATCAATAAAAAGAAATCTCTGCTTTCCAATTTTATTAAAGCAACACAGCAGTTTTTAATATTTTGTGTGACCTCCGTGGCTATTGATAGTGGCCTCAATTCAGGAGGGCATGCTTGAAATGCAGCGATTTATGCACTCCTCTATTTCCGGTGCACCAAGCCACACGTCCTGAATATTTTGCAGAGGGACATCTTTAGTGGGACTGGATCTTTGGTAAACTATTCGTTTTAGGATGAACCATATGTTTTCAATCGGGTTTAAATCAGGAGAATTACTGTGCCAGGATAAAACAGAGATACTTTTGGATTGGATACAGAATTAAATAATGAAATGATTTCACTACACGAACTCACTTCATGTCGTTAGCAAAACTTGTACTTACCAGACTTAAGAGAACCCGAATATTTTGCTGAGAATGGTGCAAACGTTTAACCCTTTGCATTCTATAATAAATTCAACATTTCGTTCCGACAACTCAATAATAAAATAAAACATATTTAATTACGAAAAGTACAGATGACATTGTATTTGCTTATGTTGCGTCAATATATTTCCACATTTTATCAGATTGACAAATTAATTTTCCTTTCACATTTTCAACATTTCCTTAACGTTTTCTTCAGCTGCTGGAACGAAATGTTATGTCGATTATGGCTCGACATCCGAGTGCGAACGTTTAAAATTCAGGACGCCCATAATGAAGTGACAGGGTACTGTATACAGTATTAATGTTTCCTTTCGTCGTGAACGGTCCATTTTGCCTTTTTCCAAACACTTGTTCTGATTTCTTCATGGAGAATGTATCTTACAGAAAAAGAGTAGTTCGAATTCACAAGACGAAGTTAAACATCGTTCATTACAAAACTTAATAACTTCGTTCCAGTGGAACAGTTTCGTTGCTTTAAAATATATCACGAAAAGGCAAATACAGCTCTGGTTAGCTGTTAAGTGACTTCTTCTCGCAGATTGTGAAAAACGGAAGCGTAGATACACCAGGCACATTTATAATAAAATGCGAAAATTGTGATTGTCCTAGAGTGGACACAGACCCTTCTATCTAGAGACGTGAACGACAGACTAAATCCCGAAAGACACTTAATAAAACTCATTGAATACCTATTCACCACAAAACTGTACAAAAAATTATAATCACTAAATGAGGAAAAATATCCATGGAGTAAATAAATACAGTAGAACCTCAATTATCCGAACTGTAATTGATAATAAGATTAATCATATTTTAGCTATCTTTAGCATTAAATGATACTTTTGGTTTAGAATATAAAAATACACGGGAGAATAAAATTAAGTACACAGTGTAACCGATGATAATTTTAATTTGTAATTTACATGGGAAACGAATTTTCAGATGTCCAGTGTTCGGATGATCGAGGTTCTATTGTAGTATGTTAGGATAAGAATTAGTATTAGTATTATGTATATATTATACAAACTATATGAATGTACATAGTATAATGGACTCCTTAGTACGTAAGTAAACAACTGTGTTGCGTTGCTAATAACGATAGATGTTAACACAATGTTAAAAATAGATATAAAATAAAAAATTTCTAACATTTTCTAACACCTATTTACAGCACCTTCTGTTCTTCGATTGTAGCAATTTACTGATTTCCACTGAACTTGTCCATGAAATATCGTTCAACCTTTTACAGCACGACTAGTAGTAAGGATCAATATTTTTATCGACCTAATAATTATCTCAGACTCATTGACGTTCACTCTTTTTTTAACGTCGTCCGATCCGAGGGTAGACCTCTTGACCTTCGTTATTCAGCATCGGTAATAAATAACTTCGCTTAGCAGGCAAATCGAGAAACAATGTTGTAATTATCATGTAAATTGTGGCTTGTCTGGCACACTGCCAACCACAGGCTCTGCCCTTCTCTCTCGTTCTTTCCCTTTCTCGTTCATCCCCTACCGCTTGCAGATATAGCGGCAATTTTACAGCCCATTATTAGTTTCAGAGTTTTCCAATATACTAATAAATTCCATAATTTCGATATTAGTAAGAAGACTGAGGATCTTTATGCAATTTAACATATCCAAGTTCGTGAAGAATGCACACTTTATACAGGAAGTGAAACCAAAAATCTACTTTGAAACATTTTAACCCCAAAATGCAGTTTTGCTATAGTCGCGTTTCATCAGCTACATGGAAATCAAGCATATTGAAATCTAAAAATGTATATTTGCACATAAATCCACAGTCTATAATAAGACTACAGATTTAGTTTTTCTCCGAAATGTAAATAGGATACGATTTATTACTGGATTTTATTAAAAAGATGACACAACAACTAATTTTTCAATTGTTTCCTCCGTAATATTATTATGCATTTCGAAAAAATCTTGCCATATGTATGATCCCGATTTTGCTCACCTTTTTCTTATTTGCCTGGCCGGTACATTCAAAATTCTTTTCTGGGGTTAAAATCTAAAGATTAGAGCACCCAATCGATGATTTCTATATCACTATTTTATCATGTTTCTAAATAAATATTGATAGATTTGTTGTAAATTTGGGATCACTATCAAGTACCAAAATTACTTTAACAAGCACATGAAAAATTTTAAATGCGATGTTTGTGTCTATTATAATTTACATTTTTACTTTTTGAAGAACTGCCCTTGAATTATGAATATTTCATGATGAAATAGACTAGATGCAACTTAATCAATCAACTGTATTAAAAGAAACTTCCGAAATATATGCTTGAAACAGATTGAATTTATTTGTATATGTATATTTACTTGTATTGTATTATTATAAGGATACAGAGCCTAAGCAACTGTAGTTCACATGACCCTCCTAATTTTGGTTAATATTTCATACTATGCTTGCAAGTATACGATCTCAACTGTTTCTCCTTTTAATTCCAATTTGTAAAATAACAAGACATTCAGAGAAAAACTTTGCATGTACCTGTACAAACTAAAAACGACCTTGAAGTGTCTACTTTCAGTGTCTGAACTATAGGATTCTATTAGATAATTTGAATGTTAATGGAGCATTGATCTTGAGAGTTGATAATTCCAGACACAGGAGTTTCGTCTCCGCAAAATGCAAGGAAGCTATTGTGAAAATTTCATAACAATCGGTTTAGTAGTTTTTGAGATTTTTGCGAACATATAACCAAACTCTGTGTCTGTATTATAACAGTAAATTATTTATACTATTATAGCGTTAATACGCTATTCATCTCAATTTGCCAGGTATCTGGATACTTATGTACGGTACTGTGCATCAGGTGCTATTGAAACTCAAAAGCTAGTCTTTAGAAGAGACTGTTACAATTAAATTGTGTTTATCAAAAAAAAAAAAGAAGTGAATACAAATAATGAGATGACACGTAGTATTGAACAACTGAACAACTATAGCGTTCTGCTTCAGACTGAAACATGCGCGAAAATTACGTGGACAACAGTGCACTCATATTGACATGTGTGACATCTATACGTAAGCGACAAAGTAATGGAAATCAAGGATTTCGATAAATGTTACCAGCATATCTCAAAGAGACTCACTAAACAATTAGAATTTACTGTGACAGTACCACTAGAATCCCAATTCCTCAACCAAATTTAAAAAAAAATTAAGCTTCCACTTTATGGCAGATAATTTAAAAAATAGCAGACTTGCGTCCTTATGATAAACCTGGTGGCTGAGGTGAATGTTTAATGTCTATCATTTGGTTAGACCGTACACCGCTATAATAACGGCGTCGGTGGAATAGCGTATACAGTGCTTTCCTGTATCCTTGTCAGAGATATCTGCATACAGCCATAGTGTTCTGTCCTTCGTCCTTCGATCCATGAACACGATATAACGCGAGCTTGGCTTTTGGGAGGATTCCAAAGAGGCCAAGAGGAGTGCTATCGTAATCCGAGTGAGCGATGGAATCCCGGAATGCAAATTCACCGGGAATATTAAACGACCGATATTCTACAGTGGCCTTCTGGTAATGCATACCCGGCGTACTGCGCCATATGCTCCTGCGAGTTTTCGTTATTACGAGGAAAATGAAAACGCAATTGAATCGCATCAGGCCGAATATCGGATAACGCGGACCGCACGAATAAAAGTGAAGCGATTTTCCCTGCACAATGACCGTTCTATCGGCAATTCGATCGGACAAAATATTTATGCGCTTATCATGTTCGTTTTACGGAGCACCGGCAGGCGTTTCAGAAAGCTCATGAACGGATTATCGGAAAGGAAGCGATAGAAGATTAAAGGCGTATCGAGGGAGCCTTTTTTTTTAGTTTGTATTGTTGACGAACACTTTAGGCGCAATTCTTTCTTTTGAAAAGAGAGCAAAACTGCTGCTTGCTATCATGGTTGAGCGAAAGAAAATTTTATTCAAGTAATTATTCTATTGAAAGTCGTATACTCTGTTAGTCGTCGTTTGTTCTGGTCTTTTATTGTAGTTGAACAAATCTGAACACCGATGTATTTTATAGTTGAATTATCTGAGTATTTATCTTGAGTATGTATACCTATCTTATTTGGAATTTAAAATTTTTCTATCATATTGCAGAATTTTCATTGCAGAACCAAAGGGTTTCATGTAAAAATCTGTTTCATTTCATATTATGTAATCAAGAAATCATGAATGATTACTTCACGGTAATATGCAAGGAAATATTTAGCAAGTGAAACATTTGAAAAGAATTTATCTTTAACACGTTGAGTGCCGCAGTGAAAATTGCCATACCTAGTCAGACACCTTATAATTTCTTGTTTTGAATATAAATCCTAAAGTACAAAAGTTTTTATCCATTCAAACGCATAATTTGTATTTTATATTATTCTATTAATATCAGTGCCTTTCGGAATTTTACAAGAAATAATAGTTGTTTAGTGAAATTAAATTTGTGGCCCACAAGGCATACAACGTGTTAAACTAATATATTCAAACTCATTTGGAAATGATCTTCCTATAGAATTAAATTTTCTAATTTATTTTTGTAGGCCTATATTTGCAATTAATTTATTTCTCAGTTATATTCAGATAATTATTTGCCGTTTTCGTTTGTCACTGTTATTTTACATAAAAAGTAACCAGCTCCTGTTGCAATATTAGCTGTTTTTTCCGATCAATTTTGACAATCCTTCACTGTGATTACTTTGTTACAAACAGTAACCTTTTCTTATAAATCTGCTGCTTCATCCAGTATGCACATGTTCGCAGAATGCTTCTTGAATAGCAAATTGTATTTGCAGCAACGTTTGTCTGTGTCGAATCTGTGACAAATCTCACGAAACCCTCATGAATCTATCGCGAATCCCCAGTGCTTCTCGAAAGTCAACCTGGAAATTCGTCTTTTAGGTCAAACAAACCGGAACATGATTATTATTAGATCCACTTGAAACTGCAATCATTCTACGTTGTACCACAAAGCAGTTTTATCGTATGCTGCACTGGTAAGAAATAAATGAAATTCTAAAGGAATAATAATATCTTAAATACAATCATCTTCGGTGCCGGTCACTTTATAGCTTCGCTAGATATCTTTAATAAATTATAAATAATATAATACATAAACATTCCTGATTTTTCGCTTGATTCTTATTTATTACAAATTCCACATAAAGTTAAACAATATTTAGTTACATTTAATAAATTTTCGAACTAAATACATACAATAATATACTTTTGCAATGCATGGATAGCCTCGCCATCACAACATTTTAAAATACGCATTCTGTTTCTATTTACTTTTTTGATAAATGGTATTCTTCCCCTTGTTCTTCATAACTTCAAAAGTTCAAAGAGGAATCAGATGATACAGGAATGCAAGTACGTTTCACCAATTTTCTTATCAGTTTTTCGTTTATATTTCTTCCATAATTTTCAACACCTTTAAACAGATTGTTAATTTACTTAGCCGTTCAGTTAATTCTTTTTACAATTTTTCAATTTGAATAGCCTCCATATTTAAATGATTTTACTGTTCCAATTTCTTTGGCAATCAACGAGGTACCATGTCTCATAACAATGAGATTAATAATAATGTTAGTTAAGCAAGCAAGGCTACTTATGTGGTGCTTGTTTTATTTTCAAAGAGCTAAATTCTAAAATTATTTAAAAATTATGTTCAATAACATAAATAATTTCTATCTGTCAGTCTGTATAAAAAATGTTTTCACTTTATGACATATAAATATCAAACTAAATATGCTTTTATTTACTTAAAGCAACATATTTGTAATTGAGGCTTTTCGAGTGACCAGCGCTGTATATATAATCCTTAATTATTCGTGTACATTAGGCTAACGTAATTACCAACGATGGATCAATATAATCCGAATTAATAAAATGATAATAAATGAACTAAAATAATGTTCGCCTGGCCCAGAAATGAAAGAGCATAATCCTGTTTTCATAACGAAAATGTTCTTTATTATATTATGGTATCAAATAGACGATCCGAAACGAATAATTTAACGTTAAAATTAAAATGTTCTTTTCGTGTATTGCTCGTTTAATGGACTCAAAACGTTCCGGGGTCCACGAAGTCATGGCGTAAGAACGAAATACAAGAACGTCAATCAATTCGATTATACTCATCTCAACGATCTAATTTACCGAGTTTAAAGTACAGATTCTACGGTGTAACAAAATCTGATGCGACAGGTAACAAACTTGATATTAAAGAAGAACGTCCCTCTAGATTGTTTGAACGCGAAGAAATTTAATCCGCTCGCCCCGATCTAGAATCTTAACACGATCTTGAAACAATGGCGTTTAATCCGTACTCGAGGCAGACTGTCGGCAGATAAAGGAATATAATTCATCGTCGGTTGCTCCTAACTCATGTCAGATGGCCGTGATACAAAGAAATAGGGCCGTGTACTTACACCGCAGCATAAGCTTAAAGTGGGCGCTGTAAATCTGCTGGAATCGGGTTCGCAAGGTCCAAGAAGAAGTGTAGCTATAAAGCTGTGCGTTTGCTTGACCATTTATTATATTTATATTTTGATAGCATTATGTAGAGCTGTTCGCAACATCTTCATAAATAACTCTTAAGAATGTCCTTCAATTCTGCGCCAAAGGTGAGATAAAACGTTATACTCGCTTGCGATATCATGAAAAATATTACGCGTAGCAAAAGAATAGAATGTAAACGGCGTTAAATATTTCTGTTCAGACACAGTATTAAACTTGTTCATTCGCGTGTGAAATTCTTTGATGCTGAACGGCGAACTCTTTCAATAAACTTTATAAACGACTGTTTAGTAAACTTTTAAAACCGGAGGCAAAATTGTTTTGCTTGAAAAAAGAACGTCGTACATAAAATACATTATATTTCCGCTGAAATGAAAATCGATGAAGTTCTTCCGGTTATTACACCGCGGAATATACAAGATAGAGCAGTATTTAGTACTAGCTAAATTATCTCGAAATCTGTAGCACTTACTAGAATATTTTTTAATCAAAACTGTACTGTACAGAGAGGGCTATTATGGCTGGTCATTTACGAGGCATAAAATTCAGGTTCGTTTTTTTTATATGGATCAGTATATTTTTTCTTTTGCACGTGATATGGACTCCTGAGACGAGTACTACCTACGTGTAAGGCCCTTCACAGTTGAAAAATGAATACTAATAACCTTCCGGATTTTAATGACAGAAGCTTCGATAATGAACGAAATTTCTGCTTACAGAAGATATGTTCAACATGCTGACCATCATTGCCGATGACAACAGTGTGAGTGTACAATTGAATTCAATCGATACATTAGATCAGAGGTGGCCATCCGGAGCAGTGCCTGGCTCCAGCCTTCCCCACTCTGCGTCCATTCCAAAATCAATTAAGTGTAGTTATATAAATGAAACTTCAACAAGGCTGCATTTGCTCCTTGAAATGTTCAAAATATGTAATTTATATTTTGCTAAATTGTGAAATAACCATCATTCATCAATTTAGACGTATCGACACTTTGAGTGCCATACTGCATTAGCTGAAAGTGAAAAAATTTCTAAATTTGTATACAAAATGAGTATAACCATAAATTCTACTTCTTTTAATCAATAATATCAGTAACTCTTCTGACTTTTTTACTGCTTCTTTAGACTTTATTGTGTAGGCTTATTAATGCAGTCAAATAAATAATGATTGTATCTATGTGTCACCCATGTATGGGTGGTGTGGCACTGAAAGTGTGAAATTGCATGAATATCCGCAGTCTATGTATGATAAATGACGTATGTCAAAGTGGAAATGTAACCGCTGGATAAAATTGATGTCACGTATAAAAAATAATTATTCTTATTACAAGACTGTTTTTTGAGAAATCGTAATCACCAGCGGTTACTGACGTTCTTGACGTCGTACTCAAACCATAACCTACATCAGGAGAATGGACACAGAGTGGGGGTAGGCTGGAGTTAGGCCTTGCTCCGGATGGCCATCTCTGCTATAGACGTTAGTTTGTATTATTGTTACAATATTACTACTTGTACAAATTCTTACAGACATTAATAGTTGTTGTATTCTAACACAAACAATATATTATAATACTATGATGTACAAGATAATATGCTATTCGAATAATAAAACGTTCGGATGACTCTATATTTAACGCCACAGCAAACGGAAATAGCAAAGTATGATCTTCATCGATTGGAATGCGGTTCAGATTTGCTATCATGTCGAAATTGAGCACTCACATGTCGACAACCATTGTGAATAAGACTTATGTATGTGGATATGATATTTTTCATGTAAAATTAACCTTAGCATCTACCGGTAAAGTATTCGTATGGATATAATCAATTTCATAATATTAAGCCAGTGATGGCCACCGGAGCTGCGGCCTTCCCCTACTCTAGGTCCATTCCCGTCATATAGGCTGCGATCTGGGACGACGATAGACCGAGGGGGAACGGAAACGAGGGGAATGTACATAGAGTGGGGGAAGGCCACAGCTCCGGTGGCCATCACTGTATTAAGGTTTTCTCTTTTCACTGAAGAAAAAGCTTACTGATCTATGCAATGGTTTTTCTTTCAGAAATAATAAGTAATCTTTGCAGGATTTTACGTACCTTATTGTTGATAATATGACAAGCTGATACAGGGTGCGAAGAAACTTTAACAACTTTTGTATAATAAAATATTTCTCTTATAAATGAATGTTTTCTAAAAGTATTCGTTATCGTTGAACTCGCTATTCAATTGTCTATTTAATAGTGTACAAATGTTGGGCATTTGTTTTATTTCAAGATGTCGAACAATCGTGAAGAAATTCGTGTTTCTATCATTTCCTTGCACATACGAGGAAAACGTCCGGTTGACATAGTTCGGTTGCTCAATGTCGAAAACTCTGTGATCTTAATAGTTATTAAACGTTTCAAGGAATAAGACCTGTGCTAAACCTCACAAGTTTGTGGAGTCGTTAAAGCAAGATTTGGTGAAAGGGTGGAACGAAATAGATGAAAATACGCTGCGCGCATCAGTCCGCCAATTCCAAAAGCATCTCGGAGCATGTATCAAAGGAAATGGCGGTTTCTTTGAAACCGGCCTTGTCTAAATAAAATATACTTTTTTCACTGTAATTATCGTTTTTTAGATTTTGTTAATAAAAATTTTGTTAGAAGACAGTTGCCTAAAAAGTTGCCAAAGTTTCATCGTACCCTGTACAATTTTTAAAGTAACATTTACAAATGCGTACTTTCTTTACTCGAATTTGTGTGCGGTACAACTTCGAATCTGCATGCGTTCATTCTGTGCCGTATTGATGTCTTTATAATGATTTGAAATGTAAAAAAATTAGTAAATTCTTACTCTGCAGAGTATATTTGTGAGCTTGAACTTGTTTTCATAAAAAATTATTAAAAATTATGAAGAAGGCGTTCTTCTAAAAAAAGATTCACGTATTTTGCTGTAAATTTTTTGCTTTGTGAAAGTTTGAAGGATATTCATTAACGTAGGTTTTCATTTTTTTGGGATTCAGTATCCCAAGATAAGTATATTCTCTCCCAAAATTATAATTTATATCGTCTTAAAAACACGAATTTGAGGAAAGCACAGTTAAAGCGAGGCAGCCTGGTTACAGGGTTATGCGCCGTCCAATTCGAATACTTACGATTTAGTAATTATTACAAATTTCAGAATAATATTTTAACACAATATATTTTAACGTTGATTTTAAGGAAACACAAGAAAATTTGATCTTTTTGACTGTTCGAAGGAAAAGTCCTTAACACGTTGAACGCCATGGCGAACACTGGTGACCCACACCTCAAATTTAATTTCATTAAACAATTACTGATTGTCGCAAAATTCTGAACAAACTTCATACTGAAACAATAATGTGAGAACAGAAGAACACGACTGAGTACTCACATCTTTTTTTTTCTTTACGATTTATATAAAAAATAGTAAATTATATCGTGTCTGATTATGTATGGCCGTTTTCACTGTGGCGTTCAACGCGTTAAATTCGAACTGTCAGATTCAGAAATTACCTTTTTCATGAAGGATACTACGTTAGCAGGCAACATCATGGAAATTGTGTTCTGCACAGCTGTCGGAAGCGAAGCGGGTAGATATCCTTAGCTCCCTGTTGCGCCTTTCTTGGCGTTTCGTTTTTCGACCCTGGTTGTCGGCATAAAGTCGTCCTCGGGGCGGATATGTGCTATGTTCGTCCCCTCTTCACAATGAGATCACGACAACGTCTTCAATGCACCAAAGACAGGGTTCTTCCGAAACGACTTGGCACAGCGTGGAGCCACTTGGCTCACCCTTTAGACGAAAACACATTCCCATGAACAGCGGATTGTTTCACTTCGTGTCGCATCGAAACTCTTCCTTGGAAAATTGAGCCACGCAACGATCTGAAAGTAACAAAACATTTTGTCTTAACCATACGTTCGTTCGTCTCTTATATCATTTTATTCTACAAGTGTTTCAATCCTTGGTCTAAAGTAAAATTGTGTTCTATACTCTTTAAGGGGATATTCGCTCGAAAGTGTGTGAAAGATGGACTGTTTTGGTGAATTTTCTTCTTTTAAACTAAACGTTCTACATAGTTCTGATTTTGTACATTTGTTTATTAATATTTTACTAAGATTTTAACACCGTTACATTAAAAAGTGACATATTTCTACTGAGTTAGGTGTGTTTATGTACGATCACTCAAAAATTCCTCCTTCATGGTTGACTTGATTTCGTCCCTTGTATTCATCTGAATTAAAAAAACTACGTTTATTCTAATCAGTAAACTTGCCTTTATCAGCTCTACCACAATAATTCATTAACATCGAAAAGAAAAAAAACAGCGGCCCATTGAAGTAGAAAATTTCATTTTTATCCCAATTTTTTTATTTCTTTGATCTGTTATAAAGCATGGAAATATTGCTGATACTTTTATAATTTTGGTAAGGGCAATAGAGAGAGGTATATAGAAGATGTAGATATCTACAATTGGAGGATAATTGGCTCATTAATCTCTAAGAAATCGTGTCAACCAGTTTGAAAAACGTAGTTTCGAGAAAAACGTTTTTAAAGTTCTCGAACTTCAGTCACTCAAATGCCTATAACTTCGGGTATTTTTGGAATTTCAAAAAATCCCGTTAAACACGTCTTGTTCTATGATAAAGAATAGTAAATTAGTAAATGAATCTTTCGAGTATATCTACCGAGATAAGTAACTTTAATTCCCATATCACCGACACACTGATCACCTCGATGTGCTTAAAACGATAATATCCTGAATCATTTAATTAATAACTGGACACGAAAGCACAGTGAAATTTCGATTACAAAACTATCGAGCATTAGTTCAAAACTTTCGTATCTGTGTATGTATGTATCGACGTATTGGTAAGTATAAGTTACTGCAGTAATTTCATTAACAACGAAGCACAAGTACAGTTGACCAAGCGTATGTTTCAATTTGGAAATGAAACAGGGACACGTTCAGTGAAAAATATATTTGATTTAATAATCTTATGTATTGTCAATATCAAATAAATTAATATAATTTGACACAGTTCTAAATAAGTAATCAAGAAACTTCAATTTTTATTCAGGAGTTCACTTTGCTTTTCTTTCTTTAAAAGAAGAAACATGACAACGCATGACAGCGCATTATCTCTACATATATAAAAATCAAATCTTGTATGTATGTATGTTCCGCAAAGGCTTCTATATCGTTCAACGTATCCGCATCAAATTTGGTATGAATATTCTTCGACGACCTAGAAAAAATACTGTGGGGGTCCCCACCTCGCAACCACCTCCATAGCCCACCCCCTCTTAACTTAAGAACCCAAAGGGTTCTATACCGTTCAACGTATCCGCACTAAATTTGATATAAAACTCGAGCAACACTAGGCACACGCAGATATTCTTCTACTCCATAAAAAGTACTGTACAAAGATCAACCAGCCTTTATTCACCTAAAGCCCACGCCCTCAAAAGCCCGAGCACCGCCGGGCACAAGCAGCTAGTACACTATAAAAACGTCCCACGCAAAATGAAATCCGAATTCATGTGTTGGGTTTCAGAAATAGAGATTTCAAACTTCGATAAACAACATATCACTGAATATTTAAAGCAGATAAGGTTTGTATACTGCGCTTTCCTAAAACCCATCCGCACGTAATGCATGCTTACGTACATATAACAATGCCGACAAAGGCCGAAAGTGCAGTATATTTATGGAGCGACCAGATATAAGAAGCTTGATGCTGTAGGATCAGAGAGGTATAAAAGAGAACTATGCCAGACCGTGATACCACACAGTTGAAGAAGAATTTAATACATGTTCGAGTTAAAGGATTACGATATTGGAAATCGGAGTACGATCAAATTCAATATATTTAGAAGCCCAGAATAGAAATATGTGAAACAAATTTTCAAATATGTATTAAAATTTCGCAGAATATGATTGCTACTTTAACTACAACTTCAGCATTGCATTGAATCAAATTGTGACTGAGTAACCCTTTGACTGCGGGCTACGTCAGAACGAGATCAACGCTGCGTGCGGCCGAGCTGCAGTAGTACACAGAGAGCCATTGCAGCGAACGCCTATCGGCGTCGGCAGTACACGGTGAGCGGTTTTATCAAGCGACTGTAGATGTTAATAGCAGTCAAAGGATTAATATTGTATAAAATGTCCTAATTCCATTAGTTACCACGTATAATTAATTATCGTTAGAAATAATCGAAATCTTATTGAACATTATGAAATGGATAAAGTTATAATCAGTTAATACTTTACCATGTTTCAGTACACTATAAATAATAATCATTTCAGTTCCGTTGACTTAATGGAAATTATTTATTACAGGGTACTTAATATAGCATGCTATAATAATGTTTTGATTTAATTTTAAAATAGATTTTTGTTGAAAAATTTACACACTTGTGTAAAAACACACGTAAATCTAGGAATTGTTTTCTATTTAAAACATTCGGTTCAAATAGTCATCCACTGCAACTGCTGCTCTACGAGAACACTATAACTAGAAAATATAAAATTTCTCAAAGTTCTAAGTTGTATAGATCATAGAAAGAACATTATTGCAATTTATACAAATATTTGAACTAAAATTATGTATAAAGTTCACGAAAATGACTTGAATCAATCGTAATAAATAAAAGTTTGTTTTGTACATCACGTTCTGCAATAGTTTTCCAATCAAATATTATAATTTTTCTATTTTGCCGTTTTATTCAAAGTATAATAAAAAAAATAACGTTCATAGTCGATAACCGCTATAGACGGTGAAGTGTGTTTTCAAACATTTGATGGTAATTATTATGCCGTAGAAAAATTCATGGCATGAAATGAATTGTGTTTTTCAGCAGATAATTCAGAAGTCCAATTTACTAGTTAATCACTTCTGTAGGTTACTAAAGAAAATTAAAGACATCTACAAAAATGAATTCCTTACATAATTGACACCATTCATTAAGAAATCATTTCTTTCTTTAATTTAGCCATGACCTGTATCTGATTTTCTGTACTTTTATATACTGAAGTACCATCAAATATTACTTTTATGGACATTTACGTATCGAATGACAAGTCTATTCTATTTAAAAAACTCCAAAGAGGGCAAATTCCTTCGAGTCCACAGCGTCGAAGAAATTATTAAGGAGACCGAGCCACTTCGTTGGGGTCATTACGGGATAAACAAATATGTGCTGGACTATTATGAGCGTCATACTTGAAATTCCACAACGCCTCCATTTCCTCCATTATTCGGCTTCTTTCTTGTTCTATAAGACGTCAAAACTTCCCTCTCGTTTTATTGGCCGTGCGTCATTTGATGCTGACCCATTTCAAATGAAATTTTTCACATTTATCGCGAAACAAATCTACTTTCTGTAGATTCTTTCGAATTTCTCGCGAAGGAAAATAATTTCCCTTTTTCTCATCACATGAACAAAAGCATGATTTTCATGACAAGAAAACCTAATATAATTTAATATTTTGTCGAAGAAAATATACACGTGCTTCATTGATTTATTTTAAGAAGTATAAAGCATTACTAAATATTATTAATTATTGACACATTGAGCGCCACCTGTACCACCGGTGTCCCACGTATCAATTTTAGTGTCGTCAAATAACTGATTATCCCAAGAAAATTTTCCGTTACATCTATGTTACAATGATAGTACAAAATAAGAAGTATATTATCAAATAAATAAATATTTATGTATTCAACGATACAGGTTAATAAAAACGTATTTTTGCATGTCTGACTAGTTGCGGGATTTCCACTGCAGTGCCCAACGTGTTTAACATTATTATATTAAAAACAGCGACTTATATTGTGTCTGACTGAATGTGGCAGTTTTCACTCAACGTTCTTAGGGGTCTTGCTAGTGTGACGGTCGAAAAATGAGGCAATTTTGGGGAATTTTTAAAAAAAAAGTAAAAAACAATTAAATTCACAACGTTGTAGCTTTATCAGTTAATCTTTGAAGAATACATAGTAATTATTTAATATGAAAATAATGATATTATCCAAAGCTATAGCGGTTCTGCCAGTGCGCTTAAAAAAAAATTGTCTTCATGGCAGCCATAAAATCTGCTCTCAGAGTTGTCTGAATAAAAAAAAAAACGAAAAGATTCTTAATCTGTATGAGTGTGGCTATGGCCGGTACTAGAATAAATGAAAAATAACGAAAACTAAAGAAAGTGCACTAAAACCAGAATTTGTGAAAATCCTCGATTATTTTCACTCTTCTTCAATTCCTCCAGTTCAAGTTTTCATCGGAGAAAGTTTAGCGGAGAGGTCTGCGTATGTCGGAATGGAAAGTTCGTGGGAGTACTCAAGTTTACGTAGTCTGAAATTTTTCTGTAAATTTTCACCGGGAAGTTTTATTTTGTGGAGTATCGATTCGAGGTATAGCGCGTTGAGTCCCTCGTCCGCCGTCGAATTTTTTATCGGTATAGCAAGAAGGAAGCTTCTCAGGATGAAAACTATGCCGAGGGGGAGAATTCTGAACCCTTGTCTACGTTTCGGCTTTTCTCGGAAGGATCCGCCAAATGTTCTGACGAATACTCAGGAAATACGGCATTGTAGGCGAGAGATCGAATAAATTACGGTAAAGGACTCGTGGGTGGTGCAGATGCTACAAAGAATGACGGGCACGCTTCTTTGTCGATATGCTGAAAATTGCAGGACTCTATGGAAGCTATTTCTTCACCCTACGACATAAAATCGCTCGAGCGTGAGCTTCGAATATGTCGATTATATTTTCGAAATAATATCTGCGGCGCGAGGGTCTGAAACGTCGCGCGCGGATTTTCAAGATCGAGCACCTTCTTGGATATATTCCCTCGAGTTGAATTACTAACTTTCCAAGAAACGATTTCCCCTCCAAGGACAATTTGCAGTTGCATTTGCTTCAAGAACTATGAATTTCTATCATGCTGATTTCATACATTGTTTATGTTACGCCAATAGTATTGGTATTTTTATACAGAGCGAATCGTTATTAGTGGTACAGGCAAAAATAAAGAGATAATTTGAAAGTACAGAATACAGATTTTGTGTAATGACCATTATTCTCGAAAAACAAAAATGATTTTAAACAGAGTTTGAACACATTCACAGTCCCGTGCACTACATGTGGCCCAAACCAATGTTTACTCAGGCTTTCGTTTAGTAAATTAATAATAAACGACTATAAACGAGTAATATAATAGTCTATTATAAAGTAGTTATTTAAAAATAAGTTGGTTGTTTTTTGTGAGAAGCTTTTATGTCCACTGTTTATCATATTTGTTTATGTTTACAAATATCACTAATATCAGACTGCTATGAATTTATTTAGGATTTGTTTCACGTATGAACTGAACACAGTTATATTTTGTGAAGATTTCAATCATGGACCTTCTATGATACATTTTGTAATCTTTTGGCTAACTCAGGCACCAGACTTGCCTATATATTTATTTATAAGGTACGATTACATTAATACTTTACAGTACAAATTCCAGCAATATTGCAGACTTGTAGCTATGACGTCACATGAATTGGTGATATTTATAAGCTGGCATAAGAAAGATGTGATAGATGGGTGACATTTGTTATAGTAATTCTCAGAAAAGTGCACGTACTTTGATGTTTTATATTATTTTACTATATAAATAAACATACTTCCAACAGAAAAAAATAAAATGTTTAGCACGTTCGCTTACGTGGACACAAAATGACACTCTCTTAAGCTGACCTTTAACCTTTTAAAACCTTCAACGTCCTAGAGTTAATGAAACTTTTAATTACTGTACGTTACATCCATCAATTTCATCGATAATTAATACACTTCCTTTTATTATATTCAAATTTTATCATACTTTACTCATAAAACGAAATTTTCCTGGGATGCAGTTTTTAAAAAAAATAATATTCCATTTGACAGGTTACAGATTGAACGATTTATTAAACGATAAATATATCGACGATTTTCTATAACGAAAAAACACATGAATTCGCGACTCATATTTCACGTACAACGCGAGCTAATAATTGAATCGTTTATTATTGAAAGGGGGTATGTCCATATTTTTAAATTTTACACCAAGCACTAAAAACTTCCTAATTTTCCACGAAGTAACGATTACTCGGGTTTTTCAATCGGAACCGATAGGAGATATTAAGACACTTTTCATGTATTTTGGGCCCCGTAACTCTAAACAGGGCTACGCATCTACAGTTAGAAAACTGCGTAACTTAATTTTCCCCAAAATATAGACATTCGTCTTTTCAATAATAAGCGATTCATTTTATAATACGAATTTATAAAGAACCTGTAAAGCAATTATAAAAGGTCTCACACTTAGTTGATTTATAATCAATTTAAATTCTAGGGAAAGACTAAATGCCAATGAAACTGGAGAAAGAAGTAATACAATTTATCTACGAATAAAAATATTAGGTGGCTTCAGATATTGTCCGGTTTTATAACGTGAAAGATTGCATATGCTGTGAAAATGCTTTTAAATGAGCAAAAAAGTGATGAGAAATCGTATTGGAACGATTTTTGTAGAGAAATTGAGAAGTTGTTATACACATTTTTATAATTTATAAATATTTTTGTTTTTTTTACTTCAGATGTACTACATGGTTGGAATGCTGCCAACACGACCGCCATTTTTTGTTTGAAGTGCCGATTTCCGGGCCCTGGACCGCGGATATATGGACCACAAATTAATTAACAAAAATTATTTCTTCTTTTCCAAATATCTAATACAGTAACCTGAAAGTTACACAAAGATTCATCGTACAGTTTCTTTGAAAAGAATTTTTAAAGCCCCCTTTACTTTTCGGTCTTTCGCCGTGGTGTCGCCTTTTAACACGTTGAGTACCACAGTGGATAAAGCTATACCCAGCCAGACGGGACATAATTTACTGTTTTTAATATCGATCGCAAAGAAAGAAACGATCTGAGTGTTCAGTCATATTCTCGTGTTCCTACATAGATTATTGCTTCAGTGTTCAGTTTGATCAGAACTGTGTAATAATCAATAATTATTTAATTAAATTGAATTTCAGATGCCGGCCACCGGCGACCCCCACGACATTCAACGTGTTAATTAGAAAATACCATTATACGGGGTGTGAACTTCATGCTTCTTTGCTTCATGCTTCATGCTGCTACTACCGGACGCAAAAGTAGTCTTTCACCCTCGATTAAAAAAATTTCCTTCCTTCCATGTGACATTTTCTGCCCCTTAGATCAATGGCTTCTTATCGCGGGGTGAATCTACTTATCCGAGGGTTACCAGGGTTTATAAGTAGAACCTTATAACTGAAACTGCGCCACAGAAAATCGGCAAAGATTGCGTTATCGATCGCGAAGAATTTTCAAATGAAGTATTATAGAAAGCCATAATTTTTAATGTACATAATTTAAATAAAGTTTCTTAACACATTGCCAACTATTCAAGGAGATCTCCCATTTTGCGCTGTGTCACTTTAAGCTCTTAATAGAAGCACATGACAATAAATTTCAATAAATCATATTCGTTAATACATTTATACAGACACAATGTGCCTAAATTCCACGTATTATAGTACTGAACACAATGTTTCAGATGCTACAGAAGTTTAACACTTTGAGTGCCACGCATCATTAGCTGAAAATGAAAAATTTCCTCAATTTTTATACAAAATGAATGTAACCATAAATTGGAACTTTTAATCAATAACGTCAGTAACATTCATCATTTTTTTACTGCTTCTATTAGAGCTGATTAGGTATACTTTAAATGATCAACTAATCAATGATTCAATCATGTGTCACCCAGATATGGGTGACGATGCACTCAAAGTGTTAAGACGTCATAAGTCTAACATCCAGCCAAATGTACATCGTGCGGTTGGCAATGTGTGAAGCAACATTCAAACATTATTTTTAATGCAACTGAATACTTCTAATGCAAGATCATCTTAGCAGTTTTAAAAAAAACGAAATCAGAAGTTCTAACAAAAGTAAAATTATCATGAGACCTTTTTCAACACTAATATTCATATACTGAAGTTAGAGACCTTTAGTGAAATTTCGAAACTAAATTCAGTATTTCATCACAGTGGTATTTCATTAATTTTGCGTACCTGGGTCTAATATTTACAAGATCAACAATATTCACAGCAATTTCATCGCTGAAGAGCAATACTAAAAATTCTTACAGATTCAGAAACAATAATATTTCTTTGAAACACTCGCGCACGCAATCGAATCCCATAAAAACTGAAACACAAAAAATGAGAGGAAGCTCAGGGGTCGATAATACCGGTACAAAATAAACGAGTGCATTTGTCAATCCTTGTAATGTAGAAAAAGAATCCTAACTGTTCTCAACTGATATTTATTAAGACCAATCGTAATAAATTGCTGACGAAAGAACGAATTTCCGTGTATCCAACTCCAGTTTGTACACAAGGATTACGACGTCCACAAGAAGAAGACAAATCTTTTTCATTTTCTTCCCAACAAAATGTAATTGCTGAAATGTAGCAATCCAGCCAGATCGAAGTATTTATGAAATAGTGAAATAGATTCTCTATTCTCACTTATTATTAACAGTTAACATTAAAACGGAATGTTCATATTAACAAATATATGGGACGAATTCAGTTGTTACAAAATATTATGCAGGGTGTTCCTAAAACGAGGGACCACCTTGGAAAGCATATATTACTTGCATAGTGGAATAAAAAATGTCTAATTAACAAAGGTCGTACAATTAACCCTTTAAGTGTTATGGACGCTTAAATGTGCTTCATATGCTATGGCCCGTGCGAATAACGCCTATGGGCGTTCGTGTAATGTACGTTTTAAGTAAGGTTACCAACTATCCGCACAGCACAAGCATTTAAAAAAAGTAACTATTTCGATGCAGAAGTTTATACAATAGCTACATACCTTACTTAAAAAATATTTCAATGAGAATCAATAAAAGACTCCGTGGATCATCTAAGGCAGTGAATACTTCCAGAAGTATTTCTTCGTATAAAATAATAAAATTATATTTCAGATAACCATGCAATAAAATAAAACGTTACTTGAAAAAGGAAATTTCAAATATCATTATTTCGTTATTCTGAAAATGTTCAAGTCTACAATGTATTTTAAAAACGAAATAATCGTATAATGAGATAATGTTATTCGAAATAATACTCCAAATACCGTTATTCCACAATTCGCCAGGTCCGGTAATGTAAAATTAGACTCACTAATTTGTGAAATTATTTCGTTTATTATTTCATGTTCGATATTTGAAATAAAAAAATAATGAAGTGATGGAATAACTGTAATAAAAGAGAGAATAATCAAGTAACCCTAGTGACATTTTAACATCAGGTTTAACCATAGATTCAAATATTTGTATCTACTGTATGCTACTTCGTATGGTTTCGATACTTTGGAACTACTTGGCGGCTGCCCAAGCACCAACTGTTACTACTTGTTGCAACCGTCCAACCTGCTACAAGAAAAGGTCTCTTCTTTTATGGATGTCTTCGTGGTCGTCTACGACAAACGGAAGACCCTACAATTTCCGTGATTACTTTGTCTCGACGACATGTTTTCAGTTGCAAAAGCTTTTTCCAACTTCCCGACTACTCAATACTCGTTTTCATTATTGAATACCTTAAAATGCCTGCAATTAAATGCAGCCGTATAAGGTCGGTATCAATGGTACTTTTAATATCATATTACCTTAATCCTCCGGGTCTTGGTAGGAATCAATTTATTTTCTGACGTACTTGCTCGAGACGATTAATAATCTTGTGGAGGGAAATTGCAGACATCGAAACTGATGAAACTTAAAATTAAAGTTTCACAATTTCTGCTAAGTTAAAAGAAATGCTTTATATGATGTTCAGTTGGTCATTAAAGGCTGAATTTAATGTTTACTTTATGTTATGTAATGTTTAATTTAAGTGTCACTTATATTTATATGTTATTTATTTTCATAGATTTATATTTTTATATTTGTTGTAGAAGTAATTAACTTATATATCCCACATGTACAATTTCAACTACCTGCAATGTAAGTAGATTTAAGGGTGTACAAAGTCGAAGCCCCTCAAGGTCTGAGAGGGAAAATGAGACATAAATAAATAAATGTAATAAAAATAATAAGTTTCACGATGTTCTTTAATAGCGTCATTACTAGACTGCAAATCTTTATGCAAACATACGTTGTTAGAGTTCAATATTTCTTATTTTAATACAATTATAGAAATGAAACTTTAACAAAACTGTATTTTGTTCTGTTAATGTTTAAAAAATGTAGATTCTATTTTATCACGGCTTTAAGTGTGCGTTTTTTCAAATATTTAAGTATGTTAAATTGCATAAACATCTGCAGTCTAGTCATTACTATCAAAAGTCAAGTTTTTAAATGGGAAACCCAATCTAATACACATTCATTGGCACATGAAGTATTATTCTGCAGGAAATTGGAATTCATAGTCAGTATAATTATATTCTGATTGCATGTTCACAAAAACAAAACAACTTGTTCAAAAACAGCAATTTTACACACATATAGATGTTTATTCAGATTGTAACTGTAATATATAATAGGCTCTTCTTCAGCATTTTTCCGTAAAGGAGAAAAGCTTCAAAAACGATAACGCTTTTCAAAAGTCAAGAATAAATATTTTAAATCTCAACGAGTGAAATGTATGGCATTGTATGTTGCTGTATGCTATTACAGTCGTCTTCTTATCTACATAAGGATATGAAAATATGTTTCAGCCCAGAATATGTACTAGTACTTGTATGTTCAAGAAAGTAGATCTTCTTAAAGTATATTCGACGTCTTCCAATATATTCGCATAACAATTTCACCATGTTTTATCGATGCATCGAACACTTTTTAGCGTATCACACTACGCAACATAACCGACCATGTATTATTATAAAATTCCTTTAGAAAAATTAAATTAATAACATCTGAATTTTAGTATGTAGTACGTGATATTTATTAATTTGTTAAACATTTGCAGAAGCATTTCCCATGGGTACCTTTCTGTTATTTTGCAACAGACTGCAATGCAAAATGAGCTTCGATGTATCGTATAGTACATTAAACAATTCTTATAAGACACTTTAATTTATTAAAAGTATGCAAGGAAAAGGAAGTCAATAGAAATTGAATTAAATTATATGAAATTACTTATTGCAACTAAATCTGCATTTTCTGTTACGTCGAAATGCATTAAATAATCAATTAAAGATAAATACAATTATAAATTGTGAAATGTATTAACAAACATATAAACATACTCCAATAATTCTTTCAATATGAATTCAGAGCAAAAATATGAAATATAAATTATAGTGATACAACATGGAAATATTTCAATGGTATTTGTGTAATTTCTTTATGGAACAATAGTTTACTATTGAAGATCATTGATACTATAAATAGAGATTACTAAATTTTCATTAAAATGAAACAAACTTGAAACAAACAATTCACTTTTCTCAACGATAAATGAAACAAAAACCTAGAAGTAAATTCTTAATTTTACTACAAATTATAATTAATATTTATCTTGAGGGAAAATAAATATTAACAAAACTGAACTTTCAAGTTCTTCTGTCAAAAAATAATTGTGATTTGAGCAATAAATTGACGCCTATTTATCGTGTAGATGTATATACAAAATATATGAAAGTATAACTAAAGAATAAAAGCTACAATGATAATTTTCGGCGGTCTCATGTTTTTCATATCGGTCATTTGCTGCAACAACCACACACCTAAAAATTCACCATTTTTGAGTTATTGGTATAGAAGTAACTGCTTTTGGTTGTAGTTTCTACTGTCAGAACGATATAACTGGGCTTCTAAAACTCACCACGTGTGGACGGTTGTGGAGGACAAATGTTCTTATAAAACTGCACTAATTCGAAACATTCAAACTCACTTTCCCAAAAATCGTTCTTCTTTATTTGTGTCGTTGTTGCAGCAAATGAGCGATATGTCTTCATGAACAAGTGAAAGAAATATGTGTGTGTGTATGAAAGGGTGGATTAGCTTCGGATTGAGTCCATTTGCCACAGAACAATACAAGACCAATATTTCATTGGATTATATGTCAATGTTGGCTTTTTTTATGAAGTCCACTATGCAGTCAAACACCTCCCTACTGTCAATGGGAAATAGAGATTTTAAATCGGGCATGAATTTGGCCCCTGTAAGGGTTAATGTCTCAATCATTTTCTTTGAAAGTACAGAGTTAAGAGGACAGTTAAAAAATGTATGATTTAAGTCTTCAATGAGCTCACCATCCAATTACAAGCTGGCAAGTTCCTGATTTCGATTTTAAACAAATGAGAGGGAAAGCAGCCGTGATTTTATTTTATTCGAGAAATAAAGCTAAATATCGTCAAACTATTCTCACGTGGTGACGTACAAATATGTATTGAAAGTATTTATTATAACTGTTCAGTGAATCATTTACAACAATATATTTAATTATTGTAATGTTCATATGACAATAATTCCCTCATTTTAAAATTAGGAAAGACTCTGTATATTTGTCAACACTTAGATTAATTTACCACCGGAAAAATATCGCATAGCGTACCAATTCATTTAATAATTACTCTGTATTTCTAGAACAACCCGTGACACGCATGAAATTGAATTTCTACAATATAAATGGACTGAAAGTTTCAGGACTGTTCACTGTATGTGAAGTAAAATATTTCAAAGCGGTATTATCATGATTTCGCTGCTGACATTTTATATTTTTATTGGAAAAAATGATCACAGACCTTCCTCTCTATCAATGTTTTCCTCGTATTGTCATCAGGTCATATATCTGAAGAGGTGACCGGAATATTTTGAAACATATAAGCACGCTTTTATCTAGATTTCGCAACAAAGTGATAGTACGCTTTTGTATAATTCTATTTTTTAATACAATAAGTTCAGTGTTTATGTAAGAATTAAATTGGGAGGAAGCTAGTTATTTATTGAAAACTAAACGACATCCGTGTGCAAACCGATAGCACGCTTCTATAAAATATTATACAGCAACACAAACATATGCTTATACATCGTTATTGTTTGTAGCTTCTGCTGTAGATTCTGTCACTCTGCATCAGAGATGACCATCCAGAGCAAGGCCTGGTTCCAATGTACCCCCACCCTGCGTACATTCCCTTCACATAGATTGTGGTCTGGGTACAGCGTCGAAACCATCTGTGATTGTCGGTAAGTTGCAGAGACTTAAAATAGTACATAATGGTAGTACTGCATGTATTAGTTGCTACACTACAATTGTAGGACCCATCTCTCAATTGGTTTTGAGAAACTACAAATCCAAATTTTTGTCAAACTTGTGGAACCTTTTAAATGTAATTGCTCAAAAATGCTTGTAGAGATAGGCTTCATAACTTTAATACAATAACTTGAGAATGAAGTACTACCATTGTATAAAATTTGATCCGAATTAGAGATCTGAAGAACTCTTACAATTAGACTCATTGTACGGTATTTCGGAAATTTTCAATGCTACTCAATTCGATTAATCCTTTTCATGAATAAATTCGAGTTAAAAGCTAATACTGTTGTATATTATTCAGTAACAACCCAATTTTTGAAATAATACAAGAAGTAACAAAAATTGGACGCGTTTTCACCTAATGATATGAGATGAATATTAGCTAAATTTCCAAAATGTCGCGTGCCTTCAAACGTTTGATCTATAGTGTACACACGTGACCAAAAGGCATCGGACACTTGCTCGTTTTGACCAGAATAATTTTCAGAACATGGACACAGTTTTGTGGCCCGATTTTATTATTGTATGATGTTATATTTATCTATTTTATGTTAATATAACACTTGAATATGATACTAATAGCATGCACATATAATTTAAATAAATATTTAAAAAATAAAACTGTACACGTAAGTATATTTCTAACACATCTCCAACTCGGTTAGACGATAGTCTGTACACACACTTTTCGTTTGCTTTGGAAATTTTCCCAAAGTCAAATGTAGACTTATGGAAGAAATTAGAAGAAGTTTGAAAACAAACTAGTTTCAAAGTATTAAAACCTTTAATCGAAAGAATGCCGCTATTAGTTTACGCAGTTATATCCATACGAGGCGGATACATCGACGAAAAGAAAACGTAAAATTGAGAAATAAAGAATTATTTATTGTTGGTACGATCTATAACATATTATTTGAATTACATATTCTCTAAATTATAAAAAATTAATAAGTGCTAACTTTATTTCATAATGTAGGTAATGTCATACTGAAACATCGTCCACCTCTTAATTTTACTAATTGTAAGTGTCCGGTGACTTATGGACTGGAGTGTATGTACACTTTAACCCTCTATAACACCATGTGACTTGGAAGTTACTTACCTGTATATTTATATATCCATATTTTTTAAGAGTTATTTCGTTTATTTATCACTTTGTACAATTATATCCTACAACTATACAGCCACCAAGGAATCTGTTCGTTTATTATTGAGTTTATATCCTGCGATACAAACTTTATGATTTATCTTTATCATTTACCTGATGTATCATTTTCGTCATATACAAATAAATTTCGGTTATAGAGGGTTAAAACGGAATCCGTCAAAAATGCAGTGTGTACGACAATGTTTCGGATATGAGGCGTGAAACGAGCATTTCCGATGCGTTTCCACGTCTGCTGTGTCGATCGTAAAGCCCGAGTAACGAAATAAAATAAATTTCGAACGTTCGAATGGATGTTTGGCCTACGAGCGCACATGTATAGCACGTTCTGCCGGAAATATCCGGTGGAAAGGATTCGTTCTACTGACCCGCCGGTTGCTCCAGTTAACCGAGGGAAATGGATCGTGACATATGCGGTTTAATCAATATGTCGGGGTTATGAGTCGCATAACGACTCGTCCGAGTCTTTGCTTGGCGAAGTAAAGGGTTCTCCAAGAGACGTGCTCGTCCACCAGGGAAATTGCTTTTTCAAGATTAGCCCTGAGTCATTTAATTTCTCGTATGAACGCAAGTTAACCTCGGTGACATGAATGGCTTCTTATAAGGAGAAACGATCGTTTTATGGTCCTGTAAAAATTCTCGGCTACAGGCTATCCGATGAAAACTAACGTTATCGCTTCCTGGATGGGTGATAGCAGACGATTTTTATTTCCTTCCCCTGCTGGAAATTCGACACAAAAAATAACGTAAGCCTTTGTTACGTGGCCTTGTGATTACCGTAGGGAAGGAACTGTTTATCGGTATAAATTGTATTTGTAGAAATTTCTTTCAGGTTATCAGTTTCCACGGTTGTACTACTGTCATCAACACGTTCAGCGGCACAGTGAAAACAGTCATATCTAATCAGACACGGCATCATTTACTATTTTTTATGTTAATCGTAACGAAAAAAGATTTAAGTACTTAATTGTGTTCTTCTGTCCCCATATTATTGTTTCAGTATGAAGTTTGCGCAGAATTTTGTGGCAATCAATAGTTATTTCATTAAATTAAATTTGAGGTGCTGGTCATCGGTGACCCCCACGGCATTCAACGTGTTAAGAATGTTTACATTACTGTATTACTAAATTATTAAATACAGTTTACTTCGATTAGTAAAACTGTGGCTAAAGGTTTTATCGTTAATAGTAAACTGGGACAATTCTACACTGTGTATTTTTAATACAATTTTTAATTAATTACAGTTTGCTCTACAATACACCTAATAATTACATCAGTCAATAAATCTTCTGTTACTATTTACAAATTTTGCAATACTTACATAAAATGAGGCTTTTTTCTTAAATCAAATTTTGAAAATGGCAAAAACCATTTAATGTGATATTCATTCTATTTGATTGAATGATTTATTGAATGATACATGTCTCGAACATGTTTTATGTTGAAGAAAAGTATTTCAGATTTTTTATACTCTGTACAAAAATCTAGAAAATTAATAATTTTCAGCTAATACATCGTGGCAGTGAAAGTGTTAAGGTGATCATGTTACGTGCCAGACCCGGTGTAATACGTCACATATCATTATACAATAAATTCAAAATAAATATACCTCCCTATTAAATTTGCTTATAATACCTCAGTAAACTGAAGCGGAATAAGGTGAAGAGTAAAATAATCAGAATAAACATGACAGTGACCCAGATATACGCGTGGAGTCTTTCATGTACCGAAACGAAAAATGTAGAAAAAAAATTCGATTAATATTGAACAGTGAGAGAAATTCTCGTAATTGAAATGAATAATGCATATTGTGTCTCGATGGGGCTGTATAATGAAGGAAGTTGAGTATAGCGGATGATCAGCGAAATCAAATGGTAAAAGTGCCATCGATAGGCGTACGTATCCTTTTTCTAAGGGCATCAATTTTATAGTTCCCCGATCACTTTGAATTTGAACTGCCGTACGACAAATTTAAATACCGTACGGGGACTTAAGTACCGAAATACTTGAAGTGGTAATTCCGGGAATTCTGCTCGTATTACGGGGCCGTCAAAGCTCTCCTTGCCTCGCATCCTGTTCTAAGGGGCTTTTGTGCTCGGCGACCAATCGATCGACTCGATTAAAACCTGCCAACTCGATCCGTGCTCGTTTCACATCGTAATCAAGCTTGCCCAAGGTAAACCCGATCTCGAAGGCAACAGTATCCACGATTTAATGTCACATCGGTGTGCCGCGAGACGAACTCGAGGAGCAGGAAATTCGTAAGGAATCAAGTTGGTGTAGTGATCGTGCTGTCGCAGATCGTGTCGAGAAACGTTTCATGAAACCACGCGACACGCAAGGTCAGAAATAAATATTCTATGTGACCAGTGTGTTTCATTCACAGAAATGTTCTTTTACCTTTATCAAATCACGAGGGTCTACGTGTTACTTTAATTAATGTGAACGCACTCGTCAAACATTACCGAATTATACAAGTTCTAAACTTATAAGTTTCAATTAATATTTGAGCGGTGTTATTGGTTTCACTTATTACAAGGAAATAATCTGAATTACACTTGAATACAATTTAATTTGCACTTGTTTAACCTGTTATCTGTGTATGACGAGTATACTCGTCATGAAGAAATGGCAATTTTCTGTGTTATGACGAGTATACTCGTCATGAGAAAAAAGTAATTACCATTTGCTATTTCAATTAAAATTTTAGTGGAAACTAAAACATATTCGTAAATTTCAGACATTTTAGGATATTTGAGAGAAGAACGAAATAACAAAAAACGATAAAATTTTTTCCAAGTTTTTAATAATGAATGTTTAAGTTTTGTCAATAATATCAATGAATTTGAGCAATCAATTATTCATTTTTCGAAAAAACCAACCGCCATTTCGTTATAATTTAATTCAATTTTACGGCAGCTGCATAGACTCTGTGTTTGACGAGTATACTTGTCATTTCATCATCTTTCCGACCACGTAGGTACACACTTTTAAAATTGGCTACACAGCTAACAGATTAATTGTTATTTAGACATTTGCATATTATATGCTTAATCAAGACACTTCCAAAATACCAATAATTCGTGGCTTTATGGTTAGTGGAATTGATTAACGTAATTTTATTAGAAACACGACTTATAATCAATTAAATTTATTCAATTTTATTTCAGCATAAAGCATCTGTAATGAAATGTATTCAAATTGTTCGATTTTCGTAAACAAGATACTTTCTGGAATTTATTCAGACCTGAGAAATTTTAAGTAATGTGCAAAAAGTATGTAATTGTACGATAAATGCAAAAAAACAAATACTGTACGAATGTTTGATGTACTAGGAATTCGGCTGACACGTTAATCCCCATGTAGTGTTGCGCTCGTTTTTCAATCCATTTCGGTTTGATCTGATTCAAGGCACGCCCTTCTCGTGCAGTCTTGTTGCTCACTGGCACGCTAGACTATTTAAATAATTCTCTTCCCACATTACATCCGTTATATGCGTGAAATAGGTCGAGCACAGGTCAAATATTTATTCTGCATTCCGAGAATCAACAATTAAACCGTAAATATCTTTCCTTCAAAGAAGAAAGAGGAATCCCATCATGTCAAAAGTTAAATGAAATTTCCTCAGAAATTATTACCGCAGCCAGTAATTCTATTACAAGATATTTATTACGAGAACCGATCGAAATTCTTTTTCCTTCTTCAGATGAATTCGAAATAATGAATGTCATTACAAATATTTCTCACGAAAATTAAAATATTTATATGTTGCACAAAATACTGATTTTCTGAGTCCCTTAATGTTGACTAATAAAAATATTGGCAATTCATAATGTAATTCAAAATCTTTTTCATTCTATATATTTATATGTATATATTTTTTGTTCTAAACAATTATTTTTGTGTTAGGATTTTTTAAAATGCTCTGTATTTTGCCCATGTATGTAATTTTATCACATTTCATTTCGTTCTATTTCTTGAATCTTGTATTTTTGTTTTCAAATAAACATCGTATTTTATTTTGTCTGGTGTCAATTACTGGGTCATGAATCTGTCAACTACTAGTTCTTTAGAAACTTGATGTGTCAACTACTGTTGCAGTTTGGAGGGCTGAATTTTTTTAATAAAACTTTATTATAGGATTATTTGTCAATACTGATGAATTCAAATCATTTCAGAGCAGCTGACGAAACAAGTTATCCACTTACAAAATTGCTTACTAAAAATAAAACTGTGTGATAATAATTACAATGGGAAATGAGTCTTACAGTGTCAACTACTGGTACATTTACCCTCATATGTAATTACTAATTTAATAACTAATTTTCGTTTCTCCTTTCAGTTAATTAAACCGATGACAAACTGACCATGTATGAAAAGTTGTTAAAATCTCGTTAACTCGTTTATATTGTTAAATTAGACTTTAAGAATGTATTACTAGCGACGTGAAATAGTGAACTGATTATCAGTGCACTCTCAATTCCACCCACGTATAATTTTGGGCTATCGGTGTTGCTAACACTATTGTCGATAACTCAACAGACGCATGCTCATTTCGCCGTGTTCGAGTAATAACGTTAGCAAAAGATCCCCCCTGGTCTTTGTGGGAAGGGGAACTTCCTGTTGCATGTGTACTTCCCATCGCACACAAATACCGCGATGCTATCGGCAAAGTATTGACTTCGATTACTAATTTCTTTCTTTTTCCCTCTTCGGCATCGGCTAACGTACCAAATATTGGTTTTTTGTTTGATGAAAAACAGCAAATTGGTTACGAAAGTGCAACCACGTGGAAATGAATCTTCTGTGTATACGCTGACACGAACAAAGACTCTTTCAGCGATCGTTCCTACGATAGAACTTGAATAGTATTCAGAATTAATAAAATTAATAAAAAGTATTCTATGCTTCATGATTCAAACGTTGACTTGACTTTTTTTTCGTGTATAAATATTACTTAATTATTTGTGGTATGATTGTTTTAATTAGTTGGTAGAGCATAATTGTATGTATTTTTCACTGAACATTATGCACAACGTGTAATAATATTTATTTGAAATAAAATATACATACGGATTATTGTAGATGCGTTCAAGAATATTGTTTATCATTAGACTGAGAATGTTTATGCATTTTAACATATTTAAATACATGGAAAATGCACATTGTACACTGTAAGTAAAATAGAAAATAAATTTTCTAACATTTAAACCGGAAAATATAGTTTTATCATAGTTTCATTCCTATAACTGCATTAACATAACAAATACTGAAGTCTTAAAAATGTATATTTGTATAAACATCCGCAGTCTATTTATCATGAATGCATTTACTTTGTTATTATTCACATTTTATTTACGTCGATTCGACACAATTTCAGAAAGATCAGAAAAATTCAAAATCAGAAATTAAGTAAAATAAATCCTTATACATAGTTGTTCCATAAAATATAAGCTCAGCAACCTTCTGTCAAGAAATATACAACGATTTTACTGTCAAAAACAAACAATCAAATTTTGTTTATTTAGACCTCATCTTGTGTTAACATTATGCAGAACAAAAAAAGTAACAATGCTGCTAAATTAAGTACCCTAGACTCCAACAAGTAAGTCTTACCAACATTTCACACGTAAGTAAGAAATTCTTATCTTTAAGGCACAAAAGAGAAATGGAGCGACGACTAGAAGTACAAAGCAGCTTCATTAATCCACCAAGACTAAAACAAATATTCATTGAAAGTCCAACAGTGTCTCTAAATAGGGAAGACCAAGTTTTTTGAATTAAGCGTGGGATTGGTCATACAAACCGCGCACACTCGTACCGAATCATAAAGAAAGACCCAATTTGCGCAAGTAAAGCGCATATTAATACAATGCACAAAGTACCAGAATAAAAGAAATCGTCACAAAAATACCTACAGATTTTAATTAAATTTTAAACAGAACCAGCTTAGTACCAGCATTTCCAAAAGATATTAATATGTGTAGGAAATCGTGAAAAACTGGAGCTGCTGGCACCAGGAATTAAATCCTGATCTCTGCGTTCCTAGCCGGCTATCTCATCCACTATGCCACCGTCAATAAAATTGTTAAAAAGAATAAATTTATGTTTAAGTATCTTATTAATATTATTATTAAATATTCTACGTCAGTCCAGTGACGTCCCTATTTCCAATATTCCTCTTAATATTGGATATGGAGGTCCACATCCCACATATATTTCATTTAATTTAACCGAAACTAAATCAGCCACACTACCGTTCCTAATAACAATACAGCAATTGATGCAACCTTCCGAATACATTATAACAGTCCTCCCTCAACCGCAAATATTAAATTTCCCCATAATCGAAAATACTTGGTCCTCAGCTTTTTCATAGTGAGTTCACCAATATCGAATGCTTTCAAGCTGCGTTGCGGTTTCTTCCGAAAATCCGTCACATTTTCCTGTAAGAGAACTGAAAGCTGAACATCCTGAAAAAGTCGGGGAGAAATTGAATTTATGTCCTAAAATCGTGCACGGAACCTAGTTTCCTCCTCAGGCATTGAAGGCGACGACATCTAATGGCCACGGAGAAAGCGTTCGAGAAAAGGGAAAGGCCCACGAGAATAACGGCAAGGAGCAAATGATATAGTTAAAGAGGGACAGAGAAGGAGCGAAGGAGAGAGGGTAGAAGCAGCCGTTGGCTAGGAAATGGCTGCCACCTGTAGCTATTGATCGGCAGGGCGAACCCGAGTGCGTGTACCGAAGTTCCCCGTTATCCCCTTTCCAGCCCGGCCGAGCTTTACCAGAAAAACGTTGTAAGCTTACATCCGTTACGAGCCGTTGCCTTCGTCCGGTTTTCTGTTTCTTTGCTCTTCCCTCCACCCGTGTGACCAGCTTTCGGACATTCCGTTGCTTTTTCCCCATGGCTGGACACGTTCAATGTGTCGTGCGGTCTTTCGCTGCGATACATGCCCCGTGCTAAGGCGTCTGAAAGCTTTGGTTTATAATGCACACCCAAGGGCACTGGTATTTTCGTGAAGAGCCTACGAATCAATCGCTATAAAGAAGACCCATACGAAGACCTACGTACGCTATACGTGAAGACCTCGTGTTACTATGGAGTTAAACTCCAAACACACTGTTTATCAGAGAAGTCATTTGTAAGTTGAGGTAGGGGTTCGATGTGTTTAAATAAGAATGGTTCCTTCAGTACAGAAACTGACCGCTGCAAGTTAATATTACTTCAATCATTGGAGTAATAATACCACTGTCTGTCGTATTATTGACGTTCTTTCACAGTAACTGCAACAGATGTCTGCTGACCTTTTCCTCCTTTAGATGGAAGAGCTGCGTTCTCAATCAGATTTATTATCACTGGGACCTTCTTTTCTTGTCTTTGAAATGTTGGAATTTGTCAAAGGAGAGAAATTAAATCTCTAGAACTGGCTGTACTGTTATATTACAAGTTTTTCCGTGGTTCCACCGATAGACTTCCAGTGTTACTAAATTTACGCTCCATAGACTCAAAACAAGAGACCCTAATGTATATACAAATCTTCGGTCCACCCCTACGTCACCTTTCACATATACCTACTTGCAGATCGTATGCATCGAAATATGCGGGAGCTGTACAGTGAAGAACAAACGGTATTTGTAAGACAGAAATGTTCAGCCTGCACCATTTCGTCACTAACTAACTTCAGTAATCATATCTCCTCAAATTCCGTTTTTTACGTAACACGTTGACTGCCACAGTGAAAACATCCATCGCTGGTCAGAAACAATATAAATTTATTTTTTCTGTATAAATCAGAAAGGAAAAAAATGTTTAAGTATGCAATATTGTACATGCGTACCTATATTAGTGTTGCAATGTTAAATTGGCTCCGAATATAGTAAAAATCTATAGGTATTTAATTAAATAGAATTTGAGGCGCCGGTCACCGGTAATCACTATGGCAGTCAGCATGTTAAACAGGCTCAAGCTAGAAGTAAATCAGGTTCCATGGTTACTTGAAAGGTGGTACAAACACAGTTGTAAGACACACAGAGAACACATACAAGTCAGCACCGCTTTGTGCAAACTTTCCATCAGCAGCCCAATGTTCTTGGAAAAGCTGAACCATTGGGAAGTGCGTGACCACTCTGTATCTCCGTCCGCACGAGGTTGGAGAACCTCTCAACAGGCTCACGGCCCTGAACAACCTCCACGCAATTCCCATCGAGATCAGTAATCACATTTCCATTTTAATTAATGCATTCGAAGCGGCTCGAGCCTCGACGCGGTCGCAGCTGCTCGATTTATCAACCACCTACCCGCCAAAAAGCGGTATTTGCGCGAAAAACTCGCCACATCGGCGACGAAACGTCGATCTCGACGCACCTGCTCGATTTGCTGACCTGCTATCCGTGAAAGAGTGACATTTTCAGTGAAAATCTCGGCTCGTCGATGACGAAACGTTGAACGTTTCCGCTTTCAGCACAGAGTAACGAGAATCGATGTTGAATCAGTAGCGAAATTGTTATAAGCTTAAATGAGCACGCCAGAACGCGTCGCTGTTATCGCGCGCTCTTCGCTCTGTTTTATTTTGCATGCACTTCAGTGACCATTTCAAAATTCTCACCACCAAATAGTGACCCATTTTCGTTTTATTGTAGAATTTACACCCGGAATGTCTGATGGCAATAAGTACTACTTATTTTTTCAAGTTGAGCAGGCTAGACAGACCTACAAGTGCTCATGGGTAGCATATACATACAGTGGAATTCGGTTATTTGGGACACATCGGGACTGGAATCATTTGGCCCGATTAAGCGGCTGTCCCAATTATACGAAATATCAAATAGGTAAATATAGTAGTTAAAATGATATAAAACGAACAAGGTATAGCTTAAATGAGCAACGAAGTGTTTATTTAAATATTCTTAGAGTAAATCAGAGCCAAATACTTAATATGTATATAGATATTCTTCATGCAGCACTTTCTATTTCCATTCTTTGTCGGTAACCATTAATATCATTAATGGAGTGACCGCGGATACGCACGTTGTCCTTAAAGTCCTTTTAAAAAATCCAATTAAAGCAAAAAGCACAACATAGTAGGAAAAATAAGTGAACATTAACGCTTGCTATCTTCTCATAAAGTACTGTCATCCGTCCCAAATAAGCGGCACGCTGTCCCAATTAAGTGAAGAAAACTAAGGCTATTTATTCGATTAGGTTCTGTTCTTTGAGCTTTGTCCCCAATAAACGGCTACCTCGATTAATCGGTGGCTCAAATAAACAGAATCCACTGTATACATAACGAATGAAACAATCTGTTATTGTTTTATTGTGTTTTTATTGTGTTTGCTGTGCAAATGCATGTCTTTCAGAAAGAATTTGCAGTATACTGTTTCGTAGATTTGAAGTGTAAAGGATTAATGGTATATTTTGGTAAACACTGCAACTGAATTTAATGCTGTTACTTTGAAAGCATTTTGATTACAGTAGTTTCCTTAAAACTGAAAAGGAGGATAATTTTGAGAAATAAGATTCTAAATTCTGTCCAACGTAATAATATTAACACTGACTGCCACACTTCATCAGCTGAAAATGACAAACTTTCTAAATTTGTCTACTAAATGAATATAACTTCAAATTCTACCCACTTTCATCAATAATAATAATTTCTATCATTTTCACTGACTCTGTTCGATTTTATTAGATATATTTATTATGCTATACATGATCAAATAAGTAATGACTTTATCTAATTTGTTTACTTTGATTGTTACTACTTAAGAAATAACTCCGCTATCAATTACCTTTATCTAAACAACTTTATTTAACACGTTGACGACCACAGTGAAAACTCCCATACCTGGACAGACATACTATAATATGTCAATAAAATGTCAAAACTCTCATTAATATGTTCGCTACCATGGTCGATTTAAAGAAAAAACGTCCACCATAGACCACGCTTTTTTTTATCCATTATCTCTGTCACACATGTGTAACATCGAGCTCTCCAAACAGAATCGACGCGTCACACATATGTGACGCTGGTCGCGAACGTGTTAATTATCATACAAAACGTAACTGCCGCTGAATTTAAACAAAAGAACGGTCTACCACAATAAATACAATATACAAATTGCAGTTTTCCAAGCAATTACTGCTGCAACATTCACTGTAAAGACCAAACACTGTGCAAACCACTTAAGATTAACAATATACGTTTTTTTACTACTTTTTTCTACTGTTTCTAGTCGTCGATAATTGAGATTGAAATTCGATACTCTGAAAAAACTTAGGTGCTGTTTTAAAAGAGCGCAGCATGCCATGGAAGAGGAGAGGCACAAAAAGCAATTATATATAAAAAGTATCAAGCGAGATTGACGCAAAACTGATAGAAAATTTTTATCTTACGTATCGTTCATTTTTAAAACTATTCATTCGCGTGAACGAAATATTCTTTTTTCCGAACGCTACTTTTATCATTTTCATCTGAAAATAGACTTTTAGTTCCGCACAGTTAATCCATCTAATGAATATGGAATATCGATTTTAATTCCTTACCGCATGATTTTTGTTTTTGATATGAAAAAAATATATTAAGTGGAAGAAGGTGCATCTTTTATGAGAAAAATATTAAATAAATTTTTTAACAATATTAAACCGTTTATTTATTACAAAAATCGGTATGTGCACAAAACTATATTAGCAATTTTGTTTATTCAATATAATCAGAATGGTTCTGATGCTGCAAGACTGTCTAAATAAATATATCCTAACTGAAAACAACCATTGCATACATACTTCTACAAACTAGAATTTAATGTACACGAATATGGCTCATATCATAAACAAAGAAAAGATGTGCCAAAACAAAATGAACATATCCGCGCTTTCACTGTTCGTAAATGCCACGATTTTCAACAAGTAAGTTACTGAATGAACCTTTACTGATGACAAAGTTAATCTTACACTGATTGATATTAGCAGTGGATTCATGTTTGCAAACATTGTAATGCGCAGTTTATAATGCGTAATAGTATACGAGAATATCTCAGTGAAAATGTGCTGATAAGCCGAGATGTAATTTAGCAAAATTTTAACTGTAATAACTTTTGAACTAATACGTTTAGGATATAAGTACCTTAGTACTCTTTTATACAGATTAAAAAATTGCATCGAAAAGTCCAGGCAAAACTATAAAGTTCTGTTTAAGAAAAAGGTGCAACTACATTTTCCAGGTGCATCAATGCATAAAAATGCAAGAAATTATTTAATTATTTCCAGATTATGCATCATTGGATACCATCTAATTTTGACTTATAGCATTTTTATCTATCTCTAACCATTTGAAAGATACTGCTTGTCCCAGTTGCGTGGGACACCCTGTATATAACCAATACATCCCGCGAAGGCTCAAAAGAACACACCCTGTAAACCTAGTAAAATAAATTTACTCCATTTGTCTGAATGGAGATACCGTCTTCGTGCTATCTTCTACAAATATAACAATTTACCTAATGTCTATACTGATAAATTTTAAAGTATATGGAGAATATATATAAAAAGAATTCTGTGATAGTATTTTCAACGCAACAAACCCTTTGCAATCAAGATAGGATTGTAAAGAAAGACAAACAAAAATCGTAACTATACGATGGAAAAGCTAAGGAAACGACGGTAGCTACGAGATGTCTGCGAGGGTGAGTTCTCGAGGAAGATGCAACAATGCAGCAACTTTTCAAATGCACTCGCGTGCAGCGGTTATGCGGCGGTACACGTTTGAAACAGTTTGCATAAACCGAAGGAAACCAAGATGCTCGCGTAACGACTAGATTTCGTTGCGGGATTATGAGAACAAACTGTAGCTCGCATTGTTTGGCGATTCTTGTTCCAGCCGATAATTCATTTAAATTTTATTCCCCTGTCTGACGTTTCCTTATTCATGACGCTCGTTATTCATCCCAGCGCATTTCCACGCATTCGAATTTCACCGAGTTGGCTTCTATCCAACTACTTCCCAGGGCGGACATTGTTCTCGAGGCCGCTTGTAACTGAAGCTTACAGCGCAACCAGAAATGAAACCGTGCGCCGCAATTGCAGCGAAATTGATTGATGAACGTAGATCCGGTTGAAACGGCTTTCATTTCTGCGACCGATTTCATCAAAGGCTCGTTTAATAACTGTTAAGCCATTGAATCCTGCCGTTGCTTCCAAATCAACGTGCACAATGTTTGTCTTAATTTAGGGCGTTTTGAAGCTTCCTTTCAACACGTGATGCGTGAAATGAGATTTAAAATTGAATGGTTTACAGCAATAACGATGCACCTTCACTTTTCGACAATGAATAAACGAAAAGAAAACATTTAAACATCGAATCCTTTTGCAGACACGCTATAAATTCACAGGCAACTAATACTGGTATTAATAAAGTTTTCAATTGAATATTAAACCCGGAGCTCTTTTTCACTTTCAATAAATATAACTTGAATATTGGAGCTGTCTCTCTTTTGGTCCAAAGAGAAAAGAAATATGTAGTACAGTGAGACTCCTGTATTCATGGATTCAGTATCCACGGTTGCTGTGGTATGAAAAATTTGCGTAGAAAATTCCAAAAATACGATATGCATTCATAATTTATATGTATAATACACACTTTGTAATACATAATTGATACTTAAAGAAAAATTGTGCGTAGTTCTGAGTAACGTGTTGCAATCTCGTGCTGTCACGCTCGGGACATTCATTATTTTTTATTATTATAACTGTTGTATTTTATTATGATTTATTATTGTCAATGTCTTATTGTGCCTAATTCACATATCAAACTTTATGGTAGGTATGTACAGCGTATATAGTATATGTATATATAGTGTTCGGTACTATCTGTGGTTTTGGGTATCCGCGGTAGCACTTGGAATCTCACCCCCGCGGATACGGGGGTCCTGCTGTACTCAATAAAGTGTAATTAAATTTATTATAATTAACATGAGTAATGAAAACATGAACAATGTTTTTAGAAATAATGATATTATAAGATGTAACGAAACAAAACTTTCCAACGTGAAATCATCTTTTGCCTTCTGTATTGTCTTGATCATCTGGTGCAAAGTTGTATGGTTTCAGTCTATTATAAAAGCACATGTCGTTTTCCCCAACATACTTTTTTGCAAGATTTAATACATCTTTAAATTTGGTAGCTTTTTTCCAGGAGCTGCCTCATTTTTACACCGAACATACTGCACATTCAGCGTCATTTTTTGCTATACATATTTATAGTTTGGTAACTATCGCTCCGAGTTTGCTCCTTCTTGCACCAAGTGGAAGGTTACATTTTTCTTTGCAAGATAGGATATATAATAAAAAATATGTAAGACGTAGAGCTGCCTCCTTATTGTTGCAAACCTTCAATTATGCTTTGTAGAATGTATGTAGAATTCTTAAAAAATAGACAAAAAATATATTAATCTTATCAGAGATAACGACACACATGTATGTGTATGTTTAGATGATTTTAATTCAAGTATTGTTGACACAGACGTAGCAACGATTGCTTGTAACATTTTCAAACTGGAACTTCACTTGAAACAATTATAGAAGTTTCAGAAATGTGTTAGACACCTTATATGTACTTTTTTCAAGTTTAGCTTACCTGACAAATTAATATAAATGTAAATTTACTTTCAAGGGAACATATCCAAAAAAAATCTTTTTCCTAAACCCTTTAGTTTCCGAGATATTCCAAAAAATACGTTTCCAACCCTCAGCTTTGAGAGCTGATATCACCCCTTCAATATGGACGATTGCCGATAAAAAAATACGTGTCCAATATTTTTCTGCAAACTATCTCTCATATAAATTTCATCGAAATCGGCGTGTACGGGTTGGATATGTTCCCTTGTTAGTATCCCTAATGATTACTGACAGCTGACACGGCTTTAAATTTGTATAAACAACGTGCCTAATATTCACATGCATATAAATATATTGTTTGTACATTGTGTAAACACAATTCTCTTTCAGCTTCAATAAATTCATGTCTGAAGGAGTAAAGCACTTATCCAACTGCACAGTACGATAACGAATTTCCACAAAGCCAAGATGCAAAGGGTAAAATTTTTCTATGCATATGCAGCTATCTGAATCTGTTCACTGAAATTCGAAATTGAAAGCAGAACGACTATTGATCGACACGCTATCCGAAGGTTATCAAAACCTTGGTTCGTCCGAACGAGCGCTCGAAAATGTCCTGATTCGATTTCCATATATTTTTCCGGCAGAATCTCAGTATTAAATCACGTCCGTCGACAAAACAAAGATTCGTTTGCCGGATTTTATGAACACTGACGGAAACGCGATTACAATTTCGCTTAACACGTCGGTTTCCTCGTGGTATGCGCGGCGTGCGGCTCGATTTTCGCGCGAAAATTTATGTACATTCTATTTGTAACCCTCATTTGTCCCACACCGTGCTCGGAGATATTTGTCAAGCGGCCTCGCAGCAGGGTTTCCGCAATTCCGAGCGCTCGATTTTCCGTCGTTTTCCCGACAAAAAGCCGGCAGAAAAAATCTATTAGTTTCGTTACGTCCATTTGTCCTCTCGAGACTAACAATACGGCTTCCAATTAACTTCCCGGAGCGTGTGTTGCAGCCCTAATGTCGTTTCGTGCGTTGCATTATCGGCTGGCTACGGTGAAAAATGGACAGCTTTCGACACGCTCCGAATAATACGCGTCGTTAGAACGAAAATTCTACGAATCGTATCAGGTCATCCCATAAGTAACGTCGTTTTCGAATGTGAGTTCGAGCGTGAATTATTCAACAATTACGCTCATTTTTAACCCATTGCCGCAAATGACGGCTGTAGTCGACAGATTTTTGTTGATGCGCTGGCAAATGACGGCTATGGCAGTCATCTTGTAGCAACAAAGGAATATTTAAAAAAAAAGTGTGTTTCTAAGGCCGATCTAGAAAAAAAAAGTGTGTGTCTATGGGTTAATTATCTTCTTCTTAGATTGTTCTTAGACTGTTCTAAAAGAATTCGTTTCAAGTATATTGCAACCGATTAGTATCAGTGAATTGGTTGTCAACTACAAAATTGACAAATAGTTAATATAAAATCGTTCCATAAGTGACGTTTTTAAATCTGATTTCAAGTGTAAATAATTCAACAGTTGTACCGAGTTTTAATTATCGATATTGAAATCCCTGTTCTATTACTTGAACAGTTCTTCGACATGATTTGGAATCATGGCCTGGCTCACCCTGTATATTCATACCTATTTAACCGATGTTTTACGAAATAAAGAACGACAGTACTTGTGGGATCATCTGATAAATGAGAGAAAATCCGTGAACTTTTACGCCCCGATTCTGATCTCGTTATACGTGGCACGAGAATAACGTATCCCTTATAGTTGAAAGAAAATGAATTTTCATGAAAGTATGGTGCACCGTTCTTTTTAACGAAACCGTGACATCACAATAGATGATACAACTGCGACGACAAGAAATCGAGCATTTCTTTCCGTCGTTTTTAACAGATACGATTGTATACATACGGGGCTTGTATGAACGACTAATCCCATGATGTGACGCGATTTTGTTGAATGAAACGAAAGTATGAAGCAAATCAAAATTTTAAGTACACTTTTTTTTGACAATTTTCATTTCCACTATAAACGAGTTTGTGGACTAAAACCTGTCGACTGCGAATTTTCAGTATAGAGTCAGCTTTTCCTTTTTTAAATTAAGGGAATGAAATTATTACAAACTTTATATTTGTAAAGTAATCATTTTATGTAAAAGTGTAATGTAATAAAGCATGTAGCATAGAACTGTAAAAAACACAATTAAATACGTGTATACTCTAGAGATTCATCATTTCTGTTTCTGCAAAATGAATTTTCAATTAAGTTTTTTCATTCGGAATTACTACTTGTACGGTTTTACTGTGTATATATTTATAAATAGAGTATATTACATGCATATTGAAACACGAAATAGTGTGCAAGAAATCGGGATGTTTTTGTACTTGTTGCTAAACTAACGATAATTGTTTTGACGTATGTTGCAATTGCTTGCGAAAGCACATGAATTATTCAGACTTATCAGCAAGTACATCAGAACTTTGTTACATGCGTAACATTTAAACGTTGCTCGATTAAATTACGAAAATATCGTTGAATCCATTCGAAACTTTATGAAAAGCTTTTCTCTAGATTATACAGTTACCACAATACAGAATCGATGAACTGAGACTAATGTGAAACGTTTTATCCTTCAAATAAATTTAGTTAAATGTGACAAAAGGCAAAAACATGAATTTAATAAAGAAACCAGTACAAAGGTATCGCAACCCAGAAAAGCGATTTTTAATAGAACTCAGGAATAGATTTATAGTTAATCATTCTTTATATACTCGATTTAAATAACTTATCGTAACAAAATTCAAGCGATGAAAGTTACAACTTCTTAAATTAATCCTTTTATTTGCGTTCATATGTAAGTACTTTTTAAATTATCATGTACATTATGTACGACGTGAAATTGTTTGCATGCCTATTTAAAATGTTATGTATAGAATGTACCTTCAATAAACTAAAAATGATTTAGGAAATGGAATGGAAAAATACTGCACAGCCATGTATCTAAATAATCCACGGCAGCTTCGCAACTAACGAGAATATACTACCAAAACTAACAAGAAAAGATCAAATTGTGATTATCCGAATCAAAATTGAACGTACAAAAATAACCCAATCATATTTACTCTTGAAAAATAGTGCTCCAATTTGTGACAAATGTAATGTACAACTGAGCCGCTCAGAAGCCAAGCTGATCAACTACATAAAATGGAAAGTAAAGAAAAATGATAATGTTACAAACATTCGTGTACTCGAGTAATGAAATTGAGAAATTACTAAAACTGGGGTTGATCAGTTTGGTTTCTGTGCGGCTCGAATAATTCTGAACCACTTAATCATACGATGCTGTAAGTATTTGACATTACGTCAAAAAAACTATGTATGCTACAATCTAAAAGGGAACTTTCCCAACCATAAAAATATTTGTCGACTGTTTTAACTCTTCAAAGAAGCAAAACTATTCACAGTTGTCATACAACTGAACACTGTCATCGCTAATAATAATTTATAATTAATACGGCTTAAAGAAAAACAGAAAAATAAATGTATAAGTCTCTTGTCAGCGATTTTTCTAGTTTTTTAATTTTATATGCAGATGTTGGTTCTATGCCAGTTTTAATAATAACGAAAACAGAATATAATCCTATACCACCCGAGCGCAATGTACGTCTGCATAGACATTTCTTATTTTTAGTGTTTTATAAAAAAAGAAGCATTAAAAATACTTGTTCGTTGAACGTGGGAAGAGCAAGCTTTCATGCTTCCCACGCCATGTAATCGTGTTTCTAAAAATAGGAGAGAAATGCGACTTAATAATTTGTCGATGAATAAAAACCCGTAAAATACAAAAACCATGGAAGATAAAACACAGTGTCGCCAGATACGAAGCGGAGGCTTTCGACTTTTTATTTTTAACATAAAAAATCCTATTGTAGAGCAAAATATTGATCTTAGAACAACAGCCACGAACCTCTTTTTTTATTCCCTTCGTCTAGATTTATAGTCTGAAAATAAAATATGTAAATTTAACTACTTCGAAATTTGTATCGTAAACACAATCTTATAACTAGACTGCGGATGTTTATGCAATTTAACATATAGAAATACGTAAGAAATGCACACTTAATAATATAAAAAAAATAAAAAGCATATTTTTTTAACATTTAAAGGCCATAATGCGGTATCATCGATGCTTCATTTCATCAACTACATTAACAGAAAAATTATTAAACTCTACAAATGTAAATTCGCATAAACATCCGCGATCTACTTATAACTGCACGAACTAGTACCCACTTTTTCTTTCTTCTTTCGTCGATAACTGCTTGTTAGCCCTTTGACATACAAATAAAATGAAACTCGATGCGTTCCAAAAATATTATTTAATATATCTCAACTTAATACGTATCTAAGCTTTACAATGACATAATAAACAAATGACATATCCCAGACGTCTTTGTATGTCAAGGAGTTAATACAGAATATGTATGTGAACAATGTGGCATAAAGATTTCAGTGATTATAGAGTGTTTTGTTATGTGCTTCACAGTTCATTGCTATCGCTGCACTCATTAAACTGTTAACGTCTTAATCGTTTGGCAAAGCGCCTCTATTATCCATGTTCTTGCACTTAATACACTAAGAATGGTTGAAATCACAAAATCAGTTCCCTTGCTCTCGGTAATTTTATCCTGATTAAATTAACTTACACAAACTGACAACTATGGCGACGTACAGGGATCAAACGAAGGACAATTAATTTCGTTTTACCGCGGTCGTCTCAAAAACGTGTAATTAAGAGTTAAATGTCTCCTCTTTTCCGGTAAGATAACTATTATCTACTTTCCGAGATTTTAATATACCCTTCTCTGGAATCATATGGAATGAAGTTAGTTAAGTGGATTTTATAATTACTCACTCACAGTGCACTATAAAAAGTTCCTGACGCAATATTAAACCGTTGAATGTTTTGGATATTCACCATTCAGCAAATTGCTACGTCAATGAATTTTCATTCAATAATAATTCCCTGCGAACCAGAGTCAACTCAACTGAAATTTATCAATTTTCTTGCATGCAATGCATTTTCTTGTTACGTGTAAACGCAATTACGTAGATTGAAGCTTAATTTATCACTTATCCTAGTTTTATACAATTTTCAGCGTGCCTCGATTTTCCTTCAAACAAATTCGAACTTCAAATGTAGAAATAAGTTTTGAAAAAGAGAAGCTGTACAAAAATCATGTAGATAATTAATCTTATCTGCTTGAACAACGAGCGTCTTAACCCCTTAACATACAAATAAAATAAGATGAATTTATGTAAGCTGTACAAGAAACAGAATATTTACATTGCTATATATCAAAAAATGATGTTAATAGACAATATTAATGAACAATAATTAAGTAAGAAATTAATAAATACATAACTTAATAGTCCTGTAGTGTATGGAACTTTTCAAAACAGTCAGCGTATAATTCTTGGCGTCTCCGAGACGTCAACGTCTAAAATGACATACGAAACAAATGACGTTTCCCAGACGTCATTGTATGTCAAGAGGTTAATAAAGTTGGTCAAAAAAACACATCTTGCTGCTGTATTTCTTCCAATCGAAACGAAAGCATCTAGCAGAAGTGTAAATATATCAATCAAAACAGGCGGTGTAATTAAAGTTTGGAGACGCCTTAATAAACGCGGAGGAAGATACAGAATGAAGACGGACTGACATACATTCGAGCAATTTTCGTTTAGAATCATCCCTCTTCTTTCGCCACGAAACTTTCCTTTTCGTATGCGGAAAGAGTCTGCCGTTTGCGAAGCTGCTTGTTTTTCGGTATTTCTGAAAACGGATCCCCTGGGTCGTACACGAGCTGAATTATAACGAGACACACCACTCCCTGCCGAAAAGCTGCTTTATTCAAACGTGTCGGAAAAATAAATTCAATTCGTGAAAATTTAGCGGTGTGCTGTTTGTAATTGCGCACACGTATCGTAATATATTTCCCTTGAAACTAGCGTGAAAAATTACAACATTCGTTTCCCGGGAAAATGGCGTAATTTCTTTTAATATATCCTCTATGTATTTACATACAGTAGGACCTCGATTATTCGAATTGTAATTAATAACAAAATGACTTACACTGTAACTAGATTTCGCAAAAAGTAATAATTTTATTTTACAATGAAAAATATATAATGGTACATAATTCAATGCATATTGTTATATATGAAAATTTTAACTTGCTACCGGTATAGGATCACCAATTTTTGGATGGCCCTTAGTTCGGATAATCGGGTTTCTACTGTAATATTAAGAAAGTTAAAAAAATACTATAGCATTGTAAACTTTTGAGTTAATTCTTTCTGAAAAAAGTATTTAGTTTGAGGAGTAAAAGAATAAACTTCCCAAAGAAGTGTACAAATACTACAAGTTAATGATATCAATAAGGGATGTTGCAAGAGAACTCAAATGGATAGTTATCAGAATTGGAAAAAATATATAAACTTGTCTTGTGAACTGCGACAGAACTATAGAAGAATATACATAATATCGAGGAGGGCATCCCAAAAGATATTCAGACAAAATTTTGTTTCTACTATTCTGCCCTCCTTAGCTCAATTGTCCTAACTAACATTTCGAAACATCGGAAAAAATAAGGTTTTATCCTTAAAGACCATACGAAAAACAGTTAGGACAAATAAATTAAACTGTTTCTAATCCCCTACTAAGCACGAAGGACATTCTATAAGTTTTCTTAAAAGATAAAAAACATATCGAACTCTAAATATTTTAAAATATTTTGAAAAATGATAAAATTGTAGGTAAGACATTTTAACTAAGGAGGGGAGTATTATCGTTAAAGTGAAACTAATATAATTTGATCAAGCTAGCAGTAATAAAATAAATACAAGTGAAATTAAAATAAAAATAACATTTCACAACAAAATAACATTTTACAAACAACCAAAACAAATTGACATGTTTATATTTGCCTGTAACAACAAGTTCACTGGCCAAAAGGTGATCAAAAGTTGTTTTTCTATAAAAAGTGTTTCAACTTACAGTTAGCCCAGACTGCCTTCTGCACTACTTTCAGAACTAGAAACCTTTGGATAAAAAAAACTGTAACAAACTGATACAAACCATTACCAAAAAGAGTGATAAAAATCATTAAAAATGAGAATGAATAAGAAATATGTGTTAATACACGTTATCAACAGAAATATTTAAATGAATTACTTGCAATTCATTTTCATTTAACACGTTAACTGCCGTGGCGGTATCATAAATTTTACGAATTAAATTTTATTGAATTAAACAATTATTAATTTTAATAAAATTGGGAATGCGATTAATATTGTGACAAAAGTAGAAGGTCGAGGTTGTGAAGCTGAATAGTTATATAATTATTCCCTTCGTTACTTTCGCTTGAAATGGAATATTATAGTATGCCTGACCCGATATGCGAGTTTTCACTGCGGCAGTTAACGTGTTAATTGTTCTAAAAGCGTCCCCTACCTTATTGTACAATTCTGAAATGTTAAAAAAATCGTTCTTCACGTTTCAGTTCAAAAGTTGTTCCAACCAACATATAAGTACAGTGGAACCTCGATTATCCTAACACCACTCATCCAAGAATTCCTCTTCCAGGTTAATTACAAATTAAAATTTGTATAAATCATCAATTTCATTCCACCGTGTACTTTTATGTTCTAAACTAAAATGATCATTTTTATGCGAAATATAGTTGTAATGTGAGTCATCTTATTACCGATTACAGTTCGGATAATCGAGGGACTACCGTATCTATGAGGAATACTCGCTATATCACGAGCGTCACATAATTGTGTCACACACTATACATACAGAAAAGTCTGAAGAAACAATACGTAATGCTGTCCAGAAATAGAAACATCCGTGACGGAAAAAAGAACCTACTCAGATCCGAGCTTTAATTAAACGTCTCGGGGGACAAATTCGTTACGAGATCCCTAAAAGGTATTTTTAAATTATATTCCACTGAGTAAAAATAAAATTCTTCAAGTTCCTTCCCGAGCTCTCCAATCTATAATGCAATCGCGACGTACGTCACAGCGAGATCCTACGTCGATACCGTCTGATTCCGAGGCCTTTCATCCGATTCAAACGGAGTAGAAAGACGGGGCCGCCACGTAGTGAAGGCGAATCCTCACAAGCGTATAACAAGTAATTCCGAAGGATCAACAAGCACGTTCAAGAATTAATGAGTCCGTTAAAGGCGCCGATAGGACTCTATTGCCAAAGCCATCGCAATCGACTAAAGTGTTGTTCCCAGCGAAGGAGAGCTCCGTCAAGGATATCAAAAATCGAAGTGTAAGCAGGGACACACGGAGCGGGTCAGATAAAATCGTCCGGAAAAAAAGGAAACCGAAGAGAAGGGAGGCCGAGCACGATAAAGCCGTCATAAAAATGTTGGAAACGATCGGGGAGGGTCAACCGGAGGGTTGAAGGTCCGATCTGTGTCCGATAAGCCGTATCTCGTGAATTCACGTGCCTTGTGAGTAACACGGCCGTTTGCTTAACTCATTGAAAAGTTACGGTCGTGAAGGTTGTCCCTTCTGTGCAGGTCTAGCGAAGCGATCTCGCGTGAGCTCTATTACCGCCAACCGATAACATCTGGAACTGCAAGTCGCGTTCACAAATACTGTTTTCGGTACACACGGTGTTCCTGAACGTGTGAAAGGCACTGCAGTGATGAATTCAGGGCGTGAAAGTAAGAAAAGAAGTCGTACAAACGTATGTCGAACGATATCTTGCTTTCGATATAGTGCCTGCGTTTTGCTTCAGCAAAGTACAGTGGTGTAAATTGTACACCCTCGTACATAAGTACTAGGACACCTGCTGATCTCACACAAATCAGTGTAATTGATCCAGATTATAGAATTTTCGCTAATTTTATAAGATCATCTTAGCGAAAACATATATTCAGATACATATATTTATTATTTATATACATAACTAATTTTCCCATTTACTAAATTTGACTTGCGGAATCATTTACAGCACGCATAAGACCAGATAAGAACTGATACGATAGAAAATCTATTAAAACAAGTGCCAAAATTCGTTAAAGCCGTTGGCGAAATTATAACAGAAAAAGAAAACCAGCGCAATCCTACAAAGAAGATGATCTAGTCGCAATCAGGCGAATACAACAAGCTCCAGGACTAAAATTTGCACCCAATTTCCTAGGACCATACACTATTACAAAATAGGCGAGAAGAAAGTTTAATTTTGTTACACATAACTGGTGCAATCTCTGTTGTAATATTGAATGTACGAGTACTTTATAGTCTAAGGCAGTGATGGCCACCAGAGCTACGGCCTTCCCCCACCCTAAGTCCATTCCTCTCACATAGGCTGTGACCTGGGACGACGACGGAGCGAGGGGGAACGAAGAGCGAAATGGAGGGGACTGAAATGAGGAGAATGGACCTAGAGAGGGGGAAAGCTGCAGCTCCGGTGACCATCACTGGTCTAAGGTATCAAACTACGTAATCATTCTGAAAGATTTTAATTATTTATAGTCCAAAGTATCAAGCTACATAAAAATTCTGAAAGATTTTAATTATTTATAGTCCAAGGTATCAAGCTACATAATAATTCTTCAAGATCTGAATTATTTATTGTCCAAAGTATCAAGCTACACAATAATTCTTAAAGGTTTTAGTAATTAACTAACATTTCAGGTTTACTTAATTTTTCGTAAGTGCCCTAACACTCATGGGCAGAGGTGTAGATTCAAAGTAGTTTCTATCAGATATTCTGCCTAAAGAGGGTAATTATGTCCTGTATTTATGTTTTATGATTTTTTAGGCACTCTGTAGAAGACGCATAGGCTATTGACATGAATTCTATGCAGGGTGATTCACGTCAACTGTTGCAAGTCAGTATTTCACAAATGAAACGAGATATCGACGAACGGCTTTATGGTACTTTTATGATTTCAAGGGGCACGTTGATTGTAGTATTGGAAACTTTTTAGGTGAAGTACAGTTTTAGATTTCAAGGTAACCCTGTCTTTTTTTTAAGTGGAACACTGTATTTTTTCTTTATAGTCATGTACGGCATGCGATAATGAATAAAATTATGTCCTAGTACAGTGGTTCCCAAAATTATTTTGTCGCGGAACCCTTGTACAATTTTCCAAAAATCGCGAAACCCATATTTATATTTTATCGACAACCTCCACAACTTAAATGAAACAAAAATTGTTTTAAAGAGAGAATTTGTTCGTACAAAAAAAATATGTAGTACATGAAACATTCAAATAAAAAACACCCTTGCTTTTAATTATTATAAATTTATAATTGTGGTGAACAAAACTAATGAAAAGAACATTAATACAAAAAATGTTGCTGCTTCTTGGACTTCGGCAAATTTTATTAAAAGACATCTTGACTTATAGTAACTATTGTTACTATACGCTGATCCCCACAAAACTTTGCAACTTTTCTAGGAAACATTTTCATGAAACTTTAATTATAGCAGAAATATTTGAAGTGATAAAGTTATGTAAAACAACCTTTATATGTTCGGTTGTGGTGGGTGGAATTTGTACAAAGAATTTGTTTATCGGTGATTGACTCAGATGTGCCAATATTCGAAAAGAGAGTATACGGAGCTTCAAGGAACACTGTACCAGCTACGCTTTCTGAGCGAACCTGCTTGGCTGCAAGAGGGTGTTGTTTGTTCTTCGTACTGTCCAAGCTATTGTTGGCACTAATATTTTCAAATTTTGGCGACATGCTCACCAGATGTGCAGAAAGTCGCTTGCACATGAACTTTTGAATTTAAGCTGGCTGTAAACTTTATAATAGCGGTTGACGTCGCTAATGCTAGGAACCTATTGTCAGTGGACTGAAGATACAGTAGACCCTGGATTTGCGACGCGGTGAACTTTCACAAAGAGAAGTCGCAAATCTTTTGGGAGAATCGAAAAATATTGTGATATAGAAACTTCTATACTATGCATTCTATTTCTGTACGTTCTGAACATTAGTATGTTTTACTGTTTGAAGGGTAAGAGAAAAAAACAAGGAATGTTACAAAATAGCTTCACTGAGAAAATTAATTTTTAATACTTTGGTGCATCAGTAAAGAAACAAGATCAAATGAATGTAACTGTATTGTTCATGACATGAAGTTATACTTTAATTAGGCGACAGAAAAAAAAATGAGCGAAAATATAATTGTTTTACATTATTTTAATTTTTCTTTCAAGTTGAACACTGCAGAATTAAAATGGACATACCCTGTTCTTTCCCCTCACCTTACAATTGTATGCTCTGTATTCACTCCACTGGTGTCTCAAGAATGGCGAGGAACATTCGATAGCAATACCCATAAATTTCGAAGGACAATAGCGAGTCGCACTGAATTGGGCAAACTTCTTCGTGAAATCGATCCAGCGTAATTTAAGTGGTCAAATATCGCCGATAACTCGTCTCCTGTATAGCTACAGAAAGTTATCCGGTATTCGAGCATGTACTCGGTCGTAGCAACTCACGGCGAAGTTTCCTGTATGCATAATCAGCCAGCGTTTTCGTAGTCGATCGCTCTTGGAGCCGAGCAGAATGTTATTTTGCTTCTTGACACGCTTACTATGCACGGTTATTTGTAAGCCAACCTGGCTACGTGTACCCGTATATCTGTTGCTGCTGCGTTATTGCAGTTTCGTTATACATAGCTCGAATATTATGAACGCGCACACGTTTAGTCGTTTCTACATTACTAGGGGATTTAACTGTCGTTTAATGGCCATTGTTGGCATCTAATGCATACTTTTATGAGGCGTCAACGGTTTAGGAAGTTAACCATTAACACGTTGTGCCACCCCGGGTGTCACCAACATCCAGCACCACAAATATTGTTTTATTAACCCTTTGAACTCCTTTGTCGAGTGTGACTCGACATCGATTTTAGTCACAGGTACTCATATGTCGCACATAGTCACACTCGACATTTTTAAATTGCCAATTTAAATATGTATTATATTTCGCACTATTTTTGTTTACCTAGGTAAGCAATATTACATGTATAATACATGTACCCTCTTTTGTAACAAAAAAAGTCCTTGAAGTGTTCAGGTACATGATTGTTTGTACCTAATTGGTTCCTATCAACCAACCTTCTTATGAAGTACATTTCAAATAAAACATTTAAAAAAGTAGGGAGTTATAGAAACGAAATTAAGAAAAATTAGAATTTCAAAGGGTTAAGTAACTGCTAATGCTGATACAATTTTCATCTGTATCAATATGTAAGTAATAATATGTATAAGGTGACTGTACGATGAAATAGTTTGATTTATTTTCTTCATAATTTGTATGTAAAACGGGATGTTCCAATGTGTCTGGCTATGCATAGGAGTTACCACTGTGACATACAACGTATTAACACGTTGAATGCCACAGGAAAAACGGCCATATCTAGTCAGACGCAGCAAAATCTAATATTTTAAATGTAAATCTCCAAGAAGAGAAATACTTAATTATTTGCACGTATAGTTGTTACTTTACATTATTGTTATAATATTAATGCTCTCCAACATTCTGTAAAACATACTACATATTTGATTAAATAAAATATGAGGCGTCGTCATCGGTGACCCCCACGGCAGTGAACGTGTTAATAGCAGATGTTGTTCATTATTTAACACGTTCTGTGCGACAATGGAAATACTGTATCTGATAAATGTTTTCCGTCAAAGACACACATATTCATTATTTAATATATTCAAGCGGATCAGTGTATTCAATTTTGATTAAATATGTACTAACCGGTATAAAATTTCAAGTGAGATTAACGTGACAGATGTAATATAAAATAAAAAATGTATCATCAGGCAGATAAATATTTGTAACTTTAACGATATATATTCATAAAAAGTGATTTTCACCAGGCTGACTTGTGACGCGATATTTCACTGTGACACTGACTGTACCAGTAATACATTCCGCATTTTATTACCGTAAAATTTTATATATTCTTGTTTATAAGTTAATATCAAACTATAACACAAATAGTTAATAAAAAGATAAAAAAAATAATTCATTAAACATTTAGCCAATAATGAAGATCAAAAAATGAACTACAGTAGAACCTCGATTATCCGAACACTGATCATCTGGAAACTAGTTGTCCTATGCCAGTTACAAGCTAGAAATATCATTAATAAGACTGTGTATTTAATTTTGCACAACTGTCCATTTTATATTTTAAAATAAAGTTATCATTTTTATGCGAAATATGGTTGTAATGTGAGCCATACTATTACTAATTATAGTTCGGACAAGCGAGGTCCTACTGTACTACTTTCTTATTCAGATTTAGATAGTCGTTTTAAAAATCGTAATCTTCATCGCACATGTACACATATTGTATATTATTTTAATATTTCATATTTACTAATGCCCTACATTTTATTATTAAAACGCTCACATTTCCCTTACGAAAAGACTAAAATAAAGCTAAATCACGCACTGCCTGCCATGGCAACAATAACATGGACAATATGGATCGTAAATGTAAAATATGATCACTAGTTAATATTTTTCAGGCATCCAAGATGAGGTCTGCTAAGAAATTCAATTACGCTGTAGGAAGTATTCAACTAACTACTATTTATTTAACTTTTCATCCTATCAACGTTAGCCAGTCCACAATATTAATGATATTTATTGTTCGATGGATAAAATTTTAAACTAAAAATGATTCGTTGTTTAATTTTCTAAAAAATATCGCTTCCCTTTTTTATGAGAAGGAAAAATGTTTAATATCATAAAATAATCAGACCTTATACCTACTTAATTATTTAGTAATCAGTAACGAAAAATTTGTAACTTACATACACGTAAATATTTTGTACCCATCTACTTCCCGATTCAAATACCTGGAAACTTTAAAGTACTGACGTCTAAATTCAGATAATTATTCAAAAGTCTTTGTATCAATTTCAAGAACATCTTTAAGGTTCAAATTGAATATTTAACGTTTCATTACGCAGAATTTTGAATAAAAGAATTTAATGCAATATTACTGTGAATGTACTGTAGAAGGTACATTAAAATAATCGATTTTAAAACTTTTTAAAGAAAATTCGGAGGAACCCGTGTTCGCCAAATTGCTCTTGAAACAGCTACATCATATCATCCATCAATTTCAGCACTTTATTCTCTACAGGCGATAAAGTCTTCCTGGAAAAGGAAGATAGCACTTACTGTTGAGAAGAGTATAGGTGTACTTTGGGGTTTCGGATTTTTCAACCAATGTTCATTACTTCCCACGGATTTAAGACGTGCTTCATCAATCTTTGTAACGATCATTTAGTAACAATATCATTAAATTATCTCTTTCACATTGAACTCGTATTTTATCGTCTTCTCTCAAATTATTGTTATTGTCAAAAGATATTAACAATTATATTAACAATAGTAATGAGGTATACGCCCTCGTATTACGTATTTAGAATGCATTCATTTCTTTTCTTCATTCTTCAACCTTTTTCTCTTTTTTCAATACTCATTTTACTTACTTCATTGCAATAATATAATTCCAAGTATCCGATATACATATTACGTGACTGAGGTCACAGAGAAAACGTCAGTAAGCATGTACACACAGAATATAATTATCAAATTTGTTACACTTACTTATTTATGTATATACTTCATTAGGCAATACCTCTCAAGTGTGATTCAAAAGTGTAAGGTATACCTAAAATATTTGTTTAAATCGTAGTATTATTTTCGTATCTTTATCGATTGAAAGATGTTATTTCCTAAGTAAAAATGTTTCTCAATGTCTTATTGACAGGACAAGCAGAACATCAACTGTCACAGTCATTCATGTTTCCATATATCTAACAATGAGTGATGTCCTCCTCTTTTTATATCCAGAATTATGCATATTTCATTATCATATTAGAATAAAAATAAATTACGATTACATTTTTTAAAGGTTTATGCAATATTTGAGTTTTTTTTCATAAATGACACCTTATTTTCAATGTTTCTAATTTATATAATTACATACACGATTGTTAAAAAATTTTAAAACCCTTCTTGAATTTCACATAAGCCTGAAATAAATTATGAGATCGTTGAAAGATATAAAGTAATATTATTTCTTATTTCATAATAATAGTACCTCCCTTACAAAAATGGTAAAATAAATTAATCTTTCATCAACATACCCCATGTTCCACTACACTAATTTTAGTATTCTAGGTAACAATTATATTATTGTTTCTGTCGTGATATTGCTACATTCTTCGAGCAAATTTCATCATTTTCTAATATGTCTGTCTAAATACTTCATCCCACAGTTCTACAAAATTGTGTTCAGAGGACTGTGCTAATTCGTCCATAATTTTTACTTCGCCATTTTACTGTGCAACTTGTGAATAAGCTTTACATATTTTTACTGTATATTAGGAGTAATTGTTATGCATGACAATAAAGTTTTTTCATTAAATAGCACGTGTCCTAATATTTTTGAGCGGTACTGTACATGTACAGGCTGTTCTGAAAGAATGATGAAAACTTTGAGAGCTTATAGTAACTCATTGAACTGAATAAAAAATTCTTAAGTAACATAGTTTCTTAAATTAACCATTTTTAAGTAAATTGTGATTATTTTATTTCTATTGATTTGCAAAATATTTTAAAACACATTGTGGTCGTCTTTTATTTTCCTACCGCAAGTGATGTACAGACATGGATTGGTCAGTTATATCACCAACACTTTCGTAACTGATGACGGATTACTATGTCTTCTTATAAGATAAACCTGATAGCCGTTGATGTAGTACTATGTCTTTTCATAACTTACAGCTAGGAGCTTCTGACGATACATTCTCTCTTATGTTATACTACTACTATTTATGTTTATTTTTTATATTTGTCTCTTATTATGTAGCTGAAAATGAGTCAAAAATAAACTCATATACAATTTGTTATTATTTAAACGAACCCAGTTCCTGACGCATGCGCAATGCTGGCATTTTATACCTTAAGAAACTATTAAAGCTGAAAATCGTCGTTCACTCTAACAAAACTAAACTAATTACTAGACTGTGGGTGTTTATGCAAATATATTATGAGTTTAATAAATTTAATAAATTAAACAGAGATATCAGTGTTTCTTGTTACCATGGACTTCAAGAAACAAACCTTGACAACACTCTTTCTCATCCTTTAAGGATCATACAATGTATCTTCTATCTCAATAAATTTAGATACTGTGGATCTTATATGCACGTGAATATGTTATATTGCATAAACATCAGCAGTTTACTAATTACACTTTAGAACAATCTTTTCAAAATACACCAAGAGCAATATTCACCAAATTTTACGTGTCATTAAAATGGAGATCATCTATACTTTAACACTAAACCTACCGACAATTTATATGTACCTATTTCTACCGAACCGGTCAAATGACCGATCTTTAAATAAAAGTTATATTTTTTGCAATTGAGTGCAGATAATAATCAATTTAGTTCGGGCAAAAATTGATTATATCATATTATATGTATATTATAGAAAAAGTCGTGGAGTCAAGTAACGAAAGCGATAACAATTAATGTTTTTAAAAACCCCTGTACGTTACTAAATCTATACTTCTCTTTGATCTTACCGCACCCTTGAGTATGCGTCGGTAATCTGATTTCCACACACTTCCAAGCATAAATACCTATTAGAAAAAGTTCAAACAAATTTCTAAGATTGTTGGCTTATAAATCTGGCCACCCCATACCTCGTTTAGACCACAACTATGACCATATTATGTGCCGATTTAATATTCATACTCTGGAGGACAGAAGATTGGTCAACGATTTGCTTTTTCTTTTTAAAAACATTAGTAACTACTCTAACAATCCAAGCCTTCTTCACTTGTTGAACTTCAATGCTCCTATGTATCACTTTAGACATGCCCAACTGTTTCGTTCACCCATGTACACCTCCAGATTTGGGCATTCAGATCCACTATATAAAATTTGCAATTTAGCCAATAGTTTCAGCGTTAAATTGCACTTTGTTTCCGGCTCTCCTGATACTTTCAAAAACAGTGTTCATAGATCGCTAGGTCAGTTCATGTATTATGTATACTACCTGTCTCTACGCTTTCAATCATTGTACAAATAGGGATTTTCCCGTACACTGTAAAAAATAAATTAAATTAAACAATGAATACAGAATTTTTAATCAAAAGTTTAAAACCGGTCATTTGACCGGTCGTGGCAGCTTTAGGGTTAAATGTACAGAATCAAATAACAGATCTTTCGTCTGACAGCCTCCTCCGAAATTCTATCCAATTTATGTCAAGATTGAAGCACGTTCGTTCGCGCTGCGCGAACAAATTCCCCGACATTGTCGGGTCAATTAAAATCGAAATTCGAGCACATTTGTTCGTGCTGCAGGATTAATGCGCGATGGGGTTGGTCGGGGAGACATTAAATGTCGGTGTACGAGGCAGGAAAGACGGAGTCGCTGACTGTCGATGCGGGAGGGAAAGAGGATTGAATTTAACTTCCCCTCCTCAAGTGCCACCGGCAAAGGGGTGGTTTCGAGCTCGAGGGCTGTCGACCGACCTCGGCCGATCGATATAGCTACAGGTGTCCGAAACCTTCTCCATTCTGCTCATCTTCGATCGCAAAAAACGGAGACCGACCGATTGGCGAATGCGTTTCAAGCGGAACAGTCTGCCGGCTGCTACTTTAATCTGCTTGGAATGTGACCGTTTTTTCCTCTGGTGACAAGTGTCCCGGTGGTGCACAGGGTCTCCCGCTTTGGGGCAAGGCTTCTTCGATCGATATAGCTACAGGTGTTCGAAACTACGTACTCTGTTCGCTGCCAGAGTTTCGTACGTTCTACCTTCAACGATACTGGAAAGCTCGCTAGACACTTTCCACTGTTTTTGCGGGCTCGCGCAAACTTGAGTACCGATTACTCTAACCAGCGAATTTCGTGTTAGCTCTGCTGGTACATGAACGGTTTCACCTTTGAACGATGTCTGACGTATTTACACAGCACGCAGCGTGCTGCGGTTACGCTGCAGTCAGATGTCTTGTTAGAATGAAGTTACAAACATAGAAGCCATGTTTGTGAATAGAATGCTAATACGTTCATGAAGAGTGTAGTGAGATACAATTGACAGTTGATTTATATAGGTGGATTTAAAGGCGCTACAGGTAAAAGATTTACCATGATGATAAATTCAATTGAATACCTTTATAAAACACCTACTTTTTTGGTAGCTTCGTGTGTACTCCTTGCGTACAAAGAAGCTGTAACATTTACTGTGCTACAGAATGTAACTTTGTAGCATTAACAGACTCAAAAGCAGTAATTTTTTACACAGTCATTGTCAGTCTTTTCAATATCAAATGAAAATATTAACCCATTGCTGCAAATGACGGCTATAGCCGTCAGATTTTTCTTGATGTGCTGGCAAATGACGGCTATAGCAGTCATCTTGTAGCAACAAAGGAATCTTTAAAAAAAAGTGTGTTCCTGAGGGTGATCTAGAAAAAAAATGGTACATCTATGGGTTAAATGTGTTAAAGAATTTTGTCCTAAAGTCATTCAATACCACGTTGAATGCCGTGGGGTCGCCGATGACCGGCACCTCGAATTTAATTTAATTAAATAATTATTGATTGTCGCAAAATTCTGAGCAACCGTCACACTCAAATAATAATGTAGGAACAGAAAGACACGATTGAGTTCTCAAATATTTTTTTTACTTTGCGATTTATATAAGAAATAGTAAAATTATATCGTGTCTGATTAGGGACGGCTGTTTTCACTGTGACACTCAACGTGTTAAAGCGAACCATTTATTTTAACGTGACCTTCTGCATGTGTCGCTCTTTGCAAAATGAAAAGACTGATAAAGCTGCACGTTTATCAGAGTACAATAGCAAATTAAGAACTCCTTATAAAGATTTTTACAACCGTATGAAAAATTAATTAAAGAAAAATGTTATGAATAATGGCAGGAAGGAAAACATAATAAACTGCATGTCTCCAGAAATAAATCTACCTCATTCATCAAAGATTTTATGTACAAAATTTTCTCTTCCTCATTTATTTAAAGAAAAAGGTCAGACATTATGTCAATTATATAATACTTATTGTTAGTCCAGACACGGGAAAAGCAGAGCTTTTATTCACGCATTAAACAATTTCTGAATGACACGAAAGTATTAAAAAAATATTTAAATGCTACACCTTATGAGTTTCTTCTGCTACTTGAAACTTAATACTTACTATTTTCAATTTTAGTTGTCAATGACCCTAGTACTTTACACGACTTAAAATAAAAATAATACTGACAATTACTATGAGTACTATTATTTTATTAACATGTATGAAATAATGCCCAATAATTACACGTAAATACTCAAACTTTATAAAGATTTTAAATGATGGTACCTGTACAGAAAATATCAGTGCTATCTAAATTCAAATTAGTTAATTTTGTAAACCTTGTAAGTGGATTACGTGCGCCATAATTCGATCTTTTCGTTAGTAGGTGAAACGTCGATCTTTTTCAAATCAGAGCGTATAATAATTAACTTGCTTCAGAACAGCTGGGAAGTTGATTTTACCATTAATAACTTTAAATAGAAAAAAAATCAGACACTGTTCTGCAATTTTCTAGAGATGCCATATTAAAAATATTTGATGTCAGGACATAATTATGCTCAAAATATGCCATATAAATATCCATTCTATAAGCACCAAATCTAAGAAATTTTTAATAATAATACAGTGGAATGTGGATTATCTGGAATAGTAGAAAGACATAACAGTTGGGACTTAAAGTCTACTTCATTTTACGTAAAATTTGCAAATGTCATATTACTGAAATTTGTCACAAATAATTATTCAGGGAATTCTACATATCAGAGAAGTGAAACCGGTAACTTTTGTTAAAAAACTGGTTTCTATTGCCTTACGTTACAACAAAATAATTTTTCAATGACACAGCAATATTACAACGATGTAACAACTTTAAAAAGTTGAAGCAGATTGGACTGTCAGTATTCATGACACCTGCATCTGGTATTGCAAGGTAATGAATCAATGTCGGACAAATATCTTTTCAGGATAACGAATTAATCCATAATAAAATTCATTCACGAGTAATAGATATGTCCCAAATCGATCATAACAACAATCGACATGTATGCTTCCATTAATAACATTCGAATGAAACTTTCAATATGTTTTGTCACATTTGACTCTGTAATCATTCAAGTATTAGTAGAATTAGCATTGAATATCACTTAAATAATCATGAAGATATTAACTCGCGTTGCTCCATTTCTCTACACGGTACGTCTATATACTGCACATTCTGTAACCATAATTGCCCCTTATCTATGTGGAGTTCTGACCACTCTCTGCTCCTCCTTCACAACTTAGTCTTGTGTGTAACTTCGTGTGGCATGTAACTCTGACTGCCCTTTATTGCTCGGTCTAACTCTATTCTCAAGTACAGTTCTAGCACCTTGAAACTCTCAGGCGTGTAGTTCATGGACAAAGGTACGCATCTTTATCTAATAATTGGTCAGGGATAGCAAAACTTTCTACACATTGGAACAATTGTTCCATCAGAAATAGAAACTCTCCCTCGTTTCGTTTCATATCTTCGTGCATTTCAAAAGTTGCCGTTCACTCAGTTTAAAGCGTAAGTTCTAGAAGTTGGTTTTCAGTTATTTATCAGCTGTTTAATCGCTCTGCTCCTCTTTGTATTTAATGCATTTCGTCTTCGCATTTAACGCATAGAAATAAATTAAACTGCTGACTAAATAACTGTTTACTATTCCATAATTCTGGGCAATTTTCATATTGTAAGATTAATTTAGGAATATCCGAATATTTGTTTCTTTTATGATTTATGGAGGAAAGTGGCCAAATATGGAATAGTGCCATTTTTAAAAATCTGACAAATGAATATCTGTTAAACGGCTATAGACTATCTCACTCACTTTGGCACCGCATACGTTGTGACTCGTAGGTCGAGCGAACGTTAGTGACGTGGCAGGATCGTTTTGTTTTAGTGCTGTTTGAAAACTTTTGACGGTGCGTAAATTTGATGTGGTTTTTCGTATTTGTTATTATTTAACCATGCTCATTTGCTTGTTCTTTTGTTGTTGTTGACATACCTGCCTGTGATATTCATAAGTATTTGTGAGCTGATTATGAGTAGCGTGTTTTTAACTTTGTGAAATTCCAAATATGGACGCTCAGTAGTGGTGTCAGTGTTCCATATTTGGGTACCTATTCTATATTAGGTACAATCTATGTTTTTTAATGTTAGTTCAATATTGAAAATTATTCATAACGTTAGAAATATAAGACTGCTCTTAAATTGAGCGTAAATGTATGACTGAATACTCATAAGAATGTTTTATTTGTTGCGATTGATTTTGTAAGAATGACATTCGAAAAACAAAATGGTATTCCATATTTGGCTACTTTCCTGTATTAAAAACAGAAAGTTATATCGTGTCTGGCTAGTTATGGCTGTTTTCACTGCGATATTCAACGTGTTAAATGCATTTTGTGATATCGATTTTCGCGAATGGAATACAGTTATACAACGAATACTCATTCATCACTAAATGTAATTGCACATCCTATAAGATGAATTTTTAAAACTGTTATTAAGTAACTGCATAATTCTTATTAACTTACTGTATGAATTTGAACGATTGTCACAATTTGTAAAGACTCATTTTATTTAATCGCTTTAACATATTTTCGAATTGTTTTTTTTGTAGAATTAATTAAATTTTTACCACAGAAAATGTTTGTGCGGTTGTCTAAACATATTGATATTTATTTTGCTTGAATACATACAATTTGAACCAATCAATTTAATGCTATTCTGCCGGAAAAAGAGAACGGCACATTTGACTTTGTTATAGCGATACTTGTGATGTAAATTTTATTTATAGAAACTTCACGTGCACGTACATATAAAACATTTATGGTTGAAAGTGCACTTCTGTGGAACGATAATGTCACCATAACCCTAGACGAATGTTTAAGCATTTATTTGCTGAACACACACGGAAAACAACCGACATTTATGCAGATTCCTCACCATTGATATATGAACTTAACCTAGGCTGGTAGCTTGTACACATGCATCATAAATATTTGAACAGATAATTAGCAACACGTGCAATACGTAGAAAATATTCTGAATATCCTTGTATCTAGAATCTCTGTGAAACTCTGTCATTGATAAATTCATTTATACAAACTACAGAAAAAACATTTTAGTTCTACAGAACCCCCCCGGGGAGGTTTTGGTTTAGGACTTTCAAAATATCGATTTTTTATTTCTTTTATTTTTTGGATCTTGAACCTTTTAAGAATAGGCGTTTAAAGGTACTTCTTGAAATTTACAAAATTCTCGAAGTTATAGGCATTTGAGTGTCGGCGGATGTATGGGAAAACTCGGCCAAGTAAAACTTTAAACGCGTTTTTCTCGAAACGGTGTTTCTCAAACTGGTGGGATAAATGTCTCGAAAAGTTATTAATCGATGCACTTGCGACTTTTTTATTTGAAAGAATATGCTTTTTGCCAGTGTACAAACTTCTAACATTTTGAAATTTTTGCAAGCATGTGTTTTTTAGACATTGAAAGGACGAATAATATAGGGAAAATACGACTTTAACTTTGAAGTATCACCATTTTGTCAAAAATTTCTGTTTTTGGAATTTTTAAAGGTTAGCCCCTTAGGAAATTTTGTACTTCGGCTTGGTTTTCTATCTCAGGCCAGTGGTTTGGGAGCTAAGCGTCCCACCGTTTTGCATGTTTTTCCTGAGGCCACAATTCAATGACGTTTCAGCGCCACTTAGAATGTTGAATTAAAAAACGAAAAATATATTTCTATAATTTAAAACGTCCATAATACAATGCAAAAACTCTCATCAAATTATCTGTCGTAGTTTTGTTATAATTAATTCCTAAAAATGACCTATTTTACAGGGCTCTAGACCGGAACCTCCCCTTAAGAATTCAAAAAAATATCATAATGGTCATACTTAATAATTTATGTAAATGTAATATGCTCACACGAATCAAATCCGATATAACTACATTTACATTAATTTTGCTCGCCATTGGTAGGAATTATTGAATTGCTTAGAGGTATTTAACGTTTATGAGAAACCTCATTTAACATTAGAAGGTACACCAATTAAATATAATTTCGAACATTCATTAAAGTGTTTAACATAATTCAATATTTTAATACATACCTCGGTACTTTCGAAGCTATCATAATATTTTTTATTATAGGACACACGTTTTTCATTTATATTCCCAGGTTCTGAATTATACATTCAATTTTTTTACAGATTTATTCAAGAACTCTCATGTTGTCCTACTTTTCTATTTTAAACAATCGAAGTATACTGACAGGATATAGGTAGTACACACACGTGATAGCAAAAATCTAGATAATGGAAATCGAAAAACTTAAAGACTCTAGTGTCTGTCATTATTGCAGATCAGATATCGCCATCCGGAGCAAGGCATGGCTCCAGGCTACTCCCACTTTGCGTCCATTCCCCTCACGTAATAAGAAAGTTGAGATGTAATCTGTAGTTGATAATATTCAGTATTTTCCTAGTACTATCTAATGACCAACTATACCTATTCCATATAAGTAAACAAAATATTTTTGTCATTACATCGTGAGCTAATTACGTCCATAATGATCCATTCTTTTAAAATTTTTCTATTGTGAATTTCCTCATATGAGATTAAAAATAAATTCAAAGAACTCTTGCTGCATTCGTTATAACTAGACTGCGGATGTTTATGCAGTTTAATATATCCAAATTCATCAATGATGCACATTTAATAACTTAGCAAAATACAAAGTGCATATTTTGAACATTTCAAAGAGCAGATGCAGTCTTGTTGAAATTTCATTGTTTAACTGCACTAATATAGAAAATATTGAAGTCTAAAATTGTATATTTATATAAGCATGCGCAGTCTGGTTATAACAAACATCATATCCCAATTAGTTTAGTATTAGCGTATTTACAAGAATATAAAATTTAAATAAGAAATCGTTGTTGCTTTACAAAACATTTTCATGTACAGATTGTTTTATAATATGCAAGAAGTATTGCAGTAGCGCATTCAAAACATTAAAATAACAAAAAAAACTTGATATAAACATACGTCCGACATGATCTTATTTGCGAGTAAGAATATTCGCAATATAATTGAATATCAATTAGTTATTCATCTATAAGATTTGATAAATCTCAATGCCTGCTAATCTCTAATAAATAAACAGTTATTTGTCATGTGTATTATAATGCCTTTTATGCTCAGACGAAATAAGATATTTGTATTCCCAGTCGCAGCTATGAACACGTAAGACCGTGTTTAAAGTGGAAATTGTAGCCCAGTCGAACAAGAAAAGCCAACCCTTTGAATGTGGGTCACTTTATAGATGAACATGTCTGGGGCGTAGTATTTTTTGACATATTGCGTATGATGTTGTCTTCTTGACTTTCCAAATAATTTTATAAACAACCAGAACGAAACGCGTAAAGTCTCGTTTATATCGTTACCACGGTAATTATAAAATTGTAAGTACACTCGTTCGGCATAAAGGTATATTTATTTATGCCAAAGTGTAAGCCAAAGTCCTGAATTATGTTATTGTTATTTTTTTCCATAATTTTTATTCTAGATATTTTAAAACTGTTCAAATACCATCTATTCTAAATATAAATATTTTTTACAGTATTTTGAATTGTAGAAGCATCCTATAAAATATTTACCACCTGTTGTGAAATATCCTGCATAAAATGTATACAAAAGTTGCTATCTGCAAAAATGAATTATAACAGTGAATACCTTCAAAACCACAACAATATATAACAGTCTAGAAACAAACAAATCGTTACCGCATGCATACCATGAAACTTCCTTGCTGGCATCATTTCATAGCATCTCAGAGGACTTCGAAGAAGCAGTACTTACAAGTCCTACCTGGGTTTTAAACATATTTGGTTCATGATTGCATTTTTATATAAGTGGTACTACAAAGTACCGTCAGGGCATAAAGGGTTAACAAATTGCCTTCGAACAAAAATAAGGTTTTCCAGTGATGATGTTTATTTTGCGTATAAATAAACACAGAAAATGCATGGTAAATTTAAAATCCTTAAAAAGAGCAGAACCTATTAAAAAAATATATGCATTTGCACATATCCGATTTTTAAACCGGGCCCATCAATGGGGGAGTAGTATGTTTTTCGATGGAAAAGCGTTAATAAAACTCATTACACGTAGAAGGTAATATTTGGTGAAAATCAATAGCAAACAACGCGCTAATGGAACACCAGTTACAATGGCATTGCGGGAGTACTGCCAATAAATTTGTTCCAATAAAATAGGAAAGCTAGCAATATAAACCCGCCCTAGTGTTTTATCCGTAGCTACACATCTACGCCGGCAAAGTTTCACCGGAGGAACATTAAAGGGAACGATATTTGACGAAGGGAGTACGCGAAAACGCATAATGGCTCCTTTGATACCATCGGGAGCTTTCTCCTTTTCCGTCGATCTAACCGAGTAAAGCACCGCGCCCTTCGTGGCCCTCCCTATATGCGACTCACCCTTCGCCCGTGCGATTTATGATCGGGAAAAGGCGCATAAATATTAGCTTTCAATCCGGTGAAGAAACGTGTTTCCTCGACGGCCACGAAAAGAATGTAAGAGGCGAGCAGTCATAGTAAAAAAGATTTACTGGTGAACACGTAGACTTCTAATAAAATGGCACTTGTTACTCGTACGAACCTGTGATTTTATCTGCAGGATTACTCGACGTGCGCTGGCGATACGAAAACTTCATTACAAATTCTTAATGTGAATATTGAAGTGTTCCTTGAATTAATGCAATCAACGTTTCCAGGAAAATTTCGAGATTTTGTTAATTATTTATGTCACTTGTAAGAAGTTTTATCGTCGCTTTTTAGCTTCTGTTACAGTATGTGGTTTGAGACAGACATCTAGGACTTCTAGCATTCGATTGGATATAGTTTTTGCATAAAAATAAATGCAAATATAAATATCGGTTTTTTAACAAGTATCTTCCTCTACTATAAGACATAAATGTTTTTATTCCACTTTTTTTGTCAATTGAGCTCCTTAATTGACGAGTGAACTAAGCCCTCTTTTTCGTTTTGCGAAAATTAGATTTTTGCATGATACTTTGTGAAAAATTATCATAAGACTGTAGACCTAATTGAAAAATGTTGCATCGAAATATTATATTCACCTGTTGCAACAGGAAAAATTAATTTTTTTCGATGATCAAATGGCAACGATAATACACCTGCGACTATTATAGTGAATTAACTCTGGTAAAAGATTGATTTATGCTATGTATTAATTGAGCTTTTTAACTGACATGTGGACTAACTAATAAGTTCCTCTTTGTAGTTTTATGAGAAATGAACATTTATAAGATATTTTGCAAAACGATTCGGGAATATTCTTTTGTTTTCAAATTCACTTTTATCTTTCTTTAAATTGAAAAAAACAGACACATTGATTTACAAAACAAATATCTGCCTGTACTATGTACGATTTTTTGATAATGAACTAATGTTTTGAAACTGTGGACTCATTTCACTCGTTAATTAAGCGACACAGTCAGTATATTGATGATCATTAGTTCTATGATTACCATTCTTAAGAAAAAATGTACCATATTTTAGCAGGTCATGGTGCATTCTATTCACAAAGAACAACAGAAACCACATAAGAAAAAATATCATGTTATATAAAATAGCAGTTCTCCGTAATTTTCTACACCTTTACATATTTCGAACGTTTTAAAAAATGTTCAATATACTACAGAAATAGAAGTAAATAAATTAATCATGTCCATTTATTAATAATTAAATTTTGTCTAGAAGAAAAATTAACTTGTACTTCCATCAGTAGAGAAAAAAATTTCCACATACCATATCCATAATAAAATCATTGTTTCTAATTTGGAACTAACGCCGCTTATCAGTTAAGAGACTCAATTCTCACAATTCATATATAAAATTATTACGGTAGAATGTTACAAAGCGTGTGCCTCATACAGGAGAAACTACCGCATTATTCAATTCGTTCCACAGCATTGAAATCACATCCTTCATATAAACCACGTTGCTCTTTGAAACAAAGAAAACAGTAAACGCAAACGCAATGTACATACAAACGAGAGAAATGTATTTGTCGAGGCTGTGAGAGCACCAAAAAAACGCAAATCTTTTCAGACCCTCGAGCAGAATCTTTCGAGGATTTCCAGGCCTCTTGGTGCAAACAAAAGTTTGTTCAACTAAGACGAACGCGTCGAGGGTTTTAAAGCAACCAAACCTTCTCCCGGGCTGCATTAAACGTGTGCACGTCCGAGTAATAGGATCCTCAGCAAATTAAAACGTAGCATCTCGCGGGGAAGATGTTGAATCCGTGTAATCGGAATTCCAGTGCACACGTACTAGCTTTAGCTCACATCGTTTGCCTCTCGGCCATCCTCTCCTTCGATGTTTGCTGCCTAATTTCACGGGGAGGCCTGAAGCTGGTCGGTGCTCGAACCTAAAAACTGGGTCAACTGATCATCATATTCGCGTCCGTATTACGGAGAAATAGGAAACGCAAGCGCGTTCTTTTATCGATCGCCGTATCCTTCGGAGTGAAAAAGAGAGCGAGAGAGAGAGAGAGATATCTCCCCGTACAGCTTTTCCGATCGAGTAATCACTCAGCGAAATTGTTGTTCTGTCATCGACAATCGATCACGATACCAGCCGTGCTGATTCTCCTAGCGATACCGTTCGCGCGTAACATTATTGCGCTCCGATTAGTTCCCCGAACGATTTCAAGTCCGAGCGGACGGAGGCGCAGATTCTCCTGCCTGCATTTGTTAATTGTCTAGATTGCACGACGTCGATGAACATGAGAACGCTGCTGCAAATAGAGATAGAAAGCAATCGATCAGATAGCTTGATATTGGGAAAAGAGATTTCTGATAGAAAAACAAGCTACGACGAGCTAAAGTGTTCTCACGCGTTTATTGTCGACGTTTTTCCATGCTTTGTTACTTAACCCGTCGACTGTGTGCTGGGATGTGACATACCCCACAATTTTAAAAATTAGTATTACTTTCTTACTTAGCATGCTCGATGCTGTTGGTTTTCAGTACCTTCCTTTTATACCACGCTCTGTTGTTTGAGCGAATCTTTACTGTTGTGCAGTTAGCTTTCTAAATAGAAAAAAAGCTTGTTTCGAACAGAGGGATGGTTAATATTACTTAATATTATTGCTATGAAGTTTAAGTTTTCCAAATTTTTCGTTATTGTTGATATAAGTATTTCTTGGATTAGACAAATCACTTTCGTCGTTTAGTCACATATTTCTAATTAGTAAATTTATGTTTACGAAACTATTATATTACTGTTCTTAACATAACAGCATCTGTTTATTTTCATTGTATTTAAGAATAGAAAATAATTTGTAATTATTTCGTGTATAGCTAAATTGAATAAAAATGAAAGAAGTTACATTTGATATTATATTAAAATATTATGCATGCAGAATTTTAAGTTTTTTAAAAATAGATTGGGGTATGTGACACCCCTCCAACAGGTTATGTTACGTTTTCCCACCACACAGTCGCCGGGTTAACACGTTGGCTGGCATGAGTCATACACAGGGTGAGGCACGTAAAGCGTGACAATTGAATATTATCTAAATATCGGTGATATAAAAAAATGTTAGGAAAAATTGAAATATTTTAGAGGGCACATTTTTCGGCGTAATTTAATTTTTGGGTACGTGAAGATGTCAAGGATATCAGAGTCATCGTCTTCATTTTAACACGTTCTCTGCCACGTGTACCGTTTTCGGTACACGCATCAATTTTAATTTGATCACATAACTACCAACCCTTATGACTTTTTGGAGTAACATTCACGTTCAAATGACAGTAGAAATAGAAAGTGTAATGTCAAAAAAATAAATATTTGTTCAATCAACCACTTGTATTAATAAGTAGCCATTTTTGCGTGTCTGTCTAGTTACAGAATTTTCTACTTTGGCATGGAACATATTAAATGAAACTGCACGTTTTTTAACACTTTGATAGCCGGCGATTCCGATACGAGAGCCTTAGCTGGATGCCGCGTGCAACTTCCGAAAATTGATAGCCGAATGCCGTAAGATTCTGGCAATAAAATAAGAGTCAAAATAAAAAATATTGCTTTATAACATCATGCTTGTAACCACTTGTTGTTTAAAATTGAAACAAATAATCAAATGTACATAACTCGCTGTGAATATAAAATAACGTTAGACTATACCAGCGGTAATCAGCTATAGGCTTTACAATGACGTAGAACTTCGTCGGCGGCAACCAGCTACAGATGTTAATCCTCTGTAACCGGAATGTTTTTGCGTGTGACGAAAATGATACAGCAGGTAAATGATACAGATAAATGATAAAGTTCGTATCGCGGGATATAAGCATAATAATAAGTGAACAGACTCCTTGGTGACAGTATATTCGTAGAACATACGTACATAATTGTAAACCGTGATAAATAAACGAAATTAAACTTAAAAGATATAGATATATAGGGATGTGACTTCCAAGTCACATAGCGTTATAGAGGGTTAAAATGACGTAGAAGTGCGTCGGCGGTTGGTAATGTGTTAATATACGTGAGTACAGTTCACATCAAGACAAAGCCAATGGTCATAATCATTGAAGCTCAATCAAGGTCACAGGTGAAGAAAACGCGAAACAAACTTCCATAATTATTAGTAGAAGTGTCTGTAAGTGTCTGTAAGCTTATGATGTGGATGCAACATAGTGGTACACCCCCACACAATGCTGCATGATGGGGAAACGTAATGAATACAATTTTTTCCGAAAATGGATTAGACGCGGAAGTCGAGTGGTATAGCCACTGCAGTCGCCAGACCTAACTCCTCTTGACTATTTTCTTTGGGGATATCGGAAAGAAAGAGGGATGTCATCGACTCCTACAACGCGGGATGGCATGAAAATTAGGATATGTCAAGCTTGTGCTGAAGTGACACCAGAAATGTTGAATAAGCTGCGATTATCCGTTTGTCATTGAATTACGAAATGTTTTTAAGCTGGAAGTCAACATTTCGAGCATCTGCTCAAACTTGCATATTTGAATATTGCAAATAAATATGATTGGAATGATGTCATTGCTTTTTCTTTACCTGTGACCTTGATTGTCCTTGAGTGACTATGATCATTGAATTCATCTTGATGTGAATTATACTTACGTATATTAAACAGTATATGGTTCCATTTAGAAAAAGGTAATAGCCTTGAAATGTCCTTGACATCTTTCTGGACAAAAAGTTAAATTACGCCGAAAAGTGTGCCCCTTAAAATACTTTAACTTTTCTTAAATCTACAGAGCACACGTTGGGCCTGAGAAACCTAAGCTATTACAAAGAAGAAGTTCGAGTTCCAAACATTTGTCTTGACTAAAATACTTTGAACTGTTAAAATAATAAAAAAATATATCTCCGAATATTGATGATTATTTTCCACGTGAAATCTGATAGCATGATAGCCAAAATAAGGAAAAAGGGGTAACAGACCTGTCAGGCCTGACGTGAGCACTGATGTGATTTTGATATATGTGTTCACTGTAGGGTTAACAACAATTCTTTCATATCATCAATATTTTCGATAATATTCAATTGTCACGTTTTACGTGCCTCACCCTATATATGTGACGCATTAATTCGCAGGAGAGACCGACGTCGCACATATGTGACAGCAACGAATGTAACAATTCGTTGAGAACAACCTGTTACACGTATGTAAACATGGGTTGAGTGTCATAAACATATCCTTTGGAATACTCAATTGGTTGGTTTAATACATTTTACGTGGGTATAATCAGAAATTAATTACATTGTATTTAATAAAATTACTTATTTTACGTTATGAAATGTTTAATTTAAGTGTAATTCATATTTATATTTATGTTACATATTTTTATATTTGTTACCTGAAATGTAAGTAGTTTTAAGATTGCACAAAGCCAAAGCCCCTCAAGGTTGAAAAGGACAAATAATGAGCTATCAATAAATAATATTCAATAAAACTACTAAAAATGTAGCGTGGTTTGTGGTGAACGGTTTTCCTGGTGAACGATGGTAGCAAACGTGATATGTGAAACTGAATAGAAACACTGCATTGCATTCAGTGAGTTTTTAAATACGCAAACGTTTATCTTCCTTTTGATTGCTCATATTCTACAGTGTCTGACTAGGAACCAGAAAAATGTTTCGAATTTAATTTGAATGAGTTCAAACCACGAGAAAAATGAAATGAAAAAGGTTTTCGTCTATGACATTTATTTTCTAATTGTCAAAGTTAATATACAATTGTTTATTATACTTCAATAAGAAAGTTTGTACTTCAGTAGAACAATGTGACCTTTAGACATTCTTTGAAGCCATTTAAATTTTACCTGAAATATTATTCCGTGACGTCTAAAATAACATGGATAATTAAATGTTCGCTTCCGAGTGAAACAAAGTTTATTCAGTCAATTTTCATACACCACAGAAAATTGAGAAAAGTTTCTTCTGTTTTCTAAAGAATCGTTCTATCATGCGCTAGATCACAATATTTCGTAATAATGTGTAATACTGTACGCAATGCAAAAAAGATGTAGTTAATACAATATGAAATATTTAACACGTTAAGCATTGCACTTATCTTTTTAGTAGATATATTTTGTGTTATTTATTGTTTATTTTCTAACAATGACTTTTCTCATAAGAAGGAGGGTTTCGTTAACCCTTTGAGCCCTGAAAATTTTGGACTAAAATGTGCACCGTGCGCTCAAATTTGTCACAGTGAAATTTTACGTTCAACTGAAAATTTAATTCCAATAATATGTAAGATGTCAATTGTTTCATTGTTTCAATGCTCTGAAACTCCAAAACGTGTACTGAAGCAAATACAGTAGAACCTCGATTATCCGAACTCGGGTCAGCCAAAAATTGGTCATCCTATATTAGGAAACGAGCTAAAATTATCACTAATAACAACATGTATTTAATTTTGTGCTATTATATATTTTACATTCTAAAATAAAATTATCATTTTTATGCGAAATCTAGTTACAGTGTGGGTTATTCTGTTATTAATTACAGTTCGGATAATCGAGGTCCTACTGTATATTTGAATCCGATACGCTGAGGTAATAATTCATCCAAACATATAGATTTATAGCGTACAATGAACAGCTACGTCCGAACCAATACGGTGGCCCGTAGCACATGGTAAACGACTGTTCGAAACGTATATATGGGTTCTTCGTCCATGAAGGATTAATAAGTAAGTATTACCTCTATTAAAATGTAAATGAATCTTTAAAGATATCCTAAAATAAAACACTATCCTCTAGTAAATTGAAACATACTTTTCCAGAGCTTTTGGTTCCTTTCAATCAATTTTTATTGTATCTTCAATAAATAAATTTGCAGATAATTAATAAAAAATCATGAATGAAACTAAGTTTAACTTTAAACTTTAAGACCCTCTGTAAAAAATACTTTACCCCTTATACAAAATAGTTATTCTCTTATTCTTTATAAAAGTATGTTCAAAACTGTAGCTTCAGAATCTCAAACGGAGTTTCTTCCTTTATACACGTGTTTAAAGTTCTTATTATACTATATAACTTTACATAAAACGGTCTTTGAAATAATACATCAGTGAAGTTACCGGTAGATGTATCTCCTGTCATATTGATTGCTAACTGCATCTGGTAATAGATAATCCATTTTCCCTGTCATTCTTTGTACAGGTCAATCAAACTTTGTTGTACCTTGCTCTAACTTTTAATATGCACGTTGATTCAAAAATTGTTTCAATGTAAGCGTTGTTCGGTCTAATAACAATTACAAAATGACATGCAGGTTCACTAACATTTTGATTTAAGCGGTCTTTGTTATAATATAATTTAATGCTTTTGACAAAGTTTTAGAGAGGCTATAAAAATTATTATATTAATATCACGAGTACTCTTTGTAACAAAAATAATAAAGTATCGTACGCAGATTCATACACGATAAAATTATTAAAACGTTGTCATCAAAAGTACACTAAAATGTAAAAATAATATTAACACAAATAATAATAAATCAGTGTAAAAAATGGAAATGAAAAAGAAAATAGAAGGGCCGTTTAATCAGCGAAGATATTAAAAAAGATACCATTCTGCCGAACGCAAAACGATGTCTATAGTGAAATGCTTCTATCGTAGCAGAAAATAATCAGTGTACATGTGATGCAGAATGCAGAGAACAGATCACCGTTTGAAAATCAATTTTTTTTTACTTGTATACGATAATGAACCTTACACGGCCCAGTAAGATTCTATACCTGAACCTTTATTCTTCACGTGTTTTCGTACTATAAAAGAAAAACTGAAACAGTAACTCGAAAAATACTTCTACTCTGTGAACTGTTTTATAAATACATAAAATTGAATATTTTTTATTTTATTTTATGTGCAACTTATGTGAAGTTTATTAACATCGTGAATTTACAGTTCCCATTGCGTCGAAGTAAATTAAATTTAGTAACGTGTAAACAGTATCCAGTAGAATTAAAGATTTAAACAAATAATTAATAATCGCATGGAAAATCTAAGAAAAAAACATACGGCGTAGAATACAAGAAGAAAAAACAAGACTAATTACAAAAATATAATTTTGTTCGAACGTTGACGAGTAATTAAATCTGTTAATCACAAAACTTCAATTATAAGTATAAAATAGATATGCAAACATTTTTATATAAACTATTTGATACGTTTGCAGTTTATAGCTTCTAATCCGAAGTAAAAACCTGTTCAGTAAGCAATTGACACCTCGCTCTATTAACATATTACTTACACGACACGCGATACTATTGTTCCTGTCGATTGACGATGAATTAGCGGATCATGAATTAATACGATCGCATTTAACTTGCTAATATTATCAGAACATAATACCGTCACATTGCCCAACAAATCGATACCATCCAGAAATGCTTCTTCTTGTAAGGTATAGTGGTTAAATTATGATCACATAAAAATTGTTATAAGACTGTTTCTTCACAGTATCGTAAAAATGTTCATGGAAAATAATTCTCTGAATGTCATCTCAGCAGACTATTTATTGTTAATGGTACAAGAAATTCACTGCCTGTAGAAAATTACTGGAAAGACATTATAATTCATAAAAAATGAATACATACCATATGTCTTAAGCAAAAATTATTCGCTTGATATTTAAATTCATAAAGTAAGTAAAATCATATTTAAAATTCAATTGCTTCTACCTTATAATCATTTGCTCTGAAAGAATGATCGAAACCTGACAGTCTGACTATAATGAATAGACTGCGGATGTATATGCGAAATATACTTTCTGAGACTTAAATATTATTTATTTTAATATACTTATCGAAATAAAACTATGGTACATTTATATTTTCTGCTTTAAATGTTACAAAATTGATTTTTTATTTTACTTACTGTGTAGAATGGGCATCTTTCACGTATTCAAATATGTTAAATTGCATAAACATCCGCAGTCTAGTAATGAATATTGTTAACACGAAAATAAGAAATTGTATCTGCATTACAAATGATATTGGAAACTAATCAATGTTTTTATTACGCCATACTGTAATGGTACACAAAGTGCAAAGTAAGTGCAGGAACAACGACATTATCGAGATTGTAATGTATTAAGTCATCTGAAGTGTGTCGATTTTAAACGTTGCTTCAAGCATAAATTAACGTCATTTAAAGATTACAATTACTTTAAAATATTGGCATATTGATCACTATCCTTAGTGGCCTTGTTCCTTCACTTGAACAACTCTTTGAATTATTTTTTAAAAACTTCTACTGTTTGGAAAGATAAAAATCTTTTCAAATTAATTTTAAGCCATCATTGAATTGTTTGTCAATTACAAAATTTTTAAACTGTCTAGATACTGCAATACCTGAAAAAAGATTTGAAGGATGTGGCAAATACATTACTGAAATGTTATCGTGGTATTTTTCTGCTCAAGTTACAGACATCTTATTGGCATTGTTGGTTACAAATATTTGCAATACTATCTCGAGTTTTATTAAAAAATTCAAAAAGAAATGTGTCTCTCACATTCCACAACGTGCATAGTAAAATCACTATTAAATAAAATTGATCAACATATCTTTGTTTTTATAATGTGATATGTGAGATAAAGAACAACATTCCTAACACGTCTAGTACTACAGTGAAAACAGCTATACCTAATCAGACACGATATAATTTACTATTTTTTATATAAATCGTAAACAAAAAAGATTTGAGTACTCAATCGTGTTCTCCTGTTCCTATATTATTGTTTCAGTCTGAAGTTTGCTCAGAATTTTGCGACAATCAATAATTATTTAATTAAATTAAATTTGAAGTTCCAGTCACCAGTGATCCCCATCAACGTGTCAACATGTTGAATGCCACAGTGAAAACATCCAAGCTTATCCAGACACATAGTAACCTCTCGTTTTTTATATAAATGATGAAGCAAAATTTGGTTACTATTCGATCACATAATTCGAAGTTTATATTATTATCGCAATATTAACGCTGTGAAAGTTTTATAAGGATTCATAAATACGTAATTAATTTAAATCAATGCTGCCGGTCACCGGTGGCACCCACGACACTCGACGTGTTAATGTAATCTGATAGTATCATAACAACAATAATGTTGAACTGGTTTTAATCGGTTTGGGCGTTAGTAGGACCAACATAAATAAATCAAACCGTACACATGTCACTGGCTATCAAGTAGGATCAACGTTCAGACATCAGAAGTTCGAGGATTTCACGTATCGGTGAACTATAAGATCCCAGATTTGCGCCGTTTAGATTATTACTGTTATCCTGTGAAGTAATACTATATGAACCATGAAACGAGGAGGAAAAAGCGTATCGAAAAGGAAGCGGAAGAGAAGGAGAGAAAATGGATGAGAATGTTCAGCAGATCGCATGGCCCGCAACGAGAAACTAGGCCAACCGGTGACCTTTTTGCAATAAGTAACCCAGGTAATACACACCCCCCCCCTTGGAAAATTATAACGGCAATTCCCCGGGAAGGTCGGTCAAATATTCAGCGGATATCGTTAACTCGAAGAAAACCAATTGGTCGTTAAACCCAC